>OV884059.1:49469454-50731952 GCA_930367215.1 Pollenia angustigena | reverse complement strand
ATAATATAATATAATATAATATAATATAATATAATATAATATAATATAATATAATATAATATAATATAATATAATATAATATAATATAATATAATATAATATAATATAATATAATATAATATAATATAATATAATATAATATAATATAATATAATATAATATAATATAATATAATATAATATAATATAATATAATATAATATAATATAATATAATATAATATAATATATATAATATAATATAATATAATATAATATAATATAATATAATATAATATAATATAATATAATATAATATAATATAATATAATATAAATATAATATAATATAATATAATATAATATAATATAATATAATATAATATAATATAATATAATATAATATAATAAAATAATAAAATATATAAAAAAAGTAGAAGTTTTAACTCTATTAGTAGCGATATGGTTGATGTCGGGTATTGCAACTGAAGTCTTCAAATATTTTTATGGCGTATAGCGGTAATTGCACAGTAATAAAAATATGTTTTTTTGCTCTAATATGCAATTTTATTAAATTAAGCATTTGTTTAACGTTTTTCTAACATAAAAGAATTCAATAACAAAACAATAACAAAAAAATAAACATAATTAAAAAAGGTAATTCAAATTGGACATTGTCACATTGCTCCTTATTACTTTGACTCCATCTGAACTAAATTATCATAAAAGTAATGATATTCTAGTGGTATTACCGGCTTCAAATCTTGATTTGATTAATAAACGATATTCACCAAAATAAATAATTGAATTCTTTCATTTTTATCTGCAAATGCATATAATTTAACTGTTAATTTAACTGTTCTGCAACCCGATAATGATGTTAAAAAATTATTAAAAGACTATGCTTGAATTACGTATTCATGTTTTTTCAATTTGTTTTTTCTATGGGAGGTGGGCTTGATCAGGTATATATTTTCAGGAGCCCATTTTACAATTATAATATTTATTTTTTGTGAAAATTGAGTTGATGTATTAGAAATCAAGGCAGAAATCAAATTTCACACAAATGATTATGAGTGTTGCAAAATGCTATGTGCCAAAAAACAATGCCATAGGTCAAAATTAAATTTTCACTTTGTATGGGAGGTGGGCGTAAAAGTGGGCGGATATTTTTTAAATATCACACAAATGATTACGAGTGCTTAAAAATGCTATGTGCCAAAAAACAATGCCGTAGGTTGAAATTTAATTTTCACTTTGTATGGGAGGTGGGCGTTAAAGTGGGCTATTCATTTTGATTTTTCCCATTTTTTTCTTGATTCAAACAAATGCCTATGTGCCAAGTTTCATTATCCTTCAACAACTTTTTCTATTTTTTGCCGCTCGTTCTATGAACTTCAACCAATGTGTGGCGTATGGCGGGTATTGCATTAAAAAAAAATCGTGCGGTTGATAGCGGTATCACAAATATTTAAAAAAAAGAACTTATATTAATTTTTTTTTTCTGAAATTTTTGTCAGAGATAAAGCTGGCATCAGTGAACAATTTGCAATCAAAAAGTCATTTTCCAATAATTGGTGTATGGCGGGTATTGAATATAAGCCCTCGATATGTAAATTTGAATTAATAAATATTTAATTTGTATTGGGAACCTGTTTTATTTCTAGCGATAAACGCCCAAATTGGTGACCCCGACGTCTAAAAAGAAGTTCGCACAATTTACCAAGATGCCAAACGATGACGCAACAGACTGGCAAGCCACGCCGCCTAGCACAAACGAACCCTCTATACTACGATTGTCAGTGAAGCTTCCACCATTTTGGACCGAACGGCCAGAAATATGGTTCGCACAAGTAGAGGCGCAGTTCGATATGGCAAATATCGTGCGAGACCTTTCGAAATTTAACACCGTTGTTGCAGCAGTAGAGTCCAACGTGTTGGCTTAAATTGCTGACGCAGTATTGCAGCCAACCGAAACTGGAAAATACGATAACCTTAAAAAATGCATTATCGAACGTTTCAGTGACAGCGAGCAAAAGAAAACACAGAAACTTCTTTCTGATATGGAACTGGGCGACCGCCGGCCTAGTCAGCTACTTAACGAGTTGCGCGACCTGTCCAAAAACAAAGTTAGCGAAGATTTTTTAAAATCGTTGTGGCTCCAATGGCTTCCGCCAAACGTAAGAGCCGTCCTTCAAGCTTCAGGTGCCAGGTTGATGGAGCTGGCGAAACTGGCCGACAAGGTCATGGAGGTCAGCGATTACCCACAGGTTTGTGCTGTTGAAACGCCCCCAGCTGGAGCGACCATCTCTGAAATAATCAACGCATGTCACGGCTTGAGAAAAACTTCGAAAAACTTTTCAACTCAAAGCGCAACCGATCATCCAGCCGGGAACGCCATAACAGCCAGTCGGCTGTAGCAACAGGCCCGTCTCCACCAGATATGTGCTGGTATCAGCACAAACACGAAAGTAAGGCTCAAAAATGCCGACCACCATGTAAGTTTGACAAACAAAAAAACTAACCTGCACGTCTGGCCTGTCTTGTAGCAGTTCAGACGTGCCCTCTAAAACAATTGCATGCCTAATTATTTTCGACAACAACACCAGTACATAATTTTTAGTCGACACCGGAGCCGACATTTCCGTTTTACCACCACGGCCATCAGATAAACTTAATAAATCGTATTCGACCCAGTTGTATGCAGCAAACGGATCAAGAATAAAAACCTTCGGCGAACGGCGCATTAATATATCCCTAGGCCTTCGGCGAGAATTCGACTGAAATTTCGTTATTGCTGACGTGAGCGACCCGATAATTGGTACCGATTTCTTAAAGAAATTTGATTTATTAGTCGACGTGAAAAGAAAACTGTTGATCGACAGACAAACGCTTTCATGGGTTAGTGGTGATGCTATTAGCACAAGTGTTTTCCCCATCTTGCCATACAAAGCACGAGTAAATACGCGACCATTCTATACGATTACAAAGGCTTAGCGAATTTTGACCGCAAGCGAGAGTCGAAGTCAAGCAATGTGACTCACCATATAGTGACAAGCGGTAGCTAAGTTGCAGGCGTCTAAGGGAGAATTTCAGTATATGATCGATAATTATATTTGTCAGCCTTCGAATAGCTGCTGGGCAAGTCCTCTGCTTGTGGTAAAAAAGTCCAACGGGGACTGGAGGCCATGCGGTGATTATCGCGCATTAAATGCCGTCACTATGCCAAACCGGTACCCGATACCATTCATACAATATGTCCGATCGATTTCGCATAATAAAACTATTGTTTCAGTAATCGACCTGCAACGAGCATACCACCAAATTCCGATCGAACCCGCCCATGTCCCGAAAACCGCCATCATAACACAGTTCGGGTTGTTCGAGTTCAAGCGGATGACATTTGGTCTGCGAAACGCTGCATAAACGTTCCAGCGGCACATGAATGACATTTTTCGAGACATTAACTACGTTTTTATATACATCGACGGTATCCTATTAGCATCGGAATCCGAAGAACAACACGAAACCCATTTGCGCACCGTTTTTTGAACGGCTTCGCAAATACGCCTTAACGGTTAATTTCCAAAAGTCAGTATTTGGGAAAACTCATCGATTTTATGGGCCATACGATATCAGCCGCAGGAATCCGACCAAAATACGAAAGAGTTCAGGCAGTGAACGAATTTCCTGTACCTAAATTGGCAAACGAGTTAAAAAAGGTTCCTTGGGATGTTACATTTTTATCGCTCGTTCATACCTGATGCCGCTACCGGGCAAAAATTGTTGCAGGGTCTAATAACAGGCAACAAAAAAAAAAACGAAACTTCTATGATATAGTGGAGCGAAAGAACACTACAACCCTACAAGAAATGGATGACCTAAACTAAAAAAAATTTTACTAACACACTTGCAACAATTTTACATTAGTTGTACCACTCTAACATATATGTTAGAGTAGAACAATTGAAAACACCACAAAAATGCCAATTTTTTTTTAATTTTTGTTATACATACTGGCTAATATTTGTGAAAATTTGTGAATTGTTTAAATTAAATACTGCAAAATATTTTAATAATTATTAAATTATTAAAATAAATAAAGAAAATCCAAAGGATTTGGGTAAGTATGTTAAAAAAATGCGAAAAAGAAAAACGCGAAGCTGAAGATGCGGAAAAGCCTAAACAAAATTTGGATGAAGCCAAAAATACTCATATCCGAAGATCCCAGTTGGCCAGCTGCATATTTGAATGTGTCGAAAATTAACAGAAATGTTAAAATCTATGGATGGACACATCGTTTAAGACGTCAAGGCAAAGGTTTAATTTTTTATTTACATTACGGATTTTTACAATGTTTGGTACACTAAAACCTGTGCCAGAAGGCAAATCGGTAAGTTTCGTTTCGTGAACAATATTGTAGAAACTCATTTATTTGTTTTATGCACCAGGTGGACACGAATTGCATGTAGATTACTGGGAATTAATTGGTTTGGCTCCTGCTGGCGGTGCTGAAAGTATTCTCAATGAAGAGGCTCATCCCGATGTTCAGTTGGATAATCGTCATATTATGATTAGAGGCGAAAACACTTTTCCGTGTTAATTCTTCCACCTGCAGTGAATGGTGTAAACGCATACGTACAGCAGTCAACTTGATTTGGTTGCATTATAAGGAGCCAGAGTTGGTTATACGATATTCAGAGGTATGTTATCATGAAAATTTGTTTTTAAACAAAATTAAGTCGTCATTTTTTTTTTTGTATTTTACAGCATTTTGCAAATTGTAGCTAAAAACACAAATCTAGCACTTCTTGATCGCACAGTAACCTCTTTAGTGTGTGCTCTTTACAATTGTGAGGAATCAGACACTCTTTATGGTTTAACAAATTGTCTAAGAAGTTTTTAGTAAAAACTAAACACGGCAAACGTTTCGAATGGATACAATATGTAGCAGAATTGTACAATGATATTTAAAAACAGTTAAATGGTGTCTGATCTAGCCAAACGTTTTGCAAAAACCAATAACTTTTTAATAAAACTATTGGTTAAGAGCAACGTCTAATATTTAATAAAAAAAACTGTTATCATCTGACGTTTATGAAAGGAGGAATAACTGTATCGGTCCCTGTTTTATTGAGCCTTTTTGCAATATTCCCATTCTTTTAATATTTCACTTGGTTTTTGCTAAAGCCAACCTTTGGTTAACATTGATGCTATAGATGTAAACATATACTTAGTGCCAATTCACACGTTGCAAGCCTTATTGATCAGCTTGCTACCTTATAGGCGAGAGAGAGTGAGAGAGAAACGTTTCTTTTCCTCTCGTCACTCTTGTTATAACCCACCAAACAATTTTCGGAGCGCTCCTAAATATGACTCTTAAAAGATTCCTTTTCTTGAGGGTTTTATGATTACCCTCCTTACTTATGAGCAATTCTGATTGATTTCGGAGCCTGTATAATTCAGGACTCCGAAAAGACTCATTTTTATGAGCAATTTAAGAGCACTCTCCTAGAAAACTCTTATTTATGAGGGTTTTCTGAGGGGCAACGGTATTTTGTTTTCTTATTCTTGAAAATTTTAATATTTTGCGTTTGTTTGTCATTATTGTGATAATTTTGCGCTGTTCGGTTGTGATTTTGATAAAATCTTTGACAAATTGTGCAAAAAGTAAGTTTATTTCTGTGTTTTTAAATAAAAAGAGAAAATGTATCCAACAACTGGCGAAAAGAGGCGTTCAGCCCAAATAATTAATGAAATAAAAATTCGAAAAGTGAATTCAACGATTCTGCAAAGTGAAACAAATGAACAAAGTGAAGCTTGTGAACAAGGAAGTGAGGGCGACACTTTTGAAAAAGATTTAATGCATATTGAGGATAACGAATCGGACTGCTCTGAAAGTCCTATAAATTTTGAAGGAAGTGGGAAGAATTTGAAGGATAAATTAGCTGAGTGGTCCGTCGTCTATAACATTCCTTGCAATGCTTTGAATGCTCTCTTGAAAGCTTTAAAACCGGAAATTCCAGATCTGCCGAGTGATTATAGGACATTGAAATGTACACCAAAGGAGGTCAAATGTGTTTCTTTTCAAAGTGGACAATATGTACATTACGGTGTGAAAGATAGTCTTACTGACTTCTTTGAAAAAAATATTTTCACGGAATCATGTTTAGATTTAAATATCAATATAGATGGCCTACCTCTCTTTAAGAGCTCGAAAGTTCAAGCTTGGCCGATATTGATAAATATTAACAAAACAGAATCAGTTTTAGTTGCTGGTGTTTTTGTGGGAAATAGTAAGCCCATAGACGTTAATGAGTATCTAGGGGAGTTTGTCACCGAACTAAACTGCTTGGTAGAAGAGGGGATTACGTATAAAACAACCGATTTTATCGTACGTGTAAGAAGCTTTATTTGCGATGCCCCCGCTCGATCTTTCGTTTTAGGTGTCAAGGGCCATAGCGGATTCTATAGCTGCATAAAATGCCAGCAACGAGGGGAAACTTGCCAAAATAGAATTATCTACAGGGTTCAAGACTCCTTGCCGCGAACAGATGATCAGTTTAGGAAGCGAACTGACACGAATCATCACAATTTGACCTGTCCGTTAAAAGTTGAACTACTTCCAATTAATATTGTTAACCAATTTGCATTTGATTACATGCACATTGTATGTTTGGGAGTAGTCAAAACCTTCTTAAATGGCTGCATTAAAATAAGGAACAAAAGTTATTCCTTATCAAAAGATAACATTGCTTTATTAGACCAGAATCTATGTTCTGTTAAACCAGGCATTTGCAAAGAGTTTGCAAGAAAACCTCGAAGTGCTTTTGAAATCGATAGATGGAAGGCGGTGGAGTTTAGACAGTTCGTTTTATATACAGGTCCTGTAGTTTTAAAAGGAGTCTTAACAGATGTCCGATATAAACATTTCTTACAATTAAGTGTTGCCATACGTATTTTGTGCGATAAGAACCTTTGTATTACAAAAAATTTGTGTGCAAAGAAGCTTATTATCGAATTTGTGAAAAAGATACCTGATCTTTATGATGACACCTTTTTAAAATTCAATTTTCATTGTTTAACTCATTTGGCGGATGAGGTTCTATTTTATGGGGACTGCCTTGATTAATTCAGTGCTTTTAAATTTGAAAGTTACTTGAATAAAGTTAAGCAGATTGTTCGCAATGGTAATCAAGTCGTTGTTCAAATTTATAATCGTCTTGTCGAGCTTAGTCTTCATTCACCAATAGCGAGTACTATCAATAATGTAATTATAAAAAAAAACTCGTCTGGAATTCTTACTTCAATTCAACGCAATACTTTGTTCTTATCCCTAAGTCCTCCAGATAACTTATATATGCATGAATCCAAAGTGTATCAAATAGAAATGTTTTTTGAAAACAACAAAATACTATACGTACAATCACGTGAAATTTTGCATCTGAAGAATTAAAAGAACGAGTTCTAGCATTGGAGGAGGAAAATATTCGAGTTCACACGCGTCTTTTATCCGAAATAACCTCGCAGCGAAGACTTTTCCAAGATAGCAAAACATTAACAATTCTACCTAAAAAACCATTTGAAACGATGTCAGAAATGGACCAGTTCGAGGAAAAAATCAGAAGTTCGTCAGACTTACACTCAGTTTAGATGAGGGCTTTTACGACGTCGCTTTGTCGACGTCTCTTTTGGTTTGTTGGTGAGCGGTGTAGAAAAGAAAGAGGGGTTAACAAAATGTCTCGTTTTGTATTTTGCATGTCGTTTTTTACATTTCTCTTTTAACTTTTTCTGTTTACGTTTTATTCTTTTTCTTACTTTGAAGTGTGTGGTTGAAAATACAGTGAGACCTCGATTATCGATAATAGACGGGATCGGCAGAATTCTTGATTATTTATTTTTTTTGGTGTGTTTCTTATTTTATGTAAATATATAACGTTTTATTATGTAAACATGAGGAAAAAAGGAAATTTGGCAGAACATGCTTCCACACCGTTAATATATTCTCTTTCTTCGTTTATTTAAATTTCTTTTGATTGTTCAAAATTTAACGAAAAAAAGATAATTTGTTTATAATTTCGGATAATAGAGGCAATTTAAATCAGTGCAAAAAAATGTTTGTTTTCCATTTTATTGAAGCTGCCGGTTAATCGAATGACGGGTAATCAAGGCCATACTGTAAATAAAAAAAAGACATGCAACCAAAAATCATCGTATGAACGCAAAGAGATTTTGGAAGTTGCTTTAAAAGGGAATCAAGATAAATCGACGTCGTAAAAGCCCTCATGTGAATTGAGTGTTATACAACCAGTTGGTAAGTTAAATGCCTTGTATTTATGTAAGTATAGTATTTTTTAGATAATTATCTTTAAAAAATTATTTTAGGAAACCGAAATATTTAAATGCAACTCAGCGTCAGATCCCTCCAAGTTCATTCGCCAAATTTGGCGAACTTTTATGGTTGATAGTCTTGCAGCTAAATTTTCTTGGAGAGGAGCACAAAATAAGATTTCCATAATGTCAATGACGACGACTTCCGCTTTTCGAAGTAAGGGCAGAATAAAACCAAGTTATTTCAATAAATATGTGTATTTAAAATTTTCTCTATTCCAGGTGCATTTATTCGAAAATTCTCTTCCGGGGAAAAGATATTTATTACGGTGTCCAGTAAATGGTTTCAGACTGCAAATGATCGTATTAAATACATAAACATGAAAAAGAAGTAACCTAGTCCATTTATATCTAATAACTACGAGTATATGCGCTGAACAAATGCTTATTATTTATTTATTTTATTTTTAACTTTTTCACTAATGTTTGTAACATTGTCATTGTAAATCTTTTCATTAGACAAAACTAACCATTTGAAGACTTTGTTAATAGAAAACTAGGTGGTTTTGTCCGTTGAATTTTGTTTAAATGATTATTTCAATGCACAAAACATATATTAATATAACTTATCCATTAAAAGCTAACAAGCCTAAATTTACAAATAAAATGAATACCCTAATTTCAAGAAAAAGAAACACTCCTATATCACTCTTTTTTGGCTCCGAAGTCCCTCTTTTATGACTCTTTTAAGAGGTTGTTATGATTGATTTGTGAGCAAAAAGGCTCACAATTTTCCATACAAAACGTTAAATTTAGGAGTCCTTAAACGCTCATATTCAGTACAAAATTTTTTGACGGTTTCATAGGAAAACACGCTCATATCTGAGGGTTTTAGGAGCTTTTTTATGAGCGTTTTGCTCATAAAAAAGAGTCATAAAAGACTCTTTTAGGACTCATATTGTTTGCTGGGAAAGTAGCAAGCTGATCAATAAGACTTGCAACGTGTGAATTGGGACTTAGGAATGATTCTAATGAAACTATGAGATATTCTGGTAGTGTATAGGATCATTTCTTAGTATATGTACTTATCTATAGCATCAATGCTAACCAAAGGTTGACTTAAGCAAAACCCAAGTGAAATATTGAAGTTGGGACCATTGCAAAAAAGCTTTATAAAATTTAAATTACCACATAGGACAAAAAATAATTATTTATTTATTTAATTTATTTTGTAAAACGAACAAATATTGAATTTTATTTAAAATAAAAAACACAAATATGTGTGAGAATTTAATAAAATTAATCGTGTTTTATTTAAGCTAAAAATACGTCAGTAGTGACGAATATATGCATCAGTACTGACTAGTCAGCTGGGACCGGTAAATACATCAGTACTGACTAGTCAGCTGTGTCCGGTTTATACATCAGTACTGATATGTAAAGAGTATAAGAGTAAACAGATCAGATATATGTTTTATCTACCACAAAATTCATAGGTTAAAGAAGGATGCAAAATCACACGTACACAAAAGTTCAGGTCATTTTTTTCACGTTGGCCTTAAGAAAAAGATAGAAACTTTGTTCTACGCGAAGACCGACATCTATATCAGCAATGTCGGTCATATGATAGGTCAAATGACCGTCACTATTCTTGTAGGGAAGCTTTTCAAACATGCAAGGACACTCTCGTCAACGCTGCTTTGGCATTTTGCGAGTGACGCACCACTTTCCCTTACTGTAGACGCTGTAGGCGCTGTAGTGCATCAGATTGTAGAGGACAAAAGTCAGCCGTTAGGTTTCTACTCAAAAAAACTAACACCGGCACAGCAAGCATACAGCACGTACGACCGTGAGCTACTTGCTATTAATCAGGGTGTCCAGCATTTTCAGTATCTATTAGAAGGGAGGGCATTTACCATTTTTACCGACCACAAACCACTTGTGTATGCCTTTGGTTAAAAGCGGGACAATTGGGACCTCCTGAACACGAAAAACGCTGTAAGTTTTTTTTCCTAAGTACCGTTTTTTAGATAACGGTACTTTTGTGTGTTTTCGGTGTATGGTCCCACTCAAACCCTTGTGGAGCCCAACCAAAAACGACAATATTTTCATTTCATATAAAATTCAAATTTCCATTTTTTAAATACGTTAAAACTGACGTACGCCGAATATAGTGTGTAAACAATGAAGATAAAAATATTGTCGTTCCACAAAATCCTTATTTTTCATCCGCTTTTTTCAAATCACGCTTAAAATATTGGTAATCAAATAAACTATTTGGTTAAAAAATTAAACATTCCAGATCTTTCATGTGCTATTTATCGTAGCAATTTTATACATGATTTTTTTTTTGCATTTGTTGAGTATGAAAATATTGTCGTTCCACAAAATCCTTAATAAAAACTTTATGTTTCATCCGATTTTTTTCAAATCACGCTTAAAATGTTGGTAATTAAATAAACTATTTGGTAAAAAAATAAAATATTCCAGATCTTTCATGTGCTATCGTAGCAATTTTGTTCATGATTTTTTTTTTGCATTTGTTGAGTATGAAAATATTGTCGTTCATCAAAATCCGTAATAAAAACTTTATTTTTCATCCGATTATTTTGTTTACGCTTAAAATATTGGTAATTAAATATACTATTTGGTTAAAAAATAAAACATTTCAAATATTTAATAGAACGTAGAAAAAAAAACGAAATAAAATTGAAAAATTTTGAAAGAAAAACATAAAAAATAGGGAAATTTTGAACTTTGAGGTGCCATTTCTTATTAGATAGAAATTTTCAGCATATCGACGGAAAAGGCGTTATCTAAAAAACGGTACTTGGGAAAAAAATTACAGCGTTTTTCGTGTTCAGGAGGTCCCAATTAACTTATCTAGGCATGTGGCGTTCTTGGTATTTTTTGGCTGTAAACCAGTATAATTAGCTTAGTTTGTTTTGAGAAACGGTTCTGTTTGTACCTAACAATTGTGAAAAAAATAATTTTTATTGTTGATGTATTTTGTTCAAGCTTTGATATTGTTACAAGTAAAACTGTTGCTATAAGTCTTATACGTTTAATAGTTTTATTTGGTTTAATATCTTTAGTTTGTCTAAAATCTTTATGGATGAAGTTTCCTGATGATCTGGCCTAAGCAACCAGTGAAATGCATAGGAATAGCTTATCCCATCAACAATAAATTTCAAGTGTTTTTTATCAAGAATAAAAACTGGGAATTAAGCACGAATAACAAAATCTTTTGAAATTAAAATTTTGTATTCCCAAAAATTTAAATTACTTTTTGATAATAAACAGGCAAGTGCACGGCCTAAAAAAACACTTAATTGACAACATCTTTTGTTTTTTATTTTGTTTTTCTTAACCTACTTACAACTACAATTAATGTTGAGAGAATTTCAACTAATTGTAGTGGGGAGTGTAAGATGAGATAAACCCACTTTTTTATTGTTGATGTATTTTGTTCAAGCTTTGATATTGTTACAAGTAAAGCTGTTGCTATAAGTCTTATACGTTTAACAGTTTTATTTGGTTTAATATCTTTAGTTTGTCTAAAATCTTTATGGATGAAGTTTCCTGATGATCTGGCCTAAGCAACCAGTGAAATGCATAGGAATAGCTTATCCCATCAACAATAAATTTCAAGTGTTTTTATCAAGAATAAAAACTGGGAATTAAGCACGAATAACAAAATCTTTTGAAATTAAAATTTTGTATTCCCAAAAATTGAAATTACTTTTTGAAAATAATTTATTTCAATAAAGTTTGTTAAGTTGAATAAGTGTGTGTTTTTATTCGGATTTGCAATTAAAAGAACTAAAACAAGTTTATTAAAGGAAAAACGTAACAATATATATTCTGGCTCCTTGAGTAATTCTAAGTCGATTTAGCCATGCGTCTGTTGAAAACACGCTCACATTCGAAAAGCTCAAAAGAAATGAACAAACTTAGTGTCAAATTGCATTTAGTTATCCTAAGCAGTTTTGGATTTAAATCCAGCAAAATCGGCTCAGTAGGATTAGAGTTATGAATAAAAACGTGAAACCACCACCTTAAACCTAACATAAATGGTGGCACAATGCACATAATGATATAAGATTTTGCGTTTAATTTAACTTGAAATCATTCTGTAAAATTTTGTGAAGATCGTTCCATAATTTACCCTAGGCTCCATATTAATCCTACTCCCTGAAAACAGTTTAGTACGCCTTAAACCGTTATTAATAATGCTATTATAATAGAATTTGGTTCTTTATAGTTTTAAAGTAATGACATACCATAATTTGGCACGTAAAGCTCGATTCACCCATGCGTTCCGAACAAAATTTGACATTGGGAAATTTCGTGAAGTCGTTTACCCTAGGCCCAAATAAACCCCACTCCCGTAAAACAGTTTAGTACGCCTTAAACCGTAATTTGTAATGCTATAATAACAAAATTTGGCACGTTGCAGTTTTATAGGACTAGAAAAGACACTGTAAAATTTTGTGAAGATCGGTTCATAATTTACCCTAGGTCCCATATAAAGACAATTACCAAAACATGTGTAACTTACAATATTTTACGTTACATTAAAAGAAACATTGTTAACATTTAATATTTAAGATAAAACATAAAAAAAAAACACAAAACATGAAATTTAAATTTTAAAAAACTCTAATTATGTATCACACATTTTTTAATTAATTGCATCTATGTAGCTGGTGTCATCCTTTACGTTCATTGTTCTCGTGATGTTTTTTGAATACGCAAGCTCTCTTTTGTATATCTTTTTCTTTCTTACTTTTCAAAGTCCTAAGGCCCAACCTTAATATGCACAGTAGAGTGGGTCAATTTGTTTGCCCCCCAAGAGTATAGCAAAATCGTAATCTACGGAAAATTCTAAGATCTTTTCCTAAAGAACCCATGGTTCTAAAATCAAAATCGAGCTTCCGGCTTTTAACTTGAAAATTTGGTGCTCAGGAAATCTGAAAAAAATTATACTTTTTTGGAAATATTTATTGAAATTGGTGAATAGTTGGCCTGTATCGCTGAATGAGGGCTTAATTCTCTCAGCTTTCTATATCTGTGCTCATTTTTAGAAAAATCTTTACATCAATAATTGGTTAAGAGGTTTTTGTCATAATAATCATAGTCAACCTAATAAGAAACCTAAAACTGTTACAATTTTGATACATAAAAGTTAAATAAAATAATCTCACTAAATTTTAATTCAAAGTTGATTAAAATAAAATAATTCTGCGGCATTTTGACAAAACATCTTAAGTGGAGATAAGAGAGCAAAAAAGATTTAAAAAAAACTCGGTGAAAAAAAGCATTTTTGTTTAAAAATAAAATAAACCGATATTAAAGAAAAATTTTGTTCATAACACAAAAATTTTAAAAACGTAATCAAAAATGTTTTTCAATGAAAATTCGTACGATTAACACCATTTTTTTCAACTTTTTAATTTTGACTTAAGATGTTTTGTCAAAATTGATTAATCAAAACCTAATTAAACGAAAATTTCTTTTAATAAAATTTAAGCAAAAACTGATAATAAAAAAAATTTAAAAATAAATATTTTTATTATTATTCTATTTTTTATTAAAACACAATTTTTTTGAAAAATTCACAACTTAAAAAAAGAAACCGATTAAAATAAAACTAAAAAATTTATAAAAAAAAAAAATACTGGCCAAGCCGGGGGTAAATAAATTTAGTTGCGGCCTATATCTGTAATTTACATACAATATCTTTTTTGCTCTCCATTCGTGGTATTCAGTTTTGGCTTTTAATAGTAACTGCCAAAATATCATCGCGATTACATTCTATGGCACATTGGTAAGCAATTATACAAATCGCTCGGTTCCCTGAATATGTGCCGGTAACCCTAGATCAGTAACCCAAGATTGTATTAGCTATAAAAACAGAAATTTCTGAAATACAATTGGACACTTTCAGAAGTTAAATTGGACATTTCTGAAATACAATTGGAAATGGTGTAGTAAGAAACATAGGCCCTAATTATATAATTCGCAGCGTTACGCCAAAAAATTACATTGAAAGCAAAAACAAATTCATAAATATTTTGTAATATTGTTGTTGCTTTGTACAGAAATTCTTTTTGCGTTTTAAAATGTCAAACGCCTCATTCAGTGATGCCAACTTAGTGCTTTTGGCACAATTTATGGTGATTTTTGATGCCTCAAAACGCCAAAATTTTATCAATAGTACCAAACTAAGAAAAAGCACTAACTTGGTGCTTTTTCAATTTTTCGTTAGTGCCTTTAGTGCTTTTAACAATTTTTATTTGTTTCTACCATTTTTGAAAACTACGATTATATAGAGGATGGTTTAGATGAGCTTTGCTTTTTGCTGTACAATTTTGAGAAGGCTTGTAAATTTTTAAATTTTTTTCCACGTTAATTTTTTTCATTTTTTTATGAATTTTAAATATTATTATTTTGTTAATTTTCAATTTAATTTATTAATTTAATAATTTTTTTTTCTCTCTTTTAAATTTTTTCTTTTGTTTTAAATTTTATCATTTACAAATTATAATTATAAATGTTTCTGCTAAAACAATGTTCTATACTGCAATAAGAGGCTTTAAGTCTGGTGTATAGAATTGGAAATAAATAAATAAATAAAAGATTTTAAATGATAAAAGAAAGTTACATTCGTGTTACCAAAAACTTTATTTATGGGGTTAGAGCTAGGCTGCCTAGCAATTTGGAAATTGAACAAACGTTGCACTTTTTAATGTTGACAACATATTTATTAATAGTAATAAAAAATATTTATTTCGGTAAACATTTTTTTAAAGATGTACCCACTTTTCAAAAGTAGAATATGGCTTGGAAAATATTATTAGTTGTTAAAAAACATGCAATCGGAAACCGTACAAAAAAACGCAGACTTTAAAAACAAAAAAAGAGCCGTAGCTTGGTATAAGCAACGTTTTTTTTCATGCGCTTTAGTTTCCCACGCGTTGGGCACTTCTACCTCTAGTACTATTGCAAAAAAGTTTGACAAAGTATCAGAATGCAAACATACATGTTTTTTCTGTTTTACACCTTGTTTGTGTTCTTTATTCAAAAGCGTTCATATGTACGTTCAAATAATTGGATAATATCATACGCAAATTGTTTTATTAAACTTTGGACGATTTTAATTTAGATTTATTTAAACGATAGAATATAGGCTGTCATTAAGTTTTATAAACAATTGTCGTTCATTGCAAATTTTCGGTAATTGCAACTGGCCAGATTTTTTCGAGCCAGATTTTTTCGGAACTCAGCTGATGATGATCCAAATGATTTTGATGATATTATTTTTATTGAAGATAATAATAATACATTTAAAAATGTTTATATACAAATGTAAATAGGTATATTTATTTTTTTGATCTTAATTAAAATTGTCCCCATCACCGCCTTCGTCTTTTTTTAAACTTTGGAGGTTTATAATATTCGGCACAGCCGAATGCAACTTGTTTTGTGTTTAATTAAATTGTAAAAATGGCGTAGTGCTTTTTTACGCTTTTTTTTGCACGAAATAGTGCTTTTTTAAATTTTAAAGTGCTTTTTGCTTTCAAAAAGTTGGCATCACTGGCCTCATTACTTGTGGCGTTGAAAATTTGAAAACGGTACATGAATTTTTGTAGAAAGCAACAACAAAATTACAAAATATTTATGAATTTGTTTTGCTTTCAATGCTTTGGCCTTGCGTTTTACATAATAAGGGCCAAAATTTAAAAACAAAAAATAAATAGGTATCGAGAAACTGAAAAGTTTGCAATTAAAGTTAAAATTCTCACGTTTATTCCATTTTAGAAATGTATGGTAAACAAAAATAATTTTTTTAATAAAATTTTTCACTTTTTTGACGCGTTTTCAAGAATAGCCAGCAATATTTAAAAAATGTAGAAAAAATCGTATAACTTAATAAGTGCTGTTATGGTTTAAAGGTTATGTTTGGCCTTGTGACCCAGGATGTAATGGTTTAATTTCTGGTTTGGCCATTTTTTTGTTTTTTTTTTTTCTTTTAAATACAATTTTATTGAAGTCGTAACCCAATAAAAAATGGAGCTTCGAACGAAGCAGATTTGTATGGAAGACATGGATTTTATATGGCGAGTTCCCACTTTGAAGCAATACATTTATGACTAGACTTGTGCCAAATCGTTCATTTCAGTGACCGGTCATTTTCGTTCAATCATTCAAAGTGAACCCGTTCGTTAAGTTCGTTCATTCCGTTCAATCGTTCGTTTTATGTACAACAAGGCAAAAACAACAGGCCAAATTGTTTTTATACGGCAAAACATTCATTCACAACTGCCCAGCGGGAAAAAGAAGGAGTACGGAGGCCTTCCAGAAGGCCTCTGTACCCCTTCTTTTGGATAAACAATGCCTTCTCGCTCCATTCCATACTCATATCTTTTTTACACGCGTTGTCATTGCGGAGAAGGCCTTCCGCTTTCCTTTCTTCCCTAGAGCTTCTTAAATACCTTCAAATAAATGGCTCTTAGAAGGCTTTCCAGAGAATGACTGTCAAAATGCCTAAACAAAAAGGTTATCTTGAAGGGTTTTAAGAAAGGTATGTTAAAAGGCCTTTCAATTAATGGCTCTTAAAAGGCCTTTCAGACCATCCTTCTACAAATGCATTAAAGGTCATATTGAAGGACTTTCAGTCTAAAACATTAAGGAATATTTCCTTACAAATGAAATTAGAAGACTGAATAGGTTTCATGTACATATCAGATCTCCAATATAGAAAATGAACACTTAACTTTTTATATATGTTAACCTACCTATTTTACAAACGTATGTTTATATATGTATGTATATTATTAAACTAATTGTAGTTTAATAACACATGTGATACCTATTTTTTATTGAAATAATCAAATTTGCTAAATATTGTAAATAAAAGTATTTATATTGTTACGAAAGTTAAATTATCTAAGAATTATTTATAGTTATAGTTATAAGTTATCTTGTAAGTTATAGTTTTATGTTACTTAAAATTGTCATGTATAATTTTCAACACAACTGTTATTTTAAAATAATTCCTATATAAATTTCCCAGTCATTTCTAGAAATGGTTATAGAACATAATAAATAGTTTTTACAGGAAGGTTCAGGAAAAATCTAGAAATAATTATGAAATATAAAAAGGGGTGACTCATGTATAATTAGTTTAGTCTGTTTTGAAAAACGGTTCTGTTCGTAACTAACAATTGTGAACAAAATAATTAATTTTTTTTTAATATTTTTAATTAGGCTTAAGTTCATTAAATTTAATTTTCATTAAATTATTTTTATGAAGAAAGGAATTTTACAACATGAAAATCAATTAAAATTTACTGATAATTTTTCATTCTTGACTCAATCTGGGCTCGAACCCAGGTGTTTACGGACAGGTTACCCTGACATGTTTCGATTGCAACCACTCAATCTCCTCAGAGGGCTTGCCGTTTAACACTCGCAGCCATCGACGACTGCTGACGTCATTAGTCAAACATCAATCCTTAAACCAAATTGTATTCAACCTTTGGTAGATCGAAATTTGCTTTGAATGATGACTGCAGGAAATAAAGCTCAGCTTTTTTTTTTTTCTTAAAATAATCAGCTTTTAATAATTTTTAAATTTTCGGTCACGGTGGATCTTTTGACGGATTTTTTTTTTTTTTTTTTTTTTTTTTTTTTAATTCCCTATGCTAATCCCCGCGAAGCTTAACGCTTGTCTGCAGGAAAGAAACCAGAGTCTCTGGCGGGAATCGAACCCGCGACCCCGGGGTTGAAAGACTAGCTCACTACTAGCTAGCCTACCGGGGCACCCCGCAGAAAAGATTAATAGATGAATTTAAGCGACGCAATATTGACATCGCAACTTATGAATTTGAAGAAATAGAAGTTGCTTCCCGTGCAGTAACAAGCAACATGGATCTTGGTGCAATGTTTGCTGCTATGATGGAGAAAATGGAAAAAATGTCGGCAGACACTTCTAGAAAAATGGAGGAAATGGTAAAAGAAAATTCGGCTGAAACTTCTAGAAAAATGGAAGAAAATTCTAAAAACATGGAGAAGTTGGTAAAAGAAAATTCAAACGCTATCCTAGCAGAAAATTCTAAAAACATTGAGAGGATGGTAAAAGAAAATTCAAGCACCATCTTAGCCGAAATTCAAGAAAATTCTAAAGTGACAAACGAGAAACTTCAGGCTACTAATGACAAACTTGAGAAGCTTCAAGAGATTTCTACTGTTATAAACGAAAGAGTAGACGATATGGAAACAGAATTGTCTGATGTAAAAACGCAAGTCACTGATGTAAAAACACAAGTCACGGTTTTTGATGGAAAACTTCATCATCTGGAAGAAAGAGTAAATAGTTTTCAGTTCTGCGAGTTTTTCCAGAAGTCTCGAATAGAATAAGAGGTCCAAGTTTTGACGGCAGCTCATCATTGAATGTGTTTAAGTTCCAGTTTGACACAGTTGCCAATAAAAATGCTTAGAACAATGAAGAAAAAGCTATAGAGCTGATTCTGGCTTTAAAAGGAATTGCAGCTGAAATTCTAGAAAGTGTACCAGTAAGTTGCAGAAACAATTATGATGACATTATGGTAGCATTACAGCGCAAGTATGGTGGTGAACATAGAAAGGAAATATTCAGAATGGAATTACGGGGAAAAGTGCAAAAGGCAAACGAAACAATACAGGATTTTGAACTAGAGATTGAGCGCTTGGTGCAGCTTACTTATCCAGGTGAAAGTCATCCATTGCTAGATCATTTTAAGACCGAGGCGTTTGTAAACGGTATACTAGCGGTATGTGCTGTGATGGCGACAATTTTAGTTCCGGTAATAAGTTTTAATTCCAAACTAATTTGATTGTTTTTACCGACATTTTGGTATGAGTGTACAAATTTTTACTTTGAATATATTTGGGTTTTATAATTTTTAAATTTTTAATTAGCTTTGAAATTTTAATAATTCATTTGGAAAATTTTTTATCACATTTAAATTATTACATTCGTTGTGTTTGGTTGTGTACTCGAATTTTTTCTTTTGCTTTGCAAATTTGTGAAACTAATTGGGCAGAGAGGATTCAAATTCGTTTGGAATTATACTCAAGCTAGAATATAAGTGGTAAGCAATGAGGTTAATTTAAGATTTTGAACTTATTACTGATTTCCACGGATTTTGTCGCAGGACTGTTGGTGTATACACTAGTTTGGCGGTTGTTAGGCAAATTGCTTACAGTTCCGGATTTTTGGAGAGCAACTCAGGACATTTCTGTTCTTTGAAATTTTCCTGGAATTAGGAAAATTTGGATGAAAATCAAATCCAGGAGTCCAGATAAGAAACAACTATATTTTTTTGGGTGTCCTTTTACCCAGATTAACAATACTTCCCACCAAATAGGGGGTGACCATCAGGTTTCCAATAACCAATTTTTATTTTGTTTTATATACATAACATTTAGTATTCGGAATTTGAGTATCGGTTAATAGCAATCTTTTTTTGTTTGACTGCCTTTTGGGCATCTGGGGGTGACCAGATGCGCTAAAAAAAAAAAATTTAAAATAACTATTACCACTTTAACTATTATTCTTAAATTTGTTTTTTTTTTTTGTGATGTAAATATCCATTAGTTCAAACTACATTACCGTCTTTCTAACTAGATTTTCATTAACTTTCAATGTTTATTAGTTACAATTAACTTCAACTAATTTTCCAAATAATTATTAAATTTGTTTTTGTTTATTAGTTTTTTTTTATATATAGTCACCTAAATTAAAATATCTGATTCAATTTTTTTTTTATTTTGCAATTTAAATATGTCATTTTAAAGAACATGCACACATAAACACTCAAGAAATACGTTTAAAATCAATGGTTATATACTATATGATACCAAGGACCCTCGAGATAGAGCTTGTGGAGGTTCTGCCATCTTAATAAAAACTCGAGTCAAACACTACATTATGTGTGATCAGCGTGAAGACTATCTGCAAGCAACGACTATTTGTGTTGAGGAGCTAAATCGAAACATAGTAATTTCTTCTTTATACTCTCCACCTAGATTTTCCATATCAGAAGGCCAATATTATAAATATTATAAATCATTAGGACCCTGTTTTCTGGCCGCTGGCGATTATAACGCTAAACATACCTTCTGGGGGTCACGACTTATAACACCAAAAGGTCGTGTTTTGTTTAACACAATCTCTAAAATGGGTTTAAATGTGGTCGCGAGCGGGCAACCAACATATTGGCCTACTGATCAGCAAAAAATTCCAGATGTTATCGACTTTGGCGTGGTTAAAAACATCCCCACAGAAACGATTCATGTTGAAGCTTCCTTAGAATTATCATCCGACCACACACCTACAATTGTTACTATATCGAACCCAAATAGAATTGTATTTCCGTCAGGTTACTTAGCGACGCCAGCCACACAAATAAATTGGTTAAAATATAAAAAATTTCTCAGTGCCCATTGCACAGAAAATATTCCGCTTAGTACACCGGAGAATGTGGATCTCTCTCTTGTTAACTTTGACAGTTATCTTAAACTAGCTGTTCAACACTCCAGCGTTACCCCCAAAAAAATTAAAAATAATAAAATATGTTCTTCAGATGTCGAGCGGCTCTTGACTGAAAAAAGGAGAGTTCGAAGAGAGTGGCAACTTTACAGATCCCCGCAACTTAAGATTTTATTAAAAGAATGCACAAAAAGGCTAAGAAAGTTGCTACAGAATCAGAAAACGACTTCTCTAGAAAAATATCTTAAGGAACTTGATGCAACTCCACAATCTGACTACTCATTATGGCGTGCAGCTAGAAATCTAAAAAGGCCAGTTATATCTAAGCCACCATTAAGAAACTTGAATGGTAGTTGGGCAAGAAATGATAATGAAAAAGGAAACCTGTTTGTAAATCATTTGAAAAACGTATTTACACCAAATATATCTCACAATATTGCGGTCGAGTTACCACCTGTTGATGCTAGAGCAGCTATTCCGCTCAGATTTGAGATAAGAGAAATCGAAAAGGCTATTTGTGACTTAAACAATAAGAAGGCACCTGGTATTGATAAAATCAGTAATAAAATGCTTTTGGAGCTACCTCGCATAGCAAAGAAAATTATTCTTTTTATTTTTAATGCTATTTTACGCCTTGAATACTATCCTGAAAAATGGAAGGTTTCCTTAGTTACCATGATACCAAAGCCAGGTAAAGATCATACAAAAGTTGAGTCTTATAGACCTATTAGCTTATTATCAAATATGTCAAAGCTGTTTGAGAAATTATTAGTTTCAAAATTAACACCAATTTTAAGTGAAAATAGATGTATTCCAAACCATCAGTTCGGATTTAGAAGAAAACACAGCACAATCGAGCAGACTCATCGAATAGTAAATGTCATAAGAAAAGCATTTGAAGAAAAGAAATATTGCTCAGCACTCTTCATCGATGTTTCGCAAGCTTTTGACAAAGTCTGGCATGAAGGCTTATTACACAAATTGAAGCAAAATTTACCAGCAAACACACACAAGCTGCTAGAAAGCTACTTAGTCGGTCGTCAATTTATTATTAAAGAAGGAAATTTCTTAAGTTCACCTCAGCCCATTGCCGCTGGAGTCCCACAAGGCAGCATCCTGGGCCCCTTATTATACTTAATTTATACTTCGGACATGCCAACAAGCAACTACACACAAACTTCAACATTTGCAGACGATACAGCTTTTCTAAGCGTCCATGAAAATCGTTATGAAGCATCGCGTTACTTACAGCATCATATATTTCAACTAGAAATATGGTTAAGACAATGGAGGATAATGGTCAATGAGCAAAAATGTGTACATATAACATTCACTTTGCGCCGGGAATCTTGCCCCCCTATTACAATCAATAATCAAATAATTCCTCAACATTCGCATGTTAAATATCTCGGTATACATCTGGATCGGCGATTAACGTGGAAATGCCATATAGATGCAAAATTAACTCAAATGAAACTAAAAGCCATTCAAATTCATTGGCTTATTGGAAGAAATTCTGTCCTTAGTCTCGATTGCAAGCTTCTACTTTACAACTCTATCTTAAAGCCTATCTGGTGCTACGGTATTCAACTATGGGGCACTGCCTCGGCCTCTAATATCGACAAAATTCAAAGGCGCCAAAATAAACTTCTTCGAATAATCACAGCCGCTCCCTGGTATGTTAAAAACTCAAACATTCATAAGGATCTCAATGTGCCATTAGTGAAATCTATGATTACAAAATATGCAATAAAATATTTAAAAAGGCTTGAACAACACCCAAATCCACTAGCTCGAAATATTTTAAATCATGGCGGCCACACTCGCTTAAGAAGAAGAGACACTGCAGCACTTACCCAATTAGATGAGCGATTAACACCTATAAAAGTGAACATAACCCGTGATGAAGAAAATTTTGTCTGGCACTGGCAGGAGATAAAATAACGTGTTAGGTTAAGATTTGATTAATTATTGTTAGTTCATATTTAATATATGAAGATTCAATAAAAATAATGACAAAAAAAAACATAAACACTCATAATTCTCTTAAGTTGAGTGGGTTTTGTTATTACGGGAATAATTTTTGTGGGGTAATCACAGAATCCACGCGGCTTACAACTTGCATTTTGACTCAAACACTCTTCATAATAAATTAATAATATAAATAAGCAACTGTCAACTGGCGCCTGCTGAATTCGTAGATAAAAATGTAAGTTGCCAATTTCATTTAATATACATATATTTAAAACTATTATCTTTCACTCAAAACTATCATCTAACACATTTTTTTTTTATTAAGGACATTTGAATATTTTTATGAGTTAATATTGAACTCAACTCAATTTTTATTTGCATTTTAAATTTGGCAATTAAGGTGGCCATATAATAATTTCATTTCTTTATTAAGTATTTGTAAAGATAAAATAAATCTTTTAAACGATATATAATAATTTTGTTAATGTTAATAAGCAACAACCTTATTAGAATTTCATTACATTTTGGTATACCGTACTGTCGTTAATGATGGAAAATTTCTTTAATTGATTTGTTTGAATTAATTTATATATATATTTTTTTTTTTATACAAATACATAATAATAAATATTGGAATAGTTTTTGGAACATGTTAAATTAATTTTTAATTAATTTTTGAATACGAAAGGTGAAACTGCTGGTAGGTTATGGGATAGTTTAACTTCTTATTTTAGTTTTGTGATTGGGCTGACAACGAAAGTGATATTTTGTCAGCATGGTGGGTGGGCATAGGTCTAGTGTGGCAAATTTCATCATAAGCTACCTTCCATTCATCATCAACACTTATATTTTTTTTGCTGTATGGTTTGTTTGTTTATAGCTACCTAAAGTAATATCTCGTAAGATGCTTAATAAATAAAACTAACAATTATTTTCAAAAGGGAACACTCACACCCCACCCAACGACGAGCACAGCCGAATTATTAGGTAGCCCGTTCCCAAAAGTAGTTCAGAATCGTTACAGAGATATTTGGCGACCAACGTGGGGCCTCAGTTTTCGTAAGTTTCAAAATTTTGGTGCAATTTCATCTAGAAGCTGAGGGCCGTTGAATCTTTCGTGTGTGGTAATTCATATGGCTTTTATTTCTTTTCATTTTTTTTTCCTTTTCGTTAATTATAACTGTGGACCTAATATTATATTTATTTTTTTTGAATATCAAAACCCAGTTGCACATTAACGGGCTAAGTCTATCAGGGTTTGGGTTCGAATTTGAGAAGTTGTTCTGGTTGACATTGGTTCAATCCTCGTTTGTCTAATTCCCTCTTCTTTTTAAGTTTGTTTGTTTTTCTGGTTGTGTGGATTTAAAGTAATTGTTTTTGGTATCGGTTACTTTCCTGCAACAGATGAATAATCCCTTATTAATTTTTTTCTTGTGCTTGGTCTTTAATCTGTTGTCTACTGGCAATAGATTCCAGCAAGAACTGAGTTAAATCTTCTATTTTGCTTTTTTTTCGGTGTTGAGGATGATTTAACAAATCATATTTTTTTTTTTTTTTTTTGTTCCATAACCTTACCTTCACTTCACCAAGTAGTATAAATGATTATTGGTTGTTGAAATAAAATAATATCAATTTTAATTGAGATTTAGTTAGGTTTTAATAGAATTTGCGATAACAATCATTGTTGTGATTTTTATACGATTGCTATATAGTTTTGGCGTTTCGGAATTCATTAAGTTTTATAGTTTCGGTTTAGACTTAAGATGCCGTTGGTACGTAGTACCGGCGATATTCCTGCTCAGGTTGAACAGAATCCCACTAATGTTACTATGTCATTAGATGGGGGAGCTAGTGGTGATGCAATTAGACCGATTAACCGGCCAGTAACAAGGTCACAAACGCGAAGGAAAGCCGTCGATCAGGAAAATTTGACTGATGAACGGATTCGGTATATAGTAAATGACTCACTTAGAGATTTTAGAAATGACATTGCCAATTTAATTTCGGACAAATTACGTGATTTGACTTTAACAAATTTTCCGACAAATGCTGCGGATGGCATGGAACGCGAGTTTAGAGATGATAGAAGTTGGACTTCACGGGATGGATATCGCGAGCCTCAAGCCGCAACTGGCGATTTCGACAGGAATTCAGAAAGGGTACTAAATATAATCCGAAACTGGCGTATTCGTTTTACCGGTGATAAATCGGAAGTTACGGTGGACGAATTTATTTATAGAGTCAATACTCTTACGAAAGCTACTTTAAGAGGAGATATTGATTTATTATGCGAACATGCACAATTACTTTTCGAGGACAAAGCGTTAACATGGTTTTGGCGTTTTCATCGTAGCTGCAATAGAATTGATTGGGAAGAGTTGTGTGAGGCTTTAAGACGGCAGTATAAGGATTATCATACCGATAATGACATTAAAGCTGACATTTTGCGGAGAAAACAGAAATCGAATGAGACCTTCGATGAGTTTTATGACGCCATCATGGTACTTTGCGATAGGCTTCGTATACCATTGACTGATTGTGAACTTTGTGAGACTTTACAACGCAATCTAAGACCTGAAGTGAGGCATGAGCTTTTACATCTTGAGATTACTCGAGTTGCTCAGTTACGTCGTGCAGTACGAAAACACGAAAAGTTTATCAAAGACATGGCATCTTTTAAGATGGGCAATCGACCATATCAAAAGGGTCAGATAGCAGAGATAATTGATAACGATACCTCCAAGTTGGATGATGATTTAGTTGAAGAATCTGAAATCTGCTTGTTAGTTAAAATGGAGCTTGTTGGAATTGCGGTAACTCTGATCACACTTTCGTCGATTGTTTAGAACCGCGGACTGTATTTTGTTATGGTTGTGGGATGAAAGACATGTATAAACCTAGGTGCCCTAATTGTATACAGAAGCGGGGAAACGCAATGAGGGGTGTCCGTGTAAAGAAGGACGGGCATCCGGGGAAAAATTAAATAACAACAACTCACCTACAGTAGAGAATAAGTTACCAAGTATTTCAAATGTTTTAAATAACACTACTGATCGTAAATTACCTGTTTTAACAAATTTACCGGAAATTACAAACAATCTTAATTTAATGAATGGACACCCTTTACAAAGACCTTACCACGTTCGTTTGGAAGAGTATAATCGAACAAGAGATAGAATTTTTAAGGATTTTGTACGAAAACCAAATAGATCGTCACGAAGGATACGAGATTTCTACAGGCGAAGGAAATGCTTTCGAAAATATGTTATATCGTCGTTAGTAAACAAGGAATATGACAATAGGCCCTATGTTAAATTGAATATTCGAAATAAGAAATACTTTGCATTACTAGATAGCGGGGCAAATGTAAATGTTATTGGTGGCGAATTATGTGGCAAAATCTTGGGCTCAGATGGGTTCAAACATGGTATAAGTAATGTCAAGACAGCTGACGGGCAACGGCAACGCGTTTTGGGAACTATAGAACTTGAAATTGGATATAATTGTCTGAATAAAACCGTGGAATTTTTGTTGATTCCATCAATTACACAAAATGTTATTTGCGGCATGAAATTCTGGGATAAATTTGGTATTCAAATATTAACGAGTAACTCTGTTAATGAAATTATTACGGATACAGATTCCGACATGATTCCCATGACGAAAATACAAAAACAGCAGTTGCAGAAAATAGTTGATTATTTTCCTAATTCAGAACGGGATGGATTAGGATGTACTACTCTTTTAGAACATAATATAGATACTGGTGAATCAAAACCAATTAAGCAACGATATTACCCAATATCTCCGGCTAGAGAAAAATTGTTGTGCGGCGAAATAGACCGCATGTTAAAATTAGGGGTTATAGAGGAATGTCCTTCTTCTCCTTGGTCATCTCCAGGGGTTTTAATCGTAAAACCGGGAAAAGTGCGATTTTGTTTGGACAGTAGAAAATTAAATTCCGTTACGACAAAGGACGCGTACCCAATTCCGAACATTGAAGGACTAATTTCGAGACTCCCTCCAATTTATTTTATTTCCAAAGTAGATCTTAAAGATGCATTTTGGCAAATAAAATTGGACGACGTTTCGAGACCTAAGACAGCGTTTACAATCCCTAATCGGCCCTTGTACCAATTAACAAGAATGCCGTTTGGATTGTGCAATGCTCCACAAACTATGTGTAGACTAATGGACCAAGTCATTCCGTATAATTTGAAATCGAACGTTTTTGTATACTTAGATGACCTATTAGTTATTTCGAAGGACTTTGACGAACATTTAAAGCATTTACAGGAGGTGGCAACACAATTAAGAAGGGCTAATCTTACTATAAACGTGAATAAAAGTAATTTTTGTCTTCGCCAGGTGCAATACTTGGGTTATATAGTTGGAGAAGGGTCACTTAAATTGGATCCAGGCAAGGTGAAAGCCATATCGGACTTTCCCATTCCCAAATCTGTTCGTCAATTGCGTCAATTTCTCGGTATGGCTGGTTGGTACCGTCGATTTATGCTACGGTAACGTTCCCAATGACTGAGTTGTTGTCGAAAAAGAAAACATTTGTGTGGTCAGATGAGGCCCAGAATTCATTTGAGACTGTCAAAGAAAAATTGACTTCGGCACCTGTTTTGGTTCATGCGAATTTTGATAAGCCTTGCATCTTACAATGTGACGCAAGCACCTGTGGAATTGGTGCAGTCTTAGCCCAGCTGGATGAAAATAAAAACGAGAGACCAATAGCGTACATGTCGCAAAAGCTCAACAAAGCTCAGAGAAATTACGCGATAACAGAATTAGAATGCTTGGCAGTTATATTAGCTATTAAAAAATTTAGGGCATATGTTGAAGGTCAAGAATTTAAAGTCATTACAGACCATGCAAGTCTCAAATGGCTCATGAGACAGAAGGATCTCTCAGGACGCTTGGCCAGATGGGCTCTTAAATTACAGGGCTTTCATTTTAGCATTGAACACCGACGAGGAAAAGACAACGTCGTGCCTGATGCATTATCTCGGGCATTTCATGATGACCCTACAGTAGAGGAAATTGATTTACAAATTATGCCGTCAATTGATCTTAATTCCAGCGCCTTTATTAGTCCAGAATATACACATTTGAGAAATGAATTTTCGATATCAGCCTTACCCGATTATCGAGTGGTTGACAAATTTATCTACAAGAGGACAAATTTTTCATCCGGTAATTTAGATGAGTCAGATAGTTGGAAACTTTTTGTTCCAGAGGAACTACGTAAAGAAGTAATTCTGGCAGCGCATGACGTTCCAAACGCAGCACATGGTGGCATTGCCAAAACTGTACATCGTATACGACAATTCTTTTTCTGGCCCAAATTAGTCTTAGACGTGAAGGAATATATTACAAACTGCTCTTCCTGCAAAACGTCAAAAGCGCCAACAGCATTGCTTAAACCACATATGGGACAAATGGTCAATACTGATAGGCCATTTCAACGTCTATATGTTGATTTAATTGGACCATTCCCTCGAACGAAGAGCGGTAATATTGGAATTTTTATTGTTTTGGATCACTTCTCAAAGTTTACATTTTTAAAACCATTAAGGAAATTTATTACAAAACCTATAATAGAGTTTCTCGGTAATGAAATTTTTACTTGTTTTGGTGTACCTGAGATCATTGTATCTGACAATGGCAGCCAGTTTAAATCAACTGATTTTAGAAAGCTAACGGGAAAATATGGAATTGAACATCAATTTACGGCAATACATCGTCCCCAATCAAATGCCAGCGAAAGAGTCAATCGCTCTATTAATGAAGCTCTACGATCATATATCCGTAACGATCAACGACAATGGGATTTATATCTGGCCAGCGTTAATTGCGCTCTCCGTAGTAGTATTCATCAGACAACGGGGAAAACACCTTATGAACTTTTATTTGGACAAAGAATGCTTAGACATGGACAAGACTTTAAAATCTTACGCAATTTGGAACTTCTGGCGGAAACGGATACGAGTTTGGAAAGACATGATCATTTCACAATTCTACGAGACTCTTTACGGACGAAAATAAAGGAAGCGTATGAACGTAACGTCAAATTCTACAATTTGCGATCTAGAGGGCGAGAATTTAATATAGGTCAAAAGGTAATTCATCGAAATTTTGCTCAAAGTTCGTTGATTAATAATTTTAATGCGAAATTAGCTCCCACTGGTATAAAAGCTATTGTCAAAAGACGAATTGGAAAGGTAAACTATGAACTGGAAGACGTTAGTGGCGGAAATACTAAAATTTACCATTTAAAGGACATATGGACATGAGAGTCCGTGGATTCACGAATTAGTTTTTTGTGTTTGTTACCTTTTCTCAGATTAAATTCTTCGGCTGGCTCTGAATTTCATCTGCTTTGTGATGGCGACAATTTTAGTTCCGGTAATAAGTTTTAATTCCAAACTAATTTGATTGTTTTTACCGACATTTTGGTATGAGTGTACAAATTTTTACTTTGAATATATTTGGGTTTTATAATTTTTAAATTTTTAATTAGCTTTGAAATTTTAATAATTCATTTGGAAAATTTTTTATCACATTTAAATTATTACATTCGTTGTGTTTGGTTGTGTACTCGAATTTTTTCTTTTGCTTTGCAAATTTGTGAAACTAATTGGGCAGAGAGGATTCAAATTCGTTTGGAATTATACTCAAGCTAGAATATAAGTGGTAAGCAATGAGGTTAATTTAAGATTTTGAACTTATTACTGATTTCCACGGATTTTGTCGCAGGACTGTTGGTGTATACACTAGTTTGGCGGTTGTTAGGCAAATTGCTTACAGTTCCGGATTTTTGGATCCAGGAGTCCAGATAAGAAACAACTATATTTTTTTGGGTGTCCTTTTACCCAGATTAACAATACTTCCCACCAAATAGGGGGTGACCATCAGGTTTCCAATAACCAATTTTTATTTTGTTTTATATACATAACATTTAGTATTCGGAATTTGAGTATCGGTTAATAGCAATCTTTTTTTGTTTGACTGCCTTTTGGGCATCTGGGGGTGACCAGATGCGCTAAAAAAAAAAATTTAAAATAACTATTACCACTTTAACTATTATTCTTAAATTTGTTTTTTTTTTTGTGATGTAAATATCCATTAGTTCAAACTACATTACCGTCTTTCTAACTAGATTTTCATTAATTTTCAATGTTTATTAGTTACAATTAACTTCAACTAATTTTCCAAATAATTATTAAATTTGTTTTTGTTTATTAGTTTTTTTTTATATATAGTCACCTAAATTAAAATATCTGATTCTATTTTTTTTTTTATTTTGCAATTTAAATATGTCATTTTAAAGAACATGCACACATAAACACTCATAATTCTCTTAAGTTGAGTGGGTTTTGTTATTACGGGAATAATTTTTGTGGGGTAATCCACGCGGCTTACAACTTGCATTTTGACTCAAACACTCTTCATAATAAATTAATAATATAAATAAGCAACATGCAACTGTCAACTGGCGCCTGCTGAATTCGTAGATAAAAATGTAAGTTGCCAATTTCATTTAATATACATATATTTAAAACTATTATCTTTCACTCAAAACTATCATCTAACACATTTTTTTTTTATTAAGGACATTTGAATACTTTTATGAGTTAATATTGAACTCAACTCAATTTTTATTTGCATTTTAAATTTGGCAATTAAGGTGGCCATATAATAATTTCATTTCTTTATTAAGTATTTGTAAAGATAAAATAAATCTTTTAAACGATATATAATAATTTTGTTAATGTTAATAAGCAACAACCTTATTAGAATTTCATAACATTTTGGTATACCGTATTGTCGTTAATGATGGAAAATTTCTTTAATTGATTTGTTTGAATTAATTTATATATATTTTTTTTATACATATACATAATAATAAATATTGGAATAGTTTTTGGAACATGTTAAATTAATTTTTAATTAATTTTTGAATACGAAAGGTGAAACTGCTGGTAGGTTATGGGATAGTTTAACTTCTTATTTTAGTTTTGTGATTGGGCTGACAACGAAAGTGATATTTTGTCAGCATGGTGGGTGGGCATAGGTCTAGTGTGGCAAATTTCATCATAAGCTACCTTCCATTCATCATCAACACTTATATTTTTTTTTTGCTGTATGGTTTGTTTGTTTATAGCTACCTAAAGTAATATCTCGTAAGATGCTTAATAAATAAAACTAACAATTATTTTCAAAAGGGAACACTCACACCCCACCCAACGACGAGCACAGCCGAATTATTAGGTAGCCCGTTCCCAAAAGTAGTTCAGAATCGTTACAGTGCATCACAGAAGCCATCATTTGCAGAAACGGTATCGTTTGCACTGGCACAGGAAACTGCTAGAATAATTTTAAAACCACTTATATGCAAGGTGCGCAAGCTCGATATAACAGCAGAAGACGAGGGAGATATTTTAAAGGAAATGAGAAGCAAGAAGGAGGCAGTTTTGCAGGCTTTGGGCGAGAATCAAGGTAAAAACAAAGTAAAATGCTATAATTGTGGTAAGATTGGCCATATTCAGCGAAACTGCAAAGCACCCAAACAACGATCAAGATCTGCTTCGCCGCAAAGGAACAAACGAAGAGCAAGTCAACAATCATCACGGGAGCCACCACTAAAGCTGAGAAGAGCTAGCAGTGCAGAGAAAACTGATGGTCTCACGATCAATTTAGTAGTGAAAACGAGTAACAGAAATATTACGCCCTGTGGTTACATAAATGGTGAAATCCGCATTTTGACTATCGACACTGGTGCAGGAAATTCCGTTATAAGAGCTGATTTGATAAAGGGAACTGTCGAGCCGCTTAGTGGTGTAAACTTGCGAACAGCTACGGGAGAGCATGTCATTGTCTATGGCAAAGCAAGAGCAGAAATAAGAATGGCCGATATGATAGTTTTTGATGAGTTTATTGTGGCTTAAATTATGGACGAGGTCATAATTGGAGCAGATTTTATGATTCGTCAAGGCATTAGTCTAGACATGGGACGACAAATTATGAATTGGTATGGTCTAGAAATACCCCTTAACATTGGGAATGGAAGTGAAGCTCTTGTAAGGCAGCTAGTCACTAGTGATCATAAGAAATTGTCATCCCAAGGAGACGATGAAAAACGTGGGAAAGCGAGCACATATTCAAGACATATTAAACAAGAAACGCATAAATGAGATTCGCTTATTACATGTGGAACCCAGCGAAGACTGGTCAACGGCGCAGAAAAGTGACCCCATATTGCCGCAAATTATGAAGGCTAAGAAAGAAGGTGAAAGACCGACTTATGAAGAAATTAGATTAGAGGGCCCACTCATGAAAGCGTATTGGGCGCAGTGGAGTAGTCTGCGGATGGTAAATGGTTGCCTATACCGTACATCGGAAAGTACTGATGGCAAAACGGTTAAAAACCTTATTGTAGTACCGTCTTCTAAAGTATGTGAAGTTGTGAGGAAATTCCACGAAGGTACTGGTGGTGGGCATCTTAGCGTTACAAAAACCGTAAATAAGTTAAAAGCAAGTTACTATTGGGTCAGTTGCAAGCAAGCCGTGATTGATTGCATAATTAAATGCCCACAGTGCGTTGCAGACGGTGGTATTATTGGAGAAAGTAGAAATACGGTCCAGCAGTACAACTTTGGTGAACTATCCGTACCAGCGAATAATAATGACTCTACCCAAGAGCAGAAAAACTAGTTAACACGAAGGTGTGTTAATTCAACAAATGACCAGATGAAAGCCAGAAACAATGGAGTGGCAAATTCGGAAGGCTTCAAAGAAGGCCAGTTGGTTTTACTTTTTAATCCGCAACGGAAGAAAGGACTACCTCCAAAGCTGCAGACTCATTGGGATGGCCCATATAAAGTAATAAAGAAATTGAATGACGTGGTGTATCGGATCCAAAAATGTAAGAGCCCAAGATCAAAAATGAAAGTGGTGCATCTAGAACGACTAGCCAATTATGGAAAAGGAGAATCTGAGCCTATTCGGGACGAACAGTCTTAAGTGGAGGGCAGTGTTACGAAAGTTTAATTATCTAAGAATTATTTATAGTTATAGTTATAAGTTATCTTGTAAGTTATAGTTTTATGTTACTTAAAATTGTCATGTATAATTTTCAACACAACTGTTATTTTAAAATAATTCCTATATAAATTTCCCAGTCATTTCTAGAAATGGTTATAGAACATAATAAATAGTTTCTACAGGAAGGTTCAGGAAAAATCTAGAAATAATTATAAAAATATAAAAAGGGGTGACTCATGTATAATTAGTTTAGTCTGTTTTGAAAAACGGTTCTGTTCGTAACTAACAATTGTGAACAAAATAATTAATTTCAATAAAGTTTGTTAAGTTGAACAAGTGTGTGTTTTTATTCGGATTTGCAATTAAAAGAACTAAAACGCGTTTATTAAAAGAAAAACGTAACAATATAATAAAAAAAAGCATTTAAGCACAAGTACCTATCTTCCTTAATGAACAAAACTCAACTAAAATGATTTACATTATTGTTTTTATTTTGTATTTTAATATGTACCTACCAGAGAATGACAAAAGTATAATTTTAAGTACTCTTTCAATATTAGTGAGAAAACATGTACGGACATGTATGGGTAAAGATCAAAACCATACACATACGTACCAATACCCATTACAAGCTAAAGTTGAATATGTATAGGTATACGCTGCCAATGTGTATTTGCATATTCATTCTTCTTTTTGAATGTACATGCAGATATAAATAAAATTTCTGTTAGCTATCTGCAATACCCATATAAGTATGTGTATTACCGTAAGTATAACGTAAATATACAGAGCGCGAGAGAGAGCAGAGATGGCAAATGCAATTTTAAAAATGTTGAAACTATGCAAAATTTTTTGTGTTGTTATTCAGAAAAATATCAATATAATTTTAAAGCTTTTTAACATTTGACTAAGGCGGTAAGCTTATTTTATTAGAACAACGAGGGGCGGTTGGCTGCAATTTCTGCTTCTCCGAAACTATCTAACAGATCTTAATAATATTTTAAACATAGATATATCCATATTAATATGAACACACAAGCTTTATATATTTTTTTAAAAATAGGACCCCGAGGGAAGCTCGAGGGTATTTTCTGCCTCTCCAAAACTATCTAACAGATTTAAATGATATTTAAAACATAGATGGATACATATTTGTGTAGACACATAAGCTATGTATTTTTTAACAAAAATAGGATAACGAGGGGAGATAGGGGGCGACTTATGCCTCTCCAATATCATTTATTTTCTCTAAAATTTCTTGATTATTTTCCATACTTTAAATTTATAATTTTTCATATGCTACATACATACATACACTGGATGAAATTTAAAAAAAAAACTCTTCTTTACAACTTATTAAAAAGAAATGTTTGAATTTTAAAACGTTACAGAAAGGCGTCTAAGCAAGCGCTAAATATATTAAGTGGCGGTTACACTCTTTCTTATTAACACAACATACAAATCAATACTTTTATGCTTTGTGTGTGTGACAGCGATAAGTGCAAAAAATTGTGCGGATGCGTAAAGGAAGATATTGTTTTTTATGTATGCATGTAAGTATTGATTTGTTTGTTGTGCTAATAAGATAGAGTGAAACAACCACTCACTACATATTTATTTATAGCGTTTGCTTAAGATACATGTACAAGACATGTTTTTTACATCTCTCTTGTAAACTTTTCATGTCACATGTTGCTGTGCATGTGTGTTACAATTGCTGTTTAAAAAAGTTTTTTAATTTTTGTATACGACTGTTTGGTAATAGATTAAAGAAAACCAATTCACGTTCTCTTTAATCTATAACCAAATAGTCGTAGGCGTATTTTAAATACGCCAAACACAATAAGAGTGAATATACGATCAAAAACGTACATGTAATTTGCCCCTCGTGGTCATAATTTGAAAAAAAATACATAGCTAATGTGTCCAAATAAATAAAAACCTTTAAATTTTTTAAATTTTATTGAAATCTATTAAATAGTTTAGGAGAGGCAGCGATTGCCCCCTATAACCCTTTTAGTCATATTTTTTAAAAAATACATAGCTTATGTGTCTATGTAAATATGGATCTATCCATGTTTTAAATTTCATTAAGATCTGTTGGATAGTTTTGGAGAGGAATAAATTGCTCCCTATCTCCCCTCGTTATCCTATTTTTTAAATAAATACATAGCTCAAGTGTCTATATAAATATGAATCTATCTATGTTTTAAATTTCATTAAAATCTGTCAGATAGCTTCGGAGAGCAAAAATTGCTCCTTCCCACCCCTCGTCGTCCTATTTTTTATATATATGTATAGCTCATGTGTAGTTTTACATAGGTACTGCTGATGCTACGGACAAATTTATTTTAAATATCATAAATAATATGTACATAGTCCCATACCTGCCTAGTGACAAAGCACATTTTTGGTAAATTTTTTTTTCATTTTTACACAGAAGTGCCAAAAATACTGAAGGTATTTTTTAAACATGGATATTTTATTTGTATGGCAGATAACCAAAACACATTCATGGGTATTGAATAACATCTGCATAATATTCATGTATTTTTGATTACTGAATGTAGTTGCGTGAAGATATTGCCGTGCATAAGTATTTGTGAGTAATAACCATACTTTTTGCGTTATAAATATGTGTATACACAATAACGAAAAGCGTGGGCAAAAACCTCTGTATATTATTCTTATGGGTACTTGTTGTCATTCTCTGGACCTACTTTGTTACTTTGTTTTCATAACGGGATCTGAATTCTTTCACTTTGGCGAAAAAACAAAACAAACAATTTTACTCTTTCTCTTTTCAACTTCAACTAAAATGATTTACAACATATGTTACTTTGTTTTTGTAAAGGGATCTGAATTCTTTTGCTTTTGCTTGTGCAAAAAAAAAACAAAACAAAAAATTTTACTCCTTCTTTTCTCGCTTCTTTTATACCAAAGAGCCGAGCCCTTCTATGAGGCATTCTTTAGCAGTTACGTAAGAATAGTAATTAAATCAAAACATTTTTTAAACAGGCCTTTAAAAAGGCCTGAAGTAAGAAGGTCTTCTGAGTTTTCCCGCTGGGTGATTGAATACGGTAATGCGTTAAAAGAAACAAGTATAGCCCTGCAAATAATAGGACCAGTCCAAACACGCGTGTAAAGAGTAGTCCACAAGGGACCAGGACTAGTCCAAAACTAACCCAAACGTATGGAAAAAACCTGGTCTATTTAACATTACGATGACCTAGGAGAGGACCATATAACCCACCTTTGGACCACTAAGGAGTAGTTTTAAAACTACTCCATGGTATACTCAAGAGGATTAGTTTTGAAGTCGTTTAAAAACGAAAGCATGTCGTTAAAAAACGATGACATGTCGTCTCACTACAAACACTTTTTAACAATGACATGGTCCATGCTTGCATTACATCGGACCAGTCCATGTAGGGTTGCCATACGTACTGTTTTGATTGTACTGATTTTTTGCGATTGTACTGTTTTATGCACAACTCCTAAAACAGTACGCAAATGTACTGTTTTTTACACTTTGTACTGTTTTTTTTTGTCCAGTCTATATTTAACAGAACTGGCTTACAAAAAATTATGTTGTGTTAAAAAAAAAAGTTCTAAAATAATAAGAGTTTTTACGCTGTGGTCATTGTTTTCTCATAAATACAGAGTAGAAATCTAAATTGTAATGGGTGGCTCGTAGCAGTGGTATATTTTCGTGTTGTTATGATTTTATGGCTACCTCTTCCAATAGTCTTTCCCTTTCCACACCTGAGAAAGACAAAAATAAAATCTAAATTTTTTTTAGAACTGAAAAAATACTTATTCCAACACAGTTATCGTTAATTTTTAGAACTTTTTTAATTTTCGGGCATGTTCTGGAAATCGAAATCACGTAAAATTGAAAACAAAAAAATTTGGTAAATTATCCGTGTTCAAAATTTATACAAATACCTAATACCTTTGAGGAGCACTTTTCTTTACCTAAACTACTGAAATAAGAAAAATATAAGTTAATTTTTACAAAAATTTTTTTTTTGAAAATATTCATCGTTTTCAATTGCACTTGATTTTAAATATTTTCAGATTTTGTGAAATAAAAATAAACCAAACTATTTTTTTTTTTTTTTTTTTGATTTTATAGATTAATGGCCAATTTCACCAAGTTCAGGTTTAATTAACTTTCATTATAAAAGTCAAAAAACCTATTGTTTTAGTAATAGTTAATTATAGCTGAACTTGGTAAAATTAGCCGTAAATAATTTAAAAATTATTTAAAATTGGAAAATTAATTTAGGAAACAAACATTTTCTCAAATTCTATATGATTTGTGCAACTATGTGTGTAGTGAAAATTGCTTTAAATACGAATATGTTTAAAGAAAATCGTACTTACAAAATCAATGAGTTGATTGCTTTGAGCTAAGTAAGGCTTTTCTCCTTTCTTATATGGCTTACAGCAATGTTATGGTTTTTCTGGCCAAATGCTTCGTTTGTGGTGTTTGCTTTTTAAACGCAAATGGAGTAATTTCATATGTATATTTATGAAATGCCATAAACTGGAAATAATTCCTTTGACGTTACACACTTTAAGTGTATTTATTTCTTTATATAATTGTTGTTGCATATTCAATCAAAAGTTTAAAATATTTACCCCAATTTCACCAAGTTCAGTTAAAACTAACTATTACTTTAACTTTCAGCTTACAATATGTTTTGACAGCTTGAACTGATAGTTAATTATAGCTGAACTTGGGGGTTACTTATTAAAACAAATGGTAATGTTGTCGTCAAAAAAATGTACTGTTTTTTCTTGATTGTACTGTTTTTATGTATTCAATGTACTGTTTTTCCGAATTTAAAATCTGGCAACCCTAAGTCCATGGAGTAGTCCATTTTATCAAAATGGATCAGGTGGTCCAATTTTATTTGCAGGGAGCATACTTGTGTGATATTACACTCAAAATACTATGTAGGTAAATTCAAAAGAATATTAAGTTTAATTGTAATTGAAAATTTGATTAGGAAATGGATCATTTCATTTAAAATAAAGAACTTTTACAGCTATTTTTTTAATGATAATTTTAAAACGGTGAAACGCTTTAAAAATAAATAAATTTTTCTGTTATTTTAAACTTAAAATATACAAACTACAAAAAAAATACATTCAAACGTATTTTCAGTTAATTTTAACTCGATTTGAATTACATACATATGTACTAAGACACCCCTACCAAATTAGCGAAACATTTTTGTTGTTTTATTTACTATGTGCACATGTATGTAGGTATGTAAATAATAAAATAATTTAAAATAAAGGCAGAATTAGTCTTTACTTTCTGTTTCTGTTCCGTGTCGTTCTGTTTCGAAATTGTAATAGTTACTTTTTCTGTAGCAACTTATCAGCCATTTATGTGAAATTTATTAGTTTTGCACCGTCCATTGTTTTATTTAAATAACATTAATGTACATAGATATGAATAAATTAAATTTTATGAATTCTTTAAATCAAAAAATAGTTTATTTTAATATAAATATGTATTTGTTGTTATTTATTTTGCTGTCACTTACAATTACTTAACAAGTTTTTAATTTCATAGGTTTTTGAATAACAAAAACAAATCAGCTGATTCGTAATAGAACAGCACGTAAAGATTAACTGAGCCTTAACTTTGCAGTTAAGTACCAATTTGAGTTTTATTTAAAGCATAAAAAGTAACTGAACATATTTATTTTTGGAACAATATGTAGAAACAGTTAAAGAATTAGTTTATGTGCTGTTTTCACAACACAAGTGATTGAATGTGTAGTAAAATTTATATGAAAAGCACTCAGTTTTTGGAGTGTTTTTCTTATAAATTACTCTACACGTTCAACCACATGTGTTGTGAAAACAGCGCATTAATTATAAAAAAACAACATTTTCACTAACAGCCAATGCCACGACGTCACACGTTAACGTTCGCTTAGAAAATAACATTTAAAACAAAAACAAATTTTAGAAATTGTTTTTGTTTTAAATGTAATTTTCTATGCGAACGTTAACGTGTGACATCGTGGGATTGGCTGTAACTTTTAACTTTACGGAAAATAATTTTAGTAAATTACATTCAGTTACTGCAAAAATTTTTGAGTGTACCCAAGAATGGATAACAAACGCAAATCAAATTCGCAGTTGATTTTCGTTTACCAAACAACGGATTGAAAAGAAACAAACTATTATAGTGCTTATGTTATACCAGTATACTATACTTGTTTCTTTTAACACATTGCCAGTGGCAATTTGCCACATTGTTTAAAAAGTTTCATAGTACAATCTGGGCTGCCATATGTACTGATTTCTCGCTAAACGTGGCGGTTTTAATACTTGTTTGGTGTTCTCATATTCTATATGCTAATGTAACTTTATTTAAAGAGAAAGAATTACTTAAAAACTTTTACTGCCTGTTTTTAGAACTTATAATGTCATTAATCAATTTATATGATTTAAAAGCATGTTGCTTGTCAATACACAATTATTTAAATATGAAAGCTTGTCGCGAGATTTAAGAACTATTATTTACTTTGTTTGAGAAATTTAGTAGTTAAAATCAATCACATTAACGGTCAATTTCACCAAGTTCAGTTATAATTTACTATCAGCTATAACTGTCAAAAACATATTGTTAACTGGAAGTTAATGTAAAAGTTAGTTATAACTGAACTTGGTGAAATTGGCCGCAAGTTATTTAAATCTCGCAACAAGCTTTAAAACATATAAATTGTGTAACGACGTTATAAGTTGATAGTAAAAGTTTTTAAGTAAAATTTTCTTTTTATCTTTATAGAGCATTTTAATTAAAAGATGTTTTTTATATATTATTTAACTTTTAATTTAATTTGTTACCCATATATTTTTTTTTTTGTCATTATTTGTTATTGAATCTTCATATATTAAATATGAACTAACAATAATTAATCAAATCTTAACCTAATACGTTATTTTATCTCCTGCCAGTGCCAGACAAAATTTTCTTCATCACGGGTTATGTTCGCTTTTATAGGTGTTTATCGCTCATCTAATTGGGTAAGTGCTGCAGTGTCTCTTCTTCTTAAGCGAGTGTGGCCGCCATGATTTAAAATATTTCGAGCTAGTGGATTTGGGTGTTGTTCAAGCCTTTTTAAATATTTTAGTGCATATTTTGTAATCATAGATTTCACTAATGGCACATTGAGATCCTTATGAATGTTTGAGTTTTTAACATACCAGGGAGCGGCTGTGATTATTCGAAAAAGTTTATTTTGGCGCCTTTGAATTTTGTCGATATTAGAGGCCGAGGCAGTGCCCCATAGTTGAATACCGTAGCACCAGATAGGCTTTAAGATAGAGTTGTAAAGTAGAAGCTTGCAATCGAGACTAAGGACAGAATTTCTTCCAATAAGCCAATGAATTTGAATGGCTTTTAGTTTCATTTGAGTTAATTTTGCCTCTATATGGCATTTCCACGTTAATCGCCGATCCAGATGTATACCGAGATATTTAACATGCGAATGTTGAGGAATTATTTGATTATTGATTGTAATAGGGGGGCAAGATTCCCGGCGCAAAGTGAATGTTATATGTACGCATTTTTGCTCATTTACCATTATCCTCCATTGTCTTAACCATATTTCTAGTTGAAATATATGATGCTGTAAGTAACGCGATGCTTCATAACGATTTTCGTGGACGCTTAGAAAAGCTGTATCGTCTGCAAATGTTGAAGTTTGTGTGTAGTTGCTTGTTGGCATGTCCGAAGTATAAATTAAGTATAATAGGGGGCCCAGGATGCTGCCTTGTGGGACTCCAGCGGCAATGGGCTGAGGTGAACTTAAGAAATTTCCTTCTTTAATAATAAATTGACGACCGACTAAGTAGCTTTCTAGCAGCTTGTGTGTGTTTGCTGGTAAATTTTGCTTCAATTTGTGTAATAAGCCTTCATGCCAGACTTTGTCAAAAGCTTGCGAAACATCGATGAAGAGTGCTGAGCAATATTTCTTTTCTTCAAATGCTTTTCTTATGACATTTACTATTCGATGAGTCTGCTCGATTGTGCTGTGTTTTCTTCTAAATCCGAACTGATGGTTTGGAATACATCTATTTTCACTTAAAATTGGTGTTAATTTTGAAACTAATAATTTCTCAAACAGCTTTGACATATTTGATAATAAGCTAATAGGTCTATAAGACTCAACTTTTGTATGATCTTTACCTGGCTTTGGTATCATGGTAACTAAGGAAACCTTCCATTTTTCAGGATAGTATTCAAGGCGTAAAATAGCATTAAAAATAAAAAGAATAATTTTCTTTGCTATGCGAGGTAGTTCCAAAAGCATTTTATTACTGATTTTATCAATACCAGGTGCCTTCTTAGTGTTTAAGTCACAAATAGCCTTTTCGATTTCTGTTATCTTAAATCTGAGGGGAATAGCTGCTCTAGCAGCAACAGGTGGTAACTCGACCGCAATATTGTGAAATATATTTGGTGTAAATACGTTTTTCAAGTGACTAACAAAAAGATTTCCTTTTTCAATATCGTTTCTTGCCCAACTACCATTCAAGTTTCTTAATGGTGGCTTAGATATAACTGGCCTTTTTAGATTTCTAGCTGCACGCCATAATGAGTAGTCAGATTGTGGAGTTGCATCAAGTTCCTTAAGATATTTTTCTAGAGAAGCCGTTTTCTGATTCTGTAGTAAATTTCTTAGCCTTTTTGTGCATTCTTTTAATAAAATCTTAAGTTGCGGGGATCTGTAAAGTTGCCACTCTCTTCGAACTCTCCTTTTTTCAGTCAAGAAGCCGCTCGACATCTGAAGAACATATTTTATTATTTTTAATTTTTTTGGGGGTAACGCTGAAGTGTTGAACAGCTAGTTTAAGATAACTGTCAAAGTTAACAAGAGAGAGATCCACATTCTCCGGTGTACTAAGCGGAATATTTTCTGTGCAATGGGCACTGAGAAATTTTTTATATTTTAACCAATTTATTTGTGTGGCTGGCGTCGCTAAGTAACCTGACGGAAATACAATTCTATTTGGGTTCGATATAGTAACAATTGTAGGTGTGTGGTCGGATGATAATTCTAAGGAAGCTTCAACATGAATCGTTTCTGTGGGGATGTTTTTAACCACGCCAAAGTCGATAACATCTGGAATTTTTTGCTGATCAGTAGGCCAATATGTTGGTTGCCCGCTCGCGACCACATTTAAACCCATTTTAGAGATTGTGTTATAAGTCGTGACCCCCAGAAGGTATGTTTAGCGTTATAATCGCCAGCGGCCAGAAAACAGGGTCCTAATGATTTATAATATTTATAATATTGGCCTTCTGATATGGAAAATCTAGGTGGAGAGTATAAAGAAGAAATTACTATGTTTCGATTTAGCTCCTCAACACAAATAGTCGTTGCTTGCAGATAGTCTTCACGGTGATCACACATAATGTAGTGTTTGACTCGAGTTTTTATTAAGATGGCAGAACCTCCACAAGCTCTATCTCGAGGGTCCTTGGTATCATATAGTATATAACCATTGATTTTAAACGTATTTCTTGAGGTCAAATGAGTTTTAGAAATCATCATGACATCAATTTGTTTATTTTTAAGAAAGTATTCTAATTCATTTTTATGTTGGCGGATGCCGTTTGCGTTCCAAAAACAAATTTTTAAACAGTTCATGGTTTGTTAAGTACAGCTTGCAATAACATCGATTGCATTCTAAGCATTTCCTGCATCATATTACCCATTGTGTTCGTAAAATTATTTACTGCTTACACTAATGTTTCCATGGTTATTTCTAGACGACTTAAATTAGAAACCGGAGTTTCATCATTACTTGGCGAGGCACCTTGCATTGGCTGATGGTTTGATTTTAGGACGTTAGCGTAAGAGGTTCTGTTATTACTAGGCTGGGGGGCTTGAATTGCATTTGTGTTTACCTGATTTGCAACCTGCATTTGAGGGGTATTTGTTTTCGGTCCAACCGTATGCTTGACAATATTATATACTGGGCATCCTCTATAATTGGCAGTGTGATTACCGCCACAGTTGCTACATTTTTTTACGTTGGGGTCGGTTTTAGACTTATCGCAAGAAACTGTACCGTGTAGTTCACCACATACTACGCAGACAGGGGGTAAGTAGCAGTATGCCTTGGTATGGCCAAATTCTTGGCAGTTTAAGCACTGAACAGGTCCGTTTTTTTTGTGCGGCTCCTCAATTGTGATTTTTCTGTATAGAATATATTTCACACTATAAATGAGATGCGTTTCGTTTTTTTTTTTAACTTAATGTCGCCGGGCTCTAATTCTACTCGAAAAAGTGGTTGTGGAATTTTGTTCCTATTTCTAATATTTACCACATGTTTTATCTTGAAGTCTTTTTCTTCCAAGAAAGTTTTAATTTCCTCTGGGTCTACGCATAAATCAATTCCCTTAATCACCACCTGGAGACCTTTACTGCTCTTGAGTTGGTATGTGTAAAAACTTTTTTTAAGTGCCTCAAATTTGCTTATTATTTTGCGAAAGTCATTTTCATGATTTACTTGAATTTTAGTTTCATTTATACTACCTCGCTTTATTGCAGCAACATAAAAAGAATTTTCACCAATCAACGAAATTAAACTCTTTATTAGATCATTTGAGTTATGCTCCCTAAGATATATTGGGGGAGTCTTGGACGATTTTATGACATTTAGGGCTTCAGAGGGTTCATCCTCCAGAATTGCAAAGCGATTTTGTGGAATTTATTTTATCAAAAGATGGCACTTTGGATGCCGAAGCAACAGCTGCAGAGGTAGGGCTGCGTCCCCGTTTAAGCACTGTTATGTACCTGTCCATACCAACTTGTACTGTAGGCTTTTGACAATTTTTTACAGGGGGGTTTTCCATTTCATTTGTGTTTAAGTTGGTATCATTTCCCACAAAATTTGATTTTGACGTCACGGCAATACTTGCTGGCCTGGCAACACTTGTCAACAAAATTTGGTCTAGTTTTTTTAATGAGTCACTATCCACTGTTTTTGTAAACACCGAGGGTGATAGGGAACGTGTTCGAATAATTGGCTTAGCCGTTAAATAGTTTATATTGTTTTGTTTTGTTTTATTTATTTCTACATTATTATCGTTTGCCTGAACTAAAACGTAAACGTTTCTTTCATTTTGTCTTAGTGTTGTTTCACTGTTCGTACTCATGCAAAGAGTTGTTTTTGTTTTTCACCGTTTTGCTTTGCTTTAATATTTTTATTATTTATTGTATTTTACAACAACAACAAAAAACAAGAAATTTAAATGTTTTTGTTCAGAATATGTATACACATGTATGAACATTCATACGTACATACATATATATTTTTACTGTTTTATTTTATTTAATGTTATCGTTTTAAATTGTTCACTATTATGTTAAATAATTTAAATAACAAAATATATTATTTTTTTTTTAAGCGTCCATTCGCTGCTTATATTTATGTATTACAAAATCAAATGTGATTAATTAATAGTTCAAATCGTATGCGGGGCTAAAAATACACGTTTGTATCACAACAAAGCACAAACCGAACTTGACCCATATTGAAGGAGAGCATAAAAACTTAGTCCGTCATATTTGATTTAGAGATTTAGTCACTTAATTTTTTGACTTATTCTCAGCAAGTCCTCCCATTTGATACTCATGTTGTAGGAATGCATTAAAAATAATAAGTCCGCCATCTTGGGTGTTTTAACAGGTTGGATTAAGTTTTTAAAATTCATAAGTAGTTTCTTAAAAACTATTTTTTTTTATATTTTAACAGTCTTAAGCGGCCCATACACCATATTGTGCAATAATATTACATACACATTGGCAATATAAATACGTAATATTGAACAATTATATTGCAAGTGTATGAGCCCCTTTATTCATAAACGAATGCTTAAGTAATGTGTACATTAAAAGTGGGTTTTCCATACTAATTTCGTGCTCTAAAACTTGACTTAGCTTTAATAAATAAAGCTGTCGAATATTGAATTTGGTTATTTATTTAAAGATCTTATTTTAAAACTAAATGAAATATATATGTATAAAATTTTCTGCTCAAATAAAAAATTTGCATTTGGCGGGTTTTATATTAAGAACAACTGGCAATGCTTATGAGCATTGTAAAGTAATTGTCAATAGCAGCCAGGGTTGTCAGATTTATTTTGATCTTTTTTCCCAAATTGATTGTTCAAGATCGCCAAAGCCATTTTTTGCGTTTTTAAAAATATAAAATATGCATTTCAAACATTTTTAAAAATATTTTGTATAAATCCTAAAAATAAATGTCTTCTTAATTGCTTAAATTGGCCAAAAATGGGAAAAAGTCGCCATGATGTATATTTTGTTTAATTAAAATAAAATGATTGGTGAACTCAAAAAAGGTACAATAGTTTACAATAGTCTTATTAAAGCATCAAAACATTTTTTTAGGTTAGTATTAAAGAATTATGGCCTGTTTTTATAAAAAGAAAGCAAGTGAGTGAGTGAGAAATTATATTGAAAACAAAAACAAATTTTCGTTTTTTATTGTTGTTTCAAATATAATTTCTCACTCACTTACTTGTTTACGTTTTCTAAAAACAGGCAGTATTGGATATATATCTAAAACGATATACACTTCACCGGCAAGGTAATTCTTACTGTTTTTTTTTTTTTTTTTTTTGGAAAATAATGTATACGATTCAGTTTATTCAAAAGTGCTATTTACATTTATATAAAATATAATTCGTATTAACGTGTCAAGAAGTTTGTATTGCTCTTTATTTTGAAGGCGAGTTTTATTGGAGTTTATTATTAAAAAGAACTCTTTCAATAAAGAGTTACATAAAAAGTTCTTTAAAATGGTACGTACCGGACGTATCCTTATAGATATAAACTTTTTCAAAAACTGATTTAAATTGGATGCAAACAATCATTGAAATAGCCTTTCCAAATAACAAACGGTAAATTTGTCTACGAGTCTAAGCCATATTCATGGCTTATACTATGTTCACACTTGGGTTCTTAAGCTCGTTTAAGCAACATACAGAATTCTCTGAATAAGAACGTGTACAACCGGCCACGATTTCTGCTTGATGTTTTATTTTTTTCCTTAAGTAATTCATAAATTTTCACAATTTCATCATAATTATGTTTAAAATAATCTTCTGATAACTTTAAAAAGTATTTTAATCCATTTTTAATACTTAAAAGAAATATAAAATTGTTTGTTGGGTTTTTTACTTAACCATCTGTCATCTTAATCATCCCAAATGTAACAACATTTTGTTTAAACGCGTTAACAACCCAAGTGTGAACATAGCATTATCAAATAGCCAACAAAATCGTCATATATTTTAAAAGCCGCCAAAAAAATCGCCATGTCGCCAAATTGAAGATTAGGTCACCAAGAAACTTGACAGCCCTGATCGTATTATGAAAATGTGTAAAGCAATGTGGCAATGAGTAAATGAAAAAAGTATATTATACATGCATCACATATACACCACATTAGTATTGTTGTTTCTTTTCAACCAGTTGTTTGGTAAACAAGTGACCGACTGACTAAAAAGACCCAACCCTGCAAATAATAGGACCAGTCCAAACACGCGTGTAAAGAGTAGTCCACAAGGAACCAGGACTAGTCCAAAACTAACCCAAACGTATGGAAAAAAACCTGGTCTATTTAACATTACGATGTCCTAGGAGAGGACCACATAACCCACCTTTGGACTACTAAGGAGTAGTTTTAAAACTACTCCATGGTATACACAACAGGACCAGTTTTGAAGTCGTTTATAAACCAAAGCATGTCGTTAAAAAACGAAGACATGTCGTCTCACTACAAACACTTTTAAACAATGACATGGTCCATGCTTGCATTACATCGGACCAGTCCATGGAGTAGTCCATTTTATCAAAATGGATCAGGTGGTCCAATTTTATTTGCAGGGAAGTGAACCATGCAAGTGACCGATTGAACGGAATTGAACGATGAAACTGAACGGCCGTTCATCGTTCATCTGACTGATCCGTTCAATTGAACTAGTTCGTTCATGACCGACACAACTCTATTTATGACACATAAAGCATATAAAAATTGTTAAATGTAACGATCAGCTTCACACACTGATACAGTTATTTTTTTGCTTCGTAGTAAGGGAATTCCGTAGCACTTGAAATGTTATTTTTTTAAGTTGTTGAGAGCTCCTTTACTTACATACTTTACTGCATTTCTGTATGTCTTATTGCGTAGCGCTTATTTTTTATTTTTTTAGTTAGTGCTTCGCAAAATGAGAAAAATTTTTATTGGGTAATTTAATTTTTTTTTTTTTTTCATTTAGTTTCTTTTTTAAATGGTAGTGAATTTAAAATAGAAAATTGGGTTAAAAAAAAATGAAATACATTTTTTTATTTTACCAGCTTGACTATGAACATTTTGACAAAAATCTCCTAACCAATTATTTATGTACAGAATTTTTTAAAAATGAGCACAGATATATAAAGCTGAGAAAATTTTCTTTTAAACAAGCCCTCTTTCAGCGAAACAGGCCAACTATTCACCAATTCCAATAAATATTTCCAAAAAAGTATTATTTTTTTCAGATCTACTGAGCACCAAACTTTCAAGTCAAAAACCGGAAGCTCGATTTTGATTTTCGAACCACGGTTTCTTTAGGAAAAGTTCTTAGAATTTTCCGTAGATTACGATTTTGCTATACGCTTTGTCACTTTTATTGTACCTACTATATAAATCACACCTCAGTTCTCTTCTATGTTTCCTTTGCATTTTACTTCGTATACGATATTATTATCTTGGTCCTTTCTTAATGGTGCGTAAGCCTTGGTAAAAGTATTTTGTTGGGCTTGTAGCCTACAACTACTCCAAGCTCATACATACCTCCTAGTGGATTAGTTTTGAAACTAATCCATGTCACACTCCAGAGGATTAGTTTTAACTTCGTTTAAAAACGAAAACATTTCGTTAAAAACGAAGACATGTCGTTTCACTACAAACTCTTTTAAACAATGAAATGTTCCATGCTTGCATAACATTCGACCAGTCCAGGGAGTATTTAACTTTATCAAAATGGATGGCGTAGTCCAATGTTATCTGCATGGAAGTCCAGGTAAGTATTTTACACTGTAAAATTTCCTTTTTTACTCCGGGTTTTCAGTGTTGGTTATTATCTATTAATCGCCTATTCGAATTTTCTATTAACGTTTTTATTATTTTGTTGGGGAAACTGTTTTCGACCAATATTTTAATTATTTTTTCGTGTAAGACTGTTCGTCTCTAATTTTTAAAATTCTGTCCATAAAGTTTTGGGCTGTGTATAAAATTTGACTTCTCGGCTGTGTAGTATTTAAGTTCATAATTCTTCCAAAAGTAGTTTCTTTTGTGTACCAATGAATTTTGAATCCCAAGAAAAACTTTGATAACTAATATGCATGTGGCAGTGTAAATAAAACTGAACTGGCAAAATAAAATTAAAGAAATTTGTTTTATTTTTGTTTTTCTTTTTGTGCAATAATATTACATACACATTGGCAATATAAATACGTAATATTGAACAATTATATTGCAAGTGTATGAGCCCCTTTATTCATAAACGAATGCTTAAGTAATGTGTACATTAAAAGTGGGTTTTCCATACTAATTTCGTGCTCTAAAACTTGACTTAGCTTTAATAAATAAAGCTGTCGAATATTGAATTTGGTTATTTATTTAAAGATCTTATTTTAAAGCTAAATGAAATATATATGTATAAAATTTTCTGCTCAAATAAAAAATTTGCATTTGGCGGGTTTTATATTAAGAACAACTGGCAATGCTCATAAGCATTGTAAAGTAATTGTCAATAGCAGCCAGGGTTGTCAGATTTATTTTGATCTTTTTTCCCAAATTGATTGTTCAAGATCGCCAAAGCCATTTTTTGCGTTTTTAAAAATATAAAATATGCATTTCAAACATTTTTAAAAATATTTTGTATAAATCCTAAAAATAAATGTCTTCTTAATTGCTTAAATTGGCCAAAAATGGGAAAAAGTCGCCATGATGTATATTTTGTTTAATTAAAATAAAATGATTGGTGAACTCAAAAAAGGTACAATAGTTTACAATAGTCTTATTAAAGCATCAAAACATTTTTTTAGGTTAGTATTAAAGAATTATGGCCTGTTTTTATAAAAAGAAAGCAAGTGAGTGAGTGAGAAATTATATTGAAAACAAAAACAAATTTTCGTTTTTTATTGTTGTTTCAAATATAATTTCTCACTCACTTACTTGTTTACGTTTTCTAAAATCAGGCAGTATTGGATATATATCTAAAACGATATACACTTCACCGGCAAGGTAATTCTTACTGTTTTTTTTTTTTTTTTTTTGGAAAATAATGTATACGATTCAGTTTATTCAAAAGTGCTATTTACATTTATATAAAATATAATTCGTATTAACGTGTCAAGAAGTTTGTATTGCTCTTTATTTTGAAGGCGAGTTTTATTGGAGTTTATTATTAAAAAGAACTCTTTCAATAAAGAGTTACATAAAAAGTTCTTTAAAATGGTACGTACCGGACGTATCCTTATAGATATAAACTTTTTCAAAAACTGATTTAAATTGGATGCAATACAATCATTGAAATAGCCTTTCCAAATAACAAACGGTAAATTTGTCTACGAGTCTAAGCCATATTCATGGCTTATACTATGTTCACACTTGGGTTCTTAAGCTCGTTTAAGCAACATACAGAATTCTCTGAATAAGAACGTGTACAACCGGCCACGATTTCTGCTTGATGTTTTATTTTTTTCCTTAAGTAATTCATAAATTTTCACAATTTCATCATAATTATGTTTAAAATAATCTTCTGATAACTTTAAAAAGTATTTTAATCCATTTTTAATACTTAAAAGAAATATAAAATTGTTTGTTGGGTTTTTTACTTAACCATCTGTCATCTTAATCATCCCAAATGTAACAACATTTTGTTTAAACGCGTTAACAACCCAAGTGTGAACATAGCATTATCAAATAGCCAACAAAATCGTCATATATTTTAAAAGCCGCCAAAAAAATCGCCATGTCGCCAAATTGAAGATTAGGTCACCAAGAAACTTGACAGCCCTGATCGTATTATGAAAATGTGTAAAGCAATGTGGCAATGAGTAAATGAAAAAAGTATATTATACATGCATCACATATACACCACATTAGTATTGTTGTTTCTTTTCAACCAGTTGTTTGGTAAACAAGTGACCGACTGACTAAAAAGACCCAACCCTGCAAATAATAGGACCAGTCCAAACACGCGTGTAAAGAGTAGTCCACAAGGAACCAGGACTAGTCCAAAACTAACCCAAACGTATGGAAAAAAACCTGGTCTATTTAACATTACGATGTCCTAGGAGAGGACCACATAACCCACCTTTGGACTACTAAGGAGTAGTTTTAAAACTACTCCATGGTATACACAGCAGGACCAGTTTTGAAGTCGTTTATAAACCAAAGCATGTCGTTAAAAAACGAAGACATGTCGTCTCACTACAAACACTTTTAAACAATGACATGGTCCATGCTTGCATTACATCGGACCAGTCCATGGAGTAGTCCATTTTATCAAAATGGATCAGGTGGTCCAATTTTATTTGCAGGGAAGTGAACCATGCAAGTGACCGATTGAACGGAATTGAACGATGAAACTGAACGGCCGTTCATCGTTCATCTGACTGATCCGTTCAATTGAACTAGTTCGTTCATGACCGACACAACTCTATTTATGACACATAAAGCATATAAAAATTGTTAAATGTAACGATCAGCTTCACACACTGATACAGTTATTTTTTTGCTTCGTAGTAAGGGAATTCCGTAGCACTTGAAATGTTATTTTTTTAAGTTGTTGAGAGCTCCTTTACTTACATACTTTACTGCATTTCTGTATGTCTTATTGCGTAGCGCTTATTTTTTATTTTTTTAGTTAGTGCTTCGCAAAATGAGAAAAATTTTTATTGGGTAATTTAATTTTTTTTTTTTTTTCATTTAGTTTCTTTTTTAAATGGTAGTGAATTTAAAATAGAAAATTGGGTTAAAAAAAAATGAAATACATTTTTTTATTTTACCAGCTTGACTATGAACATTTTGACAAAAATCTCCTAACCAATTATTTATGTACAGAATTTTTTAAAAATGAGCACAGATATATAAAGCTGAGAAAATTTTCTTTTAAACAAGCCCTCTTTCAGCGAAACAGGCCAACTATTCACCAATTCCAATAAATATTTCCAAAAAAGTATTATTTTTTTCAGATCTACTGAGCACCAAACTTTCAAGTCAAAAACCGGAAGCTCGATTTTGATTTTCGAACCACGGTTTCTTTAGGAAAAGTTCTTAGAATTTTCCGTAGATTACGATTTTGCTATACGCTTTGTCACTTTTATTGTACCTACTATATAAATTACACCTCAGTTCTCTTCTATGTTTCCTTTGCATTTTACTTCGTATACGATATTATTATCTTGGTCCTTTCTTAATGGTGCGTAAGCCTTGGTAAAAGTATTTTGTTGGGCTTGTAGCCTACAACTACTCCAAGCTCATACATACCTCCTAGTGGATTAGTTTTGAAACTAATCCATGTCACACTCCAGAGGATTAGTTTTAACTTCGTTTAAAAACGAAAACATTTCGTTAAAAACGAAGACATGTCGTTTCACTACAAACTCTTTTAAACAATGAAATGTTCCATGCTTGCATAACATTCGACCAGTCCAGGGAGTATTTAACTTTATCAAAATGGATGGCGTAGTCCAATGTTATCTGCATGGAAGTCCAGGTAAGTATTTTACACTGTAAAATTTCCTTTTTTACTCCGGGTTTTCAGTGTTGGTTATTATCTATTAATCGCCTATTCGAATTTTCTATTAACGTTTTTATTATTTTGTTGGGGAAACTGTTTTCGACCAATATTTTAATTATTTTTTCGTGTAAGACTGTTCGTCTCTAATTTTTAAAATTCTGTCCATAAAGTTTTGGGCTGTGTATAAAATTTGACTTCTCGGCTGTGTAGTATTTAAGTTCATAATTCTTCCAAAAGTAGTTTCTTTTGTGTACCAATGAATTTTGAATCCCAAGAAAAACTTTGATAACTAATATGCATGTGGCAGTGTAAATAAAACTGAACTGGCAAAATAAAATTAAAGAAATTTGTTTTATTTTTGTTTTTCTTTTTGTGCAATAATATTACATACACATTGGCAATATAAATACGTAATATTGAACAATTATATTGCAAGTGTATGAGCCCCTTTATTCATAAACGAATGCTTAAGTAATGTGTACATTAAAAGTGGGTTTTCCATACTAATTTCGTGCTCTAAAACTTGACTTAGCTTTAATAAATAAAGCTGTCGAATATTGAATTTGGTTATTTATTTAAAGATCTTATTTTAAAGCTAAATGAAATATATATGTATAAAATTTTCTGCTCAAATAAAAAATTTGCATTTGGCGGGTTTTATATTAAGAACAACTGGCAATGCTCATAAGCATTGTAAAGTAATTGTCAATAGCAGCCAGGGTTGTCAGATTTATTTTGATCTTTTTTCCCAAATTGATTGTTCAAGATCGCCAAAGCCATTTTTTGCGTTTTTAAAAATATAAAATATGCATTTCAAACATTTTTAAAAATATTTTGTATAAATCCTAAAAATAAATGTCTTCTTAATTGCTTAAATTGGCCAAAAATGGGAAAAAGTCGCCATGATGTATATTTTGTTTAATTAAAATAAAATGATTGGTGAACTCAAAAAAGGTACAATAGTTTACAATAGTCTTATTAAAGCATCAAAACATTTTTTTAGGTTAGTATTAAAGAATTATGGCCTGTTTTTATAAAAAGAAAGCAAGTGAGTGAGTGAGAAATTATATTGAAAACAAAAACAAATTTTCGTTTTTTATTGTTGTTTCAAATATAATTTCTCACTCACTTACTTGTTTACGTTTTCTAAAAACAGGCAGTATTGGATATATATCTAAAACGATATACACTTCACCGGCAAGGTAATTCTTACTGTTTTTTTTTTTTTTTTTTTGGAAAATAATGTATACGATTCAGTTTATTCAAAAGTGCTATTTACATTTATATAAAATATAATTCGTATTAACGTGTCAAGAAGTTTGTATTGCTCTTTATTTTGAAGGCGAGTTTTATTGGAGTTTATTATTAAAAAGAACTCTTTCAATAAAGAGTTACATAAAAAGTTCTTTAAAATGGTACGTACCGGACGTATCCTTATAGATATAAACTTTTTCAAAAACTGATTTAAATTGGATGCAATACAATCATTGAAATAGCCTTTCCAAATAACAAACGGTAAATTTGTCTACGAGTCTAAGCCATATTCATGGCTTATACTATGTTCACACTTGGGTTCTTAAGCTCGTTTAAGCAACATACAGAATTCTCTGAATAAGAACGTGTACAACCGGCCACGATTTCTGCTTGATGTTTTATTTTTTTCCTTAAGTAATTCATAAATTTTCACAATTTCATCATAATTATGTTTAAAATAATCTTCTGATAACTTTAAAAAGTATTTTAATCCATTTTTAATACTTAAAAGAAATATAAAATTGTTTGTTGGGTTTTTTACTTAACCATCTGTCATCTTAATCATCCCAAATGTAACAACATTTTGTTTAAACGCGTTAACAACCCAAGTGTGAACATAGCATTATCAAATAGCCAACAAAATCGTCATATATTTTAAAAGCCGCCAAAAAAATCGCCATGTCGCCAAATTGAAGATTAGGTCACCAAGAAACTTGACAGCCCTGATCGTATTATGAAAATGTGTAAAGCAATGTGGCAATGAGTAAATGAAAAAAGTATATTATACATGCATCACATATACACCACATTAGTATTGTTGTTTCTTTTCAACCAGTTGTTTGGTAAACAAGTGACCGACTGACTAAAAAGACCCAACCCTGCAAATAATAGGACCAGTCCAAACACGCGTGTAAAGAGTAGTCCACAAGGAACCAGGACTAGTCCAAAACTAACCCAAACGTATGGAAAAAAACCTGGTCTATTTAACATTACGATGTCCTAGGAGAGGACCACATAACCCACCTTTGGACTACTAAGGAGTAGTTTTAAAACTACTCCATGGTATACACAAGAGGACCAGTTTTGAAGTCGTTTATAAACCAAAGCATGTCGTTAAAAAACGAAGACATGTCGTCTCACTACAAACACTTTTAAACAATGACATGGTCCATGCTTGCATTACATCGGACCAGTCCATGGAGTAGTCCATTTTATCAAAATGGATCAGGTGGTCCAATTTTATTTGCAGGGAAGTGAACCATGCAAGTGACCGATTGAACGGAATTGAACGATGAAACTGAACGGCCGTTCATCGTTCATCTGACTGATCCGTTCAATTGAACTAGTTCGTTCATGACCGACACAACTCTATTTATGACACATAAAGCATATAAAAATTGTTAAATGTAACGATCAGCTTCACACACTGATACAGTTATTTTTTTGCTTCGTAGTAAGGGAATTCCGTAGCACTTGAAATGTTATTTTTTTAAGTTGTTGAGAGCTCCTTTACTTACATACTTTACTGCATTTCTGTATGTCTTATTGCGTAGCGCTTATTTTTTATTTTTTTAGTTAGTGCTTCGCAAAATGAGAAAAATTTTTATTGGGTAATTTAATTTTTTTTTTTTTTTCATTTAGTTTCTTTTTTAAATGGTAGTGAATTTAAAATAGAAAATTGGGTTAAAAAAAAATGAAATACATTTTTTTATTTTACCAGCTTGACTATGAACATTTTGACAAAAATCTCCTAACCAATTATTTATGTACAGAATTTTTTAAAAATGAGCACAGATATATAAAGCTGAGAAAATTTTCTTTTAAACAAGCCCTCTTTCAGCGAAACAGGCCAACTATTCACCAATTCCAATAAATATTTCCAAAAAAGTATTATTTTTTTCAGATCTACTGAGCACCAAACTTTCAAGTCAAAAACCGGAAGCTCGATTTTGATTTTCGAACCACGGTTTCTTTAGGAAAAGTTATTAGAATTTTCCGTAGATTACGATTTTGCTATACGCTTTGTCACTTTTATTGTACCTACTATATAAATCACACCTCAGTTCTCTTCTATGTTTCCTTTGCATTTTACTTCGTATACGATATTATTATCTTGGTCCTTTCTTAATGGTGCGTAAGCCTTGGTAAAAGTATTTTGTTGGGCTTGTAGCCTACAACTACTCCAAGCTCATACATACCTCCTAGTGGATTAGTTTTGAAACTAATCCATGTCACACTCCAGAGGATTAGTTTTAACTTCGTTTAAAAACGAAAACATTTCGTTAAAAACGAAGACATGTCGTTTCACTACAAACTCTTTTAAACAATGAAATGTTCCATGCTTGCATAACATTCGACCAGTCCAGGGAGTATTTAACTTTATCAAAATGGATGGCGTAGTCCAATGTTATCTGCATGGAAGTCCAGGTAAGTATTTTACACTGTAAAATTTCCTTTTTTACTCCGGGTTTTCAGTGTTGGTTATTATCTATTAATCGCCTATTCGAATTTTCTATTAACGTTTTTATTATTTTGTTGGGGAAACTGTTTTCGACCAATATTTTAATTATTTTTTCGTGTAAGACTGTTCGTCTCTAATTTTTAAAATTCTGTCCATAAAGTTTTGGGCTGTGTATAAAATTTGACTTCTCGGCTGTGTAGTATTTAAGTTCATAATTCTTCCAAAAGTAGTTTCTTTTGTGTACCAATGAATTTTGAATCCCAAGAAAAACTTTGATAACTAATATGCATGTGGCAGTGTAAATAAAACTGAACTGGCAAAATAAAATTAAAGAAATTTGTTTTATTTTTGTTTTTCTTTACCCACTTACAACTACATTTAGAGTTGACAAAATATCAACCAATTGCGGTCGGGATTATAAGAAAAGATAAACCCATTGTTTATTGTTGTTTTTGTTTAAGCTTTGATATTGTTACAAGTAAAACTGGGGCTTATAAATCTTATTCGCTTAACAGTTTTATTTGTAAAATGTCTTTAGTTTTTCTAAAATCTTTGGATGAAGATTCCTGATGATCTGGCCTAAGCAACCAGTGAAATGCGCATAGGAATAGCTTATCCCATCAACAATAAACTTCAGTTTGTCAATAGTATGAAATGGGAATTTAGCACATTATAACGAAACCTTGACAATATAAATTCTATTTGTATGTCTTTATTATTTTGTGTCCAAATATGCAATCTCACTATTCTATTCCACTATAATAGTAAACTCTATCTTTTGGTGATAACTGTTAAAAGTTTTTAGGATTTCATCATTTAATTAAACACAAAATTTTATCTATTTTATTTTTTATGTACCTTATGTAAATTTTCCTTTTCCTTAATTCAGTTATTACGTCGTCAAGTAAGTTACCAAGGACTATATACGCTATTGCAGGTTATAGTGGGTTTCCCATTGGCATCCCGAAAATTTGATTATACACTTACACTTTTGTGTCATAAAGAAAATAATTATTTTCTATAAGGTAGAATTTGAGAATTTCCAGCAATTTCGATCTAGGGATCTTGGTGAATTCCTTTATTTTACTCCATTTTTCCATTATGTTTTTAATTGCAGTGTGCATTGGGATATAAGTGAACAATGAAATCACATCAAATGAAACTAATAGTTAATTATTGTCTAATTTAATTTTCTGCAATTGATTTTTTAATTCTGTCATATACTTACGCATAGGTATTACAACACACATACAGTTTATGTATATAATATGTTTGTATGAGTAAATGTTAACTATGTAAAATGAAAAATGAAATAAATAAATCAGTCGTATTTGAATTAGCAAAGACAAAGCGTCTCAGTTATTACAGTTTTGGCGACGAGAAGTTTAAATTCACGTGTGTAATTTTTGCATTTATGTGGTTGCGCGGTGTATTCTTTTTACAATACAAGAGACACCAATAAAAAAAAAAATAAAAAAAAAATGCCAAATCAGGAAATTACAACCCAGATGAAGGAGATGGTATCCTTTTTTAGTTTTGAGCCATTTGAACCATCAAAAACTACATGGACTCGCTGGGTAAAACGCTTTAAAACAGCATTGGAGCTGTATGAATGTAAAGCCGAAAAATATCAGCGGCTGTTGCTTCATTTTATTGGAACACCGACATATAATGTGCTGTGCGATAAAGTGCTTCCGAAAATACCGGAAGAAATGCAGTACAACGAAATTTGTGAAGTATTGGAGGAGCACTATGATCCTAAGCCTAACGAGTTGCTAGAGAATTTTAGGTTCAATTTGAGGAAGCAAAAAGCTGATGAAATATGTGGGGAGTTTGCAGTGGCATTGAGGAGATTGGCCGTAGGGTGTAATTTTGGTGCTCATTTGGAGGTAGCATTAAGAAACCAATTCGTTTTTGGTCTTTTAGACAAGAAAATACAGCATCGTTTATTAGAACGAAAATCGTTAAAAGTAGAGGAAGCGATTAGTATGGCGACGGCGTACGAATTAGCTGAAAAAGGAGGGGAGGAGCTACAACAGAAAACGGTAGATAGAATGACGGTAAATAAATTGTTCGAGAAAAATAAGGAGGATACAAAGTCAAAGAAATCGAGTGTGACAAACGTTAACAAGAGTGCAAAAAAATGTTTTAGATGTGGCAATACCACACATTTAGCAGATCATTGCAAATATAAAGATGTTACTTGTCATTTTTGTAAGAAGAAAGGTCACCTTCGCAAAATGTGTTTTAAAGAAAAAAAACAAGTGCATCAAATAGAAGAAGTAGTAAACAATACGGTGGAAGACCTTTTTAAAATAGAAGAACGTGATGAAATTCATACCATCAATGCAAAGATGTTAAATAAATTTTTAATAAATGATAAGTGGGTGGAATTCGAAATTGACACGGGTTCGCCAGTATCAATTATAAACGTAGATGATGCAAAGAGGATCGCGCCTAATGCCAAACTCCATTCATCCGAAATCGATTTAACGAGTTATTGTGGAACGCCTATTAAATGTTTAGGTTACATTATTGTCAAGGTAGACATCGAAAACAAAAGAGATCAAATGAAATTATATATAGTTAAGTCGAATCGTAGGCCACTCTGTGGTAGAGAGTGGTTAAATCAAATAAAAATTGATTGGTGCTCACTTTTTAACAAAAGTAATCAGAAACCGTTCGTAAATAATATAGATGCATTTAGTGTTGACGTTTTGAAAACAAAATACCCTATGGTATTTTCCCCCTCAGTCGGAAAAATCGAAGGTTTGCAAACGCGAATATATGTTAAGCAAGGTTCAACACCGAAATTTGTAAAAGCCAGAAGAGTACCATTTCCACTGATGGAAGCCGTAGAGAAGCATATTGAAAAACAAGTTGAGGAGGGTCTATTGGTAAAGGTAGAGACCAGCGAGTGGGCAACACCTATAGTAGTTGTACCGAAGAAGGATGGTGATGTTCGCATATGTGGCGATTATAAAGTAACCTTAAACCCCGTGCTGTTAGTCGACGAACACCCATTGCCAACTATTGATGAGTTGTTTAGCAAGATGGCTGGAGGCGAAAAATTTTCTAAGATCGACCTGTCAAAAGCCTATTTACAACTAGAGGTACACCCAGAGGATAGACATTTACTAACCCTAAGCACACATAAAGGGTTATATCAACCTACACGTTTAATGTTTGGTGTGGCCAGCGCACCAGATAAGTGGCAGCGGCTAATGGAACAAATATTAGGCAATATTCCGGGGGTTTCAGTCTTTTTGGATGACATCAAAATTACCGCACCAGATGATGAAAGCCACATGTATATAATAGATGAAGTGTTGAAACAACTTGACAAATATAACATGAGAGTAAATTTAGAGAAATCGGAATTTATGAAGGAGTGTATTACCTACTGTGGGTATGTAATAAATAAACATGGCATTCAACGCATGCAAAGCAAAATCGAGGCGATACAAAAAATGAAGAAACCTGCCAGTAAGGACGAGATTCGGGCATTTCTGGGGCTCGTAAACTATTATGGGCGATTCGTAAAAAACTTAAGCGATATCGTTTTTCCCTTAAATCGGTTGCTGCAAAATGAAGTACCATTTGTATTTGATCAACAGTGTGCAGATGCGTTTAAAGAAATAAAGCACCAAATGCAGTCTGACACAATACTCGTGCATTATGATCCTAAACGCCCAGTAGTTTTAGCAGTTGATGCAAGCCCTATAGGAGTGGGAGCTGTCTTGAGTCACATTTTTGATGACGGTTCGGAAAGACCAATACAATTCGCATCGCAAACACTAAATAAAACTCAGCAACGCTACTCTCAAATAGATAAAGAGGCATACGCTGTTATTTTTGGTATACGTAAGTTTCATCAATACTTATACGGAAGAAAGTTTATTCTCATTACAGACAATAGAGCCATATCCCAAATATTTTCCCCTAACAAGGCATTATCAAGTCTATCATCTACACGTATGCAGCACTACGCCCTATTTCTGGAACAGTTCGACTTTGAAATTAAATGTAAAAAATCAATGGAAAACGCAAACGCGGATGCCATGTCACGGTTACCGAATGAGGAAACGTACAATTTTATTGAGGAGGTTTACGCTATAGAAGAGGAAACTATAAACAACTTACCAGTAACAGCAGATGAGCTAAAAATAGAAACTAAATCCGATGGCGAAATTAAACTGCTAATAGAATGTTTAAAGTATGGTCGGCAATGCGATAGTAAACATCGTTTTGGTATAACACAAAACGAGTTCAACTTACTTGATGGTTGTTTGTTAAGAGGAATGCGTGTTTATATTCCCAGAACGTTGCGCGAAAGAGTGTTGGACGAACTGCATACTGCACATTTTGGCGTTTCAAGGATGAAAAGTCTAGCGAGGGCGTACGTGTGGTGGAATAATCTGGACAAAGACATTGAAGATTTAGTAGCAAATTGTTTCGCATGCCAATCAACGCGACCAGATCCGAATAAAGTCATGCCGGTACGCGGATGGGGAATGCCAAGGAAACCTTTTGAAAGGGTTCATGCCGACTACGCCGGACCAATTATGGGCAAGTATTTATTTGTTTTGGTCGACGCCTATACTAAGTGGCCAGAGGTTCATATCGTCTCAAATATGACAACAGATACAACGATCCAGAAGTGCAGAGAAATATTTGCAACGTTTGGTATCCCTCAAGTGTTTGTCAGTGACCATGGTCGACAATTTGATTCAACAGAGTTCAGGAATTTTCTAAAAGCAAATGGGATATTGCATAAGCAGGGTGCACCATACCATCCTGCCACAAATGGTCAAGCCGAGCGTTACGTGCAAACTATCAAGAACAAATTATTAGCTGCGAGATGTACCCCAAACTCATTAAATGCAGAATTGTCTAAAATTTTATTAGCATACAGACGTTCACTTCACCCAGCAACGGGCAAGTCGCCCGCGATGGCAATGTTTAGCCGTCAAATAAACTCAAGATTAGACCTTATCTTACCACAAAACAATAGCTATAATGTTTCACCAATAACGAAAGCATTTTCCGTGGGGGAAAAGGTTGCGGTACGTGACTACTTGAATAAGACTAAATGGCGTTTTGGGGTAATAAGCGAAAGATTAGGCGAACTACACTATGGTATTAAGCTCGATGATGGCAGGATATGGAAAAGGCATGTAGACCAGATGCGTAAAGTTGGGGAAAGGATTTCAGAACCTGCAGTACTAATAAACAATAATTCTGAAAACCCGGTAAGAGTTCAAAAGTGCCCTTTACACAACGCAACACGTCACCATCAAAACAACGATTCATCACTGGTAAGAAGACAATCCATAGCGGTTAGTAGAACTGAAACGTTAGAGCCAATCGAATCTGAGTCAATTGAAGATCAGCCTAAGGAACCTATGGATTTACCTCAAGCGAATAATAATACTCCCATAGTGACAAATGCTCCAGATGCGACAGGGGAGGCCAATTTGCGCCGGTCGAACAGACCGCGAAGAACACCTTTGAAATTGTTAGATTGAAGAGTATTCCCTAGTGTTAAATCTAGATTATAGAGCATTATTAGCACAAATTATTTTGAAAGTATTTTGAATGAAATGGAATTTTAAATATAACCTTTTTGGAATTTGTAATTAAAAAAATGTAATATTAATGTTTATAGCTATCGCACAATTTAGGAGGGAGAGAAGTGTCATATACTTACGCATAGGTATTACAACACACATACAGTTTATGTATATAATATGTTTGTATGAGTAAATGTTAACTATGTAAAATGAAAAATGAAATAAATAAATCAGTCGTATTTGAATTAGCAAAGACAAAGCGTCTCAGTTATTACAAATTCAGTAAAATTTTTAATATTATATTTTTCGGACACATGTTTTAAAACTTGTCTTATATATTTCAAAAGTTGGTAGCATGGGACATGTACTGACAAAACGATCGCGGAATTCCGGTTTTGTGGATTTGGGGTAATACATGTATCCTTGTTGCATCATGTATCCTTTTTTGCCATCAATCATTTTTTTTTTTTTGTTTTTGTGTAATTCTGATATTATATTGTTATTTTTTTTTTTTAATTTTTGAGTAGGATCTTCTCTTAGTGTGCGGTAAGTATTTGTATCTGCTAATAAATTTTCCATTTTTTCTTTACACTCGTTTTTGTATATAGCTACAGTTTTATTGTCCTTGTTTGCTTTTATGATGACAATGTCCTTATGTTTTCTCAAAAAATGTTTTGTTTTATCAAAAACCGTAAGAATTAATTTTTCCTTTGTTTTTTCAAAGGATTATTTCTCTATCTACTTATTATTCATCGCTCATACCTCCTAAGCAAAAAGAGATACAAAACATTAGACAAATATGCGGTTTAAACAGGTAAATTTGCTAACCTCATATCTCATTTACTTAAAGAGATAAAAACAAATTTTAAATTAAATTTTTAAAAATGGCGGACAAATAAAATAAAAATTATATCTACGAATGTGAATCTATCTAAAAACTCAAATACAGATTTGGTACCTTTTCGAAATTCGAACGTTTAAGGTGTGAAAAGCTTTCCTTACTCTGTAACTTTTTCACAACATTTTTTTCCATCATCTATATAATATAAAATTGTAAAGTTACTGATTCATCATTGCGCATAGGGATGAAACGATACGAGTTAATACAAGTACACATTCGATACTTTTATATAAGTACCAAGTACCAAGAAAACGTTCCTCCTTCCGCTCTTGTTAAGGTAAGGATGTTAAACATTTTAAGATTAAAAAACGAACGTGTCAGAAAATTTAGTGTTTTATTCAGAATTTGGAGGCTGAAAAAAATCGTCACTTTTTAGAAAAAATTTGGCACTTTTCTAATTCCGGAACAAAAAATCGTCAAATCTGGCAGCCCTGGACAGTAAGTATAGTTGATGGGGTGGCATGTCATAACGTCCAGTGTCATAGTGTCCATGGACTTTATGACACTTATGAAAGTGTCATAATGTCCATCGGAGAATTGTCATAACGTCCGTGAACGTTATGACACTTTGCAAAGTGACATAATGTCCACAACTTAACTTATAATCAAAGATGTGTAAATTTTTTTTTAAAATACCGTTAAAATTTCAAGTGATTTTTTTAAAGAAACTAATTTAACCATAATATGGTTGTCGGTGACAATGATTTGGTTTAATTAAACATAATATGGATAACATTTTTTTAAAAATGGTTTTGTAGCTTTTTCTCTGCGTGTATATATTAAATATATATGTATATCGAAAATAAGGATTTTCTCTTCTATGGTATCTGGATTCACTAACTAAAGCTTCTCTGTATAGACGGCCTTCGGCCGGGCGCAAGGCTTTTCTTCTTCATGGTATAACAAACACCGGCTTCGATAACTAAAGCTTCTCTGTATAGACGGCCTTCGGCCGGGCGCAAGGAATTTCTCCTCCATGGTATAACAAACACCGGCTTCGCTAACTAAAGCTTCTCTGTATAGCCGGCCATCGGCCGGGCGCAAGAATTTTCTCCTTTATGGTCTAATAAAAACCGGTTTCGCTAAGTAAATCTTGTAAAATCTGCCTTGTTTCCGAACACGGGCGACTACGCAGAGAAGCTTTAGTTAGCGATGCCAGTATTTGTTATACCATAGAGGAGAAAATCCTTGCGCCCGGCCGAAGGCCGGCTATACAGATAAGCTTTAGTTAGCGAAGCCTGTGTTTGTTATACCATGAAGGAGAAAATCCTTGCGCCCGGCCGAAGGCCGGCTATACAGAGAAGCTTTAGTTAGCGAAGCCTGTGTTTGTTATACCATAGAAGAGAAAATCCTTATTTTCGATATATATATTTAATTTATACACCCAGAGAAAAAGCTACGAAAAAATTTTTAAAAAAATTTTACCCATATTATGTTTAATTAAACCAAATCATTGTCACCGACAACCATATTATGGTTAAATTAGTTTCTTTAAAAATAGTTTTATTGTTTGCGACCATAATAAAACGTGGTTGTCTCTGCGTATATGTAGATCGTTTTTGTATATAACTTCTTTAGTAATTATGGACCTTATGTCACTTTTAAAAGTGACATCATGTCCATTTCCAAAGTGTCACAGTGCCAACGGACATTATGACACTTTTAAAAGTGTCACAGTGTCCATGGACAGTATGACACTGGACGTTATGACATTCCAAAAATACAACAAATACATCATTACAACAAAAATGGAAATTATATCACCGTTAACGTCAAAAAATACTTTAAACTAAAATCAAAGCGTGCCGCTTAACGTGATGAAATAACTACATTTGTAGCCAATTTTTATTTAATTGTGGTCAATATCTTATTTATTTTAATTTAAAATTATCAAAAACTTTAATAAAATACAATAATCACTTTTTTTTTGGCTTTCTTGAAACTAAAATTTTTTTGGCGAACTATTTATAGTTGTATTGCCAGGGTATCACACAACCGCAAAGTCCTCGTTCGACCTAAACCTTCGTATAGGAAGGCGAGAGCTCCCAGAATCCGCTCCAGAGTATATTGGTCTCCACCAGTAAACTTCTGAGTTATTTCCTTGGTACTCCACCAGTAAAACGTCTGAGTTATATTTGGTTATCCACCAGTAACATTGAGTTATTAATGGTTCTCCACCAGACAAAACCTTCAATTGAGGTTAAAAACGATTGCCCAAAATCAATGGTGACAGCCGCAAAAACCGTAACTCGGTACAGTTATATACGACGCCAAGCCATTAACCAATGCGGGGTGACACCGCAAAACGCACGAAAAGCAGACAAACAAGAACGACCTGATTGTCCTTTAAAAAAATGACAACGAGCGCGAGCTGCTTCTCCACTCAGAGTAGTTTTACGAGTGTACAATAATCACAGCACAAAACGTGGAATTTTTGTAAACATAAACAAAACTTTGAAATAAACCTAGATAAACAACGCAATCTTAAATTTTTGATTATTTTCCAAAGCTGGAGCAGCAGTAACGGTGTCAAGAAACCGTTTGACCAGTTTACACCTATAAACCACAAATTGTCTAGGTCCATTTCCTCGCGACAGCGAACACCATTCACGGTAATTGCTTGGCCGACCTCTTTTTCGAAGAAGTACGATAACGCCGCCAGCCGCACAACTAACTGAGCGAGCATGTACATTTGTTTTTACATTTTATTCAGACCCGGTTGGCTGAAATTTGCGCACAATTCTCCCGATTGTGGAAACATTTGGTCGATTATGCTGACCAAAAAAAATCACGATGTGCACGAAATGCATTTTGATTGAACGACCATTTTCATAAAAGGCTTTAACAATCTTAACGCGCTGCTGAATTGTGTACCTCTCAATGGTAGAAGCTGTCAAATACTGAAACACAGAAAGGTCAATTTAAGTTGCGCAAAAGACTTGACGTTAAGGTGTGACTCACAATTAACTTCGTAGATTATGGTTTTACCACACTTTATTATATATTTACCAATTTAAAAATAAAATACATATTAAAATTTAAAATAAATACACAGTGACATTGTTGATTTCTGGAATAAAAGGTGAAGGAAGGATGTTATCCTGAACGTTCTATAAAATTTCGCTTCCTAAGATAAAAAAAGACTTTTCGGAAGGGAATTAGTTCTAAGTTGTAACCAGGCGCGGCTTCAGGGGGGGGGGGAATAAGGAAATTCCCCCCGTAAATTATAAAAATATGTTTTGTTAATTTCGATAATACAAGAATTCCCAATAATAATATTTTTTTAATGTACAAAATGTTTGTTTTTTATTAAATCTCTAACGAAATTTTCAATAAGTATTTTTTTATATTTTTTTTTTATTGAATCTCTAACGATTTTCATTAAGTATCCATATCTTAATTCTAATAGTTATTTATTAGATATTTCCAAAGAAACATCTAGTTTATTGTATTCAATTTCTTATTATTCTACATTCAATCCAGCAGGTGTCATCTATATCAAAAGACTAAACGTTTGACTTGATAATGCGTGAGCAGTGATGCCAACTTAGTGCTTTTGGCACTAATTATGGTGCTTTTTGATGCCTCAAAACGCCAAAATTTTATCCATAGTGCCAAACTTAGGAAAAGCACTAACTTGGTGCTTTTTAAATTTTTCGTTAGTGCCTTTAGTGCTTTTTACAATTTTTATTTTTTTTCTAACATTTTTTAAAACTTCGATTGTGTAGAGGATGATTAAGATGAGATTTGCTATTTGGGTTACAATTTTGAGAAGGCCTGTAAAGATTTTAAAATTTCAAATGATAAAAAAGTGATAAAAGAAAGTTGCATTCGTTTTACTAAAAACTTTATTTACGAGGTTAGACCTAGGCTTCCTATCAATTTGGACATTTTACAAAACGTTGCACTTTTTAGCGTTGACAATATATTTAGTAATCGTAAAAAAAACGATGTATGCATTTGTTTTCGGTTAACATTTTTTTAAAGATGTAGACACTGTTTCAAAAATAGAAGATGGCTTGGAAAATATTAGCAATTGTGAATGGAAAAATAAACGACAATTTTGAGTCATTTAGAAAAAACGTATTGAAGAGTTAAAAATCATGCAGTCGGAAACCGTTCAAAGGAACACAAAGACTTTAAAAACAAAAAAAAAAAAGACGTAACTTGGTATAATCAAAGTGTTAAATAAATGAAAAACAGCTGACAGAAAATGCTATTATAACGCACGACACTCGTATCTAAATAACCGCGTATTGTGCACTTATATCTCTAGTTCCATTGCAAAAAGGTTTGACTGAGTATCAGAATACAAATATACATGTTTTATCTATTTTAAACCTTATGTGTGTTCTTTATTCAGAAGAACCTATGTATGTACCTTAGTAGGTTAAAAAAAATAATGGGATAATATCATACGCCAATTGTTTTATTAAACTTTGCACGATTTAAATTTGAGTGCCCCGGTAGGCTAGCTAGTAGTGAGCTAGTCTTTCAACCCCGGGGTTGCGGGTTCGATTCCCGCCGGAGACTCTGGTTTCTTTCCTGCAGACAAGCGTCAAGCTTCGCGGGAATTAGCATAGGGAATTAAAAAAAAAAATTAAAAAAAAAAAATTAGATTTATTTTAATGATAAAATGTTAGCCAATTTGTAGTGCAATGGAATTTGCTTGGATTGCAAAATCAAAAACTAAACCTCCGCTCAAGTGAAACACCGTGTCGTACAATTCAATAAGTTTATTAACAATGATAAAAAATATGTATACTAAGGAAAAAGGTTCTAAAAATACAAAAGGTTCATTATTTAACGAAAGCACAAAAAAGAATTAGCAATATCTGCAATATTTTAACGATGTAATTGTAATAACAAAAACATAGAATTAGAACATTACTAGAACAGAGTTGTTAGCATCTGAGTTGTACTAAGGTTGTAACGTTTTTTTCAACAATCTCCCCCTCAAGTCAAATGCCTTCAACAAAAATTTACATTTCAATTTTTAAAAGATTACAACCATTAATATGTTTCTGTTTATCTAAACATTTTGTAAGAATATCAGCCGCATTCTCATCGGAGGGAACGTACTGTATATCGATAGTAGAGTTGTCAATTATTCGCCTTTCAACTTTGTTCGAATAATTCAAATAATTGTTTTTGTTCGTTCGATCAAACGATTAAATCTAAAAAACTATTCGATTAATCGATGAGAATAACGAATAAAAAAATTATTTTAACAAAAAAATTACTATGGAAAATCTTCCATTCCATCCGCTATGACTTTTTTTTTTTGATGCATAAAATTTTTCATCTTAACTCCACATAGTTGTATTACTTTAAGGTATCGTAAAACCCTTAATTCCTTAATAATTCGATATTACTCTGGATTTTCGAAGTCGTTGGAAGACCTACCATCTTCAGCCAAACTTCTGTCTACAATTTCTTCTATCGACAGCCACTGTCTTAATGTATTTTTCTATTGGACCAAGTTCAGCATTTCTTTATGTCGTGGGATTATCTTCCACTACATCGTTTTCAATGGTAGTATTGTGGCACTTACAAATTGTAAAGATATACATATATAATTTAAGAAAATTGTATTATAATACAATAACAACAATTTTTACTTTCAATATATGATTTATATAAATCAATTCTTTATTTTTAAGCTTTTTGTTTATTTCTAAATTTTTCACCCGAAATTGAAAAGTTTCCTTTCTTCAAAATGTTTTAACGTTTGACTTAAAAACAAAACAACTGATACAATTGAGTAGACGAGATACAAAACTTTTTCGTTGCAGAATTAAAAAAACGAGATGGCAAATGATTCTTACAGTTCTTTTGGCGCTTTATTAGACGAAATATTCTGATTGTATGTCCGTGCTAAAAACATGGAAGAGGACATGCATTGATACAATTAGTATATCATTTCATTTCGTATTTTAAATTTTGTAGCGAACGAGTTTTGCAACTCACCTACTTAATTGTTTGATAAGATTTGTTAAATAAAAACATAAAATACATTTTTGATATACAATGTGTACTCAACACGGTTTTTGCTTACTAAAAATTGAGATTAATTACAACCAGGGCTATAGCAACAATATTTTTTAACTTTCCTATATTTTGTATAAAATCACTTAAAACTTATGAGAATACATAAAATTCTAAGATTTTATTTAATTTATTTTTTAATAAAAAGAAGTTCGATTAATCGACATTAATTAATCGATTTATTCGTTATTCGAAAATCGGCGTTTTGAAATTATTCGAACAAGAGTTTGGTTTTGTTTGATCGATTAATCGAATTATTCTTAGTCGGTTGACAACTCTAATCGATAGCCTTCTCATCATATTTTTCTCGGATGTAGTGATAACGTATATCAATGTGTTTACTCCTCTTATGAACTGTTGGATTCTTCACCATAAAAGCAGCGCCTTGGTTATCACATAAAATCGGAGTAGGATGCACGATATAATTTTCAAAACCCATCTCCTTTAAAAGACCACGATGAAAAACGACTTCTTTCGTACCTTCGAGAAAAAGTAATTTTAGCTACAGGATTTTTCTTCAGGTATCTCAGAACATATTTTGCAGCTTGAAAATGTTCCTTATGTTGATGTGAATTAAATTGAGACAATTTCGACACCACATGAATGATATCAGGTCTCGAAATCACGACCAGATACATCAAAGCACCAATTCAACTTTGGTAATTTTTCGTGTCCAAATCTTCACATTTAGTAACACATTTCTTCAAAACAGTACCGCTTGACCATGGAGTTGCAGCTGGCTTACAGTCAGTCATACCCCATCGTTCGAGTATTTGTTCGGTATATTTCTGCTGATGAAGAGTAATGTCGCCTCGCAAACCATCACGATCAATCTCCATCCCCAGGTAGAACGATATTGGACCACGATCAATAGCCTCCACGTATTCATTTAATTTTGAAATAATATTTTTCATTTCCAGCTCACTCGAACATGCTAGCAACATGTCGTCAACATAAATGGCAATTAAGCAAATTTCGTCTCCATTTCGTTGAACATAGACGCAAGTATCTGACTTGCACCGCATAAAACCCATTTCCGTCAAAATATCATTCACCTTTTTGTTCCATTCCCTGCCCGCTTGTTTTAAACCGTATAGGGCCTTGTTTAATTTGCAGACTTTGTTGGGATAATCTTTGTCCTCAAACACCTTAGGCTGCACCATATACACCTCATCTTCTAAATCGCCATTTAAATAAGCTGCCACAATATCAATGTGGTTTACCAACAGTTTGTGTTTTGCCGATAGAGCCAACAATAATCTTATTGTTGAATGTCGTACCACCGGAGCAAAAGTTTCTTGGTAATCGACATTGTGCTTCTGCGAACAACCATGAGCTACTAACCTAGCTTTATATTTTTCTACGGAACCATCAGGTTTGCGTTTTAAGGCAAAAACCCATTTGCAACCAATAACATTTTTGTTATTTGGCTTATCCACCAACTGCCATGTTTTATTTTTAAGCAATGAATTATATTCAATTTGCATTGCTTCCTTCCACTTCATAGAATTGTCAGAATTCAACGCCTCGGCCACAGTGTTTGGGTTTTCAATTATCGAGTTCAACATATCCGGTCCATCCTCAGTGCAATAAACTTTTCTTGGTCTGCCTTTACCACCACCTTTAACCAATTTTGGTCTACCACGTTTTCTTTTATTATTACCGACAGGTGTATTTTCCCTCTCAGTTTCACTGGATACAGAACTCACCTCTTCTTCTTGATTCTCAGCATTAACACTATCAGTTTCTTTATCACGATCATCTTCAACAGCCACAGCATTATCATCATTTATTTTAAAAAGATCAGCATAAAAAAATTCATTTAAAGCACCATCAGGTATATCCGTTTTTTCAAAAGATTGCTCAAAAAATATTACATCACGAGCAATAACAATTTGTCTTGTACTGGGATTGTATAAACGATACCCTTTTGTATAAAGTTGATAGCCAACAAATTTAACTTTGTCACCTTTAGGCAGAAACTTACCACCTTTAGGCTTAGGGCCTTTTTTCAGCATAACAGCATCACAACCAAACGTTTTTAAATGGGCAACAGACGGCTGTCTAACACACCACCTCTCATAAGGAGTAACATCTTCGAGAACTTTTGTTGGAGCACGATTTCTTATATACTAGGTTGCTGTATTTATGGCTACACCCCATAAACATTGTGGTAATCCGGATGATTCTAGCAAACACCTCGCCATCTCAACAAGGGTTCTATTTGCCCTTTCAGCAACACCATTCTGTTTTGGTGAGTAACCAACTGTGGTCTGATGAACAATACCTTTTTCGGAAAAATTTTGTTTAAATTTAGAATTTACAAATTCTTTACCATTATCGCTGCGAACGATTTTTATTTTGCGGCCTGTCTGCGTCTCCGCGAGCCCAGAAAAATGGATGAAACCATCAAAAGCATCACTTTTATTTTTTAAAAAATATTTAAAAATATAACGAGAATAGTCGTCTATAAACGACATAAAATACGACGATCAACCAACAGATTTCACACCAATAGGTCCGCATAAATCCGTATGCACCAATTTTAAAACGTCTTTGGTTTGCACATTTGCATAATTTTTGTACGATACAGCAGAAATGTTATTAACAGCACAGGTAACACAATCAATAGTTTTTGGCAATTTCACATCCAAACCTTTCACCATATTTTTTGTATTTAATTTATTCAGGTCATTTACATTTATGTGACCATATCTTTCATGCCATTTTTTTACAATTTTCTCATCAATAGCAGCATTTATTTTTTCACTATTTTCAATTTTTTCCAAATTTGCAATAAACATATCATTAGTTAAATCAGCTGTCAAAATATTTTTATTTTGTTTACTTTTCATTACAGCTTTATTCGCAGCGAATTGAACAATATGACCAGCTTTAACAATTTTGTTTATTGACAAGAAATTTGAGTGTAGGTGTGGTACATACCATACGTTGTGTAATGTGAGATTGCAAACGTTTGTTTTTATTTTAACATTTCCAATACCTTCAGCATAGATGCTTTCACCAGATGCTAAAACAATTTTCTGTTTAGATTCTGCCAACGTTTCAAAATACTCCACCGTTCTGCACATGTGTGACGTCGCGCCGCTGTCAAGTACCCACAACTCACTTAGATTAACTTTGTTTTCATTTAATGAACAAGCAAGGTCATCTTTTTTCTCATTCTCTTTGCACTGTGATCGTATGTGGCCCTTTTTACCACAACGATAACATTTAATGTTGTTGTTGTTGTTGCTGTATACATTACCAGTTGTGTTTTTCTTTTCACTCTGTTGATTAAATTTAGGCTGCATATTCTTATTGTTGACATTTTTATTATTGAAGCTGTTATTAAAATTCTTTTTGTTTCTTTTGAAATCATTTCTTGTATTCGCTGCAAAAACAGTTTCATGTTGTATATTATTTTTGTTACCTTGTCGCATTTCTTCTTCTAAAATCTTGGAAATTAAATTCTCATATGTTGGTAAATTATCCCGGCTTTCTATGTGATTCAAAGTGATTCCGATTTCTTTTAATTCATCCACGGTACAACAAAAATCATTTATTTGGGGAGAAAATTTTTCGTTTGCGTTTAATTTAAAACGAACCAATTTTTTAAACAAATTTAATTCCTTGATGCAGTATTTGCCTGGTATAAGGAACTTAAAACATCCCAGGCACTTTTAGCTGAAACACAATTCTTTATGTGAATCAATTCAGGGGTTTTCACACTTAACGTAATGGTGGGTTTTCTGTCATCTGTAACCCATTTTGTATAGTCACCAGCAGGACGACTTTCAACAAGGGTATGATACAGATCCAACGTGATAAGCAAGCTTTTCATTTGTATGCACCATGTTGCATAATTATCACCATTAAGTTTTTCTATACTTGCCAGAGCACTCGCCATTATTTTGTTTTTTTTTTTTTTCTTTTATCACCGGCAAAAAACAATGAAACCAAAACCGACACTAAGTATAACCACACTTTTCCAAACGGTAAGTTTAACAATTTAATAAAAATTATTTTAAAAACTGGATTCTGGATTCTCTGGTTGTTCTGGGCCCATAACCTTTGTTAGCCAATTTGTAGTGCAATGGAATTTGCTTGGATTCCAAAATCAAAAACTAAACCTCCGCTCAAGTGAAACACCGTGTCGTACAATTCAATAAGTTTATTAACAATGATAAAAAATATGTATACTAAGGAAAAAGGTTCTAAAAATACAAAAGGTTCATTATTTAACGAAAGCACAAAAAAGAATTAGCAATATCTGCAATATTTTAACGATGTAATTGTAATAACAAAAACATAGAATTAGAACATTACTAGAACAGAGTTGTTAGCATTTGAGTTGTACTAAGGTGTAACGTTTTTTTCAACATAAAATATGAGGTTTTTTATTTAAATATGGGCTGTCATTAAGTTTTATAAACAATGGTCGGTCATTGAAAATTTTCGGTAATTGCAACAGGCCAGATTTTTTTGTTTTTTTATATTACATTAAAACTATTTTATGGATAATTCAAACTCAGCTGATGATGATCCAAATGATTTGGATGATATAATTTTTATTGAAGATAATAATAATATATTTTAAAATGTTTATATGTGTCAGTTTCAGTTAAAAGGGACCTATTCGCTCTTTCTAATGCAGCAAACTGCATTACTTTTGCCATAAGTAAGCTTTAAAATACACCTTTGATAAGTAAAAATTGAACTTGTTAACTTTAAAATCGTTTTTCTCCAAAACTAATTTTTTGCCCATAGGTCCCTTTTAACTGAAACTTAAATTAACAATGAAAATGGCCATCCATCAACGCCGTCGTGTTTTTTTTTTAATTTGGGAGGTATGTATATAATATTCGGCACAGCCGAATATAACTTGTTTTGTGTTTATTTAAATTGTAAAAATGGCTTAGTGTTTTTTTACGCTTTTTTTGTTCAAAATACTGCTTTTTAGTGCTTTTTTTAAATTTTGAAGTGCTTTTTGCTCTCAAAAAGTTGGCATCAAGCTGGAGGTCAACACCACGCGTTACTCGCTTTTTCGCAGCATACGCAGCTGTCAAAAAAGTAGAATCTGTGTAGTTATACGTAGTAAGTTACATGCACAAATCGTAGATGCATTGAGGCGAAAAGTAGGTTTACTTTCTACTTTTGTAAGCGTCACAGCAGCGTTCGAACAAATCAGCTGATTTTGACACATAAAATTTTATTTTTACTTGTGCTGCTGCTGCATAAAAAGCGTTGCATGTAACTTGAAACGTAGAATGCAAGTAAGGTTATAAAAGCATGCGCTGCGTGGAGGCGAAAACGAGTGTTATGGACCTCCAGCTTTAGTATTTGCAATATTTATGTATATATTTATTAGGGTGTTCATTTAATCGACCTTTTGCTTTAATCGGTTAATCGCACGATTAATTAACCGAGGTTTTCGTTTAACCGGTTAATAATCGGTTAATTTTATTTTTGATCGGCTAACCGATTAATAAAGTTTTTTTTATAAATTAAATAATTTCAATTTATAAAAATGCATTATTTGTATATTTTTTTGAGTTTATTAGTAAAAAAAAAACAATGTTTGGTATACATTTCAATTCTTGAACTAAAATGAGCAAACAAAACCATTCATAAATATTTAATATGCATTTTACAATTAATACACAAGGTGTGCTATCAAGTCATATCGCCATAATATCCTAAATAATATTTTACAATTGTTAAAAATAAAAATTGTTGTGTTTCAAACAAAATAAAAATTTTAATGCTGTGTTCATTGATTCTTCATAACTGTACAGTAGAAATCTAACTTATAAGCGGGAGCCCACAACAGTCATATCGTCGGCTTAATATGCAAACCTGCTAAGTCACTTTCAGCACATTTCACAGGAGAGACGAAAATCTTGCTATTTGCAGCTTGATACACAATTAAAAATACAGTTAGTTTTATACCCTTCAAGACTTAAGTGGAATGAAAACCACATGCTGGTCTTCGAGGCGTACCTTTCTCTGCCACACGGCATCAAAATCTCAATTTACATAAAAAGTGGATTTAGCCGGTTTGCATATTAAGCCGACGATATATATTTCTTGTAATTATTTTAAGACTATGACTATCTTGTGAATCCCCCAAATATGTATTTATAAAAAAATAAAATGAAATTTTATTAGTAATTTCAATTGTTAAAGGAGATCTTTCAAAAAAATCTTTTAGAAAAGTTTTGTTTTGGCAAAACTTGACTTGGAAAAATTCCTTCACATATCGTAGATGAATATCTAATTTCTCAGTCCTTTTCCAGGATTTCTCTAAACATAACAAATACTCCATTATGCCATTAGAGTTTTTTTTAATTTTTAACACTTCTAATTGTTTCAGTTAATTCTGTTTAAAGACTGATATGAGAAGAAACAAATAACTAAACACATACATACTTCTATATGTATAAAAAATACAAGAAACAGAAAAAAGGTGTTGGTAATCAAAAATTAAACCCATTTCACATGCCTGTTGATCGATGATAATGATAAAAAAAACATTGTAATTTTAGTCTCCAGTCGGCGGAAAACACCTTATTTGTGTGAAACAGAAAAAAGGTGTTGGTAATCAAAAATTTAACCCATTTCAAATGCCTGTTGATCGATGATAATGATAAAAAAACATTGTGATTTTAGTCTCCAGTCGGCGGAAAACACCTAATTTGTTTGTATGAAAAAATATTTTCTAAACACATATATTTTGTATATGAAACGAAACAAATAATTAAAATCACAAAAATATGTTATAATACTAGAAAATATTGAACATTTTATCACATCGGTTAATCAACTGAAATTAATCGGTTTAATCGTTAATCGAAAAAATCGATCAGTTAATCGGGTAGTAATTAATCGGTTAACCGATTGACGATTAACCGAATGAACACCCTAATATTTATAGCTATATGAATCAAAATTCTATTCGATAGTTTTTGACGAAAGCACGGATTTGTCGGGGAAAAGCCAGATTTCCTTATCTTTAATATATTTCAACATACAACAAAAAGTTTTGAAGGAAGAATTCATTGGCTTTGTTGTAAACGCATTTAAAGAGGCTTCAAAAGATATTGATGACGTTGATGTGTCAATTGATGCGAAGGCACTAACATCAATAGTTCTTAAAGGTTTAACAAATTTTGTGTAGGAGATGGAACAGATGGGTGACCTCTGATGTGAGCAGAAAATGGAGCTGTTCAAAATTTTGCGTTTGCGAAACCAACGCCTTGCTTTTCCCATAAGTCGAACAACTCAATTTCTTAAAGCAATAAAGTGCCATTAATACAAAAAGTTGTATAATTTTTATTTTTTAAATATAATCATCCCAAGCGAAAAACAGTTTTAGCAAAGTATTTGGGAGCCAAACTCTCTTCATTATAGGTCTTTGCAACAAGTGTACATCATATAGTAGAAGCTTTGGAAAAAATATCTGAGTGGAAAAGTAGTATCTCTACCTTTATATTAAGGAACTCACTTAGTACTTTTAAATTTATTTACGGAATATACATATTAAGTGTGATACTTATTGTAACACAGCCACTTAGTATCATTTTACAAAAGCAAAATATAGATCTTCAAAAAGGACCAAAATTTTTAACATGTGCCTTGAAGAAAAAAGAAATAAAGCCAAAGAACAATTTAAAGCAATTTTTGCAAAACTTAAAGTTATATTTGTTCAAATCGAGGTTCCTATCGAAAAGACAAGATTTGAACGAAATAATCACATCCAAAATGTTGAAGATTACTACCGAGTTGAAGGTTACATTCCTCTTATTGAATTTATTTTAGAAGATCTCATAACAACTTTCCCAATAGATATCCCAAATGTATTGAACATATCTAAACTTCTAGCTCAAAGCTGATGAGCTGATTATATTTGATAAAAGAGATTGTAGATGTTTTAATAAACTGTGATGAAGATATCTACCCAAATCTAAGAATAATATTAAAAATTTTCGTTTCAATGCTCGTCCGTAAAGCTACGAGCGGGAGGTCATTTCCTACCCTTCGTCGAATAAAAACATGGATCGGATCAACAATGACAGAAGATAGACTGTACTGTCTAAATTTTCCTCACAAGAAAATCATAAATTGCTTATTTAAAAAGATTAATGTATATTGTACTGATCTTATAAAATTGAAACGCTCATAAAAGAAATAAAACAAAAAATTATTATTCAATGTTTTAATACATTTAATAGGTATATGAAGAAAAAATATTTAAAAAATAACAATAAGAAAAATTTGTAAAAAATAACAATAAGTAAGTAACTAAATTATAATACTTCTTTAAAAACAACATTTTTTGAAAATACTGAGGAGCAACCCTTTTTTAACATATATATTATATTCCATCTACATGCATCACTTTTACCTTAAAATCATCTTTTTTTTCTAACTCTTGAGAAAGCAACGTACAATTGTCCATGACTAAAAACTGGTTTGGGTAAATATATCCCCACCCTCTCTAACGTTTGACCTTGAGCTTTATTGATGGTAATGGAAAACGCCAACCTTATAGGAAACTGTCTCCTACGCAAAATAAATGGTAGGTCGGGATTTATGGGAGCCAAATCAATCCTCGGAATAAATGCAGGGTTGCCTTTTGCAGTGCCGGTTAATATAGTTGCGCATATTAGATTCTGTGACAATTGTGTAACTTGCAGTCTTGTGACATTGCATATCCCGCTTTTAGTGCTTAAATTCCTCAGAAGCATGATAATGGCTCCCACCTACTTGCAACATGTGAGGAGGCATTCCAGATGGCGATAGACTGTTTAAAAACTCCACCGGATAATTTTGCCGTTCAGCTATGCTTTTGCTCTCCACCGTGTCAACGCTGAAAAATGTAAAACATTCACCCTCTAAAAGACTTATGGCCATTTTCTCATTTGGCGATTATCTTTTTTCCCAACGAAAAATTGCACATTAAAGAAATTTGGTTTTCTCAATGTCTCATTTGCTTCGATTTTATCGCAAAGCTAACCGGCACTCATCTGCCAATTATTTATTTTCCTTTTATTTGCCGTTCAGATAAATTCAATCAGCTGACTCCCAACTTTTACATGTATTTTGAGTGGCGTTGCCAGTTGAAAACTTTGTTTTTTTGTCGGTATATTGAGAAACCCAAAATCGTTAACGGACAGTTTATCGGTCCAATAAATTTATGTTGACATTAAGTAACAGACAGTTTGTCGATACATTGAGAAAATGGCCATTAGTACTTCTTCATTAATTTGGCATACTTCATCATTCTTAGGGCATAAAATGGCAAAATTACAATACTGTTCTACATCAGACGGCTGTAAACATTCACCGAATATATTATTAACGATTGAGTTTTCAGCCAGCATTTCGTTTGGTAATGCAATAATGTCCTCTCCAAATTCCGATCTGAGTTCACCATTCCCCATTTTTAAAAGCCAATCTCTGTTGTTATTGTCCACTGCACGAATATTGACTTTAAGTTGTAAAATTTTAAAGTTGGACCAAAGATTAGAAAACTTAATACATGATGCGATTATGGCCGTCCTGTAAGCATGTGGTACCACTGGTAAACATTGGCGAAAATCTCCTCCAAGAAGCACAACTTTACTCCAAAAGGCTTGTTATTTTTCATCAATGTTTTAAGCAACTTATCAATAGCATTTAATGCATAGGTAGGTTTCATTGTTGTCTCATCCCAAAAGATTAACCTAGCCTTTCTTATCTGCTTTGCATCCACTGAATTTGCTCTCATACTTGAAGTTGATGTTTCTGTCAATGGTACTGGTAGCTTAAACTGAGAATGATATGTGCGGCCCCATTTTAGGAGATTCGCTGTGTTGACGATTGTATATAAATCAACATTTAGAAAAGATTGATCCTTCCATTTTTTCTAGTGATGTACTTAAAATATCTTGCATGTCGCTCGGAAGATTTTCGGAAGTTTTCTTTAAACCGAAGTCTGTGAATGTCTTTCCATGCAAAATAAAAATATTTTGTACTTGTTGTAGGGAAAAATGTTCGCAAGTCCCACAATTTCGTGCTTGACATTTGAGCCGGCGAACAAAATCTTCAGCAAAGTGTTGAAGGTATTTATTCCAAAGTTTTCGCGTATGTACAGGACTTCCAAATACACATATGTAAGTGAAAAGCTGTCTGAGTGCAACTGGCATGCTCATTGCTATTGCCTCTTCAAGAGTCAATTCCCAAACTGAATTGTCTTCTAAGAGGCCAAAAGCCAGTGCAACTTCCTTGAAACTGGAGTGCGTTATCAAATTTATAGTTTTTAAATCATTATAGCCCAGCGCACTGGGAATATGCAACAGTAGTAACCTGAGATACTACCTCTCTCCTTCAGATACACTAACAGTGTACATGCGCCCGATAATTTTACCTCTCGTTCTTTGTTTCCAACCACTTTTCTTATTAAATACATAATGTTCCGGGATTTCGGTAAAGTAAAATTTTCTAGCGTTAATATATTTTTCATTGAGACAAAACCATGCAATGAGAGTTGAGTTTGAAAGGGAAATACTATTGACTGCTTTTTCAACGTTGTTTGGTCTAAAATATACAATTTGGTGTTTCGGTCAATGTATTGCCAGCCGAATTATTGCATGTTACTGGTCGTGCATTGGTTTTGCCAAGATTCTCCATGCAGCCTCTGGAGCGCTTACATATCTTGTGTTTACTAATGTCCTTATTTCATCATGTATTAAAGAACCTTGCTCCGTAATTTCATCATTAGCACAGTCATAACACTTAAAAAGGTATTTGACGCTATTAACAGAGGAACATACTTCTACGTTAATATGGCAATTATATTTTAAAACTAAAAATGGATTATATGGCACAATCCACTGATTAGTTACCTCAAATCCTGAAGCAGTTTTGTAAGTGACATCAGAATTTTTACGACTGTATCTGAGATACCCATCAAGATTACATACAGTTTCCTCCTGAAATTGTTTTGGGAAACCTTTTCAGCACTTTCCAGCTTCCATGCAGGGAGAATTCATATTATTGTCTCCGCAAGGCCCATGTACCATACGCTTTAGAATAATGCTATGGAGTCTAGGATAATCTTCCGGATTGGGTATCTCTGTTGAAACAATGTTATCAATAACATCCCTATCGCGAGGTTTATCGTCCTCCGACAACATTATAAGCATGAGGGATACCTCTTTTTTGGAATTCAATGACATGGATTTTGGCAACAACTTTACCGAATATATGTCTTTTACAAATGTCCGTAAGCAGTTCAGTAAGTTTTATATGAAAAACACGTGCTATTAAATCAGGTCGATCTGTTTGATACGATTCCATATTTTCCGTTATTTCTCTCCACTTAGGATTACATGTCATGGTCAAGAAAATATCCGGCTTACCACCAAACTTTCGTACGGTTGTCATTGCATCTTGATAGTTTTGCTGCATACTTCATGGGCTCCCTATGAAAGAGGACGGTAATATAATAGGATTAGCAGCAACGGAACCATCCTCCGCAGCTCTTAAATGCAAAAAATCCATAAGGCCTTGATAACTTTCAGCACGGAGCTCTTTTTGGTGTTCTTTTAACCAATGAAGAGGGTTGGATTCCATTTTAACGTAAGAATCTACAAAGTAGTGTTGCGTTAGTTTTGCTACGCTCAAAAATGGATTAACATCTCCACGCACGGCAATCCGATAACTGTAGTAATCCATCTGAGAAACCCGTGTTTTTTTGGTAGTGAATATATTTTGTTTTAACGGTAATTCTGGGTGCCATCCAGACTCTCCAAATGGAAATAGTATTGGATATGTCATAGGCTCTAAACTTGGATGAAGACTACTGATACGTTAAGTACTGGTACCTTTGGGGTCTGATGGATCTGGCCTCAAATGTATAAGAAGATCTCGTTCAAATGGTGGTTCACCGTCTGTGCTTTGAAATATTGCTGCTACTTCCTTGACTCTCTGTGCATTATATATTCTGTTATCAAGAGATCCGTCGTGCCTTATTGCCATTGAAACTAACGGTACTCGGACCCCTCTTTGTCTGGCCTCAGCTGTTACATCCTTATCCACATCATACAACATTTTGTGTGCCTTTGCTTCAATTTTGGTTGAAGAAGTTACCTAACATTTTCATAACAGATTTACTGCATCTAGTGTTTCCAGAATCCTTCATACGCTCTTCAGTCGCTATATCAGGGTACAGGATGAAGAGTTAATGCCCTATGGTAAATTTGACCATGAATGCGGAAACAATATGGACCGTATCCTGGCGGTGCTTTAATTTGTGCACCCAATGACGCAAATGAAAATGCACTGTTAAAGGATAGAATATGTTTCAAGAAGTTTTTCGATTGCCCGTGTTTTCCGGTTATTAAATCCTTCAAAATGGCAGGATAAGGTTGAGATGATAAGGATGTAAGGTCAACTTTTCCTTTCTGACAACAGTTTGAAAATTTTCCATCTGGTGCCTTTTCCTTATGAAAATGTTTTGCTGCACAAATGGAACATTCAAAAGTCATACCTCGACAGTAATGCTCCTCAATATAATCTTCTTTTCCCTTTTGTTGTCTGCCATTCTTGCAACTCTGCAAAATATTTACATGTTGAACATGTCTTTTAGGAGGCAATACTACGTTGCTTTCATCCTCGTGCAGTCGTTTATTTGGCATCATAATCTCCTTCTTTTCGCACAAACTGGTTCAACATGTCTTTCAACTCTTTTCGATTTGCATCCTCCTTTAACCTTTCCCTTTTTTGCTCATCTGTTTCATTTAGTTTTTGAGCTGCCTTTCTCTTTCTGTTCTCCTCTTACCTCTGACTTCTCCGCAAACCGCATTCAGTAAGTCTTTGGGATGCGTTTCGGATTTTGTTTTCGTCCAACCTCTTTCTTTTCTGGTCATCATCTTCAAATTGCCTGATTGCTATCTTTCTGGATGCATCATTTTTTAATCTTTTATTTTTATCTTCTTCGGATTCTTTAAATTTTCGTAATGTTTCTCTCCTTGAACCCCTCAACTTTTTACGTGCTATTTTATCTCTAAAGTTTTCATTATTTTGGAAATGAAATTTTTTTCTCTCCCTTTCTTTTTTAAGCTTTGTCCGATATGATCTTTTTCGTTTGGGCAATATAATTCTAGTCTTATGTGCAACATTTGACATTTGTGGGGAAAGTTGGTTAGGTGATGAATATTTTCATAGACATCAAAATGTCCATTTGAAATATTCCCTGAAAAACTAAGTTTTTTAACAGGATGTTGTTCATTTCCAAAGCGTTAAAATATGGCCCCATTTCTCCAAACCTCAAATAAATATGGAAATATTTCTGCTGCAGCTTGAAGTTCGCATGAAGTACAATACGTTCCTTTTTTTCTCATATCAATAGAATATACTTCAACATCATTATAGTTGTCATCCTCTGGGGTGGTAGTAAAAAATTTGATACTGTTCAAATTTTGGACCACATAATCCACAATAATATTACGTACTTCCATTCCCCTTGAAGCTGTTCCATAGACTACATGAGCAAGGGACGAAAACAAACAATCTCCGTCCCCATCAATTGGGAAGACTTTGTAACAGACACCGTCCAAAGCATCCATCATTGCAAATTATTAATTAAAAATAGCTGAAAACGAAATTGTTGTACCATTTTTTTAAAATGTAAATGTGTGTTAACCCCCTCATACGATTACTTTTTATTGCAATAGGTATACAACAAAAACAAAGAATATAAATCAGGGATGTAATTATAATAAATGTAATTTAATTTAAAAAGTTTTTTTTTTCATATTACAATAGGATCGAGTTTTAAACTTTAGAGTGTTCGTCGGCCTTTCCTGACATATTCAGCGTCCTCGCAGAATTCGCCCGGCTCTTCGTGGTCGCTGTCATCAATGGGGGGAGGGGCGCACCAACGTTTCATCCCATCCGAGGCATACACCGAACTGTAATGGCGCGATGTTCGTTTGGATTGTAACAGATCTTCAACTACGTACCTATCGTTGTCGAGAACCTTCGTCACCATGAACGGACCCTTGAAACGTGGCTCAAGTTTACGCGAGTAACCCGTACTAGAAGCTTCATTCCCGACGAGTACTAAATCACCTACGGCATAAGGTTTTGGTGTAGAATGACGTTTATCATAACGATTTTTGGCGTTCTCTCGATAAGTTTTTATATCTCGTACGGCAGTTTGACGTATTTCATTTAGGTCATGCAAACGCTGTTCTTCGTTAACGGGGGTTTTGGTATCGTTGTCATCGTGTAATAATAATACTAATTTGTTGCCAAGAATGTCACGAGGTTGGTATCCGTAGAGTAATTCGTTTGGAGATCGTTTGGTTGTAGAATTAACAGCTGAGTTTATTGTGTATTGAATGATTCGCAGCTCTTCGTCCCATTTACGACCAGTTTGCGTAGATGGTAAAAGCATAGATAATATTGCTCGGTTCATTCGCTCAACCTGTCCGTTGGCCCTTGGCGTTCGAACCGCATTTAGAACGTGTTTTACTTGATTTTGGTTGCTATAATTTCTAAACTCCTTCGAGGTAAAAGCTGTACCTCGGTCAGTGATTATACGCTCTGGCATACCAAAATATCCGCTTACTTCATCCAATATTTTAAGGACGTGTTTTGTTGCTGTTGATGGGACCGCTTTGATTATGGTGTATTTGGTAAAAGCGTCAATTAAAACTAAGACGTATTCATTTCTTTTGCTGGACTTTGGAAATGGACCTAAATGGTCGACGTGAACGGTTTTAAATGGGATTGGTTCGATATCGTTGTAATGATATTCGCCCTCTTTTTTTCCGTATGATGGTTTGTTAAAAGCACAGGACACACAGGACTTGACGTATGATTTTACGAAATTACGCATTCGTGGAAACCACATTAACTGCAATAATTTTTCGATCGTTCGATTGACGCTGAGATGACCATATTTATCATGTGCGTCTTGCGTTACTTTATATCTTAGGGATTTAGGTACCATCCACAGTTTTTTCCCCTCAAACAGTTTATACAAACGGCCTTTGTCCAAAACAAATTCTGCAGCTGTCAGTTTATCGTTGTCGTTAATTATCAAAAAGTAATTTCAATTTTTGGGAATAAAAAATTTTAATTTCAAAAGATTTTGTTATTTGTGCTTAATTCCCAGTTTTTATTCTTGATAAAAACACTTGAAATTTATTGTTGATGGGATAAGCTATTCCTATGCATTTCACTGGTTGCTTAGGCCAGATCATCAGGAAACTTCATCCATAAAGATTTTAGACAAACTAAAGATATTAAACCAAATAAAACTGTTAAACGTATAAGACTTATAGCAACAGTTTTACTTGTAACAATATCAAAGCTTGAACAAAATACATCAACAATAAAAAAGTGGGTTTATCTCGTCTTACACTCCCCACTACAATTAGTTGAAATTCTCTCAACATTAATTGTAGTTGTAAGTAGGTTAAGAAAAACAAAATAAAAAACAAACAACAACTTACAAAAGATGTTGTCAATTAAGTGTTTTTTTAGGCCGTGCACTTGCCTGTTTATTATCAAAAAGTAATTTCAATTTTTGGGAATAAAAAATTTTAATTTCAAAAGATTTTGTTATTTGTGCTTAATTCCCAGTTTTTATTCTTGATAAAAACACTTGAAATTTATTGTTGATGGGATAAGCTATTCCTATGCATTTCACTGGTTGCTTAGGCCAGATCATCAGGAAACTTCATCCATAAAGATTTTAGACAAACTAAAGATATTAAACCAAATAAAACTGTTAAACGTATAAGGCTTATAGCAACAGTTTTACTTGTAACAATATCAAAGCTTGAACAAAATACATCAACAATAAAAAAAGTGGGTTTATCTCGTCTTACACTCCCCACTACAATTAGTTGAAATTCTCTCAACATTAATTGTAGTTGTAAGTAGGTTAAGAAAAACAAAATAAAAAACAAACAACAACTTACAAAAGATGTTGTCAATTAAGTGTTTTTTTAGGCCGTGCACTTGCCTGTTTATTATCAAAAAGTAATTTCAATTTTTGGGAATAAAAAATTTTAATTTCAAAAGATTTTGTTATTTGTGCTTAATTCCCAGTTTTTATTCTTGATAAAAACACTTGAAATTTATTGTTGATGGGATAAGCTATTCCTATGCATTTCACTGGTTGCTTAGGCCAGATCATCAGGAAACTTCATCCATAAAGATTTTAGACAAACTAAAGATATTAAACCAAATAAAACTGTTAAACGTATAAGACTTATAGCAACAGTTTTACTTGTAACAATATCAAAGCTTGAACAAAATACATCAACAATAAAAAAGTGGGTTTATCTCGTCTTACACTCCCCACTACAATTAGTTGAAATTCTCTCAACATTAATTGTAGTTGTAAGTAGGTTAAGAAAAACAAAATTAAAAACAAACAACAACTAACAAAAGATGTTGTCAATTAAGTGTTTTTTTAGGCCGTGCACTTGCCTGTTTATTATCAAAAAGTAATTTCAATTTTTGGGAATAAAAAATTTTAATTTCAAAAGATTTTGTTATTTGTGCTTAATTCCCAGTTTTTATTCTTGATAAAAACACTTGAAATTTATTGTTGATGGGATAAGCTATTCCTATGCATTTCACTGGTTGCTTAGGCCAGATCATCAGGAAACTTCATCCATAAAGATTTTAGACAAACTAAAGATATTAAACCCAAAAATTGAAATTACTTTTTGATAATAAACAGGCAAGTGCACGGCCTAAAAAAACACTTAATTGACAACATCTTTTGTAAGTTGTTGTTTGTTTTTTATTTTGTTTTTCTTAACCTACTTACAACTACAATTAATGTTGAGAGAATTTCAACTAATTGTAGTGGGGAGTGTAAGACGAGATAAACCCACTTTTTTATTGTTGATGTATTTTGTTCAAGCTTTGATATTGTTACAAGTAAAACTGTTGCTATAAGTCTTATACGTTTAACAGTTTTATTTGGTTTAATATCTTTAGTTTGTCTAAAATCTTTATGGATGAAGTTTCCTGATGATCTGGCCTAAGCAACCAGTGAAATGCATAGGAATAGCTTATCCCATCAACAATAAATTTCAAGTGTTTTTATCAAGAATAAAAACTGGGAATTAAGCACAAATAACAAAATCTTTTGAAATTAAAGTTGTCGTTAATTTTCTGAATAATATCCTTAAGATGAGCGTCCTGCAACTGCATACTGAATAACCAATCACCGTCGTCGATATTTGTTTTATCGATTCTAAGCGAAGCAGTGTCTATTTCTTGGGCAGTTTCGTAAGGAGCACGGCTAAGTGCGTCAACGTGGCACATTCTATCTTCGGACCTATGTTCGATTTGAACGTCAAAATCTTGTATGCGCAACCACCATCTTGCGATACGTGGCACCAGTTCCTTTTTCGTCATTGCGCTTTTAACGGCACTACAATCAGTGATTACTGTTACAGGCTTACCGTAAACATAATATCAAAAACGTTCCAAACCTTCCACCACGGCCAATGTCTCCAGTTCATAACTATGCATCTTTCTCTCACATGTACTCGTTGAACGACTGTAAAAGGCGACCGGTTTCCAAACGTCATCCACATTTTGTAACAAAACAGCGGCTAGACCAATTGAACTTGCGTCGGAGTGAATTTGATGTCCGGCGTTGACGTCATAGGCTACCAATATTGGTTCACTTGTAAGACTAATTTTCAACTCGTTAAACGCGTTCTCTTGCGGTTGTTGCCAGTTGAAAGTCTCGTCTTTCCGTAACAACTTACGAAGCGGCTCCGAAATGATAGCGTAACTAGGCACAAATTTTCGGAAATATCCGCTTAAACCCAAAAATCGACGAATTTCAGTCACGTTTGTTGGTCGTTGAAAATTACTAATTGCTTTCGTTTGAAGTTCACCTGGTTGAATTCCATCTGGAGTTAACCAAGGAACGTTATGGTTTCCTTAAAAAACAAATATTTACGGGGGTTTAATGTAAGTCCGGACGTTCGAAGCGCCGTAAAAATACGTTTAAGTTTTTCAAACATCTCTTCAACGGTTTGGCTGCCGATTAAAATGTCATCCATATAATGGATCATGTCGTCAAGCATCGTCTTCTCTTTAACCTTTGCCATTAACCGCTGGAATACCATTGGCGCGTTCTTCAAGCCGAAGGGCATGCGTTTAAATTCGTATATACCATCGGTTGTTACAAACGCGGTGTATTAACGGCAGTCCGGCGCTATTGGTATTTGATAATAGCCACTATTTAAGTCCAATACTGAGAAAATCTTGTAACGTTTTGCATCCTGCAACCTTTCCTCAATGTTTGGCATCGGAAATATTTGTTTGGACATATGTCGATTTAATAAACGATAATCTACACACAAACGATCACTTCCATCCTTCTTTTTAACCAAGGTTATTGGGCTTGCGTATTCGGATTCAGATTTCGTAATAATGTCATTAGCCATAAGATCTTCCACCATTTCATTGACTATACGTCTCTTCGGCTCCGGGATACGATATGGCGTTTGAGCAATCGGTTTATCAGTACTCAATTCGATTCGAAGTTCCACCAAATCAGTAACACCGATTTCACTTAACTCTAGGGCAAATATGTCACGGTACTCACCAATAATTTCTCCAAGGGTTTCCCTTTGCTGTGCGTTTATTTGGCCACACTGGATATCGTTGTCCTCTATACGTGCTAGCCGAATACCGCAATTTCTGATTTCGAATTTACCGTCCTCAAAAACACCTCTCACGTTTCCGTCCTTAAATACATTTTGACCCAGCAGCATATCCTCGTGGATGACGTTGTCATCAACGATATAAAATCTGAGGTTAAGATTTACACCGTCAACAATTATCTCAGTTTCTAAAAACGCCGTGGAATAACCTATTCCACCACAAACACCTTTTATTTTCAATGAACACGGCTCGACCCGGCAAGTTAACCATTTCGCCACCCTTTTACGTACCAAACTACATTGGCTCACCGTATCTATAAAAGCGCTGAATTCAATATTATTGCAAATCACTCTCTTCGTAAACGCGTGATCCTGCGACTGTATGTTTCGTACGTCCACAGTTCTCTTCCCGCAATTTTCAGGCTCATTTAAAGGATGCACTTTTTGACAATCCCGACACCTACGACGTCGTTGTGGTTTTGGACACTTTGGCGATATGTGACCATTTTCGTTACAATTGTAGCATTTAATTACTTTATTTTCATACGACACACAATTACCATTATTTAAATCTTCATTTTTATAACGTTCATTTGTTTTTTCTGGGTTTGCTTTACCGACGGAATTGTTTCTTAAATATTCACTATAAGTTTCACGCAAGTCTTTTAATGAATTAAAGCGTAAGGCTGCCGTAGCAGACTGTAGATCACGGTGTCTTAGACCATCGCGCGTATATTTTATAATTGCCTGTTCACTAAGTTTATAATTACGACCGATGGCGCAAATTCTAAAACAATAGTCCAATATTTTTTCACTTGGCTTTCTATAAGCATCACACATTTTCTTATGCATTTCTGCCTCATCCAGTTTAGAACTGAATTCTTCAATAAAATTTGTGGACAATTCGCTCCAATTCACGTATACCCGTTCCGACACATCCAACCATAATTTCGCAACACCTTTTAATTTACTGTAAACAGCCAGCATCAAACTTTTCTCCTCCCACTCATACGCAGTTTTAGCTGTATTTACTCTCTCGACAAATTGTTCCACCGACAATGACATATCGTTTGACGGATCAAATTCAGGAATTGTCTCCGAAATTTCCCTAACTGAATAGGAACAACGATTAGTAATTTGATTTCGATTATGCGTTTCCACGTTTAAATTATCGTTCACATTATGCCCGTTATCGTTTACATCGTGTCCTAAAATATTTTCATCACAACCACCGTAATCTTCAATCACACCGTTTTCGTTTTCGCTAATCTTCATATTGTCTCTTGTAATGTTTTCGCCACCATTACTGTTAACGTGCGTTAAACCGTTACCGTTACTGTTCACATGATTATTACGTGCAATAGCACCCGTTGCACCACCACATGCCATATTCGATTGCACCATGCTCATTAAACTTTGCATCATGTTTTTCAATTCGTCTATTTGTGATTGTAACGAATTTTCTTGAGGGACCACGTCCACTTCCTCACTACCGATCATTTCAATACATCGCTGAATTATCTCAGCCCGATTACCCGTACTTGAAATGTCGCGATCACGTAATAATTGTTTTATCTGTTCCACCTTCAGATCACTTATTTTAACCATTTTGTCGTTTTTTTTTTCTTTTTTCCTTTTTATTGTCTCAACTTGTTTGTTTGTTTATGTATTCGCTTCACACACTAACATTCATTTTTTCCACTCGTACCGTTGTTTATATCTTTTCTCTGTGACGATAGTCAGTGTTTTTTTATTTTTTATTCGTTCTAATACCGTTTCTTTTTTTTCCAACCGTCGCACAGTGGCGCCATTTGAGTTTTTTCGTTGCAAAAATCATATCTTTTGAACCGAATAAGGTAATTGAACCGTTTAAACAGCATATGATAGATAACTGTTCAGCCTATGAAATGTGCATTTGAAAAGGGTGCTACGCTGTGTAGGGGCCTACTTATGGGTTATCAAAGTTAAAATTAGTAGAAAAATCAATTTTATGGTACCTAAAAAAAAATTATTTTTACATTTTTAGATTGTTTTTATTTTTTTTTTCTTTAGGGTTCTAAATTATTACCCAACAAATTAAAAAAAAAAATTTTTTTTTTTTAAATTTATTTTTTCAATTTTCTGTATTTTCGGTATATGGGTAATTCCATGTCACACATATATTCGCGTAACTCAAAAATGGTTTAGTTTATTGAAATAACTAAAAAAACCGAAATTCGGCAATAAATAATAAAGTGGGGTTGGTCATACATTTGACCCATCTAGGAGCATCCTACGCGCTGTAGGGGCCAAATTAAAGAATTTTATTAAACCGCAATATTAGTATGGCAACCATGTCTTTTTAACCTTTTTTACCTCTAGAAGCCAAACGGGCACGTACGGGCAGATAAAATTTTTGAATTATGTAAAGAAATAATCAAAGAACAGATTTTGCAAATATGGCAAATATAGAAAAATATAGATTTTTGTTATTTTCCGTCAAAGTTGAAAAATAGTGAAAAAACGGATAGTTTTTAAATAGTGATTTACCAGGAGAAACACAAAGCAAACAGTTCATTTTTTTTTTATCATTACACATTTAATAAATGCATCAATCAATACAAACAAAAAATAAGGCGATTCGTTACCTATTTTTCGTGATATTACACCTGAAATCGCAACAAATTTACTAAAAATTGTGTGTTTTTTTGAAAACCGAAAGTCGGTCAACTTTGAACGGCTATATCTTCTAAACTAAAAATGTGATATTATTAAGAGTGGCAGATTTGAAATCGTTGAAAAGTTTCCTATAACATGAGTTTATTCAAAACTTCGTCGGTGCTCATGAAAATTTTGATTTTTGCAACCTCGTTTGCTCTACGGGCGCTACTGTGCGTCGGTTATTTTTCAAGTTAAATTATTTTCATCACTCCGCTTTTGTCCCGTATATACATATGTATGTACAGACACCTATGTATTCACTCACAAAAAACTATTTCGCGAAGTTACTGAACAACAACACTAGATCACTCAAAACCAATTTGTTTCCTTGTCTCTTTTTTCCTATTTACGTTGTTTTATGTAATTTCCATACGTTCGTTGGTTTGTACACGTTCATAAAAAAAACTCAATCCCCGAGAGAGAGTCTGCGTGCATATACATACAATGTTATTTCCTTAACCACGACCGTGTATGTATAAAAAAACAATGTTCTTTGCCCGATACCGACTGCGAAATATTAACGCGTATATACGTTTGCGTGTGTGCCCCGAAAAAGGTTTTCCCTCTCGTTCGTACAACACTTGTTTGATGGCTCGGCTCTTTATCCCACTTCTGAATTGTAAACAGAAAAGAATGAGAAAATAATAAATAAAAAATAAACATGCGCAACGCTGTTGCTCGTTCGGCACTTGACAAAAGACTAAATGATACAAAACAAAAATAAATTCAATTAAAAAAAAACATAAAAAAACATATTCGTCTCTCACACTAGAATATATCTAGACAGATATCCGTCTGTCCATTTGTCCGTCCGATTATCTTTTTAATGTTGAAAATAATGTAAGTAACCGTAAAAAGTATGTTTTGAAAAATTTGCTTATCAAAGTACTTATTTTGGAGAAGGTACGTTTTTACAAAAAGGAATACCTTCTTGCAAAAAAGTAGCTTTCTACTAAGATGTATCTTTTTACAAAAAGTTCATTGTAATTTACACATTCGAGATGGTCATATTTGGCCCAGTGTACAAGCACTAAGTTTCTAATTAATCCAAAACTTGAAAGCCTAAATTGTTTTCTATTAAGTCGCTAAATTTCATCGAAATCCACCCAGTAATTAAAAATTTATTGAATTAGTATGAAAAGAATGAAGTAGATGTATCAAGTTTTGATGAAATCATGCATATTTGTTCCTTTTTTCTGGCTTAACAAACTATAGAGTTTTGGTCCAATTTTTTTCGCTGCGTTTTCATTTCAAAGTCGACAAACCAAAAAAGAAATAAAACTTAATTCGGTTAGATATGGATTTATTAAGTTTTGATAAGATCCTCCTCATATTTTACGGGTGGTAGCAAATCGGAAGCAGCACCCACCAATAATTTACATTTTTGCTATGTTTTGTAGGGTGCCTTGTGGTTGAATTTGGCCGGTTATATTTTTTTACTTGTTTCTTCTGTTTCATTCTTTACTCTCATGTTTTGCACCAAAAACAAAATACATGTAAATCACACAATCTTCATTTGGGTCTATAGCTGCGATCGGCACCCTATACCATTACAGTTTGTGATTGTATGCGCTGTATGAATTTTACATATGTTGTTGTAAATGTTGGTAAATTCTCTTTAATGTGTGTGCACACGTACGTAAAAAAAAAGTACAACAGAGAATGAAAGAAAGAAGAGAAAACGCGCCGCCCTTTTTTGCCGAGCGCAGGTCAATATCTTTAATTAGAAGTTGAAACTTTTAACATGTTGCTTTTGTGATATGTACCTATTATGTATGTTTAGTAATTGTATCAGACATATGGAATTCAATGAAGAGTATATTTCGAGGGAAAGAGAGCAACAGGCTTTAGATTTCTTATATGAATAGTTTTCTCTTTATTTCTCTAGCAAAATAGACATATGTATGCATTCAAATTTGTTTAAGTCATTTTATTGAAAAAACTCTTTATAAGAAATTAACTCAAATATTCTTTCTCAGTTTGCAGTCAGCGATTTTTGCCCGTTTTATCTTATACGTCTTTTTTCTATTAATTCTCTCATATGCTTTTGTATTTTTCTTCTTCTTTGCGTTTTGCAAATGTAATAAATTTTTATTTTTTTTTCCAAATATTGAAAGATTAGAAATTACACAGGCCTACGAAAAAAAACTCTTAAAGCCCTTAAGCTGTTATGATACTTGCTATTTTTTGTATTTTTTCTAAATTGGAGAACAGTGCAAATATATTTGCATAGGAAAACTGACTAAGTGTAAAGAGTATGATTATATCATAAAAAATCCTGAAATGTCAAACAAATATACATGTGTTATCGATAAATAATCTAAGACTGTCAAAAAAAATATTAAATTTTTTAACTTGAAATTTACATTTCCAGATTAATTGTTAGCATTGTTGCCAATTTTTTTAGTTTTTGATCGAAAGAAACGGTTTTTAACTTTTTTTTGCGATTTTTAGCTTTTATGGCGGTTTTTTGTGGGGAAAAAACGTGGGCAGTATTGTTTGTTTTGTTTACATTTTATCAAATTGTATTTCTTGTTCTTTCTCGCATTTGTTGTTTCATTCAGTCAATCCTAAAAAAATCCAATACAAAAAATAGCAAGTATCATAACACCTTTATGACACTACATTTTTTATTCATTAATTGCATTGATGGAAAGAAACAGTAAATGCTAGAAAGAGCAAACTATGAAAAATGTAAACAAAGTTTTTTAGTTTTTTTTTTCTCTTGTTATGGTTTTGTTTCAGAGATGGCGTTGAGAATTTTTAAAATTGTATCAACAACTTTTAAAAATTGTACTTTTTTACCCTAATTGTACTAAAAGATTTTTTTAGTTGAAATTAATTTTATTTATGTTCTTAAAAAACACCACAAATATGTATTATAAATCTAAGTTTAAAAAGTATCAACAAAAAAGTACAATTGAAACAACTTAGCCTTCCCTGTTCTGTTAATTTTATTAAATGTTGCCTACTTTTTGTTTATGAGAAACCTAAAAACAAAAAGCGGTAAATCGCTGAATTTGCCAATAAACCGCTGATTCAGCAACACTTTTAATATATCAAGCTTGAAATGTCAATTTTAAGTTGAACAATTTTACATTTTTTTTTGACATAACTTCATTTTTTATCGATAACTTTAGTAAAATTTTTGATAGTTTGCCATTTATCTTAATACAGCTGAACCTTTCGCACTTGGTAATTTTTTACTTTACTTTATATGTGCACTGTTCACCAAAACTTGAACAATGCATTACAAATGTAGTGTCATAAGGGCTTAAGTAATGTAATCAATTTTTTATATTTTTTGATATGTTAATTCCGTAGATACAATGAAAAAGTCGAACATATTCTCAATTTGTTTTAATAAATGACTTTTTTATATCCTCCTACTTTGAAAGGTCTACAGAACTTCAATTTAGGTTTGAAATGTCAGTGAAGAAATCAATATTTGCAGATCATCGTGGATCGACAAAGTTGTCGTTGTTGTATTCGGTTCGATACCGGCGAGACCCAACCTTCAAAACATTTCTTAGATGCGGTACACCTTATAACAAACATGCATCTACGAATAGATTTTCTAAACAATTCAATAATGCTATTGCATTCGCCTTTCGCTGCCGGTATTAAACTGTAGGTCCCTTCAATGAGTTTAAAAATAGAATCGGGTGCAGATCATTCACTGGGAGAGCTCTTTCCATGCCCTTAAAGGAATTTTTTTTATAGGAAAAGGTTGGAAAAAATAACGAACAATTGGATACTCTTTATATATTAAAGGTCTCTGATTTAAATCCTCGGCGTTTTACATATTGCTGGTTGTAAACCATCCACCAAACCGAAGTATAGTAAAATGTAAACGTATGAAACAGTTGATACCAAACACCGAAAAAATCTCTGTTTAAAACGAAAACTGACATACATCGTACGAAATATTCGTAAAAACGTGTTTCGAAATAATAAACGAAAGTTTTTCGTAAAATTCGCATACAATTTTTTGAATGTACATAAAAAAATATAACCTTCCTTGAAGAGGACTTTGAGTAGCTTTCAAAATTATTAATGACTTAAGTTAATTAGTTGATTTTTGTAAAAAAAAAGAACTTTAACTTTTATAAATAACATTATATAAATTCACTTCAAATAAGTAGTTATAATTTCTTCCTTTAATGATAATTTAAAAAATGCGCAACGCACCGTAAATATGTAGTTCAATCCAATTCGAATGGGCACAATTAGGAATAAATTCCAATAACTCAATATTATTATTTTTTCATTTAGAATAATGTAAAAAACAGTTACTTTCTCTTAGAATATGATTGTTCTTTAAATCACTTTACAAACAAATCTTGAAAATCAAAACAAAAACCCAATATATTTGTTAGTAATTATGTATGTGATACAATAAGATTATCTCTAATTTTCAACAGCAGTATTAAAATCTGATTCCACTATGATTTCTGGCAGAGAAAGTACTTTCAGTATAACAAATTTTATGTTGTCATATCGAAAATATAAAAATTCTTTAAAACATACATAATTCAAAATTGAGAGTTTTATGATGAAATAAGCCACATGTACAGCCCGGAGACCGAAAATTAGGAATCTGACAATGCTATGATCTTCCTCAGACAGAGGGCTTTAAATATAAAAAGTGTCATTAGAAAAACGCAAAAGTTTCCTGCAAAACATATAAGAAAAAGTGAACGGTTTATTCAATGGCCACGCCCACCGCCCACAGACCGAAAATCAAAAATCGGGCTCCATCTTGCACCAGTGGAGCAAATGAGCTTTACGTATGCCAAGTTTCATCTTTCTGCGAGGTCAGACGGCTTCAGAAAGCCGCGGAAAGAGAACCGGACAAACAACGAAATTATATACATATATATCGATTAAAATGTAAAAAGAAAATCAATATAATAGTCTGGTAGTGTATAAAGTTATTTCTGAAAAATTGAAGGAATAGAACTACTACAAAAAAAGCTTTATAAAAATACATAATTGAAATTTAGCTCATAGAATAAATTTGAAAAATTAAAAATGTTGAATATAATATAAAGTTACCTTCGGAAAAAAATAATTCCCAGTTTCTATTTGTTAAAATAGTTGAGTTAAATACATTCAATTTATAAAGTAACACTATCCAGTGAGACACAAAGAATGCTGACGACGGCCGTAGCGGGCCAGAAAATGCATTACATTCCGCTGGTGTCTAATAATTGTAAATTTTTCTGTACATTCAATATACTTCATTGCTTTCCAACGGAAGGCTAAGGTAAAATGTAAAAAGAAAATACAATATAATAGTCTGGTAGTGTATAAAGTAATTTCTGAAAAATTGAAGGAATAGAACTATTACAAAAAAGTTTCATAAAAATACATAACTGAAATTTAGCTCATAGAATAAATTCGAAAAATGAAAAATGTTGAATATAATATAAAGTTACCTTCGGAAGGAAATAAATCCCAATTTCTATTTGTTAAAATAGTTGAGTTAAATACATTCAATTTATAAAGTAACACTATCCAGTGAGACACAAAGAATGCTGACGACGGCCGTAGCGGGCCAGAAAATGCATTACATTCCGCTGGTGTCTAATAATTGTAAATTTTTCTGTACATTCAATATACCTCATTGCTTTCCAACGGAAGGCTAAGGTAAAATGTAAAAAGAAAATACAATATAATAGTCTGGTAGTGTATAAAGTAATTTCTGAAAAATTGAAGGAATAGAACTATTACATAAAAGCTTTATAAAAATACATAACTGAAATTTAGCTCATAGAATAAATTCGAAAAATGAAAAATGTTGAATATAATATAAAGTTACCTTCGGAAGGAAATAAATCCCAGTTTCTATTTGTTAAAATAGTTGAGTTAAATACATTCAATTTATAAAGTAACACTATCCAGTGAGACACAAAGAATGCTGATGACGGCCGTAGCGGGCCAGAAAATGCATTACATTCCGCTGGTGTCTAATAATGGTAAATTTTTCTGTACATTCAATATCCCTCATTGCTTTCCAAAGGAAGGCTAAGGTAAAATGTAAAAAGAAAATACAATATAATAGTCTGGTTGTGTATAAAGTAATTTCTGAAAAATTGAAGGAATAGAACTATTACAAAAAAGTTTCATAAAAATACATAACTGAAATTTAGCTCATAGAATAAATTCGAAAAATTAAAAATGTTGAATATAATATAAAGTTACCTTCGGAAGGAAATAATTCCTAGTTTCTATTTGTTAAAATTGTTGAGTTAAATTCATTCAATTTATAAAGTAACACTATCCAGTGAGTCACAAAGAATGCTGACGAAGGCCGTAGCGGGCCAGAAAATGCATTACATTCCGCTGGTGTCTAATAATTGTAAATTTTTCTGTACATTCAATATACCTCATTGCTTTCCAACGGAAGGCTAAGGTAAAATGTAAAAAAAAAAATACAATATAATAGTCTGGTAGTGTATAAAGTCATTTCTGAAAAATTGAAGGAATAGAACTATTACAAAAAGGCTTTACAAAAATACATAACTGAAATTAAGCTCATATAATAAATTCGAAAAATGAAAAATGTTGAAAATTTTCATAGAAAATTTGGTTTTCAAGCCTTTATTAAATTTAAAATAATTTTATGAATACAGGCATAAATACATAAAGTAAGCAACTGTATAACAAAAAAGTAAAGCTATTTTTTTGGGTTGTATCCCTGCAAATAATAGGACCGGTCCAAACACGCGTGTAAAGGGTAGTCCACAAGGGACCAGGACTAGTCCAAAAGTAACCCAAACGTATGGAAAAAACCTAGTCTATTTAACATTACGATGTCATAGCAGAGGAATATATAACCCACCTTTGGACCACTAAGGAGTAGTTTTAAAACTACTCCATGGTATACTCAAGAGGATTAGTTTTGAAGTCGTTAAAAAACGAAGACATGTCGTCTCACTACAAACACTTTTTAGCAATGAAATTGTAATGAATTGTGTGTATCATTTGATACAGTTTGGTCCCTATAGCCCTTGGTTATTTTAAATAGCTGTCAGGGTTTCAGCTGGTAATTAAGGCGTTCAAAAGAACTGTCAGGAATATGGGCATACAAAATCATATTGTAAATTGCCTCACGTATGTGTGGTTTGTGGCGACGCTCATAAAACCGCCGAATGTAATCGTTCAAAAGCTGACCCGAATGTAAAGAAATGCAGCAACTGTGGCGAAAATCACACGGCAAACTTAAGGGATTGTAAAGTCTTCTTGCATTTTAATAAACCTGCTTTAGTTCAAAAATATACTCACTCCCAATATGGTCCGTCACATGCGCCCAGCCAAGCCGCTGGGTCTATTGCTAGTACTACACAAACAAACAATCAAAACCAATCCTATGCCCAAGTCTTAAAAGGAAACCCTAATGCGAAAAATCCCCCGAGTACTTCTAACGCAAAGCAACCTCCATACGCTAATGTTCCTAGGGAAGGTCAATGCCTTCTGGAAATATGCCTACCTCAATTGAAAATTTAATTCAAACTATGAGTAACTTCATGGCCACTATGCAGGATATGTTTCAGGAAATGATGCGAAACCAGAACATGCTCCTGCAAGTTCTACTCAACAAAAAATGAACCAGTTAAAAATATGTTTCTGGAATGCAAACGGGTTATCCCAACATAAACACAAAGTTGCAAACTTTCTTCATAGGCATGAAATCGACGTACTTCTTGTCTCTGAAACACACTTTACTCATAAAAACTGCTTTAGGGTAAATGGATACCTTACGTATGACACAAAACATCCCAGCGGACGAGCTTGTGGTGGCACAGCCATAATTGTGCGCAAACACATCAGACACTTACCATTGCCAGCGTTCGAAGAAGATTGTATCCAGGCCACATCTATAAATCTTACTGATTTCAAACTAACGTTAACATCCGTTTATTGTCCGCGAGGCACAAAATTCTACACGATAAATTTCTCAACTTCTTCTCCACATTGGGCCAGAAATTCATTGCTGCTGGCGACTACAACGCTAAACATACATATTGGGGCTCCAGACTTATTAGTCCTAGAGGTAATGAGCTATACAATACCGTAACTGCAAATAATGTTGATGTGGTATCGAGTGGTGAGCCTACCTATTGGCCAACCGACTTCAATAAGCTACCAGACCTTATTGACTTTGCTGTAATTAAAAACATCAAGCGCGATCAAGTACTAGTTAGTTCCTCCTATGATCTTTCGTCTGATCATTCACCTTCAATCCTCATTTTAAAAGGTAACTCTGACGCCGCCGCTGCAAACTTTATTTCCTATCCAAACAGAAACACAAATTGGTTAAAGTATAAAATGAATGTGAGCTCTCACCTATCACAGTGCATTCCCCTAAAAAATTCATCTGACATCCAAATAGCTGTCGACCGATTTACAGAAGTCTTGGATACTGCAGCAAGAAATACAACCCCAATCAAGCGGACAAATAAACGTGCTCCTTACAATACATCGACGGATATAGAGACCCTTATTAGAGAAAAAAGGAAGTTAAGAAGACAATGGCAAAACAGTCGTTCCCCAACCACTAAGGCCCAACTACAATTATGCCTGACCACTCTTCGCAACAAATTGACACAGAACCACGAGTCTGCAATAGAAGGCTATATAAACAGCTTAGACGCCACAAAAAACTCCAATTATAGCTTATGGAAGGCTGTACGGCATATGAAATGCCCTATAAGCCAAGAATCTCCATTAAGACTGGAAAACCGCACTTGGGCCAAAAACACACATGAAAAATTAAACGCTTTCGCGAGCCACCTTGAGAAAGTTTTCACGCCACATGATGCACATACTTTTTCCTGTCGTCCAATCATTCCTGATAAGGTAAACCATCCATTAAAATTTAACATAATTCAAGTAAAATCAGCAATAGAAAAAGTGAATATTAGAAAATCTCCCGGACCTGACCGCATCACAGGGTCAATGATAAGAAACCTACCATCGTCTGCTTCCAGAATCTTGCTGCTCATTTTTTAACGCTTTATTAAGAGTCGGATACTTCCCATCCTCATGGAAGAGGTCTATAATTGTTATGATTCACAAGCCAGGAAAAGATGCTAGCCAGGTTGCGTCGTACAGACCGATAAGCTTATTGTCAATCCTATCGAAGCTTTTCGAAAAAATTATCGTTTTAAGTATAACTCCTCATCTAAATGAACACTACATCATCCCGGATCACCAGTTCGGATTCAGAGCGAAACATGGTACAATAGAACAAGTGCATAGAATTGTCACTCTTATAAGATCGGCGTTTGAGAAAAAGCAATACTGCTCTGCCGTGTTTATAGACATTTCCCAAGCATTTGACAAAGTTTGGCATGATGGGCTACTCATCAAAATAACACGAATGCTTCCTCAAAACACTCACAAGCTTCTGGAGAGCTATCTAACAGGCAGAACATTCATAGTAAGGTCGCAAGATAAATACTCCCCCCTCAAGAAAATTACTGCTGGTGTCCCCCAAGGCAGCATATTAGGACCGCTTCCATATATAATATACACAGCGGATATGCCAACAAACCTGAGCATGCATACTTCTACATTTGCAGACGACACAGCATTTATTATCGTTTTATGATCCAAAAGTCGCATCGCAAAATATGCAGTCCCACATCAATGAACTAGAGGCCTGGCTAGAAAAATGGAGAATAAAGGTAAACCCGGCAAAATATGCTCACTTAACTTTCACGCTCAGAAGACAAACGTGCCCCGCTGTAAAAATAAATAACATCACTGTTCCGATAGAAAACCATGTTAAGTAATTGGGAATTCATATAGATAGACGCTTGACCTGGTCTCGTCATACCGAAGCGAAAATAACGGCTATGAAACTTAAAGCAGCTCAACTACATTGGCTTCTCGGTGGAAACTCAAACTTGTCTTTAGACAACAAAATTCTTCTATACAAGTCCATCATAAAACCAATATGGACATATGGCATCCAATTATAGGGTACTGCATGCGCATCTAAGATCCAAAAGCTTCAAAGAAGACAGTCTAGAATATTACGACAAATTGTCTGTGCCCCATGGTATATACGTAATGATATTATCCACAGAGATCTCAACGTCCCCACTATCCAGGTGGAAATTAAAAAATATTCAATAAGTTACATCGATAAACTAATGGCCCACCCTAACTACTTCGCTCGGGATCTGCTTCAGTTCGAAGGTCACCAGAGGCAAAAAAGAACCGATACTTTGAGCCTAAAGGTGTTATGATACTTGCTATTTTTTGTATTAGATTTTTTTAGGATTGACTGAATGAAACAACAAATGCGAAAAAGAACAAGAAATACAATTTGATAAACAACCCCTTTTTTCTGATTGACATTTCTCATGTTTATTTTTTTCTTTGACTAAAACAAAAAAAAAAATGGTAAAAGCTTAGGCAGATTAAACTATTTTGTTTTTGATATGTGAAATGAAGCAGGTACCCTTCATATGGGATTTTATTTATTTATTTATTTATTTATTTATCATATTGTTATCCTGTACAACAAGACATTAATTCTTATAATTACAGTACAGGATTAGAAAAAGGTAAATGGGAATTTGTATAACTAAATTTAAAAAAATTTTTACAAAATTTAAAATAACATACATATTTGATTATTACATAATAAAGAATATATAAAAAGTAAAAAGAAAAAAAAATAGAAGAAAACAATGATATTTATATGTATATTTGTTAATGAAACAAGTTATATATAGCCCTTTTAAAATGCATTGGATTACTAGTAAATTGAATGCTTGGGGGTAATAAGTTCCAAAGACGAATTGAGTGGGTATAAAATTGCCAAGATGACTGTAGAGTTCGGTATCTGACATGCATCAAATCATTGGATCTTTGTGAACGGGTAAACGAGAGTCTCCTATAGAGATACATAGGCATACGTTTATTAATAATTTTATGCAATAGAGTTAATGTTCTTATTTTCAACAAGTTGATAAAAGTTACTCCATATAAGTCACTTGCATATGGTGTAATATGATCAAATCTCCTTAAACCATACACATATCTAATCACTGCATTATAACTTAGTTCCAATTTCCGTAAGCTGCTTGAATCACTACTTCCAAAAATTTCACATCCGTATAACAAAGTAGGAATTAAATATGTTTTTGCAAGAATTAAACGAATTCTTATAGGAATAAATTTTTGTGTTCTCCATAGCGTTCGCAAAAGAGCATATGTTCTTCCAGAAGCTATATTTATTTGGTCATTCCATGTAAGAGTACTGTTAAATAATATGCCAAGATTTTTTGCTGTCCTTACAACTTCAATTCTTTGACCGTTTAACGCAACTTCTGGTAAAAAGTTAGTTCTTGACGATTTACTTTTTATAACTAAGCACTTTGACTTGCACGGATTAATGCAGAGACCATTTGCAGTTGCCCATGAATGTACACGTGTGAGATCAAAATTTAACTTACTTACACAATCATCAATATATTTCTCAGGGGAGCTTATGTATATTTGTACATCGTCAGCATAGATATGGATGTTGCAATATAACAATTGGTTTGCCAAGTCGTTTATATACAAAGTAAAAAGTAATGGTCCAAGTATGGAACCTTGTGGAACACCTTTTGTTACATTTAGTGAATGAGATCTTATGTTATTGGCAAAAACTGACTGTCTTCTATCTGTGAGGTATGAGGTCATTAGACGTACAGAAGCAGTTGAGAAATTGAACATTTTATCAAGTTTTTTGCATAATATACCATGATCGACCATATCGAAGGCTTTTGAACGGTCCAATAGGACAAGCAACGAAACATCAGCACTATCAATACTTTTACGTATTTCCTCAGAAACATCAATAAGTGCACTGGCACAACTATGTCCAGGTCGAAACCCAGATTGCCTTTCAGTTATTAAGTTATTATTATTAATATGTTTATAAATCTGCTTATATACCAGTTTTTCAAAAACTTTAGATATGTATGGAAGAATTGCAATCGGACGAAAATCACCATTAGATTTAGGTATAGGTATTATTTTCACATACTTCCAGTTCTCAGGGATTTCAAATCATAAATATTCAATTAAAAATATGTAATTCGTAATATTTTACATTATTTGCATTGAATTTTATTGTTTATAAAAAAAAATTGTTTGTGATTCCAAAATAAAATGTAAACAAAACAAACAATACTGCCCACGTTTTTTTTTCCACAAAAACCCGTCAAAAAAGGTAAAAATCGCAAAAACAAAGTTAAAAACCGCTACTTTCGATCAAAAACTAAAAAAATTGGCAACAGTGCTAACAATTAATCTGGAAATGTCAATTTTAAGTTAAACATTTTTTTTTTTTTTTGACAGTCTTAGATTATTTATCGATAACACATGTATATTTGTTTGACATTTCAAGAATTTTTATGATATAATCATACTCTTTACACTTAGTCAGTTTTCCTATGCAAATATACTTGCACTATTCTCCAATAGAGAAAAAATACAAAAAATAGCAAGTATCATAACAGCTTAACTAGAAGACATTTTTAAAATTTGAATAGAGCAGTTAGTGGTTTCATTCAATAATTAAAAATAAATAAAAAAAAAAAAAAATTATTTTTGTTGAGACTTGGAAAATAAAAACTTAGGCAAGTTATTGCTGATTTAGCTTCGTAATTTTAAATCTGACTATTGGGTTTTACTTGTTCTGATATACATACTAAGTTTGAAATTAATTCTTAGCCGTTCTAACTTATTTTACTTATCGACAAAGTTATATTTGTCTCTATTGGTACCATGGATATATCAAGATTTACTCTGCCTGTAATTGTTCTAGCCAATCAGGATGTTGGTATTTGTAAATGTTCTCATTTACATCAAAACACTCAATTTTATTTGTTTGCATTCTGATTGAGTAACTTGTATTCACTTCCATGCATTCCTATCCCACTTGTTATACATTTTAGTGAATGTGAGTTAATTGGTAAATGCAGTTATTTGATCGATTGCATACCCTACTCTAATTTGGATTGTATGTATGAATTTCAGAGTGGGCAATGTGTTCGCAGTAGACACTTGTGAGGTACACTACACCATCACATAATATTGTAATTTTTGCTTAAGTTCTTTTGCATAATCTTCATAGTTATATATTTTATCTCCTTCACTGTTATGAAATTCTGATGGTAAGCATGATAATTTACCATATACTAACTCAAATGGTGTGTTACCAGTGTCTATGTGTGGTGCCGTTGTCTGATTTGAGCACTTAAAATTTACCATATTTTAAAATTAATTGTTCTACTAGTGTTTTGGCAGTTGTAAGTGCGTCTTTTGTTGACAATGGGTGAGCAACAACGAATTTCGTTAGCTCGCATTGCATAGTCAATATGTATCGGTATCCGTTTGAAATACGAAGAGGTCCTACAGTATCAACTGATATTGTCTCAAAACTGTTGCTTGGGGTGTCTGTTAGGGTAAGTGGTTGTTTAATGTGTTTGGCTTGTTTGTTTATGGTACGCTTGTCACAGTTTGTTACGTATTGCTTTACCATCTTATTCATCTTTTTCCAAATGTACCGCTGTTTCAATTTAATTATTGTTTTCCTTATTCCTAAGTGGCCTGCGTGTGTGGCATTGTAGAATTCATCGATGAGTTTATATTTCAGTATGTCATCTGTTATTTTTGTTGGGGCATTGTAAATTAATATTTGAGCCGTTTATTTTGAAAGTGGCATAAGTCACTTTTTCAAAAAAATCGAGTTAATAATAAATAATAAATATTGAGAAAAATATCATTATCATGATATATCAAATACAAGTGAATCTTCTCGAAAGTTAGCATCCATATTTTTAAACGTGTTAAAACGCAAACCCTTAAATATCTCGACTTAAAAACAAAATGACTAATGCCACTTTCAAAATAAACGGCTCATTTTTAGTTGAGGACTTTTGTTGTTTATTCTTATCTTTGCATATGCTTCTTTTAAATCTTTCATTGTATACATTTTAAATATTTTATCATTCTTTGATAGCGCTAATTCCTTTATATTTTCTTTCTTCATTTTAGATATCAGTTTCCTCAGAATCGAATCTAGTTTCGCTGAGTCATCGCTGAATCTTGCATGCATATTATTATTCTTGGAATGTTAAAAGGGCAGGTTTAATTTTAATGGTTGAATAATTTCTGTCCGAGGGGGTTTAGTAATTTTTAATGTGTCAAATGCTTTTGATTGCATGGGCAGATTTATGGTTTCATTGTTGGTAAACAAAGAAATTGTGAATGTCTCATAGTCTATTTTACATAAGTATTCTCTTAAAAAGTCTCTTCCTATTATTCCGTCCGTTTCTATTGGAAAATTGTCATCTACTAAATGAAATTTTAATCTGCATGTTTGGTCTGCTAGTTCACTTGTTCCTAATGAATGTATTTCTTCTTTAGTGATGCCTGTTAATTTGCATCTACTCTCTACGTTTAGTGGTTCATCATCAAAAATTGTTTTAGTGCGACATAATGATATGTCGGCACCTGTGTCGACAAGAAATGTTAAATTTTCATTTTTATATTTAGCGATTATGTAATTTGTGTTATTATTAGACACTTTTAATACTCTTAATTTTGGCTATCCGGAATATCCCTGTATTCCGAGCCTTCCTCGTTTCCCTCGTCTTGTACTATATGTACATTACGTCTGTTGTTGTTGGTTCTATTGGAATTGTTATTTCTATTGTTATTGTTGTCATTCCTGTAGTTTCCATTATTGCTTCTAGGTGTATTACGGTTGTAATTGTTGTTTGCAGGCGAATTTGTGTTGTTTCTGTTGTTGTTTGAATTGTAGTTGTTATTTCTACTGTTTTGGAAATTATTGTTATTCCTAGTGTAGTTGTAAAAATTTCTGTTGTTTCTACCATTGTTTGAGTTGTAGTCGTTAGTACTACGGTTTGGGAAATTATGGTTGTTCCTGTTATTAATGTTATTTCTAGTGTTATGAAAATTGCTATTGTAGCGCAAGTTCTACCGCGTCTTGTAAAGTTTTTGGACGAGCTGCAAAAATTGCCGTCTTTAAATTATTATTAATTCCTCTCTTAAATGAATCTAGAGCAAGCTTTGAGTTCAATCTGATAATGACATTTTTCTCCGCCTCTGTGGCGTCACTACTAAGTTCTTTTATTCCTAACCTGTTCAGGTTGTCTATTACTGTTAATATTCTTTCCCTGAATGCATTGACGGACGTTTTCCCTTGGTAAATATTGCTTAGTTTGGACTGTAATTCTGGAATGGTCTTTGTACTTTTGTACCTTTGTTGTAATTGTGTTTTTAAAGTATTGAAGTTTTCGGGTTTCGCATAACTACCTATCGCAGTTCTTACCCCTGAGGTTAATTTGGCGTGGTAGACATATTGTAGGAAGTCTTGTTTTGCTGTTTCAGCAAGAGTTTTCTCAATGAGTTCCGCTGTTATTAAGAAATTTTCCAGTTCTTCAAAGTTCCCAGCAAATAGTGGGAGTGCTTTAGAAACCGTCTCTAAGCTAAATGCTGCCATTGCATTTCCTATTTCTGATGGTTTTGTCTCTAATGGGTTTTTAATGCTTTCGATTCTTTGATTTTCTTAACTATTTTGCTAAGTTCTTATCTGAGCACTGATATTTTCTTCTAGTTGTGCTAACTCAAATTCTTCTGTTATAACTTTTATATCCTCTAGGCTAAGATTTATCGTCTTTTCTAAATATGTCCTTCCTGGACTATTCTTTAAATTCTTTAATATGTTTTTAAGTTTTGTTAGATTTTCTTCCATTAATACAAAATTGGTTATTTATTAAAAAAAAATTGTATACCTAAGTTTCACATGGTTTTAATTTTAGTTTTACAATTCTTTCTTATATAAGTACATATTTTAAATCATTAATAATGTTGGTTACAATTATCTTAATTATATTTCTGAATGGTGTTAAATTTTTTTTATTTTTATATATTTATATTTTTATATTTTAAAATATAATTTTTTGAAGTATCTACTAATTCTATATGCTGCGTACAGCATTATTATAGTTTTAACATATTTTGGCACTAACTCTTCTGTATTTTGTGCATTTACATTGCTCATAATATTTGCTTGTATTTCTACATTATTTTTAGGTTTGTCCATTGTAGGACTCAAAAACCAAAGACTTGTATAGAAGTCTATTAATATTTATTGTTGGAGACATAAAGGAAAAGTATTTTTAGTTATATGATTTATTTTTTATAATTGAAATCCATCCCTTCAATTATTGATTTGTCTGAACTTTTTCATTAAAAAGGATCTAACATTTCATAAACTTAAAAATTTTGATATATTTATAAGGTATATTGGTTATCAAAGTTATTTTTGATGACTCCTCTTTCTTCTCATGCCATTTAATGATTGAAAGGAAACTCATCATTTTATCCTTTTAGTCCGAGTTGGCAGGGTCAGTTCGTAGTCCGCAGGATCGCCATGTAATGTATTGCGTGTATGATTTGATACAGTTTGGTCCCTATAGCCTTTGGTTATTTTAAATAGCCGACAGGGTTTCAGCTGGTAATTAAGGCGTTCAAAAGAACTGCCGAATTATTTTTGTTGAGACTTGGAAAATAAAAACTTAGGCAAGTTATTGCCGATTTAGCATAGTAATTTCAAATCTGACTTTATTGGGTTTTACTTGTTCTTATATACTAAGTTTGAAATTAATTCTTAACCGTTCTAACTTATTTTACTTATCGACAAAGTTTTATTTGTCTCTTTTGGTACCTTGGATATATCAATATTTACTCTGCCTAGGGATGAAACGATACCTCTAAGGTATCGATACTTTTACTCGATGTGGTATCGCTCGTAAAGTATCGATACCTACTTATAATCGAAAAAAAAAGTATCGATACTTAGTTACTTGTATCGATACTTGCATCGGTTTGTATGATAAAAGAATAAAAAGCAGCATTTAAAAACGTTCTTATTAGTGTTTTATTACTATGCAATAAAATATTTAAGAACTTCGACCTATTAGAATTTTTGTGCAAAACGATAAGTGTAAAGATTGAGGCCACTTTTAGTTACCACCTAGTTCCAATTTCCTTTCGAAAAATCTTTTTTATCTTAGGAAACAACATTTTATAGAACGTTCAGGATAACAACCTTCATTAACCTTTAATTCCAGAAATCAACAATGTCACTATGAATTTATCTTAAATGTAAATATGTATTTTATTTCCGTTCAATAATTTCTCAAGCTCAAGGTCTGTTTTATATAAAGAATATTTATTTAAAATTTATCCAATATCTCGATATCTCAATGTATAGCTTCTTCAGGGATTTTTTGGTTTTTTTATATTTCAAACAAATTTAAAAAAAAAGGAAATAATTTCAAAAGATTTTGTTATTCGTGCTTAATTCCCAGTTTTTATTCTTGATAACAACACTTGAAATTTATTGTTGATGGGATAAGCTATTCCTATGCGCATTTCATGGAATGTAAGATGAGATAAACACACTGTTTATTGTTGATGTGTTTTGTTTTAGCTTTGATATTGTTACAAGTAGAACTGTTGCTTATAAGTCTTATATGTTTTTTTTTTACTGTTAGGACCAGCACTCAGGGGATGACCCCTACTAATGCATTGCATTGTGTTGTAACTAGGAAAATAGGTTATGGGAAGGAGGATAGAGGGAGCAGTGTATGTGAACATTCGATTTGAATTTAATCATGTTGTAAGTGAGAGGGAAGACTTCTGCAGGAAGGTTATTCCACATACGAACAGTCCGGGAAAAAAACGAATTCTCTCTGTAATGCGTTGTACGATTCACCTGCCAATCGACCACATAAGGATGGGCTCTTGAGGAAAAACGTGTATAACGAACTTATGTACGGGTTTCGGGAACCAGATCCCTGATTTCGTCGGAACACATCCCATTGTAGTAACGATAAAACAGGCAAATACAACCCACATTGCGACGGTGCTCAAGGGAGTCAATAGAATTGGTTACCCTACTGTCACCAATGAGAACCCTCGCCCTCTCCTGCACGCGGTCGAGAAGCTCCAAAATAGACTTTGAAGCACCGGCCCACACATGAGAGTTGTATTCCATACGCGGTCGGATATAGGTGGTATAAATAGTAAGGAGATCAGATGAAGTGAAGTATATCCTACACCGTCTTAGAAAACCGAGGCACTTGAATACTCTTTCGACACCTTGAATATATGTTCAGTCCATCGGACATCACATTGTATCCTCATACCCAGAACATCAAGAGATTCTGATTCCTCAATAATTATACCACCCATATATACAGATGAGGCACCTTGGTTTGTCGCGCGTTTATGCGTCAGCACGCAACATTGGGTTTTTCGGGCATTAAAATCGACCCTATTTGCACGACCCCATTCCGAGACCATGTCAAGGTCTCGGCCAAGCGTATCATTCATATTCTGCCTCATAGCAACGACATCGGATACGCTTGGTCTGTACTCGAATGAGTACGAATGGCAAAGGTTGCTGTCATCTGCAAAAGAGTAGATAGGGTTGGAAGTTTGACAAAGGAGGTCATTCTGAAAGATAAGAAATAGAGTAGGAGAAAGAACGGAGCCTTGCGGTACACCTGAATGAATCTTGAACTCGTTTGAGGAAACCCCATCTATAACAACTCGTATAGTGCGATCTCTGAGAAAACTCGATATAAATCGAGAGAAATTATCACCGACGCCAAACGCAGCAAGTTTTGACAAGAGTGCACCATGCCAGACTCTGTCAAACGCCTTGGAGCAATTACCTTACTTTCGCCAAAATGGCGAGTGGAACGGCACCATTTTTCCGATAACAGAGCTAGTAAGTCTCCAGTAGAGCGACCTCTACGAAAGCCATACTGGCGGTCGCTTAGTAGGTATTTTGACTCTGAATATTTGACAAGATGGTAATTTACCATACTCTCCATAACTTTGGAAAGTGCCGAACAAATTGCAATTGGGCGGTAATTTTCAGGGTTATTAGCGGTTCCCTTTTTAGGAATTGGCGTTACATTAGCAACTTTCCAGCAGACTGGAAATTCCGCGGCACGGTATAAAGTGCTGAAAAGATTTGTTAAGGGACGAGCTAGCGTCGAAGAGCACTGCTTCAAGACCAGTGCAGGTATACCATCCGGCCCAGGAGACTTATTTACGTCGAGATCCACAAGAACCCTTTTAACGGCTCGACCCCGAAAAAATATTCTAGGCATAGTTACGGATACTTTTTCGAGTTCGGGTAGTGGTTGACTGCTAGCTGGAAGGTAAGAATTATTAGCAAATAATTCAGCAAAACAATTAGCCTTATCAACCGGGTCCGTGAATGATCGGCCATCCTTTAAAAGAGTTGGTATTGAAGAACTAGCATTAACCCTTACTCTTTTAACGAATGACCAGAAGCTTTTACTACCCCGGGGAGCAGCAAGAACTTCAGCACACGAAGACCTTGCCATTTTGCGTAGCAATTCAGTATCAGCGTTTTTATATTTACGCCAATTTCTGAATGCTTCCTCTCTGGATCTGACTGCTGATTTGCACGACTGATTAAACCAAGATTTGGATCGAGGCTTATTCGAAGCTTTTTTAACTGGAATGAAAATTTTCATTCCTAGCATTATTACGTTTTCAACCATTTTCGCCATGGCATTGACGTCATTGTCCAGGAAACAGAGTTTCCAATTGAAATTCCGAAAAAGTCATTGAGCTCAGCCCAACGTGCTTTCCCGTAAACAAATATTGATCGTTTCGTAGCCCGTCGTGAAACGTTCCGAAGTTCGGAGAACGGGAAAGAGGCGAAAATGGTGCAATGATCCGAGTTGCCGAGAGGTGCTAGAACCTCAACTTCGTACTTTTGAGGGTGCGAAGAGAGGAAGAGGTCAAGGGTATAGCTTTGGTGCCCATCAACACACGGAATATGTGTTGGTTCATTCACCAGTTGCACGAGGTGGTTGTGCGCAGCAAAAAGCTCAACATATTGGCCTTCGTAAGTTGTACGGCCCGAGTGGTGAAGCCAAGAAGAATTGTGGACATTAAAATCACCAGCAACAACGATTTCACTGTCGGGACAATTCTCAAGTATCTTCGCTATTGAGTCGGAAAGGGAGTCGAAGCCCGATAAGGTAATATCCCTTCCCGCGTTTGGACTTCTGTAAAGATATCCGAAATGCAAATGGTGTGTATCGATTTTGAATTTAACCCAAAGACAGTTAAATTCCGCATCAAGCATGCCCATTGATTGCTGGCACTGATACACAACTTCATTGCGTATGTACATAGCAAGACCCCGATGAAGATTAAAGAGGGATAGAAGGTGATACCCAGGAATATGAAAATCAAGTGGATCCGAATTTTCAGATACCTGAGTTTCACATAAGGCGAAAACATCCGGCCGGTGGAGACAAACGTGAGCATACACAGAGAAAAAATTCGTTCTCAGCCCACGTATATTGCAAAAGTCGATTCTAAACCGACCTCTCATCACTACATAAAAAAATTCAAATCAAACGGAAAGTACAGATATCCACTATGTTAAAAGTCGTTAAAAACTGTTTGGTGATCAGTGTTATACCTTCATCACCAAAACAGTTCAACAACGATTAACACAAGAACATCCGTACTAACAAAGATATTAAGTTTTTCTAAAATCTTTATGGATGAAGTTTCCTGATGATCTGGCCTAAGCAACCAGTAAAATGCGCATAGGAATAGCTTATCCCATCAACAATAAATTTCAAGTGTTTTTATCAAGAATAAAAACTGGGAATTAAGCACAAATAACAAAATCTTTTGAAATTAAAATTTTGTATTCCCAAAAATTGAAATTTCTTTTTGATAAAAAAGGAAATAATATTAAGAAGGTCGAAGAAATTAAGCTAAATAATTTATGTATTTTATTTTTAAATAGATAAATATATAATAAAGGGTCGTAAAACCATAATCCATTATGTTAGTTGTGAGTCACACCTTAACGGCAAGTTTTTTGCGCAACTTAAACTGACCTATATTTGTTCCAGTATATGACAACTTCGATTATTGAGAGGTACACAATTGAGCAGCGAGTTAAGATTAATAAAGCCTTTTACGAAAATGGGCGTTCAACCAAAATGCATTTAATGCACATCGTGATTTTTTTGGTGAGTACAAAGGCCCAAATGTTTCCACAATCGGGAGAATTGCGCGTAAATTTTAGCAAACCGGGTCTGTAGGAAATGGGAAAATATATGTGCATGCTCCCCAGTTAGTTCTGCGGCTGACGGCGTCTTCGAAAATGGTGTCGGCCAAGCAATTATCGTGAATGATGTTCGCTATCGCGGTGTGACGACCAAAAGTCGGAACCCTCGTTTTTGAGTCACATGCCCTAGACTACACCACCACACCAGACCAATCCGGCCCAAGATGAATCATAATTATTTGAATTTATTATTATATTTTGTGTTACACCGTATTGCATAGCTTATATTATCCTTGAGTGAATGAATGTACATATATTATGTTTAACTTAATTTTCTTGCTAGAGTGAATTCTATAATTTATATTATCTTCGTGCTTTAATTATTATTTGTATTAAATAAGAATTCATCTATTTACTAATTTTGAAATTAACGGACCGATGGCTTCCGCCATCTGGTGGCGAGTAGAAAGGAGTAGGACACGACAACATACACTTATGAGCAACCATGATAAATAATTATATTAGTATGAGTGTGTAAATGTACACCGGCAAACAGTATAAAAGCGGAGTACGTACCATTAAACGGGGGAGTCAGTCGGCAGCCGGCAAACGGGTAAGATCTTATTTAGCTGTGAGAGGTTACACTTCTATAGCTAAATAATATCTAGCGTTCATTTGAAGAGAAGTTACACTTCTTTCATTTGTTTCCACTCGTTGCTAGGAAAGATTGCAAGACAAGAGAAGAGCGGTGTAGACTAAATTCTCTTGGTTTGTTTTCTGACCTTTTTCCTGACTATCGTGAGACAGCGCTAGAGAGCAGGGTGATACTGCATCTCGAGAGAACAGCGGTGTAGACTAAATTCTCTCGACGTGTAGTAGACCGACCGGTAACGACTGCAAAGCAAGAGAACAGCGGTGTAGACTAAATTCTCTTGGTTTGTCGTCTGCCTTCTCCATGGCTACCTTGGCCTTTCTGTCTAAGCCGTCGTGTGTGTCGCGTCGCTATCCTCGTGTGTGTTGTCGGTTCCGTCCCGAGAGTTATATTTAATTTGCCAACTATTGCAGTAAAATTGTAAAATTAAGAGAAACAAATAAACTGAGCGTACGGTTTATAACGTTTGAAGAAAAGAGCGAGTCCGTTGTTTCATTTCTCTGGTCATTAAATAAATTTTTGTAACGAACCCTGGGAGCCGCGAGCTCTACCCCAGCATAAGGTGGAAAACACGTCGTTACAGCGGGATGATAACGGACTTCCTAAAGCCAGAAATTGAGGAAATGGACCTAGACGATATGTGGTTTATAGGTGTGGACTAGGGATGCCAAACTGGACTAGGTTTTTTGAAACCCGGGATTCGGGATTTTTAATTCAAAAAAAGGGATCCCGGGACGGATCGGGATTTTTCGGGATTTCATATATAAAAGCCAATTTTAAAATTCATATAATTATAATTTAATGTTTATGTATAAGAATTAAAACAAATTAATTCATGAAGAAAATTAAACTCATTACAAAATAAAACTGTTTAATGTATTCTCTTAAAGTAATATGGAAGTATTATGTATTAAAACTTATATTTTAAAAAGCTTCTTAAACAAATTAATGACGTCAGATAATTGATACCTTATTTTATCGCAAACATATGCTGCCGACGAAACCAATATTCGCATTCAACACTTCTGGGTGGTATCGTAAAGAAATAACTACATATCGTTACTTTAATGTAGAAAAGCCCACACTAATGTTTTTCTTTATTTACAGGAGAAGGCAAAAACTTAATAAAAATTATATTAAAGTAACGTTATATGCTATATGACAATATTTAATTTATTTTATCTCAATTATATATATTGGCATTTCCACAGAAATGTCTACTTTTTGTCACGTAACGTCACCAACCATTTTTAATTGTTTCTCAAAGAATAATGAAAATATTATTTCCTTTTTTGCATTTGGGTGTAGAGCGCAACTAGGTTTTCATTTAGTGAAAGAGAGGAAAAATTTGAACAACGTGGTTCTAAAGAATAATTGCTAGGTGACGTGACGTGACAAAAAGAGAGCTTTTCTGTGGAAGTGCCCATATGCAAATATTAGTATAATAAAATAAACATAAATTTTTTAAAATTTCCGTGAGATTAAATGGTTGTTTTCAAACTTCAACCCGTTCCCTGCGTAAACTTTCTTAACTGTCCGATAAAATTATCATATTTTTTATTAATAACTTTTAATGTTCTACACGAATATACTATGCCGTTTTTGATTTTTGCAAAAAGTGTGAAAAAGTTACCGCCCTAATGTATACTGTATTAAACTTGAAATTGAAAAGCAATTACTAATTATTTTTTAACAATAAAATAGTTTTGACTACTATAAAGTGCAATTTATCCTTTCATGTTGCATCCTTCCAAAAGTGTAAATGTAATAATTTCCCGAAATTTTATTTTGTTTTAAATAAATACATTAAAAAAAGTACAATTGTTCAGATTTATTAACAAAAAGTTCGGGTTCGGCCGAACTTATCAAAATTTACCGAAGTTCGGGTTCGGTCTCAAAAAGTGCGTTCGGTCGGACACTATTAGTAAGTATCGATACTTTTTTTCGATACTGAGTAGGTATCGATACTTTACGAGCGATGCCACATCGAGTAAAAGTATGGATACCTTAGAGGTATCGTTTCATCCCTAATTGCGCATCCTAAACTCCTGAAGCTAAAAGCTGAATTTTGGACCGAGGCTTGCCTCTCGCCAAATCCATCCCGCTTACCTCAAAAATCCAAACCTAAGAGAGATCCAAAATTTCTAAAACTTATTGTTGTTCATTAAAAAAAACTGGACAGGTGGTTGATACTTTTTTAAATTTGGTCCTTTTGGAAAGTAAACGCGTAAAACTTGTACATATTTTGGAACTTTTTTGTCACGCCATCTATCTTTTAAACCAAAACATTTTCCCATTCATTGACATATACGTACTAAATTATGGGCTCCCACTACAACATTGAAATTTTTGGCACATAAATGGGGAGAAAAACATATCAAAAAGGATAATACGGGAAGTTAACTTTCTTTCATTTGCTTTTGTGTTCTACGAGTGGAGCATTTTGAATTTTCTATAATATTGAACTTAGAAACACAAAATTATAGGCGAACATCAACATACGAGATGAAAAATGTTAGAACTTTTTTTGGTAAAACCTAAGAAAATAAACTTTGGCATATAAATATTTTTTTTTTTTAATTTATTTTTATTATTGAATCTTTCTTATCGAAATTTACAATATGTATTCAAATCTTAATTCTACTTGTTGTTTATTAGTTGTTACCAGTGTAACCACTAACTGCTGGATTCAAATTTTAAAATGTCTTCTAGTAAGGCTCAAAGTATCGGTTCTTTTTAGCCTCTGGTGACCTTCGAACTGAAGCAAACCCCGAGCGAGGTAGTTAGGGTGGACCATTAGTTTATCGATGTAGCTTATTGAATATTTTTTAATTTCCTCCTGGATAGTGGGGACGTTGAGATCTCTGTGGATAATTTCATTACGTATATACCATGGGGCGCAGACAATTTGTCGTAATATTCTAGACTGTCTTCTTTGAAGCTTTTGGATGTTAGATGCGCATGCAGTACCCCATAATTGGATGCCATATGTCCATATTGGTTTTATGATGGACTTGTATAAGAGAATTTTGTTGTCTAAGGACAAGTTTGAGTTTCGACCGAAAAGCCAATGTAGTTGAGCTGCTTTAAGTTTCATAGCCGTTATTTTCGCTTCAATATGACGCGACCAGGTCAAGCGTCTATCTATATGAATTCCCAAGTACTTAACATGGTTTTCTACCGGTACAGTGATGTTATTTATTTTTACAGCTGGGCACGTTTGTCTTCTGAGCGTGAAAGTTAAGTGAGCACATTTAGCCGGGTTAACCTTTATTCTCCATTTTTCTAGCCAGGCCTCTAGTTCATTGATGTGGGACTGCAGATTTTGCGATGCGACTTTTGGATCATGGTTAACGCTAATAAATGCTGTGTCGTCTGCAAATGTAGAGGTATGCGTGCTCAGGTTTGTTGGCATATCCGCTATGTATATAATATATAGAAGCGGTCCTAATATGCTGCCTTGGGGAACACCAGCAGAAATTTTCTTGAGGGGGGAGTATTTATCTTGCGACCTTACTATGAATGTTCTGCCTGTTAGATAGCTCTCCAGAAGCTTGTGAGTGTTTTGAGGAAGCATTCGTGTTATTTTGATGAGTAGCCCATCATGCCAAACTTTGTCAAAAGCTTGGGAAATGTCTATAAACAGGGCTGAGCAGTATTGCCTTTTCTCAAACGCCGATCTAATAAGGGTGACAATTCTATGCACTTGTTCCATTGTACCATGTTTCGCTCTGAATCCGAACTGATGGTCTGGGATGATGTCGTGTTCATTTAGATGAGGAGTTATACTTAAAACGAATATTTTTTCGAAAAGCTTCGATAGGATTGGCAATAAGCTTATCGATCTGTACGACGCAACCTGGCTAGCATCTTTTCCTGGCTTGGGAATCATAACAATTATAGACCTCTTCCATGAGGATGGGAAGTATCCGACTCTTAATATAGCGTTAAAAATGAACATATAAATATGTTCATAAAATAAAAGGCACGATTATAAAGTAGCGGGTTAAATGCTAGAATTTAAACAAGTTAAAACCTAGGAAAATAAACTTTGGCATACAGATGTCCATGAAGAAAGAGGATACGCTACCGAAGTAGCGGGTTAAATGCTACAGAATACCCGGTTAATTACCCCACGCTTAAATGCCTTTCACAGTTATTTACCTTGAGTTAAAAGTCCCCGTTTTTCTTTCATTTTTGCCATACGCTTAATTACCCAATTCTGGTAATTGCCTTAAAAATTAAACTCCCAAAACAAAATTACACATAAATTTCATTTGTTTAATTGTCTGAGTACTATTTGACAGCAACACAGCAAGTAACGAAACCAAGTATAAATGTTAATAAAGAAATATGCATTAAAACGTTAAAAAAAATGCCCCAAAAAAAATATGGCTTATTTGAAAGCAAAATATTACACAAATTATTATTTGTTTCGGGCTCACCAGAATAAAATATTGTTAAGAGGTTAAGATCCATATAAGAGTGATTTGTGCTCAATATATGAGATATTTTGTATTAAAGGGATTAAAGAAAAGATCGCTTAATTTTAAATTATATCTGCGGCATTTTGACAAAACATCTTAAGCCAAATTCAAAAAACGTTGTTAATCGTACGAAATTTCATTCAAAAACTTTTTTGTTTACTTTTTTTAAAATTTTGTATTATAAACGAAATTGTTCTGTAAATTAAACGTATTTACCAAATTTTATCAAATTAACTAAAAACAGCTGCTTTTACTTTCCGCACAAGATTTACATTGACAGACGTCAGGCCAGATGGACGGAAGGACACAAAAATACCACTTAAAAAAGTGTTTCTGATTCTATCGGTTTTTTAAACGATGCGTTCAGATTTCTATGTAGCAGCACAAATTTATATTAGGGCTGGGCAAATTGAAAAAATATATCAATATATATCGAATCGATATTTTTTAAGAGTATCGATATTTATTTTTTCAAAAATATCGATATATCGAACGTATTACCAAATTAAAAAATTTAATATATGTATATGCCCAAATATTATTATTATTCCAAATATATATAGAGGCATATATATTGTTCCAAAACCGCATAAAATATATCTTTTCAATTTCGTTTGACTTTACTGCTTTAATTAGAAATCTGCAAGGTAAATCCCCGCTTCTTTCTTAATTCTTCTTCTAATACATGCAGTCTACAACTGACATGAAATGCTTAACATTAACATTAATATGATGTTAGTGTTAAGTATAGACTCATAATGTTAGAGGTTTTCTCATGTTGGAACACGTTTGTTAATACAAATGTTTTAACAACCCTTTCATAACCATGTTATAACAGCAAATCATGTCAGTTGAAGACCGGGAGTTATTGATCTTCATATTAGTTTAAAAAAACACATGATGCTTGCAGTGATGCCAATTTTTAAATACTTATTGTTTAAAAAAAAACAGCTAAAATTTGGATTTTTTAATGAAAACTGACTTTAAAAAATATCGAATTCGATAGTCCTATTTCAATATCGTTACATCGATATATCGGTATTTTAAATATCGGTGATATATATCGATTTTTTTTAAATATCGATATTTTGATATATCGATATTTTTTGCCCAATCCTAATTTATATAATTGCTTTTTTCTTAATATTACATATTAAAGACCTGCACAGATACATCTGTTTATATCTGTTTCTGTGTTTTTTCTAAAGTGGATGCGTATGGATGAGTGCTCTTGTGTTTCTGATATATGTAAGTTGATCTTGATATGATTTGTAAAAGAGTGGATGTAAGTTGATACAAAAGCAAAAGAGAGTATCATATCTGCTAATATCTGTTTCGCGAAAGCAGATCCAAGTGGATGCTGATGGATTAAATAAGTTACTTATTGTACGATACCGTTATTTTCAATTATTTTTCAACGCAAAAGAGCCGACTCTTTGGCTGGCTAAAAAATAATTTTTTACAAAAACAAAATATGTACACATGAACAGTTATTTTTTTCAATCATTTTTGCGTGATGTGCTTCGAGCACACAAAAAAACAAACAAAAAAAACTTTACAAGAACAAAATGTGTTGCTTGTTTTTTTGGTAGGCAAACATTTTTTAAATTTTCGGTACCGATATTTATTTTGTTTGTGTAAAAAATTCTTTCATGAAATTGAAAGGTTGCGATTTCTTCGTTCAAGTGCCAAGTAGACAAAAATTATTGAAAAAAAAAAACTCTGAAAGAACTAAACACGTGTACATACATACTTTGTGTTTGTAAAAAATAAAAACTTGCAGGAAGCGTTTTGATCAGGCCTACCATATTAACCGATAAATCTGCATTTTGACGATTTTTTTCCTCTAAATTATCAAAGTGCCTATTTTTTGATAAACACTTACAGCACGGTAATTTTTGGTTTGTTTTATACAAATTATTAATTTTGGGTAACTTGTTACACAAAGAGACAACTTTTATTAATTTAGCGCTTATACTTAAGGAAAAAATGGTTATACATATTTATTTTATAGGTATATGCAGTGTTTGTATTGCGTCTAACCCAACAAACACATTTTGAAAAATATACAACTTCATATGAGAAGCTTAAAGGAAATGTGATACATATGTTTTATTGACATAAGAATTGTAACCAGAAAAATAAATAATTTTTTCCAATAGATATCTGTAAACAAAAAATTACCAAAAATAAATAAATTTTACTTTAATTGGTTACCACAACCAAAAAAAAAAAAAAATATATATAACGATAATGGTTAAAGGCTCCCAATTGAAAATAAAGGAATTTTTTCTCGTAACCTTTACAAAAAATAATAAAAGTAATTATTTTTAGTCCCTGAGTTATTTTTGGAATAAAAACAAAAAAGCCCATATAAAACCGCTATTTTTCAACGTAGACATTAAAGGTCGAATTTAACTCTTAAAAAAAGAGTTTTATTAAGCCGCCATAAATTAAAACTCATTTCAGGAGTTTGATTTTAACCGACATTTAATTAAATTCATATTTTGTACTTGGACACCCAAAGCTTGTAGCTGGTCAGATCACTACAATTTGTAAAGCAATGTTATCTAATCAGCTTGCACTGAAATTAAACTAATTGTCATTATTTTATGACTGCGAAATAAAACTCTCTTTTTAAGAGTTCATCCATACCTACTTTTATTTTTTCGTTGAAAAATTATTTTTAACTGTGGAGTTAAGATCGTTTATTCTAGATCACCATAGGTTCTTAATGAGACGAACCTTGGTATAAGACAGTATAGGTCTCCGCTGACTCTAATATGGAGAGTTTTCAAGCTAAAATTATATGGATCACTCTTATTAACGGTCCCTGCAATTTACCCTTAAGTAAAATCTATTCATATAAAGGGTGTCTGGTGGCAAAATTATATTTTTAAATGCGATTATTTCAAATAGTAATAAACGGTGCGGAGGAAGGTTGGCGCCGTCGGAATTATCGATTGGGAGGATTTGTCAGTCACAGTTCGCTGAGGAGACATTTTTTAAGGGTAATGATTCTTACGTAATTGCTCATCGACAATTTTGTTCAAAGTTCATTTTCACTAAAATAGCCACGTCAACAAACAAATCTTCCGTTACTGGTCTCTAAGAACCTAAAACCCTCGATTGAAACATCAAATACCTTTCCATTGCCCCAGGGTAAATGTTTGGTGTGCCTTATCCACGCATGAGAAAATTGGGTCATTTATTTTTTTAAATTCTCGAAAAACAAGGCACCGTTTTGATACCCCGCACCGCTATCAGATACCCTGTTTTTTTTTTAATTAAATAAAATTTATTTATAAAACATTTATTTTTATTTATTTTTTTTAAAGCATTATGTAATGGTTAATGGTTTTGCTTTGTTGTTATTGTCATTAAAAATATGTTTTATTGTGTTTAAAACAGTAATTTTAATTTGCCGCTTTTCATAATTTGATTTCCGATTTGTTTTTGAAAATATGCCGATTTTTTACTAAAACCATCTGGCACCCCTGGTTGAGATCTTATACAAATTTTTACAAAGTGCCGGTTCACACACGTCAAGTTTTATTCGTCAAGTCTTAAGCTTTTAGGAGAGAAGGGAAAAGAGAATGCCTTTTCATTTCCCCTCTCTCCTAAAAACTCAAGACTTGACGAGTCAAACTTGACGTGTGTGAACTGGCACAAACTCTCTTATTTTCATCAACTCGCCAACAATATTTAAAAATACAACAGATTAGGTCTGTCTGGGTACTTTTCCAGTAGCAAATACTCAGTAAATTTTTTTGGGAGAGTAAGACCAATATTACTCTATCGGCTGAAAAAATCTCAAAAAGTACGCAGACAGTATCCAGTGAAATTTTGCAAGAAAACAGCTGATCGGTGTGTAAACAATTGAAATATCAAAGCAAAAGAATTTAAGCATATGTGTACGCAAAATTGAATTCTCGAGGTAAATTAAAAAATTATCAATTAAAGTGAAGCTTAAAAAGTGTTGTAAATTAAATAACTTGTTTATTACACTGTTATTAGTTTGGTAAATTCAATTTCTTCTTAGTTTTTAGTTTTATTTGTCAGGTTTTTTATAAAACTTCTTTTGCTTACATTGCCCAACATAGAGCCGGCTTACAATGGAAAAAAATAATGAAATGCCCAATACAGTGCCCTCGAACAGCTTGACAACGGAGAAAAATAATTTGGATGTGAAGTGCTCGCCAGGAACACAATTCCAAATACTCGCTTCTTCAATTGCAAAGTTTGTCCCACAAAGTTCGGCTGGTTCTATCGGTTCTGCCATCTCCACTCCACTTACGCCACGGTCGCACTGTATATTTGGATGTTTCTAGCATGAAGAAAAATGTTTTGTTTATTATAATTTATTATAAACATCTCTGTCGTTGTTAAATTTAAATTTTTATTTTCATTTCCCAAAAATTATTTCATTCAAACAGCTGTTCAAACTATTTGCAAAATCTTGCAAGCGGAAATTTCTCCAGTAACATTTTGCAAGTTCTCTAACTTCCAACTGTCGCTGCAAGAGATTTGGAGTACGCAGACAACATTTTGCAAGATTTTGCAACATTTTGCGCAAAATATGTGTACGCAGACAGACCTATTACCACAGATATTGTAGAAATACTTATGGTGACAACAGATAGTTGTAAGCAAAAAAAAAAAAAAAATGTTATGACACACTCAATCCAAAACCATAAGCATCTGTTTTTGTTTTTAAGATATGGTGAGTGGGCAAAAGCAAAACCATACAATATCAGTTACACTCATTCTCTCATTTATATCCGTAGTAACAGATATATATCTGGTGTATCTGTTTCAACAATACTTACTGATACACTCGTGCAGGTCTTTAATACATATATAAAACTTTACAGTTTGGAGAAACATGTATCTTCAACGAAAACTGGCTTTGGCTATCAATTATAGACTGAAAACTAAATGTAGATGGCGAAATTAAAGCAACAGAAAATTCTTCTGTTAACCAGAATTTTAAGGAATTTTTTTATTTGCTGAACATGTATTAAAATCTGCTTCAAAAACGTAAGATATGTGTGCAATGCAAAATGCAGCAATAGCTAAAATATGCAAATTATTCACAAACAAATCGATACCAATCAGTGATGCCAGGAGAAATTTTCAAAAATCCCTACGTGTTTAACAAAAAAATCCCTTTTTTCCCTACAACCAAAAAAAAAATTCCCTACACCTTTCCCTACGTTAAAAATTTATTGTTTTTAGCAACAGGCAAACCAATACATATTTTTTAACATTTTGTAAATATTACAATAAAAGCATTTATTAACAGCAAGAAAAAAACAAGTAAGAGTGCTATATTCGGATGTGCCGAATCTTATATACCCTTCACCATTGTGGGTGCAGAATACAGAGCAACTAGACAAAAACTAAATAATTTTTACATATACATACATATTTACAATACTTAAAACTTCATTATAAATAAAAATTTAAAGAGCGAGTACTGGTAAATATTTTTTTTAAATCGTTTTTAGAATATAAAAAAAATAATATTTAAAAAAAAAAAATTTCTTTTTAAAAAAAGAAGATTCGAAGCAGAAAACTCACAGTTTCTAACTTAACACAACCCCCTAGACAACTAAACCATGAAGGAACGTTGTTTGAATATCATTTAAATGAAATATGGCCCGTTTAATAATCACTGTGTTGAGTTGTAATTACTTTTGATGTTTTTGTTCACCACAATAGCAAAGTTGTAAACCATAATACTTATTTGAGTTGTGAACCGAAATATGGAAATATATTCACCACGCGGACAACCGGATTTGAACTTCGCTTTTGATAAGGACCCAGAATATATATACTTTATAGGGTGTAGGATCAATATTGTAGAAATTACAAACGGAATGAAAAGTTATATATACCCTTTTACCTTCGGTGAAGGGATAATTTTTGGGATTTCAGTATTTTGATCATAACTTAACCATTTTTATAATTTTTGGGATTTCAGTATTTTGATCATAACTTAGCCATTTTTAAACCGATTTAAAAGATTTAAATACCGACGTGCTTAGGAAGAAATTTACCATTTACTTGAGTTATAAAATTCGGAAGATCTATTGTTCCCGAAAATGGGTATTTAAAAAAAAATTTGAACATAACTTTTTTGTATCTGAACCGATTTTCACGAGTTTTTTATAAAATATGTTCTACTAAAAATTTCCAATATTTTGATACATAAGTCATATCCATTGGAGGATTTTGTAGGATGGTGTGTATTAGCAACCTAAATGTGTGTACCTAATTTGGAAACTTTGGCTTTTGCCGCTCCCCAGATATACAGCAAAAAGTAATAAAAATACAACAACCACAAGGGATTTTTCGAAAAAATTAGAGGTAGTCGTGGTTTTTTGCTCATAACTCAGCCATTTTTTGGCCGATCTGGATGAATTTCAATAGCAAAATTATAAGAATACCTGACACAAAGATACCCCAACCAAGCCCCCATCATATCTGGGGGCTTCGGAAAACCCATTTCAACAGACAGACGGTCAGACGCACAACCGGATTTGAACTTCGCTTTTCATAAGGACCCAGAATATATATACTTTATAGGGTGTAGGATCAATATTGTAGAAATTACAAACGGAATGACAAAGGGTATATATAAACCCTTGTACATTCGGTGAAGGGTATAAAACCCAAAATAAATATGCCATTCACGCACATATCGCTCATTTGCTGCAAGACCGGCATGACTCAAAAAATGAAATTTTGGAGCTAGAGATGCAGAATTGTTCACTTTGTTTTTCTTTATATTGTGTATTAAATTCATCTTTATATCTTTTATACCTTCCCAGTTTGAAGAGAATGTGTCATCTTTTTTTCTAAGTAGTTAGTGCAAATCAAAAACTTTAAATGCGTTTTTCTCGAAATGGATTTTTTTGAGTTATGCCGGTCTTGCAGCAAATGAGCGATATAAAAATTCAATTTCAAAATTATTACTGTGTGACAAATTTATATCCTTTAATCTACAGACAAAACATAGTCAAACTTCATATTTGATTTTTCATTTCCTCATTTTTTGTCCTTTTAAAGAGCTTAATATTTTTCAGGAATACTTATTTAAAAATTTTTTTTAATAAAGTATCAAATTATTTTAAGCAAACTTAGCACCAAATAAATGGGAAGTCTCTGTTAAATTTAAAAAAAAAATATTTTCTTCAGTTACCCTAAACTAATATATAAAAAAAAAAATTTCCTTTTAAAAAAATATCCTTCCTTATCCTTAAAAGTTTTCATTACAAATTTTTTAAAAATTCGAAATTAAATTCTTCTATTTTTCTGAGTTTAGAAGGTGTGATTGTTTTTTACAAAATAATTTCTGTGTAGAAATTTCATTCATTAGATATTCGGTTTTAATAATCGCATACATTTTAACGAATGTGAGTTGGAATGCAAATAGCAGAAATAAGAGAATAGTTCCAAACTGCGGACGCGAACAAAAATATTCGTAGCCCCCTTATTATCTATTAGTGTGTCACGAATATTCGTGCACACGGTAATTGTTGAAGATTGCCAGGCTGTTAAGACTCATAGTATAGGGTTTTGGTTAAAAAATACTACATTTGTACTTAAATGATATTGTATATGAAAAATGTTAATTTTTAAATGAAAATAAGACAAATATTTACGCATTTTTAGGCAATATATTGAGTAGGCTGTGACAGGACATCTCAAAAAGCATTACAGATTAAATTTAAGACAACAAATCCCATCGTTTTTGTATCACTATCTCTTTAGATTTAGCTTATACATCCCTGCAAATAAAATTGGACCACCTGATCCATTTTGATAAAATGGACTACTCCATGGACTGGTCCGATGTAATGCAAGCATGGACCACATCATTGTTAAAAAGTGTTTTTATAGTGAGACGACATGTCTTCGTTTTTTAACGACATGCCTTTGTTTTTAAACGACTTCAAAACTAATCCTCTTGAGTATACCATGGAGTATTTTTAAAACTACTCCTTAGTGGTCCAAAGGTTGGTTATATGGTCCTCACCTAGGACATCGTAATGTTAAATAGACCAGGTTTTTATACCCTTCGCCGAAGATAAAAGGGTATATATAACTTTGTCATTCCGTTTGTAATTTCTACAAAATTGATCCTACACCCTATAAAGTATATATATTCTGGGTCCTTATGAAAAGCGAAGCTCAAATCCGGTTGTCCGTCTGTCTGTTGAAATGGGTTTTCCGAAGCCCCCAGATATGATGGGCGCTTGGTTGGGGTATCTTTCTGTCAGGTATTCTTATTATAATTTTGCTATTGAAATTCAGCCAAAAATGGCTGAGATATGAGCAAAAAACCACGACTACCTCTAATTTTTTCCAAAAATCCCTTGTGGTTGTTGTATTTGTATTACTTTTTGCTGTATATCTGGGGAACGGCAAAAGCCAAAGTTTCCAAATTAGGTACACACATTCAGGTTGCCAATACACACCATCCTACAAAATGCGGGCGGGATTGGAGAAGTGGGCATGGTACCTCCCATACAAAAAACAATTAAAAATTGTATAAAAACCTAAATTTTAAGGCTGCCATATGTCCCATGGATATGATTTATATACCAAAATATCGGAAATTTTTAGTAGAACATATTTTATAAAAAAGTCGGGAAAATCGGTTCAGATACAAAAAAGTTATGACCAAAATTTTTTTTTTTTAAATACCCACTTTCAGGAACCATAGATCTCCCCGAAACCAAGCTTTATAACTAAAGTAAATGGTAAATTTCTTCTTTAACACGTCGGTATATAAATCTGTCAAATCGGTTAAAAAATGGCTGAGTTATCAGCAAAAAACCACGACTACCTCTAATTTTTTCCAAAAATCGCTTGTGGTTGTTGTATTTTTATTACTTTTTGCTGTATATCTGGGGACCGGCAAAAGCCAAAGTTTCCAAATAAGGTACACACAATTAGGTTGTCAATACACACCATCCTACAAAATGTGGGCAGGATTGGAGAAGTGGGTGTGGTACCTCCCGTACAAAAAATATCAAAAACTTGATAAAAACCTAAATTTGTGCACTGTTATATGACCGATGGTTACACCTTATATATCAATAGACCGAAAATTTTTAGTAGAAAATATTTTCTGAAAATTTCGGAAAAATCGGTTCAGATGCAAAAAAGTTATGGCCAAAATAAAATTTTTTTTATTAAAATATCCGTTTTCGGGAATCATAGATCTTCCCGAGTACAAATTTTATAACTAAAGTAAATGGTAAATTTCTTCTTTAGCACGTCGGTATATAAATCTGTCAAATCGGTTAAAAAATGGCTGAGTAATCAGCAAAAAACCACGACTACCTCTAATTTTTTCCAAAAATCCCTTGTGGTTGTTGTATTTTTATTACTTTTTGCTGTATATCACGGGAACGGCAAAAGCCAAAGTTTCTAAATTAGGTACACACATTTAGGTTGCCAATTCACACCATCCTACAAAATGTGGGCGGGATTGGAGAAGTGGGCGTGGTAGCTCCCATACAAAAAAAAATTAAAAATTGTATAAAAACCTAATTTTTAAGGCTGCCATATCTCCCATGGATATGATTTATATACCAAAATATCGGAAATCTTTAGTAGAACATATTTTATAAAAAACTCGGGAAAATCGGTTCAGATACAAAAAAGTTATGACCAAAATTTTTTTTAAATACCCATTTTCGGGAACCATAGATCTCCCCGAGTCCAAGATTTATAACTTAAGTAAATAGTAAATTTCTTTCAAATCGGTTTAAAAATGGCTTAGTGATGATCAAAATACTGCAATCCCAAAAATTATTTTTTTTATACCCTTCACCGAAGGTAAAAGGGTATACAGTAGTTTTGACTTAACTGCCTTTTGTTTACGTGCACTTTTAACTTAACTGCACAAAATTAATAATTTTTGGAATTATTCTTTATAATTCCATACAAATTCCTTTTTTAAGTGCACTTTCTATACCTGCACATTTAAGATAAATGCGCAAAATTTTTGGCATTTTAAAATTATTTTCATACAAAAGATCAAAGTTAGCTGCACTTTGACTTAACTGCACAAAATACATATTTTCTGGAATTATTCTTTAAAATCCTTTTTTACGTGCATTTTGTATACCTGCACATTTTTCATATTTTTGGGCAGCTTTAAAATATTTTCATACAAAACATCAAAGTTAGCTGCACACATAAAAATATATGGTGACCACTTTTTCACATAAATATCCAATTTAAGCTGTTTATAAACATATAAATCGCAATTATTTAGTTTTTTCCATAAATTTTTATGTTCTTTGTGAATTCTCATTGGTTTTGTTAATGTTTCTTTTGTATTAAATAAACCGCATACATAGGCTGTTTGTTAGACGATTATGTTTAATATACAACTCCTAAAAGAATCTTCTGATGGCTATCTGTAGAGTAACAAAAGCAAAAACATCTAAATCTTTTTTTAATTTATTTTTTTGATACGCTCGTCTTTGGGACTTGGGACTTTTTATAGGAGTCGTATAACAATTACTGAGCTACCTAAATAAGACCGGTTTTGAAGTATAAAAATGCTATTGCCAATACAATTTTAATAAAACAAACGGGCCTAAGGATCTGAAAAAAGGATTTTCCGACAGGATGGTGTTGATTTTTGTAAAAATTTTATGAAAATTAGAAGTTTTGGCATGAAAAATACGCTTGATGCCCTTATTTTACGGCTGACTATTTCACAAGTTGTAAAATAATACCTGCATGAGTCTCATACGACTCTTGACATGAATTTGAAAGGCTCGTTAGATAATCTCTACATACATCATACACGATGCCATTTACGATTAATATGGCAAAATCTTTCATAGGAATCAGCACGTGTAACAGTTTCTATCGTGCGAGGAATTGTCTACAATTAAAAAATGAGCTCGTCGACGATCAAAAACACCCTTTGTGAGACTCCTAGACGATTGAAAATGCTAGCTGGGTTGAAATAAAATATAAATTTATGTATTAATAAAATACTTTTTTATTCTACTTTTAAGTCAAACACTTTACTTTAGCTGCACTTTTGTGCAGGTAACCACAATTGTGTACCTGCACATTTAAGCAGGTAAATGCATTTAAGATAACTGCATTTTTGATTTACCTGCACAAAAAATCGTGCAAAGGAGATTGTAAAAATTGTATAAAAACCTAATTTTTAAGGCTGCCATATCTCCCATGGATATGATTTATATACCAAAATATCGGAAATTTTTAGTAGAACATATTTTATAAAAAACTCGGGAAAATCGGTTCAGATACAAAAAAGTTATGACCAAACTTTTTTTTTGAATACCCACTTTCGGGAACCATAGATCTCTCCGAGTCCAAGCTTTATAACTTAAGTAAATGGTAAATTTGTTCCTTAACACGTCGGTATTTAAATCTTTCAAATAGGTTTAAAAATGGCTAAGTTATGATCAAAATACTGCAATCCCAAAAATTATTTTTTTTATACCCTTCTCCGAAGGTAAAAGGGTATATATAACTTTGTCATTCCGTTTGTAATTTCTACAATATTGATCCTACACCCTATAAAGTATATATATTCTGGGTCCTTATGAAAAGCGAAGTTCAAATCCGGCTGTGCGTCTGTCCGTCTGTCTGTTGAAATGGGTTTTCCGAGGCCCACAAATACGATGGGGACTTGGTTGTGGTATCTTTCTGTCAGGTATTCTTATTATAATTTTGCTATTGAAATTCAGCCAGATCGGTCCACAAATGGCTGAGATATGAGCAAAAAACCACGACTACCTCAAATTTTTTCCAAAAATCCCTTGTGGTTGTTGTATTTTTATTTCTTTTTGCTGTATATCTGGGGAACGGCAAAAGCCAAAGTTTCCAAATTAGGTACACACATTTAGGTTGCCAATGCACACCATCCTACAAAATGTGGGCGGGATTGGAGAAGTGGGCGTGGTACTTCCCATACAAAAAAAATTAAAAATTGTATAAAAACCTAATTTTTAAGGCTGCCATATCTCCCATGGATATGATTTATATACCAAAATATCGGAAATCTTCAGTAGAACATATTTTATAAAAAACTCGGGAAAATCGGTTCAGATACAAAAAAGTTATGACCAACATTTTTTTAAATACCCATTTTCGGGAACCATAGATCTCCCCGAGTCCAAGATTTATAACTTAAGTAAATAGTAAATTTCTTCCTTAACACGTCGGTATTTAAATCTTTCAAATCGGTTTAAAAATGGCTAAGTGATGATTAAAATACTGCAATCCCAAAAATTATTTTTTTTATACCCTTCACCGAAGGTAAAAGGGTATATATAACTTTGTCATTCCGTTTGTAATTTCTACAATATTGATCCTACACCCTATAAAGTATATATATTCTGGGTCCTTATGAAAAGCGAAGTTCAAATCCGGCTGTGCGTCTGTCCGTCTGTCTGTTGAAATGGGTTTTCCGAAGCCCCCAAATATGATGGAGGCTTGGTTGGGGTATCTTTCTATTAGGTACTCTTATTATAATTTTGCTATTGAAATTCAGCCAGATCGGTCCACAAATGGCTGAGATATGAGCAAAAAACCACGACTACCTCTAATTTTTTCCAAAAATCCGTTGTGGTTGTTGTATTTTTATTACTTTTTGCTGTATATCTGGGGAACGGCAAAAGCCAAAGTTTCCAAATTAGGTACACACATTTAGGTTGCCAATGCACACCTTGATCCTACACCCTACAAAGTATATATATTCTGGGTCCTTATGAAAAGCGAAGTTCAAATCCGGTTGTCTGTCTGTCCGTCTGTCTGTTGAAATGGGTTTTCCGAAGCCCCCAGATATGATGGGGGCTTGGTTGGGGTATCTTTCTGTCAGGAATTCTTATTATTGCTATTGAAATTCAGCCAGATCGGTCCACAAATGGCTGAGATATGAGCAAAAAACCACGACTACCTCTAATTTTTTCCAAAAATCCGTTGTGGTTGTTGTATTTTTATTACTTTTTGCTGTATATCTGGGGAACGGCAAAAGCCAAATTAGGTACACACATTTATGTTGCCAATTCACACCATCCTACAAAATGTGGGCGGGATTGGAGAAGTGGGCGTGGTACCTCCCATACAAAAAAATATTAAAAATTTTATAAATACCTAAATTTTAAGGCTGCCATATCTCCCATGGATATGATTTATATACCAAAATATCGCAAATCTGTCTACAATTAAAAAATGAGCTCGTCGACGATCAAAAACACCCTTTGTGAGACTCCTAGACGATTGAAAATGCTAGCTGGGTTGAAATAAAATATAAATTTATGTATTAATAAAATACTTTTTTATTCTACTTTTAAGTCAAACACTTTACTTTAGCTGCACTTTTGTGCAGGTAACCACAATTGTGTACCTGCACATTTAAGCAGGTAAATGCATTTAAGATAACTGCATTTTTGATTTACCTGCACAAAAAATCGTGCAAAGGAGATTGTGCAGCTAAGTCAAAACTACTGTATATAACTTTGTCATTCCGTTTGTAATTTCTACAATATTGATCCTACACCCTATAAAGTATATATATTCTGGGTCCTTATGAAAAGCGAAGTTCAAATCCGGTTGGCCGTCTGTCCGTCTGTCTGTTGAAATGGGTTTTCCGAAGCCCCCAAATATGATGGAGGCTTGGTTGGGGTATCTTTCTATTAGGTACTCTTATTATAATTTTGCTATTGAAATTCAGCCAGATCGGTCCACAAATGGCTGAGATATGAGCAAAAAACCACGACTACCTCTAATTTTTTCCAAAAATCCGTTGTGGTTGTTGTATTTTTATTACTTTTTGCTGTATATCTGGGGAACGGCAAAAGCCAAAGTTTCCAAATTAGGTACACACATTTAGGTTGCCAATACACACCATCCCATACAAAAAAAAATTAAAAATTGTATAAAAACCTAAATTTTAGGGCTGCCATATGTCCCATGGATATGATTTATATACCAAAATATCGGAAATTTTTACTAGAACATATATTATAAAAAAAACTCGGGAAAATCGGTTCAGATACAAAAAAGTTATGACCAAATTTTTTTTTTTTTAAATACCCACTTTCAGGAACCATAGATCTCCCAGAGTCCAAGCTTTATAACTTAAGTAAATGGTAAATTTCTTCTTCAACACGTCGGTATATAAATCTGTCAAATCGGTTAAAAAATGGCTGAGTTATCAGCAAAAAACCACGACTACCTCTAATTTTTTAAAAAAATCCCTTGTTGTTGGTTTATTTTTATTACCTTTTGCTGTATATCTGGTGAACGGAAAAGCCAAATTTCCCAAATAAGGTACACACAATTAGGTTTTCAATACACACCATCCTACAAAATGTGGGCAGGATTGGAGAAGTGGGCGTGGTACCTCCCGTACAAAAAATATCAAAAACTTCATAAAAACCTAAATTTGTGCACTGCTATATGACCGATGGTTACACCTTATATATCAATAGACCGGAAATCTTTAGCAGAAAATATTTTCTGAAAATTTCGGAAAAATCGGTTCAGATGCAAAAAAGTTATGGCCAAAATAAAATTTTTTTTATTAAAATATCCGTTTTCGGGAATCATAGATCTTCCCGAGTCCAAACTTTATAGCTAAAGTAAATGGTAAATTTTCTTCCTTAACACGTCGGTATTTAAATCTTTCAAATCGGTTTGAAAATGGCTAACTTATGATCAAAATACTGCAATCCCAAAAATTATTTTTTTTATACCCTTCACCGAAGGTAAAAGGGTATATATAACTTTGTCATTCCGTTTGTAATTTCTACAATATTGATCCTACACCCTATAAAGTATATATATTCTGGGTCCTTATGAAAAGCGAAGTTCAAATCCGGCTGTCCGTCTGACCGTCTGTCCGTCTGTCTGTTGAAATGGGTTTTCCGAAGCCCCCAAATATGATGGGGGCTTGGTTGGGGTATCTTTCTATCAGGTATTCTTATTATAATTTTGCTATTGAAATTCAGCCAGATCGGTCCACAAATGGCTGAGATATGAGCAAAAAACCACGACTACCTCTAATTTTTTCCAAAAATCCGTTGTGGTTGTTGTATTTTTATTACTTTTTGCTGTATATCTGGGGAACGGCAAAAGCCAAAGTTTCCAAATTAGGTACACACATTTAGGTTGCCAATTCACACCATCCTACAAAATGTGGGCGGGATTGGAGAACAAAGAAATATTAAAAATTTTATAAAAACCTAAATTTTAAGGCTACCATATCTCCCATGAATATGATTTATATACCAAAATATCGCAAATTTTTAGTAGAACATATTTTATAAAAACTCGGGAAAATACCCATTTTCGGGAACCATAGATCTCCCCGAGTCCTAGATTTTTAACTTAAGTAAATAGTAAATTTCTTCCTTAACACGTCGGTATTTAAATCTTTCAAATCGGTTTAAAAATGGCTAAGTGATGATCAAAATACTGCAATCCCAAAAAATTCTTTTTTTTATACCCTTCACCGAAGTTAAAAGGGTATATATAACTTTGTCATTCCGTTTGTAATTTCTACAATATTGATCCTACACCCTACAAAGTATATATATTCTGGGTCCTTATGAAAAGCGAAGTTCAAATCCGGTTGTCTGTCTGTCCGTCTGTCTGTTGAAATGGGTTTTCCGAAGCCCCCAGATATGATGGGGGCTTGGTTGGGGTATCTTTCTGTCAGGAATTCTTATTATTGCTATTGAAATTCAGCCAGATCGGTCCACAAATGGCTGAGATATGAGCAAAAAACCACGACTACCTCTAATTTTTTCCAAAAATCCGTTGTGGTTGTTGTATTTTTATTACTTTTTGCTGTATATCTGGGGAACGGCAAAAGCCAAAGTTTCCAAATTAGGTACATACATTTAGGTTGCCAATACACACCATCCCATACAAAAAAAAATTAAAAATTTTATAAAAACCTAAATTTTAAGGCTGCCATATGTCCCATGGATATGATTTATATACCAAAATATCGGAAATTTTTAGTAGAACATATTTTATAAAAAAACTCGGGAAAATCGGTTCAGATACAAAAAAGTTATGACCAAAATTTTTTTTTTTAATACCCACTTTCAGGAACCATAGATCTCCCCGAGTCCAAGCTTTATAACTAAAGTAAATGGTAAATTTCTTCCTTAACACGTCGGTATTTAAATCTTTCAAATCGGTTTGAAAATGGCTAACTTATGATCAAAATACTGCAATCCCAAAAATTATTTTTTTTATACCCTTCACCGAAGGTAAAAGTGTATATATAACTTTGTCATTCCGTTTGTAATTTCTACAATATTGATCCTACACCCTATAAAGTATATATATTCTGGGTCCTTATGAAAAGCGAAGTTCAAATCCGGCTGTGCGTCTGTCCGTCTGTCTGTTGAAATGGGTTTTCCGAAGCCCCCAAATATGATGGGGGCTTGGTTGGGGTATCTTTCTATCAGGTATTCTTATTATAATTTTGCTATTGAAATTCAGCCAGATCGGTCCACAAATGGCTGAGATATGAGCAAAAAACCACGACTACCTCTAATTTTTTCCAAAAATCCGTTGTGGTTGTTGTATTTTTATTACTTTTTGCTGTTTATCTGGGGAACGGCAAAAGCCAAATTAGGTACACACATTTATGTTGCCAATTCACACCATCCTACAAAATGTGGGCGGGATTGGAGAAGTGGGCGTGGTACCTCCCATACAAAAAAATATTAAAAATTTTATAAATACCTAAATTTTAAGGCTGCCATATCTCCCATGGATATGATTTATATACCAAAATATCGCAAATCTGTCTACAATTAAAAAATGAGCTCGTCGACGATCAAAAACACCCTTTGTGAGACTCCTAGACGATTGAAAATGCTAGCTGGGTTGAAATAAAATATAAATTTATGTATTAATAAAATACTTTTTTATTCTACTTTTAAGTCAAACACTTTACTTTAGCTGCACTTTTGTGCAGGTAACCACAATTGTGTACCTGCACATTTAAGCAGGTAAATGCATTTAAGATAACTGCATTTTTGATTTACCTGCACAAAAAATCGTGCAAAGGAGATTGTGCAGCTAAGTCAAAACTACTGTATATAACTTTGTCATTCCGTTTGTAATTTCTACAATATTGATCCTACACCCTATAAAGTATATATATTCTGGGTCCTTATGAAAAGCGAAGTTCAAATCCGGTTGGCCGTCTGTCCGTCTGTCTGTTGAAATGGGTTTTCCGAAGCCCCCAAATATGATGGAGGCTTGGTTGGGGTATCTTTCTATTAGGTACTCTTATTATAATTTTGCTATTGAAATTCAGCCAGATCGGTCCACAAATGGCTGAGATATGAGCAAAAAACCACGACTACCTCTAATTTTTTCCAAAATTCGTTGTGGTTGTTGTATTTTTATTACTTTTTGCTGTATATCTGGGGAACGGCAAAAGCCAAAGTTTCCAAATTAGGTACACACATTTAGGTTGCCAATACACACCATCCCATACAAAAAAAAATTAAAAATTGTATAAAAACCTAAATTTTAGGGCTGCCATATGTCCCATGGATATGATTTATATACCAAAATATCGGAAATTTTTACTAGAACATATATTATAAAAAAAACTCGGGAAAATCGGTTCAGATACAAAAAAGTTATGACCAAATTTTTTTTTTTTTTAAATACCCACTTTCAGGAACCATAGATCTCCCAGAGTCCAAGCTTTATAACTTAAGTAAATGGTAAATTTCTTCTTCAACACGTCGGTATATAAATCTGTCAAATCGGTTAAAAAATGGCTGAGTTATCAGCAAAAAACCACGACTACCTCTAATTTTTTAAAAAAATCCCTTGTTGTTGGTTTATTTTTATTACCTTTTGCTGTATATCTGGTGAACGGAAAAGCCAAATTTCCCAAATAAGGTACACACAATTAGGTTTTCAATACACACCATCCTACAAAATGTGGGCAGGATTGGAGAAGTGGGCGTGGTACCTCCCGTACAAAAAATATCAAAAACTTCATAAAAACCTAAATTTGTGCACTGCTATATGACCGATGGTTACACCTTATATATCAATAGACCGGAAATCTTTAGCAGAAAATATTTTCTGAAAATTTCGGAAAAATCGGTTCAGATGCAAAAAAGTTATGGCCAAAATAAAATTTTTTTTATTAAAATATCCGTTTTCGGGAATCATAGATCTTCCCGAGTCCAAACTTTATAGCTAAAGTAAATGGTAAATTTTCTTCCTTAACACGTCGGTATTTAAATCTTTCAAATCGGTTTGAAAATGGCTAACTTATGATCAAAATACTGCAATCCCAAAAATTATTTTTTTTATACCCTTCACCGAAGGTAAAAGGGTATATATAACTTTGTCATTCCGTTTGTAATTTCTACAATATTGATCCTACACCCTATAAAGTATATATATTCTGGGTCCTTATGAAAAGCGAAGTTCAAATCCGGCTGTCCGTCTGACCGTCTGTCCGTCTGTCTGTTGAAATGGGTTTTCCGAAGCCCCCAAATATGATGGGGGCTTGGTTGGGGTATCTTTCTATCAGGTATTCTTATTATAATTTTGCTATTGAAATTCAGCCAGATCGGTCCACAAATGGCTGAGATATGAGCAAAAAACCACGACTACCTCTAATTTTTTCCAAAAATCCGTTGTGGTTGTTGTATTTTTATTACTTTTTGCTGTATATCTGGGGAACGGCAAAAGCCAAAGTTTCCAAATTAGGTACACACATTTAGGTTGCCAATTCACACCATCCTACAAAATGTGGGCGGGATTGGAGAACAAAGAAATATTAAAAATTTTATAAAAACCTAAATTTTAAGGCTACCATATCTCCCATGAATATGATTTATATACCAAAATATCGCAAATTTTTAGTAGAACATATTTTATAAAAACTCGGGAAAATACCCATTTTCGGGAACCATAGATCTCCCCGAGTCCTAGATTTTTAACTTAAGTAAATAGTAAATTTCTTCCTTAACACGTCGGTATTTAAATCTTTCAAATCGGTTTAAAAATGGCTAAGTGATGATCAAAATACTGCAATCCCAAAAAATTCTTTTTTTTATACCCTTCACCGAAGTTAAAAGGGTATATATAACTTTGTCATTCCGTTTGTAATTTCTACAATATTGATCCTACACCCTACAAAGTATATATATTCTGGGTCCTTATGAAAAGCGAAGTTCAAATCCGGTTGTCTGTCTGTCCGTCTGTCTGTTGAAATGGGTTTTCCGAAGCCCCCAGATATGATGGGGACTTGGTTGGGGTATCTTTCTGTCAGGAATTCTTATTATAATTTTGCTATTGAAATTCAGCCAGATCGGTCCACAAATGGCTGAGATATGAGCAAAAAACCACGACTACCTCTAATTTTTTCCAAAAATCCCTTGTGGTTGTTGTATTTTTATTACTTTTTGCTGTATATCTGGGGAACGGCAAAAGCCAAAGTTTCCAAATTAGGTACATACATTTAGGTTGCCAATACACACCATCCCATACAAAAAAAATTAAAAATTTTATAAAAACCTAAATTTTAAGGCTGCCATATCTCCCATGGATATGATTTATATACCAAAATATCGGAAATCTTCAGTAGAACATATTTTATAAAAAACTCGGGAAAATCGGTTCAGATACAAAAAAGTTATGACCAACATTTTTTTAAATACCCATTTTCGGGAACCATAGATCTCCCCGAGTCCAAGATTTATAACTTAAGTAAATAGTAAATTTCTTCCTTAACACGTCGGTATTTAAATCTTTCAAATCGGTTTAAAAATGGCTAAGTGATGATTAAAATACTGCAATCCCAAAAATTATTTTTTTTATACCCTTCACCGAAGGTAAAAGGGTATATATAACTTTGTCATTCCGTTTGTAATTTCTACAATATTGATCCTACACCCTATAAAGTATATATTTTCTGGGTCCTTATGAAAAGCGAAGTTCAAATCCGGCTGTGCGTCTGTCCGTCTGTCTGTTGAAATGGGTTTTCCGAAGCCCCCAAATATGATGGAGGCTTGGTTGGGGTATCTTTCTATTAGGTACTCTTATTATAATTTTGCTATTGAAATTCAGCCAGATCGGTCCACAAATGGCTGAGATATGAGCAAAAAACCACGACTACCTCTAATTTTTTCCAAAAATCCGTTGTGGTTGTTGTATTTTTATTACTTTTTGCTGTATATCTGGGGAACGGCAAAAGCCAAAGTTTCCAAATTAGGTACACACATTTAGGTTGCCAATACACACCATCCCATACAAAAAAAAATTAAAAATTGTATAAAAACCTAAATTTTAGGGCTGCCATATGTCCCATGGATATGATTTATATACCAAAATATCGGAAATTTTTACTAGAACATATATTATAAAAAAAACTCGCGAAAATCGGTTCAGATACAAAAAAGTTATGACCAAATTTTTTTTTTTTTTAAATACCCACTTTCAGGAACCATAGATCTCCCAGAGTCCAAGCTTTATAACTTAAGTAAATGGTAAATTTCTTCTTCAACACGTCGGTATATAAATCTGTCAAATCGGTTAAAAAATGGCTGAGTTATCAGCAAAAAACCACGACTACCTCTAATTTTTTAAAAAAATCCCTTGTTGTTGGTTTATTTTTATTACCTTTTGCTGTATATCTGGTGAACGGAAAAGCCAAATTTCCCAAATAAGGTACACACAATTAGGTTTTCAATACACACCATCCTACAAAATGTGGGCAGGATTGGAGAAGTGGGCGTGGTACCTCCCGTACAAAAAATATCAAAAACTTCATAAAAACCTAAATTTGTGCACTGCTATATGACCGATGGTTACACCTTATATATCAATAGACCGGAAATCTTTAGCAGAAAATATTTTCTGAAAATTTCGGAAAAATCGGTTCAGATGCAAAAAAGTTATGGCCAAAATAAAATTTTTTTTATTAAAATATCCGTTTTCGGGAATCATAGATCTTCCCGAGTCCAAACTTTATAGCTAAAGTAAATGGTAAATTTTCTTCCTTAACACGTCGGTATTTAAATCTTTCAAATCGGTTTGAAAATGGCTAACTTATGATCAAAATACTGCAATCCCAAAAATTATTTTTTTTATACCCTTCACCGAAGGTAAAAGGGTATATATAACTTTGTCATTCCGTTTGTAATTTCTACAATATTGATCCTACACCCTATAAAGTATATATATTCTGGGTCCTTATGAAAAGCGAAGTTCAAATCCGGCTGTCCGTCTGACCGTCTGTCCGTCTGTCTGTTGAAATGGGTTTTCCGAAGCCCCCAAATATGATGGGGGCTTGGTTGGGGTATCTTTCTATCAGGTATTCTTATTATAATTTTGCTATTGAAATTCAGCCAGATCGGTCCACAAATGGCTGAGATATGAGCAAAAAACCACGACTACCTCTAATTTTTTCCAAAAATCCGTTGTGGTTGTTGTATTTTTATTACTTTTTGCTGTATATCTGGGGAACGGCAAAAGCCAAAGTTTCCAAATTAGGTACACACATTTAGGTTGCCAATTCACACCATCCTACAAAATGTGGGCGGGATTGGAGAAGTGGGCGTGGTACCTCCCATACAAAGAAATATTAAAAATTTTATAAAAACCTAAATTTTAAGGCTGCCATATCTCCCATGGATATGATTTATATACCAAAATATCGCAAATTTTTAGTAGAACATATTTTATAAAAAACTCGGGAAAATACCCATTTTCGGGAACCATAGATCTCCCCGAGTCCTAGATTTTTAACTTAAGTAAATAATAAATTTCTTCTTTAACACGTCGGTATTTAAATCTTTCAAATCGGTTTAAAAATGGCTAAGTGATGATCAAAATACTGCAATCCCAAAAAATTCTTTTTTTTATACCCTTCACCGAAGTTAAAAGGGTATATATAACTTTGTCATTCCGTTTGTAATTTCTACAATATTGATCCTACACCCTACAAAGTATATATATTCTGGGTCCTTATAAAAAGCGAAGTTCAAATCCGGTTGTCTGTCTGTCCGTCTGTCTGTTGAAATGGGTTTTCCGAAGCCCCCAGATATGATGGGGGCTTGGTTGGGGTATCTTTCTGTCAGGAATTCTTATTATAATTTTGCTATTGAAATTCAGCCAGATCGGTCCACAAATGGCTGAGATATGAGCAAAAAACCACGACTACCTCTAATTTTTTCCAAAAATCCCTTGTGGTTGTTGTATTTTTATTACTTTTTGCTGTATATCTGGGGAACGGCAAAAGCCAAAGTTTCCAAATTAGGTACATACATTTAGTTTGCCAATACACACCATCCCATACAAAAAAAAATTAAAAATTTTATAAAAACCTAAATTTTAAGGCTGCCATATGTCCCATGGATATGATTTATATACCAAAATATCGGAAATTTTTAGTAGAACATATTTTATAAAAAAACTCGGGAAAATCGGTTCAGATACAAAAAAGTTATGACCAACATTTTTTTTTTAATACCCACTTTCAGGAACCATAGATCTCCCCGAGTCCAAGCTTTATAACTAAAGTAAATGGTAAATTTCTTCCTTAACACGTCGGTATTTAAATCTTTCAAATCGGTTTGAAAATGGCTAACTTATGATCAAAATACTGCAATCCCAAAAATTATTTTTTTTATACCCTTCACCGAAGGTAAAAGTGTATATATAACTTTGTCATTCCGTTTGTAATTTCTACAATATTGATCCTACACCCTATAAAGTATATATATTCTGGGTCCTTATGAAAAGCGAATATCAAATCCGGCTGTGCGTCTGTCCGTCTGTCTGTTGAAATGGGTTTTCCGAAGCCCCCAAATATGATGGGGGCTTGGTTGGGGTATCTTTCTATCAGGTATTCTTATTATAATTTTGCTATTGAAATTCAGCCAGATCGGTCCACAAATGGCTGAGATATGAGCAAAAAACCACGACTACCTCTAATTTTTTCCAAAAATCCGTTGTGGTTGTTGTATTTTTATTACTTTTTGCTGTATATCTGGGGAACGGCAAAAGCCAAAGTTTCCAAATTAGGTACACACATTTAGGTTGCCAATTCACACCATCCTACAAAATGTGGGCGGGATTGGAGAAGTGGGCGTGGTACCTCCCATACAAAAAAATATTAAAAATTTTATAAAAACCTAAATTTTAAGGCTGCCATATCTCCCATGGATATGATTTATATACCAAAATATCGCAAATCTGTCTACAATTAAAAAATGAGCTCGTCGACGATCAAAAACACCCTTTGTGAGACTCCTAGACGATTGAAAATGCTAGCTGGGTTGAAATAAAATATAAATTTATGTATTAATAAAATACTTTTTTATTCTACTTTTAAGTCAAACACTTTACTTTAGCTGCACTTTTGTGCAGGTAACCACAATTGTGTACCTGCACATTTAAGCAGGTAAATGCATTTAAGATAACTGCATTTTTGATTTACCTGCACAAAAAATCGTGCACAGGAGATTGTGCAGCTAAGTCAAAACTACTGTATATAACTTTGTCATTCCGTTTGTAATTTCTACAATATTGATCCTACACCCTATAAAGTATATATATTCTGGGTCCTTATGAAAAGCGAAGTTCAAATCCGGTTGGCCGTCTGTCTGTTGAAATGGGTTTTCCGAAGCCCCCATATATGGGGGCTTGGTTGGGGTATCTTTCTGTCAGGTATTCTTATTTTAATTTTGCTATTGAAATTCAGCCAGATCGGTCCACAAATGGCTGAGATATGAGCAAAAAAACCACGACTACCTCTAATTTTTTCCAAAAATCCCTAGTGGTTGTTGTATTTTTATTACTTTTTGCTGTATATCTGGGGAACGGCAAAAGCCAAAGTTTCCAAATTAGGTACACACATTAAGGTTGCCAATTCACACCATCCTACAAAATGTGGGCGGGATTGGAGAAGTGGGCGTGGTACCTCCCATACAAAAAAAAATTAAAAATTGTATAAAAACCTAATTTTTAAGGCTGCCATATCTCCCATGGATATGATTTATATACCAAAATATCGGAAATTTTTAGTAGAACATATTTTATAAAAAACTCGGGAAAATCGGTTCAGATACAAAAAAGTGATGACCAAACTTTTTTTTTGAATACCCACTTTCGGGAACCATAGATCTCTCCGAGTCCAAGCTTTATAACTTAAGTACATGGTAAATTTGTTCCTTAACACGTCGGTATTTAAATCTTTCAAATAGGTTTAAAAATGGCTAAGTTATGATCAAAATACTGCAATCCCAAAAATTATTTTTTTTATACCCTTCTCCGAAGGTAAAAGGGTATATATAACTTTGTCATTCCGTTTGTAATTTCTACAATATTGATCCTACACCCTATAAAGTATATATATTCTGGGTCCTTATGAAAAGCGAAGTTCAAATCCGGCTGTCCGTCTGACCGTCTGTCCGTCTGTCTGTTGAAATGGGTTTTCCGAAGCCCCCAAATATGATGGGGGCTTGGTTGGGGTATCTTTCTATCAGGTATTCTTATTATAATTTTGCTATTGAAATTCAGCCAGATCGGTCCACAAATGGCTGAGATATGAGCCAAAAACCACGACTACCTCTAATTTTTTCCAAAAATCCGTTGTGGTTGTTGTATTTTTATTACTTTTTGCTGTATATCTGGGGAACGGCAAAAGCCAAAGTTTCCAAATTAGGTACACACATTTAGGTTGCCAATTCACACCATCCTACAAAATGTGGGCGGGATTGGAGAAGTGGGCGTGGTACCTCCCATACAAAGAAATATTAAAAATTTTATAAAAACCTAAATTTTAAGGCTGCCATATCTCCCATGGATATGATTTATATACCAAAATATCGCAAATTTTTAGTAGAACATATTTTATAAAAAACTCGGGAAAATACCCATTTTCGGGAACCATAGATCTCCCCGAGTCCTAGATTTTTAACTTAAGTAAATAGTAAATTTCTTCTTTAACACGTCGGTATTTAAATCTTTCAAATCGGTTTAAAAATGGCTAAGTGATGATCAAAATACTGCAATCCCAAAAAATTCTTTTTTTTTATACCCTTCACCGAAGTTAAAAGGGTATATATAACTTTGTCATTCCGTTTGTAATTTCTACAATATTGATCCTACACCCTACAAAGTATATATATTCTGGGTCCTTATAAAAAGCGAAGTTCAAATCCGGTTGTCTGTCTGTCCGTCTGTCTGTTGAAATGGGTTTTCCGAAGCCCCCAGATATGATGGGGGCTTGGTTGGGTTATTTTTCTGTCAGGAATTCTTATTATAATTTTGCTATTGAAATTCAGCCAGATCGGTCCACAAATGGCTGAGATATGAGCAAAAAACCACGACTACCTCTAATTTTTTCCAAAAATCCGTTGTGGTTGTTGTATTTTTATTACTTTTTGCTGTATATCTGGGGAACGGCAAAAGCCAAAGTTTCCAAATTAGGTACACACATTTAGGTTGCCAATTCACACCATCCTACAAAATGTGGGCGGGATTGGAGAAGTGGGCGTGGTACCTCCCATACAAAAAAATATTAAAAATTTTATAAAAACCTAAATTTTAAGGCTGCCATATCTCCCATGGATATGATTTATATACCAAAATATCGCAAATCTGTCTACAATTAAAAAATGAGCTCGTCGACGATCAAAAACACCCTTTGTGAGACTCCTAGACGATTGAAAATGCTAGCTGGGTTGAAATAAAATATAAATTTATGTATTAATAAAATACTTTTTTATTCTACTTTTAAGTCAAACACTTTACTTTAGCTGCACTTTTGTGCAGGTAACCACAATTGTGTACCTGCACATTTAAGCAGGTAAATGCATTTAAGATAACTGCATTTTTGATTTACCTGCACAAAAAATCGTGCACAGGAGATTGTGCAGCTAAGTCAAAACTACTGTATATAACTTTGTCATTCCGTTTGTAATTTCTACAATATTGATCCTACACCCTATAAAGTATATATATTCTGGGTCCTTATGAAAAGCGAAGTTCAAATCCGGTTGGCCGTCTGTCTGTTGAAATGGGTTTTCCGAAGCCCCCATATATGGGGGCTTGGTTGGGGTATCTTTCTGTCAGGTATTCTTATTTTAATTTTGCTATTGAAATTCAGCCAGATCGGTCCACAAATGGCTGAGATATGAGCAAAAAAACCACGACTACCTCTAATTTTTTCCAAAAATCCCTAGTGGTTGTTGTATTTTTATTACTTTTTGCTGTATATCTGGGGAACGGCAAAAGCCAAAGTTTCCAAATTAGGTACACACATTAAGGTTGCCAATTCACACCATCCTACAAAATGTGGGCGGGATTGGAGAAGTGGGCGTGGTACCTCCCATACAAAAAAAAATTAAAAATTGTATAAAAACCTAATTTTTAAGGCTGCCATATCTCCCATGGATATGATTTATATACCAAAATATCGGAAATTTTTAGTAGAACATATTTTATAAAAAACTCGGGAAAATCGGTTCAGATACAAAAAAGTGATGACCAAACTTTTTTTTTGAATACCCACTTTCGGGAACCATAGATCTCTCCGAGTCCAAGCTTTATAACTTAAGTACATGGTAAATTTGTTCCTTAACACGTCGGTATTTAAATCTTTCAAATAGGTTTAAAAATGGCTAAGTTATGATCAAAATACTGCAATCCCAAAAATTATTTTTTTTATACCCTTCTCCGAAGGTAAAAGGGTATATATAACTTTGTCATTCCGTTTGTAATTTCTACAATATTGATCCTACACCCTATAAAGTATATATATTCTGGGTCCTTATGAAAAGCGAAGTTCAAATCCGGCTGTCCGTCTGACCGTCTGTCCGTCTGTCTGTTGAAATGGGTTTTCCGAAGCCCCCAAATATGATGGGGGCTTGGTTGGGGTATCTTTCTATCAGGTATTCTTATTATAATTTTGCTATTGAAATTCAGCCAGATCGGTCCACAAATGGCTGAGATATGAGCCAAAAACCACGACTACCTCTAATTTTTTCCAAAAATCCGTTGTGGTTGTTGTATTTTTATTACTTTTTGCTGTATATCTGGGGAACGGCAAAAGCCAAAGTTTCCAAATTAGGTACACACATTTAGGTTGCCAATTCACACCATCCTACAAAATGTGGGCGGGATTGGAGAAGTGGGCGTGGTACCTCCCATACAAAGAAATATTAAAAATTTTATAAAAACCTAAATTTTAAGGCTGCCATATCTCCCATGGATATGATTTATATACCAAAATATCGCAAATTTTTAGTAGAACATATTTTATAAAAAACTCGGGAAAATACCCATTTTCGGGAACCATAGATCTCCCCGAGTCCTAGATTTTTAACTTAAGTAAATAGTAAATTTCTTCTTTAACACGTCGGTATTTAAATCTTTCAAATCGGTTTAAAAATGGCTAAGTGATGATCAAAATACTGCAATCCCAAAAAATTCTTTTTTTTATACCCTTCACCGAAGTTAAAAGGGTATATATAACTTTGTCATTCCGTTTGTAATTTCTACAATATTGATCCTACACCCTACAAAGTATATATATTCTGGGTCCTTATAAAAAGCGAAGTTCAAATCCGGTTGTCTGTCTGTCCGTCTGTCTGTTGAAATGGGTTTTCCGAAGCCCCCAGATATGATGGGGGCTTGGTTGGGTTATTTTTCTGTCAGGAATTCTTATTATAATTTTGCTATTGAAATTCAGCCAGATCGGTCCACAAATGGCTGAGATATGAGCAAAAAACCACGACTACCTCTAATTTTTTCCAAAAATCCGTTGTGGTTGTTGTATTTTTATTACTTTTTGCTGTATATCTGGGGAACGGCAAAAGCCAAAGTTTCCAAATTAGGTACACACATTTAGGTTGCCAATTCACACCATCCTACAAAATGTGGGCGGGATTGGAGAAGTGGGCGTGGTACCTCCCATACAAAAAAATATTAAAAATTTTATAAAAACCTAAATTTTAAGGCTGCCATATCTCCCATGGATATGATTTATATACCAAAATATCGCAAATCTGTCTACAATTAAAAAATGAGCTCGTCGACGATCAAAAACACCCTTTGTGAGACTCCTAGACGATTGAAAATGCTAGCTGGGTTGAAATAAAATATAAATTTATGTATTAATAAAATACTTTTTTATTCTACTTTTAAGTCAAACACTTTACTTTAGCTGCACTTTTGTGCAGGTAACCACAATTGTGTACCTGCACATTTAAGCAGGTAAATGCATTTAAGATAACTGCATTTTTGATTTACCTGCACAAAAAATCGTGCACAGGAGATTGTGCAGCTAAGTCAAAACTACTGTATATAACTTTGTCATTCCGTTTGTAATTTCTACAATATTGATCCTACACCCTATAAAGTATATATATTCTGGGTCCTTATGAAAAGCGAAGTTCAAATCCGGTTGGCCGTCTGTCTGTTGAAATGGGTTTTCCGAAGCCCCCATATATGGGGGCTTGGTTGGGGTATCTTTCTGTCAGGTATTCTTATTTTAATTTTGCTATTGAAATTCAGCCAGATCGGTCCACAAATGGCTGAGATATGAGCAAAAAAACCACGACTACCTCTAATTTTTTCCAAAAATCCCTAGTGGTTGTTGTATTTTTATTACTTTTTGCTGTATATCTGGGGAACGGCAAAAGCCAAAGTTTCCAAATTAGGTACACACATTAAGGTTGCCAATTCACACCATCCTACAAAATGTGGGCGGGATTGGAGAAGTGGGCGTGGTACCTCCCATACAAAAAAAAATTAAAAATTGTATAAAAACCTAATTTTTAAGGCTGCCATATCTCCCATGGATATGATTTATATACCAAAATATCGGAAATTTTTAGTAGAACATATTTTATAAAAAACTCGGGAAAATCGGTTCAGATACAAAAAAGTGATGACCAAACTTTTTTTTTGAATACCCACTTTCGGGAACCATAGATCTCTCCGAGTCCAAGCTTTATAACTTAAGTACATGGTAAATTTGTTCCTTAACACGTCGGTATTTAAATCTTTCAAATAGGTTTAAAAATGGCTAAGTTATGATCAAAATACTGCAATCCCAAAAATTATTTTTTTTATACCCTTCTCCGAAGGTAAAAGGGTATATATAACTTTGTCATTCCGTTTGTAATTTCTACAATATTGATCCTACACCCTATAAAGTATATATATTCTGGGTCCTTATGAAAAGCGAAGTTCAAATCCGGCTGTCCGTCTGACCGTCTGTCCGTCTGTCTGTTGAAATGGGTTTTCCGAAGCCCCCAAATATGATGGGGGCTTGGTTGGGGTATCTTTCTATCAGGTATTCTTATTATAATTTTGCTATTGAAATTCAGCCAGATCGGTCCACAAATGGCTGAGATATGAGCCAAAAACCACGACTACCTCTAATTTTTTCCAAAAATCCGTTGTGGTTGTTGTATTTTTATTACTTTTTGCTGTATATCTGGGGAACGGCAAAAGCCAAAGTTTCCAAATTAGGTACACACATTTAGGTTGCCAATTCACACCATCCTACAAAATGTGGGCGGGATTGGAGAAGTGGGCGTGGTACCTCCCATACAAAGAAATATTAAAAATTTTATAAAAACCTAAATTTTAAGGCTGCCATATCTCCCATGGATATGATTTATATACCAAAATATCGCAAATTTTTAGTAGAACATATTTTATAAAAAACTCGGGAAAATACCCATTTTCGGGAACCATAGATCTCCCCGAGTCCTAGATTTTTAACTTAAGTAAATAGTAAATTTCTTCTTTAACACGTCGGTATTTAAATCTTTCAAATCGGTTTAAAAATGGCTAAGTGATGATCAAAATACTGCAATCCCAAAAAATTCTTTTTTTTATACCCTTCACCGAAGTTAAAAGGGTATATATAACTTTGTCATTCCGTTTGTAATTTCTACAATATTGATCCTACACCCTACAAAGTATATATATTCTGGGTCCTTATAAAAAGCGAAGTTCAAATCCGGTTGTCTGTCTGTCCGTCTGTCTGTTGAAATGGGTTTTCCGAAGCCCCCAGATATGATGGGGGCTTGGTTGGGTTATTTTTCTGTCAGGAATTCTTATTATAATTTTGCTATTGAAATTCAGCCAGATCGGTCCACAAATGGCTGAGATATGAGCAAAAAACCACGACTACCTCTAATTTTTTCCAAAAATCCGTTGTGGTTGTTGTATTTTTATTACTTTTTGCTGTATATCTGGGGAACGGCAAAAGCCAAAGTTTCCAAATTAGGTACACACATTTAGGTTGCCAATTCACACCATCCTACAAAATGTGGGCGGGATTGGAGAAGTGGGCGTGGTACCTCCCATACAAAAAAATATTAAAAATTTTATAAAAACCTAAATTTTAAGGCTGCCATATCTCCCATGGATATGATTTATATACCAAAATATCGCAAATCTGTCTACAATTAAAAAATGAGCTCGTCGACGATCAAAAACACCCTTTGTGAGACTCCTAGACGATTGAAAATGCTAGCTGGGTTGAAATAAAATATAAATTTATGTATTAATAAAATACTTTTTTATTCTACTTTTAAGTCAAACACTTTACTTTAGCTGCACTTTTGTGCAGGTAACCACAATTGTGTACCTGCACATTTAAGCAGGTAAATGCATTTAAGATAACTGCATTTTTGATTTACCTGCACAAAAAATCGTGCAAAGGAGATTGTGCAGCTTAGTCAAAACTACTGTATATAACTTTGTCATTCCGTTTGTAATTTCTACAATATTGATCCTACACCCTATAAAGTATATATATTCTGGGTCCTTATGAAAAGCGAAGTTCAAATCCGGTTGGCCGTCTGTCTGTTGAAATGGGTTTTCCGAAGCCCCCATATATGGGGGCTTGGTTGGGGTATCTTTCTGTCAGGTATTCTTATTTTAATTTTGCTATTGAAATTCAGCCAGATCGGTCCACAAATGGCTGAGATATGAGCAAAAAAACCACGACTACCTCTAATTTTTTCCAAAAATCCCTAGTGGTTGTTGTATTTTTATTACTTTTTGCTGTATATCTGGGGAACGGCAAAAGCCAAAGTTTCCAAATTAGGTACACACATTAAGGTTGCCAATTCACACCATCCTACAAAATGTGGGCGGGATTGGAGAAGTGGGCGTGGTACCTCCCATACAAAAAAAAATTAAAAATTGTATAAAAACCTAATTTTTAAGGCTGCCATATCTCCCATGGATATGATTTATATACCAAAATATCGGAAATTTTTAGTAGAACATATTTTATAAAAAACTCGGGAAAATCGGTTCAGATACAAAAAAGTTATGACCAAACTTTTTTTTTGAATACCCACTTTCGGGAACCATAGATCTCTCCGAGTCCAAGCTTTATAACTTAAGTACATGGTAAATTTGTTCCTTAACACGTCGGTATTTCAAATAGGTTTAAAAATGGCTAAGTTATGATCAAAATACTGCAATCCCAAAAATTATTTTTTTTATACCCTTCTCCGAAGGTAAAAGGGTATATATAACTTTGTCATTCCGTTTGTAATTTCTACAATATTGATCCTACACCCTATAAAGTATATATATTCTGGGTCCTTATGAAAAGCGAAGTTCAAATCCGGCTGTGCGTCTGTCCGTCTGTCTGTTGAAATGGGTTTTCCGAGGCCCACAAATACGATGGGGACTTGGTTGGGGTATCTTTCTGTCAGGTATTCTTATTATAATTTTGCTATTGAAATTCAGCCAGATCGGTCCACAAATGGCTGAGATATGAGCAAAAAACCACGACTACCTCAAATTTTTTCCAAAAATCCCTTGTGGTTGTTGTATTTTTATTACTTTTTGCTGTATATCTGGGGAACGGCAAAAGCCAAAGTTTCCAAATTAGGTACACACATTTAGGTTGCCAATGCACACCATCCTACAAAATGTGGGCGGGATTGGAGAAGTGGGCGTGGTACTTCCCATACAAAAAAAATTAAAAATTGTATAAAAACCTAATTTTTAAGGCTGCCATATCTCCCATGGATATGATTTATATACCAAAATATCGGAAATCTTCAGTAGAACATATTTTATAAAAAACTCGGGAAAATCGGTTCAGTTACAAAAAAGTTATGACCAACATTTTTTTAAATACCCATTTTCGGGAACCATAGATCTCCCCGAGTCCAAGATTTATAACTTAAGTAAATAGTAAATTTCTTCCTTAACACGTCGGTATTTAAATCTTTCAAATCGGTTTAAAAATGGCTAAGTGATGATTAAAATACTGCAATCCCAAAAATTATTTTTTTTATACCCTTCACCGAAGGTAAAAGGGTATATATAACTTTGTCATTCCGTTTGTAATTTCTACAATATTGATCCTACACCCTATAAAGTATATATATTCTGGGTCCTTATAAAAAGCGAAGTTCAAATCCGGCTGTGCGTCTGTCTGTTGAAATGGGTTTTCCGAAGCCCCCAAATATGATGGAGGCTTGGTTGGGGTATCTTTCTATTAGGTACTCTTATTATAATTTTGCTATTGAAATTCAGCCAGATCGGTCCACAAATGGCTGAGATATGAGCAAAAAACCACGACTACCTCTATTTTTTTCCAAAAATCCGTTGTGGTTGTTGTATTTTTATTACTTTTTGCTGTATATCTGGGGAACGGCAAAAGCCAAAGTTTCCAAATTAGGTACACACATTTAGGTTGCCAATACACACCATCCCATACAAAAAAAAATTAAAAATTGTATAAAAACCTAAATTTTAGGGCTGCCATATGTCCCATGGATATGATTAATATACCAAAATATCGGAAATTTTTACTAGAACATATATTATAAAAAAAACTCGGGAAAATCGGTTCAGATACAAAAAAGTTATGACCAAATTTTTTTTTTTTTTAAATACCCACTTTCAGGAACCATAGATCTCCCAGAGTCCAAGCTTAATAACTTAAGTAAATGGTAAATTTCTTCTTCAACACGTCGGTATATAAATCTGTCAAATCGGTTAAAAAATGGCTGAGTTATCAGCAAAAAACCACGACTACCTCTAATTTTTTAAAAAAATCCCTTGTTGTTGGCTTATTTTTATTACCTTTTGCTGTATATCTGGTGGTACCTCCCGTACAAAAAATATCAAAAACTTCATAAAAACCTAAATTTGTGCACTGCTATATGACCGATGGTTACACCTTATATATCAATAGACCGGAAATCTTTAGCAGAAAATATTTTCTGAAAATTTCGGAAAAATCGGTTCAGATGCAAAAAAGTTATGGCCAAAATAAAATTTTTTTTATTAAAATATCCGTTTTCGGGAATCATAGATCTTCCCGAGTCCAAACTTTATAGCTAAAGTAAATGGTAAATTTCTTCCTTAACACGTCGGTATTTTAATCTTTCAAATCGGTTTGAAAATGGCTAACTTATGATCAAAATACTGCAATCCCAAAAATTATTTTTTTTATACCCTTCACCGAAGGTAAAAGGGTATATATAACTTTGTCATTCCGTTTGTAATTTCTACAATATTGATCCTACACCCTATAAAGTATATATATTCTGGGTCCTTATGAAAAGCGAAGTTCAAATCCGGCTGACCGTCTGTCTGTTGAAATGGGTTTTCCGAAGCCCCCAAATATGATGGGGGCTTGGTTGGGGTATCTTTCTATCAGGTATTCTAATTATAATTTTGCTATTGAAATTCAGCCAGATCGGTCCACAAATGGCTGAGATATGAGCAAAAAACCACGACTACCTCTAATTTTTTCCAAAAATCCCTTGTGGTTGTTGTATTTTTATTACTTTTTGCTGTATATCTGGGGAACGGCAAAAGCCAAAGTTTCCAAATTAGGTACATACATTTAGTTTGCCAATACACACCATCCCATACAAAAAAAAATTAAAAATTTTATAAAAACCTAAATTTTAAGGCTGCCATATGTCCCATGGATATGATTTATATACCAAAATATCGGAAATTTTTAGTAGAACATATTTTATAAAAAAACTCGGGAAAATCGGTTCAGATACAAAAAAGTTATGACCAACATTTTTTTTTAATACCCACTTTCAGGAACCATAGATCTCCCCGAGTCCAAGCTTTATAACTAAAGTAAATGGTAAATTTCTTCCTTAACACGTCGGTATTTAAATCTTTCAAATCGGTTTGAAAATGGCTAACTTATGATCAAAATACTGCAATCCCAAAAATTATTTTTTTTATACCCTTCACCGAAGGTAAAAGTGTATATATAACTTTGTCATTCCGTTTGTAATTTCTACAATATTGATCCTACACCCTATAAAGTATATATATTCTGGGTCCTTATGAAAAGCGAAGTTCAAATCCGGCTGTGCGTCTGTCCGTCTGTCTGTTGAAATGGGTTTTCCGAAGCCCCCAAATATGATGGGGGCTTGGTTGGGGTATCTTTCTATCAGGTATTCTTATTATAATTTTGCTATTGAAATTCAGCCAGATCGGTCCACAAATGGCTGAGATATGAGTAAAAAACCACGACTACCTCTAATTTTTTCCAAAAATCCGTTGTGGTTGTTGTATTTTTATTACTTTTTGCTGTATATCTGGGGAACGGCAAAAGCCAAAAATTCCAAATTAGGTACACACATTTAGGTTGCCAATTCACACCATCCTACAAAATGTGGGCGGGATTGGAGAAGTGGGCGTGGTACCTCCCATACAAAAAAATATTAAAAATTTTATAAAAACCTAAATTTTAAGGCTGCCATATCTCCCATGGATATGATTTATATACCAAAATATTTTTAGTAGAACATGTTTTATAAAAAACTCGGGAAAATACCCATTTTCGGGAACCATAGATCTCCCCGAGTCCTAGATTTTTAACTTAAGTAAATAGTAAATTTCTTCCTTAACACGTCGGTATTTAAATCTTTCAAATCGGTTTAAAAATGGCTAAGTGATGATGAAAATACTGCAATCCCAAAAAATTCTTTTTTTTATACCCTTCACCGAAGTTAAAAGGGTATATATAACTTTGTCATTCCGTTTGTAATTTCTACAATATTGATCCTACACCCTACAAAGTATATATATTCTGGGTCCTTATGAAAAGCGAAGTTCAAATCCGGTTGTCTATCTGTCCGTCTGTCTGTTGAAATGGGTTTTCCGAAGCCCCCAGATATGATGGGGGCTTGGTTGGGGTATCTTTCTGTCAGGAATTCTTATTATAATTTTGCTATTGAAATTCAGCCAGATCGGTCCACAAATGGCTGAGATATGAGCAAAAAACCACGACTACCTCTAATTTTTTCCAAAAATCCCTTGTGGTTGTTGTATTTTTATTACTTTTTGCTGTATATCTGGGGAAAGGCAAAAGCCAAAGTTTCCAAATTAGGTATATACATTTAGGTTGCCAATACACACCATCCCATACAAAAAAAAAATTAAAAATTGTATAAAAACCTAAATTTTAAGGCTGCCATATGTCCCATGGATATGATTTATATACCAAAATATCGGAAATTTTTAGTAGAACATATTTTATAAAAAAAACTCGGGAAAATCGGTTCAGATACAAAAAAGTTATGACCAAAATTTTTTTTTTTTAAATACCCACTTTCAGGAACCATAGATCTCCCCGATTCCAAGCTTTATAACTAAAGTAAATGGTAAATTTCTTCCTTAACACGTCGGTATTTAAATCTTTCAAATCGGTTTGAAAATGGCTAAGTTATGATCAAAATACTGCAATCCCAAAAATCATTTTTTTTATACCCTTCACCGAAGGTAAAAGGGTATATATAACTTTGTCATTCCGTTTGTAATTTCTACAATATTGATCCTACACCCTATAAAGTATATATATTCTGGGTCCTTATGAAAAGCGAAGTTTAAATCCGGCTGTCCGTCTGACCGTCTGTCCGTCTGTCTATTGAAATGGGTTTTCCGAAGCCCCCAAATATGATGGGGGCTTGGTTGGGGTATCTTTCTGTCAGGTATTCTTATTATAATTTTGCTATTGAAATTCAGCCAGATCGGTCCACAAATGACTGAGATATGAGCAAAAAAGCACGACTACCTCTAATTTTTTCCAAAAATCCCTTGTGGTTGTTGTATTTTTAATACTTTTTGCTGTATATCTGGGGAACGGCAAAAGCCAAAGTTTCCAAATTAGGTACACACATTTAGGTTGCCAATACACACCATCCCATACAAAAAAAATTAAAAATTTTATAAAAACCTAAATTTTAGGGCTGCCATATGTCCCATGGATATGATTTATATACCAAAATATCGGATATATATCGGAAAATATTTTAGTAGAACATATATTATAAAAAATCGGTTCAGATACAAAAAAGTTATGACCAACATTTTTTTTTTTAAATACCCACTTTCAGGAACCATAGATCTCCCAGAGTCCAAGCTTTATAACTAAAGTAAATGGTAAATTTCTTCTTTAACACGTCGGTATATAAATCTGTCAAATCGGTTAAAAAATGGCTGAGTTATCAGCAAAAAACCACGACTACCTCTAATTTTTTAAAAAAATCCCTTGTTGTTGGTTTATTTTTATTACCTTTTGCTGTATATCTGGTGAACGGAAAAGCCAAATTTTCCAAATAAGGTACACACAATTAGGTTGTCAATACACACCATCCTACAAAATGTGGGCAGGATTGGAGAAGTGGGCGTGGTACCTCCCGTACAAAAAATATCAAAAACTTCATAAAAACCAAACTTTGTGCACTGTTATATGACCGATGGTTACACCTTATATATCAATAGACCGGAAATCTTTAGCAGAAAATATTTTCTGAAAATTTCGGAAAAATCGGTTCAGATGCAAAAAAGTTATGGCAAAAATAAAATTTTTTTTATTAAAATATCCGTTTTCGGGAATCATAGATCTTCCCGAGTCAACTTTATAACTAAAGAAAATGGTAAATTTCTTCCTTAACACGTCGGTATTTAAATCTTTCAAATCGGTTTGAAAATGGCTAAGTTATGATCAAAATACTGCAATCCCAAAAATTATTTTTTTTATACCCTTCACCGAAGGGTACAATATTGATCCTACACCCTATAAAGTATATATATTCTGGGTCCTTATGAAAAGCGAAGTTTAAATCCGGCTGTCCATCTAACCGTCTGTCTGTTGAAATGGGTTTTTCGAAGCCCCCAAATATGATGGGGGCTTGGTTGGGGTATCTTTCTGTCAGGTATTTTTATTATAATTTTGCTATTGAAATTCAGCCGGAGCGGTCAACAAATGGCTGAGATATGAGCAAAAAACCACGACTACCTCTAATTTTTTCCAAAAAGCCCTTGTGGTTGTTGTATTTTTATTACTTTTTGCTGTATATCTGGGGAACGGCAATAGCCAAAGTTTCCAAATTAGGTACACACATTTAGGTTGCCAATGCACACCGTCCTACAAAATGTGGGCGGGATTGGAGAAGTGGGCGTGGTACCTCCCATATAAAAAAAAATAAAAATTGTATAAAAACCTAAATTTTAAGGCTGCCATATGTCCCATGGATATGAGTTATATACCAAAATATCGGAAATTTTTAGTAGAACATATTTTATAAAAAACTCGGGAAAATCGGTTCAGATAGAAAAAAGTTATGACCAAAATTTTTTTTTTTTAAATACCCACTTTCAGGAACCATATATCTTCCCGAGTCCAAGCATTATAACTAAAGTAAATGGTAATTTTCTTCCTTAACACGTCGGTATTTAAATCTTTCAAATCGGTTTGAAAATAGCTAAGTTATGATCAAAATACTGCAATCCCAAAAATTATTTTTTTTATACCCTTCACCGAAGGTAAAAGGGTATATATAACTTTGTCATTCCGTTTGTAATTTCTACAATATTGATCCTACACCCTATAAAGTACATATATTCTGGGTCCTTATGAAAAGCGAAGTTCAAATCCGGCTGTCCGTCTGACCGTCTGTCCGTCTGTCTGTTGAAATGGGTTTTCCGAAGCCCCCAAATATGATGGGGGCTTGGTTGGGGTATATTTCTGTCAGGTATTCTTATTATAATTTTGCTATTGAAATTCAGCCGGATCGGTCCACAAATGGCTGAGATATGAGCAAAAAACCACGACTACCTCAAATTTGTTCCAAAAATCCCTTGTGGTCGTTGTATTTTGATTACCTTTTGATGTGTATCTGGTGAACAGAAAAAGCCAAATTTTCCAAATCAGGTACTCACAATTAGGTTGTCAATACACACCATCCTACAAAATGTGGGCGGGATTGGAGAAGTGGGCGTGGTACCTCCCGTACAAAAAATATCAAAAACTTCATAAAAACCTGAAATTGTGCACTGTTATATGACCGATGGTTACAGTTTCAAAAGACCGGAAATCTTTAGTAGAAAATATTTTCTGAAAATTTCGGAAAAATCGGTTCAGATGCAAAAAAGTTATGGCCAAAATAAATTTTTTTTTTATTAAAATACCCATTTTCGGGAATGATAGATCTTCCCGAGTCCAAACTTTATAACTAAAGTAAATGGTAAATTTCTTCCTTAACACGTCGGTATTTAAATCTTTCAAATCGGTTGAAAAATGGCTAAGTTATGATCAAAATACTGCAATCCCAAAAATTAGTTTTTTTATACCCTTCATCGAAGGTAAAAGGGTATATATAACTTTGTCATTCCGTTTGTTATTTCTACAATATTGATCCTACACCCTATAAAGTATATATATAGTCTGGGTCCTTATGAAAAGCGAAGTTCAAATCCGGTTGTCCGTCTGACCGTCTGTCTGTTGAAATGGGTTTTCCGAAGCCCCCAGATGTGATGGGGGCTTGGTTGGGGTATCTTTCTGTTTATAACTTTGCTATTGAAATTCAGCCAGATCGGTTCACAAATGGCTGAGATATGAGCAAAAAAACCACGACTACCTCTAATTTTTTCCAAAAATCCCTTGTGGTTGTTGTATTTTTATAACTTTTTGCTGTATATCTGGGGAACGGCAAAACCCAAAGTTTCCAAATTAGGTACACACATTTAGGTTGCCAATACACACCATCCTACAAAATGTGGGCAGGATTGGAGAAGTGGGCGTGGTACCTCCCATACAAAAAAAAAATTAAAAATTTTATAAAAACCTAAATTTTTAGGCTGCCATATGTCGCATGGATATGATTTATATACCAAAATATCGGAAATTTTAAGTTGAACATATTTTATAAAAAACTCGGGAAAATCGGTTCAGATACAAAAAAGTTATGACCAAAAATTTTTTTTTTAAATACCCACTTTCAGGAACCATAGATCTCCCCGATTCAAAGCTTTATAACTAAAGTAAATGGTAAATTTCTTCTTTAACACGTCGGTATATAAATCTGTCAAATCGGTTAAAAAATGGCTGAGTTATCAGCAAAAAACCACGACTACCTCTAATTTTTTAAAAAAATCCCTTGTTGTTGGTTTATTTTTATTACCTTTTGCTGTATATCTGGTGAACGGAAAAGCCAAATTTTCCAAATAGGGTACACACAATTAGGTTGGCAATACACACCATCCTACAAAATGTGGGCAGGATTGGACAAGTGGGTGTGGTACCTCCCGTACAAAAAATATCAAAAACTTCATAAAAACCTAAATTTGTGCACTGTTATATGACCGATGGTTACACCTTATATAGCAAAAGACCGGAAATCTTTAGCAAAAAATATTTTCTGAAAATTTCGGAAAAATCGGTTCAGATGCAAAAAAGTTATGGCCAAAATAAAATTTTTTTTATTAAAATATCCGTTTTCGGGAATCATAGATCTTCCCGAGTCCAAACTTTATAACTAAAGTAAATGGTAAATTTCTTCCTTAACACGTCGGTATTTAAATCTTTCAAATCGGTTTGAAAATGGCTAACTTATGATCAAAATACTGCAATCCCAAAAATTATTTTTTTTATACCCTTCACCGAAGGTAAAAGGGTATATATAACTTTGTCATTCCGTTTGTAATTTCTACAATATTGATCCTACACCCTATAAAGTATATATATTCTGGGTCCTTATGAAAAGCGAAGTTCAAATCCGGCTGTCCGTCTGTCCGTCTGTCCGTCTGTCTGTTGAAATGGGTTTTCCGAAGCCCCCAAATATGATGGGGGCTTGGTTGGGGTATCTTCCTGTCAGGTATTCTTATTATAATTTTGCTATTGAAATTCAGCCAGATCGGTCCACAAATGGCTGAGATATGAGCAAAAAACCACGACTACCTCTAATTTTTTCCAAAAATCCCTTGTGGTTGTTGTATTTTTATTACTTTTTGCTGTATATCTGGGGAACGGCAAAAGCCAAAGTTTCCAAATTAGGTACACACATTAAGGTTGCCAATTCACACCATCCTACAAAATGTGGGCGGGATTGGAGAAGTGGGCGTGGTACCTCCCATACAAAAAAAAATTAAAAATTGTATAAAAACCTAATTTTTAAGGCTGCCATATCTCCCATGGATATGATTTATATACCAAAATATTGGAAATTTTTAGTAGAACATATTTTATAAAAAAATCGGGAAAATCGGTTCAGATACCAAAAAGTTATGACCAAATTTTTTTTTTTTTTAAATACACACTTTCAGGAACCATAGATCTCCCCGAGTCCAAGCTTTATAACTAAAGTAAATGGTAAATTTCTTCTTTAACACGTCGGTATATAAATCTGTCAAATCGGTTAAAAAATGGCTGAGTTATCAGCAAAAAACCACGACTACCTCTAATTTTTTAAAAAAATCCCTTGTTGTTGGTTTATTTTTATTACCTTTTGCTGTATATCTGGTGAACGGAAAAGCCAAATTTTCCAAATAAGCTACACACAATTAGGTTGGCAATACACACCATCCTACAAAATGTGGGCAGGATTGGAGAAGTGGGCGTGGTACCTCCCGTACAAAAAATATCAAAAACTTCATAAAAACCTAAATTTGCGCACTGTTATATTACCGATGGTTACACCTTATATATCAATAGACCGGAAATCTTTAGCAGAAAATATTTTCTGAAAATCTCGGAAAAATCGGTTCAGATGCAAAAAAGTTATGGCCAAAATAAAATTTTTTTTTATTCAAATTTTTAATATTTTTAATTAGGCTTAAGTTCATGAAATTTAATTTTTTATTAAATTATTTTTGTGAAGAAAGGAATTTTACAACATGAAAATTAATTAAAATTGTTATTGATAATCTTTCATTCTTGACGTGGCTCGGGCTCGAACCCTGGCCGGCAGGTTACCATGACATGTTTCGATCGCAACCACTCGATCTCCTCAGATGGATTTGCCGTCTTACCCTCGCAGCCATCGACGACTGCTGACGTCACTAGTCAAACATCAATCCTTAAACCAAATTGTATTTTAACATTTGGTAGATCGAAATTTGCTTTCCTTTTTTTTTTTTATTAAAATATCCGTTTTCGGGAATCATCGATCTTCCCGAGTCCAAACTTTATAACTAAAGTAAATGGTAAATTTCTTCCTTAACACGTCGGTATTTAAATCTTTCAAATCGGTTTGAAAATGGCTAACTTATGATCAAAATACTGCAATCCCAAAAATTATTTTTTTTATACCCTTCACCGAAGGTAAAAGGGTATATATAACTTTGTCATTCCGTTTGTAATTTCTACAATATTGATCCTACACCCTATAAAGCATATATATTCTGGGTCCTTATGAAAAGCGAAGCTTAAATCCGGCTGTCCGTCTGACCGTCTGTCCGTCTGTCTGTTGAAATGGGTTTTCCGAAGCCCCCAAATATGATGGGGGCTTGGTTGGGGTATCTTTCTGTCAGGTATTCTTATTATAATTTTGCTATTGAAATTCCATATCGGTCCACAAATGGCTGAGATATGAGCAAAAAACCACGACTACCTCTAATTTTTTCCAAAAATCCCTTGTGGTTGTTGAATTTTTATTACTTTTTGCTGTATATCTGGGGAACGGCAAAAGCCAAAGTTTCCAAATTAGGTACACACATTTAGGTTGCCAATTCACACCATCCTACAAAATGTGGGCGGGATTGGAGAAGTGGGCGCGGTACCTCCCATACAAAAAAAAATTAAAAATTGTATAAAAACCTAAATTTTAAGGCTGCCATATCTCCCATGGATATGATTTATATACCAAAATATCGCAAATTTTTAGTAGAACATATTTTATAAAAAATTCGGGAAAATACCCATTTTCGGGAACCATAGATCTCCCCGAGTCCTAGATTTATAACTAGGGATGAGATTTTCATGCACTAAAAAATCGAAAATATGCGCATAAAACATGCACTAAAAACTCCAAAATATGCATTAAAAAAATAAAAAATATGCACTACAAATTTTTACATTTTCAATAAAAAAAAAGTTTTTTTTTTAAATTTTATTTAAATCAAACAAAAAAATAGATAAAAATTCAGTTTGTTGTCATTCAAAGGTACAATATTTTTTAAATCTTAATTTAAAAAACTACTTAAAATTTTTGTTTGCATAAACAAATAAACACTTTTTTATATTGTCAAAAGTAAACCCTTGTCTGTTTGGACGCAAAAAACTTTTGTACATGGAAAATGATCTCTCAACGTCAACCGAAGTTATAGGAGCATACTTGAAGGATGCCAATTCATTTGGAGAATATTTATTTACTTATTCAGATCTAACATTTGATTCTTGATCGAAAATAGTTGAAATTTGCTTTATTTTTGAAAATCCGGTATTTTTTTGCAAAACGTTTTGGATTTTTTTTTTTTAATTTGTTGGGCAATTCTTAATTCCACATTGTTAATTTTTATTTCTGCAATATCAATGAATTTGACTTGCGTATTAAGTGAACTAAATCCCTCTAATTAAGTTATTGTTTCAGCAATATATCCATAGTTGGAAAATACAAATGCCAGTTGACTTTTGATGTTCTTTAAATTTAATATTTCCTTTACTTTTTGAATGGCATAAGAATCGGTTTCCACAAGTTCTTCAATAACTTTCTTAAATTGTTCAAAATTTTTTGAATAGTATTCTACAGCATCTAGCCAGGTTCCCCATCTTGTTAATACTGGCTGTGGTGGTAAGGGTACCAAGGGATACATTTCATTAAAAATTGCAACTCGGGAAGGAGCCTTTAAAAATATTTTTTTTCCGTATGAAACCAATAAATCAATATTATCGAGTTGGCTTCTAATTTCCTCTGCAACTCGGTGTAAACCATGTGCCAAGCAAGTAACATGTAGCAGTTTTGGATAAAATATTTTAAGCCCATTGGCAGCCTAAACCATGTAAGGCGCCGCATCGGTTAAAAATAGAAGGATCTTGTTTTTGTCGAAATCTTGCCCCAAGAAATTTATTGAGTCATGGAAAGCTCGAGCAATCGTAGCATGGTTGGCCTTTTCCAATTCCACAACGTTAAGCAAGAATTTATTTTTGCTAACTTCTTCATCTTTATCCAAAACTCCGACAATGACATTTGCAACGTAACGCCCTTCTATATCCGTTGTTTCGTCCATCGATACCCATAAATACTTGTCTTTCAAAAAAGAACAGATTCTTTCTAGTTCGGAATCATATATTTTGTTCACATAATTTTTTCTAAGAGTAGACTGGCAAGGGATGCTCTCATTCATGAAAGTTTTAAAAAGATTTCCTAAATTTTCGTTGCTTAATTTATATAAGGGTATGTCCGCGGAAATAAATGCTTCACATAAGTCCACACAAAACTTATTTGGTGTCTCTGTATTTTTAAGCAACGACTGGGACGACTTTTCTGTAACACGCTCGAGACGCTCCTTGTGTTTTTGACTATTTAAGTGTTGCTCAACCAAAAACTTCCTTTCGTGACTCACGGGTTTATTGCAAACTTTGCAATAGATTATTCGGCCATCAGATTTAAAGACATTGTTATGTTCGTTAACGTATTTCATTATGATAGAAGACTTTGATAGCTTTATCTTTGGCATATTTCCTGGGGAAAAAAATCTCGTTAAATAAAATATAAATATAATACGCGTTTGGCTGTTTTATACTCACAATTTAATTTTGATCAATTAGTGGACAAATTACATTTAAATTATTGTTTTAAATCAGTGATAACCACTCCATAGACTCGCAAGCCAGTCAATAATCGTATTTTTCACACAGACACGGTCGGTAATTCACATATATATTACAACTTTGTTCGTTTCAAAACATCAGACTATCATCAGTCTCTGCGACCGCACACAAGCACATAATATATTTGTGTGCGTGCGTTCGGGGCTTTCTTAGTTCGGGGCTTGGTTATCACTGTTTTAAATGTTAAAATTTCATTAATTCACATTAAAGTTTCCTGAAGAATCTGTGTTTTCTCAAAAATACGTTGCAAAACAATGAAAAAATTACATAAACGTTTTGATTTAAAAGTTTAAAGCGAATTAAAATGTTAGCATGTTACAAGGCGGATTCAACAACAAGTGGTGTCGATACTACAACAATCCAAGAACAACACAAACAACAGGGATTTTTTATTGCAATGTTAGTCTTTACGGCTCGAAATGTCAAAAATTCCTAACAAATCTAAGCAAGTTGGTCAAACTGTCAAAATCAAATGGCGTTTCGACACCACCTGTATTTGAATTCGCCTTGGCATGTTGCATCAAAATATGTAGTACAAGGCGAATTAACTCCAGGTAAGCTCAACTCGTCAGCCGTTCATCAGCTGTATCCACGGCGAGTTAAAAAAATGGTGAAACGTCAAAATATTGTTTTGTTTCTATACTGAAATTTGACAACAAGTCAGAAAATTGCAAAAACAAAATACATGGAGTTAACTCGCCATGTTTTGTAGTTGTAGAGTTGCACTTACCTGTTATTAATTCGCCTTGATCTAAATCTAAATCTAAAGTTGTATTTTAAGCAGAGTTCCAAAGGAATTTATTCATTAATTTTAAAATTTTTTTGTGGCAAAATTTTTTTGTGTACATATTCAAAATTTTTCTAAAGAACTTTGTTTTACAATATGGAAATCAAAAAAATCACTGAAATTGTCAAAATATGCAAAAATATGCATTTAAAATCGAAATATGCAAAAATATGCATTTTCACCAAAATATGCAAAAATATGCAACAACAAATCGATGCCATTTTAACGCAAATATATTGATTCGGAAAGATAATTGGTCGACATCGTTCTAGACTATCGACAAAAAACATGCATTTGCATGGAAATCGCATCCCTATTTATAACTTAAGTAAATAGTAAATTTCTTCCTTAACACGTCGGTATTTAAATCTTTCAAATCGGTTTAAAAATGGCTAAGTGATGATCAAATTACTGCAATCCCAAAAATTATTTTTTTTATACCCTTCACCGAAGGTAAAAGGGTATATATAACTTTGTCATTCCGTTTGTAATTTCTACAATATTGATCCTACACCCTACAAAGTATATATATTCTGGGTCCTTATGAAAAGCCAAGTTCCAATCCGGTTGTCTGTCTGTCCGTCTGTCTGTTGAAATGGGTTTTCCGAAGCCCCCCGATATGATGGGGGCTTGGTTTGGGTATGTTTCTGTCAGGTATTCCTATTATAATTTTGCTATTGAAATTCAGGCAGATCGGTCCACAAATGGCTGAGATATGAGCAAAAAACCACGACTACCTCTAATTTTTTCCAAAAATCCCTTGTGGTTGTTGTATTTTTATTACTTTTTGCTGTATATCTGGGGAACGGCAAAAGCCAAAGTTTCCAAATTAGGTACACACATTTAGGTTGCCAATTCACACCATCCTACAAAATGTGGGCGGGATTGGAGAAGTGGGCGCGGTACCTCCCATACAAAAAAAATTAAAAATTTTATAAAAACCTAAATTTTAAGGCTGCCATATCTCCCATGGATATGATTTATATACCAAAATATCGCAAATTTTTAGTAGAACATATTTTATAAAAAACTCGGGAAAATACCCATTTTCGGGAACCATAAATCTCCCCGAGTCCTAGATTTATAACTTAAGTAAATAGTAAATTTCTTCCTTAACACGTCGAAATTTAAATCTTTCAAATCGGTTTAAAAATGGCTAAGTGATGATCAAAATACTGCAATCCCAAAAATTCTTTTTTTTATACCCTTCACCGAAGGTAAAAGGGTATATATAACTTTGTCATTCCGTTTGTAATTTCTACAATATTGATCCTACACCCTACAAAGTATATATATTCTGGGTCCTGTCTGTCCGTCTGTCTGTTGAAATGGGTTTTCCGAAGCCCCCAAATATGATGGGGGCTTTGTAATTTGATGGGGGCGTTTGTAATTTTTAGTAAAACATATTTTATAAAAAAAACTCGGGAAAATCGGTTCAGATACAAAAAAGTTATGACCAAAAATTTTTTTTTAAATACCCACTTTCAGGAACCATAGATCTACCCGAGTCCAAGCTTTATAACTAAATAAATGGTAAATTTCTTCCTTAACACGTCGGTATTTAAATCTTTCAAATCGGTTTGAAAATAGCTAAGTTATGATCAAAATACTGCAATCCCAAAAATTATTTTTTTATACCCTTCACCGAAGGTAAAAGGGTATATATAACTTTGTCACTCCGTTTGTAATTTCTACAATATTGATCCTACACCCTATAAAGTATATATATTCTGGGTCCTTATGAAAAGCGAAGTTCAAATCCGGCTGTCCGTCTGACCGTCTGTCTGGTGAAATGGGTTTTCCGAAGCCCCCAAATATGATGGGGGCTTGGTTGGGGTATCTTTCTGTCAGGTATTCTTATTATAATTTTGCTATTGAAATTCAGCCAGATCGGTCCACAAATGGCTGAGATATGAGCAAAAAACCACGACTACCTCTAATTTTTTCCAGAAATCACTTGTGGTTGTTGTATTTTTATTACTTTTTGCTGTATATCTGGGGAACGGCAAAAGCCAAAGTTTCCAAATTAGGTACACACATTTAAGTTGCCAATACACACCATCCCATACAAAAAAAATTGTATAAAAACCGAAATTTTAAGGCTGCCATATGTCCCATGGATATGATTTATATACCAAAATATTGGAAATTTTTAGCAGAACATATTTTATAAAAACTCGGGAAAATCGGTTCAGATACAAAAAAGTTATGACCAAAAATTTTTTTTTAAATACCCACTTTCGGGAACCATAGACCTCACCGAGTCCAAGCTTTATAACTAAAGTAAATGGTAAATTTCTTCCTTAACACGTCGGTATTTAAATCTTTCAAATCGGTTTAAAAATGGCTAAGTAATGATCAAAATACTGCAATCCCAAAAATTATTTTTTTTATACCCTTCACCGAAGGTAAAAGGGTATATATAACTTTGTCATTCCGTTTGTAATTTCTACAATATTGATCCTACACCCTATAAAGTAAATATATTCTGGGTCCTTATGAAAAGCGAAGTTCAAATCCGGCTGTCCGTCTGACCGTCTGTCTGTTGAAATTGGTTTTCCGAGGCCCCCAAACATGATGGGGGCTTGCTTGGGGTATCTTTCTGTCAGGTATTCTTATTATAATTTTGCTATTGAAATTCAGCCAGATCGGTCCACAAATGGCTGAGATATGAGAAAAAAACAATGACTACCTCTAATTTTTTCCAAAAATCCCTTGTGGTTGTTGTATTTTTATTACTTTTTGCTGTATATCTGGGGAACGGCAAAAGCCAAAGTTTCCAAATTAGGTACACACATTAAGGTTACCAATACACACCATCCTACAAAATGTGGGCGGGATTGGAGAAGTGGGCGTGGTACCTCCCATACAAAAAAAATTAAAAATTGTATAAAAACCTAAACTTTAAGGCTGCCATATGTCCCATAGATATGATTTATATACCAAAATATCGGAAATTTTTAGTAGAACATATTTTATAAAAAGCTCGGGAAAATCGGTTCAGATACAAAAAAGTTATGACCAAAATTTTTTTTTTTAAATACCCACTTTCGGGAACCATAGATCTCCCCGAGTCCAAGCTTTATAACTTAAGTAACTAGTAAATTTCTTCCTTAACACGTCGGTATTTAAATCTTTCAAATCGGTTTAAAAATTGCTAAGTTATGAACAAAATACTGCAATCCCAAAAATTATTTTTTTTATGCCCTTCACCGAAGGTAAAAGGGTATATATAACTTTGTCATTCCGTTTGTTATTTCTACAATATTGATCCTACACCCTATAAAGTATATATATTCAGGGTCCTTATGAAAAGCGAAGTTCAAATCCGGTTGTCCGTTGGACCGTCTGTATGTTGAAATGGGGTTTCCGAAGCCCCCAGATATGATGGGTGCTTGGTTGGGGGATCTTTCTGTCAGGTATTCTTATTATAATTTTTCTATTGAAATTCAGCCAGATCGGTCCACAAATGGCTGAGATATGAGCAAAAAACCACGACTACCTCTAATTTTTTCCAAAAATCCCTTGTGGTTGTTGTATTTTTATTACTTTTTGCTTTATATCTGGGCAACGGCAAAAGCCAAAGTTTCCAAATTAGGTACACACATTAAGGTTGCCAATACACACCATCCTACAAAATGTGGGCGGGATTGGAGAAGTGGGCGTGGTACCTCCCATACAAAAAAAATTTAAAATTGTATAAAAACCCAAATTTTAAGGCTGCCATATCTCCCATGGATATGATTTATATACCAAAATATCGGAAATTTTTAGAAGAACATATTTTATAAAAACCTCGGGAGAATCGGTTCAGATACAAAAAAGTTATGACCAACATTTTTTTTTAAATACCCATTTTCGGGAACCATAGATCTCCCCGAGTCCCAGATTTATTTTTTTTATACCCTTCACCGAAGGTAAAAGGGTATATATAACTTTGTCATTCCGTTTGTAATTTCTACAATATTGATCCTACACCCTATAAAGTATACATATTCTGGGTCCTTATGAAAAGCGAAGTTCAAATCCGGTTGTCCGTCTGTCTGTTGAAATGGGTTTTCCGAAGCCCCCAGATATGATGGGGGCTTGGTTGGGGTATCTTTCTGTCAGGTATTCTCATTATAATTTTGCTATTGAAATTCAGCCAGATCGGTCCACAAATGGCTGAGATATGAGCAAAAAACCACGACTACCTCTAGTTTTTTAATATAAAAAAACCTAAATTTTAAGCCTGCCATATGTCCGATGGATATGATTTATATACCAAAATATCGGAAATTTTTAGTAGAACATATTTTATAAAAAACTCGGGAAAATCGGTTCAGATACAAAAAAGTTATGACCAAAATTTTTATTTTTTTAAATACCCACTTTCGGGAACCATAGATCTCTCCGAGTCCAAGCTTTATAACTAAAGTAAATGGTAAATTTCTTCCATAAGACGTCGGTGTTTAAATCTTTCAAATCGGTTTGAAAATGGCTAAGTTACGATCAAAATACTGCAATCACAAAAATTATTTTTTTTATACCCTTCCCCAAAGGTAAAAGGGTATATATAACTTTGTCATTCCGTTTGTAATTTCTACAATATTGATCCTTCACCCTATAAAGTATATATATTATGGGTCCTTATGAAAAGCGAAGTTCAAATCCGGCTATCCGTCTGACCGTCTGTCGTTCTGCCCGTCTGTCTGTTGAAATGGGGTTTCCAAAGCCCCCCAGATATGATGGGGGCTTGGTTGGGGTATCTTTCTGTCAGGTATTCTTATTATAATTTTGCTATTGAAATTCAGCCAGGTCGGTCCACAAACTGAGATATGAGAAAAAAACCACGACTGCCTCTAATTTTTCCAAAAATCCCTTGTGGTTGTTGTATTTTTATTACTTTTTGCTGTATATCTGGGGAACGGCAAAAGCCAAAGTTTCCAAATTAGGTACACACATTTAGGTTGCCAATACACACCATCCTGCAAAATGTGGGCGGGATTGGAGAAGTGGGCGTGGTACCTCCCATACAAAAAAAAAATTAAAAATTTTATAAAAACCTAAACTTTAAGGCTGCCATATGTCCCATGGATATGATTTATATACCAAAATATCGGAAATTTTAATTAGAACATATTTTTTAAAAAACTCGGGAAAATCGGTTCAGATACAAAAAAGTTATGACCAAAATACCCATTTTCGGGAATCATAGATCTTCCCGAGTCCAAAGTTTATAACTCAAGTAAATGGTAAATTTCTTCCTTAACACGTCGGTATTTAAATCTTTCAAACCGGTTAAAAATGGCTAAGTTATGATCAAAATACTGCAATCCCAAAAATTATTTTTTTTATACCCTTCACCGAAGGTAAAAGGGTATACATATATAACTTTGTCATTCCGTTTGTAATTTCTACAATATTGATCCTACACCCTATAAAGTATATATATTCTGTGTCCTTATGAAAAGCGAAGTTCAAATCAGGTTGTCCGTCTCTCCCCCCCCCCCCCCCCCCCCCCCTTCGCACTTGTTTACATATACTAGCATAATGCTCAATATGATTTTCGTTATCATCCTTCTTTATTATTTCATCTATTTAACGAAATTATTTTAACAAATCGAAACTAGGAATTTTTGTGTTTTTTGCTATTAAAAAACTCCCCAAAAAGATAAAAGAAAACAAACACGCATACTTACATGCCACAAACTATTTTGGTGAATATATTTCCATATTTCGGTTCACAACTGAAATAAGTTTTATGGTTTACAACTTTGCTATTGTGGTGAACAAAAACATCAAAAGTAATTACAACTCAACACGGTGAACATTAAACGGGCCATATTTTATTTTAATGATATTCAAACAAAGTTCCTTCATGGTTTAGTTGTCTAGGGGGTGTGTTAAGTTAGAAACTGTGAGTTCTCTGGTTCGAATTTTTTTTTTAAATTTGAATTTTTTTTATGTTCTAAAAACGATTTAAAAAAAATATTTACCAGTTTTCGCTTTTTAAATTTATTTTATAATTTTAAAGTATTATAAATATGTATGTATACAAACATATGTAAAAATTATTTAGTTTTTGTCTAGTTGCTCTGTATTCTGCTGCCACAATGGTGAAGGGTATATAAGATTCGGCACAGCCGAATATAGCACTCTTACTTGTTTCCATACGTTTGGGTTAATTTTGGACTAGTCCTGGTACCTTGTGGACTACTCTTTACACGCGTGTTTGGACTGGTCCTATTATTTCCAGGAATGTAATAATTTCTATGTCTTAACTTTTTTTAAACATAAAAATTGAGGTATCTTGTAAATAAATACGTTTAATTACCTCACTGAGGTATTAAAGCGTATTCGCTTAATTACCTCAGCGTATTGGTTTAAATGCTTACCCCGCATAATTACCCAAAAATATTGGCATTTTTTTCGAGGTAATTATCCGTGGGATACTGTAGTTATTCAACAAAAGTAAAAAAAGATGCAAAAAAAGGTATTATCTCACACTCCATTATAACTGGAAGTAAATAATGGAACAAACTTTCCATTTATTTTTGCAACATATTTAGAATGGAAAACGACAACTTCTCACATTTTTTTAGAAAAGAAGAAAAACCCGCGCGAGTGCTAGCATACATGCAGTGTTCCCAATTTTGATGTATATCTTATCCCCAATTTACGAAGTTGTATCTCCAAAAATATCCGAAATAGCTATATTCTTGTCCCCAAAAATCCCCACAAATCCTTAAAAATAAAATGCCAGTTTTATTAAAATTAACTTTATTTGTACTTTGAGTAACTTAAAAAGACACAAGAAAAATAATTTTGGATCAATATTTATCATTTCAAAAACTTCTGGTTCATCAGCCAGTGTAATTTTGTTTAACATGTTGTTTGTATTAAAAAGTGTTATCATTTGGGAGGATGGTATAAATTTTTCATAGAAAACTTAATTATTTTTAAAGTCTGTATTTATCCTTAGAAGAGCTTCTAATAACTCATACTGCATTATGTTGCAAATTTAGGTTTTTTATTTTATTTATTACAGAAACAACCCAATAAAAATTTTTACCATTTTGCGAAGCACTAAAGGTACATTTAAAGAAATAAGCGCACAATTATGCGCTACGCAATAAGACATACAGAAATGCAGTAAAGTAAGTGAAAGAACTCTCAAAAAATTTTATAAAAAAAAAATAACATTTCAAGTGCTACGGCATTCCCTTACTACGCAGCAGGTTTGTAAGGGAGAATACTAAAAAATAACTGTATCAAAACATTCAGTGTGTAAAGATGATCGTTACATCTAACAATATTTATGTGAGCTGAATAATGCGCTTTATGTGTCAAAAATGTATTGCTTCAAAGTGGGAACTCGCCATATAAAATTCATGTCTTCCGTAAGCGCAATGGTAAGCGAAACCCTTATGTTTCTCCCTTACAAACCTGCTTCGTTGGAAGCTCCATTTTTTATTGGGAAGCGTAACATGTTAGTACAGAAAGCATATTTAAAATTATTTCAGCATGCTATTGAAAAGTTATCAAACCGCCAGCGTCTTAGCATGACAAAAAAAAAAATTAATTTGTATCCACGTCTGGACCAAACCGGTCTTGCCATTGCACAAATGGCGTATATTAATAGTATATTATTCCTAAGAACCCCCAGCGAAAAAAGTAATTTTTCACCAAAAAATCCCCTGGGTATTTTCGCGAAATTTGTATCCCTAATTTGGGGATAAATCTCCAAAAATGAGAACTCTGCATACATGGAACATTATTGTTAGAAAAGAAAACACCATGAGAATTTCTGTATGTCCTACATTATTATTTTAAAAGTCGTTCAGTCTAATGCTTACCTAGGTCACCATCCCAACGAACAGAGACCATTTTAGGAATATTATTTGTAAAATATACTTTAATATTTACTGTCCTTTTTTATTTGTGTTCTTATTCCTTGCATGGAAGACTTACTAATTATGTAGTCGTTTACATTACGCCCAAGTGCTTCTAAAATATACACGGAGTCGCCCATTCTCAATTGTCAAACTTGATTCATTCATTTCAGAACATATCATTTATTGAATTCAAGCCCTGTTTTTTGATTTTATGTTATATTCGAATAATATGGCAAGCAAAACAACAACTTGTTGTAGACCAAGACAGTAATTCTAGAGTTAATGATGAAACAGAACTGGGGCTGAACGATGTTTTTCATACAGTTTGACATAAAATTATGCCAGAGAATGCGGTCGAGAAATAAAATCAATTTTATTTTGAGGACGTTTTTTTCTAATGCTCTCACATAAATACAATTATTCTCTTAACAATGATACCATACTTTCATTCAATTTCATACATTTTGTAAACAAAGAAAAATAAGAACAAAAGAAAACGAAAGAAATGAGAGAGAAGAGAAGAGAAGAGAAGTTACTGCCGACGTTTGAATTATGGGCTTTAAAATTTTTGCCTGAAGTTGAAGACTCAGTTCTGTTTCATCATTTAAGTTCCATTAGTTTTACCTTTTGTTACTAAATACTTGAACTTTTTTGTTCTTAAATTTATGAAACTTTATAAACATACGTTTTTTCTTTTCAAAAATAATTTTTTTTATCAATATTTTCAAAATTAACAACCGCTAATCTAAGATGCTTTTTTAATATTTTGCATGTCCAGAAATAATGATGGCTACAAAAGTGGGCAAAACCAATAGACAACAAGCTGAAACAAAACCTCAATGTTTTAAAAATTTATTGCTTAAACAAACTTAAAGTTAAAAATCTTTATTTCTTAAAATAAAAAATCTTCATTTGGGAAAAAAATCTTTAAACATTTTTTTGGTAAAAAATTTTAGATAAAATCTTCATTCTGGCAACGATGCTTTATATAGACATATATACATAGATATGTATTTGATAAATCAAATGTTGCTGTTTCTTTTTTTTTTTTTCTTTAAAGAATTTAATAGAATTTAAGCTATTTTACATATCGAGGGTTATTTTTTCAAATAGTGCTATCAGCAAAATCACAATTTTACAGGTGAGCGAAAAAACTGATTTTTTCGATAATGTTATTAAAAAATAACGTCTAAATCATACATATGTTAATTTTTTTTTAAATCCAGATATTCGCGCTCGTATGTCTCATAGCACTATTAACAAATTAAAAAAAACACTGAAATAAGCAGATAGCACTATTTAAACAAAAATGAGCTGTAATGAAAACTTTTCGAAACTTTAAGTTACGCGAATTTTCATTTAAATAATTAGTACGATTTAAAGAAACGCGTAATCATGTTAACAGAACTCGAAATTAAGTTAAAATTTTACACTAACGTTTATTGAAAATCAATAAATAATTAACCCTTAAGCGGACACCAGGTCCTGGCCAAGCATGTTTTACTTTTTTCCAGTTTTTTTTTAATATCGATATCTTCCCATAAGAATTTTTTAAGCGACACTTTTTTCGAAAATGACTTTTTGATGTGGAACTATACTAGAAGTTAAGCGCCACATTTTGGATTGGGTTTTGCTGCCCTGGATGCAAAGGAAACTAGAGAGAAAATAAAATTGTACCAACCGTCAAGTTTTCTCATTGGAATAAAGTTGATCCCTGAAATTTGTATTATTCGCCAAATATATCATGCTAAGCAACATTTTAAAAAATGTAATTGTCGTAGGCAACAAAAGGTCCACACAAAACGAAAGGATTTAGAGAGTCTACTCAAAAGAAAGTTTATTCCTGAACAATACATACAAGAATACATACAAGAATATTATAAAAAATACATTTGGTGAGAAAGAAGACGAATTGGAAGAGACAGACGAAGAAAATGATTTGTCTAACAATCAAAATGATTATTAATAATCTAATAAATTTCCGTTTTGATCTCTAAGTGTAATTTTTGAATTTTTGTTTTGAAATAAATGTTTTGTTACTTTTTATATAGATTTTTATTTATTTTATTGTTTAACAGAAAAAATAAAAAATAAATTAAACGACCCAATTTTTTGTGTCCATGGGAATGTTTTAAGCGCCATTTACCATTGTATCAAGCGCCAATGTCTTGACCACGAAAATGTACTAAGCGACAAAAACTTTATATCTGACTAAAATTTTGGTTTGATGATGTCAAGTTTTGTATTCTGAAATCGCTTTCCAAATATGTTCCTTTCAAGAAAATATACAAATAAATAACTAAATGAGACGTTTTTTCGTTTCCTACACAATTTTAGAAATGTCGCTTAATACATTCTTATGGGAAGGTATCGATATAATTATATATTAGAACGAAACTTTATGTTTTCCTCAATCAAAGTGTTTTTTACAAGAAACTGAGAAAAAAGTGTAAATTTAAACGCCTCACACTGGGGATTTTTGTATGGAGGTGAGGAAAAAAATATATATGTCAAAAAATATAATGATTTCATCACAAATTTAGTTTTATTTATATAGTAATACACAAAAGTAATCAAAATAAAGAAAATTAGGGAAATGCATATCGTTACCTACAATGTAAAAAAATTTAAAGGATTTATTTAATTTTTAATTCAATATTTATTATAAATCAATTTTTTATTTCATCACAAACTTAGTTTTATTTATATAGTTATACACAAAAGGAATCAAAATAAAGAAAGCTAGAAAAATGTACATCGTTACCTACAATGTAAAAAGCCCTAACTAAAAAAAAATTTTATTGATTTTTTTAATTTTTAATTTATTATTTATTTTAAATCTACTTTTTAATTTATTATTCTAAAAGAGCCTTAACTTCGTCGCTTATATCACTATGCTTTTTCTGGCTAAATGAAGGAGTCAAGTGTGAGATCATGGGATCTGATGTTACCATCATTCGGTGCATAATATCTTCGTTCGTGGCAATTCGACTGCATTTTCTGGAGTGTCTAAGGCAATATTTTTTAAAGTCTTTGTTACGACTTTCCTGAGCCTCTTCGGATAATAAGCCTACAGGAAAAATACACTTTTCAATTATATATTTTCCATGAATCAGAATTTTGTGGAGTGTTGAATTGTTTGTATGGTACGAGTATGTTATATCCTTCATTTTGTAACCAATGCATTAGATACTCGTATTTTTCTTTTGTAAGTTCAAGCTTTGTAAACATCCACAAAATTTTAATGTACAAATTTTGTGGTTGGTTTTTGAAACACTAGAAGAAAAATCAATTACTTCTTGAGGGAACATAGAACGAACTTCATCCCTTTTGTATCGTTTGGCGCGATCACAGCACTCCTCAAACGATTTGCGTGGCCGACCAATTGCAGAACTGGTAGAACATTCAGCCTCAGTAAACTTAATTGTAAATCTGCCTTGAAGCGAATTTGCATTCTTTTTTTTTAAATCGCGACTTCGTACGGTTAGAATCCTGCCATCTTTGTTTGAAGTTATAGTAAAAGATTTTATATATTGTATCCAAAATTTCACATGCTCTAGTATCGGTTAAGCCAACGTGCAATTTTTGCAAAAACTGTTTTAATTTTGTTCTGTCTTTGTCAACCTTCAGAAGCTTCGAGCATAAAACCCCATGAGAAATAGAAAAACTTTCCATTGCCGTAAAACTCTTGGGCCTTAGTTTCAGTTATAATTAAAAAGCCGGAGAAAAATTGGTTGTACTTTTCGCGTTCGTCAGCACTTGTTGAATGACAAAAATCGATCCATATTTTACTGACAGGTACGTTCCAAATATGAGCAGTAATAGATGTGGGTGGAATTTCTGTAAAAAAATCATATAGGTAGCCAACGGAAAACCCCAAATAATTAAAAAAGTGCACTTTCTTTTTTTCCTTTTAATTGTCCACGCACATTTATTACCGCTTATTACTTTGTTACCGCAATCATAAAAATCAAATAACCTTTTGTTTATTACTTAAAGACAGAACAAAATTAAAACAGTTTTTGCAACAATTGCATGTTGGTTTAAACGATACCAGAGCATGTGAAATCTTGGATACAATATATAAAAACTTTTACTGTAACTTCAAACAAAGATGGCAGGATTCTAACCGTACGAAGTCGAGATTTTAAAAAAAGAATGCAAATTGGCTTGAAGGCACATTTACAATTAAGTTTACTGAGGCTGAATGTTCTACCAGTTCTGCACTTGGTCGGCCACGCAAATCGTTTGAGGAGTGCTGTGATCGCGCCTAACGATACAAAAGGGATGAAGTACGTTCTATGTTTCCTCAAGAAGTAATGGATTTTTCTTCTAGTATTTAAAAAACCAACCACAAAATTTGTACATTAAAAACTTTGGGCATGTTTACAAAGCTTGAACTTACAAAAGAAAAATACGAGTATCTAATGCATTGGTTACAAAATGAAGGATATAACATACTCGTACCATACAAACAACTCACGAAAGAAAAAACTAACAGTTATCCTCTAGAAATTTCTATTACTGTAAGTTCAGGCAGTGTACCTCTGCAAAATCTGTTGGATCATACTGCTAAAAGAGTCCTAGAGACCAAATCAGTTAAGGAAATAAATAAAATTGAAAGCGAAAATCTAACAATGTACTATAAATGGGGATGTGATGGGGCATCTGGTCAAAGCGAATACCAACAGAGGATTTCAGATGATCAAATTTCCGACTCTCATTTATATATGACATCAGTTGTACCACTAAAGTTATCATTGAGTGATGACATAAATAAATTAGTATGGAACAACAATAAACCTTCTTCCACACAGTATTGTAGAACACTACAGTTTGCATACGTTAAAGAGACACCTCAAGTTAAACGAGAAGAAAAGAGAAGAGTCGATGAGGAGATATCTCAACTAAAAGAATTTGAGTTAACAGTAAATAATCGTAACTTTAAAGTAAAACATGAATTATATTTTACAATGATTGACGGCAAGGCAGCACAATCAGTAAGAAAGACACCAGCAGCATCTTCTTGTTTTATTTGTGGAGTAACAACATCCAAAATGAATAAAATCGAAGAAGTTCAAGCTATGCCCGTAAATGAACAAGCACTGCAATTTGGTATGTCACCACTTCATGCGCGTATTAACCTGATGGAGTGTCTTTTGCATGTAGCTTACAATATTGAATTTAAAAGTGGAAGAGTCGACTCAAATACTCGTCCGATAAGAGAAGCCCGAAAATGTTTGATAAAGCGTGAAATTAAAGAGAAAATCGTTAAACAAGGCTCTGGTACGACAAATTCAGGAAATACGTCACGAAGATTCTTTGCTAATCCTGCTTTGATTTCCGAAATCACGAAATCAAGAGGTTTTCAACAATTCTAGAAGATATAACCATTACCGAGGCACTAGATTCGAAAAAATTTGGTGATTTTTGTCTGGAGACGGCAAAAAAGTTTGTTGCACTGTACGAGTGGTACAATATGCCACCAACACTCCACAAAATTCTGATTCATGGAAAATATATAATTGAAAAGTGTATTTTTCCTGTAGGCTTATTATCCGAAGAGGCTCAGGAAAGTCGCAACAAAGACTATAAAAAATATCGCCTTAGACACTCTAGAAAATGCAGTCGAATTGCCACGAACGAAGATATTATGCACCGAATGATGGCAACATCAGATCCCATGATCTCACACTTGACTGCTTCATTAAGCCAGAAAAAGCATAGTGATATAAGCGACGAAGTTAAGGCTCTTTTAGAATAATAAATTAAAAAGTAGATTTAAAATAAACTAGTTAGAGTGCTATATTCGGCTGTGCCGAATCTTTGATACCCTCCACCGACACTTCGAATGTTTTAGGACTAATATCTGTATGATGTCTATTTATTATTATAATCTTTGTAAAAACAGACATCTGCATTAAAATTTGTTGCGGTTTAGACCTATATAAAATTATTGATCGACAATCAGAATCAATTTTAAAAAGTTTGAGTAGAATATCAGTTTAAGATGAACTTAAATAATTTTCAAGAGAACAAATTATATAAAAGCCATGGTAAGCTATGAACCAATCATCCCAAATTCTGCAGAACGATTTCTGGTATTAAAAAACATAAATTTCAATACAGCGGTGCAATTAGTTTAAGCGTTTGCAGTAAATTTCAAAGGGCTGCTAAAATGGAATAAAAGGAAAATTATGGACCGTATATCACAAAATTGCATAACATTTTTTCTGGCCATATGAAGCTAAACTGGAAGAAAGTTTACCGCGTATTTAATTATTTTACCAGAGTGGGCTTTATATGAGGCCTATGGTAAGCTATGCACCGATCTTCACCAAATTTCACAGTGTCATTTCTAGTTCTATAAAACTGTGATGTATCAAATTTTGTTATGATAGCGTTATTTTTTACGTTTTTATGCGTACTAAGCTGTTTTCCGGGAGTAAGGTTTATATGGGGCCTAGGGTAAATTATGAACTGATCTTCACGAAATTTCACAGTCTTATTTCTAGTCCTGTAAAACTTATATGTTCCAAATTTTGTTATGATAGCATTATTTTTTACGTATTTAGGTTTACTAAGCTGTTTTCCGGGAGTTAGGTTTATATGGGGCCTATGGTAAATGATGGATCGTTCTTCATAAAATTTTAAAGTCTTATTTCTCGTTCAATAAAACTGTGATGTACCAAATTTTGTTATGATAGCATTATTTTTTACGGATTTAGGCGTACTAAACTGTTTTCTGGAAGTAGGTTTTATATGGGGCCTATGGTAAATTATGGACCGATCTTCACGAAACTTAACAGTTTCATTTCTAGTCCTATTTAACTGTGACGTGCCAAAATTTGTTATGATAGCATTGTTAGTTAGGGTTTTAGGCTTACTATACTGTTTTCCGGGAGTAGGGCTTATATGGGGCCTAGGGTAAATCATGGACGGATGTTCAAGATATTTTACAGCGTGATTTTTAGTTAAATAAAACGAACTGTTGCGAAATCTTATATCATTCTGTGCATTTTTCCACCATTTATGTTAGTTTTTGTTACAAAATTATCAATTTTTTTTAGGTGGTGGTTCCACATTTTTATTCATAGCTCAGATCCTATTGAACCGATTTTGCTGGATTTCAATCCCAAACTGCTTAGGATAACTACAAGCAATTTGACACCAAGTTTGTTTATTTCTTTTGAGTCTTTCGAAAGTGAGCGTTTTTCAACAGACGGACAGACAGACGGACATGGCTAAATCGACTTAAAATTACTCAAGGACCCAGAATATATTACTTTATAGGGTCTGAGATGAATAATAAAAAAGTTTCACACGGAATTACAAACTTAATATACCCTCTTCACAACTAATTGTGGTGGAGGGTATAATAATAAATTAAAAAATTAAAAAATTTATAAAAAATAAATTTTTTGTTAGTTAGGGCTTTTTATATTGTAGGTAACGATATATATTTTTCTAGCTTTCTTAATTTTGATTACTTTTGTGTATAACTATATAAATAAAACTTAGTTTGTGATAAAATTAAAAATAGATTTAAAATAAATAATGAATTAAAAAAAAAAAATCTTTTAAATTTTTTTGTTAGTTAGGGCTTTTTACATTGTAGGTAACGATATACATTTCTCTAACTTTCTTTATTTTGATTACTTTTGTGTATTACTATATAAATAAAACTTAATTATTAGTATTGTGGTTATTTTATTGAACTATTTATGGTTTTTAATCCAAATTTTTAATATTTTTAATTAGGCTTAAGTTCATTCAATTTAATTTTCATTAAATTATTTTTATGAAGAAAGGAATTTTACAACATGAAAATTAATTAAGATTTATTGATAATTTTTCATTCTTGACTCAATCTGGGCTCGAACCCAGGTGTTTACGGACAGGTTACTCTAACATGTTTCGATTGCAACCACTCAATCTCCTCAGAGGGCTTGCCGTTTAACACTCGCAGCCATCGACGACTGCTGACGTCATTAGTCAAACATCAATCCTTAAATCAAATTGTATTCAACCTTTGGTAGATCGAAATTTGCTTTGAATGATTATCTATTTTAATTTATTTTAACATGTTATTCCTTTACTTCTGTTTTTCGTACTTTTTGTCAAGAATTCTTCTTGAAGTTCAAAGTACATATTTTTGTTTTTTCATTTTTTTCTCTTTCTTTTTCTTGTTGACCTTTTCAGCACAAGTTGAAGGACAAATGCAAACATAGAGCTCGTGCCTTAGCTTTAACAATTATTAGTATTGTGGTTATTTTATTGAACTATTTATGGTTTTTAATCCAAATTTTTAATATTTTTAATTAGGCTTAAGTTCATTAAATTTAATTTTCATTAAATTATTTTTATGAAAAAAGGAATTTTACAACATGAAAATTCGAGCCCAGATTGAGTCAAGAATGAAAAATTATCAATAAATTTTAATTAATTTTCATGTTGTAAAATTCCTTTCTTCATAAAAATAATTTAATGAAAATTAAATTTAATGAACTTAAGCCTAATTAAAAATATTAAAAATTTGGAATAAAACTTAATTTGTGATGAAATCATTATATTTTTTGACAAATATATTTTGTTCCTCACCTCCATACAAAAATCCCCAGTGTGCGCCGTGGGCGTAGAAATTGGCCAAATAAAAATTTTGTGCATATTGTATCCACCAGGGCCTGGCCATGTATGAACTGCAGTAAATAAAATCAAAATGAAACGTTTCAAAAAGCATACGCAACACATAAGAATTCTTTCATTACTTTTTTTCGAAGAATTATTCTATTTACCTACAAAATGTTCCTGCTATAGCCATAAAACTCCATACATATGTATAAAAGTAGTCCCAGCTAGTGCTGGGAAACTATCTATAGTACTATCGATAGTCTTAAACTATCGAAAATATCCATAGGAAAAATATCAATATCGATATTATTATTATTTAAAATACAGCTATGAAGACTAGAGTGGACCATCAATGAAGGGCAAATTTAAAAAGTTAACTGTTTCCTAAAGGAAAACAGTTCATAAATCTAATATTAAAAAAATGGAATTGGATTGGATTACATCCTAATTGGTTCCGTTTTTTAATCTTGGACTTAATGTCCGTCTGGCTGTCCGTCCGTCTGTTATAGAGTCGGTTTTCGAGAAAATTAAATTTTTCGTATGGGACCAAATGAAGGGTTGGAGATAGAGGATAAGTTTGTTCTAGAGAAATATTGGGAATGTAAAAATAATGGGGGCTGCACATACATTTTACGGCTGTAGGAAATATCGCCCAAAAAAAAAAAAATGAAAAATCGCCCAAAAACAAAATTGCATGTAAAATTGGGCCTGATTTCATATGAAAAATGGCCCAAAATTGTTGGGCTATTTTTCGTTATTGTTGGGTGATTTTTCGTTTTTTAAATTTGGGTGATTTTTCATAATGAATGTTGTATGAAAAATAGCCCATTTTTTTGGGCAATTTTTAATTTTTAAAATTCTACCATAATCTTACATAGCAGAGAAAACCATGTTTTATTATGTTTAATTTAACCAAATCATTGTCACCGACAACCATATTATGGTTAAATTAGTATCTTTAAAAAAATCACTTGAAATTTTAACGGTATTTTAAAAAAAAATTTACACATTTTTGATTATAAGTTAAGTTTCGGACGTTATGACAATTCTTCGATGGACATTATGACACTTTTAAAAGTGTCATAAAGTCCAAGGAGACTACGACACTGGACGTTATGACATGTCACCTAAATTTACATAAAAAATAAAAACTTTTTTGCAAATTGAGTAATTTTTTTTTTTTTTTGGGTCATTTTTCATTTTCTTTTTGGGCCCTTTTTCGTTTTTTTTTGGGCAAAATTTCATATTTTCCTTTTTGGGTCATTTTTCATGTTCGCTTGGGCGATTCTTCATTTGGGTGGTTTTTCATTTTTTTTTTGCCATTTTTCTTTGGGCGATATTTCCTACAGCCACATTTTACATCTCTAAGGGTGACTCCTCAGTAGTTACGGGCGTTTATCTCTCCATTTAGACCGAATTTCATTCTCACAGATTTCAATGTGCGTGTGGCACGGCAATTTTCAACCGATCGAGCTCATATTTTAAAAAAAATTTTTTTTACCCTAACCTACACAAAACTGGTCTACTTTTTTTTTGGAAAATCGATTTTAATTTATTATTTATTTTAAATCTACTTTTTAATTTATTATTCTAAAAGAGCCTTAACTTCGTCGCTTATATCACTATGCTTTTTCTGGCTAAATGAAGGAGTCAAGTGTGATCTGATGTTACCATCATTCGGTGCATAATATCTTCGTTCGTGGCAATTCGACTGCATTTTCTAGAGTGTCTAAGGCGATATTTTTTATAGTCTTTGTTACGACTTTCCTGAGCCTCTTCGGATAATACCCCTACAGGAAAAATACACTTTTCAATTATATATTTTCCATGAATCAGAATTTTGTGGAGTGTTGAGTTGTTTGTATGGTACGAGTATGTTATATCCTTCATTTTGTAACCAATGCATTAGATACTCGTATTTTTCTTTTGTAAGTTCAAGCTTTGTAAATATCCCCAAAATTTTAATGTACAAATTTTGTGGTTGGTTTTTGAAATACTAGAAGAAAAATCAATTACTTATTGAGGGAACATAGAACGAACTTCATCCCTTTTGTATCGTTTGGCGCGATCACAGCACTCCTCAAACGATTTGCGTGGCCGACCAATTGCAGAACTGGTAGAACATTCAGCCTCAGTAAACTTAATTGTAAATCTGCCTTCAAGCGAATTTGCATTCTTTTTTTTTAAATCGCGACTTCGTACGGTTAGAATACTGCCATCTTTGTTTGAAGTTATAGTAAAATATTTTATATATTGTATCCAAAATTTCACATGCTCTAGTATCGGTTAAGCCAACGTGCAATGGTTGCAAAAACTGTTTTAATTTTGTTCTGTCTTTGTCAACCTTCAGAAGCTTCGAGCATAAAACCCCATGAGAAATAGAAAAACTTTCCATTGCCGTAAAACTCTTGGGCCTTAGTTTCAGTTATAATTAAAAAGCCGGAGAAAAATTGGTTGTACTTTTCGCGTTCGTCAGCACTTGTTGAATGACAAAAATCGATCAATATTTTACTGACAGGTACGTTCCAAATATGAGCAGTAATAGATGTGGGTGGAATTTCTGTAAAAAAATCATATAGGTAGCCAACGGAAAACCCCAAATAATTAAAAAAGTGCACTTTCTTTTTTTCCTTTCAATTGTCCACGCACATTTATTACCGCTTATTACTTTGCTACCGCAATCATAAAAATCAAATAACCTTTTGTTTATTACTTTTTTTTTAATTCTGAGAATCATAAAAAAAGTCATAAATGTTTTTGCAAAGAATTTTGTGCATATATAGAGCAAATTTTTGAAATGCATACCTTCACTTAATTGTGAATAAAAGCGAAACGCGTTCATCGATTTTCATGATTTATGTCTCATTTTTTTCAAAGGTTATGCGACTTTACGGGAAAGTAATAAGACTTGAAACTTTTTTTTACTGTTTTGGATTTTTTATGAATTAAAAATAATAAATTTAAATTTTTTGGGCAAAAAATATTTTTTTTCTTCATAAATTTTTTTATAACTGCGAAACTGTTGCTTATGTAGCAAAATATTATATAAACAGATGAAAGTAATTGTAATTCTTGATTTTTCTAAATTTCTAAATTTTCAGCAACATCCGACTAGTGGTTCTCGAGATATGTTAAACAAAAAAACCTTATCAGAATTGAGTCCCGAATCAATCAGCTGAAAAATGTTGTACTGTATAATGCAACAAATTGAGAGGTGGCACCTGGTGGCACTTGAAATTTATTAATAATGTTAAAACAGATATAAGACAATGTATTAGTAGTGATTTCAAACTGAGGAAAAGTAAAGATAAAATTGCAGGTCCAAATGTTTGGAGAAAAATGGGATTTTTGTTATATGTTCATAAAAATACACAAAAAAAAAACTTAAGTCTCTGCAGATTTTTTTTTTCAATTTTAGTATACTGAAATATACTACTTTAAATAGAAAAAAAAGAAAAACGTTAGCTCACATAGTAAAATAATATTCGTATTTAAATTCTTAGGTTTAAATTAAGTTGGTTCGGTAAAACACACAAGTTCTGAGTTTGAGACGGATATAAAAAAAAACTGGCAGTCAGATCGGAGTAATTCTTTTTGATTTGATTGTACCATTTAGTCTAAAATTGCAACATATCACTGCATATTGCATGAAGACTATATTGACAATTTGACTTTTTTCCGCGAAATCCCCAGTGTGCGAACCAACTTAATTTAAATGCGAATATTTTTTTACTATGTGAGCTAACGTTTTTCTTTTTTTTTCTATTTAAAGTAGTATATTTCAGTATACTAAAATTGAAAAAAAAAAATCTGCAGAGACTTAAGTTTTTTTTTGTGTATTTTTATGAACATATAACAAAAATCCCATTTTTCTCCAAACATTTGGACCTGCAATTTGATCTTTACTTTTCTTTAGTTTTAAATCACTACTAATACATTGTCTTATATCTGTTTTAACATTATTAATCAATTTCAAGTGCCACCAGGTGCCACCTCTCAATTTGTTGCATTACACAGTACAACATTTTTCAGCTGATTGATTCGGGACTCAATTCTGATAAGGCTCTTTTGTTTAACATAACTCGAGAACCACCAGTCGGATTTTGCTGAAAAAATTTAGAAAAATCAAGAATTACAGTTACTTTCATCTGTTTATATAACATTTTGCTACATAAGCAACAGTTTCGCAGTTATAAATAAATGTATGAAGAAAAAAAATATTTTTTGCCCAAAAAATTTAAATTTTTTATTTTTAATTCATAAAAAATCCAAAACAGTAAAAAAAAGTTTCAAATTCTATTACTTTCACGTGAAGTCGCATAACCTATGAAATAAATGAGACATAAATCATGAAAATCGATGAACGCGTTTCGCTTTTATTAACAATTAAGTGAAGGTATGCATTTCAAAAATTTGCTCGAGATATGCACAAAATTCTTTGCAAAAACATTTATGACTTTTTTTATGATTCTTAGAATTCAAAAAAAAAAAAGTAATAAACAAAAGGTTATTTGATTTTTATGATTGCGGTAGCAAAGTAATAAGCGGTAATAAATGTGCGTGGACAATTAAAAGGAAAAAAGGAAAGTGCACTTTTTTAATTATTTGGGGTTTTCCGTTGGCTACCTGTATGATTTTTTTACAGAAATTCCACCCACATCTATTAGTACTCATGTTTTGGAACGTACCTGTCAGTAAAATATTGAAAAATACGTAGTATTTATAGGTGTTCATTTATCGATTTTTGTCATTCAACAATTGCTGACGAACGCGAAAAGCACAACCGATTTTTCTCCGTTTTTTTTAATTATAACTGAAACTAAGGACCAAGAGTTTTACGGCAATGGAAAGTTTTTTTATTTCTCATGGGGTTTTATGCTCGAAGCTTCTGGAATTTGACAAAGACAGAACAAAATTAAAACACTTTTTGCAACAATTGCACGTTGGCTTAAACGATACTAGAGCATGTGAAATCTTGGATACAATATATAAAAACTTTTACTGTAACTTCAAACAAAGATGGCAGGATTCTAACCGTACGAAGTCGAGATTTGAAAAAAAGAATGCAAATTGGCTTGAAGGCACATTTACAATTAAGTTTACTGAGGCTGAATGTTCTACCAGTTCTGCACTTGGTCGGCCACGCAAATCGTTTGAGGAGTGCTGTGATCGCGCCAAACGATACAAAAGGGATGAAGTACGTTCTATGTTTCCTCAAGAAGTAATTGATTTTTGTTCTAGTATTTCAAAAACCAACCACAAAATTTGTACATTAAAAACTTTGGGCATGTTTACAAAGCTTGAACTTACAAAAGAAAAATACGAGTCTCTAATGCATTGGTTACAAAATGAAGGATATAACATACTCGTACCATACAAACAACTCACGAAAGAAAAAACTAACAGTTATCCTCTAGAAATTTCTATTACTGTAAGTTCAGGCAGTGTACCTCTGCAAAATCTGTTGGATCATACTGCTAAAAGAGTCCTAGAGACCAAATCAGTAAAGGAAATAAATAAAATTGAAAGCGAAAATCTAACAATGTACTATAAATGGGGATGTGATGGGGCATCTGGTCAAAGCGAATACCAACAGAGGTTTTCAGATGATCAAATTTCTGACTCTCATTTATATATGACATCAGTTGTACCACTAAAATTATCATTGAGTGATGACATAAATAAATTAGTATGGAACAACAATAAACCTTCTTCCACACAGTATTGTAGTACACTACAGTTTGCATACGTTAAAGAGACACCTCAAGTTATACGAGAAGAAAAGAGAAGAGTCGATGAGGAGATATCTCAACTAAAAGAATTTGAGGTAACAGTAAATAATCGTTACTTTAAAGTAAAACATGAATTATATTTTACAATGATTGACGGCAAGACAGCACAATCAGTAACAGAGACACCAGCAGCATCTTCTTGTTTTATTTGTGGAGCAACAACATCCAAAATGAATAAAATCGAAGAAGTTCAAGCTATGCCCGTAAATGAACAAGCACTGCAATTTGGTATGTCACCACTTCATGCGCGTATTAACCTGATGGAGTGTCTTTTGCATGTAGCTTACAATTTTGAATTTAAAAGTGGAAGAGTCGACTCAAATACTCGTCCGATAAGAGAAGCCCGAAAATGTTTGATAAAGCGTGAAATTAAAGAGAAAATTGGAATACAGGTTGATACTGTTAAACAAGGCTCTGGTACGACGAATTCAGGAAATACGTCACGAAGATTCTTTGCTGATCCTGCTTTGATTTCCGAAATCACGGGTCTAGATGAAGACATAATCAAGAGGTTTTCAACAATTCTCGAAGATATAACCATTACCGAGGCACTAGATTCGAAAAAATTTGGTGATTTTTGTCTGGAGACGGCAAAAAAGTTTGTTGCACTGTACGAGTGGTACAATATGCCACCAACACTCCACAAAATTCTGATTCATGGAAAATATATAATTGAAAAGTGTATTTTTCCTGTAGGCTTATTATCCGAAGAGGCACAGGAAAGTCGTAACAAAGACTTTAAAATATATTGCCTTAGACACTCCAGAAAATGCAGTCGAATTGCCACGAACGAAGATATTATGCACCGAATGATGGTAACATCAGATCCCATGATCTCACACTTGACTCTTTCATTTAGCCAGAAAAAGCATAGTGATATAAGCGACGAAGTTAAGGCTCTTTTAGAATAATAAATTAAAAAGTAGATTTAAAATATATAATAAATTAAAAATTAAAAAATTCATTTAAATTTTTTGTTAGTTAGGGCTTTTTATATTGTAGGTAACGATATATATTTTTCTAGCTTTCTTTATTTTGATTACTTTTGTGTATAACTATATAAATAAAACTTAGTTTGTGATGAAATCATTATATTTTTTGACAAATATATTTTTTTCCTCACCTCCATACAAAAATCCCCAGTGTGCGCCGTGGGCGTAGAAATTGGCCAAATAAAAATTTTGTGCATATTGTATCCACCAGGGCCTGGCCATGTATGAACTGCAGTAAATAAAATCAAAATGAAACGTTTCAAAAAGCATACGCAACACATAAGAATTCTTTCATTACTTTTTTTCGAAGAATTATTCTATTTACCTACAAAATGTTCCTGCTATAGCCATAAAACTCCATACATATGTATAAAAGTAGTCCCAGCTAGTGCTGGGAAACTATCTATAGTACTATCGATAGTCTTAAACTATCGAAAATATCCATAGGAAAAATATCAATATCGATATTATTATTATTTAAAATACAGCTATGAAGACTAGAGTGGACCATCAATTTTTTTTTTTTTTTTTTTTTTTTTTTGTTGTCATTATTTTTTATTGAATCTTCATATATTAAATATGAACTAACAATAATTAATCAAATCTTAACCTAATACGTTATTTTATCTCCTGCCAGTGCCAGACAAAATTTTCTTCATCACGGGTTATGTTCACTTTTATAGGTGTTTATCGCTCATCTAATTGGGTAAGTGCTGCAGTGTCTCTTCATCTTAAGCGAGTGTGGCCGCCATGATTTAAAATATTTCGAGCTAGTGGATTTGGGTGTTGTTCAAGCCTTTTTAAATATTTTATTGCATATTTTGTAATCATAGATTTCACTAATGGCACATTGAGATCCTTATGAATGTTTGAGTTTTTAACATACCAGGGAGCGGCTGTGATTATTCGAAGAAGTTTATTTTGGCGCCTTTGAATTTTGTCGATATTAGAGGCCGAGGCAGTGCCCCATAGTTGAATACCGTAGCACCAGATAGGCTTTAAGATAGAGTTGTAAAGTAGAAGATTGCAATCGAGACTAAGGACAGAATTTCTTCCAATAAGCCAATGAATTTGAATGGCTTTTAGTTTAATTTGAGTTAATTTTGCCTCCATATGGCATTTCCACATTAATCGCCGATCCAGATGTATACCGAGATATTTAACATGCGAATGTTGAGGAATTATTTAATTATTGATTGTAATAGGGGGGCAAGATTCCCGGCGCAAAGTGAATGTTATATGTACACATTTTTGCTCATTGACCATTATCCTCCATTGTCTTAACCATATTTCTAGTTGAAATATATGATGCTGTAAGTAACGCGATGCTTCATAACGATTTTCGTGGACGCTTAGAAAAGCTGTATCGTCTGCAAATGTTGAAGTTTGTGTGTAGTTGCTTGTTGGCATGTCCGAAGTATAAATTAAGTATAATAGGGGGCCCAGGATGCTGCCTTGTGGGACTCCAGCGGCAATGGGCTGAGGTGAACTTAAGAAATTTCCTTCTTTAATAATAAATTGACGACCGACTAAGTAGCTTTCTAGCAGCTTGTGTGTGTTTGCTGGTAAATTTTGCTTCAATTTGTGTAATAAGCCATCATGCCAGACTTTGTCAAAAGCTTGCGAAACATCGATGAAGAGTGCTGAGCAATATTTCTTTTCTTCAAATGCTTTTCTTATGACATTTACTATTCGATGAGTCTGCTCGATTGTGCTGTGTTTTCTTCTAAATCCGAACTGATGGTTTGGAATACATCTATTTTCACTTAAAATTGGTGTTAATTTTGAAACTAATAATTTCTCAAACAGCTTTGACATATTTGATAATAAGCTAATAGGTCTATAAGACTCAACTTTTGTATGATCTTTACCTGGCTTTGGTATCATGGTAACTAAGGAAACCTTCCATTTTTCAGGATAGTATTCAAGGCGTAAAATAGCATTAAAAATAAAAAGAATAATTTTCTTTGCTATGCGAGGTAGCTCCAAAAGCATTTTATTACTGATTTTATCCATACCAGGTGCCTTCTTAGTGTTTAAGTCACAAATAGCCTTTTCGATTTCTCTTATCTCAAATCTGAGGGGAATAGCTGCTCTAGCATCAACAGGTGGTAACTCGACCGCAATATTGTGAGATATATTTGGTGTAAATACGTTTTTTAAATGATTTACAAACAGGTTTCCTTTTTCATTATCATTTCTTGCCCAACTACCATTCAAGTTTCTTAATGGTGGCTTAGATATAACTGGCCTTTTTAGATTTCTAGCTGCACGCCATAATGAGTAGTCAGATTGTGGAGTTGCATCAAGTTCCTTAAGATATTTTTCTAGAGAAGCCGTTTTCTGATTCTGCAGTAACTTTCTTAGCTTTTTTGTGCACTCTTTTAATAAAATCTTAAGTTGCGGAGATCTGTAAAGTTGCCACTCTCTTCGAACTCTCCTTTTTTCAGTCAAGAGCCGCTCGACATCTGAAGAATATATTTTAGTATTTTTAATCTTTTTGGGGGTATCGCTGGAATGTTGAACAGCTAGTTTCAGAAAACTGTCAAAATTGTCAATAGAGCGATCTACATAATCCGGTGTACTGAGCGGAATATTTTCTGTGCAATGGGTACTGAGATATTTTTTATATTTTAACCAATTAATCTGCGTAGCTGTCGTCGCTATGTATCCAGTCGGAGGTACAATTCTATTGGGGTTCATTATAGTAACAATTGTAGGTGTGTGGTCGGAAGATAATTCTAGGGAGGCTTCAACATGAATCGTTTCTATGGGAATGTTTTTAACCACGCCGAAATCGATGACATCTGGTATTTTTTGATGATCAGTGGGCCAATATGTTGGTTGTCCGCTCGCTACCACATTTAAATCCATTTTAGAAATTGTGTTAAATAAAACACGACCCTTTGGCGTTATATGTCGCGACCCCCAGAAGGTATGTTTAGCGTTATAATCGCCAGCGGCTAGGAAACACGGTCCTAATGATTTAAAATATTTATAATATTGGTCCTCCGATATTGAAAATCTAGGCGGAGAGTATAACGATGAAATTACTAGGTTTCTATTTAATTCCTCAACGCAAATGTTCGTTGCTTGGAGATAATCTTCACGATGATCACACATTAGGTAGTGTTTGACTCGGGTTTTTATTAAAATGGCAGAACCTCCACAAGCTCTATCTCGTGGGTCCTTGGTATCATATAGTATATAACCATTTATTTTAAACGTATTTCTTGAGGTCAAATGAGTTTCAAAAATCATCATAACATCAATTTGTTTATTTTTAAGAAAGTATTCTAATTCATTTTTATGTTGGCGGATGCCGTTTGCGTTCCAAAAACAAATTTTTAAACAGTTCATGGTTTGTTAAGTACAGCTTGCAATAACATCGATTGCATTCTAAGCATTTCCTGCATCATATTACCCATTGTGTTCGTAAAATTATTTACTGTTTGCACTAATGTTTCCATGGTTTTTTCTAAACGACTTAAATTAGAAACCGGAGTTTCATCATTACTTGGCGAGGCACCTTGCATTGGCTGATGGTTTGATTTTAGGACGTTAGCGTAAGAGGTTCTGTTATTACTAGGCTGGGGGGCTTGAATTGCATTTGTGTTGACTTGATTTGCAACCTGAATTTGAGGGGTATTTGTTTTCGGTCCAACCGTTTGCTTGACGATATTATATACAGGGCATCCTCTATAATTCGCAGTGTGATTACCGCCACAGTTGCTACATTTTTTTACGTTGGGGTCGGTTTTAGACTTATCGCAAGAAACTGTACCGTGTAGTTCACCACATACTACGCAGACAGGGGGTAAGTAGCAGTATGCCTTGGTATGGCCAAATTCTTGGCAGTTTAAGCACTGAACAGGTCCATTTTTTTTGTGCGGCTCTTCTATAGTTATTCTTCTGTAGAGAATATATTTTAAATTGTAAATAGGATGTGTTTCGTTTTTTTAAGTTTTACGTCGCCGGGTTCAAACTCCACTCGTAAAACTGGTTGGGGAATTTTTTCTCTATTTTTAATATTTACTACATGTTTTACCTTGAAGCCTTTTTCTTCTAGGAATGTTTTAAGGTAAGGATAAATATTAAAGACCCAACGTATATAGAAGCATTCGAAAAATGGAAAACCTTAATTATAACACACCCAATTCTTAGATATCCAAATTTTGAAAAGAAATTTACTCTAACCACGGATGCATCTAACTACGCAATTGGTGCTGTCTTATCGCAAGAAGGACACCCAATATGTTTTGCATCCAGGACATTAAATAACCACGAAAGAAACTATTCGGCAACGGATAAAGAGTTTTTAGCCATATTATATATACGACCATATCTTTATGGAAGAAAGTTCCAAATTCTAACGGACCATCAACCAATTAAGTTTTTACACTCAAAATATAAAGGAAAAGATATGTCTCCGAGACATCAAAGATGGCTTCTGAAACTAGGAGAATATGATTTCGAGATAGAGTACATAAAAGGAAAGGAGAATAGAGTAGCCGATTTTTTAAGTAGAATAGAAAATGCTAATGAAGAAAAAGATGGAAACAGAAAATATTCGGGAGAATTCGGATAATGAATCAGATCTTAACATAATAGACAATATAGAAGATGATGATGTATCTATAGTAACAGTTCACTCAGCGGAGGAAAATTTGCATGATCACTTTTATATTAAAGAGGAAATAGTCAATAAATATAGAACACAAATTATATTAACAGATAACAAGATCGAGGAAATGAAGATTTTACACGGTAAAAGAATTATTTTTATAGCAGAAGCCGATTTTAATAGAATGGGAGAAATATTTAGAAAATATATCAACAAGGGAAAGATAGGCATATTTTCGGAATTGTCCGAACATAGTTATAATATGGTTCAGGAAAAGTTAATAGAAATGTTCTCTAATGACAAACAGATAAAATTTATAAAGTGCACTATGCGGGCACAAGATATAGAAACCGAGGTAGAGGCAGTTAAACAAATATCTCTTTACCATTTTAGAGAAAGTATGCACTCAGGCATTATTGAAACATATAATCAGATAAAATACAAAATATACTATCCGAAGCTAATGGAATTAATTCAAATAGTCATTAATCAATGTGAAATATGCCAGGAAGTGAAGTATGATAGGAGACCAATTAAGCCAAAATTTGCAATTACGGAAACACCATCGGGGAAGAACGAAATTATACATATAGATACTTATGTAATTAAGGGAAACCATTTTTTTAATATATAAATTTTCCAAATTCGGAGCAGCTTACCCAATCAACGACAGAAATCACGTAATAATTATAGAACAATTAGAAGATCACTTTGCTAAAATAGGAAAACCCGGAATGATAATGGCGGACAATGAATTTAAAGCTATCAGAGTAAAAGAATTTTTAGAAAAGGAAAACGTTGAATTACATCTAACTAAACCAAATAGTCATACAGGTAACGCGGACATAGAGCGTTTGCATAATACAATTGCTGAAAAATTTAGAATATTGAATAAAATAGAGAAGGAAATCCCAACGAAACAATTGATTCAGAGGGCTATTCGAAATTATAACAACCGCTATCATTCGAGCATTAAATGTACACCTAGTGATGTCCATTCGGGGAAAATTAACTAAAATACAGTTAGAAAGAATTTAGAAGATAACAAAAGAAAAATAATAAATAAATTGAACGAAAATAGGGAAGAGTATACGGAAAATAGAGAGGAAGGATGTGTTAAAAACTATAAGGCAGTTAGACATAAGGAACAACCAAAATACAGAAAATCCAAGTTAGACAGAGTACATAATTGTAAAATTAAACGTCCTTTAAAATTTTCAGATATGGACAAAAATGATGACAATACTAATAGGGATACCGATAATTAAGGGAATGATGACTACAGAACGTCTGACAAATCAAATGGGATTTATAGATATTTGTGTGAAAAATAAGGAAATCGTTAATGAATCGGACATAATACTACATATAATTAACCTAAACGAAATAAGGACATTCTGAATAACATAACGGAGAATATTATTTTAATGTAAGAAGAGAATAAAAATTTGCTTCAGTTAGAATTAATGGACACAAATTAATGACTTTAATACCGAAACGAGACAGACAAAGAAGGAGACTCATAAATGGAATAGGAAGTATGTTAAATTAAAATAACATACGAGCATAACTACCCGCTTGAGTACTTGTAGGATACTAAATTTTATTTACAAAATTATTCTTAAGTACTAACATTGAAAACCTTAAACCTAACTAGAACTGATAAGCTACGATTGTACACATGCACACACTAGCGACCCTTAATTTATTACTCGTTAAGTGTTTTATGATCATGTTTAGGCACATGCGTATTTTAGTGATAAAAACAAAAGGTTTCGTTATCTGTGTTAGTGTTTGTCTAAATAATCAATTACACAGAATTACATACATATGGAAACTAAATCATCTCTTACTCTAATGACCTTTTTTATCTTTTATTCTTAGAACTAATGGAAATTTCTTTTTATGGGAAATTCCATCTCCACTAAATTATCTCTTATTCTAATGACCTTTATTGTCTTTTATTCTTAGAACTAATAAATATTATCTTTTAATAATAAACATGTTCAATTCTGAACATTCTGCCGGGCCTCCAGAGGAGCTGGAGCCGAGAAATCTAATTTTACTACAGTATTATTACTGCGGCAACACTGATATTTAATATACATTCAAAACAAAATTAGAATACCAATTATAATTAATATCAAAGATGCGTGTCCTGATACAGTATTGAGTTGAATTCTTTTTAATTCAACGTGGGATGCCTTCATTTTTTCGACTGCATTTTTTAAATAGTTCATCTCCTTTGTGTTGTTGATAATTGTCAAGTCTAAAGGTTTCACCAACTTGTTTTGTGCTTGATGGAATTCCACATTGGTCACAAAATATCGAGAAGCAGCTAATGTTATTCCTGCGTATACCGCTGTACATCCAGCCGGCAAATCCAATATTCCTTTGGAAGGTAATGTTAGCCAGTCATGTTTATTATTACCGCAATCTACGCTCACCGTTGATTGATCAAATATAGTAAATATCCATTTATTTTCCATGTGTAACTTTTTCCATATACTTTTTTTATGTGTGTACTCTTGGAAATAACATTCTGCATGCCTGGATTGCTTTAATGCCGAAACTTCACATGAACGCTCCACAGCAGGTTTCCATGAGTAACTTTCTTTACAATTGTACTGTTCTTGAGAGCTTCTTGAACATGTATTAAGCTGAGATTGTGACATCAAAAAATATAAATTTGTTGCAAAGTTATACACTATGTAGTCTCCGTCAACTATAGGTATTATTGCAGAGTTATTTCCTTCGACTGGTAGACGAATTATTTCGTATATTTCAGAAGTATGAGTTTTATATAAAGGGATTTCTGCTTGGATTACTAGACGGTTGTCCATTATGATACCTTTAGCTTCCATTGAACTGTAAACTTCTTTCAATTCTGTGCTAGTTTTCGTTCCTGGCAAGACTACCCCATCTGGCAATAACTTCTTTATGTTTGATAGTTCCTCTTGTAGCTGTGCAGTTGTTAAAAGAAGGAGGTTGACGTGACCATGGTTAACATCAATTAGCAAATCCATGATTGATGATTGAACTTCATTGTACTCATCGATCATTACATGTAGCTGAGTAATCATGACTTGAAACATAATAATTAATCGCTCAGAATTGGTAGTGTTTTCGACTTCATTGTAGAATGTCTTCAGCTGCTGGTATATTCCATTAAAATTTCTGTTTATTTCTTCGATGGTTTTCTTCAGCACATTTATTGTAGAGTTTACAATTGATGTCTGCTGCTTTGCAAGCTGTTGCAATTTTCCTTCATTCTGGAAAATATTTCGCATATTCTCTTCCATTAATCTGCGATCCTCAGCATCCATCACTCCAAAAAGCACATGGTATATTGAACCAACAAATTCGAAAGGTGATCGTTTCTGTCTTTCCTTTTTTATGAAATAGTTGTTGTTTTGCTCCAACATGTTATATCTGCGATTGACTAACCATACCAGACTTTCGCATGTTTCTTGATAGTTTCCTAATACGTCACATTGGTTCTCAATTTTTTCTTTTAATCTTTTAATTCGTGATATTTCTTCATGGTATTGGTGTAAGTCGTAATGGATAATCAAGGTCCATCTGGAATTGATTATATTCATTGTTCCAACATTATCCAGATACAATGCAGTATTCAATGGAATTTCTTTAATGCCAGCACCGGCATTATCTTTAAGTGAAGAGGAGTTTACGAGTGTTATTGCAGCTAGAAACCATATACACCACAATAATGGTTTCAGGAATATGCTTTTCTCTGCTCGTTTGACTTTTATGTTAAAACTTCTTACTGTATCTTGTTCTCTATTATCTGATTCTTCTGAGATCGGGAGTTCGATTAGTTTATGAATAGGTCTTTTTATTATGTTATTCTGGAATTTTAGCTTCACTACTCGTACTTTCCCGTCTTGTCCTTTATATCCTTCTATTATTCTCGCAAGTGGCCACCTTGCTGGATGGGTGTTTTCATTTCTAATCAACACCACTGCACCTTCTTTCAGATTTTCAATAGGATGTCTCCATTTATTTCGTTGTTGAAGTGTCACAAGGTATTCATCTTTCCAGCGATTCCAAAAGTCCTTTTTGAGCCGCTGAATAAGTTTCCATTTATTTAATGATGTTACAGCAGAATCTCCAATGTGTTCTCCTGCTTCCAGCAGCGGTCTCCCAATGAGAAAGTGTCCTGGTGTTAATACTTCTACCCCATCAACGTCATTAGCGCCTAATTCAACTAATGGCCTAGAGTTTAAAACTGCCTCTATTTGTGCCAGCAAGGTACTCATTTCTTCAAACGTCAATTTAGTTTCGCCTAGTATTCTGTTGAGATGATATTTCATTGATTTGACTCCGGATTCCCAAATCCCTCCAAAGTGAGGGGCTGCCGGGGGAATAAAATGCCATTCAATTTTTTGTTCAGCAAGGATAGGAATCAGTGTTTTATTTTTTTCAATTGCTGCCTTATAATCAGCATTTAGTTTTTTATTGGCTCCTACAAAATTGGTTCCGTTATCGGAATACAATTTCGAGCTTATTCCTCTTCTTGAAAAAAATCTTCTTAAGGCTGCGAGGAATGCATCTGCTGTCAAATCACTTACAACTTCTAAGTGAATGGCTTTGGTTGCCATGCAAATAAAAACTGCAATATAACCCTTGTAGGACTTTTGACCTCTACCTCTGGAACACTTTAAATGTATTGGACCGGCATAGTCCACTCCAGTATGAGAAAAAGGTTGGGATACATTTACTCTATACTCCGGTAAATTTCCCATTAATTGTTTCGCATCCTTTTGTTGATAGCGAACACATGTTGTACAATTTCTAACACATTGCTTAATAGCTGATTTTATTCCAAGTATCCAGTATTTGCGTTTAACTGTTGATTCCGTAAGCCTATTTCCACCGTGTAGTGTTAAACTATGGGCTTGACATATAATTAATGATGAAAGCTTAGATTTTTTCAAAATGATTGGGTGTTTGTGATTGTATTTTAACTTTGAATTACATAGCCTCCCACCGACTCGAAGAATTCCGTCTTTGTCTATAAATGGAAAAAGACCCGCTATTTTGCTTTTGTTATTTACTGGAAGTTCCTTTTTTAGCATCAAAATCTCTTCATGAAATTCATCTTGTTGATAATTAATAACTATAATTTTATCTGCTATTTCAAGTTCTGGAACTGTTAGGTATTGCGGATAATTCTGCTTCTTTTTTAATTTATTTATAAATCGAAGTACATAAGCAACAATTTTTCGTAATTTACTTAAATTGGAGCATTTGTTTACCAATTCCTTAAGAGCATTACGGCCTTCTGGTCCTGTTACAGTCATCAAAGTAGTCGTAGATTTCGTTTCTTCGTATTTCGGCCATAAGTCGGGAGTTTTTTGTAACCACTTTGGACCAGTCCACCATAATGAATGAGATATAAATTTTTCGGCATTGATACCTCTGGAAGCAACATCTGCTGGATTGTCTTTAGTGTTTACGTGATTCCACTTCCTTAAATTAAACCCGAATTTCTTTAGCTGATATTCAATTTTACGCTGAATACTTTTGCATTGTTGAATTGTATCTGCTCCAGTCATCAAATCGTCCATGTAAAAGTCTTCTTTTATTATGTTGTGAACAAGTATATCCTCTTCCTTACAGCTATCAGCTATGTAGAACAATGATCTTACAGCAAGAAATGGTGCAGACGCTGTGCCATACGTAACAGTATTTAATTTGTATTCCTTTATAGGATCATTTTTGTTTTCTCTCCATAAGACATGTTGATAAGATTGATCTTCTTCTACAATCTTAACTTGACGGTACATCTTTTCCACATCCGCTGTCACTACATATCTCCACAACCTCCACTTTATGACGATGTCAAAGATATCCTTTTGAAGTTTCGGGCCCGTAAACATTGTATCGTTTAAGCTATTGCCGTTTGATGTTTTAGCGGACGCATCGAATACTACACGTAATTTTGTTGTTAGACTGTTTTCTCGTATTACCGGTTGATGCGGTAGGTAGTACTTTCCACTATGGCTCTTATTTACCTCTGTCATGTGACCCAGCTCTAAGTATTCTTGCATAAATTTGACGTAGTCCTTTTTTAGCTTTATGTTGCGATCTAGTCTTCTTTCTAATGATAGAAACCTGGCTAACGCTTGTTTTCTGGATTGGCCCAAATTGATGTCATCTCTAATTGGCAATTTTACTACAATTTTGCCATTTTGGTTAATCATTGTAGTTTTTTCGAATATTTCTAGGCAGTGTTTATCTTCAGAATTTTCTTCAGCATTTGGAAGCTCTTCAAGCTCCCAAAACCTCTCCAGATTGGTTACGGCTGACAAAAATTTGTTATTATTGCTGTTATTAGTATAGACTCCTGTTAAAATCCAACCCAATTTTGTAGATTGAGCCACTAAGCCATTCTTTTTGCAAACTCCTTCTTCTAGAATATCGCCAAATACGTCAGCTCCAATCAGGATATCAACTCTATCTGACTTATTGTACATTGGATCAGCTAGAACGTAGTTGTCCCACTGACTGAGATCAATTTTAAATGATTTATCAGGTTGTGGTCCTGAAATTAAAGGTAGAACTACCGCATCTGTACTTATAACTTGGTCACTATAGAAGCGTGGTTGAATTAATAGTTTCACCATTGCCTTTGATGTGGCCACTATTGTACTTCCAAGTCCTTGTATGTTAGTTTTGCACTTAATTCTGGGAAGTCCTAATATTTGTGAAGCTTCTTCTGAAAGTGCTGTAATTTGTGATCCCTGATCAATTAGTGCTCTTAGCATAATTAATTCTCCACTTGCTGCACGAACTTTTACCTGTGAGGTCGCTAGCAGTGTTGTTGTAGTTGTGTTTGGTTTTTTTATCATCATTGATTTTGATGTACTAGATTTTGGTTCCTCGTTTTTTTCCTCATCTTTATGTAGCAGCTTATGGTGTCCTTTTCCGCAAATACCGCATTTAGTTTAAGATAACTGTCAAAGTTAACAAGAGAGAGATCCACATTCTCCGGTGTACTAAGCGGAATATTTTCTGTGCAATGGGCACTGAGAAATTTTTTATATTTTAACCAATTTATTTGTGTGGCTGGCGTCGCTAAGTAACCTGACGGAAATACAATTCTATTTGGTTTCGATATAGTAACAATTGTAGGTGTGTGGTCGGATGATAATTCTAAGGAAGCTTCAACATGAATCGTTTCTGTGGGGATGTTTTTAACCACGCCAAAGTCGATAACATCTGGAATTTTTTGCTGATCAGTAGGCCAATATGTTGGTTGCCCGCTCGCGACCACATTTAAGCCCATTTTAGAGATTGTGTTAAACAAAACACGACCTTTTGGTGTTATAAGTCGTGACCCCCAGAAGGTATGTTTAGCGTTATAATCGCCAGCGGCCAGAAAACAGGGTCCTAATGATTTATAATATTTATAATATTGGCCTTCTGATATGGAAAATCTAGGTGGAGAGTATAAAGAAGAAATTACTATGTTTCGATTTAGCTCCTCAACACAAATAGTCGTTGCTTGCAGATAGTCTTCACGGTGATCACACATAATGTAGTGTTTGACTCGAGTTTTTATTAAGATGGCAGAACCTCCACAAGCTCTATCTCGAGGGTCCTTGGTATCATATAGTATATAACCATTGATTTTAAACGTATTTCTTGAGGTCAAATGAGTTTCAGAAATCATCATGACATCAATTTGTTTATTTTTAAGAAAGTATTCTAATTCATTTTTATGTTGGCGGATGCCGTTTGCGTTCCAAAAACAAATTTTTAAACAGTTCATGGTTTGTTAAGTACAGCTTGCAATAACATCGATTGCATTCTAAGCATTTCCTGCATCATATTACCCATTGTGTTCGTAAAATTATTTACTGTTTGCACTAATATTTCCATGGTTATTTCTAGACGACTTAAATTAGAAACCGGAGTTTCATCATTACTTGGCGAGGCACCTTGCATTGGCTGATGGTTTGATTTTAGGACGTTAGCGTAAGAGGTTCTGTTATTACTATGCTGGGGGGCTTGAATTGCATTTGTGTTTACCTGATTTGCAACCTGCATTTGAGGGGTATTTGTTTTCGGTCCAACTGTCTGCTTGACAATATTATATACTGGGCATCCTCTATAATTGGCAGTGTGATTACCGCCACAGTTGCTACATTTTTTTACGTTGGGGTCGGTTTTAGACTTATCGCAATGAAGGGAAAATTTAAAAAGTTGTCTGTTTCATAAAGGAAACCAGTTCATAAATCTAAGATTAAAAAAATGGAATTGGATTGGATTACATCCTAATTGGGTCCGTTTTTTAATCTTGGACTTCATGTCCGTCTGGCTGTCCGTCCGTCTGTTATAGAGTCGGTTTTCGAGAAAATTAAATTTTTCGTATGGGGACCAAATGAAGGGTTGGAGATAGAGGATAAGTTTGTTCTAGAGAAATATTGGGAATGTAAAAATAATGGGGGCTGCTCATACATTTTACGGCTGTAGGAAATATCGCCCAAAAAAAAAAAATGAAAAATCGCCCAAAAAAAATTGCATGTAAAATTGGGCCTGATTTCATATGAAAAATGGCCCAAAATTTTTGGGCTATTTTTCGTTATTGTTGGGTGATTTTTCGTTTTTTTTTTTAATTTGGGTGATTTTTCATAATGAATGTTGTATGAAAAATAGCCCATTTTTTTGGGCAATTTTTAATTTTTAAAATTCTACCATAATCTTACATAGCAGAGAAAACCATGTTTTATTATGGTTGCAAACAACAAAACTATTTTTCAAGAAACTAATTTAACCATAATATGGTTGTCGGCGACAATGATTTGGTTAAATTAAACATAATATGGGTAGAATTTTTTTAAAAATGGTTTTGTAGCTTTTTCTTTGGGTGTATATACAAAATATATATATATATATATATATATATATCGAAAATAAGGATTTTCTCTTCTATGGTATAACAAATACTGGCTTCGCTAACTAAAGCTTCTCTGTATAGCCGGCCTTCGGCCGGGCGCAAGGATTTTCTCCTCTATGGTATAACAAAGACCGGCTTCGGTCTAATAATAAACCCTTTTTTGCAAATTGAGTAATTTTTTTTTTTTTTTTTTGGGAAAAAATTCGTTTTTGCTTTTTGGGTAATTTTTCATTTTCTTTTTGGGCCCTTTTTCGTTTTTTTTTTTGGCAAAATTTAATATTTACCTTTTTGGGTCATTTTTCATGTTCGCTTGGGCGATTTTTCATTTTTTTTGGGCCATTTCAATGTGCGTGTGGCACGGCAATTTTCAACCCATCGAGCTCATATTTTAAAAAAAAAAATTTTTTACCCTAACCTACACAAATACTTTTTTGGAAAATCGAAAAAAAATAATTTTGGGCCACTCTAATAAAGCCATGTTACAGCAGCTATACATACACACAGATTTTTGCCGTAAGTTTTTACTTTCTATTATTAAATTGCGCAGAACTACAGTAATGAATACAAACAAAAAGAATGGTATGTGGTATGGATTGCTTAGCTTTGCTTTTTTACTACTAACTTAAGTCCTTTATGCCGAAATTTGTATATGTTTACATAGGGACTAAAATGTCACATAGTTTTATGATGTGGTAAAAAAAATCCAATAAAAATGCAACTGCAATTGCGAGCGTAGGACAAAACAATGAACGACCAATAGAGGAAAAGTCCGCTAGACTGATTACCTTTTGGGTTGAGAATCAAAAACAATTTAGAACATAATCTAAAGTTAGAATTAAATATCGTATAGTCCCTATTACTTTGGTCTCTTCAGAAAGGTGCTTATCATCTAAAATAATGTGGATACATATAATTTTACTAAAGACCAGCATGAAAACATGCAACAAGGGAAGACTATAAAGAATTGTTTCATCTGATTCTTATATTTTTGGGTGATAGTTCTAAGCCCTATCCAACCGTAACAGCTTCAGGGGCTATTAATCGGGCTTTCTGGAGGAAGAAAATGATATATTCTTTAAAAATATGCATTTTTCGAAACCAGCTGCAATCTTACATGGACAATTCAAAATTGATGCCTTGCTAGAATTAAGTTCATTTATTTTAAGAAAAAATATCGAAAATTGGTACCTCGGTCAATGCTCACGACACAATCGTCTCAATGATCTTAGTCTATAAAAGCTGTTGGATAAATACAAAATTATTGATGAATCAGTTAAAGGCGCCAGGTTAAAAACTTTTCTAGGTCATCAGTGGTAGGTACTTTACCCCAAAATTTACTACCTTAACATTTTTTTTATGAATATATCGACACAAAAAAATTGAGTTGAATCGCAAAAAATCTACATACGCCAAGTAGTAGTAGAACGTTGTAGTAAATTTTAATAGAAGACAGCCTTAAAAATAAAGAAATTCAAGGATTAATTTCCTAAACCAATCTTAATTTTTTTTTAGCTTGCAATGTTTCAATTAATTTTTTAAAAACAGATCCAGAAAATTGGGAAGCCAACAAGTCATCCTATTTGTAAATATGGGAACAATTTTTTATGGTTGATTTGTAAGTATCTTAACGTCCACCGATTTTAATGAAACATATATCGTTTTAAAAGTATTTTTGCACAAGATGATTTTTTTCTAAATTTTCAGGAATCTTTCTTTTTTTTTTTTTTGACTCTGCAGCGCGATTAAAATACCAGAATATGCGCTCATTTTCTGATCATAAATTATATCTACTTTTGTCATTAATGATTAGTTTTTTTTTTATTAGTTTAGAGACATTTTCGACTCATTTTTAATAGTTTTTGTTATTGAATTTTAAATCAAGCACTTTTAAATCATAAGCGCGAGTCATTTTTGTGTCGATTTTTAAGCGTGCAGGTGATTAATCAGTTTTTAATCACCAAAAGTACACAAACAAGACTCATACGCTACAAATAATAGGACCAGTCCAAACACGCGTGTAACGAGTACCCCACAAGGGACTAGGGCTAATCCAAAAGTAACCCAAACGTATGGAAAAACAGGGTCTATTTAACATTACAATGTCCTAGGGCAGAACCATATAACCCAGCTTTGGACTGCAAAGGAGTAGTTTTAAAACTACTCCATGGTCCATGCTTGCATTACATTGGACTAGTCCATTTTATCAAAATGGATCAGGTAGACCAATATTATTTGCAGGGACATTTTGAAAAATAAAGTCGCGCAGAAATGTCGTTTAAGAAAATAAAAGTCGGAAACCTATTTTATGAAAATCTTTTAAATTAAATACGGGGATATGCAAAATATATTTTTTTTTCTCTCACAATTTTTGGAATTAAAGTGTTTGAAAAGCGTTTTAATTTATCTTGCAGACCACTGTTGCCAATTTGACGGTTTTACCGCGATTCTAGCGGTTTTTATGTGTCTATCGCGGCAAAATTTCCATTTTGACGGTTAGCGGGAAATCTAGCGGTTTTTTAAATATCAAAAGAATATAAAATTTTTGTTCTAGGAACTTGAAAATTTAAAATTTTTTCATGAAATAAGAGATTTAAAGTATGTATTTTTTATTAAGATTTTTGTATGACGTGCTAAATTCCCAATTTTTTATATTTAATAAAAACACTGAAATTTATTGTTGAGGGAAAGCTAGCTTCTATGCGCATTTCACTGGTTGCTTAGGCCAGATCATCAGGAAACCTTATCCAAAGATTTTAGAATAACTAAACATATTATACAAATAAAACCCTAAAGCGAATAAGAATTTTAAACACTCAAAGTCTTACTTGTAACAACATCAAAGCTCAAACAAAACACCAACAATAAACAGTGAGCTTATCTTTTCTTACATCCCCCTACAATTGGTTGGGTTCTTTCCGACTCGAATTGTAGCTGTAAGTGGGTAAAAAGAAAAAACAAAATTAAAAAACAATTTGTTTTATTCTATTGTCTTCGCAAGAAAACAACAAAAAAAACCAATTTGGCAATTCAGTTTTCTGCACGGGCACATGCAAGTATATTATCAAAGTTATTTACGGGAATACAAAATTAACTATTAAGATTTTTGTATGACGTGCTAAATTCCCAATTTTTTATATTTGATAAATACACTGAAATTTATTGTTGATTTTTTTTTTAATTAAAATTATAAAGTAAGAAGGAAAAAAATTTTGTTTTTTTTTTGAAATTGTATTCGCTTCCGCTATTAAAACATTTTACAACATTTTTTTAAATTAATTTTTTGATAAGGATTACCTGGAATTGTGTCAAATTATGTTCAGTTTACAAAAATAATTCGTATTTTATGGTGGATTATGTTATTGGTCGCAAAAATAGAAAAAGGCGGCAGCAAGAACCTTCTCATTTGATTTTAATTGCCTTTAGCGTGCTGAATACAAATCTTTTCACAGATTGATTCTACTTCGTCTAGTTGTTTATGGGCTTGACTAATATTTCGTCCGAAATAAGGTGGCTATGCTTTAAAGGGAATTTTATTCCAAGTCATATGCTAGTAATTTAATCCAAATCGGACAAATTCGACGAAATATTAGTTATTTTCATAATATATTTCTTATTTTATTTGTAATATATCTGGCTTTTTGATAAAAGATAAATATGTTAAAGTTTTGTCCTTATACAATTGTTTTAATACATTTCTGAAAACAAAAAATAGTACTATAAAACCCAAATTTATCGCAACTTACTTCTGAATAGCTCCGAAGCAGTTAAAAATATTAAAAAAAATGTTATTTGGATGATTTAAAGGAAATATTTTATTCGTAATCATTTGTAAATTTTGTTCTCAACCATTGGATCAGAATCGTTATGATGACATATATTAGCTTCGCCAGCCCATAATAAAAAAAAAAAAAGTGATGGAAAGACTTCAATATATATTATGTACTAACTTTTAGGCACTTTTTTAAAAGAAACATTCTTGTACGTTCCCGGGACTAAAAAAGCCAAGGAAATCAAAAACCTTACTATATTATTTTAATTAAAAGTAGCCTGATAAAAAAACTAGTTAAAGTTTTATTTTATTTAGTAATATCGATAGTGAAATCTGAACTATCGATAGTAGAAAATATCGATAGTATCCCAGCCAGGTCCAGGGGTACGTTAGTGTGAGTTTTTCTATAGCCACAAAAAGCTGCATATAAAATACAATGAGTCCCAGCCAGGCCCTGGGGTTTGTTTGCGTAAAATCATTTTGTTGTTTGCTTTAGGGTTAAACTTCATCCGCATATTTTAAATTATCATAAAAATAATGATATTCTTGCGAAATAGCAGACTTCAATGCTTTGGAAATGCATCCGTTTGCTTAATTTAAAAGGCCAGATTGTAAGGGTTTCGTTCTTTTTATATGATCGCTGCACAGTGTGGGAAATTTGGAAAAAAAATGGAAATAGTTGTATATTTTATAAATGGTAGGTTGGTTGAAGTTTAAGTCTTGGATTTGAGGTCTATAGACTTAGCAGGAGAGGTGCTATAGTTTCCTATAGTAGGACATCTCGGGCATAACAAAAACTAAAAACGATCCTTTATTCTTAATTTGAGCTGGATGCTAAAAATAATTTTTTAGTGAAAAGCGCTTGCCGAGTTCTTTATAGTTTATAATTGGTTTAGTATTTTGGGAATATAAGACTCAAATTAATCATAATTTGTTTGAAATATTTTTTGTGAATTATCCACAAGATTTTTTAATTGATAAAAACACTGAAATTTATTGGTTGCTTAAGCCAGATCGTCACCAAACTTCATCCAAAGATTTAAGAAAAACTAAAGATATACAAATACAATAAATTCGCTTAAAATTTTTGTTTGTGATATAATATCATGGTTATGTTGACCTTGACTTCGTCTGAGCTGGTCCATTCGGACGGTCCACTTTTGGGCGACTCGCTCGAGTTTTTATGACCTGATATGATTATAATAATTGTGCAATATTTTTTTTTTTTTTTTTTCATTATTTATTTATTGAATCTTCATATATTAAATATGAACTAACAATAATTGAAGCACAGCCGCGAATAACGTTTTAAGTTACAAAATAATAATTTTTCAGGAGAGCAAAAAAACGTTTTTTGAAAAGGCAGCATTATTTGTATTAAAAATTTTATTTTTTCTATTATTAAAAATAATGATAATAAAAACTTTAATGCAAAAGGCTTTTAAAACATTATTCCGCACTGCAAAACCATTTCGGTTTCATCATTTTGTTAGTAACTTGCAATGTTCTTCCATTGGCTGACACTTTGTACGCCATTTTGAAGGCGTTAAGGTGCATAGTTTTGGTTGATTTGATGTTTAAACTGTGTAAGAGAGTAAGGTTAACGGTTATCTGCAAAAAAACAGGTTTTGCAAAATGTGGCGTTTACAACGTTATTCGCGGCTGTGCTTCAATTAATCAAATCTTAACCTAATATTATTTTTTGTCCTGGCAGTGCCAGACAAAAATTTTGTTCATCGCGGGTTCTGTTCACTTTTATAGGTGTTTATCGCTCATCTAATTGGACAAGTGCCGCAGTGGCTCTTCTTCTTAAGCGAGTGTGGCCGCTATCATTTAAAATATTTCGTGCTAGTGGGTTCGGGTGCAATTCGAGCCTTTTTAAGTATTTTACTGCATATTTCGTAATCATAGTTTAAACTAATGGAACATTGAGATCCTTGTGAATATTTGAGTTTTTAACATACCAAGGGGCAGCTGTGATTATTCGAAGTAGTTTATTTTGGCGCCTTTGAATTTTTTCGATATTAGAGGCCGAGGCAGTGCCCCATAACTGAATACCATAGCACCAGATTGGCTTTAAGATGGAGTTGTAAAGAAGAAGTTTGCAGTCGAGACTAAGGACAGAGTTTCTTCCAATAAGCCAATGAATTTGGATGGCTTTTAGTTTCATGTGAGTTAATTTTGCCTCTATATGGCTTTTCCACGTTAAACGGCGATCTAGATGAATACCGAGGTATTTTACATGCGAATTTTGAGGTATTATTTGATTATTGATTTTAATAGGGGGGCATGATTCCCGACGCAAGGTGAATGTTATATGTACGCATTTTTGCTCATTGACCTCTATCCTCCATTGCTTTAACCATAGTTCGAGTTGAAATATATGATCCTGTAGGTATCGAGATGCTTCTAAACGGTTTTCGTGCACGCTCAAAAAAGCTGTATCATCAGCAAATGTTGAAGTTTGTGTGTAGTTGTTTGTTGGCATATCCGAGGTATATATTAAGTATAAAAGTGGGCCCAGGATGCTTCCCTGAGGGACTCCAGCGTCAATTTGCTGAGGAGAGCTTAAATAATCACCTTCTTTAATAATAAACTTTCGACCGACTAAGTAGCTTTCTAACAGCTTGTGTGTGTTTACTGGTAAGTTTAGCTTCAATTTATGTAATAAGCCTTCATGCCAGACTTTATCGAAAGCTTGAGAAACTTCGATGAAGAGAGCGGAACAATATTTTTTTTCTTCAAAGGCTTTTCTTATTGCGTTTACTATACGATGGGTTTGCTCAATTGTGCTGTGTTCTCTTCTAAAGCCGAATTGGTGGTTAGGAATACATCTATTATCATTTAAAATTGGGGTTAATTTTGACGCTAACAGCTTCTCAAACAGCTTTGATATATTAGAAAGTAAGCTTATAGGCCTATATGACTCAACTTTTGTGTGATCCTTTCCAGGTTTAGGTATCATGGTGACTAAGGAGACCTTCCACTTTTGAGGATAGTATTCAAGGCGTAAAATAGCATTAAAAATTAAAAGAATAATTTTCTTTGCTATGCTGGGTAGCTCCAAAAGCATTTTGTTGCTGATCTTGTCAAAACCAGGAGCCTTTTTGGGGTTTAAATCACAAATAGCCTTTTCGATTTCTCTTATCTCAAATCTTAGCGGAACAGCTGCTCTAGCAGCAACAGGTGGTAACTCGACCGCAATATCGTGAGATATATTTGGGGTAAATACGTTTTTTAAATGATTGACAAACAGATTTCCTTTTCCAACATCATTTCTTGCCCAACTTCCATTCAAGTTTCTTAATGGTGGTTTAGAGACAACTGGCCTTTTGAGATTTCTAGCTGCACGCCATAATGAGTAGTCTGATTGTGGGGTTGCATCAAGTTCCTTAAGATATTTTTCCAGAGAAGCCGTTTTCTTAGTCTGCAGTAACTTTCTTAGTCTTTTTGTACACTCTTTAAGTAAGTTCTTAAGTTGAGGGGATCTGTGCAATTGCCACTCTCTTCGAGCCCTCCTTTTTTCAGACAAAAGATGCTCGACATCTGTGGAATATATTTTAATAGTTTTTGTTTTTTTGGGGGCAATATTGGAATGTTGAACAGCTAGTTTCAGAAAACTGTCAAAATTGTCAATAGAGCGATCTACATAATCCGGTGTACTGAGCGGAATATTTTCTGTGCAATGGGTACTGAGATATTTTTTATATTTCAACCAATTAATTTGCGTAGCTGTCGTCGGAGGTACAATTCTATTGGGGTTCATTATAGTAACAATTGTAGGTGTGTGGTCGGAAGATAAATCTAGGGAGGCTTCAACTTGAATCGTTTCTATGGGAATGTTTTTAACCACGCCGAAATCTATGACATCTGGAATTTTTTGAAGATCAGTGGGCCAATATGTTGGTTGTCCGCTCGCTACCACATTTAAATCCATTTTAGAAATTATGTTAAATAAAACACGACCCTTTGGTGTTATAAGTCGCGACCCCCAGAGGGTATGTTTAGCGTTATAATCGCCAGCGGCTAGGAAACACGGTCCTAATGATTTAAAATATTTACAATATTGGTCCTCCGATATTGAAAATCTAGGCGGGGAGTATAACGATGAAATTATTAGGTTTCTATTTAATTCCTCAACGCAAATGTTCGTTGCCTGGAGATAATCTTCACGATGATCACACATTAGGTAGTGTTTGACTCGGGCCTTTATTAAAATGGCAGAACCTCCACAAGCTCTATCTCGAGGGTCCTTGGTATCATATAGTATATAACCGTTTATTTTAAACGTACTTCTTGAGGTCAAATGAGTTTCAGAAATCATCATGACATCAATTTGTTTATTTTTAAGAAAGTATTCTAATTCATTTTTATGTTGGCGGATGCCGTTTGCGTTCCAAAAACAAATTTTTAAACAGTTCATGGTTTGTTAAGTACAGCTTGCAATAACATCGATTGCATTCTAAGCATTTCCTGCATCATATTACCCATTGTGTTCGTAAAATTATTTACTGTTTGCACTAATGTTTCCATGGTTTTTTCTAAACGACTTAAATTAGAAAATTGAGTTTCATCATTACTTGGCGAGGCACCTTGCATTGGCTCATGGTTTGATTTTAGGACGTTAGCGTAAGAGGTTCTGTTACTACTAGGCTGGGGGGCTTGAATTGCATTTGTGTTAACCTGATTTGTTACCTGCATTTGAGGGGGATTAGTTTTCGGTCCGACCGACTGCTTGACGATAGTATATACAGGGCATCCTCTATAATTGGCAGTGTGATTACCGCCACAGTTGCTACATTTTTTTACGTTGGGGTCGGTTTTAGACTTGTCGCAAAGAACTGTTCCATGTAATTCACCACATACTACGCAAACAGGGGCTAAGTAGCAGTATGCCTTAGTATGGCCAAATTCCTGGCAGTTTAGACATTGAACAGGACCATTTCTTTTGTGCGGCTCCTCAATAGTTACCCTTCTGTACAGAATATATTTCAAATTATAAATTGGATGCGTTTCATTTTTTTTCAGCTTAACGTCGCCGGGTTCAAGCTCCACTCGAAATAGTGGTTGGGGATTTTTTTCCCTATTTTTGATATTTGTTACGTTTTTGATTTTAAAGCCCTTCTCTTCCAAAAAAGCTTTAATTTCCCCTGGGTCTACGCATGAGTCTATGCCCTTGATTACTACCTGAAGACCTTTACTGCTCTTCAGTTGATACGTATAAAAGTTTTTATTCAGAGTCTCAAATCTTGTAATTACCTTTCGAAAATCATCCTCGTGATTCACCTGTATTTTAGTCTCGTTAATGATACCGCGCTTTATTGCAGCTACATAAAAGGAATTTTCACCTATCTCCGAAATTAAACTTTTTATTAACTCATTAGAGTTTTGCTCTCTAAGGTATATCGGGGGTGGCTTAGACGATTTAATGACGTTTGGTGCTTCAGAGGATTCATCCTCCAGAATCGCGAAACGATTTTGTGTATTTATTTTATCAAAAGATGGTACTTTTGAGGCCGAAGCAACTGCTGCAGAGGTAGGGCTGCGTCCCCGTTTAAGCACTGTTATGTACCTGTCCATACCAACTTGTACTGTAGGCTTTTGACAACTTTTTACAGGGGGGTTTTCCATTGCATTTGTGTTTAAGTTCATGGTATCATTGCCCACTAAATTTGTTTTTGACGTCACGGCAATACTTGCTGGCCTGGCAACACTTGTCACCAAATCTTGTTGTAGTTTTTTTAATGAGTCACTATCCACCGTTTGTGTAAATACCGAGGGTGAGAGGGAACGTGTTCGAGTAATTGGCTTAGCCGTTAGGTAGTTAATATTGTTTTGTTTGGTTTTATTTATTTCTGCATTATTTTCATTTGTATTAACTAAAACGTAAACGTTTCTTTCATTTTGTCTTAGTGTTGTTTGTACTCATGCAAAGAGTTGTTTTTGTTTTTCACCGTTTTGCTTTGCTTTAATATTTTTATTATTTATTGTATTTTACAACAACAAAAGAAAAACCAGAATTTAAATGTTTTTTTCAGAATATGTATACACATGTATGAACATTCATACGTACATATATATTTTTACTGATTTATTTTATTTAATTTGATCGTTTTAAATTGTTCACTATTATGTTAAATAATTTAATTAACAAAATATATTATTTTGTTTTTTTTTTTAAGCGTCCATTCGCTGCTTAGATTACAAAATCAAATGTGATTAATTAATAGTTCAAATTGTATGCGGGGCTAAAATACACGTCTGTATCACAACAAAGCACAAACCGAAATTGTGCAATATGAATACTAAGATCCGTGCTTGGCAGCCATTATATTTCTAAAAACACTAATTTTTGGGAATTTTCGGCTGTTTTATGAGAATTGTGGAATTCGTTTTGTAAGTTTAAGAAAATTTTGAGCTGGTTTGTAAAAGGCATTAAAAAATGTATTTATTTGTAAAATTTCATTAAATAATATAAGCTAACAAATATTTTATTGCATAATAAAAATTTATATTGTTTACAACAACTCATAAAACAATTTTTTGCAGTTTTTTTTGCAAAATTTCTACAACGAATTTTAAAATTATATTAGTTTATGAAATCTAGACACAATTCCCAACCCTTTGATGTATAATATGCCTACTTTGTAACAACAATTTTTATCATTTTATTATATGAAGTAATATTTTTTATGTAGATAGCACTATTTTACAAGAAAAAATAAACGTGTGTGTTAGATAGCACAATAAAATATTTATGAAAAAACACGTTTTGGGAAATTTTTTTTTCAAATTAAAATTACAGATGACCCTTCAGTAAGTGAACTCGTTGCTAAAAAAAACACACACATTTTTGAAAAATTGCACATAGAACTGTTTGAAAAATAACCCTCGATATATTTGAAGTGCTGTGGTTGCTGATGCTTTAGCGGTATACGATTGAAAATGTTATTGAATACTTAAAATGGATCATGTTGCAGATTATCCACAGTGAAAGGGGAATTTTAAAATAAATAAATAATTTTTTTTATGAATTCACAGAATCTTTATTTTTTTTTATCTTATTCTAAGCGCATTTAACATAAAAGAAAACAAACAAATATGTATATACAGTATATCTGTATAAACAATATAATATAAGTAAGTCAAGTAATCATAACATCATATTTGATAAATACGTGTAAAACAAAGAAAAAAACAAGTAAGAGTGCTATATTCGGCTGTGCCGAATCTTATATACCCTTCACCATTGTGGGAGCAGAATACAGAGCAGAGATCAGCAATGAATCGCTATAAGTGCGTAGAAATCATTTCAACTTAACTACTCTGATTCACTCATACTCACAAGAGAAATATTTATGAGTGCGACGTCGACATTATAATAAATATATAAATATATATAAATGACGTCAGCATGATTTATAATTTCAAGAAAATACTTACAATACTCACAAAGATTCATATCATTTAGCTCATCTATTTACCGTTTTAACACAACAGATAAAACACAGAAGTTAATAAACAGCGCTGCCAGATAAATTTGCCGAAAACTCGTCCACTTCATACATGTAACTTTAGTAAACTGTAATTGCCAAATCGTCACTTTGCTATTTCGGGGACACATCTGGCAGCCTCGCATTTTGCTTCGCCTATACACATTGACTTGAGAAGATTCTAAATCAAACACAACAAATTTTGCTAAGTATGAGTACGATGAATAAAATGAAACTTTTGAGTGAATATGAGTTTGAATAACATTGGAATAAGTATGAGTGCGTATAAGTACAAGAATTTATGAGTCATGATTTAGCTCTACTCACTTTTTCACTACTCATTGCTGATCTCTGATACAGAGCAACTAGACAAAAACTAAACAATTTTTAAATATTTTATTAAACATTTTTTCATTTTTCGAATTTATTCTATGAGTTAAATTTCAGGTCTGTATTTTATAAAGCTTTTTTGTAATAGTTCTATTCTTTTAATTTTTCAGAAATGACTTTATACACTATCAGACTATTATATTGTATTTTCTTTTTACATTTTACCTTAGCCTTCCTTTGGAAAGCAATGAAGTATATTGAATGTACAGAAAAATTTACAATTATTAGACACCAGCAGAATGTAATGCATTTTCTGGCCCGCTACGGCCTTCGTCAGCATTCTTTGCGTCTCACTGGATAGTGTTACTTTATAAATTGAATGTATTTAACTCAACTATTTTAACAATAAGAAACTGGGAATTATTTCCTTGTGAAGGTAACTTTATATTTTATTAAACATTTTTTCATTTTTCGAATTTATTCTATGAGTTAAATTTCAGGTCTGTATTTTATAAAGCTTTTTTGTAATAGTTCTATTCTTTTAATTTTTCAGAAATGACTTTATACACTATCAGACTATTATATTGTATTTTCTTTTTACATTTTACCTTAGCCTTCTTTTGGAAAGCAATGAAGTATATTGAATGTACAGAAAAATTTACAATTAATAGACACCAGCAGAATGTAATGCATTTTTTGGCCCGCTACGGCCTTCGTCAGCATTCTTTGTGTCTCACTGGATAGTGTTACTTTATAAATTGAATGTATTTAACTCAACTATTTTAACAATTAGAAACTGGGAATTATTTCCTTGTGAAGGTTACTTTATATTTTATTAAACATTTTTTCATTTTTCGAATTTATTCTATGAGTTAAATTTCAGGTCTGTATTTTATAAAGCTTTTTTGTAATAGTTCTATTCTTTTAATTTTTCAGAAATGACTTTATACACTATCAGACTATTATATTGTATTTTCTTTTTACATTTTACCTTAGCCTTCCTTTGGAAAGCAATGAAGTATATTGAATGTACAGAAAAATTTACAATTATTAGACACCATGCATTTTCTGGCCCGCTACGGCCTTCGTCAGCATTCTTTGTGTCTCACTGGATAGTGTTACTTTATAAATTGAATGTATTTAACTCAACTATTTTAACAATTAGAAACTGGGAATTATTTCCTTGTGAAGGTAACTTTATTTTTTATTAAACATTTTTTCATTTTTCGAATTTATTCTATGAGTTAAATTTCAGGTCTGTATTTTATAAAGCTTTTTTGTAATAGTTCTATTCTTTTAATTTTTCAGAAATGACTTTATACACTATCAGACTATTATATTGTATTTTCTTTTTACATTTTACCTTAGCCTTCCTTTGGAAAGCAATGAAGTATATTGAATGTACAGAAAAATTTACAATTATTAGACACCAGCAGAATGTAATGCATTTTCTGGCCCGCTACGGCCTTCGTCAGCATTCTTTGTGTCTCACTGGATAGTGTTACTTTATAAATTGAATGTATTTAACTCAACTATTTTAACAATTAGAAACTGGGAATTATTTCCTTGTGAAGGTTACTTTATATTTTATTAAACATTTTTTTTTTTTTTTTTTTTTTTTTTAAATAGTTAAAATAGTTGAGTTAAATACATTCAATTTATAAAGTAACACTATCCAGTGAGACACAAAGAATGCTGACGAAGGCCGTAGCGGGCCAGAAAATGCATTACATTCTGCTGGTGTCTAATAATTGTAAATTTTTCTGTACATTCAATATACTTCATTGCTTTCCAAAGGAAGGCTAAGGTAAAATGTAAAAAGAAAATACAATATAACAGTCTGATAGTGTATAAAGTCATTTCTGAAAAATTAAAAGAATAGAACTATTAGAAAAAAGCTTTATAAAATACAGACCTGAAATTTAACTCATAGAATAAATTCGAAAATGAAAAAATGTTTAATAAAATATAAAGTAACCTTCACAAGAAAATAATTCCCAGTTTCTAATTGTTAAAATAGTTGAGTTAAATACATTCAATTTATAAAGTAACACTATCCAGTGAGACACAAAGAATGCTTACGAAGGCCGTAGCGGGCCAGAAAATGCATTACATTCTGCTGGTGTCTAATAATTGTAAATTTTTCTGTACATTCAATATACTTCATTGCTTTCCAAAGGAAGGCTAAGGTAAAATGTAAAAAGAAAATACAATATAATAGTCTGATAGTGTATAAAGTCATTTCTGAAAAATTAAAAGAATAGAACTATTACAAAAAAGCTTTATAAAATACAGACCTGAAATTTAACTCATAGAATAAATTCGAAAAATTAAAAAATGTTAAATAAAATATAAAGTAACCTTCACAAGGAAATAATTCCCAGTTTCTTATTGTTAAAATAGTTGAGTTAAATATATTCAATTTATAAAGTAACACTATCCAGTGAGACACAAAGAATGCTTACGAAGGCCGTAGCGGGCCAGAAAATGCATTACATTCTGCTCTAATAATTGTAAATTTTTCTGTACATTCAATATACTTCATTGCTTTCCAAAGGAAGGCTAAGGTAAAATGTAAAAAGAAAATACAATATAATAGTCTGATAGTGTATAAAGTCATTTCTGAAAAATTAATAGAATAGAACTATTACAAAAAAGCTTTATAAAATACAGACCTGAAATTTAACTCATAGAATAAATTCGAAAAATGAAAAAATGTTTAATAAAATATAAAGTAACCTTCACAAGGAAATAATTCCCAGTTTCTAATTGTTAAAATAGTTGAGTTAAATACATTCAATTTATAAAGTAACACTATCCAGTGAGACACAAAGAATGCTGACGAAGGCCGTAGCGGGCCAGAAAATGCATTACATTCTGCTGGTGTCTAATAATTGTAAATTTTTCTGTACATTCAATATACTTCATTGCTTTCCAAAGGAAGGCTAAGGTAAAATGTAAAAAGCAAATACAATATAATAGTCTGATAGTGTATAAAGTCATTTCTGAAAAATTAAAAGAATAGAACTATTACAAAAAAGCTTTATAAAATACAGACCTGAAATTTAACTCATAGAATAAATTCGAAAAATGAAAAAATGTTTAATAAAATATAAAGTAACCTTCACAAGGAAATAATTCCCAGTTTCTAATTGTTAAAATAGTTGAGTTAAATACATTCAATTTATAAAGTAACACTATCCAATGAGACACAAAGAATGCTGACGAAGGCCGTAGCGGGCCAGAAAATGCATTACATTCTGCTGGTGTCTAATAATTGTAAATTTTTCTGTACATTCAATATACTTCATTGCTTTCCAAAGGAAGGCTAAGGTAAAATGTAAAAAGAAAATACAATATAATAGTCTGATAGTGTATAAAGTCATTTCTGAAAAATTAAAAGAATAGAACTATTACAAAAAAGCTTTATAAAATACAGACCTGAAATTTAACTCATAGAATAAATTCGAAAAATGAAAAAATGTTTAATAAAATATAAAGTAACCTTCACAAGGAAATAATTCCCAGTTTCTAATTGTTAAAATAGTTGAGTTAAATACATTCAATTTATAAAGTAACACTATCCAGTGAGACACAAAGAATGCTGACGAAGGCCGTAGCGGGCCAGAAAATGCATTACATTCTGCTGGTGTCTAATAATTGTAAATTATTCTGTACATTCAATATACTTCATTGCTTTCCAAAGGAAGGCTAAGGTAAAATGTAAAAAGAAAATACAATATAATAGTCTGATAGTGTATAAAGTCATTTCTGAAAAATTAAAAGAATAGAACTATTACAAAAAAGCTTTATAAAATACAGACCTGAAATTTAACTCATAGAATAAATTCGAAAAATGAAAAAAATGTTTAATAAAATATAAAGTAACCTTCACAAGGAAATAATTCCCAGTTTCCAATTTTTAAATATGTATACACACATATTTATAATACTTTAAACTTTATTGTAAATTAAATTTAAAAAGCGAAAACTGGTAAATATTTCTTTTAAATCGTTTTTAGAACATAAAAAAAATAATTATTTAAAAAAAAATTTTCTTTTTAAAAAAACAAGATTCGAACCAGAGAACTCACAGTTTCTAACTTAACTTAACCAACAACTAAACCATGAAGGAACGTTGTTTGAATATCATTAAAATGAAATATGGCCCGCTTAATGTTCACTGTGTTGAGTTGTAATTACTTTTGATGTTTTTGTTCACCACAATAGCAAAGTTGTAAACCATAAAACTTATTTCAGTTGTAAACCGAAATATGGAAATATATTTACCAAAATAGTTTGTGGCATGTAAGTATGTGTGTTTGTTTTCTTTTATCTTTTTGGGGAGTTTAGCAAAAAAACACAAAAATTCCTAGTTTCGATTTGTAAAAATAATTTAGTTAAATAGATGAAATAATAAATAAGGATGATAACGAAAATCATATTGAGCATTATGCTAGTATATGTAAACAAATGTAAAGGGGGGGAGAGACGGACAACCGGATTTGAATTTCGCTTTTCATAAGGACCCAGAATATATATACTTTATAGGGTGTAGTCTGAACCGATTTTTCCTAAATTTTCAGAAAATATTTTCTACTAAAGATTTCCGGTCTTTTGATATATAAGGTGTAACTATCGGTCATATAACAGTGCACAAATTCAGGTTTTTATGAAGTTTTTGATCTTTTTTGTACGGGAGGTACCACGCCCACTTCTCCAATACCGCCCACATTTTGTAGGATGGTGTGTATTGGTTACCTAAATTTGTGTACTTAATTTGGAAACTTTGGCTTTTGCCGTTCCCCAGATATACAGCAAAAAGTGATAAAAATACAACAACCACAAGGAATTTTTGGAAAAAATTAGAGGTAGTCGTGGTTTTTTGCTCATATCTCAGCCATTTGTGAACCGATCTGGCTGAATTTCAATAGCAAAGTTATAATAAGCATACCTGACAGAAAGATACCCCAACCAATCATATCTGGGGGCTTCGGAAACCCCATTTCAACAGACAGGCGGACAACCGGATTTGAACTTCGCTTTTCATAAGGACCCAGAATATATATACTTTATAGGGTGTAGGATCAATATTGTCGAAATAACAAACAAGTTATATATACCCTTTTACCTTCGGTGAAGGGTAATAAATGTGCTTGGACAATTGAAAGGGGGTTTTCCGTTGGCTACCTGTATGATTTTTTTACAGAAATTCCACCCACATCTATTAGTGCTCATGTTTTGGAACGTACCTGACAGTAAAATATTGAAAAATACGTAGTATTTATAGGTGTTCATTTATCGATTTTTGTCATTCAACAAGTGCTGACGAACGCGAAAAGCACAACCGATTTTTCTCCGTTTTTTTTTAATTATAACTGAAACTAAGGACCAAGAGTTTTACGGCAATGGAAAGTGCTCGAAGCTTCTGGAATTTGACAAAGACAGAACAAAATTAAAACAGTTTTTGCAACAATTGCACGTTGGCTTAAACGATACTAGAGCATGTGAAATCTTGGATACAATATATAAAAACTTTTACTGTAACTTCAAACAAAGATGGCAGGATTCTAACCGTACGAAGTCGAGATTTGAAAAAAAGAATGCAAATTGGCTTGAAGGCACATTTACAATTCAGTTTACTGAGGCTGAATGTTCTACCAGTTGTGCACTTGGTCGGCCACGCAAATCGTTTGAGGAGTGCTGTGATCGCGCCAAACGATACAAAAGGGATGAAGTACGTTCTATGTTTCCTCAAGAAGTAATTGATTTTTCTTCTAGTATTTGAAAAACCAACCACAAAATTTGTACATACAAACAACTCACGAAAGAAAAAACTAACAGTTATCCTCTAGAAATTTCCATTACTGTAAGTTCAGGCAGTGTACCTCTGCAAAATCTGTTGGATCATACTGCTAAAAGAGTCCTAGAGACCAAATCAGTTAAGGAAATAAATAAAATTGAAAGCGAAAATCTAACAATGTACTATAAATGGGGATGTGATGGGGCATCTGGTCAAAGCGAATACCAACAGAGGATTTCGGATGATCAAATTTCTGACTCTCATTTATATATGACATCAGTTGTACCACTAAAATTATCATTGAGTGATGACATAAATAAATTAGTATGGAACAACAATAAACCTTCTTCCACACAGTATTGTAGAACACTACAGTTTGCATACGTTAAAGAGACACCTCAAGTTATACGAGAAGAAAAAAGAAGAGTCGATGAGGAGATATCTCAACTAAAAGAATTTGAGTTAACAGTAAATAATCGTAACTTTAAAGTAAAACATGAATTATATTTTACAATGATTGACGGCAAGACAGCACAATCAGTAACAGAGACACCAGCAGCATCTTCTTGTTTTATTTGTGGAGCAACAACATCCAAAATGAATAAAATCGAAGAAGTTCAAGCTATGCCCGTAAATGAACAAGCACTGCAATTTGGTATGTCACCACTTCATGCGCGTATTAACCTAATGGAGTGTCTTTTGCATGTAGCTTACAATATTGAATTTAAAAGTGGAAGAGTCGACTCAAATACTCGTCCGATAAGAGAAGCCCGAAAATGTTTGATAAAGCGTGAAATTAAAGAGAAAATTGGAATACAGGTTGATACTGTTAAACAAGGCTCTGGTACGACAAATTCAGGAAATACGTCACGAAGATTCTTTGCTAATCCTGCTTTGATTTCCGAAATCACGGGTCTAGATGAAGACATAATCGAGAGGTTTTCAACAATTCTCGAAGATATAACCATTACCGAGGTACTAGATTCGAAAAAATTTGGAAGTTTTTGTCTGGAGACGGCAAAAAGTTTGTTGCACTGTACGAGTGGTACAATATGCCACCAACACTCCACAAAATTCTGATTCATGGAAAATATATAATTGAAAAGTGTATTTTTCCTGTAGGCTTATTATCCGAAGAGGCTCAGGAAAGTCGTAACAAAGACTATAAAAAATATCGCCTTAGACACTCCAGAAAATGCAGTCGAATTGCCACGAACGAAGATATTATGCACCGAATGATGGTAACATCAGATCCCATGATCTCACACTTGGCTCTTTCATTTAGCCAGAAAAAGCATAGTGATATAAGCGACGAAGTTAAGGCTCTTTTAGAATAATAAATTAAAAAGTAGATTTAAAATACATAATAAATTAAAAATTAAAAAATTCATTTAAATTTTTTGTTAGTTACTGCTTTTTATATTGTAGGTAACGATATATATTTTTCTAGCTTTCTTTATTTTGATTACTTTTGTGTATAACTATATAAATAAAACTTAGTTTGTGATAAAATTAAAAATAGATTTAAAATAAATAATGAATTAAAAATTAAAAAAAATCTTTTAAATTTTTTTGTTAGTTAGGGCTTTTTACATTGTAGGTAACGATATACATTTCTCTCACTTTCTTTATTTTAATTACTTTTGTGTATTACTATATAAATAAAACTTAATTTGTGATGAAATCATTATATTTTTTGACAAATATATTTTTTTCCTCACCTCCATACAAAAATCCTCAGTGTGCGCCGTGGGCGTAGAAATTGGCCAAATAAAAATTTTGTGCATATTGTATCCACCAGGGCCTGGCCATGTATGAACTGCAGTAAATAAAATCAAAATGAAACGTTTCAAAAAGCATACGCAACACATAAGAATTCTTTCATTACTTTTTTTCGAAGAATTATTCTATTTACCTACAAAATGTTCCTGCTATAGCCATAAAACTCCATACATATGTATAAAAGTAGTCCCAGCTAGTGCTGGGAAACTATCTATAGTACTATCGATAGTCTTAAACTATCGAAAATATCCATAGGAAAAATATCAATATCGATATTATTATTATTTAAAATACAGCTATGAAGACTAGAGTGGACCATCAATGAAGGGAAAATTTAAAAAGTTGTCTGTTTCATAAAGGAAACCAGTTCATAAATCTAGGATTAAAAAAATGGAATTGGATTGGATAACATCCTAATTGGTTCCGTTTTTTAATCTTGGACTTTATGTCCGTCTGGCTGTCCGTCCGTCTGTTATAGAGTCGGTTTTCGAGAAAATTAAATTTTTCGTATGGGGACCAAATGAAGGGTTGGAAATAGAGGATAAGTTTGTTCTAGAGAAATATTGGGAATGTAAAAATAATGGGGGCTGCTCATACATTTTACGGCTGTAGGAAATATCGCCAAAAAAAAAAAAAAATGAAAAATCGCCCAAAAAAAATTGCATGTAAAATTGGGCCTGATTTCATATGAAAAATGGCCCAAAGTTGTTGGGCTATTTTTCGTTATTGTTGGGTGATTTTTCGTTTTTTAAATTTGGGTGATTTTTCATAATGAATGTTGTATGAAAAATAGCCCATTTTTTTGGGCAATTTTTAATTTTTAAAATTCTACCATAATCTTACATAGCAGAGAAAACCATGTTTTATTATGGTTGCAAACAACAAAACTATTTTTCAAGAAACTAATTTAACCATAATATGGTTGTCGGCGACAATGATTTGGTTAAATTAAACATAATATGGGTAGAATTTTTTTAAAAATGGTTTTGTAGCTTTTTCTTTGGGTGTATATATAAAATATATATATATATATCGAAAATAAGGATTTTCTCTTCTATGGTATAACAAATACTGGCTTCGCTAACTAAAGCTTCTCTGTATAGCCGGCCTTCGGCCGGGCGCAAGGATTTTCTCCTCTTTGGTATAACAAAAACCGGCTTCGCTAACTAAAGCTTCTCTGTATAACCGGCCTTCGGCCGGGCGCAAGGATTTTCCCTCTATGGTAAAACAAGCACCGGCTTCGCTAACTAAAGCTTCTCTGCGTAGTCGGCCTTGTTCGGAAACAAGGCAGTTTTTCGAAGCTTTACTTAGCGAAACCGGTTTTTGTTAGACCATAAAGGAGAAAATCCTTGCGCCCGGCCGAAGGCCGGCTATACAGTGAAGCTTTAGTTAGCGAAGCCGGTCTTTGTTATACTACAGAGGAGAAAATCCTTGCGCCCGGCCGAAGGCCGGCTATACAGAGAAGCTTTAGTTAGCGAAGCCAGTATTTGTTATACCACAGAAGATGAAATCCTTATTTTGGATATATATATATATATATATTTAATATATACACCCGGAGTAAAAGCTATAAAAATATTTTATCCATATTATGTTAAATTTAACCAAATCATTGTCACCGACAACCATATTATGGTTAAATTAGTATCTTTAAAAAAATCACTTGAAATTTTAACGGTATTTTAAAAAAAAATTTACTCATTTTTGATTATAAGTTAAGTTGCGGACGTTATGACAATTCTTCGATGGACATTATGACACTTTTAAAAGTCCAAGGAGACTACGACACTGGACGTTATGACATGTCACCTAAATTTATATAAAAAACAAGTTAGAGTGCTATATTCGGCTGTGCCGAATCTTTGATACCCTCCACCGACAGTTCGAATGTTTAAGGAGTAATATTTGTATGATGTTATTATTATCTTAAACTGTGACGGTTTGTTATTAATTATGGTTTTAGGTGTACTAAACTGTTTTCTGGGAGTAGGGTTTCTATAGGGCCTAGGGTTAATTATGTACCGATCTTCACGAAATTTCACCGTATCATTTATAGTCCTATAAAACTGTGACAAGCCAAAATTTGTTATGATTGCATTATTTTTTACGGTTTTAGGCGTACTAAACTGTTTTCCGGTAGTAGGTTTTATATAGGGCCTAAGGTAAATTATGGCCCGATCGTCACGAAATTTAACAGCGTGATTTTCAATCAAATAAAACAAATTTTTGCAAAATCTTATCTCATTCCGTGCCTTCTTCCAGCATTTATGTTATTTTTTGTAACAAAATTATCAATTTTTTTTAGGTGGTGGTTCCACATTTTGATTCATAGCTCTGGTCCTACTAAACCGATTTTGCTGGATTTCAATCTCAAACTGCTTAGGATAACTACAAGCAATTTGGCATCAAGTTTGTTCAATTCTTTTGAGTTGTTCGAAAGTGAGCGTGTTTTCAACAGACGGACAGACAGACGGACATGGCTAAATCGACTTAGAATTACTCAAGGACCCAGAATATATATACTTTATGGGGTCTGAGATGAATAATAAAAAGTTTCACACGGAATGACAAACTTACTATACCCTCTTCAAAACTAATTGTGGTGGAGGGTATAATAAACACTTTTTTGCAAATTGAGTAATTTTTTTTTTTTTTTTTTTTGGGAAAAAATTCGTTTTTGCTTTTTGGGTAATTTTTCATTTTCTTTTTGGGACCTATTTCGTTTTTTTTTGGGCAAAATTTCATATTTACCTTTTTGGGTCATTTTTCATGTTCGCTTGGGCGATTTTTCATTTTTTTTTTTTGCCATTTTACTTTGGGCGATATTTCCTACTCCTCAGTAGTTACGGGCGTTTATCTCTCCATTTAGACCGAATTTCATTCTCACAGATTTCAATGTGCGTGTGGCACGGCAATTTTCAACCGATCGAGCTCATATTTTAAAAAAATTTTTTTTACCCTAACCTACACAAAACTGGTCTACTTTTTTGGAAAATCGAAAAAAAATAATTTTGGGCCACTCCAATAAAGCCATGTAACAGCAGCTATACATACACACAGTTTTTTGCCGTAAGTTTTTACTTTCTATTATTAAATTGCGCAGAACTACAGCAATGAATACAAACAAAAAGAATGGTATGTGGTATGGATTGCTTAGCTCTGCTTTTTTACTACTAACTTAAGTCCTTTATGCCGAAATTTGTATATGTTTACATAGGGACTAAAATGTCACATAGTTTTATGATGTTGTAAAAAAAATCCAATAAAAATGCAACTGCAATTGCGAGCATAGGACAAAACAATGAACGACCATTAGAGGAAAAGTCCGCTAGACTGATTACCTTTTGGGTTGAGAATCAAAAACAATTTAGAACATTATCTAAAGTTAGAATGAAATATCGTATAGTCCCTATTACTTTGGTCTCTTCAGAAAGGTGCTTATCATCTAAAATAAAGTGGATACATACATACGTCTCATTCGTTCAATAAAGTGATAAAAACAACGAACTGTAGCCTGATAAAAAAACTAGTTTAAGTTTTATTTTATTTAGTAATATCGATAGTGAAATCTGAACTATCGATAGTAGAAAATATCGATAGTATCCCAGCACTAGTCCCAGCCAGGTCCAGGGGTACGTTAGTGTGAGTTTTTCTATAGCCACAAAAAGCTCCATATAAAATACAATGAGTCCCACCAGGCCCTGGGGTTTGTTTGCGTAAAATCATTTTGTTGTTTGCTTTAGGGTTAAACTTTATCCGCATATTTTAAATTATCATAAAACTAATGATATTCTTGCGAAATAGCAGACTTCAATGCTTTGGAAATGCATCCGTTTGCTTAGTTTAAAAGGCCAGATTGTAAGGGTTTCGTTCTTTTTATATGATCGCTGCACAGTGTGGGAAATTTGGAAAAAAATGGAAATAGTTGTATATTTTATAAATGGTTGGTTGGTTGAAGTTTAAGTCTTGGATTTGAGGTCTATAGACTTAGCAGGAGAGGTGCTATAGTTTCCCATAGTAGGACATCTCGGGCATAACAAAACCTAAAAACGATCCTTTATTCTTAATTTGAGCTGGATGCTAAAAATAATTTTTTAGTGAAAAGCGCTTGCCGAGTTCTTCATAGTTTATAATTGGTTTAGTATTTTGGGAATATAAGACTCAAATTAATCATAATTTGTTTGAAATATTTTTTGTGAATTATCCACAAGATTTATTTGATAAAAACACATAAATTTATTGGTTGCTTAAGCCAGATCGTCACCAAACTTTATCCAAAGATTTAAGAAAAACTAAAAATATACAAATACAATAAATTCGCTTCAAATTTTTGTTTGTGATATAATATCATGTTAATATTGACCTTGACTTCGTCTGAGCTGGTTCATTCGGACGGTCCACTTTTGGGCGACTCGTTCGAGTTTTTATGACCTGATATGATTATAATAATTGTGCAATATGAATACTAAGATCCGTGCTTGGCAGCCATTATATTTCTAAAAACACTAATTTTTGGGAATTTTCGGCTGTTTTATGAGAATTGTGGAATTCGTTTTGTAAGTTTAAGAAAATTTTGAGCTGGTTTATAAAAGGCATTAAAAAATGTATTTATTTGTAAAATTTCATTAAATAATATAAGCTAACAAATATTTTATTGCATAATAAAAATTTATATTGTTTACAACAACTCATAAAACAATTTTTTGCAGTTTTTTTTGCAAAATTTCTACAACGAATTTTATGTTGATGCATAATATGTCTACTTTGTAACAACAATTTTTATCATTTTATTATATGAAGTAATATTTTTTATGTAGATAGCACTATTTTACAAGAAAAAATAAACGTGTGTGTTAGATAGCACAATAAAATATTTATGAAAAAACACGTTTTGGGAATTTTTTTTTTTCAAATTAAAATTACAGATGACCCTTCAGTAAGTGAACTCGTTGCTAAAAAAAACACACACATTTTTGAAAAATTGCACATAGAACTGTTTGAAAAATAACCCTCGATATATTTGAAGTGCTGTGGTTGCTGATGCTTTAGCGGTATACGACTGAAAATGTTATTGAATACTTAAAATGGATCATGTTGCAGATTATCCACAGTGAAAGGGAAATTTTAAAAAAAATAAATAATTTTTTTTATGAATTCACAGAATCTTTATTTTTTTTTATCTTATTCTAAGCGCATTTAACATAAAAAAAAACAAACAAATATGTATATATAGTATATCTGTATAAACAATATAATATAAGTAAGTCAAGTAATCATAACATCATATTTGATAAATACGTGTAAAACAAAGAAAAAAACAAGTAAGAGTGCTATATTCGGCTGTGCCGAATCTTATATACCCTTCACCATTGTGGGAGCAGAATACAGAGCAACTAGACAAAAACTAAATAATTTTTACATATGTATACACACATATTTATAATACTTTAAACTTTATTATAAATTAAATTTAAAAAGCGAAAACTGGTAAATATTTTTTTAAATCGTTTTTAGAACATAAAAAAAATAATTATTTAATAAACAATTTTCTTTTTAACAGTTTCTAACTTAACTTAACCAACAACTAAACCATGAAGGAACGTTGTTTGAATATCATTAAAATGAAATATGGCCCGTTTAATGTTCACTGTGTTGAGTTGTAATTACTTTTGATGTTTTTGTTCACCACAATAGCAAAGTTGTAAACCATAAAACTTATTTCAGTTGTGAACCGAAATATGGAAATATATTTACCAAAATAGTTTGTGGCATGTAAGTATGTGTGTTTGTTTTCTTTTATCTTTTTGGTGAGTTTAGCAAAAAAACACAAAAATTCCTAGTTTCGATTTGTTAAAGTAATTTAGTTAAATAGATGAAATAATAAAGAAGGATGATAACGAAAATCATATTGAGCATTATGCTAGTATATGTAAACAAATGTAAAGGGGGGGGAGAGACGTACGGCTGTAGGAAATATCGCCCAAAGAAAAATGGCCCAAAAAAAAAATGAAAAATCGCCCAAATGAAGAATCGCCCAAGCGAACATGAAAAATGACCCAAAAAGGTAAATATGAAATTTTGCCCAAAAAAAAAACGAAAAAGGGCCCAAAAAGAAAATGAAAAATGACCCAAAAAGCATAAACGAATTTTTTCCCAAAAAATAAAAAAAAAAATTACTAAATTTGCAAAAAGTGTTTATTATTCATATAAATTTAGGTGACATGTCATAACGTCCAGTGTCGTAGTGTCCTTGGACACTTTTAAAGTGTCATAATGTCCATAATGTCCGAGGGCGAGGACGTTATGACACTTTGCAACGTCCGCAACTTAACTTATAATCAAAAATGTGTAAATTTTTTTTTAAAATACCGTTAAAATTTCAAGTGATTTTTTAAAAGATACTTATTTAACCATAATATGGTTGTCGGTGACAATGATTTGGTTAAATTAAACATAATATGGATAAAATATTTTTATAGCTCTTACTCCGGGTGTATATATTAAATATATATATCCAAAATAAGGATTTCATCTTCTATGGTATAACAAATACTGGCTTCGCTAACTAAAGCTTCTCTGTATAGCCGGCCTTCGGCCGGGCGCAAGGATTTTCTCCTCTATGGAACAACAAAGACCGGCTTCGCTAACTAAAGCTTCTCTGTATAGCCGGCCTTCGGCCGGGCGCAAGGATTTTCTCCTTTATGGTCTAACAAAAACCGGTTTCGCTAAGTAAAGCTTCGAAAAACTGCCTTGTTTCCGAACAAGGCCGACTACGCAGAGAAGCTTTAGTTAGCGAAGCCGGTGTTTGTTATACCATAGAGGAGAAAATCCTTGCGCCCGGCCGAAGGCCGGCTATACAGAGAAGCTTTAGTTAGCGAAGCCGGTCTTTGTTATACCATAGAGGAGAAAATCCTTGCGCCCGGCCAAAGGCCGGCGATACAGAGAAGCTTTAGTTAGCGAAGCCAGTATTTGTTATACCATAGAAGAGAAAATCCTTATTTTCGATATATATGTATATATTTAATATATACACCCAGAGAAAAAAGCTACAAAACCATTTTTAAAAAAATTCTACCGATATTATGTTTAATTTAACCAAATCATTGTCGCCGACAACCATATAATGGTTAAATTAGTTTCTTGAAAAATAGTTTTGTTGTTTGCAACCATAATAAAACATGGTTTTCTCTGCTATGTAAGATTATGGTAGAATTTTAAAAATAGCCCATTTTTTTGGGCCATTTTTCATACAACATTTTTCATACAAATTTAAAAAACGAAAAATCACCCAACAATAACGATAAATAGCCCAAAAATGTTGGGCCATTTTTCATATGAAATCAGGCCCAATTTTACATGCAATTTTTTTGGGCGATTTTTCTTTGGGCGATATTTCCTACAGCCGAGACGGACAACCGGATTTGAACTTCGCTTTTCGTAAGGACCCAGAATATATATACTTTATAGGGTGTAGTCTGAACCGATTTTTCCTAAATTTTCAGAAAATAAATTTTTACTAAAGATTTCCGGTCTTTTGATATATAAGGTGTAACTATCGGTCATAGTGCATCAAAGTATGAAAAGTTCGTCAAATTTAATTTTCATTAAATTATTTTTTTATGATGAAAGGAATTTTACAACATAAAAATTAATCAAAATTGTTATTGATAATTTTTCATTCTTGACTGCAGCTGGGGCTCGAACCCAGGCTTTTACGGACAGGTTACCCATACATGTTTCGATTGCAACCACTCAATCTCTTCAGAGCGGTTTGCCGTTTAACACTTAAGTGGGGAACAGAATAGTTGCTGTAGTTCAAAGTTACAAATAGCGCTGCTACCTGTCAAAAAGTAAAAACGGCAGTTTCAAAATAGTGTCAACAGAATACGTAGTTGTAGTAGTCGCTTTTTTTGAATTTTTGAACTTTATCAGTATCAGCTTCTACTACAACTACGTTATTCTGTTTCAGGCTTAACACCCACTTACTGCAGGCAGTCCAAAGACAAACATCAATCCTTAAACCAAGTTGTAGTTAACCTTTGGTAGATCGAAATTTGTTTTTTTTAATGATTACACAGCCCAACAAAATTAAAACAGATTTTTGCTTCTTTGAATTTATCAACTGATTCTAGTTAATTTGGGTGCCCTGATTCAAAACTGTAATCAGTTTGTCTCTATCAGCTTTTTATTCCAAAATTTTTTATTTACTGTTATAGTTTTTTTTCATTATTTATTTATTGAATCTTCATATATTAAATATGAACTAACAATAATTAATCAAATCTTAACCTAATGCTTTATTTTATGTCCTGCCAGTGCCAGACAAAAATTTTCTTCATCACGGGTTCTGTTCACATATGTAGGTGTTTAGGTTAAGCGAGAGTAGCCGCTATCATTTAAAATATTTCGAGCTAGTGGATTTGGGTGCAACTCTAGCCTTTTAAAATATTTTACCGCATACTTCGTAATAATAGTCCTTACTAGTGGCACATTGAGATCCTTGTGGATATTTGAGTTTTTAACATACCAAGGGGCAGCTGTAATTATTCGAAAAAGTTTATTTTGGCGCCTTTGAATTTTTCCGATATTTGAGGCCGAGGCAGTGCCCCATAGTTGAATACCGTAGCACCATATTGGCTTTAAAATAGCGTTGTAAAGTAGTAGTTTGCAATCGAGACTAAGAACAGAATTTCTTCCAATAAGCCAGTTAATTTGAATTGCTTTTAGTTTCATTTGGGTTAATTTTGCTTCTATATGCCATTTCCATGTTAAACGCCGATCTAGATGAATACCGAGATATTTGACATGCGATTGTTGAGGCACTAGTTGATTATTGATTTTAATCGGGGGGCAGATTTCCCGACGCAAGGTGAATGTTATATGCATTTTTGCTCATTGACCTTTATTCTCATTGTTTTAACCACAGTTCTAGTTGAAATATATGATCCTGCAGGTATCGAGATGCTTCACGACTGTTCTCGTGTATGCTTAGAAAAGCTGTATCATCAGCTAAAGTTGAGGTTAGGGTGAAATTGTTTGTTGGCATGTCCGAGGTATATATAAGGTAAAAAAGTGGGCCCATGATGCTTCCCTGAGGGACTCCAGCTTCAATTGGCTGAGGAGAACTTAAAAAATCGCCTTCTTTAATGATACATTTTTGACCGACCAGGTAGCTTTCTAACAGCTTGTGTGTATTAACCGGTAGGTTTAGCGTCAATTTATGTAATAAGCCTACATGAAAGACTTTGTCAAAAGCTTGAGAAACATCTATGAAAAGAGCGGAGCAATATTTTCTTTCTTCAAAGGCTTTTCTTATGGCGTTTACTATCCGATGGGTTTGTTCAATTGTGCTATGCTCTTTTCTGAAGCCGAATTGATGATTGGGTATACACCCATTGTCATTTAAAATTGGGGTTAATTTTGACGCTAAGAGCTTCTCAAACAGCTTTTATATATTAGATTATAACCTAATAGGCCTATATGACTCAACTTTTGTGTGATCTTTTCCTGGCTTTGGTATCATCGTTATTAAGGAGACCTTCCATTCTTGAGGGTAGTATTCAAGGCGTAAAATAGCATTAAAAATATAAAGAATAATTTTCTTTGCTATGCGAGGTAGCTCCAAAAGCATTTTGTTACTGATTTTATCAATACCAGGTGCCTTCTTGGTGTTTAATTTACAAATAGCCCTTTCTATTTCCCTTATCTCAAATCTTAGGGGGATAGCTGCTTTAACATTAACAGGCGGCAACTCGTCCGCTATATCGTCAGGTATATTTTGGGTAAATACGTTTTTCAAATGATTTACAAACAGGTTTCCTTTTTCATTATCATTTCTTTCCCAACTTCCATTCAAGTTTCTTAATGGTGGTTTCGAGATAACTGGTCTTTTGAGGTTTCTAGCTGCACGCCATAATGAGTAGCCTGATTGGGGAGTTGCATCCAAGTCCTTAAGATATTTTTCTACGGAAGCCGTTTTCTGAGTCTGCAGTAATTTTCTTAGCCTTTTTGTACACTCTTTTAATTCATTTTTAAGTTGAGGGGATCTTTGCAATTGCCAATCTCTTCGCACTCTCCTTTTTTCATTCAAGAGGCGCTCGACATCTGCAAAATATATTTTGTTATAATTGGTTTTTTTAGGGTTTTGCTGGAATGTTGAACAGCTAGTTTAAGATAACTGTCAAAATTGACAATTGAGAGATCCACATTTTCCGGTGTGCTAAGCGGAATATTTTCTGTGCAATGGGTACTGAGATATTTTTTATATTTTTACCAATTTATTTGTATAGCTGTTATCGCTATGTAACCAGAGGGAGATACGATTCTATTGGTGTTTGTTATACTAACTATTGTAGGTGTGTGATCAGAGGATAATTCTAACGAAGCTTCAATTTGAATCGTTTCTGTGGGGATGTTTTTAACCACTCCGAAATCGATGACATCTGGATTTTTTTGCTGATCAGCAGGCCAATATGTTGGTTGTCCGCTCGCGACGATATTTAAATTCATTTTAGAGATTGTATTATACAAAACACGACCCTTTGGTGTTATTAGTCGTGAACCCCAGAAGGTATGTTTAGCGTAATAATCGCCAGCAGCCAGGAAACAGGGCCCCAATGACTTATAATATTTATAATATTGGCTTTCTGATATAGCAAATCTAGGTGGTGAGTATAAGGATGAGATTACTATGTTTCGATTCAGCTCTTTAACACAAATGTTCGTTGCTTGGAGATAATCTTTGCGATGATCACACATCAGGTAGTGTTTGATTCGGGTTTTTATCAAAATGGCAGAACCTCCACGAGCTCTATCTCGAGGGTCCTCGGTATCATATAGTGTATAACCATTGATTTTCAACGTATTTCTTGAGGTCAAATGAGTTTCAGAAACCATCATGACATCAATTTGTTTATTTTTAAGAAAGTATTCTAATTCATTTTTATGCTGGCGGATGCCGTTTGCGTTCCAAAAACAAATTTTTAAACAGTTCATGGTTTGTTAAGTACAGCTTGCAATAACATCGATTGCATTCTAAGGATCTCCTGCATCATATTACCCATTGTGTTTGTAAAATTATTTACTGTTTGCACTAAAGTTTCCATGGTTTTTTCTAGACGACTTAAATTAGAAACTGGAGTTTCATCATTACTTGGCGAAGCACCTTGCATTGGCACATGGTTTGATTTTAGGACGTTAGCATAAGAGGTTCTGTTATTACTAGGCTGCGGAGCCTGAATGTCATTAGTGTTTACTTGATTTGGTACCTGCATTTGAGGGGGATTAGTTTTCGGTCCAGCCGACTGCTTGACGATAGGATATACAGGGCATCCTCTATAATTGGCAGTGTGATTGCCGCCACAGTTGCTAAATTTTTTTACATTGGGGTCATTTTTAGACTTATCGCACTGGAATGTACCATGTAATTCACCACACACTACGCAAACAGGGGGTAAATAGCAGTAGGCCTTAGTATGGCCAAATTCTTGGCAGTTGAGACATTAAACGGGACCATTTCTTTTGTGCGGCTCCTCTATAGTTATTCTTCTGTAGAAAATATATTTTAAATTGTAAATAGGACGAGTTTCATTTTTTTAAGCTTAACGTCGCCAGGTTCTAGCTCCACTCGAAATAGTGGTTGGGGATTTTTTTCCCTATTTTTGATATTTGTAACGTTTTTTATTTTAAAGCCTTTCTCTTCCAAAAAGGTTTTAATTTCTTCAGGGTCCACGCACGAGTCTATGCCCTTAATCACTACCTGAAGGCCTTTGCTGATCTTCAGCTGATATGTAAAAAAGCTTTTTTTAAGGGATTCGAATTGGTTGGTTAGTTTGCGAAAATCCTTCTCATGATTAACCTGTATTTTAGTCTCGTTTATATTACCACGCTTGATTGCCGCTACGTAAAAAGAATTTTCACCTGTTACCGAGATCACGCTCTTTATTAGCTAACTTGAGTTTTGCTCCCTAAGATATATTGGGGGTGGCTTAGAAGATTTTATGACGTTTGGTGCCTCTGGGGATTCGTCCTCAAGAATTGCAAAACGGTTTTGGGAATTTATTCTATCAAAAGATGTTACTTTTGAGGCCGAAGCAACTGCTGAAGAGGTAGGGCTGCGACCCCGTTTAAGCACAGTTATATACCTGTCCATACCAACTTGTATTTGAGGCTTTTGACAATTTTTCACTAAAGGGTTCTCCATTGCGTCTGTATCCGCCGCGGTAATACTTGCGGACGCTACAACACTTGTCCCCAAAGACAGATTAATATTTTTTAATGTATCACTAACCACCGTTTTTGTGAACACCGAGGGTAAAAGGGAACGTGTTCGATTAATAGGCTTAGCCGTTAGATAGTTAATATTGTTTTGTTTTATTTATTTCAGCATTATTTTCGTTTGCCTGAACAGTCACATAAACATTTCTTTCATTTTGCCTTAGCGTTGTTTCACTGTTCTTACTCATTCAAAGAGTTGTTTTTGTTTTTCACCGTTTGCTGTGCTTTAAATATTTGTATTATTTATTGTTTTTACAACAACACAAAAAAAATGTTTTTGTTGAGAGTATGTATGCATACACATGTATGAACATTCATACGTATGTATATATTTTTACTATTTTTCTTTATTTAATTTTATCGTTTAAATTGTTCACTATTATGTTAAATAATTTAAATAACAAAATATATAATTTATTTTTAAGCGTCCATTCGCTGCGTATATTACAAAATCAAATATGATTAATTAATAGTTCAAAACGTATGCGGGGTTAAAAATACACGTAAGTATCACAACAAAGCGCAAACCGAACTATGAAAAGATAAGTAAATTACTTCAATAGCCAATAGTTTTTTCCCCCCCTAAGACTTGGAAAGATACAAAGTTTCCTTTTTCTTTCGTGTTGTGCAATGTTTTTCTTGGTCAAGACCTCCCCATCCGACGAGCGTAGCCCTTTAAAACTTTCCAAGTACAGACCACGACAAAACCTAACATAATTTCCTTTGGAAATAAAGATTTAAAAATTTAGAGAAACGCAACACAAAGATGGCGCCCAACGAGTTAGGCCAAATAACAGTGACCTTATTTCCAATTTCTTATTGTTGACAAAGTTTTACTTTGGGCAACCAATTTTTCCATTACAGTTTAGTTAGTCCTTTTTCTGAAGGTAATTGAATTATTCAGTTTAAGCAGTAACTTTTATTCTGACTAAATTCACTTATGCCTCAATTACACAGTACAACAGCCAATCTGGGGGGTGAGAAATTCCAAGTCAGGGTGATGGTACTAGGTCAGTATAGTAAAACCCTCAAAGGGTTTGGCGTTCGTATGTGTCAGTTTTTTTTATGACATTTTAAATTTTTTCCTTATCTTGATGTTTTTTTGTTTAACATAACTCGAGAACCACTTGTCCGATTTTGCTAAAAATCGGACACTATTATAAGATCGAAGGATCTTATAATAGTGATACACAAATAGATAATACTTTTGATGAGGAGTCGGAAAACCCATTTATACCCCGACCAAGAATTAGTAAAAATCCTATATTGACACGATCTAGGGCAGCAGCTTTGTTAACGCAACCCGGCGATATTATGGAAGATAATAACGTAAGTCGTAATATTCCTGGTGGCAGTGGCCACCATAGCAATCCTGAGACAGTAGGTAGTAGTTTCAATATTGATGATTTATCAAGTAGGTCAGAAAGAGTTTTTACGTTAAACCACACAGTTTTTATGAATGAACTAACAAGCTTAAAACAAGCATTGGTTGAAATATAAATTCAACTGGTACAAGTTCTCCACAAAATGCGGTTAATCAAACTTCAAATAACAACCAAAACATAAGAAATGAATCGTTTCACAATAGAAGTTTAAATTCAGATTCTGGTGGGAGTTTAACTTCCACTAGCTCATGTAGAGTAGAAAAATGGGATATTATATACGATGGTTCTCAAGATGTTAGTGACTTCCTATTTAAAATTGATACACTTAAAAGCCGTTGGAATTGTTCATCGGAACAGGTAGTAGCAAGTTTTCATACACTTCTAAGGGGAAAAGGCGAATCTTGGTTTTGGTCTTACTTACGACAAAACACCAATACGACCTATGATCAGTTAAAGTTAGCAATTTTGAAGCAGTTTGGGCAAAGCGAAAATTAAATGTGATAAAATAGTCAGGATGATAGAGAGAAGCCAATTGCCCAAAGAGCCTTTCGATGATTATTTTATGGAGATGATAGGAATGAACTCCAGGCTATCTCAACCGATGAACGACAACAAGATGGTTGATCTTATTAAAAATAACGTTAAGGAATCACTTGGAACACTTCTTTTTTCGTATGACTTATTTAGTTTAGAACACCTGAGAGATGCGGCAAGAAAGGCTGAAAAGTTTTTGGCTAAGCAGCATCAGTTAAAAGTGCAAAAAAGATTTGTGTCAGAAATAGAACAGTCGATGGGAGAAGAAAACGAGGAACAGCAGTACGAAGTAGCTGCTATACAACATAGGCAAAATACTAGAAAGGAAGTGGACACAAGTCACTACAAATGTTGGAATTGTGACCAAGTTGGACACTCATTCTACGACTGTCCCCTGGAAAAGAGGAATTTATTCTGTTTTAGGTGTGGGGAGAAAAATGTATCAACACCTCAATGCAAAAAACATCAGAAAAACATGTATATGAACGGGTAGATGAGGGTTACTCGTTCCGGTATATAAATCCCTCGGAAAATGTTTTAGTAAAGGATAAGGATAATTGTAGATATTGATAAGCCGGACAGCACAATACTGAATTTAAATGTTGTTGAAATTAATAATAAAGCACATTCACATAATACGGGAAATGATAAGATTTTAGTTTTACATGAGAAAAGGCTACGGCAGGAGGATGGCGAAAGTCGAGACAATGAGGGTTGCAAGGTTTCAAAACAAATTGCAAAATGTAGGGAGAGATATCGGAAAAGGCGTGAGTATTACAAAATTATAGAGTCGACGAGTATTACAAAATTATAGAGTCGACGACAGTAAACGATTTGGGTGATAACAGACCATATGCTAAGATATGTTTGGGTAATGTGGAAATGTTTGCGCTATTAGATTCAGGTGCTTCAATTAGCGTTTTGGGTAATAATTGCCTGGATATACTAAGTGAGATTCAAATCAAATACACGAGCATCCATAGCTCCTTGAGGACGGCGGATGGAGGTCAGCAGGAGGTTATAGGGTTTGCTATAGTTCCTGTGACATACTGTTATATTACAAAGGATATACTTTTTTACCTATCGCCGAATTAAAGGCAGAAAGTTTACTTTTTTAATTACAATTGATTTTTCTTTTATGAATACATTTACGGGGATTACTTGGCTCTTACATTTTCGATACATATTAATAATCAACGCTTATCATTATACAATGTTTTTCATATTGATCTTCCTTTTTTTTAGACATCGGCAATGCATTAAAATTTAGAATAATTCTTTTATGAATCCCTTCGATACGATTTCTTTTATATTTTTCAGTTTCTCTGTAATTTTTTTTATATATACTTATATAAATATACTTTGATAACAACAATACTGCAATTTAAATTGTTTTAATTAGTATTTACTATATACATACATACATTGTCCTAAATTAACTTTTTTTGAAGCTTCCAATCTTTTAAGCTGTTAACGAGCCGGTTTAAACGGTTAACAATATTTTTCTTTGGTATTAGTTTGTAAGGTTGTATAATAGTTACAATCTCACTTACACTCGGATTTTTCTCTAAGGACAATTGATGCTTTGCATACAAATAAATTTGTGAAGATCTTTTGTCACTTATATCTTGATTATTACTTTTTATGGAATTACATTTTCTTGGGATCTTAATAATAAATTATAATTTAAAGGAATAATATTTTCTTAAATTATAATTGCTTCGGGATATTGGAAAAGGAAAGTTACGTGCTAATTCCTTGAACGTTTACATTTGAGTATTTTTTTTTTTGAATTTTTATAATTGAAGTCCATTAGTTTTCTTGACTTGAGGTTGCGAGTTTATCCACGTGTAATTCGTTCAGTAGGGTTTCGTCTTCGTTGCTTGATTGTTTTAGTTGAAAGTTTTTCTCGACCTGCGAACAGTCTTGCCTGAGGATGAGTACTAGACGACTCCGGTCATCTAGTAGAAACCGAGCAGGCCATAGCGACGACGTTCCAACCACGACGGCGGCAACAGTTAACAACCCAAACGCAGCACCTATTGTTTCTACAAACGCGGTAACTCCTTTATTGTCAATTAGTTTCCCACCCGGATTTAGACCACAAACCCATTCTTCACCTGATAGTTTTAGTACAATTCGTACACCGACATACAGCAGCAGAACTGCCAGGGAAATAAGTGGACAGACAGGTAACCAGGGTACTCGTGACTTGGCTTTAGGAAATTTGAATAGGAATAATTTACCCCCTGTTGGCGAAGAAGTTGACCCTGAAATGGTCATTAATGAGGACGGCTTGACGCTGAGGGATTATGTCAGTGCTTCGGTGGGAGCTGCACAGGCTGCAATTATGAATGAGGTTCAGAATATGCAACTTATGCTACCACGATTGATAAGGGAGTCCTTGCGTTCCGAACGTGGAGTCTCTTCGGAGAACCAGACTTTCCGTAACAATGGACCCTATGACCAACAGAGAGCATTTCAAACCCCTTTTAATAACAATCATAACAGACCACCGCCAGCACAACATTTTGCACATAATGACCCTCAAATGTTCCGGCAACAACGCCTGCATCAACCCAACTTAGCCCAACCAGTATTCGATAATATTCCTGAGAATTTTGATGCACAATACCCAGGTTTTGGAAACTCACCTTCGTTTCATGGCTTTAAACCAATAACTCCTAACCAATTAGAAAAATGGGGGATAAGGTACGATGGTACAAATTAGGGATTGCTGTTCGGTTTTAACCGAAACCGCGGTTTTAAATGCCTAAAAACCGAAACCGAAAACCGACAAAAGAACCTCGGTTTTAGCTTTAACTTTAACAATGTATTTATGCTTAAAGAAATTGCAAATTAAACATCATACTCGTACTTAATATACAAAAACTTTATACATAACAGCCTCAACAATGACAAGGTATTTCAAAATTCTTAAAATTCAAAATAAGTACTAAGAAGAACAAATGTTATCTTTATAACTCTTAAGTACACACCTTATTTGTGAGGCATAAACTGCCACCTGGGCCACTTGAATTTTGTATGGAGTTTCTTGTGGCTATAGAAAAAACTCCCACTAACGAACCCCTGGGCAAGGCTGGGACTACTTTTATATGTATGGAGTTTTATAGCTATAGCAGGAACATTTTGTTGGGAAATAAAATAATTTTTCGAAAAAACAGAAAAGGAAGAATTCTTATGTGTTGTGTATGCCTTTTGAAACGTTTCATTTTGATTTTATTTACTGCAGTACATATATTATAGGGAAGGGCCTGACCAGGCCTAGGTGGAGACAATATGCACAAAATTTTCATTTGGCCAGTTGCGGAATTGAGGAATACATAAAGTTTCGTTCTAATATACTTAATAATTATATAAAAAAAAACTAGAAAAAGTCAAAAAATGCCTGGCCAGGCCCAGGTATACATTTAAGGGCGAATAAAAGTACCTGAACTGAAACAATTAAAAAACATCCAAAAGAAAATATATGTTTATGTAAGAATTTAACTTTGATATTTTTAAAACCGAAAACCGAACCGAAACCGGCAGGTTTTAATCATTTTAAAACCGAAACCGCGGTTTCACATTTTTACGGTTTTTAGCAAACTCTAGTACAAATAAGTCACTTACGGTTGAGGATTTTGTTTTTCGGGTGGAGGCCTTGAAACACGATTATAACTGTTCATGGGAAGTTTTAATGAAGGGTTTTCATCACTTAGTCACGGGGGAGGCAAGCAACTGGTTCTGGTCCTTTAGAATGAAGCATCCGATATGCGACTGGCAGACTTTTAAACACCACCTGATAAAAAAATTCAGAAATTTTGAAAGCGATTTCGAAATTCAAAGGAAAATAATGGAGCGTAGGCAAGCGCCAAATGAGTCTGCGGATGTGTTCATAACCGAAATCGTCAAACTTAAAAACCAAATGAGGGTAAGCGTACTAGAGAGCGAACTGGTAAAAATTGTTAAAGACAACCTGAAAGATGGGTTGGCTCAACTGGTTTTCCCCATTAGGATTGACAGTCTGGATCAGCTACTAGAGGAGTGCAAAAGGGCAGAAAGGAATATTGCCAAACGATCTTTGACCCGTATGCCTTTAGGTCATTCCCGACGTGTGTATGAAATGGATGTGTTCGACCGCGAGCCTTTAGATGAGCAGGCACAGCAGGTTGAGGCACTTCAAAGGGATAGTTTGCCGGCGAAACAGCTCACGTGTTGGAACTGCAAAGCACCTGGCCACTCTTTTATTGAATGTCCTGTGGTACAACGTAATGTATTCTGCTACAAATGTGGATTCGAGGACGTAACTAGCCCGAACAGCAAATCGAACATGCGGAAAACTGGGCCGACGTGTTCAAACCAAACCACCTCCCAGTAAAAGATAATTTTTTAAATTCCATGTTAGCTGAACAAGATCAACCCAACGCAATGCTCGACGCAAACCCAACCCCAGACAAAGTCAAACAACCGGATGAAGAAACTGAAGAAAACAATTATCGTTTGAAACCAAATTATACCTTAAAACCACATGGTCTAAATCCAGGCCTATCGTATGAACAGCGTCTAGAAAACTACAACCGAATTCGTTCCGAAATTTTTACAGATTATGTACCCATAGTTAGCAATAGAATCCGAAAAACCAGAGAAAGATACGCCTCAAGAAAAGAAGAGATAAGGGAAATAGCATCCACGGTAATAGGTAGCGAAAATGACATTAGACCCTATATGACAGTCGAAATTAATTATACTCAATATCAAGGACTGTTAGATAGTGGAGCTTCTGTAAGTTGCCTCGGCCGTAATTGTATGGAAAACGTTAAACAAATGGATGCGAAAATACTCGATTTTAAATCTTCTGTGCGTACAGCGGTTGGGAAACAACATTTACAGGGGTGTGCTGGAAATCGCAAACGCAGAACGCAAGAATTTTAAAAGTCGTTTTTTAGTAAGATTTCTGTAATAAAAGAATTTTATGACAAATATTATACAAACATTTCTCTATTAAACAGAATTTTATAACAAAAATTATAAAATTTTTATTAAAAGTGTATTATAAACAGCCTCCAAATTCTTGCGTTTTGCGTTTGCGATTTCCAGCACACCCCCCTTAATAATTGGCATGATTTTTGGAAAAAAGTAGGTCTAAAGGTTTCATTTGAAAATAGTATAGTCGATGAAATTTCTCTCAAAGATTCGGAAGAGTCCAAGATGCACTCATTAACGTCCCGTCAACGAAAAATTTTGGAAAATGTAAAACAATCGTTTCGGTGTTACACACAGTTTGGCTTGGGAAGAACGCAAATCAAAAACACACAATTGACACTGGAGATGCACCGGCCAAAAAGATGAGACACTACCCCGTAAGTCCAGCAGTGCAGAAACTTATCTACGCTGAACTTGACAGGATGATTGAACTGGACGTAATCGAAGTAGCCACTGGAGCAGAGTGGAACAATCGTATGACCTTGGTCATTAAGCCCAACAAAAACAGGCTTTGCCTCGATGCCCGGGAGCTCAATAAGGTTACAAGGAAGGATGTGTATCCTCTGCCCAATATAGACGGTTTATTGGCGAGGCTGGGAAACACCCACTTTATCTCATCAATTGACCTCAAGGACGCCTTCTGGCAAATCCCTTTGGATGAGGCAAGCCGACCAAAGACAGCGTTCACAGTTCCTGGCAGGCCTCAGTATCAATTCAAAATGGTGCCTTTTGGACTGTGGAACGCTGCCCAGAGGCTTTGTCGGTTGATGGATAAAGTGGTGCCATCTGAGTTAAAGGACAGAGTATTTATCTATTTGGACGATTTGTTGGTAGTGTCATCAAACTTCGAAGATCATATGGACATGCTTCGTGTTGTGGGACAGAAATTAACGTACGCTAAACTAACAATTAATATGCAAAAATCAAAATTTTGTTACCTAGAGTTGAAGTACTTAGGATACATAGTTGGTGGGGGAAAACTGAAACCCGATGAAGAAAAAGTAAAGGCTATTTTGGATATAGGTCCACCGAAGAACCAAAAAGACGTGCGAAGATTTTTAGGCACAGTAGGGCGGTATCGTCGTTTCATTAATGATTTTTCCACTCTTACAGCACCTTTAACGGATACCCTTAAAAAAACTCCTTAATTTAATTTTACCCCTGAGGCTATGGAATCTTTTGAACAGCTCAAGCTTAGGTTAGTTACAAGCCCAGCTTTGTCCAGCCCGGACTTCGAAAGGCCATTCTTTGTCCAATGCGACGCGTCAAACGTAGGAATAGGGGCGGTTCTGTTTCAAAAGGTCGATGAAGAGGGCGAACACCCTATCGAATACTTTTCGAAGAAACTGAACTAGGCCCAGAAGAACTATTCAACAACAGAGAAAGAGTGTCCCGCAGTCGTCTTGGCCATAGAAAAGTTTCGGCAGTATATAGAGTTGATGGACTTTACGGTCATCACGGACCATTCCAATCTGAAATGGCTGATGCGTCAGCAAGATTTAAACGGGAGACTTGCTCGATGGAGTTTAAAGCTGCAGGGCTTTAAATTTAATATCGAGCACAGAAAAGGAACGAAAAACGTTGTCCCCGATATGCTTTCGCGTCAGGACATGGAGGAAGTGGTTTTAAATAGTGGCCCATTGATAGATTTTAACTCTGAAGCTTTCAAAGATAAAGATTATCTAGCCTTAATAGACACGGTAGAGCAAAATGGGGACCGATTGCCTGATTTAAAAGTGGAAGAAGGCATTGTATACAAGAAAGTCAAATTTAACCGAAACGACCTAGATAACGAAGCAGAATGCTGGAAAATATGGGTGCCGGGTGAATAAACACACAGTCTTATTTGTAAATCTCATGCTGACAGCACCTCGCATGGAGGCATTGCGAAAACATTGTATAATATACGCGAGTATTTTTATTGGCCTTATATGGTGAAGCAGATTAGGAATTTTGTAAGAGAATGCGGTACGTGTAAAGAGATTAAACACCCAAAACAAACTTTACGACCACCTATGGGCTGTGAAGTCAAGACTCAAAGGCCGTTTCAGAAAATATACATAAACTTCTTAGGACCCTATACCCGAACAAAGTCCGGCAACACCTTTATTTTTATCGTATTAGACCACAAAACCAAATTTGTTTTATTAAAAGCGTTGTCCAAAGCTACCACCAAAGCAGTGATTAAATTTTTACGGGATGAGGTGTTTTATAAATTCGGAGTACCGGAAATGTTACACTCGGATAATGGTAAACAGTTTACCTCCGAAGCCTTTAATGATTTCTTAAAAATTTTCGGCGTTAAACATACCCGTACCCCGATCTATTCACCGCAATCTAACGCTAGCGAAAGGGTCAATCAGACTATACTGAGTTCTATCCGAAGTTTTCTGAACAATGACCAATCGAAATGGGATGAGAATTTGTCTAAAATAGAATGTTCACTTAGGTCTATGGTTCATTCGTCTACTGGGGTAACACCTTATTTTTCACTAACTGGCTACAACATGATAACCCTCGCGGACGCGTATGAAATATTGAGAAAACTGAAATCTGCTGGAGAAGGGGAAATGTTAGTATTACCTAAGTCATCACAAATGCAACTGGCCCATCAAAAAGTGAGCGAAAAGTTACATGACGCCTATTTGCGCAATGTGAGACCTTACAATCTCAAAAGTAGAATCATAAAATATATGCCTGGCCAAGAGGTCTATAGGAAAAACTTTATACAGAGCAAATTTGCAAAGGGAATAAATGCTAAGCTTTGTAGACCCTGGCTGAAGTGCAGAATTAGGAGGGCGATAGGTAATAGTCAATACTAAGTCGAGAATCTAAAGGGACAGTTAATAGGAGTGATACACGCGCAGCATTTGAAGCAATAGATGGTATAGGGCGTATGAAGTAGAATTTGCTGCTTTGAATAGGAAAAACTATGATATATTGTGGCGCATAGTTGAGTTAAGCTGAAAAGTGAAAAGAAACTGCGTAAGTTTTTTAGGGCCCCAAAGTTGCTTAAATAAGGGAAACTTTTTTTCATACCTTTGTGAATATACTGATCACACTACTCGGATTAACGACCTTTTCACAATATATGATTAGCTATTAATTAAAACCATTACCATAGGTTAACTAAATTTCACTGCAAACACGTAACAGAAACTGTTTAACGGCGAAGTTGTTGTTAAACACAACTGGAAAAATCCAGGTTAATTTTTTTGTTGAAACCAAAAATGTTTTTATTTAAATTGAAAAATTTTAAATGTAAGGGATAATTTTAACGTAAACATCAACTATGGTTAATCGTGACAAAGTTTTTCTTTTTCGTGAACCGGTTTTGATTTCTAATATTTTGTTTGGTAACCGAAATTCGTAACCGTTGTATATAGGGTTTATTACACATTGAAGGGTATTCCATTGATCGAGTTAATTTTTGTTCGATTAAACGATTAATCGATATTTTGCATTTTTAACTTATTCGAGTAAACGAATAAAATTTTAAAATGAATCGATTAATCGGATAATTCTAAATCCAGAAATTTTTTTTTAATTCTTTGGAAAAGATATTAGTACTTGGGTAAATGAACATTGTTTTTGATATTAAGCTTGTCATTGTAGCTCCAGATTGTTGCTTCACTTTCGGGCACTTAGATTCTAAAGGAGTTACATACTGACTAGCTTCGGATTTTTTTTTTGAAACTTTTCACAGACATTTTATCGTCTGCTGGGCTTCTGCAAATAATTTCCTCTAGAGAATCGATCGAAGTATCTTGTTTAAAATACTTCTTCATTAACCAATTGAGCCATTTTGGTTTTGTTGGTGGAGCATCGTGTTCAAGTGCATACTATGTAATAGTCACTGTGTAAGTAGTAAAAAAGTGAAGTTGTTGAAAAATACCTACGTTAATACCATTTAGCTTTATTAGATTTATCCTTCGTACAATATTTTCAAACCAAACTCATTCTAAAGAAGGAAATCCATGACCTATTTTGTTAAAAATGCGGGCGGTTCTAGAACTTGAAATGAACTGGATTTAAAATCAATCAGGTTTAAAAACGACCCGTCGTGAAATTAATTTTAAATTGTGTTGAAAAAAAACTTAACAAAAATATAAGCTAAATTGTGCACTGAACATGACATTTGGTTTGTTTATTCGACTTGAAACTTTAAAAAAATTATACATTTAACAGAAATACTATATATTATTATCATTCGATTAATCGGTTTAAATTCTTCGATTGATCCTTTAATCGAAATTGGCCATTTTTAATTATTCGAATAATTAATCGTCGAAAATTGTTCGATTAATCTAACGAGATTTAATCGACTGAACACCCTATACATTGGGAAAAGGAGCCGTAAATCCCACTTTCGGTGTCTGACCGTATACGCAATATCACTTAAAATTCAAAAAACTACTCACATCGCTTTGTTGTCGTGTGGATATAAGACCACTTTTGTCTGCCTTCCAAATCCCAGAGTTTTTCACAGCGGTTTTATGCTGACCGGTCGAGTGCAATCCTGCAACGGCTGGTAGCAGAATCAACGTTTTTTCCCAGGGGGTTATTTAAAAATCCTATTTGGACAGGGGGAAGTTTGGTTAAAATTGGCTGGTACATAACTATTCAAATTAGGGTCACACGACTACTTACTCTTTTTTTAACACCAAGACACCACTTTTGCGGTGATGGAAAAAAAATCATCTACACTGGAGTAGACTTAAACTCCACGCGAAACAAATTGACTTTTTGGTGAATCGATGGCGCTCAGGATGTGCACTCGCTGAAGGTAGAAATAGAAAGGAAAGCATGGCGGATGGAGAGATATTAAGGAAGCCGAGTTCGTAAAATCGTAGGGCGTTGCTACACACCGGCCGAGAAATGGTAAGGGAATTACCAGATCATCCGTTTTCCCAACTCTTTTCACACTACAGGTTAGGAGAAAAGAGCTGGCTTTGTGACGAACACTTTGATTTTGGCTTTTTTTTTTATATAAAATCACATTAATATTCCCATCTCTGAGCTCCATCACTGTACAAATGAAAGGAAATACAACCCTGCAATATACAAAAAAATACCACTCTGTCAAGGCGAATTGGTTGCAATAGCAAAGTTTTGTAGACATGGCGTGGGGATACACAATTCTAATAAGAAAAGTCATTCAACAAGTGGCAGTCGTTGAGAAGTCGGTTCTTTTATCTGCAAATTTTTCATGAGCAATTTTTTTTTTTTAAAAGATGAAAAACTAAAATTATTAATGTAAAAAGAAAAATTTCTGAGTGTTGTGTAAAAGAAATGCGGTGGTGATTTTTTATTTCCTATGAGATGGCAGGGAAAGTCTAAACAGGTAATTATGCCAGAATTTTCTTTTAAAGAAAAAACGCATTAACAATTAATTAAATGTCGTGTGTATGTACAGAAAAAGGAGGTTTCCATCGTTGCTGGGTCTCGAGGCTCATGCAAACATATTGATATGGCTGGATGTATGCAAGTCTTCTTGGCTTTAAATTTTGGTGCACACTGAATAAAACCTGTGCGGCGTATTAATGTGTAATAGTGAGGTAGAACAGTTTCTACGTAACCTCAACACCATATACGATAAAACACAAATACTACTGGCCGACCGATTAATGTTTGTTGTACACCGCCACAATAATTTTACCAACAATCGTCACCACTCTCAAACGTCCACGATCAAATCCTCGCCATCCATTTTTAAACGTTTTTTCCATCTACACCAGCTATTAATGGCCCAACAACAAAATCAACTTTGCCACGTTTTCTAGGCCTAACAACAAAATCAACTTTGCCACGTTTTCTAGGCCCAACAACAAAATCAACTTTACCACGTTTTCTAGGCCCAACAACCAAATCAACTTTACCACGTTTTCTAGGCCCAACAACTAATCAACTTTACCACGTTTTCTAGGCCCAACAACAAAGTCAACTTTACCACGTTTTCTAGGCCCAACAACAAAATCAACGTTACCACGTTTTCTAACGGAAAAACAACAACGACAAAACCAACATTGTCACGTTTTTATAACGGATACGGCATTACGTCAAAATGCATTTTGTATAACACCAAGAACAACATGCCAGACAACAAACAATAACAACCGGATTTATCCGATTCGGAAGGTGAAATTTTACAAGATTGTTGACAACAATTGCAGCAGCATCAGCAAAAAAAGGAAAACTTAGAACAAAATAAAACAACTTTATAATTAGTTCACTGCAACTGCGACCAATTCGACGGCAATATTTTATTGCAGCAACTCATGCTAAATCCGTACACACCCCACCCACTACAATCCACAGTTTGGCAAGTACAAACACCAGAAGCCGTAGTTTAGTCCTATAATAAATATATTTAAAATTTATTGATTTTAATAGTTATCCCTTGTTGAATGCAATACTCGATTTACCTTTTTTGTACATTCAATAAGTAGTAATGGTTTTCAGTTGTCAGTTTTTAATTGGATTTTGATTTTCTTAACAGACTGTCAGTTCTGTGCCTTGATAATCAATCTTGAGAATTGACTATCCATTTTCAAATTGATTTTAAAGTTTTCAGATTGATTATCAATTTTTTCCGGTAGAACAGAAAAAAATTGATTGTCAAGTTTCAGGTTGATAATCAATTTTGTTCGGTAAAATTGATTGACAAGTTTTCGAATGTTTCTAAATGCAATCGTTCAGTTCCTTAACTGACACTTGCTTGCGAGTTACCCGATCAAGTTTCACGTTTTAATACAGACACATTTTTTTGTGTTTATAGTTCTAAAGTAAGTTGCTCAAAATTGATTGCGGTCTACATCGCAACTTTAAATTTTTTTGAAAACCCGTAAACAACGGCACATGTGGAAGCACATCAAGAAACACTTGAACGTGTAACTGCAGAAACCAGGTATTGATTTAATTATTAAAACTACATATTTCGTAAAGCAACCAGCGAATGAACCAAACTGGAATTGTATTCTAGTAACATAAACGCTAATTTACATTCTAAGTTTTAATATGAACGCTTAAACCAAAGTCACATTTGAAGATTTTATCGAAAAAAATACAATTAAATCCTGAAAAAAGACCTAATTTAGGGAATTAGAAATTTATTGATTTTTTTTAAATTTTTTAACTCGAAGAATTTTTAATAAGTAAAACTAATCACAAATATTGGATTTGCCTTGTACTGAAACATTCGTGCCATGACAAATATTGAATGTGGATTATTGGACCTAGATTCGGATTAGAGTACCCCGACTGAATTGTGCTTGGATGTTTGGATCAAATAACACACCTGAGTTTGAATACTTAATCCAAAATTAAATTGGAGATCGGGAAACGGAAACAAAATTTAGACTTGAAAAAGATTAAATTCGTAAAAACTTTGTTTTAAATCCCTGAAAGAGAATTTGAACTTGCCTTAGAGTCTGAATTTGGTTTCCTAATTTCGATTCGGATTTAATATTTGAACATTAATGGTTGTTCATAATTATTTTATCACCCTACCTTAATTTGAATAAGCCAATTTTAAATTTGGGTATTTCACAAGATTCGAGCACCCGTAGGTTCGATTTACGTATCCTAATTCAATTTTGAATACCTCTACGTACAAACTTTTTTTAAGTAAAACCAATTCAACTTTGACATAATTTGGAATTTTTTTTTTTTTAAATATATATAAGCAAGGCGAATTTATTACAGGTGGTCTTAAAAACCCTGCTGGTATTAGCTAAAATCACTGTTGGATGTCAAAATTTTGTTTATTCTCTTTTATTATCTTTGTTTCTGTTTTGTTTTATTTCTGTTTTTGACATTGTACAATGATTTTACAAAAACAAATTGCTTGTGGTTTTTGTACGAGTTGTACTTGTTGTAGTACCGAGATTACCTGGGATGAATTCGCCTTGTATATAAGTATAAACGTTTGTTACTAACCAAGCAAACATTTATTATTAGCTAAGTAAATAGTTCTTACTAATTAAATCAATAGTCATTATTAACTAAATAAGTAATCATTAGTAACCAGTTGAGTAGTCATTACTAACTAAATAAGTAGTCAGTAGTAACCAAATAAATGGTCATAATTGACCAAATAATAACTAAAACCCATTTGAATTTTGTTGCTTCAACTGATTTTGAAAGCTAATGATTTGAATTTAAGTCTCAATTGAGCAAATTAAATTTGGATGGGAAGTTCGGAACGTAATTAAAAAAAAAGAAAAAAAAAACAAAACTTAAATGGATTTGGCGGCTCAGCGTGAATTTGAATATTGGATTTAGACTGGGATAATTAAATTCAATTTAACCATTAAACGCAGATTTGAATTCAGGTACAAATTTGATAATGGGGATTTGAATCCGAATATTCAAACTATATCTAAATTCGAATATTTGGACCAGACTGTAACTTAAATTAGGGAACTAAATAAGGTTTGGATAAACAAATTCAGGTTCGGCACGGGAACTTGATGCGAATGATTTCGAATTAATTTTGATATTCCGACTAGGGTTCCCATTGACATACCTAAACTGAAGTTTGAATTGCGAAATAGTTGTATTTGATAGGCTATTGGATTCTTGAATTTCTGAATAACTTGACCGAGTAATTAAATTAGTACTTTCCCTGAAAATAGAATATTTTATATATCTAGGATAACTTATAAAAAAAAAAAAAAAAAAAAGAGAAAAAAAACGAAAACAAAAATCCCTGGATAAATCCTTTGGTAGGCCCTCCTGGGCAATTGCCTTACGTCTAAATAAGCAAATAATACAAATATTGAATAAATTATTAAATATAAGGATCCTATGTAAGAAAAAAAAAGTAATAATAAGACAATTGAATAAAAAGTTGGATATGTACATGATTTAATGATAGAACTAACTAGATACGATAACAATAACTTAAGTACATCCTTGAATGAATGGACCACTGAAAATGTTTTTTTTTTATCTCCCAGCAAACAATTTTAGGTAAGACTTGTTTCGTTATTTTTCTTTTAAATTTAACAAAAACATTTGCCAAAATCCTTGTCTTTTTTTTTAACATTTTTTTGGTTTTTATTTCAAATTGCATTTAAAACTAATTCCTGAATTTTGAAAAAAAAAATTCTTGATGGAATAGTATTGTCACTATTCAGTTATTTGCTAGAGTTGAATGACCCTACGAACAATTTAAATAAGAAAAAAAGGAAATAAGTTTTTTTATATTTCTAATTATTTTTATTATCGTATTTTTTTTTTTTTTGATTTAAAAATCCTAATCATTTTGATTTATAAATATTTGTTTTTTAGATCTTTATAAAATAGTTACTATAATATACTTATACATATTTTAAATAACAATTATTTTTAAATAAACATATTGTATATCATGTAATTGGATGAAAGCATACATAATGTTTTGAGTTATTTAAATTTGGTTGAAAAGGTAACACGCGTATGGCGATGTGGTAAGTAACGAACTGGGGCATTACTCCAAAACACTTTAATTTTCAGGCAAGGAGTAGTGCCATGGATTGCAACACATTGTCATATGGGGTGGACAGCCTGTCCAGGACGAGAACATCTGGTCCTGATGACTCGAGGCAATCATGTCGAGAATAGCGGTAAAGTTTTCGGTAGCCTCAATCAACAATCGGTCTTTGTTCAATGTTTTTTTTTTTTGTTTTTTTATCGCTTCGGTCTATCAACAGCATTCGTTTTTTCGGCACGAATTAAATTGTGTATGTGTGCGTAGATGGACATGAACCCCCCATTTCCGGCGAGCTTCAGCCCAAACACCAGCGTGCCACAGTCCATCGCGAAGCGAAGTTGGGATTTTGATTCAGTTCAATATTTCTCACAAAATTATTTTTCCTCACGGTCACATCACAGAATATATATACTTTATAGGGTGTAGGATCAATATTGTAGAAATTACAGTTATATATACCTTTTTTACCTTCGGTGAAGGGTATAAAAAGAGTAATTTTCGGGAATTCAAGGGTCTAATCACCGCATTCGATACTATCGTATCGAATAAACTATTACATTTTTTTGCATACGATAGACACTGGCGTATCGAATGAAAACTCGATAAATGTAATGTCGAGTTACTCGATGTCGAATGCTATTATTTCAAACTCAATACATTTCATTCGATATCGAGTTTCAAGATACCAAAATAAATAATTTCGATGAATTTCGCTCGATATCGTATGCGGTGATTAGACCCCAGTATTTCGGTTATAAAATTTAAGTTTTTATAAAAATGTTGATGTTTTTTAGCCCATTTTTGGAGTATTTTGCTCATAGATTACCCATTGTCTAACCGATTTGATATTTTTATATACCGACGTGCTAAGGAAGAATTTTACCATTTAGTTAAGTTATATTTATATATAAACATTTATATATACTTGTATACATATATTTTAACAAAGTTAATTATAAAAAAAGAGTAATTTTTGGGGATTCAGTATTTCGGTTATAACTCAGCCATTTTTTAACCGATTTGACAGATTTATATACCAACGTGTTGAAGAAGAAATTTACCATTTACTTGACTTATAAAGCTTGGACTCGGGGAGATCTATGGTTCCCGAAAGTGGGTATTTAAAAAAAAAGAAATTTAATTTTGGTCATTACTTTTTTGTATCTGAACCGATTTTTCCGAGTTTTTTATAAAATATGTTCTACTAATTTCCGATATTTTGGTATATAAGTCATATCCATAGGACGTATGGCAGCCCTTAGATGGCAGGTTACCATGACATGTTCCGATTGCAACCACTCAATCTCCTCAGATGGATTTGCCGTCTTACACTCGCAGCCATCGACGACTGCTGACGTCAATAGTCAAACATCAATTCTTAAACCAAATTGTATTCTAACATTTGGTAGATCGAAATTTGCTCTCCTGAATGATTATCCATTTTAATTGATTTAACATGTTTTTTCCTTACTTCTGTTTTTTCGTACTTTTGTCAAGAATTTTTCTTGAAGTCCAAGTACATTTTTTGTTTTTTCATTTTGTCTTTTTCTTTTCTGTTGACCTTTTTCAGCACAACTTGAAGGACAAATGTACACATAGAGCTCGTGCCTTAGCTTTAACAATAATTAGTATTGTGGTTATTTTGTTGAACTATTTATGGTTTTTAATCCAAATTTTTTTAATATTTTTAATTAGGCTTAAGTTCATGAAAGAATCGCTTGAAGGAATTTTGTACACAAAAGACTTCCTTAAATTAAATAAATCAAATTATTTTAATACTCTAAAGCTCGATTCACCCATGCGTTCCGAACAAAATTTTTGTCCGGACAAAATTTTTTTTATATTGAGTTTGACGTTTTACTTTTGAGAGAGAGAGCAATGAATTTGTTCGGAACGTTTTTTCTTGAATTGGTTTCATTTTAATTCTTGTGCCGAACAAAATGAACTGAGATGCCTATTTTTTTCAATTTGTACATAAGAGTTGAATTGAGCTGCCACTTATTAAATTTTTCATTTTGTGCTGAATAATTAAAAAAAAAAATTAAACATAAATGGATGTTAAAGAAAATATGGCCCTGAAACTTATTGAGGAAATAAAAAATCCAGGAAGATCATGTATTTATGATATGGGAAATCGTTCATATAAAAATACTTACTAAAACAAAATATATACGGAAATAGAAAAATCTATAAGTAAAATGCTAAATTTTAATATTTTTTAACATAATGTTTACCAATTATTGTAGGAAGTGAATGTTAATTAATGTTGGAAAAATCGAAAGCAACCCATAATACAGAATATCTAAATTCTCAGTCTTTTTTCTGGATTTCTCTAAGCATATAAAATCTTTCATTATACCATTTAAATCCTATGTTATTTTTTAAAATTGTTTACAATTCTAATTGTTTGGATTAATTCTGTTGTTGCGTTACTATCGTAAGTTTCTTTTGTTGTCAGGTCAGCATCTAACTCATCCTGACAAAAGTGAGCACCGAACATTTTGCAAAAAAGTTCGTTTCCGAATTCCTTAATTTCTGTTTTTGTACTGTATTTTAAAAATGTATTTATAGAAGGAAATATATTGTATACAAAAATAACTCTGAACACAACTATTTTGGTGCAGTTTTGGAGAATTTTGGTACGGTTAACGTTGTAAAATTGTTAATGGTTGCACTGTAGAATGTATTTTAAAAAGCGAGTTGCTTTGTAACCGACGTTTTTGAACTCACCCATTGTTTAAAACACAAAAAAATATGGTTTAATACTACAAAAAATTATAATTTTTGTTACAACGGTTAATCGACTGCCAATTTTAAATTAACCGATCAGTTAATCGAATAGAAATTAATTGGTTAACCGATTAATGGTCAACCGAATGAATACCCTAGTTTTATGCAATTCAATTAAAAATAATAAAATTAATTTTCTTCTTTCTTCCATTTTCACACAGTTTTATAAAAAACAAGTAAGAGTGCTATATTCGGCTGTGCCGAATCTTATATACCCTTCGCCATTGTGCGAGCAGAATACAGAGCAACTAGACAAAAACTAAATAAAACTGGTAAAAAAATTTTTTTTAAATAAGAGACAACCGGTTTTGAACTTCGCTTTTCATAAGGGCCCAGAATTGTGACGAATACTTTGATTTTGGCGTTTTTTTATATAAAATCACATTAATATTCCCATCTCTGAGCTCCATCACTGTACAAATTAAAGGAAATACAACCCTGCAATATACAAAAAAATACCACTCTGTCAAGGCGAATTGGCTGCAATAGCAAAGTTTTGAAGACATGGCGTGGGGATACACAATTCTAATAAGAAAAGTCATTCAACAAGTGGCAGTCGTTGAGAAGTCGGTTCTTTTATCTGCAAATTTTTCATGAGCAATTTTTTTTTAAAAAAAGATTAAAAACTAAAATTATTAATATAAAAAGAAAAATTTGTGAGTGTTGTGTAAAAGAAATGCGGTGGTGATTTTTTATTTCCTATGAGATGGCAGGGAAAGTCTAAACAGGTAATTATGCCAGAATTTTCTTTTAAAGAAAAAACGCATTAACAATTAATTAAATGTCGTGTGTATGTACAGAAAAAAGAGGTTTCCATCGTTACTGGGTCACGTGGCTCATGCAAACATATTGATATGGCTGGATGTATGGAAGTCTTCTTGGCTTTAAATGTTGGTGCACACTGCCTAAAACCTGTGCGGCGTATTAATGTGTAATAGTGAGGTAGAACAGGTGATACATAACCTCAACACCATATACGATATAACACAAATACTACTGGCCGACCGATTAATGTTTGTTGTACACCGCCACAATAATTTTACCAACAATCGTCACCACTCTCAAACGTCCACGATCAAATCCTCGCCATCCATTTTTAAACGTTTTTTCCATCTACACCAGCTATTAATGGTCCAACAACAAAATCAACTTTGCCACGTTTTCTAGGCCCAACAACAAAATCAACTTTGCCACGTTTTCTAGGCCCAACAACAAAATCAACTTTACCACGTTTTCTAAGCCCAACAACCAAATCAACTTTACCACGTTTTCTAGGCCCAACAACTAAATCAACTTTACCACGTTTTCTAGGCCCAACAACAAAATCAACTTTACCACGTTTTCTAGGCCCAACAACAAAATCAACGTTGCCACGTTTTCTAACGGAAAAACAACAACGACAAAACCAACATTGTCACGTTTTTATAACGGATACGGCATTACGTCAAAATGCATTTTGTATAACACCAAGAACAACAAGCCAGACAACAAACAACAACAACCGGATTTATCCGATTCGGAAGGTGAAATTTTACAAGATTGTTGACAACAATTGCAGCAGCATCAGCAAAAAAAGGAAAACTTAGAACAAAATAAAACAACTTTATAACCAGCAACTGACAAGTGCGGTGGGATCACTGCAACTGCGACCAATTCGACGGCAATATTTTATTGCAGCAACTCATGCTAAATCCGTACACACCCCACCCACTGCAATCCACAGTTTGGCAAGTACACACACCAGAAGCCGTAGTTTAGTCCTATAATAAATATATTTAAAATTTTACCTTTTTTGTACATTCAATAAGTAGTAATGGTTTTCAGTTTTTAATTGGATTTTGATTTTCTTAACAGACCTTCAGTTCTGTGCCTTGATAATCAATCTTGAGAATTGACTATCCATTTTTCAAATTGATTTTCAAGTTTTCAGATTGATTATCAATTTTTTCCGGTAGAACAGAAAAAAATTGATTGTCAAGTTTCAGGTTGATAATCAAGTTGGTTCGGTAAAATTGATTGACAAGTTTTCGAATGTTTCTAAATGCAATCGTTCATCAATTTAAATGGTAAAATCAGTTCCATAACTGACACTTGCTTGCGAGTTACCCGATCAAGTTTCACGTTTTAATACAGACACATTTTTTTGTGTTTATAGTTCTAAAGTAAGTTGCTCAAAATTGATTGCGGTCTACATCGCAACTTTCAATTTTGTTTTGAAAACCCGTGAACAACGGCACATGTGGAAGCACATCAAGAAACACTTGAACGTGTAACTGCAGTGTTAAGAAACCAGGTATTGATTTAATTATTAAAACAACATATTTCTAAAGCAACCAGCGAATGAACCAAACTGGAATTGTATTATAATAACATAAACGCTAATTTACATTCTAAGTTTTAATATGAACGTTTAAACCAAAGTCACATTTGAAGATTTTATCGAAAAAAAATACAATTAAATCTTGAAAAAAGACCTAATTTAGGGAATTATAAATTTATTGATTTTTTTTAATTTTTTAACTCGAAGAATTTTTAATAAGTAAAACTAATCACAAATATTGGATTTGCCTTGTACTGAAACATACGGGCCATGACAAATATTGAATATGGATTATTGGACGTAGATTCGGATTAGAGTACCCCGACTGAATTGTGCTTGGATGTTTGGATCAAATAACACACCTGAGTTTGAATACTTAATCCAAAATTAAATTGGAGATCGGGAAACGGAAACAAAATTTAGACTTGAAAAAGATTAAATTCGTAAAAACTTTGTTTTAAATCCCTGAAAGAGAATTTGAACTTTCCTTAGAGTCTGAATTTGGTTTCCTAATATTTGAACATTAATGGTTGTTCATAATTATTTTATCACCCTACCTTAATTTGAATAAGCCAATTTTAAATTTGGGTATTTCACAAGATTCGAGCACCCGTAGGTTCGATTTACGTATCCTATTTCAATTTTGAATACCTCTACGTACAAACTTTTTTTTAATTAAAACCAATTCAACATTCAACTTTGACATAATTTGGAATTTTTTTTTTTTAAATATATAAGCAAGGCGAATTTATTAAAGGTGGTCTTAAAAGCCCTGCTGATATTAGCTAAAATCACTGTTGGATGTCAAAATTTTGTTTATTCTCTTTTATTATCTTTGTTTCTGTTTTGTTTTATTTCTGTTTTTGACATTGTACAATGATTTTACAAAAACAAATTGCTTGTGGTTTTTGTACGAGTTGTACTTGTTGTAGTACCGAGATTACCTGGGATGAATTTGCCTTGTATATAAGGATAAACGTTTGTTACTAACCAAGCAAACATTTATTATTAGCTAAGTAAATAGTTCTTACTAATTAAATCAATAGTCATTATTAACTAAAGAAGTAGTCATTAGTAACCAGTTGAGTAGTCATTACTAACTAAATAAGTAGACAGTAGTAACCAAATAAATGGTCATAATTGACCAAATAATAACTAAAACCCTTTTGAATTTTGTTGCTTAAACTGATTTTGAAAGCTAATCATTTGAATTTAAGTCTCAATTGAGCAAATTAAATTTGGATGGGAAGTTCGGAACGTAATTAAAAAAAAAAGAAAAAAAAACAAAACTTAAATGGATTTGGCGGCTCTGCGTGAATTTGAATATTGCATTTAGACTGGGATAATTAAATTCAATTTAACCATTAACCCAGATTTGAATTCAGGTACAAATTTGATAATGGGGATTTGAATCCGAATATTCAGACTATATCTAAATTCGAATATCTGGACCAGACTGTAACTTAAATTGGGGAACTAAATTAGGTTCGGATAAACAAATTCAGGTTCGGCACGGGAACTTGATGCGAATGATTTCGAATTAATTTTGATATTCCGACTAGGGTTCCCATTGACATACCTAAACTGAATTTTGAATTGCGAAATAGTGGTATCGGATAGACTATTCAGTTCTTGAATTTCTGAATAACTTGACCGAGTAATTAAATAAGTACTTACCTTGAAAATAGAATATTTTATATATCTAGGATAACTTATAAAAAAAAAAAAAAAAAAAAAAATTGAAAAAAACGAAAACAAAAATACCTGGATAAATCCTTTGGTAGGCCCTCCTGGGCAATTGCCTTACGTCTAAATAAGCAAATAATACAAATATTGAATAAATTATTAAATATAAGGATCCTATGTTAGAAAAAAAAAATAGTAATAATAAGACAATTGAATAAACAATTGGATATGTATATGATTTAATGATAGAACTAACTAGATACGATAACAATAACTTAAGTACATCCTTGAATGAATGGACCACTGAAAATGTTTTTTTTTTTAATCTCCCAGCAAACAATTTTAAGTAAGACTTGTTTCGTTATTTTTCTTTTAAATTTAACAAAAACATTTGCCAAAATCCTTGTCTTTTTTTTAACATTTTTTTGGTTTTTATTTCAAATTGCATTTAAAATTAATTCCTGAATTTTGTAAAAAAATTCTTGATGGAATAGTATTGTCACTATTCAGTTATTTGCTAGAGTTGAATGACCCTACGAGCAATTTAAATAAGAAAAAAAGGAAATAAGTTTTTTTTATATATCTAATTATTTTTATTATCGTATTTTTTTTTTTTGATTTAAAAATCCTAATCATTTTGATTTATAAATATTTGTTTTTTAGATCTTTATAAAATAGTTACTATAATATACTTATACATATTTTAAATAACAATTATTTTTAAATAAACATATTGTATATCATGTAATTGGATGAAAGCATACATAATGTTTTGAGTTATTTAAATTTGGTTGAAAAGGTAACACGCGTATGTCGATGTGGTAAGTAACGAACTGGGGCATTACTCCAAAACACTTTAATTTTCAGGCAAGGAGTAGTGCCATGGATGGCAATACATTGTCATATTGGCTGCCCTGTCCAGGACGAGAACATCTGGTCCTGATGACTCGAGGCAATCATGTCGAGAATAGCGGTAAAGTTTTCGGTAGCCTCAATCGACAATCGGTCTTTGTTCAATGTTTTTTTTTTTTGTTTTTTTGTCGCTTCGGTCTATCAACAGCATTCGTTTTTTCGGCACGAATTAAATTGTGTCTGTATGAGTAGATGGACATGAACCCCCCATTTCCGGCGAGCTTCAGTCCAAACACCAGCGTGCCACAGTCCATCGCGAAGCGAAGTTGGGGTTTTGATTCAGTTCAAAGAGATTTAGCCCTTTAGGTTAAAGTAATTTAGCCTGAAGGTGTTTTAATTAATCTTTGCCGGCTTCCACACCTTTGAACATTTCAGGGTAAAATGTTCAATCCAATTACTTTTTTTTTCCATATTTTTGACGATTGTCCCGGAAGGTGTTAAATACTCACCATTCCTGCGTTGCGACAGCATCGTATGGAGAAGTTAGGTATTGGGATCTCAGTTTTCGGACCTTATGACTGACGACCTATGTCCTGGAAGGTGTCAAGCAAACACCAAGCCTGAGTAGCAATGGCTTCCGACATAAGAGAAGAAACTGAGGGAGTCGAATGGATGGAATCCACTCGAATCCATTATGAAAAACTTGATACGGCGGCTATATAGCTAGGGGATCGTATGTTTTCATTACTGGATGAGAGGTGAGGAAAATCCAGGAGATTCACTCTATGTCGATTTGTCCTGTGCTTTCGTTTACAGTTGATTGAAGATAGAAAACTTGTTGGTTACAACACTTTACGCACTATACGTGAACAATTTTTTTTTGACATGATTGATTTTTATACATTTGAACATCGTATGAGTTTTTGAGTTCTCAATTCTGAGGACAAAATATTCGATAAACTTAAACTCGAGTGAAAATATCATACACATTTCGCCACTATACGTCTGTTACCAAAATTTCAACCAGAACTTATTTTGTATATATTGAATTAAATATTTGAAAACTAATTAACCTTAATTATTTGTAGTTGATAATATAATAGATTAACAATATTTTTGGTCATATTTGAATTCTTATACTAGACTTATATTCTACTAACATAACGTAAACTTATTTGCATCTAGAAAGTAGTTTTTAATTAATCTTATATAGTATTATATACATAAAAACATACTCTTTTCTCTAAAACTATTACAATTTAAATAAATTTATTTAAAAATTCATTTATTTTTGCAAATACCTTTTAACATAGGTTAATAATCAATGATTATTTCTATGATATTGTTACTTTTACATTTTTTTTTTAAATTTTTTTTGATTACTTCAAATTTGAGGATATAAGATTTTCTTAAAGCTCATTCTTTACTAAATATTTGGGTTGTAAAGTTATATAATAATCGTTATTTTGCATACATTTGAATTTTTTTAATTACAATTGATTTTTCTTTTATGAATACATTTACGGGGATAACTTGGCTCTTACATTTTCGATACATATTAATAATCAACGCTTATCATTATACAATGTTTTTCATATTGATCTTCCTTTTTTTTAAACATCGGCAATGCATTAAAATTTAGAATAATTCTTTTATGAATCCCTTCGATACGATTTCTTTTATATTTCTCAGTTTCTCTGTAATTTTTTTTATATATACTTATATAAATATACTTTGATAACAACAATACTGCAATTTAACTTTTTTTCATTAGTATTTACTATATACATACATACATTGTCCTAAATTAACTTTTTTTGAAGCTTCCAATCTTTTAAGCTGTTAACGAGCCGGTTTAAACGGTTAACAATATTTTTCTTTGGTATTAGTTTGTAAGGTTGTATAATAGTTACAATCTCACTTACACTCGGATTTTTCTCTAAGGACAATTGATGCTTTGCATACAAATAAATTTGTGAAGATCTTTTGTCACTTATATCTTGATTATTACTTTTTATGGAATTACATTTTCTTGGGATCTTAATAAAAATTATAATTTAAAGGAATAATATTTTCTTAAATTATAATTGCTTCGGGATATTGGGAAAGGAAAGTTACGTGCTAATTCCTTGAACGTTTACATTTGAGTATTTTTTTTTTTTTTAATTTTTATAATTGAAGTCCATTAGTTTTCTTGACTTGAAGTTGCGAGTTTATCCACGGGTAATTCGTTCAGTAGGGTTTCGTCTTCGTTGCTTGATTGTTTTAGTTGAAAGTTTTTCTCGACCTGCGAACAGTCTTGGCTGAGGATGAGTACTAGACGACACCGGTCATCTAGTAGAAACCGAGCAGGCCATAGCGACGACGTTCCAACCACGACGGCGGCAACAGTTAACAACCCAAACGCAGCACCTATTGTTTCTACAAACGCGGTAACTCCTTTATTGTCAATTAGCTTCCCACCCGGATTTGGACCACAAACCCATTCTTCACCTGATAGTTTTAGTACAATTCGTACACCGACCTACAGCAGCAGAACTGCCAGGGAAATAAGTGGACAGACAGGTAACCAGGGTACTCGTGACTTGGCTTTAGGAAACATGAATAGGAATAATTTACCCCCTGTTGGCGAAGAAGTTGACCCTGAAATGGTCATTAATGAGGACGGCTTGACGCTGAGGGATTATGTCAGTGCTTCGGTGGGAGCTGCACAGGCTGCAATTATGAATGAGGTTCAGAATATGCAACTTATGCTACCACGATTGATAAGGAAGTCCTTGCGTTCCGAACGTGGAGTCTCTTCGGAGAACCAGACTTTCCGTAACAATGGACCCTATGACCAACAGAGAGCATTTCAAACCCCTTTTAATAACAATCATAACAGACCACCGCCAGCACAACATTTTGCACATAATGACCCTCAAATGTTCCGGCAACAACGCCTGCATCAACCCAACTTAGCCCAACCAGTATTCGATAATATTCCTGAGAATTTTGATGCACAATACCCAGGTTTTGGAAACTCACCTTTGTTTCATGGCTTTAAACCAATAACTCCTAACCAATTAGAAAAATAGGGGATAAGGTACGATGGTACAAATAAGTCACTTACGGTTGAGGATTTTGTTTTTCGGGTGGAGGCCTTGAAACACGATTATAACTGTTCATGGGAAGTTTTAATGAAGGGTTTTCATCACTTAGTCACGGGGGAGGCAAGCAACTGGTTCTGGTCCTTTAGAATGAAGCATCCGATATGCGACTGGCAGACTTTTAAACACCACCTGATAAAAAAATTCAGAAATTTTGAAAGCGATTTCGAAATTCAAAGGAAAATAATGGAGCGTAGGCAAGCGCCAAATGAGTCTGCGGATGTGTTCATAACCGAAATCGTCAAACTTAAAAACCAAATGAGGGTAAGCGTACTAGAGAGCGAACTGGTAAAAATTGTTAAAGACAACCTGAAAGATGGGTTGGCTAAACTGGTTTTCCCCATTAGGATTGACAGTCTGGATCAGCTACTAGAGGAGTGCAAAAGGGCAGAAAGGAATATTGCCAAACGATCTTTGACCCGTATGCCTTTAGGTCATTCCCGACGTATGCAATGCTCGACGCAAACCCAACCCCAGACAAATTCAAACAACCGGATGAAGAAACTGAAGAAAACAATTATCGTTTGAAACCAAATTATACCTTAAAACCACATGGTCTAAATCCAGGCCTATCGTATGAACAGCGTCTAGAAAACTACAACCGAATTCGTTCCGAAATTTTTACAGATTATGTACCCATAGTTAGCAATAGAATCCGAAAAACCAGAGAAAGATACGCCTCAAGAAAAGAAGAGAGAAGGGAAATAGCATCCACGGTAATAGGTAGCGAAAATGACATTAGACCCTATATGACAGTCGAAATTAATTATACTCAATATCAAGGACTGTTAGATAGTGTCTGTAAGTTAAACAAATGGATGCGAAAATACTCGATTTTAAATCTTCTGTGCGTACAGCGGATGGGAAACAACATTTATTAATTGGCAAAATTTTCGTAAAAATTAAATATGGGAATAAATTTGTGGAAATGATGTTATATCTAGTACCAAACTTAAGTCAAGAACTGATTTTAGGGTATGATTTTTGGAAAAAAGTAGGTCTAAAGGTTTCATTTGAAAATAGTATAGTCCATGAAATTTCTCTCAAAGATTCGGAAGAGTCCAAGATGCACTCATTAACGTCCCGTCAACGAAAAATTTTGGAAAATGTAAAACAATCGTTTCGGTGTTACACACAGTTTGGCTTGGGAAGAACGCAAATCGAAAAACACACAATTGACACTGGAGATGCACCGGCCAAAAAGATGAGACACTACCCCGTAAGTCCAGCAGTGCAGAAACTTATCTACGCTGAACTTGACAGGATGATTGAACTGGACGTAATCGAAGTAGCCACTGGAGCAAAGTGGAACAATCGTATGACCTTGGTCATTAAGCCCAACAAAAACAGGCTTTGCCTCGATGCCCGGGAGCTCAATAAGGTTACAAGGAAGGATGCGTATCCTCTGCCCAATATAGACGGTTTATTGGCGAGGCTGGGAGACACCCACTTTATCTCATCAATTGACCTCAAGGACGCCTTCTGGCAAGCCGACCAAAGACAGCGTTCACAATTCCTGGCAGGCCTCAGTATCAATTCAAAATGATGCCTTTTGGACTGTGGAACGCTGCCTAGAGGCTTTGTCGGTTGATGGATAAAGTGGTGCCATCTGAGTTAAAGGACAGAGTATTTATCTATTTGGACGATTTGTTGGTAGTGTCATCAAACTTCGAAGATCATATGGACATGCTTCGTGTTGTGGGACAGAAATTAACGTACGCTAAACTAACAATTAATATGCAAAAATCAAAATTTTGTTACCGAGAGTTGAAGTACTTAGGAAACATAGTTGGTGGGGGAAAACTGAAACCCGATGAATAAAAAGTAAAGGCTATTTTGGATATAGGTCCACCGAAGAACCAAAAAGACTTGCGAAGATTTTTAGGCACAGTAGGGCGGTATCGTCGTTTCATTAATGATTTTTCCACTCTTACAGCACCTTTAACGGATACCCTTAAAAAAACTCCTAAATTTAATTTTACCCCTGAGGCTATGGAATCTTTTGAACAGCTCAAGCTTAGGTTAGTTACAAGCCCAGTTTTGTCCAGCCCGGACTTCGAAAGGCCATTCTTTGTCCAATGCGACGCGTCAAACGTAGGAATAGGGGCGGTTCTGTTTCAAAAGGACGATGAAGAGGGCGAACACCCTATCGAATACTTTTCGAAGAAACTGAACCAGGCCCAGAAGAACTATTCAACAACAGAGAAAGAGTGTCTCGCAGTCGTCTTGGCCATAGAAAAGTTTCGGCAGTATATAGAGTTGATGGACTTTACGGTCATCACGGACCATTCCAGTCTTAAATGGCTGATGCGTCAGCAAGATTTAAACGGGAGACTTGCTCGATGGAGTTTAAAGCTGCGGGGCTTTAAATTTAATATCGAGCACAGAAAAGGAACGAAAAACGTTGTCCCCGATATACTTTCGCGTCAGGACATGGAGGAAGTGGTTTTAAATAGTGGCCCATTGATAGATTTTAACTCTGAAGCTTCCAAAGATAAAGATTATCTAGCCTTAATAGACACGGTAGAGCAAAATTGGGACCGATTGCCTGATTTAAAAGTGGAAGAAGGCATTGTATACAAGAAAGTCAAATTTAACCGAAACGACCTAGATAACGAAGCAGAATGCTGGAAAATATGGGTGCCGGGTGAATTAACACACAGTCTTATTTGTAAATCTCATGTTGACAATACCTCGCATGGAGGCATTGCGAAAACGTTGTATAATATACGCGAGTATTTTTATTGGCCTTATATGGTGAAGCAGATTAGGGATTTTGTAAGAGAATGCGGTACGTGTAAAGAGATTAAACACCCAAAACAAACTTTACGACCACCTATGGGCTGTGAAGTCAAGACTCAAAGGCCGTTTCAGAAAATATACATAGACTTCTTAGGACCCAATACCCGAACAAAGTCCGGCGACACCTTTATTTTTATCGTATTAGACCACAAAACCAAATTTGTTTTGTTAAAAGCGTTGTCCAAAGCTACCACCAAAGCAGTGATTAAATTTTTACGGGATGAGGTGTTTTATAAATTCGGAGTACCGGAAATGTTACACTCGGATAATGGTAAACAGTTTACCTCCGAAGCCTTTAATGGTTTCTTAAAAATATTCGGCGTTAAACATACCCGTACCCCGATCTATTCACCGCAATCTAACGCTAGCGAAAGGGTCAATCAGACTATACTGAGTTCTATCCGAAGTTTTCTGAACAATGACCAATCGAAATGGGATGAGAATTTGTCTAAAATAGAATGTTCACTTAGGTCTATGGTTCATTCGTCTACTGGGGTAACACCTTATTTTTCACTAACTGGCTACAACATGATAACCCTCGCGGACGCGTATGAAATATTGAGAAAACTGAAATCTGCTGGAGAAGGGGAAATGTTAGTATTACCTAAGTCATCACAAATGCAACTGGCCCATCAAAAAGTGAGCGAAAAGTTACATGACGCCTATTTGCGCAATGTGAGACCTTACAATCTCAAAAGTAGAATCATAAAATATATGCCTGGCCAAGAAGTCTATAGGAAAAACTTTATACAGAGCAAATTTGCAAAGGGAATAAATGCTAAGCTTTGTAGACCCTGGCTGAAGTGCAGAATTAGGAGGGCGATAGGTAATAGTCAATACTAAGTCGAGAATCTAAAGGGACAGTTAATAGGAGTGATACACGCGCAGCATTTGAAGCAATAGATGGTATAGGGCGTATGAAGTAGAATTTGCTGCTTTGAATAGGAAAAACTATGATATATTGTGGCGCATAGTTGAGTTAAGCTGAAAAGTGAAAAGAAACTGCGTAAGTTTTTTAGGGCCCCAAAGTTGCTTAAATAAGGGAAACTTTTTTTCATACCTTTGTGAATATACTGATCACACTACTCGGATTAACGACCTTTTCACAATATATGATTAGCTATTAATTAAAACCATTACCATAGGTTAACTAAATTTCACTGCAAACACGTAACAGAAACTGTTTAACGGCGAAGTTGTTGTTAAACACAACTGGAAAAATCCAGGTTAATTTTTTTGTTGAAACCAAAAATGTTTTTATTTAAATTGAAAAATTTTAAATGTAAGGGATAATTTTAACGTAAACATCAACTATGGTTAATCGTGACAAAGTTTTTCTTTTTCGTGAACCGGTTTTGATTTCTAATATTTTGTTTGGTAACCGAAATTCGTAACCGTTGTATATAGGGTTTATTACACATTGAAGGGTATTCCATTGATCGAGTTAATTTTTGTTCGATTAAACGATTAATCGATATTTGGCATTTTTAACTTATTCGAGTAAACGAATAAAATTTTAAAATGAAACGATTAATCGGATAATTCTAAATCCAGAAATTTTTTTTTAATTCTTTGGAAAAGATATTAGTACTTGGGTAAATGAACATTGTTTTTGATATTAAGCTTGTCATTGTAGCTCCAGATTGTTGCTTCACTTTCGGGCACTTAGATTCTAAAGGAGTTACATACTGACTAGCTTCGGATTTTTTTTTTTGAAACTTTTCACAGACATTTTATCGTCTGCTGGGCTTCTGCAAATAATTTCCTCTAGAGAATCGATCGAAGTATCTTGTTTAAAATACTTCTTCATTAACCACTTGAGCCATTTTGGTTTTGTTGGTGGAGCATCGTGTTCAAGTGCATACTATGTAATAGTCACTGTGTAAGTAGTAAAAAAGTGAAGTTGTTGAAAAATACCTACGTTAATACCATTTAGCTTTATTAGATTTATCCTTCGTACAATATTTTCAAACCAAACTCATTCTAAAGAAGGAAATCCATGACCTATTTTGTTAAAAATGCGGGCGGTTCTAGAACTTGAAATGAACTGGATTTAAAATCGATCAGGTTTAAAAACGACCCGTCGTGAAATTAATTTTAAATTGTGTTGAAAAAAAACTTAACAAAAATATAAGCTAAATTGTGCACTGAACATGACATTTGGTTTGTTTATTCGACTTGAAACTTTAAAAAAATTATACATTTAACAGAAATACTATATATTATTATCATTCGATTAATCGGTTTAAATTCTTCGATTGATCCTTTAATCGAAATTGGCCATTTTTAATTATTCGAATAATTAATCGTCGAAAATTGTTCGATTAATCTAACGAGATTTAATCGACTGAACACCCTATACATTGGGAAAAGGAGCCGTAAATCCCACTTTCGGTGTCTGACCGTATACGCAATATCACTTAAAATTCAAAAAACTACTCACATCGCTTTGTTGTCGTGTGGATATAAGACCACTTTCGTCTGCCTTCCAAATCCCAGAATTTTTCACAGCGGTTTTATGCTGGCCGGTCGAGGGCAATCCTGTAACGGCTGGTAGCAGAATCAACGTTTTTTCCCAGGGGGTTATTTAAAAATCCTATTTGGACAGGGGGAAGTTTGGTTAAAATTGGCTTGTACATAACTATTCAAATTAGGGTCACACGACTACTTACTCTTTTTTTAACACCAAGACACCACTTCACTTTTGCCTTAGGAAGGATGGTAATTTTTTTTTGCGGTGATGGAAAAAAAATCATCTACACTGGAGTAGACTAAAACTCCACGCGAAACAAATTGACTTTTTGGTGAATCGATGGCGCTCAGGATGTGCACTCGCTGAAGGTAGAAATAGAAAGGAAAGCATGGCGGATGGAGAGATATTGAGATATTAAGGAAGAAGAGTTCGTAAAATCCCTTTTAATAACAATCATAACAGACCACCGCCAGCACAACATTTTGCACATAATGACCCTCAAATGTTCCGGCAACAACGCCTGCATCAACCCAACTTAGCCCAACCAGTATTCGATAATATTCCTGAGAATTTTGATGCACAATACCCAGGTTTTGGAAACTCACCTTCGTTTCATGGCTTTAAACCAATAACTCCTAACCAATTAGAAAAATGGGGGATAAGGTACGATGGTACAAATTAGGGATTGCTGTTCGGTTTTAACCGAAACCGCGGTTTTAAATGCCTAAAAACCGAAACCGAAAACCGACAAAAGAACCTCGGTTTTAGCTTTAACTTTAACAATGTATTTATGCTTAAAGAAATTGCAAATTAAACATCATACTCGTACTTAATATACAAAAACTTTATACATAACAGCCTTCAACAATGACAAGGTATTTCAAAATTCTTAAAATTCAAAATAAGTACTAAGAAGAACAAATGTTATCTTTATAACTCTTAAGTACACACCTTATTTGTGAGGCATAAACTGCCACCTGGGCCACTTGAATTTTGTATGGAGTTTTTTGTGGCTATAGAAAAAACTCCCACTAACGAACCCCTGGGCAAGGCTGGGACTACTTTTATATGTATGGAGTTTTATAGCTATAGCAGGAACATTTTGTTGGGAAATAAAATAATTTTTCGAAAAAACAGAAAAGGAAGAATTCTTATGTGTTGTGTATGCCTTTTGAAACGTTTCATTTTGATTTTATTTACTGCAGTACATATATTATAGGGAAGGGCCTGACCAGGCCTAGGTGGAGACAATATGCACAAAATTTTCATTTGGCCAGTTGCGGAATTGAGGAATACATAAAGTTTCGTTCTAATATACTTAATAATTATATAAAAAAAAACTAGAAAAAGTCAAAAAATGCCTGGCCAGGCCCAGGTATACATTTAAGGGCGAATAAAAGTACCTGAACTGAAACAATTAAAAAACATCCAAAAGAAAATATATGTTTATGTAAGAATTTAACTTTGATATTTTTAAATATTTTTAGGGTCACACGACTACTTACTCTTTTTTTAACACCAAGACACCACTTTTGCGGTGATGGAAAAAAAATCATCTACACTGGAGTAGACTTAAACTCCACGCGAAACAAATTGACTTTTTGGTGAATCGATGGCGCTCAGGATGTGCACTCGATGAAGGTAGAAATAGAAAGGAAAGCATGGCGGATGGAGAGATATTAAGGAAGCCGAGTTCGTAAAATCGTAGGGCGTTGCTACACACCGGCCGAGAAATGGTAAGGGAATTACCAGATCATCCGTTTTCCCAACTCTTTTCACACTACAGGTTAGGAGAAAAGAGCTGGCTTTGTGACGAACACTTTGATTTTGGCTTTTTTTTTTATATAAAATCACATTAATATTCCCATCTCTGAGCTCCATCACTGTACAAATGAAAGGAAATACAACCCTGCAATATACAAAAAAATACCACTCTGTCAAGGCGAATTGGTTGCAATAGCAACGTTTTGTAGACATGGCGTGGGGATACACAATTCTAATAAGAAAAGTCATTCAACAAGTGGCAGTCGTTGAGAAGTCGGTTCTTTTATCTGCAAATTTTTCATGAGCAAATTTTTTTTTTTAAAAGATGAAAAACTAAAATTATTAATGTAAAAAGAAAAATTTCTGAGTGTTGTGTAAAAGAAATGCGGTGGTGATTTTTTATTTCCTATGAGATGGCAGGGAAAGTCTAAACAGGTAATTATGCCAGAATTTTCTTTTAAAGAAAAAACGCATTAACAATTAATTAAATGTCGTGTGTATGTACAGAAAAAGGAGGTTTCCATCGTTGCTGGGTCTCGAGGCTCATGCAAACATATTGATATGGCTGGATGTATGCAAGTCTTCTTGGCTTTAAATTTTGGTGCACACTGAATAAAACCTGTGCGGCGTATTAATGTGTAATAGTGAGGTAGAACAGTTTCTACGTAACCTCAACACCATATACGATAAAACACAAATACTACTGGCCGACCGATTAATGTTTGTTGTACACCGCCACAATAATTTTACCAACAATCGTCACCACTCTCAAACGTCCACGATCAAATCCTCGCCATCCATTTTTAAACGTTTTTTCCATCTACACCAGCTATTAATGGCCCAACAACAAAATCAACTTTGCCACGTTTTCTAGGCCTAACAACAAAATCAACTTTGCCACGTTTTCTAGGCCCAACAACAAAATCAACTTTACCACGTTTTCTAGGCCCAACAACCAAATCAACTTTACCACGTTTTCTAGGCCCAACAACTAATCAACTTTACCACGTTTTCTAGGCCCAACAACAAAGTCAACTTTACCACGTTTTCTAGGCCCAACAACAAAATCAACGTTACCACGTTTTCTTACGGAAAAACAACAACGACAAAACCAACATTGTCACGTTTTTATAACGGATACGGCATTACGTCAAAATGCATTTTGTATAACACCAAGAACAACATGCCAGACAACAAACAATAACAACCGGATTTATCCGATTCGGAAGGTGAAATTTTACAAGATTGTTGACAACAATTGCAGCAGCATCAGCAAAAAAAGGAAAACTTAGAACAAAATAAAACAACTTTATAATTAGTTCACTGCAACTGCGACCAATTCGACGGCAATATTTTATTGCAGCAACTCATGCTAAATCCGTACACACCCCACCCACTACAATCCACAGTTTGGCAAGTACAAACACCAGAAGCCGTAGTTTAGTCCTATAATAAATATATTTAAAATTTATTGATTTTAATAGTTATCCCTTGTTGAATGCAATACTCGATTTACCTTTTTTGTACATTCAATAAGTAGTAATGGTTTTCAGTTGTCAGTTTTTAATTGGATTTTGATTTTCTTAACAGACTGTCAGTTCTGTGCCTTGATAATCAATCTTGAGAATTGACTATCCATTTTCAAATTGATTTTAAAGTTTTCAGATTGATTATCAATTTTTTCCGGTAGAACAGAAAAAAATTGATTGTCAAGTTTCAGGTTGATAATCAATTTTGTTCGGTAAAATTGATTGACAAGTTTTCGAATGTTTCTAAATGCAATCGTTCAGTTCCTTAACTGACACTTGCTTGCGAGTTACCCGATCAAGTTTCACGTTTTAATACAGACACATTTTTTTGTGTTTATAGTTCTAAAGTAAGTTGCTCAAAATTGATTGCGGTCTACATCGCAACTTTAAATTTTTTTGAAAACCCGTAAACAACGGCACATGTGGAAGCACATCAAGAAACACTTGAACGTGTAACTGTTAAGAAACCAGGTATTGATTTAATTATTAAAACTACATATTTCGTAAAGCAACCAGCGAATGAACCAAACTGGAATTGTATTCTAGTAACATAAACGCTAATTTACATTCTAAGTTTTAATATGAACGCTTAAACCAAAGTCACATTTGAAGATTTTATCGAAAAAAATACAATTAAATCCTGAAAAAAGACCTAATTTAGGGAATTAGAAATTTATTGATTTTTTTTAAATTTTTTAACTCGAAGAATTTTTAATAAGTAAAACTAATCACAAATATTGGATTTGCCTTGTACTGAAACATTCGTGCCATGACAAATATTGAATGTGGATTATTGGACCTAGATTCGGATTAGAGTACCCCGACTGAATTGTGCTTGGATGTTTGGATCAAATAACACACCTGAGTTTGAATACTTAATCCAAAATTAAATTGGAGATCGGGAAACGGAAACAAAATTTAGACTTGAAAAAGATTAAATTCGTAAAAACTTTGTTTTAAATCCCTGAAAGAGAATTTGAACTTGCCTTAGAGTCTGAATTTGGTTTCCTAATTTCGATTCGGATTTAATATTTGAACATTAATGGTTGTTCATAATTATTTTATCACCCTACCTTAATTTGAATAAGCCAATTTTAAATTTGGGTATTTCACAAGATTCGAGCACCCGTAGGTTCGATTTACGTATCCTAATTCAATTTTGAATACCTCTACGTACAAACTTTTTTTAAGTAAAACCAATTCAACTTTGACATAATTTGGAATTTTTTTTTTTTTTAAATATATATAAGCAAGGCGAATTTATTACAGGTGGTCTTAAAAACCCTGCTGATATTAGCTAAAATCACTGTTGGATGTCAAAATTTTGTTTATTCTCTTTTATTATCTTTGTTTCTGTTTTGTTTTATTTCTGTTTTTGACATTGTACAATGATTTTACAAAAACAAATTGCTTGTGGTTTTTGTACGAGTTGTACTTGTTGTAGTACCGAGATTACCTGGGATGAATTCGCCTTGTATATAAGTATAAACGTTTGTTACTAACCAAGCAAACATTTATTATTAGCTAAGTAAATAGTTCTTACTAATTAAATCAATAGTCATTATTAACTAAATAAGTAATCATTAGTAACCAGTTGAGTAGTCATTACTAACTAAATAAGTAGACAGTAGTAACCAAATTAATGGTCATAATTGACCAAATAATAACTAAAATCCATTTGAATTTTGTTGCTTCAACTGATTTTGAAAGCTAATCATTTGAATTTAAGTCTCAATTGAGCAAATTAAATTTGGATGGGAAGTTCGGAACGTAATTAAAAAAAAAGAAAAAAAAAACTTAAATGGATTTGGCGGTTCAGCGTGAATTTGAATATTGGATTTAGACTGGGATAATTAAATTCAATTTAACCATTAAACCCAGATTTGAATTCAGGTACAAATGTGATAATGGGGATTTGAATCCGAATATTCAGACTATATCTAAATTCGAATATCTGGACCAGACTGTAACTTAAATTAGGGAACTTAATAAGGTTTGGATAAACAAATTCAGGTTCGGCACGGGAACTTGATGCGAATGATTTCGAATTAATTTTGATATTCCGACTAGGGTTCCCATTGACATACCTAAACTGAAGTTTGAATTGCGAAATAGTTGTATCTGATAGGCTATTGGATTCTTGAATTTCTGAATAACTTGACCGAGTAATTAAATTAGTACTTTCCCTGAAAATAGAACATTTTATATATCTAGGATAACTTATAAAAAAAAAAAAAAAAAAAAAATAGAAAAAAAACGAAAACAAAAATACCTGGATAAATCCTTTGGTAGGCCCTCCTGGGCAATTGCCTTACGTCTAAATAAGCAAATAATACAAATATTGAATAAATTATTAAATATAAGGATCCTATGTAAGAAAAAAAAAAGTAATAATAAGACAATTGAATAAAAAGTTGGATATGTACATGATTTAATGATAGAACTAACTAGATACGATAACAATAACTTAAGTACATCCTTGAATGAATGGACCACTGAAAATGTTTTTTTTTTATCTCCCAGCAAACAATTTTAGGTAAGACTTGTTTCGTTATTTTTCTTTTAAATTTAACAAAAACATTTGCCAAAATCCTTGTCTTTTTTTTTAACATTTTTTTGGTTTTTATTTCAAATTGCATTTAAAACTAATTCCTGAATTTTGAAAAAAAAAATTCTTGATGGAATAGTATTGTCACTATTCAGTTATTTGCTAGAGTTGAATGACCCTACGAACAATTTAAATAAGAAAAAAAGGAAATAAGTTTTTTTATATTTCTAATTATTTTTATTATCGTATTTTTTTTTTTTTTTTATTTAAAAATCCTAATCATTTTGATTTATAAATATTTGTTTTTTAGATCTTTATAAAATAGTTACTATAATATACTTATACATATTTTAAATAACAATTATTTTTAAATAAACATATTGTATATCATGTAATTGGATGAAAGCATACATAATGTTTTGAGTTATTTAAATTTGGTTGAAAAGGTAACACGCGTATGGCGATGTGGTAAGTAACGAACTGGGGCATTACTCCAAAACACTTTAATTTTCAGGCAAGGAGTAGTGCCATGGATTGCAACACATTGTCATATGGGGTGGACAGCCTGTCCAGGACGAGAACATCTGGTCCTGATGACTCGAGGCAATCATGTCGAGAATAGCGGTAAAGTTTTCGGTAGCCTCAATCAACAATCGGTCTTTGTTCAATGTTTTTTTTTTTTGTTTTTTTATCGCTTCGGTCTATCAACAGCATTCGTTTTTTCGGCACGAATTAAATTGTGTATGTGTGGGTAGATGGACATGAACCCCCCATTTCCGGCGAGCTTCAGCCCAAACACCAGCGTGCCACAGTCCATCGCGAAGCGAAGTTGGGATTTTGATTCAGTTCAATATTTCTCACAAAATTATTTTTCCTCACGGTCACATCACAGAATATATATACTTTATAGGGTGTAGCATCAATATTGTAGAAATTACAGTTATATATACCTTTTTTACCTTCGGTGAAGGGTATAAAAAGAGTAATTTTCGGGAATTCAAGGGTCTAATCACCGCATTCGATACTATCGTATCGAATAAACTATTACATTTTTTTGCATACGATAGACACTGGCGTATCGAATGAAAACTCGATAAATGTAATGTCGAGTTACTCGATGTCGAATGCTATTATTTCAAACTCAATACATTTCATTCGATATCGAGTTTCAAGATACCAAAATAAATAATTTCGATGAATTTCGCTCGATATCGTATGCGGTGATTAGACCCCAGTATTTCGGTTATAAAATTTAAGTTTTTATAAAAATGTTGATGTTTTTTAGCCCATTTTTGGAGTATTTTGCTCATAGATTACCCATTGTCTAACCGATTTGATATTTTTATATACCGACGTGCTAAGGAAGAATTTTACCATTTACTTAAGTTATATTTATATATTAACATTTATATATACTTGTATACATATATTTTAACAAAGTTAATTATAAAAAAAGAGTAATTTTTGGGGATTCAGTATTTCGGTTATAACTCAGCCATTTTTTAACCGATTTGACAGATTTATATACCAACGTGTTGAAGAAGAAATTTACCATTTACTTGACTTATAAAGCTTGGACTCGGGGAGATCTATGGTTCCCGAAAGTGGGTATTTAAAAAAAAAGAAATTTAATTTTGGTCATAACTTTTTTGTATCTGAACCGATTTTTCCGAGTTTTTTATAAAATATGTTCTACTAATTTCCGATATTTTGGTATATAAGTCATATCCATAGGACGTATGGCAGCCCTTAGATGGCAGGTTACCATGACATGTTTCGATTGCAACCACTCAATCTCCTCAGATGGATTTGCCGTCTTACACTCGCAGCCATCGACGACTGCTGACGTCAATAGTCAAACATCAATTCTTAAACCAAATTGTATTCTAACATTTGGTAGATCGAAATTTGCTCTCCTGAATGATTATCCATTTTAATTGATTTAACATGTTTTTTCCTTACTTCTGTTTTTTCGTACTTTTGTCAAGAATTTTTCTTGAAGTCCAAGTACATTTTTTGTTTTTTCATTTTGTCTTTTTCTTTTCTGTTGACCTTTTTCAGCACAACTTGAAGGACAAATGTACACATAGAGCTCGTGCCTTAGCTTTAACAATAATTAGTATTGTGGTTATTTTGTTGAACTATTTATGGTTTTTAATCAAAATTTTTTTAATATTTTTAATTAGGCTTAAGTTCATGAAAGAATCGCTTGAAGGAATTTTGTACACAAAAGACTTCCTTAAATTAAATAAATCAAATTATTTTAATACTCTAAAGCTCGATTCACCCATGCGTTCCGAACAAAATTTTTGTCCGGACAAAATTTTTTTTATATTGAGTTTGACGTTTTACTTTTGAGAGAGAGAGCAATGAATTTGTTCGGAACGTTTTTTCTTGAATTGGTTTCATTTTAATTCTTGTGCCGAACAAAATGAACTGAGATGCCTATTTTTTTCAATTTGTACATAAGAGTTGAATTGAGCTGCCACTTATTAAATTTTTCATTTTGTGCTGAATAATTAAAAAAAAAAATTAAACATAAATGGATGTTAAAGAAAATATGGCCCTGAAACTTATTGAGGAAATAAAAAATCCAGGAAGATCATGTATTTATGATATGGGAAATCGTTCATATAAAAATACTTACTAAAACAAAATATATACGGAAATAGAAAAATCTATAAGTAAAATGCTAAATTTTAATATTTTTTAACATAATGTTTACCAATTATTGTAGGAAGTGAATGTTAATTAATGTTGGAAAAATCGAAAGCAACCCATAATACAGAATATCTAAATTCTCAGTCTTTTTTCTGGATTTCTCTAAGCATATAAAATCTTTCATTATACCATTTAAATCCTATGTTATTTTTTAAAATTGTTTACAATTCTAATTGTTTGGATTAATTCTGTTGTTGCGTTACTATCGTAAGTTTCTTTTGTTGTCAGGTCAGCATCTTACTCATCCTGACAAAAGTGAGCACCGAACATTTTGCAAAAAAGTTCGTTTCCGAATTCCTTAATTTCTGTTTTTGTACTGTATTTTAAAAATGTATTTATAGAAGGAAATATATTGTATACAAAAATAACTCTGAACACAACTATTTTGGTGCAGTTTTGGAGAATTTTGGTACGGTTAACGTTGTAAAATTGTTAATGGTTGCACTGTAGAATGTATTTTAAAAAGCGAGTTGCTTTGTAACCGACGTTTTGGAACTCACCCATTGTTTAAAACACAAAAAAATATGGTTTAATACTACAAAAAATTATAATTTTTGTTACAACGGTTAATCGACTGCCAATTTTAAATTAACCGATCAGTTAATCGAATAGAAATTAATTGGTTAACCGATTAATGGTCAACCGAATGAATACCCTAGTTTTATGCAATTCAATTAAAAATAATAAAATTAATTTTCTTCTTTCTTCCATTTTCACACAGTTTTATAAAAAACAAGTAAGAGTGCTATATTCGGCTGTGCCGAATCTTATATACCCTTCGCCATTGTGCGAGCAGAATACAGAGCAACTAGACAAAAACTAAATAAAACTGGTAAAAAAATTTTTTTTAAATAAGAGACAACCGGTTTTGAACTTCGCTTTTCATAAGGGCCCAGAATTGTGACGAATACTTTGATTTTGGCGTTTTTTTTATATAAAATCACATTAATATTCCCATCTCTGAGCTCCATCACTGTACAAATTAAAGGAAATACAACCCTGCAATATACAAAAAAATACCACTCTGTCAAGGCGAATTGGCTGCAATAGCAAAGTTTTGAAGACATGGCGTGGGGATACACAATTCTAATAAGAAAAGTCATTCAACAAGTGGCAGTCGTTGAGAAGTCGGTTCTTTTATCTGCAAATTTTTCATGAGCAATTTTTTTTTAAAAAAAGATTAAAAACTAAAATTATTAATATAAAAAGAAAAATTTGTGAGTGTTGTGTAAAAGAAATGCGGTGGTGATTTTTTATTTCCTATGAGATGGCAGGGAAAGTCTAAACAGGTAATTATGCCAGAATTTTCTTTTAAAGAAAAAACGCATTAACAATTAATTAAATGTCGTGTGTATGTACAGAAAAAAGAGGTTTCCATCGTTACTGGGTCACGTGGCTCATGCAAACATATTGATATGGCTGGATGTATGGAAGTCTTCTTGGCTTTAAATGTTGGTGCACACTGCCTAAAACCTGTGCGGCGTATTAATGTGTAATAGTGAGGTAGAACAGGTGATACATAACCTCAACACCATATACGATATAACACAAATACTACTGGCCGACCGATTAATGTTTGTTGTACACCGCCACAATAATTTTACCAACAATCGTCACCACTCTCAAACGTCCACGATCAAATCCTCGCCATCCATTTTTAAACGTTTTTTCCATCTACACCAGCTATTAATGGTCCAACAACAAAATCAACTTTGCCACGTTTTCTAGGCCCAACAACAAAATCAACTTTGCCACGTTTTCTAGGCCCAACAACAAAATCAACTTTACCACGTTTTCTAAGCCCAACAACCAAATCAACTTTACCACGTTTTCTAGGCCCAACAACTAAATCAACTTTACCACGTTTTCTAGGCCCAACAACAAAATCAACTTTACCACGTTTTCTAGGCCCAACAACAAAATCAACGTTGCCACGTTTTCTAACGGAAAAACAACAACGACAAAACCAACATTGTCACGTTTTTATAACGGATACGGCATTACGTCAAAATGCATTTTGTATAACACCAAGAACAACAAGCCAGACAACAAACAACAACAACCGGATTTATCCGATTCGGAAGGTGAAATTTTACAAGATTGTTGACAACAATTGCAGCAGCATCAGCAAAAAAAGGAAAACTTAGAACAAAATAAAACAACTTTATAACCAGCAACTGACAAGTGCGGTGGGATCACTGCAACTGCGACCAATTCGACGGCAATATTTTATTGCAGCAACTCATGCTAAATCCGTACACACCCCACCCACTGCAATCCACAGTTTGGCAAGTACACACACCAGAAGCCGTAGTTTAGTCCTATAATAAATATATTTAAAATTTTACCTTTTTTGTACATTCAATAAGTAGTAATGGTTTTCAGTTTTTAATTGCATTTTGATTTTCTTAACAGACCTTCAGTTCTGTGCCTTGATAATCAATCTTGAGAATTGACTATCCATTTTTCAAATTGATTTTCAAGTTTTCAGATTGATTATCAATTTTTTCCGGTAGAACAGAAAAAAATTGATTGTCAAGTTTCAGGTTGATAATCAAGTTGGTTCGGTAAAATTGATTGACAAGTTTTCGAATGTTTCTAAATGCAATCGTTCATCAATTTAAATGGTAAAATCAGTTCCATAACTGACACTTGCTTGCGAGTTACCCGATCAAGTTTCACGTTTTAATACAGACACATTTTTTTGTGTTTATAGTTCTAAAGTAAGTTGCTCAAAATTGATTGCGGTCTACATCGCAACTTTCAATTTTGTTTTGAAAACCCGTGAACAACGGCACATGTGGAAACACATCAAGAAACACTTGAACGTGTAACTGCAGTGTTAAGAAACCAGGTATTGATTTAATTATTAAAACAACATATTTCTAAAGCAACCAGCGAATGAACCAAACTGGAATTGTATTATAATAACATAAACGCTAATTTACATTCTAAGTTTTAATATGAACGTTTAAACCAAAGTCACATTTGAAGATTTTATCGAAAAAAAATACAATTAAATCTTGAAAAAAGACCTAATTTAGGGAATTATAAATTTATTGATTTTTTTTTAATTTTTTAACTCGAAGAATTTTTAATAAGTAAAACTAATCACAAATATTGGATTTGCCTTGTACTGAAACATACGGGCCATGACAAATATTGAATATGGATTATTGGACGTAGATTCGGATTAGAGTACCCCGACTGAATTGTGCTTGGATGTTTGGATCAAATAACACACCTGAGTTTGAATACTTAATCCAAAATTAAATTGGAGATCGGGAAACGGAAACAAAATTTAGACTTGAAAAAGATTAAATTCGTAAAAACTTTGTTTTAAATCCCTGAAAGAGAATTTGAACTTTCCTTAGAGTCTGAATTTGGTTTCCTAATATTTGAACATTAATGGTTGTTCATAATTATTTTATCACCCTACCTTAATTTGAATAAGCCAATTTTAAATTTGGGTATTTCACAAGATTCGAGCACCCGTAGGTTCGATTTACGTATCCTATTTCAATTTTGAATACCTCTACGTACAAACTTTTTTTTAATTAAAACCAATTCAACATTCAACTTTGACATAATTTGGAATTTTTTTTTTTTAAATATATAAGCAAGGCGAATTTATTAAAGGTGGCCTTAAAAGCCCTGCTGATATTAGCTAAAATCACTGTTGGATGTCAAAATTTTGTTTATTCTCTTTTATTATCTTTGTTTCTGTTTTGTTTTATTTCTGTTTTTGACATTGTACAATGATTTAACAAAAACAAATTGCTTGTGGTTTTTGTACGAGTTGTACTTGTTGTAGTACCGGGATTACCTGGGATGAATTTGCCTTGTATATAAGTATAAACGTTTGTTACTAACCAAGCAAACATTTATTATTAGCTAAGTAAATAGTTCTTACTAATTAAATCAATAGTCATTATTAACTAAAGAAGTAGTCATTAGTAACCAGTTGAGTAGTCATTACTAACTAAATAAGTAGACAGTAGTAACCAAATAAATGGTCATAATTGACCAAATAATAACTAAAACCCTTTTGAATTTTGTTGCTTAAACTGATTTTGAAAGCTAATCATTTGAATTTAAGTCTCAATTGAGCAAATTAAATTTGGATGGGAAGTTCGGAACGTAATTAAAAAAAAAAGAAAAAAAAACAAAACTTAAATGGATTTGGCGGCTCTGCGTGAATTTGAATATTGCATTTAGACTGGGATAATTAAATTCAATTTAACCATTAACCCAGATTTGAATTCAGGTACAAATTTGATAATGGGGATTTGAATCCGAATATTCAGACTATATCTAAATTCGAATATCTGGACCAGACTGTAACTTAAATTGGGGAACTAAATTAGGTTCGGATAAACAAATTCAGGTTCGGCACGGGAACTTGATGCGAATGATTTCGAATTAATTTTGATATTCCGACTAGGGTTCCCATTGACATACCTAAACTGAATTTTGAATTGCGAAATAGTGGTATCGGATAGACTATTCAGTTCTTGAATTTCTGAATAACTTGACCGAGTAATTAAATTAGTACTTACCTTGAAAATAGAATATTTTATATATCTAGGATAACTTATAAAAAAAAAAAAAAAAAAAAAAAATTGAAAAAAACGAAAACAAAAATACCTGGATAAATCCTTTGGTAGGCCCTCCTGGGCAATTGCCTTACGTCTAAATAAGCAAATAATACAAATATTGAATAAATTATTAAATATAAGGATCCTATGTTAGAAAAAAAAAATAGTAATAATAAGACAATTGAATAAACAATTGGATATGTATATGATTTAATGATAGAACTAACTAGATACGATAACAATAACTTAAGTACATCCTTGAATGAATGGACCACTGAAAATGTTTTTTTTTTAATCTCCCAGCAAACAATTTTAAGTAAGACTTGTTTCGTTATTTTTCTTTTAAATTTAACAAAAACATTTGCCAAAATCCTTGTCTTTTTTTTAACATTTTTTTGGTTTTTATTTCAAATTGCATTTAAAATTAATTCCTGAATTTTGTAAAAAAATTCTTGATGGAATAGTATTGTCACTATTCAGTTATTTGCTAGAGTTGAATGACCCTACGAGCAATTTAAATAAGAAAAAAAGGAAATAAGTTTTTTTTATATATCTAATTATTTTTATTATCGTATTTTTTTTTTTTGATTTAAAAATCCTAATCATTTTGATTTATAAATATTTGTTTTTTAGATCTTTATAAAATAGTTACTATAATATACTTATACATATTTTAAATAACAATTATTTTTAAATAAACATATTGTATATCATGTAATTGGATGAAAGCATACATAATGTTTTGAGTTATTTAAATTTGGTTGAAAAGGTAACACGCGTATGTCGATGTGGTAAGTAACGAACTGGGGCATTACTCCAAAACACTTTAATTTTCAGGCAAGGAGTAGTGCCATGGATGGCAATACATTGTCATATTGGCTGCCCTGTCCAGGACGAGAACATCTGGTCCTGATGACTCGAGGCAATCATGTCGAGAATAGCGGTAAAGTTTTCGGTAGCCTCAATCAACAATCGGTCTTTGTTCAATGTTTTTTTTTTGTTTTTTTGTCGCTTCGGTCTATCAACAGCATTCGTTTTTTCGGCACGAATTAAATTGTGTCTGTATGAGTAGATGGACATGAACCCCCCATTTCCGGCGAGCTTCAGTCCAAACACCAGCGTGCCACAGTCCATCGCGAAGCGAAGTTGGGGTTTTGATTCAGTTCAAAGAGATTTAGCCCTTTAGGTTAAAGTAATTTAGCCTGAAGGTGTTTTAATTAATCTTTGCCGGCTTCCACACCTTTGAACATTTCAGGGTAAAATGTTCAATCCAATTACTTTTTTTTTCCATATTTTTGACGATTGTCCCGGAAGGTGTTAAATACTCACCATTCCTGCGTTGCGACAGCATCGTATGGAGAAGTTAGGTATTGGGATCTCAGTTTTCGGACCTTATGACTGACGACCTATGTCCTGGAAGGTGTCAAGCAAACACCAAGCCTGAGTAGCAATGGCTTCCGACATAAGAGAAGAAACTGAGGGAGTCGAATGGATGGAATCCACTCGAATCCATTATGAAAAACTTGATACGGCGGCTATATAGCTAGGGGATCGTATGTTTTCATTACTGGATGAGAGGTGAGGAAAATCCAGGAGATTCACTCTATGTCGATTTGTCCTGTGCTTTCGTTTACAGTTGATTGAAGATAGAAAACTTGTTGGTTACAACACTTTACGCACTATACGTGAACAATTTTTTTTTGACATGATTGATTTTTATACATTTGAACATCGTATGAGTTTTTGAGTTCTCAATTCTGAGGACAAAATATTCGATAAACTTAAACTCGAGTGAAAATATCATACACATTTCGCCACTATACGTCTGTTACCAAAATTTCAACCAGAACTTATTTTGTATATATTGAATTAAATATTTGAAAACTAATTAACCTTAATTATTTGTAGTTGATAATATAGTAGATTAACAATATTTTTGGTCATATTTGAATTCTTATACTAGACTTATATTCTACTAACATTACGTAAACTTATTTGCATCTAGAAAGTAGTTTTTAATTAATCTTATATAGTATTATATACATAAAAACATACTCTTTTCTCTAAAACTATTACAATTTAAATAAATTTATTTAAAAATTCATTTATTTTTGCAAATACCTTTTAACATAGGTTAATAATCAATGATTATTTCTATGATATTGTTACTTTTAAATTTTTTTTTTTAAATTTTTTTTGATTACTTCAAATTTGAGGATATAAGATTTTCTTAAAGCTCATTCTTTACTAAATATTTGGGTTGTAAAGTTATATAATAATCGTTATTTTGCATACATTTGAATTTTTTTAATTACAATTGATTTTTCTTTTATGAATACATTTACGGGGATAACTTGGCTCTTACATTTTCGATACATATTAATAATCAACGCTTATCATTATACAATGTTTTTCATATTGATCTTCCTTTTTTTTAAACATCGGCAATGCATTAAAATTTAGAATAATTCTTTTATGAATCCCTTCGATACGATTTCTTTTATATTTCTCAGTTTCTCTGTAATTTTTTTTATATATACTTATATAAATATACTTTGATAACAACAATACTGCAATTTAACTTTTTTTCATTAGTATTTACTATATACATACATACATTGTCCTAAATTAACTTTTTTTGAAGCTTCCAATCTTTTAAGCTGTTAACGAGCCGGTTTAAACGGTTAACAATATTTTTCTTTGGTATTAGTTTGTAAGGTTGTATAATAGTTACAATCTCACTTACACTCGGATTTTTCTCTAAGGACAATTGATGCTTTGCATACAAATAAATTTGTGAAGATCTTTTGTCACTTATATCTTGATTATTACTTTTTATGGAATTACATTTTCTTGGGATCTTAATAAAAATTATAATTTAAAGGAATAATATTTTCTTAAATTATAATTGCTTCGGGATATTGGGAAAGGAAAGTTACGTGCTAATTCCTTGAACGTTTACATTTGAGTATTTTTTTTTTTTTTAATTTTTATAATTGAAGTCCATTAGTTTTCTTGACTTGAAGTTGCGAGTTTATCCACGGGTAATTCGTTCAGTAGGGTTTCGTCTTCGTTGCTTGATTGTTTTAGTTGAAAGTTTTTCTCGACCTGCGAACAGTCTTGGCTGAGGATGAGTACTAGACGACACCGGTCATCTAGTAGAAACCGAGCAGGCCATAGCGACGACGTTCCAACCACGACGGCGGCAACAGTTAACAACCCAAACGCAGCACCTATTGTTTCTACAAACGCGGTAACTCCTTTATTGTCAATTAGCTTCCCACCCGGATTTGGACCACAAACCCATTCTTCACCTGATAGTTTTAGTACAATTCGTACACCGACCTACAGCAGCAGAACTGCCAGGGAAATAAGTGGACAGACAGGTAACCAGGGTACTCGTGACTTGGCTTTAGGAAACATGAATAGGAATAATTTACCCCCTGTTGGCGAAGAAGTTGACCCTGAAATGGTCATTAATGAGGACGGCTTGACGCTGAGGGATTATGTCAGTGCTTCGGTGGGAGCTGCACAGGCTGCAATTATGAATGAGGTTCAGAATATGCAACTTATGCTACCACGATTGATAAGGGAGTCCTTGCGTTCCGAACGTGGAGTCTCTTCGGAGAACCAGACTTTCCGTAACAATGGACCCTATGACCAACAGAGAGCATTTCAAACCCCTTTTAATAACAATCATAACAGACCACCGCCAGCACAACAAATGTTCAAATGTTCCGGCAACAACGCCTGCATCAACCCAACTTAGCCCAACCAGTATTCGATAATATTCCTGAGAATTTTGATGCACAATACCCAGGTTTTGGAAACTCACCTTTGTTTCATGGCTTTAAACCAATAACTCCTAACCAATTAGAAAAATAGGGGATAAGGTACGATGGTACAAATAAGTCACTTACGGTTGAGGATTTTGTTTTTCGGGTGGAGGCCTTGAAACACGATTATAACTGTTCATGGGAAGTTTTAATGAAGGGTTTTCATCACTTAGTCACGGGGGAGGCAAGCAACTGGTTCTGGTCCTTTAGAATGAAGCATCCGATATGCGACTGGCAGACTTTTAAACACCACCTGATAAAAAAATTCAGAAATTTTGAAAGCGATTTCGAAATTCAAAGGAAAATAATGGAGCGTAGGCAAGCGCCAAATGAGTCTGCGGATGTGTTCATAACCGAAATCGTCAAACTTAAAAACCAAATGAGGGTAAGCGTACTAGAGAGCGAACTGGTAAAAATTGTTAAAGACAACCTGAAAGATGGGTTGGCTCAACTGGTTTTCCCCATTAGGATTGACAGTCTGGATCAGCTACTAGAGGAGTGCAAAAGGGCAGAAAGGAATATTGCCAAACGATCTTTGACCCGTATGCCTTTAGGTCATTCCCGACGTATGCAATGCTCGACGCAAACCCAACCCCAGACAAATTCAAACAACCGGATGAAGAAACTGAAGAAAACAATTATCGTTTGAAACCAAATTATACCTTAAAACCACATGGTCTAAATCCAGGCCTATCGTATGAACAGCGTCTAGAAAACTACAACCGAATTCGTTCCGAAATTTTTACAGATTATGTACCCATAGTTAGCAATAGAATCCGAAAAACCAGAGAAAGATACGCCTCAAGAAAAGAAGAGAGAAGGGAAATTGCATCCACGGTAATAGGTAGCGAAAATGACATTAGACCCTATATGACAGTCGAAATTAATTATACTCAATATCAAGGACTGTTAGATAGTGTCTGTAAGTTAAACAAATGGATGCGAAAATACTCGATTTTAAATCTTCTGTGCGTACAGCGGATGGGAAACAACATTTATTAATTGGCAAAATTTTCGTAAAAATTAAATATGGGAATAAATTTGTGGAAATGATGTTATATCTAGTACCAAACTTAAGTCAAGAACTGATTTTAGGGTATGATTTTTGGAAAAAAGTAGGTCTAAAGGTTTCATTTGAAAATAGTATAGTGCATGAAATTTCTCTCAAAGATTCGGAAGAGTCCAAGATGCACTCATTAACGTCCCGTCAACGAAAAATTTTGGAAAATGTAAAACAATCGTTTCGGTGTTACACACAGTTTGGCTTGGGAAGAACGCAAATCGAAAAACACACAATTGACACTGGAGATGCACCGGCCAAAAAGATGAGACACTACCCCGTAAGTCCAGCAGTGCAGAAACTTATCTACGCTGAACTTGACAGGATGATTGAACTGGACGTAATCGAAGTAGCCACTGGAGCAAAGTGGAACAATCGTATGACCTTGGTCATTAAGCCCAACAAAAACAGGCTTTGCCTCGATGCCCGGGAGCTCAATAAGGTTACAAGGAAGGATGCGTATCCTCTGCCCAATATAGACGGTTTATTGGCGAGGCTGGGAGACACCCACTTTATCTCATCAATTGACCTCAAGGACGCCTTCTGGCAAGCCGACCAAAGACAGCGTTAACAATTCCTGGCAGGCCTCAGTATCAATTCAAAATGATGCCTTTTGGACTGTGGAACGCTGCCTAGAGGCTTTGTCGGTTGATGGATAAAGTGGTGCCATCTGAGTTAAAGGACAGAGTATTTATCTATTTGGACGATTTGTTGGTAGTGTCATCAAACTTCGAAGATCATTTGGACATGCTTCGTGTTGTGGGACAGAAATTAACGTACGCTAAACTAACAATTAATATGCAAAAATCAAAATTTTGTTACCGAGAGTTGAAGTACTTAGGAAACATAGTTGGTGGGGGAAAACTGAAACCCGATGAAGAAAAAGTAAAGGCTATTTTGGATATAGGTCCACCGAAGAACCAAAAAGACTTGCGAAGATTTTTAGGCACAGTAGGGCGGTATCGTCGTTTCATTAATGATTTTTCCACTCTTACAGCACCTTTAACGGATACCCTTAAAAAAACTCCTAAATTTAATTTTACCCCTGAGGCTATGGAATCTTTTGAACAGCTCAAGCTTAGGTTAGTTACAAGCCCAGTTTTGTCCAGCCCGGACTTCGAAAGGCCATTCTTTGTCCAATGCGACGCGTCAAACGTAGGAATAGGGGCGGTTCTGTTTCAAAAGGACGATGAAGAGGGCGAACACCCTATCGAATACTTTTCGAAGAAACTGAACCAGGCCCAGAAGAACTATTCAACAACAGAGAAAGAGTGTCTCGCAGTCGTCTTGGCCATAGAAAAGTTTCGGCAGTATATAGAGTTGATGGACTTTACGGTCATCACGGACCATTCCAGTCTGAAATGGCTGATGCGTCAGCAAGATTTAAACGGGAGACTTGCTCGATGGAGTTTAAAGCTGCAGGGCTTTAAATTTAATATCGAGCACAGAAAAGGAACGAAAAACGTTGTCCCCGATATACTTTCGCGTCAGGACATGGAGGAAGTGGTTTTAAATAGTGGCCCATTGATAGATTTTAACTCTGAAGCTTCCAAAGATAAAGATTATCTAGCCTTAATAGACACGGTAGAGCAAAATTGGGACCGATTGCCTGATTTAAAAGTGGAAGAAGGCATTGTATACAAGAAAGTCAAATTTAACCGAAACGACCTAGATAACGAAGCAGAATGCTGGAAAATATGGGTGCCGGGTGAATTAACACACAGTCTTATTTGTAAATCTCATGTTGACAATACCTCGCATGGAGGCATTGCGAAAACGTTGTATAATATACGCGAGTATTTTTATTGGCCTTATATGGTGAAGCAGATTAGGGATTTTGTAAGAGAATGCGGTACGTGTAAAGAGATTAAACACCCAAAACAAACTTTACGACCACCTATGGGCTGTGAAGTCAAGACTCAAAGGCCGTTTCAGAAAATATACATAGACTTCTTAGGACCCAATACCCGAACAAAGTCCGGCGACACCTTTATTTTTATCGTATTAGACCACAAAACCAAATTTGTTTTGTTAAAAGCGTTGTCCAAAGCTACCACCAAAGCAGTGATTAAATTTTTACGGGATGAGGTGTTTTATAAATTCGGAGTACCGGAAATGTTACACTCGGATAATGGTAAACAGTTTACCTCCGAAGCCTTTAATGGTTTCTTAAAAATATTCGGCGTTAAACATACCCGTACCCCGATCTATTCACCGCAATCTAACGCTAGCGAAAGGGTCAATCAGACTATACTGAGTTCTATCCGAAGTTTTCTGAACAATGACCAATCGAAATGGGATGAGAATTTGTCTAAAATAGAATGTTCACTTAGGTCTATGGTTCATTCGTCTACTGGGGTAACACCTTATTTTTCACTAACTGGCTACAACATGATAACCCTCGCGGACGCGTATGAAATATTGAGAAAACTGAAATCTGCTGGAGAAGGGGAAATGCTAGTATTACCTAAGTCATCACAAATGCAACTGGCCCATCAAAAAGTGAGCGAAAAGTTACATGACGCCTATTTGCGCAATGTGAGACCTTACAATCTCAAAAGTAGAATCATAAAATATATGCCTGGCCAAGAAGTCTATAGGAAAAACTTTATACAGAGCAAATTTGCAAAGGGAATAAATGCTAAGCTTTGTAGACCCTGGCTGAAGTGCAGAATTAGGAGGGCGATAGGTAATAGTCAATACTAAGTCGAGAATCTAAAGGGACAGTTAATAGGAGTGATACACGCGCAGCATTTGAAGCAATAGATGGTATAGGGCGTATGAAGTAGAATTTGCTGCTTTGAATAGGAAAAACTATGATATATTGTGGCGCATAGTTGAGTTAAGCTGAAAAGTGAAAAGAAACTGCGTAAGTTTTTTAGGGCCCCAAAGTTGCTTAAATAAGGGAAACTTTTTTTCATACCTTTGTGAATATACTGATCACACTACTCGGATTAACGACCTTTTCACAATATATGATTAGCTATTAATTAAAACCATTACCATAGGTTAACTAAATTTCACTGCAAACACGTAACAGAAACTGTTTAACGGCGAAGTTGTTGTTAAACACAACTGGAAAAATCCAGGTTAATTTTTTTGTTGAAACCAAAAATGTTTTTATTTAAATTGAAAAATTTTAAATGTAAGGGATAATTTTAACGTAAACATCAACTATGGTTAATCGTGACAAAGTTTTTCTTTTTCGTGAACCGGTTTTGATTTCTAATATTTTGTTTGGTAACCGAAATTCGTAACCGTTGTATATAGGGTTTATTACACATTGAAGGGTATTCCATTGATCGAGTTAATTTTTGTTCGATTAAACGATTAATCGATATTTGGCATTTTTAACTTATTCGAGTAAACGTATAAAATTTTAAAATGAAACGATTAATCGGATAATTCTAAATCCAGAAATTTTTTTTTAATTCTTTGGAAAAGATATTAGTACTTGGGTAAATGAACATTGTTTTTGATATTAAGCTTGTCATTGTAGCTCCAGATTGTTGCTTCACTTTCGGGCACTTAGATTCTAAAGGAGTTACATACTGACTAGCTTCGGATTTTTTTTTTGAAACTTTTCACAGACATTTTATCGTCTGCTGGGCTTCTGCAAATAATTTCCTCTAGAGAATCGATCGAAGTATCTTGTTTAAAATACTTCTTCATTAACCACTTGAGCCATTTTGGTTTTGTTGGTGGAGCATCGTGTTCAAGTGCATACTATGTAATAGTCACTGTGTAAGTAGTAAAAAAGTGAAGTTGTTGAAAAATACCTACGTTAATACCATTTAGCTTTATTAGATTTATCCTTCGTACAATATTTTCAAACCAAACTCATTCTAAAGAAGGAAATCCATGACCTATTTTGTTAAAAATGCGGGCGGTTCTAGAACTTGAAATGAACTGGATTTAAAATCGATCAGGTTTAAAAACGACCCGTCGTGAAATTAATTTTAAATTATGTTGAAAAAAAACTTAACAAAAATATAAGCTAAATTGTGCACTGAACATGACATTTGGTTTGTTTATTCGACTTGAAACTTTAAAAAAATTATACATTTAACAGAAATACTATATATTATTATCATTCGATTAATCGGTTTAAATTCTTCGATTGATCCTTTAATCGAAATTGGCCATTTTTAATTATTCGAATAATTAATCGTCGAAAATTGTTCGATTAATCTAACGAGATTTAATCGACTGAACACCCTATACATTGGGAAAAGGAGCCGTAAATCCCACTTTCGGTGTCTGACCGTATACGCAATATCACTTAAAATTCAAAAAACTACTCACATCGCTTTGTTGTCGTGTGGATATAAGACCACTTTCGTCTGCCTTCCAAATCCCAGAATTTTTCACAGCGGTTTTATGCTGTCCGGTCGAGGGCAATCCTGTAACGGCTGGTAGCAGAATCAACGTTTTTTCCCAGGGGGTTATTTAAAAATCCTATTTGGACAGGGGGAAGTTTGGTTAAAATTGGCTTGTACATAACTATTCAAATTAGGGTCACACGACTACTTACTCTTTTTTTAACACCAAGACACCACTTCACTTTTGCCTTAGGAAGGATGGTAATTTTTTTTTTGCGGTGATGGAAAAAAAATCATCTACACTGGAGTAGACTAAAACTCCACGCGAAACAAATTGACTTTTTGGTGAATCGATGGCGCTCAGGATGTGCACTCGCTGAAGGTAGAAATAGAAAGGAAAGCATGGCGGATGGAGAGATATTGAGATATTAAGGAAGAAGAGTTCGTAAAATCGTAGGGCGTTGCTACACACCGGCCGAGAAATGATAAGGGAATTACCAGATCATCCGTTTTCCCAACTCTTATCACTCTACAGGTTAGGAGAAAAGAGCTGGCTTTGTGACGAACACTTTGATTTTGGCGTTTTTTTTATATAAAATCACATTAATATTCCCATCTCTGAGCTCCATCACTGTACAAATTAAAGGAAATACAACCCTGCAATATACAAAAAAATACCACTCTGTCAAGGCGAATTGGCTGCAATAGCAAAGTTTTGTAGACATGGCGTGGGGATACACAATTCTAATAAGAAAAGTCATTCAACAAGTGGCAGTCGTTGAGAAGTCGGTTCTTTTATCTGCAAATTTTTCATGAGAAATTTTTTTTTAAAAAAGATGAAAAACTAAAATTAGTAATATAAAAAGAAAAATTTGTGAGTGTTGTGTAAAAGAAATGTGGTGGTGATTTTTTATTTCCTATGAGATGGCAGGGAAAGTCTAAACAGGTAATTATGCCAGAATTTTCTTCTAAAGAAAAAACGCATTAACAATTAATTAAAAATCGTGTGTATGTACAGAAAAAGGAGGTTTCCATCGTTACTGGGTCACGTGGCTCATGCAAACATATTGATATGGCTGGATGTATGCAAGTCTTCTTGGCTTTAAATTTTGGTGCACACTGCCTAAAACCAGTGTGGCGTATTAATGTGTAATAGTGAGGTAGAACAGGTTCTACATAACCTCAACACCATATACGATATAACACAAATACTACTGGCCGACCGATTAATGTTTGTTGTACACCGCCACAATAATTTTACCAACAATCGTCACCACGATTAAATCCTCGCCAACCATTTTTAAACGTTTTTTCCATCTACACCAGCTATTAATGGCCCAACAACAAAATCAACTTTGCCACGTTTTCTAGGCCCAACAACAAAATCAACTTTGCCACGTTTTCTAGGCCCAACAACAAAATCAACATTACCACGTTTTCTAGGCCCAACAACCAAATCAACTTTACCACGTTTTCTAGGCCCAACAACTAATCAACTTTACCACGTTTTCTAGGCCCAACAACAAAGTCAACTTTACCACGTTTTCTAGGCCCAACAACAAAATCAACGTTACCACGTTTTCTAACGGAAAAACAACAACGACAAAACCAACATTGTCACGTTTTTATAACGGATACGGCATTACGTCAAAATGCATTTTGTATAACACCAAGAACAACATGCCAGACAACAAACAACAACAACCGGATTTATCCGATTCGGAAGGTGAAATTTTACAAGATTGTTGACAACAATTGCAGCAGCATCAGCAAAAAAAGGAGAACTTAGAACAAAATAAAACAACTTTATAATTAGCAACTGGCAAGTGCGGTGGGTTAACTGCAACTGCGACCAATTCGACGGTAATATTTTATTGCAGCAACTCATGCTAAATCCGTACACACCCCACCCACTACAATCCACAGTTTGGCAAGTACAAACACCAGAAGCCGTAGTTTAGTCCTATAATAAATATCGTTAACTTAATACGAAAAGGCCCTAACTCATAATTTTTCGAAATCGATATTTTTACATATTTCGATAGACCATTACTAGATACACATTCTCGAAATTAATAAAACTAATATAACACTAAATTTGTAAAGTGTTTTTAATAAAAATTGCGTTTAAACAAATTTTATATCAATATTGCATCTTTTTTTATTGAGTTTTTTCCTTCTCCTGTAAACTATGAAAAACATGAGTTAGGGCCTTTTCGTATTAAGTTAACGATATATTTAAAATTTATTGATTTTAATAGTTATCCCTTGTTGAATGCAATACTCGATTAACCTTTTTTGTACATTCACTAAGTAGTAATGGTTTTCAGTTTTCAGTTTTTAATTGGATTTTGATTTTCTTAACAGACTGTCAGTTCTGTGCCTTGATAATCAATCTTGAGAATTGACTATCCATTTTTCAAATTGATTTTCAAGTTTTCAGATTGATTTTCAAGTTTTCAGATTGATTATCAATTTTTTCCGGTAGAACAGAAAAAAATTGATTGTCAAGTTTCAGGTTGATAATCAAGTTTGTTCGGTAAAATTGATTGACAAGTTTTCGAATGTTTCTAACTGAGCTACCTAAAGGCCAGTTTACACGGTAATACAATGTATTACGACTTTGTAGAATCAAAATATTATGAAATTCTCTCCGTGTTTAAAAGAAAAAAATAAAAATCTTTTGTAAGTATAATTCATGTTTACACGGATGGTATAAGTAAAATCAAAAATAATAACAAAAAAGCAGATGGTTGCAGTTTTAAATATTTACAAAAACAACATGAAAATTTCCTGAGTTGATTTTAGTAGTTTTTGTAATTGTAAAAAAATGCTATCACCTTTAATGTCCTCCGTTAAAATACACCTCTGGTGTGATGAGAATACATAAGTTTCTAAAATGGTTTAGAAAAAAACCATTTACCGACCGCTTGTCAGATTTTGTATCCGTATTCTCTCTTACTCAATACATTTTGCTTTTACATGATAAGATTTTTCTCATTCTACATAATCTTTCGACATGTCGTAATACATTATATTACCGTGTAAACTGGCCTTAAACAAGAGCGGCAAGCGTTTTTTCAAACATGAAAATTCTATTGGCAATACATTTTCAAAAAAATAAAACGACCAAGCGATCTATCAAATAAGATTTTCCGGCCGGGTGGTGTTAAATTTGCATTCTTAAGGTTTGTTTCGTATACATTGTGTGAAAATAAAACGTTTTGACATAAAACAGACGCTTGCCGCTCTTATTTAGGTAGCTCAGTAAATGCAATCGTTCATCAATTTAAATGGTAAAATCAGTTCCTTAACTGACACTTGCTTGCGAGTTACCCGATCAAGTTTCACGTTTTAATACAGACACATTTTTTTGTGTTTATAGTTCTAAAGTAAGTTGCTCAAAATTGATTGCGGTCTACATCGCAACTTTAAATTTTTTTGAAAACCCGTAAACAACGGCACACGTGGAAGCACATCAAGAAACACTTGAACGTGTAACTGTTAAGAAACCAGGTATTGATTTAATTATTAAAACTACATATTTCGTAAAGCAACCAGCGAATGAACCAAACTGGAATTGTATTATAGTAACATAAACGCTAATTTACATTCTAAGTTTTAATATGAACGTTTAAACCAAAGTCACATTTGAAGATTTTTTCGAAAAAAATACAATTAAATCCTGAAAAAAGACCTAATTTAGGGAATTATAAATTTATTGATTTTTTTTAAATTTTTTAACTCGAAGAATTTTTAATAAGTAAAACTAATCACAAATATTGGATTTGCCCTGTACTGAAACATTCGGGCCATGACAAATATTGAATATGGATTATTGGACCTAGATTCGGATTAGAGTACCCCGACTGAATTGTGCTTCGATGTTTGGATCAAATAACACACCTGAGTTTGAATACTTAATCCAAAATTAAATTGGAGATCGGGAAACGGAAACAAAATTTAGACTTGAAAGTCTGAATTTGGTTTCCTAATTTCGATTCGGATTTAATATTTGAACATTAATGGTTGTTCATAATTATTTTATCACCCTACCTTAATTTTATTATTTCAATTTTGAATACCTCTACGTACAAACTTTTTTTTAAGTAAAACCAATTCAACTTTGACATAATTTGGAATTTTTTTTTTTTTTAAATATATAAGCAAGGCGAATTTATTACAGGTGGTCTTAAAAGCCCTGCTGACATTAGCTAAAATCACTGTTGGATGTCAAAATTTTGTTTATTCTCTTTTATTATCTTTGTTTCTGTTTTGTTTTATTTCTGTTTTTGACATTGTACAATGATTTTACAAAAACAAATTGCTTGTGGTTTTTGTACGAGTTGTACTTGTTGTAGTACCGAGATTACCTGGGATGAATTCGCCTTGTATATAAGCCCTGTAGGAAGTCAAACACATTTTTAAGTAACTTCAAACTGGTTTTTTTAAAACCACATCTAGTTGATTAAGTGACTTTTTTCAATGTTGACGACTCACTATTTCAACATAGGCATGTCATAGGCAGTAGTCAATTGGCCATCTTTGCATGACTTTTTAACTCACTTCTAACTACTTATTTTTCAACCTATTTGTAGTTAATTAATAGTATATTCAGTTTATAATAAATTATTTAAATTTTAAATAATTTTTGTCAAAAAAATATATGTACATACATTTGTATGTACATATATGTACATACATATCTTTATATATTTTGATATAGAAATAATTATTTAAGAAAATCTTGCATTAAATTGCCTTAAATTATGATGTATAATAGTGCTGAAATAAATACGCTACATAATTGCTTGTACATAAACAGATTTGTATTGCTTCAATTTTAAATTATTTTAAATTATGTTTGTATATTTTTTTTTCATTTGACTTCATGGCATGCTTGTTTTACTTATTTTGCTTTTATTTGTGTTTTACGTGTGCCTGTATGCAATATTTTTGGTTGATATCTGCATAAGACTTAAACCAATTTGTAGTCATTTGAAAAATAGTTAATTTATAGTTAGTGTTTTTTGCAACTGACTATTTTATTTACTACAGGGAGTATAAACGTTTGTTACTAACCAAGCAAACATTTATTATTAGCTAAGTAAATAGTTCTTACTAATTAAATCAATAGTCATTATTAACTAAATAAGTAATCATTAGTAACCAGTTGAGTAGTCATTACTAACTAAATAAGTAGTCAGTAGTAACCAAATAAATAGTCATAATTGACCAAATAATAACTAAAATCCATTTGAATTTTGTTGCTTCAACTGATTTTGAAAGCTAATCATTTGAATTTAAGTCTCAATTGAGCAAATTAAATTTGGATGGGAAGTTCGGAACGTAATTAAAAAAAAAGAAAAAAAAAAACAAAACTTAAATGGATTTGGCGGCTCAGCGTGAATTTGAATATTGGATTTAGACTGGGATAATTAAATTCAATTTAACCATTAAACCCAGATTTGAATTCAGGTACAAATGTGATAATGGGGATTTGAATCCGAATATTCAGACTATATCTAAATTCGAATATCTGGACCAGACTGTAACTTAAATTAGGGAACTTAATAAGGTTTGGATAAACAAATTCAGGTTCGGCACGGGAACTTGATGCGAATGATTTCGAATTAATTTTGATATTCCGACTAGGGTTCCCATTGACATACCTAAACTGAAGTTTGAATTGCGAAATAGTTGTATCTGATAGACTATTGGATTCTTGAATTTCTGAATAACTTGACCGAGTAATTAAATTAGTACTTACCTTGAAAATAGAATATTTTATATATCTAGGATAACTTATAAAAAAAAAAAAAAAAAAAAATAGAAAAAAAAACGAAAACAAAAATACCTGGATAAATCCTTTGGTAGGCCCTCCTGGGCAATTGCCTTACGTCTAAATAAGCAAATAATACAAATATTGAATAAATTATTAAATATAAGGATCCTATGTAAGAAAAAAAATAGTAATAATAATACAATTGAATAAACAATTGGATATGTATATGATTTAATGATAGAACTAACTAGATACGATAACAATAACTTAAGTACATCCTTGAAGGAATGGACCACTGAAAATGTTTTTTTTGAATCTCCCAGCAAACAATTTTAGGTAAGACTTGTTTCGTTATTTTTCTTTTAAATTTAACAAAAACATTTGCCAAAATCCTTGTCTTTTTTTTTAATTTTTTTGGTTTTTATTTCAAATTGCATTTAAAATTAATTCCTGAATTTTGTAAAAAAATTCTTGATGGAATAGTATTGTCACTATTCAGTTATTTGCTAAAGTTGAATGACCCTACGAGCAATTTAAATAAGAAAAAAAGGAAATAAGTTTTTTTTATATTTCTAATTATTTTTATTATCGTATTTTTTTTTTTTTTTGATTTAAAAATCCTAATCATTTTGATTTATAAATATTTGTTTTTTAGATCTTTATAAAATAGTTACTATAATATACTTATACATATTTTAAATAACAATTATTTTTAAATAAACATATTGTATATCATGTAATTGGATGAAAGCATACATAACGTTTTGAGGTATTTAAATTTGGTTGAAAAGGTAACACGCGTATGGCGATGTGGTAAGTAACGAACTGTGGCATTACTCCAAAACACTTTAATTTTCAGGCAAGGAGTAGTGCCATGGATGGCAATACATTGTCATATGGGGTGGGCAGCCTGTCCAGGACGAGAATATCTGGTCCTGATGACTCGAGGCAATCATGTCGAGAATAGCGGTAAAGTTTTCGGTAGCCTCAATCAGCAATCGGTCTTTGTTCAATGTTTTTTTTTGTTTTTTTAAGCGTGCCACAGTCCATCGCGAAGCGAAGTTGGGATTTTGATTCAGTTCAATATATCTCACAAAATTATTTTTCCTCACGGTCACATCACAGAATATATATACTTTATAGGGTGTAGGATCAATATTGTAGAAATTACAGTTATATATACCTTTTTTTTCCTTCGGTGAAGGGTATAAAAAGAGTAATTTTCGGGAATTCAAGGGTCTAATTACCGCATTCGATACTATCGTATCGAATAAACTATTGAATTTTTTTTGCATACGATAGACACTGGCGTATCGAATGAAAACTCGATAAATGTAATGTCGAGTTACTCGATGTCGAATGCTATTATTTCAAACTCAATACATTTCATTCGATATCGAGTTTCAAGATACCAAAATAAATAATTTCGATGAATTTTGCTCGATATCGTATGCGGTGATTAGACCCCAGTATTTCGGTTATAAAATTTAAGTTTTTATAAAAATTTTGATGTTTTTTAGCCCATTTTTGGAGTATTTTGCTCATAGATTACCCATTGTCTAACCGATTTGATATTTTTATATACCGACGTGCTAAGGAAGAATTTTACCATTTACTTAAGTTATATTTATATATAAACATTTATATATACTTGTATACATATATTTTAACAAAGTTAATTATAAAAAAAGAGTAATTTTTGGGGATTCAGTATTTCAGTTATAACTCAGCCATTTTTTAACCGATTCGACAGATTTATATACCAACGTGTTGAAGAAGAAATTTACCATTTACTTGACTTATAAAGCTTGGACTCGGGGAGATCTATGGTTCCCGAAAGTGGGTATTTAAAAAAAAAGAAATTTAATTTTGGTCATTACTTTTTTGTATCTGAACCGATTTTTCCGAGTTTTTTATAAAATATGTTCTACTAATTTCCGATATTTTGGTATATAAGTCATATCCATAGGACGTATGGCAGCCCTTAGATGGCAGGTTACCATGACATGTTTCGATTGCAACCACTCAATCTCCTCAGATGGATTTGCCGTCTTACACTCGCAGCCATCGACGACTGCTGACGTCAATAGTCAAACATCAATCCTTAAACCAAATTGTATTCTAACATTTGGTAGATCGAAATTTGCTCTCCTGAATGATTATCCATTTTAATTGATTTAACATGTTTTTTCCTTACTTCTGTTTTTTCGTACTTTTGTCAAGAATTTTTCTTGAAGTCCAAGTACATTTTTTGTTTTTTCATTTTGTCTTTTTCTTTTCTGTTGACCTTTTTCAGCACAACTTGAAGGACAAATGTACACATAGAGCTCGTGCCTTAGCTTTAACAATAATTAGTATTGTGGTTATTTTGTTGAACTATTTATGGTTTTTAATCCAAATTTTTTTAATATTTTTAATTAGGCTTAAGTTCATGAAAGAATCGCTTGAATGAATTTTCTATACAAAAGACTTCCTTAAATTAAATAAATCAAATTATTTTAATACTCTAAAGCTCGATTCACCCATGCGTTCCGAACAAAATTTTTGTCCGGACAAAATTTTTTTATATTGAGTTTGACGTTTTACTTTTGAGAGAGAGAGCAATGAATTTGTTCGGAACGTTTTTTCTTGAATTGGTTTAATTTTAATTCTTGTGCCGAACAAAATGAACTGAGATGCCACTTTTTTTAAATTTGTACATAAGAGTTGAATTGAGCTGCCACATATTAAATTTTTCATTTTGTGCTGAATAATTAAAAAAAAAAAATTAAACAAAAATGGATGTTAAAGAAAATATTGCCCTGAAACTTATTGAGGAAATAAAAAATCCAGGAAGATCATGTTTTTATGATATCGGAAATCGTTCATATAAAAATACTTACTAAAACAAAATATATACGGAAATAGAAAAATCTATAAGTAAAATGCTAAATTTTAATATTTTTTAACATAATGTTTACCAATTATTGTAGGAAGTGAATGTTAATTAATGTTGGAAAAATCGAAAGCAACCCATAATACAGAATATCTTAATTCTCAGTCTTTTTTCTGAATTTCTCTAAGCATATAAAATCTTTCATTATACCATTTAAATCCTATGTTATTTTTTAAAATTGTTTACAATTCTAATTGTTTGGATTAATTCTGTTGTTGCGTTACTATCGTAAGTTTCTTTTGTTGTCAGGTCAGCATCTAACTCATCCTGACAAAAGTGAGCACCGAACATTTTGCAAAAAAGTTCGTTTCCGAATTCCTTAATTTCTGTTTTTGTACTGTATTTAAAAAATGTATTTATAGAAGGAAATATATTGTATACAAAAATAATTCTGAACACAACTATTTTGGTGCAGTTTTTGAGAATTTTGGTACGGTTAACGTTGTAAAATTGTTAATGGTTGCACTGTAGAATGTATTTTAAAAAGCGAGTTGCTTTGTAACCGACGTTTTGGAACTCACCGATTGTTTAAAACACAAAAAAAATATGGTTTAATACTACAAAAAATTATAATTTTTGTTACAACGGTTAATCGGTTAATCGACTGCCAATTTTAAATTAACCGATCAGTTAATCGAATAGTAATTAATTGGTTAACCGATTAACGGTCAACCGAATGAATACCCTAGTTTTATGCAATTCAATTAAAAATAATAAAATTAATTTTCTTCTTTCTTCTTCTATTTTCACACAGTTTTAAAAAAAACAAGTAAGAGAATATTATTAGTATATTATATTAAGTAAGTATATTCGGCTGTGCGAGACAAAAACTAAATAAAACTGGTAAAAAAAATTTTTTTAAATAAGAGACAACCGGTTTTGAACTTCGCTTTTCATAAGGGCCCAGAATATATACACAGAGAAAACAGATTCTTTATCACAACCGAATTTGGCGCCAATCGAATTTCGTCGGTTGCATGTACTATCACACAATTCGGTTACAATTACTGAAAATTTCGTTGCTAAGCATAATATTTTTGATAGCAACATTTGAATTTTAGTACACTATCAGTTATGACAACAGATATTGTTAGTTGTAAGTATGATTATTAGAAATCAAAATATGCTTACACCCGAATATATGATAGATGCAACTGAATAAACCCATAATTGGTGTTCATAACAAAAGATTTGATTGCCTTTATCAATAAATTTTTTTAATCGGTTACATAAACCATTTTCCCGATTTATTAGATAGAAAATCAAAATAATTGCAATAAACTCCACTTTTTGTTAGTATATTTATTTATTAATATGTTTATGTATAGTTTACAAATAATTAATTTTAAACAAAAACATACATGCAGCTTTTTACATTATCCAACGGATTTCCAAAGGGTGACAGCTTGTCGCTTAGTGTACCAACAAAAACAATCTTTGGCTTCAGTTCAATGCAATTTAATTTATCAATGTCGTCTTGTTCTCTGTGTCTGAAGTAAAACAGAATAATTAACATGTGGTATTTATAATACGAACAGTGATTGAAGCTGTAAATTAATATAAAAATCACTAAAAAAACTGAGCGATTTTTATCTAATGTACTTATAACATATTTGTTTGCCCAATATACACGCAGAGCAAAATATAAACAATAAGTACATGTATATATATTAGGTGCGTTACAAGAAATCAATGTTAGATTTTCCATCGGCGCAACTACTTTCTATGTGCCAATAGGATGTCTTTTAATCTTGGAATGAACCTTTTCCGGCTCTCCTTATGAGTCATATAACAATTACTGAGCTACCTAAGTAAGAGCGTTTTTAAAAGAGCGTTTTTAAAAGAGCGTTTTTATACCCATCAGCTTAAAAGCGCAAAATGCTTATCAATCGTCATAAAAGGCATTGAAAGCAACGTTCCAACAAGTGAAATAGCAAATGCTATAGAAAACGAAGGCTACAAGGTAAAGTCAGTACACAACATAAATAATAGGGATAAAATACCGCAACCACTTTTTAAAGTCGAAATTACTTTTGAATCTAGCAAACTAAAGGGAAATGACCCCCATCCAATTTATAACCTTCGATACCTTCTTCACCGAAGAATTTCTGTAGAAGAACCTCGCAAACGTAAAGACCCACCACAATGCTTAAACTGCCAAGAATTCGGGCACACTACAAGTTATTGCAAGCTTCCATCAGTATGTGTAATCTGTGGTGATGTTCATAAAACTTCTGAATGCACGAAAATTAAAAGCGACCCCAGAAACAAAAAGTGTAGCAACTGTGGTGGTAATCACACCGCAAACTACAGGGGATGTCCAGTATTTTTACAGATTACGCAAAACATTATAAATAAACCCGCTCATCGGCGCTTCCAACCAAATAACTTCCCAGACTTATCCAACAACAATAATATCTCCACACATTATAGGCCCTCTGGTCAAACCAATAACAACTCCGCCAATAACGCTGCCAACTTACTTCCTATGCCTACTAATAAAATGTCGTATGCTCAAGCTGCCCAATGGAGCAGTATTCCTTTGATACGCTCAGCAGCTCAGAAAATCCCAGAATCTAGAACTCCCAAAGAATCATCACAGAAATCGCCCCTAGAAAACTCAATAGAGCTTCTGATACAAACTATGAACAGCTTTTTATCAAATATGCAAGTCATGATGCAGGAACTGTTAAGAAACCAGGGTATGCTTCTTCAAGCATTCGCCTATAAAAAATGAACCAGATAAGAATATGTTACTGGAATGAAAACGGCTTAAGCCAACACAAGATAGAAGTAGAAAGTTTTCTAAAGTCTCAGTCTATTGACATGTTGCTGGTTTCTGAAACACATTTTACACTTAAAAACTGTTTTCGAATAAAAGGTTACTCTACGTACGATACAAATATCCCAGTGGCAAAGCATGTGGCGGTGCAGCTATAATAATTAGGAATCAAATTAGCCACTTCTTAATGCCGGAATATAAAACTGATCACATTCAGTCCTCCTCAATATTCCTCTCGGCCACAAATATCACCATATCTTCTATATACTGTCCCCCAAGACACAAAATAACTGATGATCAATTCATTACTTTTTACAAAACTCTAGGCAATAAATTTATAGCAGCAGGAGATTACAATGCAAAGCACACGTTCTGGGGCTCACGACTCACTACTCCGAAGGGCAGACAGCTATTTAAAGCTATCTCATCTCTTAAGCTAAACGTTATATCTGACGGACAGCCCACTTATTGGCCTTCAGATCTAAAAAAAACTCCCGATTTAATAGATTTTGCAGTCATTAAAAACATCAGACGCGATCAGCTTTCTACAGCCTCTTTGTTTGACCTGTCCTCAGATCACTCCCCCACTATTATATCAATGTAAAATTTTCAAAACATCGAAAAACCCTTTTGTTTCCCCAATAGACATACTAACTGGCTCAAATACCGAATGTATATAAGCTCCCACATATCGCAAAATATTTCGCTTAAATCCGATAATGAAATACAAGATGCTATAAACGTATTCTCTGAAACATTATCAACTGCAGCTAAAGTAGCTACACCTTTCAAACATTACAACGGCACTAAAAACGAATTCTCAACAACTATTCAAAACCTTATAAAAGAAAAGAGAAAACTTAGAAGACAATGGCAACGACATCGCTCTCCTTCCCTGAAAATGCAACTAAACCACTGCCAAAGAGCCCTTCATAGTGCTCTTCTGGAGGACAAACAATCAGCTCTAAGGGCATATTTAGAAGGGCCAGAGCCAACAAAGTCCACGGATCATAGTCTTTGGAAAGCCACCAAAAAAATAAATAACCCAATAAAATGTAAGAATGCTATTCGTTATAGTGATGGCAAATGGGCTAGGTCCAATAAAGACAAAGCTGAAGTTTTTGCCGATCACCTCGAAAGAGTGTTTACGCCTAATATTTCCGACTCAGACGTAACCTTACCAGCTATTGAATACCGTGTTGTTTCTCCCATGAAAATTCGTTTCTCGTCCTTAAATTCAGCAATCAAAAAAATCAAAACAAATAAATCCCCTGGCATGGACAAAATTTCAGGAAAAATGATTCGTGAACTACCAACATCTGCCCTAAGGCTAATTTTATTCATTTTCAATGCCATCCTGCGAACCGGTTTTTACCCTACATCATGGAAAATATCAGAAATAATCATGATACCTAAGCCAGGTAAGGACGCTAGTCAAGTGTCATCTTATCGTCCGATAAGCTTACTTTCAATTTTATCAAAGCTCTTTGAGAAGTTATTTTTAAATGCATTGACCCCATATTTAAACGACCGTCACATCATTCCAGTTCATCAGTTTGGATTCCGAAAGGATCATAGCACCATAGAACAGGTTCATCGCATAGTTACTCTTATCAGAAAAGGCTTTGAGCACAAACACTATTGCTCATCACTCTTCATAGATATTTCTCAAGCCTTTGACAAAGTGTGGCACGACGGGCTTTTATATAAAATAAGGTCCTTGTAACCCCAAAATACCCATAACTTACTGCGAAATTATTTATTAGATCGCTCGTTTGTAGTAAAATATAAAGACTATATCTCAAACTCAAGAAGAATCGCAGCAGGAGTTCCCCAAGGCAGTATACTTGGTCCTCTCATGTATATACTTTACACCTCAGATATGCCCACAAGTAATCTGATACACACGTCAACTTTTGCTGACGACACAGCGTTTATAAGCGTACATAAAAATCCAGTAACTGCTTCTAGTTGTCTGCAGACTTATATTAAAGAACTCGAAAAATGGCTTAACAAATGGAAAATAAAAGTAAATCCAACAAAGTGTGCACATGTCACTTTCACCTTGAGAAAGGGCGACTGTCCCAAACTTAAGATTAATAACATCGAAATCCCTCAACAAAATCATATAAAATATCTTGGTATACACCTCGATCGTCGCCTCACCTGGTCTCAACATATTGAATCCAAATCCACACAGCTCAAACTTAAAACACTACAGCTTCAGTGGCTTATTTGCTCTCATTATGCTCTCAACCTAAACTACAAGGTTCTACTCTACAAAGCTATTATTAAGCCAATATGGACCTATGGTATCCAACTATGGGGAACAGCTTCTGCTTCCAATATAGAGAAATTACAAAGACGACAAAATAAAATATTGCGACAAATTACTGGTGACCCGTGGTACATTAGAAACGCAAATATTCATACGGACCTCAAGATTCCATTTGTTCGCGACGAAATAAAAACCTACTGCTCCAAATATGCACGAAAACTGGCAACTCATCCGAATCCTCTTGCACAGGATCTACTGTCTTATAGTGGACATACCCGCCTCAAGAGGGTCGACACGCTGGCTCTCGCACAAATGCATGGAAGATGAAACTTTACGAAACAAAAATGGGGTTTCTATTGCAACGGCAATAGACCCAGAAATTATTAATTAATTTAAGATTTTAATACTTATTGTTATTTTCTTATTATAGAAAGATTCAATAAATAAATTGAAAGTCGGAAAAAAAAACCTCAAACGAATTCGCCTACAATCAATACACTGTGCAACAAAACAAACCAGCCTCAATACTTGCAACGCGGAATGAAACTAGGATGTTGGTAGAGCAAATCTGCCAAAAGGTTTTGAAAAGATAGCTTGGGTTCCCGAAATATTGGCCCCTAAAGTTTTTAAATTTTTTGAAAAGGCGTTTGGTATAACTCAAAAAAAATATACTTAATGTACTTCTGAGCTGAAACAAATTTCAGATGTCTTCAGTAAAATCGTATGGCGATTCTTTTCTTACGATATATTAACCATCTAACACTAATTTTATGGGGTAATTTTTGTCCTTTTTTTAACTTCCCAACAAAAGTTTTCTAAACCGGCACTTAAGAGGGTTAAAATGTTGCACAAATATTTTTTGCATCAAATTTTACTAGGGGTCTTCTAAGACCAAAAGTTCATACAATTTATGTAAAACAGGTGGTTAGGAATTTCGAATATCCGTTTTACATAAATTGCACGAACTTTTGGTCTTAAAAGACCCCTAGTAAAATTTGATGCAGAAAATTTTCGTGGAATTAGAAAAGATCAAACCGTTAGGGTGGGTGATATATATAGCGTTGCTTGATATACAAAGCGACCAATGCTTGAGAGTATAATGATAAAGTTTTATCTTTAAGTTCATACAAGGATGACTTAAGATTTATTTTTAGATCCAGTATTTGTTAATAAAATCATTGTATTTTGAAAAAATTTAATTGGGCTTAAAATACGCTGTCTACTTTAAATGCCTGCCAATGGGATTGAAAAGGAAATTGTAGTTAAATACTAGGAATTAAAACTGGGTAGTAGTCCCTTTCTATAATGACTCGAAATGAGTTAAAAGAGCTCTTAAATACTATACGTTATTTTTACGAAAATATTTTATGACATTTTCTTAAGACGAGCTCCGAAAGTGACATCATATGAATCAAGCAGCTAAAATTGACAACATATTTTAAACCTGATACTCTAAATAACGTGAATTTTTAAGAACACTTCGGAAGCCCTTAACGTCGTGTCTCAATTTATCGACAATTTTCTTTGAGGTACTGTTTTCACTGCTATCGCTTTGATTCACATGGTGGTGGGTCCCTTGGTGACGTGTAGCTTCTTTCTATGTCTTAGCACATTTTTTGTTGAAACACCTTGCTTACTTTAGTACTTTTCCGGTCTCGCTTAAAACTTCTAAAATACCATCGGCTATTAAAAAATATTTCGCAGGCCACCTCTCCTTTACGGCATATTGAGTGAGTACGCCTTCATTTTCAAAGCAAATCGTGAAGGAACTCGGCCTGACATTCTTGAAAAATTATTGCCTTTTTCCAAACACTTAGATTTACATGAAAGGCTAGTTCCGTTTTGAGTTTTTCGGGCAAAAGCCTAAAGCAGTGTTCCCTCTTGACCATCTGTAATCATACCAACGTAAAACACGACGCTTCATTCCTCCAGGCATCTTGATTAAGAAAACAAAATAATTAAATAAAAAAAAAATTATTTATTGAAAATTATCTAACCTTATGATGCCGCATGTAGGTTTTGTTACCATATGAAAGACGTTCAAACTCCAGACCATTTGCATTACGATTGTTTATTACATTACCAACCTGTCCAACGATTATAGCAAATATAAAAACGCCGATCAAATAACTCACAATTGTAAAAATTTATCTGAAAACAGAAAATTGTTATGCAAATACTCAATAAAAGATTTCGAATTTTTTTTTTTTAAACAAAGTTTTGAATTCCTTATCTTAAGGCCATGGAAAAGAAGCTTGATGTTCTTGTTTAGATGGCTTAGCTATATCGCTTAGCATTTCACGAGTTGAAAAAGAATTCCTACATGAGTCTCATACGATTGTTGATGTGCTTTCTGAAAGACTCATTAGATAATCTTTGCAGAAATTTTAAATGAATCCCTTTATGCTTGATATAAGCGTATATCGCTGTGTTGAAAAAGTATCTCACAGTGCGAGGAATCTTCTGCATTTAAAAATTGCGCACGTCGACGATCACGATTGAAAATGCTAGGTGGTAAATACATATGTATGTATGTTTTTATAAGAAAAAGTATTAAAAATACGTAAATTACTTACCCCTACTAATAAAGTTCTTGCACATTTTCCGTTTTTGACCCCAAGATTGTATTTTTTATTTAAATATAAAATAAAAAATGATGTATGAATGTATTTTATTTTTTTAAATGTTTTGACAGAAATTTTAGTAAACAATTGGGACATATAGCTTTTTTTTGGTTGTGAATACCAAATTATTATATTTTCAGTTGTTGTACTCGAATTGAAACTATACTCGCAATCGATAATTAGCTGCATTAAATGAATGAACATTTATATTACAACATTTATTGACGAAAACAAATTATTAATAGCAAAGACCAATATTCAGTATTGCCCTGTATTAAATTCGGTTGTGATTCTAACCATTTGTACTAATTTTTAGAATACCATTAAATTAGTTATCATAACTAATAAAAGAATTGAAGGAATCATATTTCAGTTAGAATAACGTTTTAATAATCAAGAGAATTAAAAATCAGTTAGATCTATACATTTTTATTAGTTGCAACAGAAAATTATATTTATTGATCAATATTTTATAACTGCAACCGTTTTCCAACCAATTTGTTTTCTGTGTGTATACTTTATAGGGTGTAGGATCAATATTGTAGAAATTACAGATATATATATAGCTTTTTTACCTTCGGTGAAGGGTATAAAAAGAGTAATTTTCGGGAATTCAAGGGTCTAATCACAGCATTCGATACTATCGTATCGAATAAACTATTGCATTTTTTTGCATACGATAGACACTGGCGTATCGAATGAAAACTCGATAAATGTAATGTCGAGTTACTCGATGTCGAATGCTATTATTTCAAACTCAATACATTTCATTCGATATCGAGTTTCAAGATACCAAAATAAATAATTTCGATGAATTTTGCTCGATATCGTATGCGGTGATTAGACCCCAGTATTTCGGTTACAACTCATACAAATTTCCAACATTTTGGTATATAAGTCATATACATAGGACATAAGGCTGCCCTAAAATTTAAGTTTTTATAAAAATTTTGATGTTTTTTAGCCCATTTTTGGAGTATTTTGCTCATAAATTACCCATTGTCTAACCGATTTGATAGTTGTATATACCGACGTGTTAAGGAAGAATTTTACCATTTACTTAAGTTATATTTATATATAAACATTTATATATACTTGTATACATACATTTTAACAAAGTTACTTATAAAAAAAGAGTAATTTTTGGGGATTCAGTATTTCGGTTATAACTCAGCCATTTTTAACCGATTTGGCAGATTTTTTAGCAGATTTTTACCATTTACTTTAGTTATAAAGCTTGGACTCGGGGAGATCTATCGTTCCCGAAAGAGGGTATTTAAAAAAAAAAATTAATTTTGGTCATAACTTTTTTGTATCTGAATCGATTTTTCCGAGTGTTCTACTAGAAATTTCCGATATTTTGGTATATAAGTCATATCCATGGGACGTATAGCAGCCCTAACATTTAGGTTTTTATACAATTTTAAATTTTTTTTGTACGGGAGGTACCACGCTCACTTCTCCAATCCCGCCCACAGTTTGTAGGATGGTGTGCACTGGCAACCTAAATGTGTGTACCTAATTTGGAAGCTTTGGCTTTTGCCGTTCCCCAGATATACAGCAAAAAGTAATAAAAATACAACAACCACAAGGGATTTTTGGGAAAAATTAGAGGTAGTCGTGGTTTTTTGCTCATATCTCAGCCATTTGTGGACCGATCTTGCTGAATTTCAATAGCGAATAATTACGGACCATATGTGACATAAATGTATAATAACCTGGCCCCCATCATATATGGGGTCTTCGGAAAACCCATTTCAACGGACAGACGGACGTGGTTAAATCAACTTCGCTCCTCATAAGGACCCAGAATATATATACTTTAAAGGGTCTTAGATCAATATTGTAGAAATTACAAACGGATTGACTAACTTATATATACCCTTTCTACCTTCGGTGAAGGGTATAAAAACTAATAGTTTGCTGACTGTGCTCCCACTTTGTATAATCGTTTACATCTGTAAACCATATGGTTACTTTGTTTGTCGGGACAAATTTTCCGAGATGGGTGAATCGTTCTGCAGAACACTCTCTGTAAAAAAATTATTGTCCGGTCAAAAATATTGTTCGGAATGCAGGGGTGAATCGAGCTTAATACAAAATGAAAATTTAGGACAAATGACTTCTGAAATTTAGAGTTAAGAAATTCATACAATTATTTTAAATATCTACGATGATAGGATACTATGTATACTAGACTGGTCGCAACATCCTTAATTATCGAAATAATGGTATATCTCGAAAACCAAAGCTAACCTAAAAAAACGGCTAGCACCACTGGATTCAGCGACCCCGAATTAGGTTAAAAATCTTTCGTTCGTATCATACTAAAATATTAAACAGCAAATACTTTAATCTATCTATACAATAAATAATTTCTTAGTATGTCAGGATGTTTGCATGTATGTCCTATTCCTTCCGCAACTTTCTGAAGCCATCTGATGACATAGGAAGCTGAAATTCGGCACACTTGAAGTACTTTCTCTGCGGAAGATCGTAACGAAACCATATTTTTGATGTTCGGCTTTTCAACTAGTATAACTATAAAGATCTGATAGAAAAGCTGTTTTTTTATAATATGGGGAACTTTTAGCCCCACCCGGCACGGCTAGGCACCGTCGGATTGACCTGAAAAATTAGATCATGATTTCTTACACCAAACCTCATATTTTAAGCAGCGCAAACAATTAAATAAAAAAATAAAAAAAATCCCATACAAGATGCGACCAGTCTAATGTATACACAATTGGGATTAAAAAGATGTGCTATCAAGTCATATCGTCATAATGTGCTAAATAATATTTTGCAATTACTTGAAAAAAATATAGTTGTGTTTCAAACAATACAAAAATTTTAACGCTGTGTTCATTGATTCTTCATAACTGTACAGTAGAAATCTAAAGTATAAGCGGTTGCCCACAGCAGTCATATATATTTCCTGTAATTATTGTAAGACATATAACTTTACAACTTTATGAATACCTTGTGAATCCCCCAAATGTACTTAAATATACATTTTTATGTTGTTTATATAAATTTAATTTCTTAACATATTAACTTTTAATATTAATGTACCAAGAAAAATTTAAATATCGGCTTAGGCTTTCGAATGTTGCATGATTCCGAAAATAAAAACAAAATCAACCCCAAAATAAATTTTTTACGCTCCCAGATTTTTATTTTTTTTTGCAGATTTTGACAATTTTTTTCCAGATTTTTAGTTTAATTTTTCAGATTTATTAGAAAAAATTTCTGGCAACAGTGCTCACACACATTAATTTATTTTGCATTTAATTTTTTTGCTGTTAGAGTAGAGAGTTGTTTTCATTAAAAGAAAACTTTTCTTATATTTCATTGTCTGTTTCTGTCACTTGACTTCTAAGCCAGTTACTTTCTCTTCTTTTAGAACAAATATTTGCTTATGCTGTTGTTTTGTCAGTGTTGCTGTTGATGTTAATATTTTTGTGCAATATTGCAAAAAGTTTTGTCAGTATGCAGTTGCAAAAACAAATATAAAGGAGAAAAAAATAAAACAATACAAAACAAAAACTGTATTATTAGTGTATATGAAAGTAAAGGGTGTTTTTTAAAGTGTCAGAACTTGGAGTTAAAAATATGTTTCTGGAACGGGCTATCCCAACATAAACACGAAGTAGCACACTTTCTTCAAATGCATTAAATCGACGTGCTTCTCGTCTCTGAAACCCACTTTACTCTAAAAAACTGCCCACTTACCACACAAAACATCCGAGCGAACGGGCTAGTGGTGGCACAGCCATAATTGTGCACAAACAAGTCAGACACTTTCCAATGCCGGAGTACAAGGAAGATTGTATCCGGGATACATCTATATATCTTACAGATTTTAAAATCACGTTATCATCCGTACATTGTCCGCCTAGACATAAAATTGCACAGGATAAATTTCTAAACTTCTTCTCCACATTGGGACAAGAATTCATTGCAGCAGGCGACTACAACGCTAAGCATACGTATTGGGGCTCCAGAAGTCCGAGAGGTAACCAGCTATATAACACCGTCACTGCAAAAATCTTGATGTCGCATCGAGTGCAGAACCTTAACGACTTTGCCGTAATTAAAAACATCAAGCGCGATCAATTACTATTTAGTTGCTCACACGATTTATCGTCTGATCATTCACCTTCAATCCTTATTCTAAAAGGCAACTTTGATAACGCAGCTGAAAACTTGATTTCCTATCCAAACAAAAACACAAATTGGTTAAAGTATAAAATATATGTGAGCTCTCATCTATCTCGGAGCATTTCCCTAAAAAAATCATCTGACATCCAAACAATGCAACCCCAATCAAGCGTACAATAAAGCGTGGTCCGCAATTCACATCTGTGGATATAGAGACCCTTGTCAGGGAAAAAAAGAAGTTGAGAAGACAATGGCAAAATATCGTTCCCCAACCATCAAGGCCCAACTGCCGTTATGCCAGGCAACTCTACGCAACAAACTGACTGAAACAAGATGCTATAAACGTATTCTCTGAAACATTATCAACTGCAGCTAAAGTAGCTACACCTTTCAAACATTACAACGGCACTAAAAACGAATTCTCAACAACTATTCAAAACCTTATAAAAGAAAAGAGAAAACTTAGAAGACAATGGCAACGACATCGCTCTCCTTCCCTGAAAATGCAACTAAACCACTGCCAAAGAGCCCTTCATAGTGCTCTTCTGGAGGACAAACAATCAGCTCTAAGGGCATATTTAGAAGGGCCAGAGCCAACAAAGTCCACGGATCATAGTCTTTGGAAAGCCACCAAAAAAATAAATAACCCAATAAAATGTAAGAATGCTATTCGTTATAGTGATGGCAAATGGGCTAGGTCCAATAAAGACAAAGCTGAAGTTTTTGCCGATCACCTCGAAAGAGTGTTTACGCCTAATATTTCCGACTCAGACGTAACCTTACCAGCTATTGAATACCGTGTTGTTTCTCCCATGAAAATTCGTTTCTCGTCCTTAAATTCAGCAATCAAAAAAATCAAAACAAATAAATCCCCTGGCATGGACAAAATTTCAGGAAAAATGATTCGTGAACTACCAACATCTGCCCTAAGGCTAATTTTATTCATTTTCAATGCCATCCTGCGAACCGGTTTTTACCCTACATCATGGAAAATATCAGAAATAATCATGATACCTAAGCCAGGTAAGGACGCTAGTCAAGTGTCATCTTATCGTCCGATAAGCTTACTTTCAATTTTATCAAAGCTCTTTGAGAAGTTATTTTTAAATGCATTGACCCCATATTTGAACGACCGTCACATCATTCCAGTTCATCAGTTTAGATTCCGAAAGGATCATAGCACCATAGAACAGGTTCATCGCATAGTTACTCTTATCAGAAAAGGCTTTGAGCACAAACACTATTGCTCATCACTCTTCATAGATATTTCTCAAGCCTTTGACAAAGTGTGGCACGACGGGCTTTTATATAAAATAAGGTCCTTGTAACCCCAAAATACCCATAACTTACTGCGAAATTATTTATTAAATCGCTCGTTTGTAGTAAAATATAAAGACTATATCTCAAACTCAAGAAGAATCGCAGCAGGAGTTCCCCAAGGCGGTATACTTGGTCCTCTCATGTATATACTTTACACCTCAGATATGCCCACAAGTAATCTGATACACACGTCAACTTTTGCTGACGACACAGCGTTTATAAGCGTACATAAAAATCCAGTAACTGCTTCTAGTTGTCTGCAGACTTATATTAAAGAACTCGAAAAATGGCTTAACAAATGGAAAATAAAAGTAAATCCAACAAAGTGTGCACATGTCACTTTCACCTTGAGAAAGGGCGACTGTCCCAAACTTAAGATTAATAACATCGAAATCCCTCAACAAAATCATATAAAATATCTTGGTATACACCTCGATCGTCGCCTCACCTGGTCTCAACATATTGAATCCAAATCCACACAGCTCAAACTTAAAACACTACAGCTTCAGTGGCTTATTTGCTCTCATTCTGCTCTCAACCTAAACTACAAGGTTCTACTCTACAAAGCTATTATTAAGCCAATATGGACCTATGGTATCCAACTATGGGGAACAGCTTCTGCTTCCAATATAGAGAAATTACAAAGACGACAAAATAAAATATTGCGACAAATTACTGGTGACCCGTGGTACATTAGAAACGCAAATATTCATACGGACCTCAAGATTCCATTTGTTCGCGACGAAATAAAAACCTACTGCTCCAAATATGCACGAAAACTGGCAACTCATCCGAATCCTCTTGCACAGGATCTACTGTCTTATAGTGGACATACCCGCCTCAAGAGGGTCGACACGCTGGCTCTCGCACAAATGCATGGAAGATGAAACTTTACGAAACAAAAATGGGGTTTCTATTGCAACGGCAATAGACCCAGAAATTATTAATTAATTTAAGATTTTAATACTTATTGTTATTTTCTTATTATAGAAAGATTCAATAAATAAATTGAAAGTCGGAAAAAAAAACCTCAAACGAATTCGCCTACAATCAATACACTGTGCAACAAAACAAACCAGCCTCAATACTTGCAACGCGGAATGAAACTAGGATGTTGGTAGAGCAAATCTGCCAAAAGGTTTTGAAAAGATAGCTTGGGTTCCCGAAATATTGGCCCCTAAAGTTTTTAAATTTTTTGAAAAGGCGTTTGGTATAACTCAAAAAAAATATACTTAATGTACTTCTGAGCTGAAACAAATTTCAGATGTCTTCAGTAAAATCGTATGGCGATTCTTTTCTTACGATATATTAACCATCTAACACTAATTTTATGGGGTAATTTTTGTCCTTTTTTTAACTTCCCAACAAAAGTTTTCTAAACCGGCACTTAAGAGGGTTAAAATGTTGCACAAATATTTTTTGCATCAAATTTTACTAGGGGTCTTCTAAGACCAAAAATTCATACAATTTATGTAAAACAGGTGGTTAGGAATTTCGAATATCCGTTTTACATAAATTGCACGAACTTTTGGTCTTAAAAGACCCCTAGTAAAATTTGATGCAGAAAATTTTCGTGGAATTAGAAAAGATCAAACCGTTAGGGTGGGTGATATATATAGCGTTGCTTGATATACAAAGCGACCAATGCTTGAGAGTATAATGATAAAGTTTTATCTTTAAGTTCATACAAGGATGACTTAAGATTTATTTTTAGATCCAGTATTTGTTAATAAAATCATTGTATTTTGAAAAAATTTAATTGGGCTTAAAATACGCTGTCTACTTTAAATGCCTGCCAATGGGATTGAAAAGGAAATTGTAGTTAAATACTAGGAATTAAAACTGGGTAGTAGTCCCTTTCTATAATGACTCGAAATGAGTTAAAAGAGCTCTTAAATACTATACGTTATTTTTACGAAAATATTTTATGACATTTTCTTAAGACGAGCTCCGAAAGTGACATCATATGAATCAAGCAGCTAAAATTGACAACATATTTTAAACCTGATACTCTAAATAACGTGAATTTTTAAGAACACTTCGGAAGCCCTTAACGTCGTGTCTCAATTTATCGACAATTTTCTTTGAGGTACTGTTTTCACTGCTATCGCTTTGATTCACATGGTGGTGGGTCCCTTGGTGACGTGTAGCTTCTTTCTATGTCTTAGCACATTTTTTGTTGAAACACCTTGCTTACTTTAGTACTTTTCCGGTCTCGCTTAAAACTTCTAAAATACCATCGGCTATTAAAAATATTTCGCAGGCCACCTCTCCTTTACGGCATATTGAGTGAGTACGCCTTCATTTTCAAAGCAAATCGTGAAGGAACTCGGCCTGACATTCTTGAAAAATTATTACCTTTTTCCAAACACTTAGATTTACATGAAAGGCTAGTTCCGTTTTGAGTTTTTCGGGCAAAAGCCTAAAGCAGTGTTCCCTCTTGACCATCTGTAATCATACCAACGTAAAACACGACGCTTCATTCCTCCAGGCATCTTGATTAAGAAAACAAAATAATTAAATAAAAAAAAAATTATTAATTGAAAATTATCTAACCTTATGATGCCGCATGTAGGTTTTGTTACCATATGAAAGACGTTCAAACTCCAGACCATTTGCATTACGATTGTTTATTACATTACCAACCTGTCCAACGATTATAGCAAATATAAAAACGCCGATCAAATAACTCACAATTGTAAAAATTTATCTGAAAACAGAAAATTGTTATGCAAATACTCAATAAAAGATTTCGAATTTTTTTTTTTAAACAAAGTTTTGAATTCCTTATCTTAAGGCCATGGAAAAGAAGCTTGATGTTCTTGTTTAGATGGCTTAGTTATATCGCTTAGCATTTCACGAGTTGAAAAAGAATTCCTACATGAGTCTCATACGATTGTTGATGTGCTTTCTGAAAGACTCATTAGATAATCTTTGCAGAAATTTTAAATGAATCCCTTTATGCTTGATATAAGCGTATATCGCTGTGTTGAAAAAGTATCTCACAGTGCGAGGAATCTTCTGCATTTAAAAATTGCGCTCGTCGACGATCACGATTGAAAATGCTAGGTGGTAAATACATATGTATGTATGTTTTTATAAGAAAAAGTATTAAAAATACGTAAATTACTTACCCCTACTAATAAAGTTCTTGCACATTTTCCGTTTTTGACCCCAAGATTGTATTTTTTATTTAAATATAAAATAAAAAATGATGTATGAATGTATTTTATTTTTTTAAATGTTTTGACAGAAATTTTAGTAAACAATTGGGACATATAGCTTTTTTTTGGTTGTGAATACCAAATTATTATATTTTCAGTTGTTGTACTCGAATTGAAACTATACTCGCAATCGATAATTAGCTGCATTAAATGAATGAACATTTATATTACAACATTTATTGACGAAAACAAATTATTAATAGCAAAGACCAATATTCAGTATTGCCCTGTATTAAATTCGGTTGTGATTCTAACCATTTGTACTAATTTTTAGAATACCATTAAATTAGTTATCATAACTAATAAAAGAATTGAAGGAATCATATTTCAGTTAGAATAACGTTTTAATAATCAAGAGAATTAAAAATCAGTTAGATCTATACATTTTTATTAGTTGCAACAGAAAATTATATTTATTGATCAATATTTTATAACTGCAACCGTTTTCCAACCAATTTGTTTTCTGTGTGTATACTTTATAGGGTGTAGGATCAATATTGTAGAAATTACAGATATATATATAGCTTTTTTACCTTCGGTGAAGGGTATAAAAAGAGTAATTTTCGGGAATTCAAGGGTCTAATCACAGCATTCGATACTATCGTATCGAATAAACTATTGCATTTTTTTGCATACGATAGACACTGGCGTATCGAATGAAAACTCGATAAATGTAATGTCGAGTTACTCGATGTCGAATGCTATTATTTCAAACTCAATACATTTCATTCGATATCGAGTTTCAAGATACCAAAATAAATAGTTTCGATGAATTTTGCTCGATATCGTATGCGGTGATTAGACCCCAGTATTTCGGTTACAACTCATACAAATTTCCAACATTTTGGTATATAAGTCATATACATAGGACATAAGGCTGCCCTAAAATTTAAGTTTTTATAAAAATTTTGATGTTTTTTAGCCCATTTTTGGAGTATTTTGCTCATAAATTACCCATTGTCTAACCGATTTGATAGTTGTATATACCGACGTGTTAAGGAAGAATTTTACCATTTACTTAAGTTATATTTATATATAAACATTTATATATACTTGTATACATACATTTTAACAAAGTTACTTATAAAAAAAGAGTAATTTTTGGGGATTCAGTATTTCGGTTATAACTCAGCCATTTTTAACCGATTTGGCAGATTTTTTAGCAGATTTTTACCATTTACTTTAGTTATAAAGCTTGGACTCGGGGAGATCTATCGTTCCCGAAAGAGGGTATTTAAAAAAAAAAAATTAATTTTGGTCATAACTTTTTTGTATCTGAATCGATTTTTCCGAGTGTTCTACTAGAAATTTCCGATATTTTGGTATATAAGTCATATCCATGGGACGTATAGCAGCCCTAACATTTAGGTTTTTATACAATTTTAAATTTTTTTTGTACGGGAGGTACCACGCTCACTTCTCCAATCCCGCCCACAGTTTGTAGGATGGTGTGCACTGGCAACCTAAATGTGTGTACCTAATTTGGAAGCTTTGGCTTTTGCCGTTCCCCAGATATACAGCAAAAAGTAATAAAAATACAACAACCACAAGGGATTTTTGGGAAAAATTAGAGGTAGTCGTGGTTTTTTGCTCATATCTCAGCCATTTGTGGACCGATCTTGCTGAATTTCAATAGCGAATAATTACGGACCATATGTGACATAAATGTATAATAACCTGGCCCCCATCATATATGGGGTCTTCGGAAAACCCATTTCAACGGACAGACGGACGTGGTTAAATCAACTTCGCTCCTCATAAGGACCCAGAATATATATACTTTATAGGGTCTTAGATCAATATTGTAGAAATTACAAACGGAATGACTAACCCTTTCTACCTTCGGTGAAGGGTATAAAAACTAATAGTTTGCTGACTGTGCTCCCACTTTGTATAATCGTTTACATCTGTAAACCATATGGTTACTTTGTTTGGGTGAATCGTTCTGCAGAACACTCTCTGTAAAAAAATTATTGTCCGGTCAAAAATATTGTTCGGAATGCAGGGGTGAATCGAGCTTAATACAAAATGAAAATTTAGGACAAATGACTTCTGAAATTTAGAATTAATAAATTCATACAATTATTTTAAATATCTACGATGATAGGATACTATGTATACTAGACTGGTCGCAACATCCTTAATTATCGAAATAATGGTATATCTCGAAAACCAAAGCTAACCTAAAAAAACGGCTAGCACCACTGGATTCAGCGACCCCGAATTAGGTTAAAAATCTTTCGTTCGTATCATACTAAAATATTAAACAGCAAATACTTTAATCTATCTATACAATAAATAATTTCTTAGTATGTCAGGATGTTTGCATGTATGTCCTATTCCTTCCGCAACTTTCTGAAGCCATCTGATGACATAGGAAGCTGAAATTCGGCACACTTGAAGTACTTTCTCTGCGGAAGATCGTAACGAAACCATATTTTTGATGTTCGGCTTTTCAACTAGTATAACTATAAAGATCTGATAGAAAAGCTGTTTTTTTATAATATGGGGAACTTTTAGCCCCACCCGGCACGGCTAGGCACCGTCGGATTGACCTGAAAAATTAGATCATGATTTCTTACACCAAACCTCATATTTTAAGCAGCGCAAACAATTAAATAAAAAAATAAAAAAAATCCCATACAAGATGCGACCAGTCTAATGTATACACAATTGGGATTAAAAAGATGTGCTATCAAGTCATATCGTCATAATGTGCTAAATAATATTTTGCAATTACTTGAAAAAAATATAGTTGTGTTTCAAACAATACAAAAATTTTAACGCTGTGTTCATTGATTCTTCATAACTGTACAGTAGAAATCTAAAGTATAAGCGGTTGCCCACAGCAGTCATATATATTTCCTGTAATTATTGTAAGACATATAACTTTACAACTTTATGAATACCTTGTGAATCCCCCAAATGTACTTAAATATACATTTTTATGTTGTTTATATAAATTTAATTTCTTAACATATTAACTTTTAATATTAATGTACCAAGAAAAATTTAAATATCGGCTTAGGCTTTCGAATGTTGCATGATTCCGAAAATAAAAACAAAATCAACCCCAAAATAAATTTTTTACGCTCCCAGATTTTTATTTTTTTTTGCAGATTTTGACAATTTTTTTCCAGATTTTTAGTTTAATTTTTCAGATTTATTAGAAAAAATTTCTGGCAACAGTGCTCACACACATTAATTTATTTTGCATTTAATTTTTTTGCTGTTAGAGTAGAGAGTTGTTTTCATTAAAAGAAAACTTTTCTTATATTTCATTGTCTGTTTCTGTCACTTGACTTCTAAGCCAGTTACTTTCTCTTCTTTTAGAACAAATATTTGCTTATGCTGTTGTTTTGTCAGTGTTGCTGTTGATGTTAATATTTTTGTGCAATATTGCAAAAAGTTTTGTCAGTATGCAGTTGCAAAAACAAATATAAAGGAGAAAAAAATAAAACAATACAAAACAAAAACTGTATTATTAGTGTATATGAAAGTAAAGGGTGTTTTTTAAAGTGTCAGAACTTGGAGTTAAAAATATGTTTCTGGAACGGGCTATCCCAACATAAACACGAAGTAGCACACTTTCTTCAAATGCATTAAATCGACGTGCTTCTCGTCTCTGAAACCCACTTTACTCTAAAAAACTGCCCACTTACCACACAAAACATCCGAGCGAACGGGCTAGTGGTGGCACAGCCATAATTGTGCACAAACAAGTCAGACACTTTCCAATGCCGGAGTACAAGGAAGATTGTATCCGGGATACATCTATATATCTTACAGATTTTAAAATCACGTTATCATCCGTACATTGTCCGCCTAGACATAAAATTGCACAGGATAAATTTCTAAACTTCTTCTCCACATTGGGACAAGAATTCATTGCAGCAGGCGACTACAACGCTAAGCATACGTATTGGGGCTCCAGAAGTCCGAGAGGTAACCAGCTATATAACACCGTCACTGCAAAAATCTTGATGTCGCATCGAGTGCAGAACCTTAACGACTTTGCCGTAATTAAAAACATCAAGCGCGATCAATTACTAATTAGTTGCTCACACGATTTATCGTCTGATCATTCACCTTCAATCCTTATTCTAAAAGGCAACTTTGATAACGCAGCTGAAAACTTGATTTCCTATCCAAACAAAAACACAAATTGGTTAAAGTATAAAATATATGTGAGCTCTCATCTATCTCGGAGCATTTCCCTAAAAAAATCATCTGACATCCAAACAATGCAACCCCAATCAAGCGTACAATAAAGCGTGGTCCGCAATTCACATCTGTGGATATAGAGACCCTTGTCAGGGAAAAAAAGAAGTTGAGAAGACAATGGCAAAATATCGTTCCCCAACCATCAAGGCCCAACTGCCGTTATGCCAGGCAACTCTACGCAACAAACTGAGACAGAAAGACGACTCTGCAGTAGAAGGCTATCTAAACAGCCTAGATGCCACAAAAAACTCCAATTACAGCTTATGAAAGGCTGTAAGACATATGCAATGCCCTATAACCCACGATTCTCAAATTACGTCGTATAGACCAGACCAATCAGCCTTCTATCAAAATAATCAAAGCTATTCGAAAAAATATTCCTTTTAAGTATAACTCCCTATCTTAATGAATACGCAATCATTCCGGATCATCAGTTCGGATTTCGAGCAAGGCATTGTACAATCGAAAAACGGCGTAGAATTGTTACACAAATTAGATCAGCGTTTAAGAGAAAGGAATATTGCTCAGCACTGTTCCTATTGAGAGCTATTTAACTGGCAGAACATTCATGGTTAGATCAAAAAACCAATACTCCCCCACCAAGAAAATATCTGCTGGTGTCCTCAAGGCAGCATATTAGGGCCGTTACTGTATATAATATATACAGCTGATATGCCAACAAGCCCGAGCACACACACTTCTACGTTTGCAGACGACACAGCATTTATTAGTGTTAATCAGGACCCAACAGTTGCATCACAGTATTTACAGTCCCACATCAATGAACTAGAAGCCTGGCTAAAAAAATGGCAAATAAAGGTACACCCGGCTAAATGTGTTCACTTAACTTTCACTCTCAGAAGACAAACATGCCCTGCTGTGAAAATAAATAACATCACTGTTCCGGTAGAAAGCCATGTTAAGTACTTGGGAATTCATAAAGATAGACGCTTGACCTGGTCTCGTCATATTGAAGCGAAAATAACGGCTATGAAACTTAAAGCAGCTCAACTACATTGGCGAATCGGTCGAAACTCGGTCCTTAGACAACAAAGTTCTCTTATACAAGTCTATTATAACACCAATATGGACATATGGCATCCAATTATGGGATACTGTATGCGCATCAAACATTCAAAAGCTACAAAGAAGATATTCTAGGATATTACGGCAAATTGTCTGCGCCCCATGGTATATACGTAATGACCAGAGAAGACAAAAAAAGCAATATTCAATACTTTTACAGAAAAAAGAAATTATAAAAAAAGCAACAAAAAATTGATAAAACAGTTTTATTCTAATTTTTCCACATCATCAAAATTATTACAAAATACTACCATGTGGGCTTTTATTTTTTCAAATTTTAATTTTCTACGTCGATCTGTTAAAAGCGTTTTGTATAAAGAGAAGCTTCTTTCTACATCAACGGAGGTTGATGGTGCATATTTAAATTTGAGAATTTCATTAGAGGACAAACTTTTTACATATTCTTTTTTTGGAACTCTAAAATATATTTTATTTCCAAAAACTGCTGATATCCGGGATTTCTTTTTAATATTTTCTCAAATTTCTTTTTATATTGTTGGTCCTCGATCTTGCATAGTCCGTCAGAAACTGTCGATAAAGCATTAGTGCTCTCTGGAATTAATAAACCCGCAGCTTGCAATTTTTTTATACACACAGAAAAAAATACCAATGTTAAAATAACATGGCGAAATGTTGATTGAGAATCATGGTAAATTTCTGCAAAAGTATGCCCTTTATTTAAATTTATCATTATTTCATATTAATTTTAAATGAAAAATATTAAAATAATCTTAAATCACGTTTTTTTAATAGTTTTCACTGTTAAAATAACATTGTTCAATATTGAATCCATAAAAACCTGTTTTATATTAAAATCAAAAGTTTATCTTGTTAAATTAACATGCATACACACTTAAGTATGTACATCTTTTTATTTTCATGTTTAAATTATGTTATAAAAAGAAGACAATTCCCGTATTCTTTTAATTAAAATTATTTAGTTAAATAGTACATCAAGTTTTCAAAGAAGAATGATGACGAAAACGATATCGGGCCATTCTGCTGATGCTTCTGTTAACAAAGGAGATACAAAATAAGTGAAACATGTGTTACAGTGGTAAGTGTTTTAAATTATTCTTAAATAAATGCATATGTTGTCTTCACACTGTTATATCACACTCCAACCAATTTGATTCTACATGAAATTCACGTTGTTTCAACTTTAAATAACTTTCATTCAACGTGATTCGGATTGTTATTTCAATATTAATTATATTTTGCTCTAACTTTACTGCAATGTTAAATTAACATGAATTATAGTTATTTTAAAAGAAAAAAATGTTGTTCGCAAGTTATTGTAAAATCATGTTAAATTAACATGAAACAACAATGAAGCAAAATCACTACTGAAAAATGTAAAATCAACCTTGTTTTGAACGAATTTACATTGATTTTTTTCTGTGTGTAGCAGCCAAAATGTTTGCAAAAATGTATTTTAGAAATGCAAGTTGAGAACTTAGTTCAGAGTTTTCAAATATTTTTTTGGATTGCACAATTGAGTCGGCATCTTGACTGTCAAGTTCTTAAACAACGGCATTAGCTTCGTTAAGATGTTCAGCGTAGTACATTGCCGCTTCTAACCAAGTACCCCAACGAGTTGGGCATGGAGACTGTGGAAGTACAACCTTAGGATTCATTTTTAGAAAGAGTTGTTTTCTTCGCGGTGCCTGTAAAAATTTTGTTTTTGTAACATATATTTTTAACATACATATGTATGTTTATATTAAAAACGCAAGAACTTTCAAGTTCTTTTTAATACACTCTTAATCCATTTTATATAATTTTCTTATAGAATTCTGTTTAATAGAGAAATTTTTGTCATAAAAGTCTTTTACTATAAAAATCATATTAAAAAAACAACTTTTAAATTCTTGCGTTTTCGATTTCCAGAACACCTCTGATTAATAGTTTTATTTACCTTTAAGAAACTATTTTTAACATTGTAAATCAATTTATTGACATTTTCAAAGTTTGTTCGAATGAATTCAGCTAATCGATGGATACCATGTGCAAAACATGTTAAATGAAGCATTTTCGGATACCTTGCCTTTAGCATATATGCAGCTGCATCCGTTACTACAAGTAACACTTTGTTATATTTTATGCCTAAATACAGAAAATTAATATCAAATATAAACTCGATTTCTTTTCTACTTTACAATCTGGCCACAATATTTGTAACGAATCATTACAAAATGCTGTAATAGATGCGCCAGTGTTGCAAAATTGAAATTTCGAAATGGTACTGAACTTCAACTAAAAGAGTATTTTTCCCACCAAATGGTACTTTTTGTTAAAACAATAATTTATGAAAATAAAAGGAACAAAAAATATTTTCTTGAGTATTTAATAGCAAACAGTACAGTAGACGCTCGCAAATTAGAACCGCTTTGTTTTTGAGGCGATTCTACTTTCTGAATTATTCTAATTTCTGGACTTTTTTTCCGAATAAAAAATTGAATAAATATATTGCCAAAAACTTAACTAAAAGACTTTTAAAATTTTTTTAATTTAATTTTGTTTGATAAAAACAAGAAAACAAAACGTAACAATTCAGTCCAATACATTAAATGTATTTTTTTAAATTAAAAATATGAATATAAAAAAACTAATGGCAACAAATCATAACAATTCAATAAGGAAAAAACATATATGATTTGGTAATTCCCCTTTTTAGTTTTACTATGTTCAAACAGAAAAAAAATGAACTGCGGATTTCTTGTGTTCAAATAACAAAAAAAAAAAACGCTCTGAAATTAGAATTTTAAATTCGAATTTTAGAGCGTTTAATGTATTGCAAACACTGTTTCTAATTTCTGGACGTTCGAATTACTGAAAGCTCTAATTTGTGAGCGTCTACTGTATTAAAATTTGAGGTACACATTAGGGTGGGCCACTGATGTATGAGAAAAAATAAAAGTTCTCGAATCATGTTCTAATAGCAATATTTTTTTGTCTTACGTCAAAACAAATAAAAACTGCAAAAAAAAAAGTAAAAAAAGTCATATCTTCAGCCCGCGCAAGAGCTCCTAAAAATTAAGTAAGAAAAGTAAATTTTTTAAATTAAAATATTTTATTTACTATCAATTATTATTAATTAAAACTGAAAACATTTTGAATTTAACTTACAAAAAAAATAAAACTTTGGTTGTTATACAACAGAAAACAATAAAATCATTTTTGGTCACAAAATCTTGTTTACTGTAAAATCTAGGCATCTATCGTCTTGATGCAAGTTTCGTCTATGTTAAACCTTCGCTTAATTTTTTATTGCATAGAGTCATGGATGCTTCTGATACTATTTTCACGAACTTACAAGTCGATAAAATACGGTAATACGCTTTTCTGCAATACAATGCTATTGTTGTTATATTCAAAATTTAACAAAATTGAGGGTCAAAGCGCGGGCTGTTACACTAAAAATAAAATAATAATATTTTACACGGGTCTAGTGCAGACAAAAATACAACATATTTAAGCTATTAGAAGTCGATAAGAGAAAAAAAAATATTTTCGACCCAACCTAGTACACATGTAACTAATATTTCTGTTATACATTATTGTATATTTTATTCGCTATGTTATTTCTATATTCTATATACATATATAAAATAGGATGTATGTATGTGTGTATGTAACGTATGAACTCCAAAACGGCTGGTCTAATTTTGATGAAATTTTCAGGGAATCTTCAGAATATTCAATCGGGTGACACTGTGAAGTCTGATTTTTGATTTTCGGTCTGCGGGCGGAGGGGCGTGGCAAAATCCAATTTTCATATTGCACCACTAATGACTTCTAAATAATTTGGACGATTTTTTCTTTAAAATGATCGCTATGGTCCAACTTAGATTTATACGAAAAGAAAATTTTGCCCCGCCCACTTTTACGCCCACTTTTTTCGAATTACCTAAAATCAGAAAACGGCTCCATCGATTTGACAAATTTTTCTTTCAAATGTTCGTATTAATCCATTTTAAGTTTTCATCGAAAGAAAAATTTACCACGCCTACTTTTACGCCCACTTTTTCTATTAAGCGCATAAGATCAGAACGGCTTGACCGATTCAAACGATTTTAAAATCTTTAAAATCATCGCCATGGTCCAACTTAGGTTTTTACGGAAGGAAAATTTTAAAGGCCGTAAATTTCGTTTAAAGCTCAATTTAAATCGTCTGGTAATACAACACTAATGTTTGCTTAGGACAAGCAACGCGGACCGGGTCAGCTAGTGCACTATATTATTCAATAAGTGGCACAATGGTTACAATTAAAATATGGCGCAAATCTTATTAAAAAAACTTAACCTTTTAAGCAAAACAACATAGTTAATTATTGCCAACACATTTCACAGTAACTGCACTTCTTTTCTTATTTCGATTTTTGCCAATATATTGTGTCACCTTCGAATATCACTTACACATAAAATAAAATTTAACAGTTATATTGCAAGTGTATGAGCCGCTTAAGGTACGTTTTTCAGTATTTTCTAAAAAAAAATATGAATAAGGAAATAAATTAAAAACTTCATTTTTGTCAACATAAATTTATTATTAATCAAAGTATATTTATTACAAGTACATGCAAGTGATCAGCTTTTCAGTTGTTTTATTTTCGATAGTGTCAAAATTTGCTTACATTTTAGTGCGCCATGATTTTTTTTGTTTTCTTTATGTTTGGCTGTTTGACAGTATCAAATGTTTTTACACAAACAAAATAAATGTTGTTTTTTATTGTTGATTTGTTGTAGACTTGCATGTACTTGGTATAAATATACTTTGTTATTAATAAGATTTCTGTATGACGTGCTAAGTTCCCATTTTTTATAATATTTACTTTAAGAGATCATCAGAAATATTTAAACTACAACAGCAACTACCAGTTGATTTTAATAGACCTTTAGTTTTTATCAAACTTGAAACAATTGATACGTGTAAACGATTTCTTCCTTTGCTTTTTACATCATTTTGCATTTGGTAATGTGCGTTCAATTGATGCTCTGAAATGTGGTATCGATAAAATACCAAAAGCAATGTGTGAAATGTCAGCAAACATTAGTTTCGTTCCTTATATTGGCTATATTTTTCCAAAAAATTTAAATATATTCAATTCTGAAATGCTTTATTTCTGAAAGATCCGATAAAACACGGAATTGAGAATTGATATTATTATAGTTTTCTTTATCGTTTGTAAATAACATTAATAACAACTGTATTATGCTATTGGTTTTTCCGGAAACAATATTTTCTGGAGTGATGTTGATTATCACTTTTAAGGTTTTATTTTCAAAACAAAATTTAGTTTTAATGTTCTGCAAATTGTCGAATAAAATGATTTCGCAGTTTCTTTTACTTTATAAACCATTTCCTTAACACTGCATGTTTCTATAAATTTGGTTTTCATTTAAATTATCCAATGAACCCTTATTATAAATTTTCTTGCATCTTGTAAGAACAAATATCTCATTCTGGAAAGCAAAATATGAGTCCTGGCGTCCACGCTTTGCATTTCAATGTTAACGTCGTTAATTATATTTAAAATACAACAACTTAAATTTTGAAACAAACACATGATGACCGAAACCAAAAGTTAAGAGTTAAATAGCTCATTGGATAAAAAAGTACTGAAAACAATGCGGGGGTACTGCGGTATTTTTAATAAGAAAAAGTACTGAAAAAAGTACCAAAGTACTGAATTTTTCAACGCTGAGATGCGCCATTTGCCGTTTCAAGTACTTGAATGTTCAATAAATAAGATTTATTGTCTTTCAATTCTTCTAAGACTCCAAAATTAAAATTTGCAACACATCTCTGTTCGCTGTCCGTAGTTTCATCTACAGAAATCCATATATATATATTTATCTCTGGCTGCTTGACGCATTTTTTCTATAGATTTCCTATACAATTCTGGTATGTATTTCTGGCGAATGCAAGTTTCAGACGGAACCGACATTTGAGAATATTTCTCAATAACATTTTTGAAACTGGGAGAACTAACTTTTTTTATTGGTATGTATATTGGATTATAACAATGCTTTACAAAGATCCTTTTTAAATTTTGTGGCAGTTGGAGTCACTGGATATTCCGTAATTAGTTTCTGTGGATGGTTCTCTTGCTTAGAAGACGCCAATTGGTGTTTCCCACATCTTCTATGTTGATCCACATTAGAGTGATTCCAACAATTTATTTTACAGTAGCATATATTGCAAAAGAGCCAATTTTCTTAAATTTTGAAGACTCCTTCACATGTTTTTGCCATTTTTAACAATAAATTTCTATTACTTTTCTCTTTCGGCATTTTTAAACTTTTTTATTTATTTCTATTTTTAACAGCCTACTATGATTTCAGTTGATTGTTTTTAAATTGAAAACAGAGTTGCAAAAAGGTAGTAACCAAGGCGAATTCACTTTTATAGAGGAATTCACTTTTATAGAAGAATTTGCCTTGGTAGTAATATCCAAAAAAAGCAACTACATTGTAAAAGAAGCAAAAAACAGCAGGTTTTATAAAAAATCAGCTAAAAAAAAGCAAAAAAAGCTTCTTAGTCTTCTCTGGTAATGACATTTTTCACAGAGATCTTAACATCGCTACCATCCAGGAAGAAATTAAAAAGTATTCAGTCAAATACATAGATAAACCGATAATCCATCCCAACTACCTCGCTCGGGATCTAATAAAGTTCGAAGGTCACCGGAGGCTGAAAAGATCCGACACTTTCAGCCTAGCAGGCTTTTTTGACACTTGAATGCAATTAATTAGCGGTTACATTGCAAACGGCTAACAAATACAAATAAGAATTAGGATTAAGCTTTGAATACATATTGTAATTTTCGACAAGAAAGATTCAATAAATAAAAAAAAAAAACAACTTGGAGCTGGCATCACTGTTTTATGAGAGCACAACAACAGCTGATAGCTTATTTAAAAAAAAATCAGGCGAATGTGCTCAAGCACACATTGATTTTGAATTTCCATTCAAAATTTTGTTTTCCGATGAAGCCCATTTTTGGTTGATTGGGAACGTAAATAAGCAGAATTGTCGCATTTGGAGTGAGGAGAATCCACAAGCTTTTGTCGAAACACTATTAAATCCACAGAAATTACTGGTCTTCAAAAACCATTATGGTCAGAATGCGAAAAGTTGTTGAAAATTGGTGTTCCAGATAGCGCCTTCTACGCGCCAGCCGTGCGGACACATATTGAAACATTAATTTCATAAAATATTTTTTCCCATAAAGCCCGTTTCATTGAAATTAAAAATATATATCCTTGTTTTATTATGATTATACTTGTGTCACTCTATAAAAAAACACCCTATACATTCTTGTATATAAATAAACCAAAAGAAAGGAATACAAAATATTCCATTTGAACTTGCTATTGTCATGGTGCATAACTACTCGAACACACTGGCACTCATCGTGCCCATGTTCAAGTTAACATACTATACAATAAATATTTGTTGTAGACGGATTTGTACTTACTTGTGTCTGTGATAAACAGATGCATTCAGTTGGGCATGATTTCGATGATGTTTCAGTTAGTTGCGTATTCCATAAGCATCCAACAGTTGTTATAGCTATGATGAGTAGCCAAGTATTGTACATTTCACGTTACTTAACAAAGAAAAGTTTTAAATTGCAATACAATGAATGGATGAATACACTGAAAGAAACATTATTAAAAAAATTTCACATCATTTGAGTTCCATATCATTAAAATCGTCAAAGTTTAAATATTAACATCTTTAAATGAATTGGTGTTTGCTGCAATACAATGCAGACATATTTAAAGTAAATTAATAGAACAGGATTTTTATCTATTCAACAAAGTTGCTGAATACATATAATAAAAATATTTAAAAATAACACCTAATTTTCACGATGATTTAAAAGACATGTATTTTTTGTAGTTCTTTTTTAAAGAAACTTCCAAAAACATGTTAAATTTTCACAATGTTTCTTTTTTTGTTTGATTTTTTTTTTCCTTATATAAGTATGTATGTATGTATTGAATTTATTAAAACTAAATTTGTTCATTTTTTTATATTTTAATAAGCCATTGTGATTTTGAAATAAAAATACAACATAAACTAAAAAACAAAATAAAGTGCAAAGAGGAATGTCAAAAAAAAACACAGAAAATACGATTCATGTCTTTTTTTCTACCCTGCTTACTTCTCTCCCCCGCTCGCTATCGAACTAAAAAAGACATGTTTCAAAAATAGGGGAAAAAATCATCGTGAAAATTGAGTGTTACTCTTTTTATACACTTCACTTAAGAAGTAAAGTTAAGTTATTTATTGCTATTGTTTAATGTCCTGGTTGACAGACATCAATTTAAGAATATAGATTTATAAATTTGTTGCGCGGCCATACAAAGTTCATAAATTTTTCTGTCTATGTTAATTTTTCTGGTGGATAAGTCTGAGTTCATACGGCTCATGTCTTATTGACAAGATTGTTCCTTTTTCTTCTTTGAACATGAATTGGCGAAATGATTCATGTCATGTTGACGACATGTCCTTTTTTGATATTGAAAACAATATCAAAATTAAACAACGAATGAAAAAGCAAAACGTAAAGACAGTACATGCAGAAACGAGTACACAGTCGTTTCTTTTCCCCTCGTCCCTCTCGCCTATAAAGTAACAATCTTGCAGTGTTGCCACTTTGTGGGTAATTACCCGAATTTGGTATAATTTTTACGGTCGTGGGTAGAGCGTGGGTAATTTCTCTTAGGTGTAATTTAAGGTGTAATTTGAAATTTTTACTTCAGATGCCCAAATAAAATCAAGATTCGATTACAGTGATGACATTTATTTATTTTAAAATATTGTTGCTAAGAAAGGCACAGCCTTCTGAACCAAAGTCTCGGTTTCTTTTTAAGAAACGACTTCAATCATTAAACATACATATATTTTCAAATGTTTGGTAATGAATGTTGCAAGATGGACCCTTAGATTTGGATAAAGATGCCTATCATAGTGATTTAGAAACTGAAGTTTATTGAAAAAAGTTATTCAAACTAAAAACTTGCCTGCGGGAAGATATGTTTCCAATATTGCAACATATAAATAATTTGAATTCTGTCTTGCTACTTTTTAATGCTTTATTTTAAAGAGTATTTAACGCCCTTTACAGTTGTAAAACTTAATTACAAAAGGGATAGTTGTATAAAGCTCTGCAGGCATTTTGTTTACTAAATAAGGTATAAAGGGTATTTTTTAAGACCATGAAACTTAAAATGGTAGACAACACAAAAAAAATTAATTTTAATCGCAGATTGATACACGGCATTACCATTTGAAACTGATTTAAAATAAATAGGCACCGCGCCTGTCCTTGACGAAACTCATTGCAGATGTCCAATTTTGTTTCTCTTTTTCGAATAAAATTAACAATGTTGACCTCCAAGACAGCGATTGTTGCTGGTTTATCACTGACTTCACATCCCTACGGAAAACAATCAATAAGTGTCACATCGCACGGCCTTGAAGTCTAATTGACGGTTTATTTTTTCTAAATCAACACATCGCCTTCATTTGTGAAAAAAAGTTGCGTCATGTTAATCAAGTAGTCACCTTTAAGTTGCGAGAATCGATGGCTGATTTTCAAAGTATATTTGGATAATTTGGTGGCGTTGTTCAAGCATGACTCTATTCATGATGATGTGCCAGATTAAAAAGTGAAAACAGTATGACAGTTCGTTTGACAGCTAACTTTCGTAAGCGCTATGGAGCTAAAAAGCATCCATTATAAAGCAATGAAAATGAGCATTTTAAACCTTCCCAAGATATATCAACCAAATGTGGTAGTTAAACTCATTGTTTTAGCAGTTTTATTTTATGTTTTATTAATTTTTTTTAAGCCTTTAATGTTATTTTTGTTTATTTAAATAAAATTAACAGTTTGACTAATATTGATCTTGTTTTAATAAGTTTGTTGTGTTTTTGCTTCTTTGTAAGTGTCTTTTTTTTAAATAAAACTTCAATTTTATATCAGGTGTAATTTCATTTAAATCGGGTAATTTTGCTCATCGGAAGTGTAATTTTGAATCTTGCTGGTGGTAACACTGCAATCTTGTCGATAACTTGAGGGTTACACGATCAAGTTCTGCCTAACAAGTTTTAATACACTCGCACTTTTTTACCAATACACTCATACTTTTAAAAATTGATACGAACTTGCCTTTAAAATTCTCTTGCCAGTGAGTGTTTCAATTTACGTTCAAGAAAACAGCTGATTTCAAGGTTAGTGAGCAAATTTTTCATTTCTCTTTATAAATTTTTTTCTTGATGGCATCTTGAAAGTAAATTGCTCAAAAAATGAATGCAGCCTACGTCACAACTATCAATTTTTGGAAATTTTTACAAACAGTATATGTAAAAGACTATCAAGAAAAACTTGAGCGTGTAACTGCAGTGTAAGACATGAGCCGTATGAACTCAGACTAAGTAAAATTTACTCTCACACAGTGTTGAAAAATTCAGTACCTTAGTAATTTTTTCAGTACTTCTTCAAATTAAAAATACCGCAGTACGCCCGACTAATTTTTAGTACTATTTTATTCGTTGTTTACAATGTCAACTTCTCTTGGCAGACAGGCAAAGCTTGTAAGCGAGAGAGAAAAGAAATAAAGTGTGTCCAGCGTTGCCACAACCGAAAAAAAATTGTAACCAAAATGTAAAAATAAAGTAACCAAAAGCGAAAAAAAGTAACCAAAACAATTTTGTATCAAAAGTTATATTTTAGTCGCACTTCAGTTGGAAAATATGTTAAAAGAAGAAATTGTGTTCGTTTGTATTTTGTAGGCTCATAATCTGCTTGACCGATTTTTACGAAAGTTTTGACAGTTTATTACCGGTCCGGAATGAACAATCAAAAAATTTAGAAAATTTTTAGTGGACGTGGCATCTCCTATAAAAAGTTAAAACTTATTTTGGTCTATTTTAAGAACATTATGAGCAAGAGCTTTCAACCTTTTTATATAAAGAGCTCTTACAAGTAAAACTTTTTAAGTCAGAAACAACTTTTTAACCAGAAACAACGCGTTTGATGTGCATTAAATATGCAGTAAAAACTGGAATATAAACCCAGAAAATGTTAAGAATATGCCCTAAAAAATCAAAAATTTCTCATTTAAAGGCAAAATATTTAACAATTTAATAACAAAATTTTATCGCTTAAGCCGATATTAGGTTAAAATTTATGCAAGAGATGTTTGCGCCGAATATTATCTAGATATTAACATTCATATGGGTTTTTGTCTTTAAGGTTAACATTTAAAAGAAAGTTACAAATTATTTAGCTTAATTTCTTCGACCTTCTTAATATTATTTCCTTTCAATAATTTCTCAAGCTCAAGGTCCGTTTTATATAAAAAAATATTTATTTAAAATTTATCCAATATTTTGCTATCTCAATGTTTAGTTTCTTCAGGGATTTTTTTATATTTCAAACAAATTTTTAATAAACAAAATTTAATGAAAAAACAAAATTGTCAATTGTGAAAATTAATAAAAATTATACACAGGAAACAAAAATTATTCTTTTACATTTTTATAAACTTATTTAATTTCCTACCTTATTCTTATAAATTAAATGTCTGTAATTTTGAGCTACATTGTCCGTTTCTGTCTTAAAATTAATTCTTTGTTCAATTGGTATGTTTATAATTTGCAACATTTCTAACATGTAGCGTTGTTTGTAGTTTGTTTCTGTATTTAAAACTGTTGTATTTTCAAAATCTGGTGTATGATTGAATTTTGCACAATGCGATGGCAATGCAGTTTTTGAGAAGATAAATTTTTGTATTTTTGATCAGATCTATGTCCTGCTAATCTAGTTCTTAATTTACAAGATACCTTGTAAGGGTAAGGATAATGAAGTATGTTGTAAAGTATACATAGGTACCACAAAAAACAAATTAAGAACTAGATTAGCAGGACATAGATCTGATCAAAAATACAAAAATTCATCTTCTCAAAAAACTGCATTGTCATCGCATTGTGCCAATTTCAATCATACACCAGATTTTGAAAATACAACAGTTTTAAATACAGAAACAAACTACAAACGACGCTAAATGTTAGAAATGTTGCAATTATAAACATACCAATGGAACAAAGAATTAATTTTAAGACAGATACGGACAATGTAGCTCAAAATTACAGACATTTAATTTATAAGAATAAGATAGGAAATTAAATAAGTTTATAAAAATGTAATAGAATAATTTTTGTTTCCTTTGTATAATTTTTATTAATTTTCATAATTGACAATTTTGTTGTTTCATAATTTGAAATATAAAAAAACCAAAAAATCCCTGAAGAAGCTATCCATTGAGATAGCGAAATATTGGATAAATTTTATATAAATATTTTTTATATAAAACGGACCTTGAGCTTGATAAATTATTGAAAGGAAAGTTAAAAATTTTAAGGGAGGGAAGCTCTGGGAAAATGTGAACTGACTCGAAAATAATTTAATTTGCATTAACATATTTTTGGGTCGAATTTAATTTTAAAAACCAACATAATTAGATGTTTTACAGACACAGAGATCTTATTCGGAAAGAAGCTTTTATGGGGAATAGTAAAATTATAGACTGATTCTCCATATATAAACCAGGCTGACGGACGGATGGACATCGTTGCATCACTTTTAAAAGTGAGTCTGCGTCGATCGTTTTACTAACATATTGATCTTGCTTTCTATGTTCATCGCATAACGTTTATCTTTAATGACAACCTGCTTTGTCTTACAAATTTTTTTTTGAGTAAAAATTAAATGTAGATGACGATTTGAATTGGGTATATATTTAAAACAGGAAAGCAATCTGCCAACCAGAATTTCCGAAAAAAGAAATTTTTGCTGCAAAAGCTCTTGTAGGCACCTAAAAATTAAACATGAATCAAAATATGCCTTTAAAAAAATGCTCGTTTAACTACATTATGCACAAAAATGTTGCAAACGCTAAAATATGCAAAAACATGCACTAACAAATCGATGCCAAAATTCAAAGCAGGCTCTAAAACGGCTAAATATATTGTTTTTGCCTTCATGTTTTAATAAAGATGCTTTTTGCCCGGTGGAAATAGAATCATATTGAACCGGATGGGAAGGTAGCAGGTAATGGCCGTCTACAATTCAAAGCATATACCTTATATGGTTAATTTGATAGTCTGTTAAAGTTTAAGCTTCTTAACAAATAATTTTTAAGTAGACGAAAAATGTATAGGTTTTGGATGCGCAAATACCACACATTGGAAAAAAGTAACCAATTTTGGTTAAAAGTAACCAAAACGGCAACGCTGAGTGTGTCACGCATACAACGTCGCCCACGAACCAACAAACTTCGTCTGTCTGGCAAGAATATCCACATTGTAAATTGAGTTAGCAATAGCTGCGTTCGTTTACCCCAAAATTTGTACAAATTTGTACTGGATGTTTCTGAAATGCGTTCGCGTACAGTAGTGTGTTTATGTATGTACCAAATATGATTTTCCATACAAAGTTGGGAGCATACCAGTAGGGTGTTCACAATCTGTAAACATTAATAAAAAGTTGGGTGTATATCATGAGGGTTATTCACAGACTGTGAACACCCTAATGCCATGCATTTACGTCTGAGAAATAGAGGCAAAAGGGAAATGAAATGGAAAAAATTTTTGTTTATTTATTGACAGGTGTTAAATTTCTTCTTGTACGTGTCTTAAAGATTTTAAAATTTTGTGAGGGATGATAATTTTACTTGTGCGTTTTCGTATTAAAGATAAAACTGATCGTGGAATAATTATTTTTAGTTTTTTCAGTTCTTGTGTGTGTTTAGAATAGTTAATGAATTTGTTGCATAGGTTTTCTAGTGACTTTTTATATACATACCTCGGTAGGCTTGTGGGATAGTGAGCTAATCTCAGTATAAGGGTTGCATATTTGATTATCACCAGAGACTCTAGTCTGTTTTACTATAGCAGACTAAGGATCTAAGTAACTATTGATCGGTTGTGTATGTGTGTATGTGTGTGTGTGTGTGTGTGTGTGTGGGTATGATTGATAACGATTATTCATGTGAAAAGTAGGATTCCATCCACTTTTTTTTATATCAACAGCAACTAATATTTCAATTCTATTTTATAGTTTACAAGAATTTTCTTAAATCGTGGGAGGAATATGAAAATATTGTTGATGAACCTTTTTTGGACAGTATTTATAAAAATATTTAACCATATTAAAATATCCCTACAGTAACAAATACGAACATGAGTGTAAAAGGGAAATGACGTGTAAAGAAAGTTGATTATTTAGCAGGTGTGACATTTTTATTAGTTGTAAAATTTCTTCTTGTACGTGTCTTGAAGATTTTAAATTTTGTGAGGGATGATAATTTTACTTGTGCGTATTCATATTGATGATTTACAAGTTGTTTATTTTAGTGGAAGGTGTGAAATTTCTTCGTGTACGTGTCTTGAAGATTTTAAAATTTTGTGAGGGATGAAAATTTTACTTGTGCGTTTTCGTATTAAAGATAAAACTGATCGTGGAATAAGTATTTTTTTAGTTTTTTTCAGTTATTGTGTATGTGTTTAGAATAGTTAATGACTTTGTTGCATAGGTTTTCTAGTGACTTTTTGCTTTGAATGCCTCGGTAGGCTTGTGGGATCAACCACTTTTTTTATATCAACAGCAACCGGCTGCTCATCACTTTTAATTACATTTAACAAATAGAAGGAGTTGTAATTTTTGGGTTTTGTTAATCTTAAATAGAATTATATATATATATATTTTTTTTGCGCAGATTTAATTATCACAAGAGACTCTGGTCTGTTTCACTACAACGGACTAAAGGTCAAAGTAACTATTAATCGGTTAATTAAGTTAGCATATAATTTTTGTTGATAACACTTAATAAGCATTTTCTAAAAACATTTGCAGATAGTTTCACTATTACACAATGTTTATCGCCTTTAATTTTTTTATAGTTTGATATTCTACATTGACGGTTTAACGAAGAATTTTGCTATAGGTTGATACTATACAGTACCAGTTTGATACTCTACATCTTCAGCTTAATGAAGAACTTTTCTATGGTTTGACACTCTACAATGACAGTTTAATTAAAAATTTAGTTCAATCTATGCTTATGATAGAGTTATTTTGTGAGGAATGATAATTTTTTTTGCTTGCGAATATTCATATTGACGATTTACTTAGGATTTTTCTAATCATATGTGTGTTTATGCAATCGACAAATGGGGAAAGATATATAGAACTGATCATAGAATAATTATTTTTTAGTTTTTAGTTTTTTTTTGAGTGTGTTTAGGATAGTAGCGTTATCTATTATGACTTTGCTGCATCGGTTTTCTAGCAACTTTTTGTATACGTGAAGTGGTAGGCTTGTGGATAGTGAACTAGTCTATCAGTGTAAGGGGTGTAGATTTGATTATCACAAGAGACTCTAGTCTGTTTCACTACAACGGATTAAAGGTATAAGTAACTATTGATCGGTTATATGTGAGATGTGTATATGCGCGATTGATACCGGCTTTTCATGTGAAAAGTGGGAATCCAACCACTTTTTTTTATATCAACAGCAACCAGCTGCACATTAGTTTTAATAACATTTAACAAATAGAAGGAGTTGTCATTTTTGGGTTTTGTTAATCTTAAATAGAATTATATATATATTTTTTTTTTGCTTTGAGTACCTCGGTAGGTTTGTGGGTAGTGAGCTAGTCTATCAATATGAAGATGGCAGATTTGACTATCACACGAGACTCTGGTCTGTTTCACTACAACGGACTAAAGATCTAAGTAACTATTGATCGGTTAATTAAGTTAACATATAATTTTTGTTGATAACACTTAAAAAACATTTTCTAAAAACATTTACAGATAGTTTCACTATTACTCAATGTTTATAACCATTTATTTATTTTTTTTTCTAGTTTGATACTCTATAATATAAGTTTAATGAAGAATTTTGCAATGGTTTGATACTCTACAATGACAGTATAGTTAAGAATTTAGTTCAATCCATGGATACACTTCATACAGTTAATAATTATACATTATACATACAAATACAATAAAATTTCCATTTTATTAACCATAGTACATGGTTTATTAATTGTTTTGATAATATTAAGTAAAAGTTTATATATAGTATAAACTTGAAGTCGACTATACCAATAGAATATTAAATGTTACTGAAAAAAGGAAATCATATTACAAAATCAATTAAGATGATCTAAAAAAGAGTATTACATAGGAGTTTTGAATATTTAATAAGGAAATATCTATTATATCTGCTTATAATTATCAGTTAGGAATTTAAAGATAACAAATTTGTTTTATAATTAGTACAGCTTTATATGTTTTTTTTTTCTAGTTTATTAACCATACATTATCATACCATACCATTATAATCCATAGAATATAAAACAATTTAAAATAGTTAAATCCGCAAAAGAAAATCACAAACTTTATTTATTTATGTAAAACCTTACTCCATTAATCATTTATTTATACTTTATATATACTAATACCATGAAATGAATAGTTCAATAACCATATTATATGGTTTATTTAATGTTTTTGTATACCGTTTTGTAATTCCTATAATTTGTTTTCCTATTATTTCCCTTCTATATTTAATATTTATACACTTCCATACATCCTTAAATATACATTCTGTTTTAAGCATTTCTACTATACATATATAAACTTTTTTTCTTATACTAACATTCTATATTTAATCTTAGTATTATGATCTTACTCTTGATTTTAATCTTAGTCTTAGTGTTGATCTTAGTAGTAGTCTTTTGGTCTTGGTTTTATAGTTTCGGATTTCGATCTTGTTTTTTTTTTTTTTTGTTTATAGACTTGCAACATTACTCTTGTATTACTCTTGCGTGCTGCTTTGTTTACGTTTTCTTAGACTGAATACATATCTGGAAATTTAAAATTTCTTTAATTACATATAAAATATCTATCTACTGTTATACGAATGCGTTGAACTTAGTGTTTTCAATTGAAATATTAAACTTCGATTTTAAACAGACATATGCATCTTTTATTTTATATAGGAAATTAATACTCGGTACTAGCGACAACCTCGAAGCTTCCACCGATCCCAGTTTTCATTATGTGCAAGAATCGAGTTTCTACTATACTTCATTCTCATCAAACTAATCACACAAGGCGATTTTAAGAAAATCCATACTAATCCTTTCCATTTTATCAAATCTATCCATTATATTATTATTTTAATTTTAACAATTCTTATAAATTCTATTCAGTTCTCACATAATTTAATTCATTCTATATACAACCTTAACCAGTAACTCATATTATATACAGTTTTTTCAAACCACTTTTAAAAACATATCTTGATTTTTACTTGTCTACTATATTAAAAAATAATCTATAAACTTAAATGAAAATTTAGGTTTATATTAAGTAATTTGATTATACGCTGAGATACGCTGATGGTTTTTCTACCTTAAATTTATATATTGGATAGAAAGCTGCATCTGAATGTAGTGTTTCGGTAAGAATGTCTCTATATTACTTTAAATCAGGTTTCTTATAATACAAAGTTTTTGAATGAAATATTAACAATCCTAATGTTAATTTCAATCTAGTTTCATTTAAATCATATATATACATATAAATATTAATTTGTTAGAATCAAACCATCAATTACCATCATGATCTTATTAATGTAATATATTTTTTTTATTATTCTTCAAAAACTTTATATTCTTATATATAGGAGATGCATATGATTTTGGATTTCTCCTTTATTTTGAAATTGTTTGATTTTACAATTTTCATATTAGTTATTTCAGCCTTTTCGTTATCATTATGATCATTACCATAATCATCATAATTAAGATCAGTTATATTCTTTGCTCATTAAAAACAACAATTCTATTATCTTATGTTTTTTTCTAGTTTGTTACTCTATAATATTAGTTTAATGAAGAGTTTTTCTATACCACGAAATGAATAGTTTAATAAGCATATTATATGGATTATTTAATGTTTTTGCATACAGTTTTGTAATTCCTATAATTTGTTTTCCTTTTATTTCCCCTTCTATACTTAATATTTATATACCTCCATACATCCTTAAATATACATTATGTTTTAAGCATTTCTATACTATACATATATATAAATTTTTTCCTTTACTACCATTCCTATATTTAGTCTTAATCTTATGATCTTAGTCTTGATTTTAATCTTAATCTTAGTGTTAATCTTGATAGTAGCCTTTTGGTCTTGGTTTTGTTGTTTCGGATCTCAATCTTCGTTTTTGTATAGACATATCATTTACAAACCTATAACTTCAATCTCATCAAACCTATCACACAAGACGATTGTCTTCTGTTTTTCAAGAAAATCCATACTAATCCTTTCCATTTTATCAACTCTATCCATTATATTATTATTTTAATTTTAACAAATCTTTTGTTAATACAACCTTAACCATTATCTCATATTTATATATACAGTTTTTCAAACCACTTTTAAAAACATAGTTTGATTTTTACTTGTCTACTATATTAAAAAATAATCCATTAACTTAAATGAAAATTTAGGTTTATTTTAAGTAATTTGATTATACACTGAGATACGCTGATAGTTTTTCAACCTTAAATTTATATATTGGATAGAAAGTTACATCTGAATGTAATGTTTCAGTAAGAATGTCTCTATATTACTTTAAATCAGGTTTCTTATAATACAGAGTTTTTAAATGAAATATTAACAATCCTTATGTTAATTTCAATCTAATTTCATTTAAATCATATATATATATTAATTTGTTAGAATCAAACCATCAATTACCATCATGATCTTATTAATGCCATATATTTTTTTTTTTTTGTTATTTTTATTATTCGTTAAAAACTTTATATTCTTATATGTAGGAGATACATATGATTTAGGATTTCTCCCTCATTTTAAACTTGTTTGATTTGAAAATTTTCATATTAGTTATTTCAACCTTTTCATTATCATTATACTCATTATCATAATCATCATAATTGAGTTTAGTTATATTCTTTTCTCATTAAAACCAACAATTCTATTATCATAATCATCAAAATTGGGTTTAAATATATTTTGTTTTTATTTTTTCGTTGAAACCAACAAATCATAATCATTATTATCAAAATCAGGTTTATATATGTTTTTTTTTTTTTTTTTTAGTTAAGATACTTTAACATCATCATAATCAGAAATATTATTTTTACAAATGTTGATATTGTGATTTTAATTAAACTGGTTATACTCACCTAAGGTTGAACTGATAGAGATGTTATCCGTTTAATTCTGTTGACAAATTCACATTTATTAAGACATATAGATAATAACAGAATTGATAGAGGATTCATAATTGAATAACTTTGAATAAGAATTGAGCTTATAGTTGTATGTAAGTACGATTTAAACAATAATAACCGACATCGAATGAGTAATTCATCATTTTATTTAATTGAAAACATACCACTTTACATCAAGATACCTTATTTTTAATCTGGTAGCATAAAGCAGTTACCTATTTTTGATCTGGTAACGTAGAAACAGAGAGAATTAATATCAGATTTAAATAACAAACCAAATATAAGATACATTATATAATCCAACAACAATAACAACAATATATTCAACATGAATTGATTCGAAATAAAATACACACAATTCTTAAATACATTCAATTAGTTTGTCTTATGATTATACTTTAGCTGATAGAGATTCATACCATATACATATTTACACGTTATGTACTTACAACATAAAATTCAAAGTTTATTAACCATAATATATGGTTTTATATAATGTTTTAACAGCAATCATTAAAAATTTATATATAATATAAACTTATAGTTGACTGTACCATCAGAATTTTGACTGATAATATCACAATAGAATCATATTACACAAACAATATATAGAATATTATAAAGAGAAAGGTACAAATTCATATTTCTATAGGTAACAGTTAAGAATTTTACAATATATTGGTTTAAGATATGTTATTTCTAATTAAGAGTTTAGTTTGATGGTTTTTGCAAGTTTATTTTCAATATAAATACATACATACATACATACTTGCTGATTTATTTCTATTTGATAATTTTTGATTTAATTGTTTTTTTCTTCTTTTTTACCTACAACACATTAATGAAATGGATATAAGATATACGTTCATGATGATGTTTTTTAACTCTTTTAAATATTTGTTAAATATAGCTACATCTACTTCTTAATACATCGAATCAACTTACTTAGAATTAATTTTTAAATTAATATTTTGATATCCGTATACCCAGCTGATAGGCTGGTTGTGTATAGGTTTACGTGATAATCACAAATTTCTTTAAAATCATAAAATTTCATTGAATTAACCCTCAAATTGCAACCATACCCATAAAGTATAGATAGTACATCCCATATAAATTTATACTTTTTAAATTAATATTTTGATATCCGTATACCCAGCTGATAGGCTGGTTGTGTATAGGTTTACGTGATAATCACAAATTTCTATTTGATAATTTTTGATTTGATTGTTTTTTTTTTTCTTCTTTTTTACCTACAACACATTAATGAAATGGATGTAAGATATACATTCATTATGATGTTTTTTAACACTTTTAAATATTTGTTAAATATAGCTACATCAACTTCTTAATACATCGAATCAACTTACTGAGAATTAATTTTTAAATTAATATTTTGATATCCGTATACCCAGCTGATAGGTTGGTTGTGTATAGGTTTACATGATAATCACAAATTTCTTTAAAATAATAAAATTTCATTGAATTAACTCTCAAATTGCAACCATACCCATAAAGTATAGATAGTACATCCCATATAAATTTATACTTTTACATTAAATTATTTAGTTTCACTATGTTCTCATCATGATTAATATAGAAAATCATATTTTCATATACCCACACCACAAAAGTGAAGAGTATATTAGATATACGTTAATACTAATCCTAGTAACCTTTTGATATACTTAATCAACTTATTTACTTAGAATTACTTTTTAAAACAATTTAAACATGAACCAATCCGACAGGTTGGTGGGCTGTTCATATAAAACTAAAAATAAAATTTGATTTTTAGGTTTACATGCACAGCTAGCTGTCTATTGTGTGATTTATAGAACACAAACGCAAAACTCATCAGTTCAACTTTCATTAAAAACAAAATTGGTTTCAGTTTTAAATGTAAGTTGAACTGATGAGTTTTGCGTTTGTGTTCTATAAATCACACAATAGACAGCTAGCTATGCATGTAAACCTAAAAATCAAATTTTATTTTTAGTTTTATATGAACAGCCCACCAACCAGTCGGATTGGTTCATGTTTAAATTGATTTAAAAAGTAATTCTAAGTAAATAAGTTGATTTAGTATATCAAAAGGTAACTAGGATCAGTATTAACGTATATCTAATATACTCTTCCCTTTTGTGGTGTGGGTATATGAAAATATGATTTTCTATATTAATCATGATGAGAACATAGTGAACCTATATAATTTAATGTAAAAGTATAAATTTATATGGGATGTACTATCTATACTTTATGGGTATGGTTGCAATTTGAGAGTTAATTCAATGAAATTTTATTATTTTAAAGAAATTTGTGATTATCATGTAAACCTATACAGAACCAGCCTATCAGCTGGGTATACGGATATCAAAATATTAATTTAAAAATTAATTCTCAGTAAGTTGATTCGATGTATTAAGAAGTTGATGTAGCTATATTTAATAAATATTTAAAAGTGTTAAAAAACATCATCATGAACGTATATCTTATATCCATTTCATTAATGTGTTGTAGGTAAAAAAGAAGAAAAAAAACAATCAAATCAAAAATTATCAAATATAAATAAATCAGCAAATATGTATGTATGTATTTATATTGAAAATAAACTGCCAAAAACCATCAAACTAAACTCTTAATTAGAAATAACATATCTTAAACCAATATATTGTAAAATTCTTAAATGTTACCTATAGACATATGAATTTATACCTTTCTCTTTATAATATTCTATATATTGTTTGTGTAATATGATTCTATTGTGATATTATCAGTCAATATTCTGATGGTATAGTCAACTATAAGTTTATATAATATATACATTTTTAATGATTGTTGTTAAAACATTATATAAAACCATATATTATGGTTAATAAACTTTGAATTTTATGTTGCAAGTGCATAACGTGTAAATATGTATATGGTATGAATCTCTCTCAGCTAAAGTATAATCATAAGACAAACTAATTGAATGTATTTAAGAATTGTGTGTATTTTATTTCGAATCAATTCATGTTGAATATATTGTTGTTATTGTTGTTGGATTATATAATGTATCTTATATTTGGTTTGTTATTTAAATCTGATATTAATTCTCTCTGTTTCTACGTTACCAGATCAAAAATAGGTAACTGCTTTATGCTACCAGATTAAAAATAAGGTATCTTGATGTAAAGTGGTATGTTTTCAATTAAATAAAATGATGAATTACTCATTCGATGTCGGTTATTATTGTTTAAATCGTACTTACATACAACTATAAGCTCAATTCTTATTCAAAGTTATTCAATTATGAATCCTCTATCAATTCTGTTATTATCTATATGTCTTAATAAATGTGAATTTGTCAACAGAATTAAACGGATAACATCTCTATCATTTCAACCTTAGGTGAGTATAACCAGTTTAATTAAAATCACAATATCAACATTTGTAAAAATAATATTTCTGATTATGATGATGTTGAAAATATCTTGACTAAAAAAAAAAAACATATATAAACCTGATTTTGATAATAATGATTATGATTTGTTGGTTTCAACGAAAAAATAAAAACAAAATATATTTAAACCCAATTTTGATGATTATGATAATAGAATTGTTGGTTCTAATGAGAAAAGAATATAACTAAACTCAATTATGATGATTATGATAATGAGTATAATGATAATGAAAAGGTTGAAATAACTAATAGGAAAATTTTCAAATCAAACAAGTTTGAAATGAAGGAGAAATCCTAAATCATATGTATCTCCTACATATAAGAATATAAAGTTTTTAACGAATAATAAAAATAACAAAAAAAAAAAAAAAATATATGGCATTAATAAGATCATGATGGTAATTGATGGTTTGATTCTAACAAATTAATATATATATGTATATATATGATTTAAATGAAATTAGATTGAAATTAACATTAGGATTGTTAATATTTCATTTAAAAACTCTGTATTATAAGAAACCTGATTTAAAGTAATATAGAGACATTCTTACCGAAACATTACATTCAGATGTAACTTTCTATCCAATATATAAATTTAAGGTTGAAAAACTATCAGCGTATCTCAGTGTATAATAAAATTACTTAATATAAACCTAAATTTTCATTTAAGTTAATGGATTATTTTTTAATATAGTAGACAAGTAAAAATCAAACTATGTTTTTAAAAGTGGGTTGAAAAACTGTATATATAAATATGAGATAATGGTTAAGGTTGTATATACAATGAATAAAATTATGTGAGAACTGAATAGAATTTATAAGATTTGTTAAAATTAAAATAATAATATAATGGATAGAGTTGATAAAATGGAAAGGATTAGTATGGATTTTCTTGAAAAATAGAAGACAATCGTCTTGTGTGATAGGTTTGATGAGATTGAAGTTATAGGTTTGTAAATGATATGTCTATACAAAAACGAAGATTGAGATCCGAAACTACAAAACCAAGACCAAAAGGCTACTATCAAGATTAACACTAAGATTAAGATTAAAATCAAGACTAAGATCATAAGATTAAGACTAAATATAGGAATGTTAGTAAAGGAAAAAATTTATATATATGTATAGTATAGAAATGCGTAAAACATAATGAATATTTAAGGATGTATGGAGGTATATAAATATTAAGTATAGAAGGGGAAATAAAAGGAAAACAAATTATAGGAATTACAAAACTGTATGCAAAAACATTAAATAAACCATATAATATGCTTATTAAACTATTCATTTCGTGGTATAGAAAAACTCTTCATTAAACTTCATTAAATATTATAGAGTAACAAACTAGAAAAAACAAAAGATAATAGAATTGTTGTTTTTAATGAGCAAAGCATATAACTGATCTTAATTATGATGATTATGATAATGATCATAATGATAACGAAAAGGCTTAAATAACTAATATGAAAATTGTAAAATCAAACAATTTCAAAATAAAGGAGAAATCCAAAATCATATGCATCTCCTATATATAAGAATATAAAGTTTTTGAAGAATAATAAAAAAAATATATGACATTAATAAGATCATGATGGTAATTGATGGTTTGATTCTAACAAATTAATATTTATATGTATATATATGATTTAAATGAAATTAGATTGAAATTAACATTAGGATTGTTAATATTTCATTCAAAAACTTTGTATTATAAGAAACCTGATTTAAAGTAATATAGAGACATTCTTACCGAAACACTACATTCAGATGCAGCTTTCTATCCAATATATAAATTTAAGGTAGAAAAACCATCAGCGTATCTCAGCGTATAATCAAATTACTTAATATAAACCTAAATTTTCATTTAAGTTTATAGATTATTTTTTAATATAGTAGACAAGTAAAAATCAAAATATGTTTTTAAAAGTGGTTTGAAAAAACTGTATATAATATGAGTTACTGGTTAAGGTTGTATATAGAATGAATTAAATTATGTGAGAACTGAATAGAATTTATAAGAATTGTTAAAATTAAAATAATAATATAATGGATAGATTTGATAAAATGGAAAGGATTAGTATGGATTTTCTTAAAATCGCCTTGTGTGATTAGTTTGATGAGAATGAAGTATAGTAGAAACTCGATTCTTGCACATAATGAAAACTGGGATCGGTGGAAGCTTCGAGGTTGTCGCTAGTACCGAGTATTAATTTCCTATATAAAATAAAAGATGCATATGTCTGTTTAAAATCGAAGTTTAATATTTCAATTGAAAACACTAAGTTCAACGCATTCGTATAACAGTAGATAGATATTTTATATGTAATTAAAGAAATTTTTAATTTCCAGATATGTATTCAGTCTAAGAAAAAGTAAACAAAGCAGCACGCAAGAGTAATACAAGAGTAATGTTGCAAGTCTATAAACAAAAAAAAAAAAAAAAACAAGATCGAAATCCGAAACTATAAAACCAAGACCAAAAGACTACAGTATTTATCGGATATAAGAACATCTCATACAAGAACAAAACGCTTTTAAGAAACATTTTCAAAAACACCATGTCTTTTTAGTGATTTTTCTAACAAAAAAGGTTTCATATAAGAAAAACGCTTATAAGAAAAAAACTGATTAAAGAACATTTTTCTTAAACACCAAAACCACAAAATGTATAGAAAAAGAATTTATATAAGAAACTTCCAACGGTAACACAGACTTTATGTAGTTTGCTTGGACAACGCTGTTTTCTGACAGTTTTACAACAAGAACATAGTTTTTTTAGTTTTAGTTTTAGATGGGCGAGCTGGTACTCATGAGAAGCTTTGTGGTTTTTGCCAATAAAAACAAAAGAAAACATTTTTAAAGAAATACAAAACGGTATAAAAAGAAGCGAAATTGCAAAAACATCTAAAATAGTGAAAAACTCAAAAGACATAGAAAATAATTATTTAAAAGTTAGAAATGTTAACAAAAAAAGAGACAGAAAACCAAAATGTGAAAGTCTTATGGCTATAGCTACTTATATAAGAAATAAGTTTCTTATATAAAATAATTGTATATAAGAAAGAAACGCTTATAAGAAACTTTTTTCGTGGATTTTTTAAGTTTCTTATATCCGATAAATACTGTACTACTAAGATCAACACTAAGACTAAGATTAAAATCAAGAGTAAGATCATAATACTAAGATTAAATATAGAATGTTAGTATAAGAAAAAAAGTGTATATATGTATAGTAGAAATGCTTAAAACAGAATGTATATTTAAGGATGTATGGAAGTGTATAAATATTAAATATAGAAGGGAAATAATAGGAAAACAAATTATAGGAATTACAAAACGGTATACAAAAACATTAAATAAACCATATAATATGGTTATTGAACTATTCATTTCATGGTATTAGTATATATAAAGTATAAATAAATGATTAATGGAGTAAGGTTTTACATAAATAAATAAAGTTTGTGATTTTCTTTTGCGGATTTAACTATTTTAAATTGTTTTATATTCTATGAATTATAATGGTATGGTATGATAATGTATGGTTAATAAACTAGAAAAAAAAACATATAAAGCTGTACTAATTATAAAACAAATTTGTTATCTTTAAATTCCTAACTGATAATTATAAGCAGATATAAGAGATATTTCCTTATTAAATATTCAAAACTCCTATGTAATACTCTTTTTTAGATCATCTTAATTGATTTTGTAATATGATTTCCTTTTTTCAGTAACATTTAATATTCTATTGGTATAGTCGACTTCAAGTTTATACTATATATATATAAACTTTTACTAAATGTTATTAAAACAATTAATAAACCATGTACTATGGTTAATAAAATGGAAATTTTATTGTATTTGTATGTATAATGTATAATTATTAACTGTATGAAGTGTATCCATGGATTGAACTAAATTCTTAACTATACTGTCATTGTAGAGTATCAAACCATAGCAAAATTCTTCATTAAACTTATATTATAGAGTATCAAACTAGAAAAAAAAAATAAATAAATGGTTATAAACATTGAGTAATAGTGAAACTATCTGTAAATGTTTTTAGAAAATGTTTTTTAAGTGTTATCAACAAAAATTATATGTTAACTTAATTAACCGATCAATAGTTACTTAGATCTTTAGTCCGTTGTAGTGAAACAGACCAGAGTCTCGTGTGATAGTCAAATCTGCCATCTTCATATTGATAGACTAGCTCACTACCCACAAACCTACCGAGGTACTCAAAGCAAAAAAAAAAAAAAATATATATAATTCTATTTAAGATTAACAAAACCCAAAAATGACAACTCCTTCTATTTGTTAAATGTAATTAAAAGTGATGAGCAGCCGGTTGCTGTTGATATAAAAAAAGTGGTTGATCCCACAAGCCTACCGAGGCATTCAAAGCAAAAAGTCACTAGAAAACCTATGCAACAAAGTCATTAACTATTCTAAACACATACACAATAACTAAAAAAACTAAAAAAATACTTATTCCACGATCAGTTTTATCTTTAATACGAAAACGCACAAGTAAAATTTTCATCCCTCACAAAATTTTAAAATCTTCAAGACACGTACACGAAGAAATTTCACACCTTCCACTAAAATAAACAACTTGTAAATCATCAATATGAATACGCACAAGTAAAATTATCATCCCTCACAAAATTTAAAATCTTCAAGACACGTACAAGAAGAAATTTTACAACTAATAAAAATGTCACACCTGCTAAATAATCAACTTTCTTTACACGTCATTTCCCTTTTACACTCATGTTCGTATTTGTTACTGTAGGGATATTTTAATATGGTTAAATATTTTTATAAATACTGTCCAAAAAAGGTTCATCAACAATATTTTCATATTCCTCTCTAAAATAGAATTGAAATATTAGTTGCTGTTGATATAAAAAAAAGTGGATGCAATCCTACTTTTCACATGAATAATCGTTATCAATCATACCCACACACACACACACACACACACACACACACACACACACACACACACACACACACATACACACATACACAACCGATCAATAGTTACTTAGATCCTTAGTCTGCTATAGTAAAACAGACTAGAGTCTCTGGTGATAATCAAATATGCAACCCTTATACTGAGATTAGCTCACTATCCCACAAGCCTACCGAGGTAGGTATATAAAAAGTCACTAGAAAACCTATGCAACAAATTCATTAACTATTCTAAACACACACAAGAACTGAAAAAACTAAAAATAATTATTCCACGATCAGTTTTATCTTTAATACGAAAACGCACAAGTAAAATTATCATCCCTCACAAAATTTTAAAATCTTCAAGACACGTACAAGAAGAAATTTAACACCTGTCAATAAATAAACAAAAATTTTTTCCATTTCATTTCCCTTTTGCCTCTATTTCTCAGACGTAAATTCATGGCATTAGGGTGTTCACAGTCTGTGAATAACCCTCATGATATACACCCAACTTTTTATTAATGTTTACAGATTGTGAACACCCCTACTGGTATGCTCCCAACTTTGTATGGAAAATCATATTTGGTACATACATAAACACACTACTGCGTACACAAATTTTCATATTACTCACCTACTGGATTTTACTGGAAAAGTAAACGAACGCACATAATGTTTTAAGCTCAGCGAAAAACTAAAACTATTGGCTATTTCTTTTCTGAGAAAAATATGTTACAGTATATACATGTAACATTTTCTAATGTTACCTATAATCACTCGAAGTGTTACATGTTGTGCAATTTCAATAGAACACAATTAGTGCTTTTATTTACAACAATTACACTTTCATCATTAATGTACTTAATGAGCGATTTTTAAAGCTATTTAAGCGGTTTATGCACGCTATTACGGGTTGAAAACAAATATTAACATCACCAATGGCTTATAAATATTAAAACGATTATAATATAAATAGACTTTTTTGATTTTAATGTTTAAATATTTTTATATTTTGTTTTAAAATAATTTTTTTAGAAAATTATGGGCGGTATGAATTATGACAAACAAAATAAAACATTTGTTGTACAAACAAAGTAGTATGTACCAAAGTTGTAGAACAGGGCAGTATGAACACCTTAAGTAAAAGGAAGGGTAAAATATGCAACATGTTTTGCATGTTTTTCATCAACATATTCACAAAAGAACTTGAAAATTTTTCCCATAGTTGTATTTTTTGTACAAACGAACACAAAAATGTAGAACATGTAACATTAATGCAACATTTTTCTTAGAAAAGAAATCGCCATATGTGATTAGATCATATTGATAGCAGACTTTGGCAATCATGAATTTTTTGCAAAATTTATATTATTGTATATTAAAAATAATTAACGACGTTAATATTAAAATGCAAAGCGAGGACGTTAGTATTCATATTTTGCTATCCCGAATGGAATATTTGTTCTTACAAGTGCACAGTGGTCCCAATGACAGTAGTGTGTTTAGAGCGGTTCCAAATATGATTTTCCATACAAAGTTGGGAGCATGCCTGGATGGGAGTATGTGGTCAATTCTAAAATTGGAAATATGTTGTAATTGAATCCCTACAAAATAAGATTCATGCCTGGATGGAAGTATGTATACATTGCTAATAAATGCTATACATACACTCTTGAGAAATAGGGGTAAAAGGGAATTAGAAATTTTTTTGTTTATTTAGAGGCAGGTGTTAAATTTCTTCGTATACGTGTCTTGAAGATTTTAAATTTTGTGAGAGATGATAATTTTACTTGTGCGTATTCGTATTGATGATTTACAAATTGTTTATTTAGTGGTAGGTGTGAAATTTCTTCGTGTACGTCTCCGTCTTGAATATTTGTTTATGACTTTTTTTTTGCTTGTGCGTATTCATATTTTTTTTTTTTTCATTATTTATTTATTGAATCTTCATATATTAAATATGAACTAACAATAATTAATCAAATCTTAACCTAATACGTTATTTTATGTCCTGCCAGTGCCAGGCAAAATTTTCTTCATCACGGTTTTTATTCACTTATATAGGTGTTTATCGCTCATCTAATTGGGTAAGTGCTGCAGTGTCTCTTCTTCTTAAGCGAGTGTGGCCGCCATGATTTAAAATATTTCGAGCTAGTGGATTTGGGTGTTGTTCAAGCCTTTTTAAATATTTTATTGCATATTTTGTTATCATAGTTTTAACTAATGGCACATTGAGATCCTTATGAATGTTTGAGTTTTTAACATACCAGGGAGCGGCTGTGATTATTCGAAGAAGTTTATTTTGGCGCCTTTGAATTTTGTCGATATTAGAGGCCGATGCAGTGCCCCATAGTTGAATACCGTAGCACCAGATAAGCTTTAAGATAGAGTTGTAAAGTAGAAGCTTGCAATCGAGACTAAGGACAGAATTTCTTCCAATAAGCCAGTGAATTTGAATGGCTTTTAGTTTCATTTGAGTTAATTTTGCCTCTATATGGCATTTCCTCGTTAATCGCCGATCCAGATGTATACCGAGATATTTTACATGCGAATGTTGAGGAATTATTTGATTATTGATTGTTATAGGGGGGCAAGATTCCCGGCGCAAAGTGAATGTTATATGTACGCATTTTTGCTCATTGACCATTATCCTCCATTGTCTTAACCATATTTCTAGTTGAAATATACGATGCTGTAAGTAACGTGATGCTTCATAACGATTTTCGTGGACGCTAAGAAAAGCTGTATCGTCTGCAAATGTTGAAGTTTGTGTATAGTTGCTTGTTGGCATGTCCGAAGTATAAATTAAGTATAATAGGGGTCCCAGGATGCTGCCTTGTGGGACTCCAGCGGCAATGGGCTGAGGTGAACTTAAGAAATTTCCTTCTTTAATAATAAATTGACGACCAACTAAGTAACTTTCTAGCAGCTTGTGTGTGTTTGCTGGTAAATTTTGCTTCAATTTATGTAATAAGCCTTCATGCCAGACTTTATCAAAAGCTTGCGAAACATCGATGAAGAGTGCTGAGCAATATTTTTTTTCTTCAAATGCTTTTCTTATGACATTTACTATTCGATGAGTCTGTTCGATTGTGCTGTGTTTTCTTCTAAATCCGAACTGATGGTTTGGAATACATCTATTTACACTTAAAATCGGTGTTAATTTTGAAACTAATAATTTCTCAAACAACTTTGACATATTTGATAATAAGCTAATAGGCCTATAAGACTCAACTTTTGTATGATTTTTACCTGGCTTTGGTATCATGATAACTAAGGAAACCTTCCATTTTTGAGGATAGTATTCAAGGCGTAAAATAGCATTAAAAATAAAAAGAATAATTTTCTTTGCTATGCGAGGTAGCTCCAAAAGCATTTTATTACTGATTTTATCAATACCAGGTGCCTTCTTAGTGTTTAAGTCACAAATAGCGTTTTCGATTTCTCTTAACTCAAATCTGAGGGGAATAGCTGCTCTAGCAGCAACAGGTGATAACTCGACCGCAATATTGTGAAATATATTTGGTGTAAATACGTTTTTCAAGTGACTAACAAACAGATTTCCTTTTTCAATACCGTTTCTTGCCCAATTACCATTCAAGTTTCTTAATGGTGGCTTAGATATAACTGGCCTTTTTAGATTTCTAGCTGCACGCCATAATGAGTAGTCAGATTGTGGACTTGCATCTAGTTGCTTAAGATATTTTTCTAAAGAAGCCGTTTTCTGATTCTGCAGTAACTTTCTTAGCCTTTTTGTGCACTCTTTTAATAAAATCTTAAGTTGCGGGGATCTGTAAAGTTGCCACTCTCTTCGAACTCTCCTTTTTTCAGTCAAGAGCCGCTCGACATCTGAAGAATATATTTTATTATTTTTAATTTTTGTGGGGGTATCGCTGGAATGTTTAACAGCTAGTTTCAGAAAACTGTCAAAATTGTCAATAGAGCGATCTACATAATCCGGTGTACTGAGCGGAATATTTTCTGTGCAATGGGTACTGAGATATTTTTTATATTTTAACCAATTAATTTGCGCAGCTGTCGTCGCTAAGTAACCAGTCGGAGGTACAATTCTATTGGGGTTCATTATAGTAACAATTGTAGGTGTGTGGTCGGAAGATAATTCTAGGGAAGCTTCAACCTGAATCGTTTCTATGGGAATGTTTTTAACCACGCCAAAGTCGATAACATCTGGAATTTTTTGCTGATCAGTAGGCCAATATGTTGGTTGCCCGCTCGCGACCAAATTTAAACCCATTTTAGAGATTGTGTTAAACAAAACACGACCTTTTGGTGTTATAAGTCGTGACCCCCAGAAGGTATGTTTAGCGTTATAATCGCCAGCGGCCAGAAAACAGGGTCCTAATGATTTATAATATTTGTAATATTGGCCTTCTGATATGGAAAATCTAGGTGGAGAGTATAAAGAGGAAATTACTATGTTTCGATTTAGCTCCTCAACACAAATAGTCGTTGCTTGCAGATAGTCTTCACGGTGATCACACATAATGTAGTGTTTGACTCGAGTTTTTATTAATATGGCAGAACCTCCACAAGCTCTATCTCGAGGGTCCTTGGTATCATATAGTATATAACCATTGATTTTAAACGTATTTCTTAAGGTCAAATGAGTCTCAGAAATCATCATGACATCAATTTGTTTATTTTTAAGAAAGTATTCTAATTCATTTTTATGTTGGCGGATGCCGTTTGCGTTCCAAAAACAAATTTTTAAACAGTTCATGGTTTGTTAAGTACAGCTTGCAATAACATCGATTGCATTCTAAGCATTTCCTGCATCATATTACCCATTGTGTTCGTAAAATTATTTACTGTTTGCACTAATGTTTCCATGGTTTTTTCTAAACGACTTAAATTAGAAACCGGAGTTTCATCATTACTTGGCGAGGCACCTTGAATTGGCTGATGGTTTGATTTTAGGACGTTAGCGTAAGAGGTTCTGTTATTACTAGGCTGGGGGGCTTGATTGGCATTTGTGTTTACTTGATTTGCGACCTGCATTTGAGGGGTATTTGTTTTCGGTCCAACCGTCTGCTTGACGATATTATATACAGGGCATCCTCTATAATTGGCAGTGTGATTACCGCCACAGTTGCTACATTTTTTTACGTTGGGGTCAGTTTTAGACTTATCGCAAGAAATCGTACCGTGTAGTTCACCACATACTACGCAGACAGGGGGTAAGTAGCAGTATGCCTTGGTATGGCCAAATTCTTGGCAGTTTAAGCACTGAACAGGTCATTGATGGTCTGATTCTAACAAATTAATATATATATGATTTAAATGAAATAAGATTGAAATTAACATTAGGATTGTTAATATTTCATTCAAAAACTCTGTATTATAAGAAACCTGATTTGAAGTAATATAGAGACATTCCTATCGAAACACTACATTCAGATGTAACTTTCTATCCAATATATAAATTAAAGGTAGAAAAACTATCAGCGTATCTCAGTGTATAATCAAATTACTTAATATAAACCTAAATTTTCATTTAAGTTTATGGATTATTTTTTAATATAGTAGACAAGTAAAAATCAAACTATGTTTTTAAAAGTGGTTTGAAAAACTGTATATATAAATATGAGATAATGGTTAAGGTTGTATATAGAATGAATAAAATTATGTGAGAACTGAATAGAATTTATAAGATTTGTTAAAATTAAAATAATAATATAATTGATAGAGTTGATAAAATGGAAAGGATTAGTATGGATTTTCTTGAAAAACAGAAGACAATCGTCTTGTGTGGTAGGTTTGATGAGATTGAAGTTATAGGTTTGTGAATGAGATGTCTATACAAAAACTAAGATCGAGATCCGAAACTATAAAACCAAGACCAAAAGGCTACTATCAAGATTATCACTAAGATTAAAATTAAAATCAAGATTAAGATCATAAGATTAAGACTAAATATAGGAATGTTAGTAAAGGAAAAAATTTATATATATGTATAGTATAGAAATGCTTAAAACAGAATATATATTTAAGGATGGATGGAGGTATATAGATATTAAGTATAGAAGGGGAAATAAAAGGAAAACGGAAAGGAAAGGAAAAGGAATTATAAAACTGTATGCAAAAACATTAAATAATATGGTTATTAAACTAGTCATTTCGTGGTATAGAAAAACTCTGCATTAAACTAATATTATAGAGTAGCAAACTAGAAAAAAAAATTAGATAATAGAATTGTTGTTTAGAATGAGCAAAGAATATAACTGATCTTAATTATGATGATTATGATAATGATCATAATGATAATGAAAAGGTTGAAATAACTAATATGGAAATTTTAAAATCAAACAATTTTAAAATGAAGGAGAAATCCAAAATCATATGCATCTCCTACATATAAGAATATAAAGTTTTTAACGAATAATAAAAATAATGAAAAAAAAATATATGACATTAATAAGATCATGATGGTAATTGATGGTTTGATTCTAACAAATTAATATATATATGTATATATATGATTTAAATGAAATTAGATTGAAATTAACATTAGGATTGTTAATATTTCATTCAAAAACTTTGTATTATAAGAAACCTGATTTATATATATAAATTTTATAAAGCGTATAATCAAATTACTTAATATAAACCTAAATTTTCATTTAAGATTATAGATTATTTTTTAATATAGTAGACAAGTAAAAATCAAAATATGTTTTTAAAAGTGGTTTGAAAAAACTGTATATATAAATATGAGTTACTGGTTAAGGTTGTATATAGAATGAATAAAATTATGTGAGAACTGAATAGAATTTATAAGAATTGTTAAAAGTAAAATAATAATATAATGGATAGATTTGATAAAATGGAAAGGATTAGTATGGATTTTCTTAAAATCGCTTTGTGTGATTAGTTTGATGAGAATGAAGTATAGTAGAAACTCGATTCTTGCACGTAATGAAAACTGGGGTCGGTGCAAGTTTCGAGGTTGTCGCAAGTACCGAGAATTAATTTCCTATATAAAATAAAAGATGCATATATCTGTTTAAAATCGAAGTTTAATATTTCAATTGAAAACACTAAGTTCAACGCATTCGTATAACAGTAGATAGATATTTTGGCCCATAACTATAGTCATAAACAAAGCATACTTTAAGAGTTCTAAAGAAAAACTTTTATAAAAAATGTGTTTTTGATCTACTATAGACAAGCAAAAGCATACTTTACACGTTAAAACCGGTGTTAATTTTAAAGCTAGCTGAAGTTGTTTTTAACTCATTTAACAACAGCATCAGCTGTTTACGCCAAATAAAAAAGTTCTTGCAAAAAGTTAAAAATGTTTATGTTACAAGATATTGGTCGATATTTTGCAATCCTATTGATTTGGAGGAAATCTTTTATCTTTTAACACAAAATACATATGTATAGGCCCTAATTGTGTAAAACGCAATGCCAAAAATTATAATGCAAGCAAAAACAAAGTCAAAAATATTTTGTAATTTTGCTGTTGCTGTCTATGAATTTATGCGTTTTTAAAATTTTCAACTCTACAAGGTATGTAGTGTTTTATTTATATTTTAATTTTCAATGTCAGCTGCTTAAACTGTTATGATACTTGCTATTTTTTGTATTTTTTCTATATTGGAGAACAGTACAAATATATTTGCATAGGAAAACTGACTAAGTGTAAAGAGTATGATTATATCATAAAAAATCTTGAAAAGTCAAACAAATATACATGTGTTATCGATAAATAATCTAAGACTGTCAAAAAAAATATAAAATTTTTTAACTTAAAATTGACATTTCCAGATTAATTGTTAGCACTGTTGGCAATTTTTTTTTTTAACTTTATTTTTTTGCGATTTTTAGCTTTTATGACGGTTTTTTGTGGGGAAAAAACGTGGGCAGTATTGTTTGTTTTGTTTACATTTTATCAAATTGTATTTCTTGTTCTTTCTCGCATTTGTTGTTTCATTCAGTCAATCCTAAAAAAATCCAATACAAAAAATAGCAAGTATCATAACACCTTTAGAGTTGCCGCTTGCTTATATTTTCTTGTATGTTATATGAAAAAATTTTCTACATTTGAGCTGCCACCCAGTTAAAGTCGGTTCAATTTAAAACATACTTTAATTTCGATTATAGTAGCAAAATAATTAAAAGAACGTTTTTATTTTAAAGTTGTTTTTAAAAAGAACCGACTTTAGCGTTTGACTATGATTATGGGCCTTTATGTGTAATTAAAGAAATTTTAAATTTCCAGATATGTATTCAGTCTAAGAAAACGTAAACAAGAGTAATACAAGAGTAATGTTGCAAGTCTATAAAAAAAAACAAGATCGAAATCCGAAACTATAAAACCAAGACCAAAAGGCTACTATCAAGATTAACACTAAGATTAAGATTAAAATCAAGAGTAAGATCATAATACTAAGATTAAATATAGGAATGTTAGTATAAGAAAAAATTTTTATATATGTATAGTATAGAAATGCTTAAAACAGAATGTATATTAAAGGATGTATGGACGTGTATAAATATTAAATATAGAAGGGAGATAATAGGAAAACAAATTATAGGAATTATAAAACGGTATACAAAAACATTAAATAAACCATATAATATCGTTATTGAACTATTCATTTCATGATATTAGTATATATAAAGTATAAAAAAATGATTAATGGAGTAAAGTTTTACATAAATAAATAAAGTTTGTAATTTTCTTTTGCGGATTTAACTATTTTAAATTGTTTTATATTCTATGGATTATTATGGTATGGAATGATAATGTATGGTTAATAAACTAGAAAAAAAACATATAAAGCTGTAATAATTATAAAAAAAAATTTGTTATCTTTAAATTCCTAACTGCTAATTATAAGCAGATATAATAGATATTTCCTTATTAAATATTCAAAACTCCTATGTAATACTCTTTTTTAGATCATCTTAATTGATTTTGTAATATGATTTCCTTTTTTCAGTAACATTTAATATTCTATTGGTATAGTCGACTTCAAGTTTATACTATATATATATAAACTTTTACTAAATGTTATTAAAACAATTAATAAACCATGTACTATGGTTAATAAAATGGAAATTTTATTGTATTTGTATGTATAATGTATAATTATTAACTGTATGAAGTGTATCCTAAGCATGGATTGAACTAAATTCTAAACTATACTGTCTTTGTAGAGTATCAAACCATAGAAAAATTCTTCATTAAACTTATATTAAAGAGTATCAAACTAGAAAAAAAAATAAAAGGTTATAAACATTGAGTAATAGTGAAACTATCTGTAAATGTTTTTAGAAAATGTTTATTTAGTGTTATCAACAAAAATTATATGTTAACTTAATTAACCGATCAATAGTTACTTAGATCTTTAGTCCGTTGTAGTGAAACAGACCAGAGTCTCTTGTGATAGTCAAATCTGCAATCTTCATATTGATAGACTAGCTCACTACCCACAAACCTACAGACCCACTCAAAGAAAAAAAAAAAAAACATAAAATATATAATTCTATGTAAGATTAACAAAACCAAAAACTGACAACTCCTTCTATTTGTTAAATGTAATTAAAACTAATGTGCAGCCGGTTGCTGTTGATATAAAAAAAGTGGTTGGATTCGCACTTTTCACATGAAAACCGGTATCAATCGCGCATATACAAATCTCACATATAACCGATCAATAGTTACTTATACCTTTAGTCCGTTGTAGTGAAACAGACTAGAGTCTCTTGTGATAATCAAATCTACACCCCTTATACTAATAGACTAGTTCACTATCCACAAACCTACCAAGGCACGTATACAAAAAGTTGCTAGAAAACCGATGCAGCAAAGTCATAATAGATAACGCTACTATCCTAAACACACGCAAAAAAAAAAAAACTAAAAAATAATTATTCCATGATCAGTTCTATATATCTTTCCCCATTTGTCGATTGCATAAACACACATATGATTAGAAAAATCCTAAGTAAATCGTCAATATGAATATTAGCAAGCAAAAAAATTATCATTCCTCACAAAATAACTCTATCATAAGCATAGATTGAACTAAATTTTTAATTAAACTGTCATTGTAGAGTGTCAAACCATAGAAAAGTTCTTCATTAAACTGAAGATGTAGAGTATCAAACTGGTATTGTATAATATCAACCTATAGCAAAATTCTTTGTTAAACCCTCAATGTAGAATATCAAACTACAAAAAAAATTAAAGGTTATAAACATTGTGTAATAGTGAAACTATCTGCAAATGTTTTAAGAAAATGCTTATTAAGTGTTATCAACAAAAATTATATGCTTACTTAATTAACCGATTAATAGTTACTTTGACCTTTAGTCCGTTGTAGTGAAACATACCAGAGTCTCTTGTGATAATCAAATCTGCAATCTTAATATTGATAGACTAGCTCACTACTCACAAACCTACCGAGGAACTTAAAGCAAAAAAAAAAAAAAAATATATATATATATAATTCTATTTAAGATTAACAAAACCCAAAAATGACAACTCCTTCTATTTGTTAAATGTAATTAAAACTAATGTGCAGCCGGTTGCTGTTGATATAAAAAGAGTGGTTGATCCCACAATCCTATCGAGGCATTCAAAGCAAAAAGTCAGTAGAAAACCGATGCGGAAAAGTCATAAACTATTCTAAGCACACACAAAAACTGAAAAAAACTAAAAAAAATAATTATTCCACGACCAGTTTTATCTTTAATACGAAAACGCAGAAGTAAAATTTTCATCCCTCACAAAATTTTTAAAATCTTCAAGACTGACACGTACACGAAGAAATTTCACAACTAACAAACCTAAATAAACAACTTTCTTTACACGTCATGCCCCTTTTATCCTATTCGTATTTGCTACTGTAGGGATATAAAAATATTTAACCATATTAAAGGTTAAATATTTTTATAAATAATGTCGAAAGCATGAATCTAAATAGTTACTTAGCCCATTAGTCCTTTGTAGTGAAACAGACCAGAGTCTCTGGTGATAATCAAATATGCAACACTTATAGTAATAGACTAGCTCACTATCCCACAAGCCTACCGAGGTATGTATATAAAAAGTCACTAGAAAACCTATGCAACAAAGTCATTAACTATTCTTAACATATAAAAAACTAAAAAAAAAAAATAAAACTGAAAAATAATTATTCCACGATCAGTTCCATATTCAACCATTTGTTGTATGTATATACATACAAATGACTACAAAAATCCTAAGTAATCGTCAATATGAATACGCACAAGCAAAAAAAAAAATTATAAACAAATATTCAAGACGGAGACGTCCACGAAGAAATTTCACAGCTTCCACTAAATAAACAACTTGTAAATCATCAATATGAATACGCACAAGTAAAATTATCATCCCTCACAAAATTTAAAATCTTCAAGACATGTAAACGAAGAAATTTAACACCTGCCTCTAAATAAAGAAAATTTTTTCTAATTCCCTTTTACCCTTATTTCTCAAGAGTGAATGTATAGCATTTATTAGCAATGTATACATACTCCCATCCAGGCATGAATCTTATTTTGTAGGGATTCAATTACAACATATTTCTAATTTTAGAATTGATTACATACTCCCATCCAGGCATGCTCCCAACTTTGTATGGAAAATCATATTTGGTAGCGGCATAAACACACTACTGTTACACACATCAGCACAAATGCATAATACGCTCTCCACCAGAGACCTGCGCCGTGGGACTTCATCGGCGGCGGTGGCTGACGCAAAAAAATGATCGGCGGCGGCTCGCTCCGGCTGTTAGCCGATGTGGCTGTAAGCCGATGGGATATGTAAATTAAAATTATATGTATGTACATTTGTGTAAACATATTTGCATGTGCTTATATTATAACAAGCAATTTAAGCCATTTTTCATACTATAATTCACTACTCATGGCATAAAAATATGTTTTTGTTTAAACAAGAATCACATGTTTTCAATGACACAGGAAATCAAACATTAATTGAATAATTAGCTATTCCAGAGGTACAAAATTTAAAATTTTTACATATAAAACAGCCCATCTTTTTTTAGAACCACTATTTATCTTTGTTCGGCTTGAAAACGGTCTCTTAAAAAAGGACAAAATGTGGTACATTGACACACCAAAATTTTGACCACGTTGAAGGGTTGTTGAAGGTGTTCACCGCGTACACGAATACCTCAGTGACGCAAACAAACATATTTGCGTTTTACTCTTAAATTCATTTTTCTTGCTAAGGATATTTTCGTAATGCACGAAATCTGAATTGAACTCGCTGATCTCGGCAACCGTATCGCTGGAATCAGTTTCATCTGTAAATTTTTGTTATTCTCACACATATGTATATATTTAATGTTGAATTGCAGCCATATACGCAATAAACACTTAAGGCTGTTTAACAAAGGTGATTTGGTCAAATTTTTACAGAGTTAAAACTTTTCGGCGGGAAAATACACAGAATAGTTATCACAAAAAATAATCAACGATTGTACCAGTGTTCACTCATTTTCCTATATGTCGTTATTTTAATAATTTTGATGAAAAAATAAATTGGCAAGGTGTTAAGGCCCAAATACACTGGTCAAATTCCCATCCAGCATTAAGGTTGTATAAGTGAAAATGAGTTTGTATGTGTGACACCGACGATGCTTGATGGAAAATCAAAAAATTTATATATTTAGCATGCTTGACGAGTGATTTTGATGAATGTATTGGCGTTACTCTTCAAGCACCCACACACTTTAAGCGTGATTTCAAACCGAACAGACGCTAAAAATGTCGGATGAAAAGAAAAATATGTTTTGGAGGAAAAAAAAATGTTATTTAATAATTTTCTCCTTCTTTGCTTCAATTTTTTTTATTTATTAAAAAGCAACACTGTTAAAAGTATGTTATCACAATTCAACACTTTTTATCTATATTTTAATATTTTTTGATCCTGTTGTTGTCACTTCAAAATAAAATGCAAAATGAATGCTTGACAGCTTATCCAGCAAATGTATGTTCTAATGTCAAGCACACGTACACGAGCTTGATGTCAAGCATTTGACAAGTGTATTTGGGCCTTTAAAAAAGAGAATAAAAATTATTTACAAAGTAATCGGTGGCTAAGCTGAAGCCGATTTTTAGCCGAAGAATTTTCGGCGGCGGTAACTACAAATATTTTCATCGGCGGCTGGCTAACAGCCGGCTAAGCCGCTTCGGCGCAGGTCTCTGCTCTCCACTATTGTGGTGTGGGTATAAAAACGTATCCCATTTACCGGTATTTACTGGAACGAACGAAATCACCATTAATTCTTTTATAAGCAGTTCCGAATACTTTCTTTCAACAATCAACCGTGATGACTTAAAAAGGGAAGCCATAAAGCTATTTTTTATAGGAACATTCAAGGAGAAGCTAAGAATACCGTAATAAACAATAAACAGCCGGACAACTGGGAACTAATAAAGAAGGTCCTAAAGTTAAGGTATCGACCAAATATGGAACCCCACCATATATACAAAAGAATAAACAATCTGCGGGTAAATAATTGGCGACCATTGTATTGATTTGACTAATATAGATAGTTTACTAGTTAACACGACTAAAGAAATGACTCAGGGTACATTACTAGATAAAATCTACGACGAACGGGATTTAGGGAATATTATGGACATAATGACTAGAAGAAGATTTGAGGATAGTTGTATTCGACCAGAATATAGAAAGAACATAACATTTAGACAAAATCGGACACAGAATGGACACAACTATAATCAACGGATGAACTATAATAGTAACTTTAATCAGGGATATAACCAACAGAATTATTTAGAACGGAATGACTTTAGACGGAATTATTGACTAGAAAATGATAATACTAAGAACAATAATGTTAATAACTCGGGACAATATAGAGTCCAGAATAACAGGGATAATAATATGTTGAATAATAATTTCCAGAAGTTCGCTCAGGTAGGAGACCCTAGGCCGAATTCCGGCCAATATCGCTGGAATCAACCCAGGCAAGACCGAATCGAACGAATGGAAGTAGATAATGTGAAAATATGCCATGGACATTTTGATAATAAGGGAAATTTCCAAGGATCCACTTGGTCGGGGAACCTAAGGCCAAATTTCAGCCGAACCAGCTCAATCAACCTTGGCAGGTCCAAAACGGATCGATAGAACAGGGCCGTGAGGAGATAAATAATAATCAGTTGGCAGGACACTCTGAGCAAAACCTATGTCAGTGTAACGTAGGTCAATTCAGACAAAGCCAGGATCAGTTTTGTTCGGGAACCTCATCGGACTGTCTACCCACAATAGAAATTACAATTAATAGAAAGAATTATATTGCATTAATAGATACAGGAGCGAAAATAAGTTTGATCGATAAGAAGATAAATAATTTTGAGAATATTTTATTAAGGGAACCAATTGAGTTTAGTACAATAACCGGGAAAGATGTAATTAGATATGAGGTGCTAACTGATGCACCTAATGAGTTTAATTTACCTATCAATTCAAAGGTTAGATGGAAATTTACTGAATTGAAGGACGAAAAATCTAGTTTTATAATAGGGTCTGATTTGATGAACGGTTTTTACACCATAATAAATTTAATAGATGGATACATATCATTTAATAGTAAATTTTGCAGATTTTTAGTAAATTCATATAGGGACATTGAAATTTGTACACTGGAAGGAAGTGAATTCGAACGGGATAGAATTCAACTGGACCATTTGAATACGGAAGAACATAGGGAAATAACGAATATTTTGAAAAGATTTAAGAATTTATTTTTTAGGACGACAACGAATGAGCAGATAAATTCTAAATTATACAGATACCCTCCACAACACGAGGAAGAGGTACGAAGACAAATAAAAGAAATGGAAGAGCAGGGAATAATTAGAAAAAGTAACTCCAGGTATTCGAGTCCTTTAATAGTAGTAACGAAAAAGGCTGACAACTCAGGTCAGAAAAAATATAAAATTGTAGTTGACTATAGAAAACTCAACGAAGTAACCATAGACGATAAATTTTAGCTTCCGAATATAGATTCAATTCTAGATAAACTAGGACGGGCTCAATATTTTACAACGATAGATTTAGCAAAGGGATATCATCAAATATTGATTGAAGAACAGGATAGAGAGAAAACAGCCTTCGTAACACCACAGGGACTCTACGAGTTCATACGAATGCCATTCGGACTGAAGAACGCACCGGCAACCTTTCAGCGATTAATGAACGAGACACTAAGGGACTACATTAATAGGACTTGCGTAGTATACCTTGACGATATCCTCATTTTTAGTACTTCACTAAAAGAACATGTGAGGGCTATAACGGACATATTTAAAGTACTGGAACAGACTAACTTAAAAATACAAATTGACAAATGCAATTTTATGAAGAAAGATACCAGGTTTTTGGGACACGTTCTGACAAGTGACTTAAGCCAAATCCGGAGAAAATTAAAGTTATTAAAGAGCTAGAGATTCCTAAAACTGAAAGACAGATAAAAAGTTTTTTAGGGCTACCACAGAAATTTTGTAAGGGACTATGCCAAAGTATCACAGCCAATAACAAAATATTTGAAAAAAGGTTTGTTTTTTTTTTTTTTTTTTTTGTCATTATTTTTTATTGAATCTTCATATATTAAATATGAACTAACAATAATTAATCAAATCTTAACCTAATACGTTATTTTATTACCTGCCAGTGCCAGACAAAATTTTCTTCATCACGGGATGAGGTGTTTATCGCTCATCTAATTGGGTAAGTGCTGCAGTGTCTCTTCTTCTTAAGCGAGTGTGGCCGCCATGATTTAAAATATTTCGAGCTAGTGGATTTGGGTGTTGTTCAAGCCTTTTTAAATATTTTATTGCATATTTTGTAATCATAGTTTTAACTAATGGCACATTGAGATCCTTATGAATGTTTGAGTTTTTAACATACCAGGGAGCTGCTGTGATTATTCGAAGAAGTTTGTTTTGGCGCCTTTGAATTTTGTCGATATTAGAGGCCGAGGCAGTGCCCCATAGTTGAATACCGTAGCACCAGATAGGCTTTAAGATAGAGTTGTAAAGTAGAAGCTTGAAATCGAGACTAAGGACAGAATTTCTTCCAATAAGTCAATGAATTTGAATGGCTTTTAGTTTCATTTGAGTTAATTTTGCCTCTATATGGCATTTCCACGTTAATCGCCGATCCAGATGTATACCGAGATATTTTACATGCGAATGTTGAGGAATTATTTGATTATTGATTGTAATAGGGGGGCAAGATTCCCGGCGCAAAGTGAATGTTATATGTACGCATTTTTGCTCATTGACCATTATCCTCCATTGTCGTAACCATATTTCTAGTTGAAATATATGATGCTGTAAGTAACGCGATGCTTCATAACGATTTTCGTGGACGCTTAGAAAAGCTGTATCGTCTGCAAATGTTGAAGTTTGTGTATAGTTGCTTGTTGGCATGTCCGAAGTATAAATTAAGTATAATAGGGGGCTCAGGATGCTGCCTTGTGGGACTCCAGTGGCAATGGGCTGAGGTGAACTTTAGAAATTTCCTTCTTTAATAATAAATTGACGACCGACTTAGTAGCTTTCTAGCAGCTTGTGTGTGTTTGCTGGTAAATTTTGCTTCAATTTATGTAATAAGCCTTCATGCCGGACTTTGTCAAAAGCTTGCGAAAGATCGATGAAGAGTGCTGAGCAATATTTCTTTTCTTCAAATGCTTTTCTTATGACATTTACTATTCGATGAGTCTGTTCGATTGGGCTGTGTTTTCTTCTAAATCCGAACTGATGGTTTGGAATACATCTATTTACACTTAAAATCAGTGTTAATTTTGAAACTAATAATTTCTCAAACAACTTTGACATATTTGATAATAAGCTAATAGGCCTATAAGACTCAACTTTTGTATGATTTTTACCTGGCTTTGGTATCATGGTAACTAAGGAAACCTTCCATTTTTGAGGATAGTATTCAAGGCGTAAAATAGCATTAAAAGTAAAAAGAATAATTTTCTTTGATATGCGAGGTAGCTCCAAAAGCATTTTATTACTGATTTTATCAATACCAGGTGCCTTCTTAGTGTTTAAGTCACAAATAGCCTTTTCGATTTCTCTTAACTCAAATCTGAGGGGAATAGCTGCTCTAGCAGCAACAGGTGGTAACTCGACCGCAATATTGTGAAATATATTTGGTGTAAATACGTTTTTCAAGTGACTAACAAACAGATTTCCTTTTTCAATATCGTTTCTTGCCCAATTACCATTCAAGTTTCTTAATGGTGGCTTAGATATAACTGGCCTTTTTAGATTTCTAGCTGCACGCCATAATGAGTAGTCAGATTGTGGAGCTGCATCAAGTTCCTTAAGATATTTTTCTAGAGAAGCCGTTTTCTGATTCTGCAGTAACTTTCTTAGCTTTTTTGTGCACTCTTTTAATAAAATCTTAAGTTGCGGAGATCTGTAAAGTTGCCACTCTCTTCGAACTCTCCTTTTTTCAGTCAAGAGCCGCTCGACATCTGAAGAATATATTTTAGTATTTTTAATCTTTTTGGGGGTATCGCTGGAATGTTGAACAGCTAGTTTCAGAAAACTGTCAAAATTGTCAATAGAGCGATCTACATAATCCGGTGTACTGAGCGGAATATTTTCTGTGCAATGGGTACTGAGATATTTTTTATATTTTAACCAATTAATCTGCGTAGCTGTCGTCGCTATGTATCCAGTCGGAGGTACAATTCTATTGGGGTTCATTATAGTAACAATTGTAGGTGTGTGGTCGGAAGATAATTCTAGGGAGGCTTCAACATGAATCGTTTCTATGGGAATGTTTTTAACCACGCCGAAATCGATGACATCTGGTATTTTTTGATGATCAGTGGGCCAATATGTTGGTTGTCCGCTCGCTACCACATTTAAATCCATTTTAGAAATTGTGTTAAATAAAACACGACCCTTTGGCGTTATATGTCGCGACCCCCAGAAGGTATGTTTAGCGTTATAATCGCCAGCGGCTAGGAAACACGGTCCTAATGATTTAAAATATTTATAATATTGGTCCTCCGATATTGAAAATCTAGGCGGAGAGTATAACGATGAAATTACTAGGTTTCTATTTAATTCCTCAACGCAAATGTTCGTTGCTTGGAGATAATCTTCACGATGATCACACATTAGGTAGTGTTTGACTCGGGTTTTTATTAAAATGGCAGAACCTCCACAAGCTCTATCTCGTGGGTCCTTGGTATCATATAGTATATAACCATTTATTTTAAACGTATTTCTTGAGGTCAAATGAGTTTCAAAAATCATCATAACATCAATTTGTTTATTTTTAAGAAAGTATTCTAATTCATTTTTATGTTGGCGGATGCCGTTTGCGTTCCAAAAACAAATTTTTAAACAGTTCATGGTTTGTTAAGTACAGCTTGCAATAACATCGATTGCATTCTAAGCATTTCCTGCATCATATTACCCATTGTGTTCGTAAAATTATTTACTGTTTGCACTAATGTTTCCATGGTTTTTTCTAAACGACTTAAATTAGAAACCGGTGTTTCATCATTACTTGGCGAGGCACCTTGCATTGGCTGATGGTTTGATTTTAGGACGTTAGCGTAAGAGGTTCTGTTATTACTAGGCTGGGGGGCTTGAATTGCATTTGTGTTGACTTGATTTGCAACCTGAATTTGAGGGGTATTTGTTTTCGGTCCAACCGTTTGCTTGACGATATTATATACAGGGCATCCTCTATAATTCGCAGTGTGATTACCGCCACAGTTGCTACACTTTTTTACGTTGGGGTCGGTTTTAGACTTATCGCAAGAAACTGTACCGTGTAGTTCACCACATACTACGCAGACAGGGGGTAAGTAGCAGTATGCCTTGGTATGGCCAAATTCTTGGCAGTTTAAGCACTGAACAGGTCCATTTTTTTTGTGCGGCTCTTCTATAGTTATTCTTCTGTAGAGAATATATTTTAAATTGTAAATAGGATGTGTTTCGTTTTTTTTAAGTTTTACGTCGCCGGGTTCAAACTCCACTCGTAAAACTGGTTGGGGAATTTTTTCTCTATTTTTAATATTTACTACATGTTTTACCTTGAAGCCTTTTTCTTCTAGGAATGTTTCAAGGTAAGGATAAATATTAAAGACCCAACGTATATAGAAGCATTCGAAAAATGGAAAACCTTAATTATAACACACCCAATTCTTAGATATCCAAATTTTGAAAAGAAATTTACTCTAACCACGGATGCATCTAACTACGCAATTGGTGCTGTCTTATCGCAAGAAGGACACCCAATATGTTTTGCATCCAGGACATTAAATAACCACGAAAGAAACTATTCGGCAACGGATAAAGAGTTTTTAGCCATATTATATATACGACCATATCTTTATGGAAGAAAGTTCCAAATTCTAACGGACCATCAACCAATTAAGTTTTTACACTCAAAATATAAAGGAAAAGATATGTCTCCGAGACATCAAAGATGGCTTCTGAAACTAGGAGAATATGATTTCGAGATAGAGTACATAAAAGGAAAGGAGAATAGAGTAGCCGATTTTTTAAGTAGAATAGAAAATGCTAATGAAGAAAAAGATGGAAACAGAAAATATTCGGGAGAATTCGGATAATGAATCAGATCTTAACATAATAGACAATATAGAAGATGATGATGTATCTATAGTAACAGTTCACTCAGCGGAGGAAAATTTGCATGATCACTTTTATATTAAAGAGGAAATAGTCAATAAATATAGAACACAAATTATATTAACAGATAACAAGATCGAGGAAATGAAGATTTTACACGGTAAAAGAATTATTTTTATAGCAGAAGCCGATTTTAATAGAATGGGAGAAATATTTAGAAAATATATCAACAAGGGAAAGATAGGCATATTTTCGGAATTGTCCGAACATAGTTATAATATGGTTCAGGAAAAGTTAATAGAAATGTTCTCTAATGACAAACAGATAAAATTTATAAAGTGCACTATGCGGGCACAAGATATAGAAACCGAGGTAGAGGCAGTTAAACAAATATCTCTTTACCATTTTAGAGAAAGTATGCACTCAGGCATTATTGAAACATATAATCAGATAAAATACAAAATATACTATCCGAAGCTAATGGAATTAATTCAAATAGTCATTAATCAATGTGAAATATGCCAGGAAGTGAAGTATGATAGGAGACCAATTAAGCCAAAATTTGCAATTACGGAAACACCATCGGGGAAGAACGAAATTATACATATAGATACTTATGTAATTAAGGGAAACCATTTTTTTAATATATAAATTTTCCAAATTCGGAGCAGCTTACCCAATCAACGACAGAAATCACGTAATAATTATAGAACAATTAGAAGATCACTTTGCTAAAATAGGAAAACCCGGAATGATAATGGCGGACAATGAATTTAAAGCTATCAGAGTAAAAGAATTTTTAGAAAAGGAAAACGTTGAATTACATCTAACTAAACCAAATAGTCATACAGGTAACGCGGACATAGAGCGTTTGCATAATACAATTGCTGAAAAATTTAGAATATTGAATAAAATAGAGAAGGAAATCCCAACGAAACAATTGATTCAGAGGGCTATTCGAAATTATAACAACCGCTATCATTCGAGCATTAAATGTACACCTAGTGATGTCCATTCGGGGAAAATTAACTAAAATACAGTTAGAAAGAATTTAGAAGATAACAAAAGAAAAATAATAAATAAATTGAACGAAAATAGGGAAGAGTATACGGAAAATAGAGAGGAAGGATGTGTTAAAAACTATAAGGCAGTTAGACATAAGGAACAACCAAAATACAGAAAATCCAAGTTAGACAGAGTACATAATTGTAAAATTAAACGTCCTTTAAAATTTTCAGATATGGACAAAAATGATGACAATACTAATAGGGATACCGATAATTAAGGGAATGATGACTACAGAACGTCTGACAAATCAAATGGGATTTATAGATATTTGTGTGAAAAATAAGGAAATCGTTAATGAATCGGACATAATACTACATATAATTAACCTAAACGAAATAAGGACATTCTGAATAACATAACGGAGAATATTATTTTAATGTAAGAAGAGAATAAAAATTTGCTTCAGTTAGAATTAATGGACACAAATTAATGACTTTAATACCGAAACGAGACAGACAAAGAAGGAGACTCATAAATGGAATAGGAAGTATGTTAAATTAAAATAACATACGAGCATAACTACCCGCTTGAGTACTTGTAGGATACTAAATTTTATTTACAAAATTATTCTTAAGTACTAACATTGAAAACCTTAAACCTAACTAGAACTGATAAGCTACGATTGTACACATGCACACACTAGCGACCCTTAATTTATTACTCGTTAAGTGTTTTATGATCATGTTTAGGCACATGCGTATTTTAGTGATAAAAACAAAAGGTTTCGTTATCTGTGTTAGTGTTTGTCTAAATAATCAATTACACAGAATTACATACATATGGAAACTAAATCATCTCTTACTCTAATGACCTTTTTTATCTTTTATTCTTAGAACTAATGGAAATTTCTTTTTATGGGAAATTCCATCTCCACTAAATTATCTCTTATTCTAATGACCTTTATTGTCTTTTATTCTTAGAACTAATAAATATTATCTTTTAATAATAAACATGTTCAATTCTGAACATTCTGCCGGGCCTCCAGAGGAGCTGGAGCCGAGAAATCTAATTTTACTACAGTATTATTACTGCGGCAACACTGATATTTAATATACATACAAAACAAAATTAGAATACCAATTATAATTAATATCAAAGATGCGTGTCCTGATACAGTATGAGTTGAATTCTTTTTAATTCAACGTGGGATGCCTTCATTTTTTCGACTGCATTTTTTAAATAGTTCATCTCCTTTGTGTTGTTGATAATTGTCAAGTCTAAAGGTTTCACCAACTTGTTTTGTGCTTGATGGAATTCCACGCCCCATGAAGTTGCCTGAATTGAAGAATTCTTCTTGGTCACAAAATATCGAGAAGCAGCTAATGTTATTCCTGCGTATACCGCTGTACATCCAGCCGGCAAATCCAATATTCCTTTGGAAGGTAATGTTAGCCAGTCATGTTTATTATTACCGCAATCTACGCTCACCGTTGATTGATCAAATATAGTAAATATCCATTTATTTTCCATGTGTAACTTTTTCCATATACTTTTTTTATGTGTGTACTCTTGGAAATAACATTCTGCATGCCTGGATTGCTTTAATGCCGAAACTTCACATGAACGCTCCACAGCAGGTTTCCATGAGTAACTTTCTTTACAATTGTACTGTTCTTGAGAGCTTCTTGAACATGTATTAAGCTGAGATTGTGACATCAAAAAATATAAATTTGTTGCAAAGTTATACACTATGTAGTCTCCGTCAACTATAGGTATTATTGCAGAGTTATTTCCTTCGACTGGTAGACGAATTATTTCGTATATTTCAGAAGTATGAGTTTTATATAAAGGGATTTCTGCTTGGATTACTAGACGGTTGTCCATTATGATACCTTTAGCTTCCATTGAACTGTAAACTTCTTTCAATTCTGTGCTAGTTTTCGTTCCTGGCAAGACTACCCCATCTGGCAATAACTTCTTTATGTTTGATAGTTCCTCTTGTAGCTGTGCAGTTGTTAAAAGAAGGAGGTTGACGTGACCATGGTTAACATCAATTAGCAAATCCATGATTGATGATTGAACTTCATTGTACTCATCGATCATTACATGTAGCTGAGTAATCATGACTTGAAACATAATAATTAATCGCTCAGAATTGGTAGTGTTTTCGACTTCATTGTAGAATGTCTTCAGCTGCTGGTATATTCCATTAAAATTTCTGTTTATTTCTTCGATGGTTTTCTTCAGCACATTTATTGTAGAGTTTACAATTGATGTCTGCTGCTTTGCAAGCTGTTGCAATTTTCCTTCATTCTGGAAAATATTTCGCATATTCTCTTCCATTAATCTGCGATCCTCAGCATCCATCACTCCAAAAAGCACATGGTATATTGAACCAACAAATTCGAAAGGTGATCGTTTCTGTCTTTCCTTTTTTATGAAATAGTTGTTGTTTTGCTCCAACATGTTATATCTGCGATTGACTAACCATACCAGACTTTCGCATGTTTCTTGATAGTTTCCTAATACGTCACATTGGTTCTCAATTTTTTCTTTTAATCTTTTAATTCGTGATATTTCTTCATGGTATTGGTGTAAGTCGTAATGGATAATCAAGGTCCATCTGGAATTGATTATATTCATTGTTCCAACATTATCCAGATACAATGCAGTATTCAATGGAATTTCTTTAATGCCAGCACCGGCATTATCTTTAAGTGAAGAGGAGTTTACGAGTGTTATTGCAGCTAGAAACCATATACACCACAATAATGGTTTCAGGAATATGCTTTTCTCTGCTCGTTTGACTTTTATGTTAAAACTTCTTACTGTATCTTGTTCTCTATTATCTGATTCTTCTGAGATCGGGAGTTCGATTAGTTTATGAATAGGTCTTTTTATTATGTTATTCTGGAATTTTAGCTTCACTACTCGTACTTTCCCGTCTTGTCCTTTATATCCTTCTATTATTCTCGCAAGTGGCCACCTTGCTGGATGGGTGTTTTCATTTCTAATCAACACCACTGCACCTTCTTTCAGATTTTCAATAGGATGTCTCCATTTATTTCGTTGTTGAAGTGTCACAAGGTATTCATCTTTCCAGCGATTCCAAAAGTCCTTTTTGAGCCGCTGAATAAGTTTCCATTTATTTAATGATGTTACAGCAGAATCTCCAATGTGTTCTCCTGCTTCCAGCAGCGGTCTCCCAATGAGAAAGTGTCCTGGTGTTAATACTTCTACCCCATCAACGTCATTAGCGCCTAATTCAACTAATGGCCTAGAGTTTAAAACTGCCTCTATTTGTGCCAGCAAGGTACTCATTTCTTCAAACGTCAATTTAGTTTCGCCTAGTATTCTGTTGAGATGATATTTCATTGATTTGACTCCGGATTCCCAAATCCCTCCAAAGTGAGGGGCTGCCGGGGGAATAAAATGCCATTCAATTTTTTGTTCAGCAAGGATAGGAATCAGTGTTTTATTTTTTTCAATTGCTGCCTTATAATCAGCATTTAGTTTTTTATTGGCTCCTACAAAATTGGTTCCGTTATCGGAATACAATTTCGAGCTTATTCCTCTTCTTGAAAAAAATCTTCTTAAGGCTGCGAGGAATGCATCTGCTGTCAAATCACTTACAACTTCTAAGTGAATGGCTTTGGTTGCCATGCAAATAAAAACTGCAATATAACCCTTGTAGGACTTTTGACCTCTACCTCTGGAACACTTTAAATGTATTGGACCGGCATAGTCCACTCCAGTATGAGAAAAAGGTTGGGATACATTTACTCTATACTCCGGTAAATTTCCCATTAATTGTTTCGCATCCTTTTGTTGATAGCGAACACATGTTGTACAATTTCTAACACATTGCTTAATAGCTGATTTTATTCCAAGTATCCAGTATTTGCGTTTAACTGTTGATTCCGTAAGCCTATTTCCACCGTGTAGTGTTAAACTATGGGCTTGACATATAATTAATGATGAAAGCTTAGATTTTTTCAAAATGATTGGGTGTTTGTGATTGTATTTTAACTTTGAATTACATAGCCTCCCACCGACTCGAAGAATTCCGTCTTTGTCTATAAATGGAAAAAGACCCGCTATTTTGCTTTTGTTATTTACTGGAAGTTCCTTTTTTAGCATCAAAATCTCTTCATGAAATTCATCTTGTTGATAATTAATAACTATAATTTTATCTGCTATTTCAAGTTCTGGAACTGTTAGGTATTGCGGATAATTCTGCTTCTTTTTTAATTTATTTATAAATCGAAGTACATAAGCAACAATTTTTCGTAATTTACTTAAATTGGAGCATTTGTTTACCAATTCCTTAAGAGCATTACGGCCTTCTGGTCCTGTTACAGTCATCAAAGTAGTCGTAGATTTCGTTTCTTCGTATTTCGGCCATAAGTCGGGAGTTTTTTGTAACCACTTTGGACCAGTCCACCATAATGAATGAGATATAAATTTTTCGGCATTGATACCTCTGGAAGCAACATCTGCTGGATTGTCTTTAGTGTTTACGTGATTCCACTTCCTTAAATTAAACCCGAATTTCTTTAGCTGATATTCAATTTTACGCTGAATACTTTTGCATTGTTGAATTGTATCTGCTCCAGTCATCAAATCGTCCATGTAAAAGTCTTCTTTTATTATGTTGTGAACAAGTATATCCTCTTCCTTACAGCTATCAGCTATGTAGAACAGTGATCTTACAGCAAGAAATGGTGCAGACGCTGTGCCATACGTAACAGTATTTAATTTGTATTCCTTTATAGGATCATTTGTGTTTTCTCTCCATAAGACATGTTGATAAGATTGATCTTCTTCTACAATCTTAACTTGACGGTACATCTTTTCCACATCCGCTGTCACTACATATCTCCACAACCTCCACTTTATGACGATGTCAAAGATATCCTTTTGAAGTTTCGGGCCCGTAAACATTGTATCGTTTAAGCTATTGCCGTTTGATGTTTTAGCGGACGCATCGAATACTACACGTAATTTTGTTGTTAGACTGTTTTCTCGTATTACCGGTTGATGCGGTAGGTAGTACTTTCCACTATGGCTCTTATTTACCTCTGTCATGTGACCCAGCTCTAAGTATTCTTGCATAAATTTGACGTAGTCCTTTTTTAGCTTTATGTTGCGATCTAGTCTTCTTTCTAATGATAGAAACCTGGCTAACGCTTGTTTTCTGGATTGGCCCAATTTTGCCATTTTGGTTAATCATTGTAGTTTTTTCGAATATTTCTAGGCAGTGTTTATCTTCAGAATTTTCTTCAGCATTTGGAAGCTCTTCAAGCTCCCAAAACCTCTCCAGATTGGTTACGGCTGACAAAAATTTGTTATTATTGCTGTTATTAGTATAGACTCCTGTTAAAATCCAACCCAATTTTGTAGATTGAGCCACTAAGCCATTCTTTTTGCAAACTCCTTCTTCTAGAATATCGCCAAATACGTCAGCTCCAATCAGGATATCAACTCTATCTGACTTATTGTACATTGGATCAGCTAGAACGTAGTTGTCCCACTGACTGAGATCAATTTTAAATGATTTATCAGGTTGTGGTCCTGAAATTAAAGGTAGAACTACCGCATCTGTACTTATAACTTGGTCACTATAGAAGCGTGGTTGAATTAATAGTTTCACCATTGCCTTTGATGTGGCCACTATTGTACTTCCAAGTCCTTGTATGTTAGTTTTGCACTTAATTCTGGGAAGTCCTAATATTTGTGAAGCTTCTTCTGAAAGTGCTGTAATTTGTGATCCCTGATCAATTAGTGCTCTTAGCATAATTAATTCTCCACTTGCTGCACGAACTTTTACCTGTGAGGTCGCTAGCAGTGTTGTTGTAGTTGTGTTTGGTTTTTTTATCATCATTGATTTTGATGTACTAGATTTTGGTTCCTCGTTTTTTTCCTCATCTTTATGTAGCAGCTTATGGTGTCCTTTTCCGCAAATACCGCATTTAGTTTTATTAGAACATTTCCTATCAAATTTGTGGTTAATGCATGTGAAGCATAATTTATTCTTATAAGCGATTCTTCTGCGGTCAGCCATTGGTAATGTTAGAAACTTTCTGCATACACTCGTTAAATGGCCATTCATGTTGCAGTAAAGGCACGCTTGTTGTGCCGTGTAAAGTGTGTTGGAAACTTTTGTATTGTCACCCACTTTTTTCTGGTACTTATATCCTTGGCGCTTCGTAACTGCTTCCAAGGCTTGAACTTGTTGCTCCAAAAATTTCAAAACGTCATCAAGACTTTGAATTTCTTTTGTTTTCTTAACATTTTGTTCATAATACCGGAGACCATCATTGTCTAGTTTTCTGATTACAATACGAGCAATAAACGGTTCAGCATCCGTTATCTTCACATCCATTCCCTTAAGCGCATAAATGCAACTGTTTGTTGTATCCAATAACTGCTTTACACTTGCGGATGACTCGCTGTTGACCATTGGTTGATCTAGTAGTTTGTCGACTTGGTTGGTAAACAACAGCCTTCGATTCTCGTATCTTTGTTTGAGAATTTCAAAAGCCGCCACATAGTTTATATCCGTCACTTTCAGGTGTTGAACTAGTTTCTTAGCTTCACCTTTTAGTGCTGTCACCAATCGATACATTTTCTCCACATTAGAGAGATAATTGCAGTCATGCACAAGGCTCTTAAACATATCATGAAATGGAGCCCAATCATTTATGTCTCCATGAAACTCAGGTATTTCTATTTTACCTAAGTTTGAAATGCCACTGGCATCAATTCTTGGCTCATTGGCCTGTTCCCTTGAAGGATTTTTTAAGTTTTTTGCTTGTAATGCAAGAGCCATGTAATACTCGTCCTCAATATCTTCCTTGAGGATACGCACTTCTTTAGTGCTATTAAACTCGCATAGTTTTTTATAAACGTCTTCCAATGCTAAAAATCGTTTTTTTATTTGCTGCGTCTTTATGTCCAGTAGCTCGTTGGATGCATCAGATACTATTGTATGTAGTTCTGATATCCTTTCGCGCATCCATTCTACCTTTTCGATAAATTCTTCCAGCAGTTCTTCGGCTTTTCCTTGGACATTGGTAATGTCCTTGTTTTCTTTTTTACCGGCTATTGATTGCGTCCATTGGCTTCCTGATGATGAAGTACTGGCTTTTATTACCTGCTTATTTTGCTGGTGAACAATTTCCTGATGTTTATCTAGCTCTTCTTCATTCATGGCTTGTTGAATTAATTCAATATTTTCTGCTATTACATCCTCTATTGATTCAAAATACTTTTGTTCAAAGTAATCTTCAGATGTTCTACCTGTTGTCAAAAGTGCTGTATTATTTGCCTCAAATTCAGCTCGAATCTGGTCAATACGTTTAGACACCTCAGGAATTCTTATAGCGCGAATTGTTTTCAAGCTTAGTTTTGTCCGAATTGTAACTAGCTCGTCGCCCAACTCTTTTTGGCGTTCAAATAATTTTGCTTTATTAGCCATTGCTAATATGCTTTATATTATTAATGTTTATAGAAATAATATCTGTGTATTTAGATAATTATTCACAGCACAATCCCTGTTTTAGCAGAGATTGACGCTTTTTTTTTTTAACTCACAATCCCTGTTTAAGCCGAGATTGACGCTCTATAACTTTTTTGTATACTTTTTTAAAATTTTTATTTTTCAATAATATCTAACGCTTTGTTAAATTTATTATTCTTTAAATTTTATTTTCCACACTGGTATTTTTCTCTCTCGAAGGACCAAATGTTAAATTAAAATAACATACGAGCATAACTACCCGCTTGAGTACTTGTAGGATACTAAATTTTATTTACAAAATTATTCTTAAGTACTAACATTGAAAACCTTAAACCTAACTAGAACTGATAAGCTACGATTGTACACATGCACACACTAGCGACCCTTAATTTATTACTCGTTAAGTGTTTTATGATCATGTTTAGGCACATGCGTATTTTAGTGATAAAAACAAAAGGTTTCGTTATCTGTGTTAGTGTTTGTCTAAATAATCAATTACACAGAATTACATACATATGGAAACTAAATTATCTCTTACTCTAATGACCTTTTTTATCTTTTATTCTTAGAACTAATGGAAATTTCTTTTTATGGGAAATTCCATCTCCACTAAATTATCTCTTATTCTAATGACCTTTATTGTCTTTTATTCTTAGAACTAATAAATATTATCTTTTAATAATAAACATGTTCAATTCTGAACAAAGTATGTCTAAATGGTTATTTGGAACAATGGACGAAGAGGAAAGGCGGAACATACAAAACCATCTTTTAAACATTAATGAAATAACGGAAAATAATAACCAACAAATATTAATTAATGATTATTTTAATGACACTCTAAAATTTATAAATTTGAAGAGAACAAACATTTAAAAGATCTAAAAATAAGCACACATTGTATAATAAAAAAGGACTGTCAATTGATAAAAAAATAAAGAATTTGAGATATTAGAATTAGATATAGATACAATTGTAATTAAAAACGCAAATAATATTAAAATAAATCAAACTTGTAATACTGAAAAAATTGTCTTAAATGGAAATTATCTAATTAGTTATAATAATTGCTCAATTAGAATAAAAGATTACTACTTCTCAAATATTGTGGAAAATATAGAACAAAAACAAATATTTAACAGCATTGAAATATTAAAAAATTTTGCTAATAAAATTACATTTGAACAAATTGAACTAGAACATCAATCTAACGTAAGAAATATCAAAGATTTAAAATACCATAAAAAAATAATATACAGTTTTAACATTTCAATTTTTATTGTAATAATTATCAAAGCATCAATATAATTTTTATTATTAAACACAAATATATAATTGTAAAATTAAATAAAAGAACAAAGGAGAATTCTTATCTAAAAGGGGGAGTAGTTACATATCTAGATATTAATAAAGAAAAACCTATACATAAAGCCGACGAACTTGTAACTAAAATAAGTGCTGATGCAACTTTAGACAAGTTCGTCGACTTTTTAAATAAAATAGGTCAAAATAAATAAACAGAATTGCGAAATCAATTTGTAAACTAAACATTTTTAGCATTAATGATGACAATTAATAATTTTGAAATAAACATAAAATAGGTCAAAATAAATAAACAGAATTGCGAAATCAATATTAATGATGACACTTAGTCATTTTGAAATAAACTTATTGATTTCGCAATATCACAATAAAATTATTAAGTTAAATATTAAGAATTGTAAGTAAAGAGTTAGTCTTGTTCTTCAACTCAACCAATAAAATCTTTTTTAAAAACTCAAACGTCGGTCTTGTTTATTAAAGTCGTGTGAAAAAGGCCCAAATCAGTTGCGAGGGTATCTTTCGAAGAAAGAGACAGAAAGCTTTTTTGGTAGTAAAGTGGCAAGGTATAAAAGCAGGCCGCAAAAGTCAACACAAATGGCGTGATCAAAACAAAAATAACAAATCACAAACCACGTTAAACAAATGCATTAGTTCAGCAAACTTTGCTTTTTGTGCAAAAAAATGTATTTAGTAATATTGTTTTGTTTTATAATGTTATTTACTTACTTCAATATTATTTACTCGTGTTATAGTGAACTTAAGAGTTACTTTTTACAATACTTTTGCAAATAAATCTTAACCAAATAAATTTGTGTTCAATGTATTGCGGCATAGAAGATGATGGAAAGAGAAATGCAAAAGGGCAGATTTCTTTGAAAGGGACAAATCTTCCGTCTCGTGACAGTTCTGCAGTATTTTGTGGTAGACACTTTGGTTACTTTCCTGGATACCGCGGGAGTTCTTAAAGATGCAATAATTGTGGCGTTTTCAAGGCTGGAATGAAAAGTTTAATTATAGAGTGGAATGAAATCTACTCACAAGAAGGAGGATCACCTTCTCTCTGAGTTCCTCTACACGATTTGTTAACAGTTCTCTCCCAATTATCATGGATCTTAGCTCCGAATCCATTGCTGATGTCTTCAGTCCTGCGGCTGCAGGATCATTGCTAATGCTGACGATGTTGCCATTTTTGTTAGGGTAAATTTGTTTGTAGCGATATGGGAAATCCTACAGGGCGATATTTCCAAATGGGTTGGGCCTATGGGACTTGGTATAAATACGCATAAGACCGAACTGGTCCTTTTCACTCAAAAGTATGGGACGCCCCACATCCGACCTGTTATCCTAAATATCACCCAGATAGAATTGGCAAAGAGTATGGTGGCCAATATTAAATAGAAGGATCCACTTAAGAAGGCAAAGGTGCAGAGAATGACAAAGCTCGTATTACAGGGGCTCTTCGCAAAACTCCTACCGGTGCGCTGGATGTTATTCTCCTTCTGCCACCCTTGGATGTGGTGGGGAATAATATGCCGACAAACTCGACAATTCGCCTCATATGCACCCCCAACAACGGAGTAAAAATAGTTGCGGATACAGCAGGGTTATAAACACGACAATAATGGACCGGTGGATTGACCTTACCACCCTAGTTTTGGATCTCAATCATCGCTACAGAACTCTATTACCAAGTCGAAATGCGTGGAGTAACGGTGTTTCAGGCAGGAGAAGAAGAGTAAACTTCTACACGCATAACTCTTCCAACTCTTTTAAGTTTGAAAATGAAAGAAAACTTTGTGATATTTTTTAAAAACATTTCAACATTTTTAATTTTTATTTTCGAATTTATTCTATGAGCTAAATTTCAGTTATGTAAATTCGAAAAAAAAAAATTAAAAATGTTGAATATAATATAAAGTAACCTTCGGAAGGAAATAATTCCCAGTTTCTATTTGTTAAAAACATTTCATAACATTTGAAACACATTTTTTTGTTATATGTGCAAACAAAGTTTTTCTTGATAATTATAAATATTTGGCTTTGCTTTTGATAAATAAGTATACATAAGACATAATATTGCATTTAATCCACTAAAAACTATTGCAGTTTAAATTAGGTTCTATTACGTATGTATCAATAAGATATAACCCAACGGTAAAACTCAGAAACAACAACGATAACTCCCTAAGACAGGAATATAGAAATGTGGCCAAAATGGTCAAACGAGTCGCCCGCAGAGATAAACGTAACTATATAAATAGCCTTGCCGAACAAGCTGAAGAGGCATCTGCGACCAACAACATGCGGAAGCTCCACCAAATAATAGGCGAACTCACCAATCACAAGGCGAAATGTCAACAACCAATCAGGGATAGAAATGGCACTCTACTTACCACTAATGAACAACAGTTGGAAAGATGGAGACAGCATTTCGAAGAAACGAGTAATTCCGTACCACAGAGTTATCATACACCAAACTTTATTTTGCCAAACAACAACACTCTTGCAATATCCTGCAGCGCACCAACAGTCCGTGAAATTGAAGAAGCAATAAGCAAACAAAAAACCAACAAAGCTGCTGGTGAAGATGGTATGTATGCAGTACTGCTACTAGCTGACCCTCAAATGACAGCTAAGCTTCTTCATCCCCACCTACAACAAGCCTGGCAAGAAGAACATTTCCCTTCTACGTGGAAAAAAGGCGTTATAATAAAAATTCCAAAGAAAGGCGATCTACGTGACTGCGGCAATTGGAGGGGCATAACTCTTCTGAATATGATTTATAAGATAACTGCCAACATAGTACAGAAGCGAATACAGAAAAAACTAGAGAGTAGCCTAAGAGAAGAACAAGCTGGGTTTCGTCCTGACAGAAGCTGCATCGACCAGTCCAACACTCTTCGAATAATCATCGAACAATGTATTGAATGGCAAACTCCTTTATAAATGGTTTTTGTAGATTTCAAAAAATCTTTTGACATGATGAACAGGTCTTCAATATGGGCGTGTCTTAAAAAGAAAGGTGTTCCCGACAAACTCATCAACATCATTAGAGCGTTATATGATGGTTCTGAAGTATCAGTCCTCCACAACGGCACCTGCAGCAACACTTTCACTACAAATGCTGGGGTAAAACAAGGTTGCCCTCTTTCGCCACTACTCTTTACTATTGTATTGGATGAAATAACGAGAGAAGTGTGTTCCATCAAAAGATCTTGACTTTGCGGATGATATATGTTTGTTATCACATAAGATCAGTGATATGCAATCAAAGTTAGACAGACCACCTCCAAGAACTAGCAAAGAAAGTTGGCCTAGAAATCAACGTTGCTAGAACAAAGGCTATGAGAATGAATAACAATAGCTCACATCATATTTAATTGAACAACCAACGCATCGAATACGTCAACAAATTCTGTTACCTAGGTAGCATAATAACAACTTCAGGCGGAACAAAAGACGACGTAGCCAATCGAATCAATCGAGCAAGAGCAGCATTCGGTAGACTAAACGCGGTCTGGCGCTCAACACAAATATCTAGGAACACCAAACTGAGGATATTCAAAGCGTGTGTCAAATCCATTTTGCTTTATGGTTGTGAAACCAGCACCCGTATTCCGTAATTCGCTTAGCTAAATCTCTATCGCTAAAATGCCTTAGAGAATACAAAATTTAAAAATTTTAGTGATGACAATAAAAGCTAAAATTGCGGCGAATTAAATTGTTATGGCATTGCTTTTCATAAGGACCCAGAATATATCTACTTTATAGGGTGTAGGATCAATATTGTAGAAATTACAAACGGAATGACAAAGTTATATATACCCTTTTACCTTCGGTGAAGGGTATAAAAAAAATAATTTTTGGGATTGCAGTATTTTGATCATAACTTAGCCATTTTTAAACCGATTTGAAAGATTTAAATACCGACGTGCTTAGGAAGAAATTTACCATTTACTTGACTTAAAAAGTTTGGACTCGGGAAGATCTATGATTCCCGAAAATGGATATTTTAATAAAAAATATTTTATTTTGGCCATAACTTTTTTGTGTCTGAACCGATTTTCCCGAGTCTTGTGTAAAATATGTTCTACTAAAAATTTCCAATATTTTGGTATGTAAGTCATATCCATAGGACATATGGTAGCCTTAAAATTTTTTTATACAATTTTTAATTTTTTTTGTACGGGAGGTACCACGCCCACTTCTCCAATCCCGCCCACATTTTGTAGGATGGTGTGTATTGGCAGCCTAATTTTGTGTACCTAGTTTGGAAGATTTGGCTTTTTCCGTTCACCAGATATACAGCAAAAAGTAATAAAAATACAACAACCACAAGGGATTTTTGGGAAAAATTAGAGGTAGTCGTGGTTTTTTGCTCATATCTCAGCCATTTGTGGACCGATCTGGCTGAATTTCAATAGCAAAATTATAATAAGAATACCTGACAGAAAGATACCCCAACGAAGCTCCCATCATATCTGGGGGCTTCGGAAAACCCATTTCAACAGACAGACGGACAGACGGACAGACGGACAACCGGATTTGAACTTCGCTTTTCATAAGGACCCAGAATATATCTACTTTATAGGGTGTAGGATCAATATTGTAGAAATTACAAACGGAATGACAAAGTTATATATACCCTTTTACCTTCGGTGAAGGGTATAAAAACAATAATGTAAATCATTTTAGTTGAGTTTTGTTCATTAAGGAAGATAGGTACTTGTGCTTAAAAGTTTTATTTTATTATAAATTTTTATTTGCAATATATTTTACAATATTTAGCAAATTTGATTATTTCAATAAAAAAATATCACATGTATTATTAAACTACAATAAGTTTAATAAAATAAAAAGTTAAGTGTTGTTTCATTTTCTTCATTGGAGATCTAATACATACATATGTACATAAAACCTATTCAGTATTCTAATTTCATTTGTAAGGAAATATTCCTTAATGTTTTAGGCTGATAGCCCTTCAATATGACCTTTAATCAAAGGCATTTGTAGAAAGATGGTCTAAAAAACCTTTAAATGTACCTTTTTTAAAAACCATTCAAGATAACCTTTTTTCTAAGGCCTTTTGACAGCCATTCTCTGGAAAGCCATTTTTTTGAATGCCTTTAAGAAGCGCTGGCGAAAGAAAGGAAAGCGGAAGGCCTTCCCCGCAATGACAACGCGTGTAAAAAAGATATGAGTATAGAATGGGGCGAGAAGGCCTTGTTTATCCAAAAGAAGGGGTACAGAGGCCTTCTAGAAGGCCTCCGTACTCCTTCTTTTTCCCGCTGGGAAGTTTATACCCTTTTTCACAAATATATGTGTACTGATGTTAACACATTTACCTACACTTGTACATAAATTGCACTCATACTTACATAAACAAATATGTTGTAGTATTTTGCATTTAAAGTAAATAAAGTAAATTACATCAAATTTTAATATGACAACCTTATGAATTCATGTAAGGACGTAAATTGAAAACACGTCATTGTGTTTTTTTATTTTAAATATTAACAAACTGCACTGTGATTTATATAGTATAAGTATTATACAGAAAAGTTATTCTAAATGTAACTACAGGTCAAGCATCCACCAAAAATATGAACTAACAAATTATAAAAAAAGTTTAATAATTTAACTAAAAATTTAAAAAATTCAGCCTATTATTCAAATATCTTTAAAAAACCTAAATAACTTATACAGTATTTTTCGTTAAGCTGCATTTCACTTAACTGCATTTTTTGCCTATCTGCACAAAATACAAAGCATTGTGAATGATGGCTAAATTTTGTTAGAAACAAAATCGTGTACGCGCATTTTGCCTAAGTGCATATTTTGGATAACAGCATTCGATTTTTGGTCAACAATTTTTATTTTTAATACAAAATATTATTTTTAAGTGCCTCATAAAAAAAATGTATCATATCGCTATTTTATGAAAAAGATAGGCAACAAATTTAATTTTGAAATAAAAATTTAAATTGAAAATACATTTGATCTGGCAGATGTGTTTGTGTGTGCACCCTCCATCACTATAGTGGTGAATGAGCGTGTACTTTGTTAGTAATTCCGTGTGCAACTTTTTTATTAGACATCTCAGACCCAATAAAATATATATGTATATTCTGGCTCCTTGAGTAATTCTATGTCGATTTAGCCATGTCAGTATGTCTGTTCGTAAGTTGAAAGCACGCTCACTTTCGAAAAACTCAATAAAAAAGAACAAATTTGGTGTCAAATTGCTTGAAGTTATCCTATGCAGAAAAAATAAGCAAACAATTTGTTGAGTTTGTACCTATTACCAAAATGATGATATAGATTACTAAAAATTGTAAAAATTTTAAATTGTGAATTTTTTTCAATAAATTATTTTTTTAATTTTAATTAAAACAAGTTAGAGTGCTTTATTCGGCTGTGCCGAATCTTTGATACCCTCCACCGACACTTTGAATGTTTTAGGAGTAATATCTGTATGATGTCTATTTATTATTATAATCTTTGTAAAGTCAGACATCTGCATTAAAATTTGTTGCGGTTTAGACCTATATAAAATTATTGACCGACAATCAGAATCAATTTTAAGCTAAGATCCCACTATCGGCGCCATGTACCAATTTTTTTCTTATTTCATGTGCCGATACTGTGAACGGTCAATATTTTTTAATTTGCGACAATCTGTGCCGAAATTGTGCTGACTGTGGACAATCAAAATTAACCTTGATGCGCCGATAATGTGAACACTCTTTTGCACAATGTGGAGCAATCAAATTGTTTAATATGTACCGATTTTTATCGGCCACTTTTGTGCCGATCACAGTCGCCAATCAGCGCCGATACAAGGGATGGCAAAACGAAATTTTTAAAGTGCACCAACTGGCTACTAAAATTTTACTTTTTTGAGCTTAATTGTACCAAAATTACATTTGTTTTATCTTTTATTTATGTATTAAAACAGTTAAATAGTACATTTGTACTGTTAAATGAAAGAAAACAATTTGCTGTAACGAAAACATTGCAGTTGTATCGATGTTGCCATCCCTGCTTTGTAAACATCTGTTTACAGAACAACAATTACAAAAAAAAAAAAAAAAACAAAACAAGTGCAGTAAGTTTGAATAAAATTTAATACTTTTTTAATTTTATATTAATATATTATTTAAAATTGCTAGGAAACTAATAATGGAATATTCAGACGGAGAATTTTGCGAATTTTTAAAGTAAAATTATGCCGCCAACAAACAAATAAACCAAAACATATGATTAAATTGGCCCAAATAACACGATAGTGTGACCGCATTGTACCGATTATTGTCGCAATTAAGTTTTGGCCGATATGAACCGAAAAAAATTCTCACAATGTGCGACGATAATGGGACCACCCAAGAATAAACTGTGCAATTTTTTTTAATGTGCGCCGATACAGCACAATAAAAATCGTCACAGATTGTGCTATTTGAGCCGATAGTGGGATCTTAACTTTAAAAAGCTTGAGTAGAATATCAGTTTAACCGAACTTAAATGATTTTGCATAACATTTTTTCTGACCATATGAAGCTAAACTGGAATAAAGTTTACCGCGTATTTAATTATTTTACCAGAGTGGGCTTTTAATCAGGCCTATGGTAAGTTATGCACCGATCTTCACCAAATTTCACAGTGTCATTTCTGGTTCTATAAATCCTAGTTTTGTATGCCTAAGACCATAATTAATAATGTTATCATAACAAAATTTGGATCGTTTTATAGGACTAGAAATGATACTGCGAAGTTTCGTGAAGATCGGTCCATAATTTACCCTAGGCCCCATATAAACCTTACTTCCGGAAAACAGTTTAGTACGCATGAATCCGTAAAAAATAATGCTATCATAACAAAATGTGGTACATAAAAGTTTTATATAACTAGGAAAAAGACTGTGAAATTTCGTAAAGCTCGGTCCATAATTTACCCTAGGCCCCATATAAACCCTACTTCCGGAAAACAGTTTAGTACGCATAAAAGCGTACAAAATAATGCTGTCCATAACAAATTTGATATAAACTTTCTAAACTTTCTAAACATTCTTCCAGTTTAGCTTCATATGGACAACAAAAAATGTTATGCAATTTAGCAGCCTTCTGAAATTCACCGCAAACGCTAAAACTAATTGCTCCGCTGTATTGAAATTTATGTTTTTTATTTCCAGAAATCACTCTGCAGAATTTTGGGATGATTGGCTCATAGCTTTCCATGGCTCCAATATAATTTGACCCCTGAAAATCATTTAAGTTCAGCTTAAAACTTGCAGACGTTGTTGAGGATCTCAGGTCAAGTCTCGATCAAAATATGATATCCTTTCTTATTCTTCTAGACCATAGCAAAGCATTTGACATAGTTGTCCATCCAATCTTAGTAAAGAAACTCGAAAAACTGTTCTATTTTGCAAGCTCCGCATGTAGCTTACTATCTTTATACCTTACTAACAGATCCGAAGGCGTACAATTAAACGGAAAATTGTCTAACCCGCTTGATGTGAACAGAGGCGTTCCACAAGGATCAATTCTTGGGCCCCTTCTATTTTGTTTATACATAAACGATTTACCTAAAGTTACGATTAACACCAAAGTACACATGTATGCAGATGATGCACAACTTTATACTAGCACCAATGTCGCTGACATTCAATCATGTGTAAATAGCATTAACATTGATTTAAATCACATCAACAACTGGGCTAATGATAATAGTTTACTCATTAATCCTTCAAAATCGAAATGTATTTTTGTTTCAAAAAGTAAAATAACATTAGATGATCAATTTCAAATTAAAATAAACAACAACATAATTAATTTCGTAAATTCTTCAAAAAATCTGGGAGTTATATTTAATAATGAACTTACTTGGTCAACCCATATCAACACTCTTGTAGGGAGAGTTAATGGTATGCTACGTAATCTCTGGGCAGTGAAATTTTCAACACCTTTAAATATTCGAATGTTGTTAGCAAAAACCTACCTTATTCCAGTGCTTTTATACGGATGCCAAATTTTTGCTAATAGTAATAGCGCTGACCTCATAAAACTAAATGTTGCCTACAATAATATTGCAAGATACATCTACGCTAAAGGACGCCGCGAACACATATCATTGTTTTCATACCGAATATATGGTAAATTGTAAATCTTCTTAAATTTAAATGCCTTTTACTGCTACATAAAGTAATAACTCAAAAACAACCAATATATCTATTCAGTAAGAAAATAATTCAGCAACGATTTCGAAGTCCTTTGTCAGAACGTCACTTTTTTATTTATTCCACTCGTCTTTGGAACAAAATTCCAGATAATATGCAGCTAATAGGCAACGCAAACTTGTTTAAAAAGGAGCTATTAAATCACTTCTGTTAAACTTTAATATGCTAACTAAATATGCTAATTAAAATTGTTTTGTTTTAAATTTGAATATGTTAACTAATTCATTTTTTCTCTGCGCTTTTTTTTCTAATTGTATATTATACTACTTAGCTTTAATTTTTGTTTGATTTTAATTCACTAAATAATAATGCTTTTTTAGTTTCATAATTTTTAATCATACCTATTTTAGTTTGTTATACTCACTAGCACTATCATTTATAAGATTTATCTTGTTGTGCTAGATCATCAATAAATAAATAAATAAATAAATAAATAGACTGTTACGAATCATGATATTTTACTCAAGCTATTTAAAATTGCTAAAAAAAAGCATTAAACTTTCTGATTGTCGGTCAATAATTTTATATAGGTCTACACCGCCCCCAATTTCAATGCAGATGTCTGTTTTTATACAGATAAATTAATAATAAATAGACATACAGATATTACTCCTAAAACATTCGAACTGTCGGTGGAGGGTATCAAAGATTCGGCACAGCCGAATATAGCACTCTAACTTGTTGTTAATTGATTTTGGAATTGAAAGCCAGCAAAATCGGAAATTAATTAAATGCGCCTAAAACCGTAGCAGATATAGATATTTTCTTCCAACTTAGCTTCATATGGCCAGAAAAAATGTCATGCAATTTTGTGATATACGGTGCATAATTTATCTCAGATCCCATACTAAGTAGCGATCTGAAATTCACTGTAAACTCGAAAACTAATTTCACTATGTTTTTTATCACCTGCAATCACTCTACAGAATTGGTTCATAATTTACCATGGGTGCAATACAAATTCACCTCCTGAAAATAATTTTAAATCGGTTAAAACTGTTGTTACTAGTCATGATATTTTACTCAAGCTGGTTCCAATTTCTAAAAAAAGCATAAAACATTTTTCATTTTTCGAATTTATTCTATGAGCTAAATTTCAGTTATGTATTTTATAAATAATAATAGTCTGGTAGTGTATAAAGTCATTTCTGAAAAATTGTAGGAATAGAACTATTACAAAAAAGCTTTATAAAATGTTGAATATAATATAAAGTAACCTTCGGAAGGAAATAATTCCCAGTTTCTAAAAGCATAAAACTTTCTGATTGCCAGTCAATAATTTAACATAGGTCTAAGCCGCGAGCAATGTTAATGCTAACGCCGTTTTTTTTAAATTAAATTGATTTTTTTTAATTTACAATATCTAGATATCATATAGAGCGAAATGATTCGGCACAGCCGAATATAGCACTTTAACTTGTTTTAAATAAAGTGTTTTATAAACATATATTAATATTAAATTTAAAAATGTATTAAACAAATTTGTTGAAAATAATGATTGCATGACTAATGGCCAATTTTCAGGATTGATATTAAAACACATTTATTTTTAATATCGTTTTAAATACAAAATTCTCTTCTTCACTAAAAACTTAAGTGAAACTTAAGTCACCAATGTGGTACACTTAATTTCAACTTAAATTTCCATTGTAATATTTAAGCAAGGTGGCCTCAATATCACAACAATACAACAACAGCAACAGGCAAAGCATTAACAGTCAGCTGTTTTTTCAGGCCACCTTGTAAATAATAACACTTTTTTATATTTTTTTTATTGTATTTAGTACTGCTACCATACTTTTATCTTAATTAAATAAGACTTTACAAATAAAACTCAAAAAACCAATCTGTTTTAAATACGATTTAAGTTTGTTAGGAAAATTAACTTAATATTGATTTAAATACTATCCTGAAAATTGGGCATAAATCTATTTTTGTAATAAGAAAAACATTTTTCATAAAATGAATTCTTTTAAAAGCATTATTTATGCTGCTAAGTGAATACTGCGTAAGAGAATATTTTGCGTACCTGCACGAATTTTCGTGCAAAACTTGAATGTGCAGCTAAACGAAAAATACTGTATACATGTTTGCTTGCTAAAATAAATAAGTTCTGTTTTATTAAAAGTAAAACTTGGTCTTATACTTGAAGAATGCCAATGCATTTTGAAAAAAATTATTTTCAGATCCTACTTTGATTCCAGATCAGATCAAAAATATTTGAAATTTATTTTATTGTTTTAAATCCTTAATTTTCCTTGCAAAACGTTTTGGATTTTTTTAATTTGTAAGGCTATTCTTCCCCCCCAACATTGTTAATTTTACTTTCTGCAATATCAATTAATTTGACTTGAGTATTAAACTAAATCCCTCCTAATTAGTTATTGTTTTACCAATATATCCGTAATTGGAAAATACAAATGCTAATTGACTTCTGATGTGATTGAAATTCAATATTTCTTTTCCTTTTTTAATTGCATAATGATCGGTATCAACAAGCTCTTCTGACTTTCTTAAATTACTCAAAGTTTTTTGAATAAAATTCGGCAGCATCTAGCCAGGCCACCATCTTGTTACTACTGGCTGCGGTGGAAGGGGAACCACAGAATACCAAAAAAAATGTCACGAGCCGGAAGATTTTGCATTTTTTTGTCTCTTTCTAAGAAAGCTGCCCTTTTGCATTTCTCTTTTCATCATCTTCTATGCCACAATACAATGAACACAAATCTATTTAGTTAAGATTTATTTGCAAAACTGTTGTAAAAATTAACTTTTAATTTCACCTCAACACGAGTAAATAATATTTAAGTAAGTAACCCAGTAAAAAAAAATTGGGTTTTTTGGAGCACTACAGAGAAAAAACACATAATCAAGCGCTTTAATTAGAGAGCTTTTATAAAGCAGTAAATGATAACGAATAAAACATACAAAAAAAGCTGCTATTTTAGTGCTGACAACTAAGATGGTTTTAAAGCGAAAAAATAAACATATGCGAAAATGATTGAAAAAATGCATTTAAACAAGTAAAAGTAAAAAACATTAATGAATATCTTAATATAGTTAGCCCTTAAAAAAGCACTTTATGAGCGCTTTGTTTGCATGTTAAAAGAAGCGCTTATTGTCAGCAAAAAATAGTCCTCGAAACCGGGAACACCCCATACAAAAATCAGGCATCCCATCAGCAGGTTTGAAGCGATTTGAGGTACGAATTCATACAAAAAACCTGCTCCTTTTGGAGCACATTTTTTACTGGGAAATAACATTATAAACCAAAACAATATTACTAAATAGGTACATTTTTTTTGCACAAAAAACAACGTTTGTTGAACTAATGCATATGTTTAACGTGGCTTGTGTTTTGTTATTTTTGTTTTGATCACGCCATTTGTGTTGATTGTTGCCTTCTGTCTCTTTCTTCGAAAGCTGCCCTCGCAACTGATGTGGGCCTTTTTCACACGACACTGTACAGTTCTGTTAGTATTCTGCGAGGGGAACCAAGGAATACATTTATTAAAAAACTGCAATATTATCGAATTGACTTCTAATTTAATCTGCAACGCGATATAACCCATGTGCCAAGCAAGAAATTTGTAACAGTTTCTAATAAAATATTTTAAGACCATTGAAAGCTTTAAACTGCTGCGTCGTTGAGGCTGCATCGGTTTTGTCGAAATCTTGAAAATCTTGTATTTTAAGCAAAACTCGAAAATAATTTATTTAATGATTACAAAATTTTTTTTGGAATCTTTTTTGCGTATGTAAATTTTTTTATAAAATGGAAATTAAAAAAAGTCACTCAAAAAACCTAATTATGCAAAAATATGCATTTTCACCAAAATATGCAACATTATGCAATAACAAATCGATGCACATTTAATGATTCGGAAAGATAATTGGTCGACATCGTTTGAACGGAAATCGCATCCCTAGTAATTACCAAACAATGCATTTCTTACGTGCTCTATAACTGTCCTTTCTTAGGGAGACAGATACAAATTTCTTGGGGAACCCATCATGAATCCAACTGAATTATATACTCTCACACCTGGCAGGATATTTAGGTTTTTATGTAGCTTGAACCTGTCATGTTAAATATATTGGCTGCACAAAAGCTCCACTGAATCGTCATGCTTAAAATAAAAAGTATATATAATAAAACATTTCTATAAACACAATACACTGTTTAACCAAAGATCAAAATATACTGTTTTATTAAGACGTCCCCTGTTTTACCAAATATGGTTAATATTGTTCTTCAAAAACACTGTACCTAAGTGCATTTAGAAGCAAGGACAGTTGCAAAAACTGGTATTTTATGGCACTTAAAATGTATAAGCAATAAAATAACTTCAAACGCTACCAACTTCAACTTATTTAGAAAATCTGCATTCCCGCCATCTTTCTCAAAAACGTAAATTTTTTCCAGCCATCTTAAAAAGGCACATACAATCATCAAAACTCACATATAGACAATTACAAGTAGAGCATAGAAGGAGGAAATGCAAGTGTACGTTTTACGTAAAAAAAATTTTAGGGGTAGGTTAATGTAGTGGAACATCGTAGTGCGAGAGTTTTTGCTGACTTGTAAAACTACTCCAGATATTTGCAGTCAAAGTGCAATTTCTTTCTTTTATGGATAGTTAAGTGTACAAACTAGGAATTTTTATATCATATCTTTACAGTTAAGTACTTATAAAGTGCAATTATATTATTACTTTCAACTTCGCTTACAACTCACATATTGTTCCAAACGTTTTAAGGCAGTGGTTTTCAACCTTTTTGAAGCCATGGCCCCAAAATGATTTTCATAAAATCTGGCGACCCCTTAACGTTTTTGCTCTCAAAGGTTAAAAATATTATTATAAAAAAAAAAAGAAAATTCAATGAAAACAAAGCAAAACATGACACTGCTTGTTTGCTTTTAATTAAGGTAATTTAGACGAGATTAATTTTTAGTCACCTACATATGTATATAAAAATTTGTTTAATAATCCTAAGTGGCTTTTGAAATTCGCATATAAATTAAAAATTTAAATGCGGTCAACATCTTTGCAACAACTACAATTTGATTTTTTCACCAGCTTTGAAAGTGTTGCAGCAGAAATTTCCTACGATGAATTGGTGAGCAATTTTATTCCTACCATGATAGAAGCGTTGCAAAATTTAAAAAAGGAACTACCTATACCGTTATTTTCCAAAAGAGCTGCAAGAAGATAATGGTGATTGTTGGGTATTATATCCATCCATAACTAACTACGTTGAGTTCGCCGATCTTGCCAATAATTTGAAAGAAAATTTATGTGAGCTGGCAGCGGACAGTATGCTCAACATGAAATATTTATCTTAAAATAATTCTTCATTTTGGTTAAGCGTAAGGCAAAATACCCTGAGCTAGCTAAAAAAGTAACTCAATTTTCAACATATTATCTGTGCGAAATGACTTTTTTTACAAATGGTGCACATTAAAAAAAAAATGAAATAAATTATATTTAGCAAATGATTTGATTGTTTAGGTATCACAATTGCAACCACGTTTTCGCATTTAATTTAAAAATTAACAATCCCATCGTTCGCATTATGTTTTTGAATTAAATTTTTTTTTATGTTTTTGAATTAAATTTTTTTTATGTTTTTGAATTAAAAAAATTAAATTAAAAAAAAAATCGATATATTTTATTTAGATTAGCTCGCGACCCCCGAGAAAGACGGCCGTGACCCACCAGGGGGTCGCGACCCACCGGTTGAAAACCATTGTTTTAAGGACTTCATAATTCCGAGTGATAAAAAGTCAACTTAATACTTAACTTTCATATTCAAAACGGTGTTACTTTGAATCAATACGAAAGCGTAATTTGTTTAATTATTTACACTTAACAACAATTTTAAAATGTTTCCAAAATTACGGTGTTCTGACAACAGATTCTGGTAGAGGAGACCAAAAGATATACGTGTGTCGGAGTATAAAAAATCACATTGCAATTTTATTTAATAGGCGGGTTAAGCTTTCCTGCCTTGGCCTGTGCTTGCAGCATATTGGTATATTAAACTATGTTTTCTTTACATCTGAGGTGCAGGACTGTCAGATATGGCGATTTTTCGCCATACGTGGCGATTTTGAAACGGGTTTGGCGGTGGGATTTTCCATTTGGCGACTTTATTGCGATTTAAAATATCTGGCGATTTACTTGGCTATTATTATAATTTATATTATTTCAGCGATTTTTTTTTAACAGTTTGTCATATTTTGTATTCATTACTAATTTAAAAAAAAATCTGGGAACTTTTTTCCCATGATTTTTGTTTTGTTATCATTTGAAGTGAATTTTATATTCAGTCACTATTTAATTATAATAGTATGTATGCAGGTCAAAACACCTGTATTTAAATCGATAAGGCTGAAGTGTACGATCTTATAGACTTGTGTACTTAATTTTAGATTTTTTAAGTGCATAATTGATTTCCATTTTATGTTTTTTAAGAAAAAATTAACTAACAAAATTTACTTTCGGCGACTTTTTTATATTTATCGCAGTTTTAGGCGATTTTCGACTTCTTTTTTTTTTTTGTATGCAAAATTTAATTTAAAAACAAGTGTTACGAAAGCTGAACAAAATTGACGTTTAACGATTTTTGGCGATTTCTGACATCCGGCTTTGCAAAGGAGCTCAAAAAAATCCGACAACCCTGCTGAGGTGTAGGATATATAAAGCAACTTTGTAGAAAATGTTATGGCAAATATTTTTGTGGAGCATATTAACCCTTTAAATAAACAATACCAAAAACCAGTCAAATTTTAGATTGCCCATTAACAGTAAATACTAATAATAAATAAGCATTTATGTTAACCCTTTCGGTACTTCTTTTTTGTTTTTGATTAAAAAAATTTTTTTTTCGATTTTATAACTATTAAACCTTATGACATTAACTATCAATAATCATTTTTTTAAAATTTTGTAGCAAATGTGGTTTTTGAGCATCATGCCATATGGCATAGAATGTATTTAAAGGAAAAAAAGATATAATTTTAATTAAAATTTTTTAATGAAATTTCAAAAATTTTATAACACAGTACAACAGCCAATCTGGGGGGTGAGAAATTCCAAGTCAGGGTGATGGTACTAGGTCAGTATAGTAAAACCCTCAAAGGGTTTGGCGTTCGTATGTGTCAGTTTTTTTTTATGACATTTAAAATTTTTTCCTTATCTTGATGTTTTTTTGTTTAACATAACTCGAGAAGCACTTGTCAGATTTTGCTAAAACAAACTCAAAAAAATTAAGAATTACAATTTCTTTAATCCGTTCATATAACGTTTTATTTTATAATCAGCAGTTTCGCCGGTAAAAATAAATTTGTGGAGAATTACATATAATTGATATGTGCAAACAAATGTTCAAGCCTGGATGTATGCAGCAGATTTTATCACAAACCTGCACTGCAATTTTTGTGACTTTTTTTAAGCGATCGGTGAAAATCGTCGGACTTTTGTTTGTTATTTGAACGAATACACCCACATTCAGTGAAGCCAACAGTAGGGGATTTCCCCTTTTCTAGGGATTTTTTTTTCGGAAAATTTCAACCGTAGGGAAAAGAGGACACAATTTTTTATTTTAGGGCATATTTATTTATTTATTTATTTATTTATTTAATCAATGGATATTATCCTTACTGACTAATAACAATATTGACTTAAAATTAATAAATAACAATATGCATTTTAAAATATACTACAAATTTACAGAATATATGTACATATGTAGTACATACAAATTTACGAATAAAGAAAAACAATAAGAAAAATCAACAAATTGTGACATAGAATTAAATTGTCTACATAACCTCGAAAAGGGATCAGCAATAGCGTAATTTTCTCTAAACAAATTTAACAAAAAGCAGATTATAATGACGCGTATTGCGACAAGGTATATTAAATTTAGCAGCCTCTACAGAAAATCACAACAAACATTACCATTAATAAGATTAACCATAAAAGAAACTTTTAACATTGTACGACGACTTTTTAGCGATGGTAATTTTATTAATGCCAGTCTTCTAGCATAGGAAGGAAAGTTTGTCGAGTAACTCCAATGAAGATCACGTAAACAGAATAATAAAAATAGTTTTTGAACCGATTCAATACGAGAATTGTGAATGTTGTAAAATGGATCCCAAATGATTGACCCATATTCTAAGATTGGTCTAACGAGTTATACGTAAAGTTGCTTCGTTATGTATGGATCGGTGAATTTTTAACCCAGCGCTTAATAAAGCCAAGAACGCCTCGAGCTTTATTAACAGTTAATGTATTATGAGAAACAAAGTTTAATTTAGGATCCAGTAAGACTCCAATATCAAGAAACGAATCAACCAACTCCAGTTGATGACCACCAAAAGCATAATTAACAGCAATACAGTTATTTCTATAAAAACGCATGCTTTTGCATTTCACAAGATTCAGCTCCATCATATTATGATTACACCATAAAAAGAAGTTATTAAGATCCGATTGAAGATAAAAACTATCCGAAAAAAAATCCCTAGAAAAGGGGAAATCCCCTACTGTTGGCATCACTGAATGTGGGTGTATTCTTTCAAATAACAAACAAAAGTCCGACGATTTTCACCGATCGCTTAAAAAAAGTCACAAAAATTGCAGTGCAGGTTTGTGATAAAATCTGCTGCATACATCCAGTCTTGAACATTTTTTTGCACTTATCAATTATAATTCTCCACAAATTTATTTTTACCGGCAAAACTGTTGAGTATAAAGAAAAACGTTATATGAACGAATTAAAGAAATTGTAATTCTAAATTTTTTTGATTTTTTTAGCAAAATCGGACAAGTGGTTCTCGAGTTATGTTAAACAAAAAACATCAAGATAAGGAAAAAATTTAAAATGTCATAAAAAAAACTGACACATACGAACGCCAAACCCTTTGAGGGTTTTACTATACTGACCTAGTACCATCACCCTGACTTGGAATTTCTCACCCCCCAGACAAAAATCCCAAAAATGTTCCATAGTGTAATCAGAAAGATTTGTAGAAGATTTATTTTATCAAAAAACTATTCAAATGCGTTTTCTTTATAAAATAAAGCTATTATTCTACAGTCAGAAAGACAAATGAATTAAAAACACGATCAATTATTTTATATGTATGTAAATATGTATATTTCTATATAATTAAATTTTTCCTTTGAATAAAATCTATGCCAAATGGGATAGTATGTTTTTAAAAAAATCGGACACCTTCTTTGAACAACACTTGGAATCGTACTTTTTCTCCACTAATTAAGGCAATGATAATCTGCTTAAAACCTTACTGAAAGTTATAAAATAAGATTATTTTCGTAACATTATTTACAAAATTACAAAGTGACCTTTTTTCGTAAATAACAAATCTTGAAAGGCATGTTTGCTTTCTGGCCTATCAGAATTCACTGGGTGTACCAATCAAAAAATTTTATTTTTCAATTTTAATAAAAAGCATTAAATAAAAATACAAAAATATCAAAAAATTTATTTTCTTACTATTTTGCCCCAAACAGGGGCTTGCAAAAAGCACTATGCCATATGGCATAGAATAACCGAAAGGGTTAATTAAAAAATGGTGTACATAATCTTTAATTCCTGTTTTAGTTTGGAGTACAAATCTTGTTACGGCTCTCTTTCCTAATAGTCAAAATGTTGGATTGCCTTCGGCACGTACTGGAAAAGAGACTAGCTCGTCGGAGACCGGGGTGAGTCGTTGCAATCCTTCACCTTGGGCCGTAAACAAAATTTTACATACCTTTAAAAAATTTAAATCTACTACCTAAAAACCAGAGTACGGAGAGTGCTTGAATTTAGCTAGCTCGCGAGTGAATTTAATTCGAGCAAGTTTTATTTTTCACATTGGAAAGAATTAATTTTTTCTGGTCTCGACTAATAAAAAAATCTTTTTTTTTTAAATTAACTTTTTTTCTTTAATTGACGTCAGAGCAGGGACCCTCTCTTAAGAGGTCCTTTTTCGTAAAAAGTAAATAAAACCGTTGTCAAAAAGGGGTTTCCGGTAAACAAGATATAGATCGGGGAAATGATGCGCCAAGTAGTCTTTCGCTAGCTCGCGAGCGAATTTAATTCGAGCATGTTTTATTTTTCACATTAGAAAGAATTAATCTTTTCTGGTCTCGACTAATAAAAAAAAATTTTTTTTTTTTTAAATTAACATTTTTTCTTTAATTGACGCCAGAGCAGGGACCCTCTCTTAAGAGGTCCTTTTTCGTTAAAAGTAAATAAAACCGTTGTCAAAAAGGGGTTTCCGGTAAACAAGATATAGATCGGGGAAATGATGCGCCAAGTAGTCTTTCGCTAGCTCGCGAGTGAATTTAATTCGAGCAAGTTTTATTTTTCACATTAGAATGAATAAATCTTTTCTGGTCTCGACTATAAAAAAAAATAAAAAATAAATCTTTTTTTTTAAATTAACATTTTTTCTTTAATTGACGCCAGAGCAGGGACCCTCTCTTCAGAGGTCCTTTTTCGTAAAAAGTAAATAAAACCGTTGTCAAAAAGGGGTTTCCGGTAAACAAGATATAGATCGGGGAAATGATGCGCCAAGTAGTCTTTCATAAAAAGACAAAAGGGAGGTCCTCTTAAGGACCTGCGGCCGCGATTTAAAATTAAGAGAAAATAATATTAATAAATTTATAAAGTAAATAAATAATATAAAATCAAGAAATTAATAAACATTAAAAGTGAATAGTAGTAATATTTTAAGTAAAAGCATTAAAGGTTAAACAAAATAATTTGAATAAAAAAAATAGTGGGAAAATTATTTTAAGGAAAAATCTTAACTTAATAAATAGTTAAAAGTGAACAAATTTAATTTTTTTTTTTTTTTTATTGAATCTGCATATATTAAATATGAACTAACAATAATTAATCAAATCTTAACCTAATACGTTATTTTATGTCCTGCCAGTGCCAGACAAAATTTTCTTCATCACGGGTTCTGTTCACTTATATAGGTGTTTATCGCTCATCTTATGGGGTAAGTGCTGCAGTGTCTCTTCTTCTTAAGCGAGTATGGCCGCCATGATTTAAAATATTTCGAGCTAGTGGATTTGGGTGTTGTTCAAGCCTTTTTAAATATTTTATTGCATATTTTGTAATCATAGATTTCACTAATGGCACATTGAGATCCTTATGAATGTTTGAGTTTTTAACATACCAGGGAGCGGCTGTGATCATTCGAAGAAGTTTATTTTGGCGCCTTTCAATTTTGTCGATATTAGAGGCCGAGGCAGTGCCCCATAGTTGAATACCGTAGCACCAGATAGGCTTTAAGATAAAGTTGTAAAGTAGAAGCTTGCAATCAAGACTAAGGACAGAATTTCTTCCAATAAGCCAATGAATTTGAATGGCTTTTAGTTTCATTTGAGTTAATTTTGCCTCTGTATGGCATTTCCACGTTAATCGCCGATCCAGATGTATTCCGAGATATTTTACATGCGAATGTTGAGGAATTATTTGATTATTGATTGTAATAGGGGGGGCAAGATTCCCGGCGCAAAGTAAATGTTATATGTACGCATTTTTGCTCATTGGCCATTATCCTCCATTGTCTTAACCATATTTCTAGTTGAAATATATATTGCTGTAAGTAACGCGATGCTTCATAACAATTTTGATGGACGCTTAGAAAAGCTGTGCATATGTTGAAGTTTGTGTGTAGTTGCTTGTTGGCATGTCCGAAGTATAAATTAAGTATAAAAGGGGGCCCAGGATGCTGCCTTGTGGGACTCCAGCGGCAATAGGCTGAGGTGAACTTAAGAAATTTCCTTCTTTTATAATAAATTGACGACTGACTAAGTAGCTTTCTAGCAGCTTGTGTGTGTTTGCTGGTAAATTTTGCTTCAATTTTTGTAAAAAGCCTTCATGCCAGACTTTATCAAAAGCTTGCGAAACATCGATGAAGAGTGCTGAGCAATATTTCTTTTCTTCAAATGCTTTTCTTATGACATTTACTATTCGATGAGTCTGTTCGATTGTGCTGTGTTTTCTTCTAAATCCGAACTGATGGTTTGGAATACATCTATTTTCACTTAAAATGGGTGTTAATTTTGAAACTAATAACTTCTCAAACAGCTTTGACATATTTGATAATAAGCTAATAGGCCTATAAGACTCAACTTTTGTATGATCTTTACCTGGCTTTGGTATCATGGTTACTAAGGAAACCTTCCATTTTTGAGGATAGTATTCAAGGCGTAAAATAGCATTAAAAATAAAAAGAATAATTTTCTTTGCTATGCGAGGTAGCTCCAAAAGCATTTTATTACTGATTTTATCAATACCAGGTGCCTTCTTAGTGTTTAAGTCACAAATAGCCTTTTCGATTTCTCTTAACTCAAATCTGAGGGGAATAGCTGCTCTAGCAGCAACAGGTGGTAACTCGACCGCAATATTGTGAAATATATTTGGTGTAAATACGTTTTTTAAGTGACTAACAAACAGATTTCCTTTTTCAATATCGTTTCTTGCCCAATTACCATTCAAGTTTCTTAATGGTGGCTTAGATATAACTGGCCTTTTTAGATTTCTAGCTGCACGCCATAATGAGTAGTCAGATTGTGGAGTTGCATCAAGTTCCTTAAGATATTTTTCTAGAGAAGCCGTTTTCTGATTCTGCAGTAACTTTCTTAGCTTTTTTGTGCACTCTTTTAATAAAATCTTATGTTGCGGAGATCTGTAAAGTTGCCACTCTCTTCGAACTCTCCTTTTTTCAGTCAAGAGCCGCTCGACATCTGAAGAATATATTTTAGTATTTTTAATTTTTTTGGGGGTATCGCTGGAATGTTGAACAGCTAGTTTCAGAAAACTGTCAAAATTGTCAATAGAGCGATCTACATAATCCGGTGTACTGAGCGGAATATTTTCTGTGCAATGGGTACTGAGATATTTTTTATATTTTAACCAATTAATTTGCGTAGCTGTCGTCGCTATGTATCCAGTCGGAGGTACAATTCTATTGGGGTTCATTATAGTAACAATTGTAGGTGTGTGGTCGGAAGATAATTCTAGGGAGGCTTCAACATGAATCGTTTCTATGGGAATGTTTTTAACCACGCCGAAATCGATGACATCTGGTATTTTTTGATGATCTGTGGGCCAATATGTTGGTTGTCCGCTCGCTACCACATTTAGATCAATTTTAGAAATTGTGTTAAATAAAACACGACCCTTTGGCGTTATATGTCGCGACCCCCAGAAGGTATGTTTAGCGTTATAATCGCCAGCGGCTAGGAAACACGGTCCTAATGATTTAAAATATTTATAATATTGGTCCTCCGATATTGAAAATCTAGGCGGGGAGTATAACGATGAAATTACTAGGTTTCTATTTAATTCCTCAACGCAAATGTTCGTTGCTTGGAGATAATCTTCACGATGATCACACATTAGGTAGTGTTTGACTCGGGTTTTTATTAAAATTGCAGAACCTCCACAAGCTCTATCTCGAGGGTCCTTGGTATCATATAGTATATAACCATTTATTTTAAACGTATTTCTTGAGGTCAAATGAGTTTCAGAAATCATCATGACATCAATTTGTTTATTTTCAAGAAAGTATTCTAGTTCATTTTTATGCTGGCGGATGCCGTTTGCGTTCCAAAAACAAATTTTTAAACAGTTCATGGTTTGTTAAGTACAGCTTGCAATAACATCGATTGCATTCTAAGCATTTCCTACATCATATAACCCATTGTGTTCGTAAAATTATTTACTGTTTGCACTAATGTTTCCATGGTTTTTTCTAAACGATTTAAATTAGAAACCGGAGTTTCATCATTACTTGGCGAGGCACCTTGCATTGGCTGATGGTTTGATTTTAGGACGTTAGCGTAAGAGGTTCTGTTATTACTAGGCTGGGGGGCTTGAATTGCATTTGTATTTACTTGATTTGAAACCTGCATTTGAGGAGTATTTGTTTTCGGTCCAACCGTCTGCTTGACGATATTATTTACAGGGCATCCTCTATAATTGGCAGTGTGATTACCGCCACAGTTGCTACATTTTTTTACGTTGGGGTCGGTTTTAGACTTATCGCAAGAAACTGTACCGTGTAGTGAACAAATGAACATAAAAAGTTAAAAGTGAATAGTAATATTTTAAGTAAATGCATCAAAGATTGAACAAAGTAAATTGAATTAAAAGTTTAATAAATAATAATAAATAACAAGTGGAAAATTGTTTTTTTCTAAATTCAATAAATAAGAAACAAACAAATTGAAAAAGAAAAAGTAACAAACTAACTGGCATAGGAAGAGTGAACAAAATCATTCAAAAAATAAAATAATAAAATGAAATAAATAACAAAAACAGGAAAATTTAAAAACAAAAATTTAAGTTAACTACAAATATTAATAGAACAAAAAAATAAGTAAGAAACAACAAATCAGATAATTAATTAAAAAAAAAACAATAAATAAAATATAAAAACAAAAATCCAGGAAAAACGCAATAAAAAAGAAGCAAAAAAGTGAAGTGAATAATAAATATTAATAGAATTAAAATTTAATAATAAAAGAATTAAGTCAAAGATAAAAGCAAAATTCTCAAATAACTGAGGAAATAAAACTAAAAGTGTTCTAGAAGAACTATTATCATAGTTTGAAAGTGGAATAGAGTGAAAGGAGCTAATTTCTTCACGAACAGCAACAAGAAACATCTATATTTACAACCTTCACCAACACTTGTAATTAACAACATTAACAACAGCAACCTAAAGATGACATTAGCAGCATTTATGTAATATTTTTTTTAAGTATATTATTAAGCAAATTGCCTTGCCTTAATTAACACAACGATTTTATGATTTCAATTAAGTCCTCATTTTGTGCTTTATTGTGATACAGACGTGTATTCTTAACCCCGCATACAATTTGAATTATTACAATTTTTTTTTCTTTTTTTAATATAAACATTTAGCGAATGGACGCTTGATTTTTAAATAAATTATTTAACATAAAAGTGAACAATTATCAAAAACGAAAAATTAAACAAAGAAAAATAAAACAAATATATATATATATATATATATATATGTATGAATCTTAAAATTCGTATTTTTAGTGTTATTGTAAATACAATAAATATAAAAATATTAAAAGCACAGTAAAACGGTGAAAAACAAAAACAATTTTATTGCATGAGTAAAAACAATGAAACAACAATAAAGCTTAATGAAAGAAATGTTTATGTGACAGTGCATGCTAACGAAGGCAATGCTGTAGTAAATAAAACAAAAGATAGCAATAGTAACTACCTAACGGCTAAGCCAATTGTTCGCACACGTTCCCTCTCGCCTTCGGTCTTTACAAAGACGGTTGATGGTGATACGTTAAAAAATAAACCTGTCACTTGCAAGTGTTGTCACAGCGGCAAAAATAATCTTAGTAACAAATGGTAGCATGAACTCAAACACAGATGCAATGGAAACATCTAAAGTAAAAGTTGCCAAAATCTTCAAGTACAAGTTGGTATGGACAGGTACATAGCAGTGCTTAAACGGGGTCGCAGCCCTACCTCTGCAGCAGTTGCTTCGGCCTCAAAAGTACCAACTTTTGATAAAATAAACTCTCAAAATTGTTTTGCAATTCTAGAGGATTAATCCTCTGAAGCACCAAACGTCATAAAATCATCTAAGCCACCCCCGATATATCTTAGGGAGCAAAACGCAAGTGAGTTAATAAAGAGCGTGATCTCGGTAATAGGTGAAAATTCGTTTTACGTAGCGGCAATCAAGCGTGGTAATATAAACGAGTCAAAAATACAGGTTAATCATGAGCATGACTTTCGTAAACTTACAAACAAATTCGAAGCCCTAAACTGTAGAGCAGCAAAGCTCTTCAGGTAGTGATCAAGGGCATAGTCTAGTTCGTGGACCCTGAAGAGAAGAAAAGCTTTAAAATAAAAAACGTTACAAATATTAAAAATAGGGAAAAAATCCCCAACCATTATTTCGAGTGGAGTTAGAACCTGGCGACGTTAAGCTTAAAAAAATGAAACGCATCCTTTTTAAAATTTAAAATATATTCTTTACAGAAGAAACACTATAGAGGAGCCGTACAAAAGAAATGGTCATACTAAGGCATCCTGCTACTTACCCCCTGTTTGCGTTGTATGTGGTGAATTACATGGTACAGTTCTTTGCGATAAGTCTAAAAACGACCCCAATGTAAAAAAATGCAGCAACTGTAGCGGTAATCACACTGCCAATTATAGAGGATGCCACACGTACTCTTTTTTAGAGGACAATCCTCTATTTTAACTGGCTGTCCTGTATAAAATTTGTGTCCTCTTTTATCATCTTTTTTCATAATCTGTCATCTTTGTCCTCTTTATTTTTAAAAGCATGACCAATATTTGCTTTTATTTTTATAAATTAAAATAAAATTTTTTTTGCAATAGTTCTATTCCTTCAATTTTTCAGAAATGACTTTATAAAATAAAAATTTTATTTCACAGTGATCACCGGTTTTTTCTATGCAATCGTATGGAAAATGTTGTGCCATGCTTGTTCTGTTCATATTCCTACTGGACTCTCATACACTTGCAGTATAAAATTTTGAATAAGTTTTTGCAATGATTATTAAAGTTTCGCTGTTTTTTTTTAACTAATTTTACTTAAGTAAATGTAAATTTTTATACATCGTCGGCTTAATATGCAAACCTGCTAACTCCCTTTCAACAAATTTTACAGGAAAAACTTTTTATTTTTCCTATTTACTGCTTGAGATGAGAACCAAAAATATAGTTGATTTGACACACTTCAAGACTCAAATTGAAGAAAAACTACATGCTGGTCGATGAGGCATATCTTTCTCTACCACACGACATCAAATCTCAGTTTACTTAAAAAGTGGATTTAGCAGGTTTGCATATTAAGCCGACGATATGTAATTCATTAAGTAAATTTTATTGCGGAATTTCGGTTTTTTTTTAGTTTTTCCATAAGCTAAAGCGTTTTTGAGCTGCGCGAACATATGTTAATCTATCTATACAATATATAATTTCTTAGTATGTCAGGATGTTTGCATGTGTGTCCTATTCTTTCCGCAACTTTCTGAAGCCATCTAATGACATAGGAAGCTGAAATTTGGCACACTTGAAGTACTTTCTCTGCGGAAGATCGTAACGAAGCCATATTCTTGATTTTCGGCTTTTCAACTAGTATAACTATAAAGATCTGGTAGAAAATATGTTTTTTTTCTATAATATGGGGAACTTTGGGCCCCACCCGGCACGGCTACGCACCGTCGGATTGACCTGAAAAATTAGATCATGATTTCTTACACCAAACCTCATATTTTAAGCAGCGCAAACAATTAAATTTAAAAAAAAAAAAATTGCGACCAGTCTAATGGTCACCTTACCTTAAAAGAGTATGAAAGCTAGATACAATTTGATCAGGACCACAATTCCAACGATCCTTTAAAGTGTCTTCTGTAAATAAAAAGTAATTAATATCGAGAGAACCATCATATGATATATTCCATTTATCAATCCTAAATGATTAAATTGTTGAGTTATTTCTACCCAAATCTGAGTTTATACTACGATCGTGAAAAGACAAAGTATTATTATTATTATGATTACTAGCATGTGGTCCATTATCTGGGTTAAAATTGTGGACATTAGGATTATTTCCCAAGGTTTGATTTGCACCGCGTTGATTTGGCTGTTGTGATGGCGTCTTGTTTTTATTGATAATTGGCTTAGGTTTAGTTTACATTCTACTTACATTTAATTTCGGCTGTAGAAAATTCGTATTAATTTCTATATTGATTTATTTAAAAATTTTTAATATATTGGCAGGCTTTGAATTTAAAATTTTCGGCTTTTGAAATTTGGAGAAAAAATTTTCATTGTAATTTTGTTTGTTTGTTTGAGCGCATACGTTCTACGGAAAAATAATAATAAAAATTATAGAATTGTGTTAAGGTTCTATAAGGGTTTCTAATTTTTTTACATCCAATATCGTGAACAGCATTATTCTCAAGCTTTTTTGGTAAGGTTCTTGTTTACAGTATCCGTTCTGTATTATATTGTGTATTTATGTTTCTAGAATTGCTCAGTGAGTTTTGTGGTACCGTATAATTTAAGTGTATCATCCTCAGGGGATAACTCAAGAGCCACAATCCCCGGAAAAATTGTTCGCGGTCAATTGTGTTCATATAAGTGAAACAATCGGAGGTTCACCGAATAATTGGTTGCTGTAATGTATAAGTGTGTTTATTCATAGGTGTTAACATAAACATTTGCAATTTTTATCTTTGAGCAACGCACGGGGTGGAAAAAAAAATAATTTATGATCGTTGTACATTTGGGGTAACCAGATGATTTAAATTTTGTTGAATTCCAACGCCTCAGACTATAAATTTGGGTGAGAAAACTAGTCTTGGCACCCGTTTGGTTATATTAGGGTGACCAAACGAATTAACCTCCAACAAAAATGCTATACAACTTTTATCCTGATTGTGACGTCACTATTGTTTGAATTAATTCCAAACAAAAATAACTAAATAATATTATTAAACATTTCAATTTTTAAATGTTGGATTCCGTAACTTAAAATTCATTCATTTAGTTGATAACTTCATATATTTAAGATTTTTAATTAATTTTCGCTGATTTACTAAATATTTTTGATAGTGAAATTTTATAAATTACTTTCTTTAGTTTTCATAATTTCAAATATTGGGGAGTAGAAACACATCCAAATACAATAATTTCTTGGTTTCTTAATTTTTTTTTTTGTATGGTCACCTAAGTAAATTATTTTCTTTTTTTCATTCAAATTTAATTACAATAATAATCTAATACACAAGCCCTTCAAGTATACATACATACATACATACTTATACACTTACACACATATATTTACATAACTAAACCATCTTATAAAACGCTCATTCTCTCATAAAACACATTACACGAAGCCATCACACACATTTGAAACCTTTTAAAACATTCACCCATACTTGCTCGATTAAATATACACATAAATTTTTTTTTTAAATCATCTTAACAATAGTGTATCGGTGGTAAAGCTATGACCGAATAAAAACCCTGTTATAGCGTAAACCACTCGTACACTTTTTGTTTATATACAGTCGTCGATAAACTGCGCAACATTTCATCTGTCATCCGGCGCCTGCTGACTGCGATGGAACCTGTATAAGTAAAGGCCCAACCAGAATGTGCATAAACAAACTTAAGCTACTGTCAAAAATAAACAAAAAAGCCTCTCAAATACATTAAAAAAAACAAAAACAAAATAAAAAACTTTTGATTCCGTACGGAATGTGCGATTAGTTTCGCACTTTGCTTAAGCAAATTACAGTTTCATTAAATTTAACAAAAAGTTCCCTTAAGTTCAACATGGTTTTACACATATGATTTACATGTATTCGCTCGGTTGCTTAAGCCACGTTATTCACATTCTGGTTAGGCCTTAAGTTGACTGTTTGCGATTTATTATTTTATGACCGCCATAATTCTATACACTCTCTTTTACTCATTTTGTTTTTGTTTATTATTTGCAATATGAATATATTTATATACATTTTTTTTGAATCTAAACAATAAATACAATTCCATTAATTGTTTTATTAGTATTCAAATGTTTATTTAGCTACTACTTTCTCAACATTATTTTAAACATTTTGAAACAAAAGTACCAGATATTTTCATAGTATCTTAAGTACCTAATTTAATTACAAATTATTCTAACGCATCAAATGTTGCTACTGCAAGGTGTTTAACATTTAAGTTTTGTTTAGTTATTATAGATATTCAAATTACGAATGTAAAACACTTTACACCCACACGTCACTTTAATTGGTAATGCATCAAATGTTGCTACTGCAAGGTGATTAACATTTAAGTTTTGTTTAGTTATTATAGATATTCATATTACGAATGTAAAACACTTTACACCCACACGTCACTTTAATTGGTTTTTTTTTTATTAAGATTAAATTATTGGGAATACATTTGAATGAAAATTTAATCCATATATTATAATTTAAACCATATAATTTTTTTTTATTATTTATTTTTTTATTTGTATTAAATACAATTTGAAACAAATTTTTCCTTATCATATGGTATACTTCCCAATTAAATATAACTAAAAAATTAAAATCTTGTTAATTTTAAATGTAATTTACTATTTTCATAAAATCTTTTAATAATTTCTTATATGAGAATAAATATGTTGTAATATTGTAATGTTCTATACCATGAAATACTAATTTCTTTTATTACGAAAGGTGAAGTTGAAAGTATGGGTTAGGTGAATTTTGTTGTAGTTTGTTTATTTTATTTTTTTTATTGGGCTGTCAACCAATAGATCACTTTGACAGCATGGTGGGAGGGTATAGACCGGTGTAGCAAATAAGATCTTCAGCTACGCCTACGCTCATCCAATAAATTTTTCCCTTCTCCTCTGTATAGTATCGTATTATGTATTAAAGCTACCTAAATTTAAAATTTCTGCTGGCGATTCAAAATTTTGTTTCAAAACTACTATTCGGGAACTGAACACACCCCATCCGACGAGCACAGCCGAACTACTAGGTAGCATGTTCCCATAATAATATCTGTAATCCGAAAGAATCGTTACAGAGATTTTTGGCGCCCAACGTGGGGCCTCAGCGGTCGTAACTTTAAAATTTTTTCTTGTGCAATTTGATCTAGATGCTGAGGGCCTTGAACTTATTTATGTGTGTCGATTTTCATATAGAAATTCCTATCTTTTTATTTTATTATTTTCCTATCTTCATTTGTTACTTTTGTTAAATGTTTTGTTAATTTGGATTTAAATTGTTAATTGGGGATTATTCTACAGTTTTCAATTCCTACATTAACATTGCATGAGACAATCGTGACCAGGGTTTAGTTTCGAACTTGAGATGTTGTTCTGGTTCATATCAATTCAATTGTCGTTTGACTTTTACTCTAAACTAATTTTTGGATTTCTTCTTCTCAATCAAAATTTGTTACTTTATTAGATTTTTCTAGTGTTTAGGATTAAAATATATTGAATTTAATTGATTATTTTCCAGCATTAGATAAACGATATTTAATTTAACTCAATGTCGGTTGTGATTAGAAATTTTAGCCTTAGCCTTGCTTAAAATTTCCAACGAATTCGAGTTATTTATTTTTATTTTTATACCCTTCACCTCAGTACTGAAATTCTGTAACTTTTTAACGACAAAAAATTGTCGTTAAGTAGTCAAAATTCGTTAGCTAACGAAAGTTGTCGTTAAGAGCTATTCTGTAATGAAATTTTAACAATTTTTATCGGCAAAAAATGTCGGCAGCTAACGACACAAAAAAGTTCTTGTTTAATGATAACGACAATAAATGTACTGTTAACAGATTAAAAATATAGTGAAAGTAGCCAATTCGTGAGGTTATTATTCACATAATACATTTTTGTGCCAAATATTATCTAAGTATCTACCATTATTAGTGTATTCGTATGGGAGCTGTGGTCAAATATGGACCGATTCTAAAAAAATTTGTTCTGGTGATTAATGTAGGTTGCGACAAAATATTTTTGGATCTTATTCAACTCAAATGTCTATAAAACAAGATGGCTATTAATAGGCACAAAACCCTATTCCGGAAAGAAGTTTTCATGTGGGCTATAAAAATTAAATAACTGCTTCTCACCATTATAAGAATGCTTCGACCTTGTGACAATAAACGCATATATTGCAAATTTGATAAAATTATTTTTAAAACTGCGACCTGTAATTTGCACACAAGGTTATCTTGGACAGACAACCAGCCATCCTGATTGAAGGACGGGCTTCGTTAAATGGATTCTGACATTGATTCTGAGTCAATCGGTATACTAAAAGGCAGGCCCAGAACCTTTATTTAAATGTGTTACACACATTCGTACAAACACATAATACCCTTTTCACATACAGTAGTGCTGGTATGAAAAGTAAGAGCAGAATGTTGTGCTAGAGTGGCTCAGTCATCTGGAAATTTTTCCCTATGTATAAAAGAATTTAAAACAAACATATTTGTTTAGAAATATAATCAATATTTACATGTTTTCATTCATGTTTTGTTAAAATAAATGCAATAAAGCAAATTTATTTTGTATTTTTTATTAATTTTAAAAAATTTTTACTTTGACGTTCTTTTATTTTTACCGATATTTGTCGTCAATATTTCTAAACAAAAATTTTTGTTTATTTTAAATACAGAATAACAAATTCGTTAAAGTAACCAAGATTTCTCGTTAATTAACGATATCGGTAGTTCAATTCAAAAATTTACAGAATTGAGGTACAGGTGGAAAAGGGTATATATAAGTTTGTCATAACGTTTGTAATTTCCACAATATTGATTTTAGACCCCATAAAGTATATATATTCTGGGACCTTATGAGGAGAGAACTTCATTTAACGATGTCCGTCTGTCCGTCTGTCCGTCTGTCCGTCTTACGTTTGATATGTGTTTTCCGGATAATCCAGACATGATAGCGGCTAGGTTGTTTTACATTTATGTTACATACAGTCCACCATTTTTTGCTATTGAAATTCAGCCAGGTCGGTCCAAAAATGACGTAGATATGAGCAAAAAACCACGACTACCTCTAAATTTTTCCAAAAATCCCTTGTTGTTGTATTATTTTAATTTCTGTATATCTTGAGAACGGCAAGAGCCAAAGTTTCCAAATTAGGTACACGTTGCCAATACACACCATCCTACAAAATGTGGGCGGGATTGGAGAAGTGGGCGTGGTACCTCTCGTACAAAAAAAATTAAAAATTTTATAAAGACCTTATGAGGAGAGAACTTGATTTAACCATGTGATGCCCCTCTACCCCCCCCCCCCCCCATCCTTTCAATTGCTTACATATACTAGCATAATGCCCAATATGATTTTCGTTATCACCCTTCTTTATTATTTCATCTATTTAACGAAAATATTTTTACAAATAGCAACTAGGAATTTTTGTGTTTTTTGCTACTTAAAAACTCGCCAAAAAAGATAAAAGAAAACAAACAAACACACATACATGGCGCAAACTATTTTGGTGAATATATTTCCCAACTTTGTGGTGAACAAAAACATCAGAAGTAATTACAACAAAACTTTGTTGAATTTTGTGAACAGTCAACGTGCCATATTTCATTTTAATGATATTCGATTAACGTTCCTTCATGGTTCAGTTGTCTAGGGGGTTTGTTAGAAACTGAGAGTTCCCGGTTCGATTCTTGGTTTTTTAAAAAGAAAATTTTTTTTTTAATATTTTTATTTTTTTTATGTTCTAAAAAAGATTTAAAAAAAATATTTACCAGTTTTCGCTTTTTAAATTTTATTTATAATGAAGTTTGAGGTATTGCAAATATGTATGTATATGTAAAAATTATTTAGTTTTTGTCTAGTTGCTCTGTATTCTGCTCGCACAATGGTGAAAGGTATATAAGATTCGGCACAGCTTGTTTTTTTTATAGCCCTATTAGGATGAGTGTTATATAAATTATTTTTAATTTACTGTCCCATGCTGAGATACTTCACCGAGTAGTTATAAATTATTCTATTATTCTATATTGGTTGGTTCTAATTTGAAAATTAATTTTTGTTTGTAATCCCTAGCGGAGTTAAGAATTAGTTACTTGTTGCAAATTTGGTTTCTTTAGCTTTAATTGTAATTTTTTTTGTTTAGGTTAATATCTTTTTTGTTGTGTTTCTTCTTTTAAAAAAATAATAATTGTTAGGATTATCAAAAAGTAATTTCAATTTTTGGGAATACAAAATTTTAATTTCAAAAGATTTTGTTATTCGTGCTTAATTCCCAGTTTTTATTATTGATAAAAACACTTGAAATTTATTGTTGATGGGATAAGCTATTCCTATGCATTTCACTGGTTGCTTAGGCCAGATCATCAGGAAACTTCATCCATAAAGGTTTAAGACAAACTAAAGATATTAAACCAAATAAAACTGTTAAACGTATAAGAATTATAGCAACAGTTCTACTTGTAACAATATCAAAGTTTAAACAAAACACATCAACAATAAACAACAGTGGGTTCATCTCATAGGAATAGCTTATCCCATCAACAATAAATTTCAAGTGTTTTTATCAATAATAAAAACTGGGAATTAAGCACGAATAACAAAATCTTTTGAAATTGTTAGGATTAGTAGAATTTTTGTTATTTCCACTCTTAGACATAGTTTTTTTTACATTTTGATTTTAAATATTTGGAATTAGTTTACTCATTAGCCTTACAAAGTTAGGTTTAGCTCGTTCACACAATTAATTAGATTTAGGTATTATCGTTCACACAATTAATTAGATTTAGGTATTATTTTTAATTTGACAAAATGCCTACAATTCGTAGCAATGAAAATATCCCTGCTAGTGCCGATCAGGAGGCTGATAATGTAGTAGATCAGGGAGCTGGTGGGGATGCTCGAACAACTAACCCCGTGGGAAGACCGAAGACTAGATTGCAGACTCAGAGACAGGCAGTTAGTCTAGAAAATTTACAGGAAGCTCGCACTCGTCAAATTGTTAGTGAATCTTTGGGAGGCCTTAGGGATGAAATACAGGATATGAATGTAGATGCGATTCGAAATATGGGTGTGGTGAATGCTCGACCAGCTTCACCAGATAGACCAACCAGGATTGAACATGGGGACCCGGACATGACTAGGGGAAATTCTCCCGTGGGGGGAAACAATAGAGACACTTTCGGGCCAAAACACTCGGCTGGAGGTTTCGAAAGAAACTCTGAAAGAGTGCTCAATATAATTAAGAATTGGAAAATTCATTTTACCGGGGAGTTGTCAGATATTACTGTAGAGGAATTTATGTAAGAGTTAATGTTCTCACAAATTCAAACTTGAGGGGCAACTTTGAGCTTTTGTGTGAGCATGCTCACGTGCTTTTCGAAGGAAAAGCCTTAAAGTGGTTTTAGCGTTTCCACCGCAGTTGTCAATATATAAATTGGATCGATTTGTGTGACGCATTAAAACATCAATTCAAAGACGATCATACCGACTTTGATATTAGGGACGAAATTTTGCGCAGACGACAAAAATACAGTGAATCATTTGACGAATATTACGACGCCATAATATGTTTGAGTGATAAATTAAAGATCCCAATGTCTGACTCTTGTTTGTGTGAAACCATACAACGCAATCTTCGACCAGAGGTCAGACATGAACTTTTGCACCTGGGAATTACTAGGGCTGCTGAACTGCGACGTGCGGTACGCCGTCGTGAAAAATTCGTTAGGGATATGGCCACGACTAATGATAACAGGCGTAATTGTGCGAAAGGTCAGGTGTCGGAAATGGTGACGGCGGATACAAATATGGACAAAGTGGACAACAGTGACGAAGATAGGGAGATTTGTTTGGTAGTTAAGACAAATAGATGCTGGAATTGTGATAATTCTGGTCACAGCTTCGTGGACTGCTTAGAGCCTCGCACAGTGTTTTGCTATGGGTGTGGAACTAAGAACACCTACAAGCCTTAATGCTTGAAATGTTCTCAGAAAAAGGGAAACGGCTTGAGGGATGTTCGTTCAAACAAGAACGGGCATCCGAAACTAAATTAGTACCTCCGAATTTTATTTTATTGAATAGTCAAAACAAAACAAACAACTTTTGAACCGGACACGACATACAAACCGAATGTTACTACTAAACCGGATGTGGCTGGAATTCACCCTTTACAGCGTCCATATCATATTCGGCTGGAGGAATATAATCGTATCAGGAGTAAAATTTTTGCTAGGACTGATTTAAAGCCAACACCTAACCGATCCTCTCGTCGAATTCGTGAATTCTACAAAAGGCGAAGACGTTTAAAATCTTTTGTGATTTCGTCGTTAGTGGCAAGGTTGAATGATAATCGACCCTACATTTTGGTAAATTTATTTGGAAAACCTAGATATCCATTGCTGGATAGTGGTGCGAATATATGTGTTATTGGGGGGGACCTGTGTGCTAGTTTGATTCAGGGGAAGAATTTTAAACGAGGCGTCGGTAGCGTAAAAACTGCTGATGGTAAACAACAACATGTACAGGGGACGATAGTATTGGACGTGTCGTACCATAATCGGACAAAGTCTATTAAGTTTTTATTGATTCCATCGATAACTCAGGAGGTGATTTGTGGAATGGATTTTTGGAACCAATTTGGTATCCAAGTCGCATCCATTAATGCTATTAGTGAAGTAGTTTCCGAGGAAGACCTAGGAAAAATTAAGCTAACTATGACCCAAAGGCAACAACTTCAAAAAGTGGTTGAATATTTTCCTAACTCGGAACGGGATGGTCTGGGTTGTACATCCCTTATAAAAGGTGGCTAAATTGTAAGGGCCGAGGTTGAATGTGAACCACACCTAAACGCCAAGTTTTTTTCCGAATTTTATTTGACATTTCTCTATTTCAGACTTACTCAATTTGAACCATGGAGAGATACACAATCCAACAACGTGTTAAAGTTATCCAGTCTTATTATGAAAATGGGCGTTCAAATCAAAATGCATATCGTGCACTTCGTGATTTTTTTGGTCAATTGATCGTCCAAATGTGCGTACAATCGCAAAAATCGTGGAAAAATTCGAGCAAACCGGGTCTGTAGAAGATGTGAGAACACCAGTGCATGCTCGTACAGCTCGTACTGCAGAAAATATTGCTGCTGTTCGCGATAGTGTGGCTGAAGAGCCGTCCACCTCAACTCGTCGTCGTGCCCAACAATTGCACCTCTCACGCTCGTCGTTGATGAACATTATGCATGAAGACTTGCATTTACACGCTTACAAGGTGCAATTGGCTTAAGAACTAAAGCCTCTTGACCATTCCAAACGTCGTGAATGGGCAGAATGGTGGCAAGAAATGGCAACAGTGGATGATCAATTTTCGAAGAAAATCATCTTCAGTGATGAGGCACATTTTCACCTCTGTGGATTCGTCAATAAGCAGAATTGCCGCATTAAGGTGAATGAAAATCCAAGAGTGATTGTCGAAAAACCAATGTACCCACAAAGAGTGACTGTTTGGTGCAGTTTATGGGCTGGCGGCATCATCGGGCCGTATTTTTTCCAAAATGAGGCCGGTCAGGCAGTTACTGTGAATGGTGTTCGCTATCGTGAGATGATAACGAACTTTTTATGGCCCGAATTGGAAGATATGGATGTGGACGATATGTGGTTTCAGCAGGACGGTGCCACTTGCCACACAGCTAACGAAACAATGGCTCTTTTGCGCAACAAATTCAATGGCCGTGTTATCTAACGTAATGGCGATGTCAATTGGCCGCCAAGATCATGTGATTTGACACCGTTGGACTTTTTTCTTTGGGGTTATTTGAAAGAAAAGGTGTACGTCGATAAGCGAGCAACAATTCAAGAGCTAAAGGATGAGATAATTCGGCACATTAACAATTAATTATGCTAAGAGCACTAATTGATCAGGGATCACAAATTACAGCACTTTCAGAAGAAGCTTCACAAATATTAGGACTTCCCAGAATTAAGTGCAAAACTAACATACAAGGACTTGGAAGTACAATAGTGGCCACATCAAAGGCAATGGTGAAACTATTAATTCAACCACGCTTCTATAGTGACCAAATTATAAGTACAGATGCGGTAGTTCTACCTTCAATTTCAGGACCACAACCTGATAAATCATTTAGAATTGATCTCAGTCAGTGGGACAACTACGTTCTAGCTGATCCAATGTACAATAAGTCAGATAGAGTTGATATCCTGATTGGAGCTGACGTATTTGGCGATATTCTAGAAGAAGGAGTTTGCAAAAAGAATGGCTTAGTGGCTCAATCTACAAAATTGGGTTGGATTTTAACAGGAGTCTATACTAATAACAGCAATAATAACAAATTTTTGTCAGCCGTAACCAATCTGGAGAGGTTTTGGCAGCTTGAAGAGCTTCCAAATGCTGAAGAAAATTCTGAAGATAAACACTGCCTAGAAATATTCGAAAAAACTACAATGATTAACCAAAATGGCAAAATTGTAGTAAAATTGCCAATTAGAGATGACATCAATTTGGGCCAATCCAGAAAACAAGCGTTAGCCAGGTTTCTATCATTAGAAAGAAGACTAGATCGCAACATAAAGCTAAAAAAGGACTACGTCAAATTTATGCAAGAATACTTAGAGCTGGGTCACATGACAGAGGTAAATAAGAGCCATAGTGGAAAGTACTACCTACCGCATCAACCGGTAATACGAGAAAACAGTCTAACAACAAAATTACGTGTAGTATTCGATGCGTCCGCTAAAACATCAAACGGCAATAGCTTAAACGATACAATGTTTACGGGCCCGAAACTTCAAAAGGATATCTTTGACATCGTCATAAAGTGGAGGTTGTGGAGATATGTAGTGACAGCGGATGTGGAAAAGATGTACCGTCAAGTTAAGATTGTAGAAGAAGATCAATCTTATCAACATGTCTTATGGAGAGAAAACAAAAATGATCCCATAAAGGAATACAAATTAAATACTGTTACGTATGGCACAGCGTCTGCACCATTTCTTGCTGTAAGATCACTGTTCTACATAGCTGATAGCTGTAAGGAAGAGAATATACTTGTTCACAACATAATAAAAGAAGACTTTTACATGGACGATTTGATGACTGGAGCAGATACAATTCAACAATGCAAAAGTATTCAGCGTAAAATTGAATATCAGCTAAAGAAATTCGGGTTTAATTTAAGGAAGTGGTTATCAAACGATAAACAAGTGATCGAAGATGTTAAAAGCATTCAGAAAAATGCGATCATTGAAATTGAGGATGACGAATCAGTGAAGACACTGGGCCTTCAATGGGATCCAGTAAAGGATGAATTTATGTTCAATATTAATTTTATTCAAAAAGATAAAATAACAAAAAGGCAAGCACTTTCAGATGTTGCCAGAATCTTTGATCCATTAGGCTGGTTGTCACCAGTTACATTGGTAGCAAAACTTTTTATACAAAAATTGTGGTTACAACAATCAACATGGGATGAAGTGTTGTCTAGTGAGCTAAAAGAAGAATGGGACGAATTTACGAAAAACATAATGAGTCTTCAACAAATTATTATCCCAAGATGGATTAAATCGGAAAACGATATGGAATTAGAGATCCACGGGTTCGCCGATGCTTCTGAAAAAGCGTATGCAGCAGTAGTATATATAAAGGTCAAGTCGTTTGTGACATTACTGACAGCTAAAAGTAAGGTTAATCCGATTAAGAATAGAAAAACTCTTCCAAAACTGGAGCTTAGCGCAGCACATCTTTTAGCGAGGCTATTGCGTAAAGTAGCAGACATTTTTAAACGACAACATACGATGTATGCTTGGAGCGATTCAACAATTACGTTAGCTTGGATCAACAATAATAAGAACAAAGACAAATTTGTTAGAAATAGAGTAGCCGAAATTATTAACGACTAGCATTTAACCCGCTACTTCGTTAGCGTCTCCTTTTTCTTCGTGGACATATTTTTATGCCAAAGTTTATTTTCAAAAAAGTACTAGGCACCTGTCCCCTTATTTTTTTTAACGAACAACAATAAGTGTTAAATTTTTTGGATCTCTTTAATTTTGGATTTTTTTGGTTAGCGGAATCGATTTGGCGAGAGGACAACCTTCGGTCCAAAAGTCAGCTTTTTAGCTTCAAGAGTTTAGGATGTGCGATGATGAATCCGTCAGTTACTTTACAAATTTATATTATATAGAGATGGAGAAAAATGTTGAGAAAACAGTAACAAAATTAGGAACGATTTTCACACCTTAAACGTTTGAATTTCAAAAAAGGGGCAAACCTGTTTTGTATTTTTTAGATAAGCTAAAAATGTGATACAATATTTATTTACCCTTTTACACCCCAAAAAGGTCTTCCTTCAAAAAAGTACCAGACACCTCTCCGTTTATTTTTTTTATTGAACAATAATTAGTATTAAATTTTTTGTATCTCTTTTTGTTTAGGAAATATACGGTTAGCGAATTGCTGATGTTTTTTATCTCTTTTAGTTTAGGAGGTATGAGGTTCGCGGGATCGATATACATAGGTACAATTTTCTCCCCTGAAACGTTCGAATTTCGAAAAAGTACCAAATTCGCATTTGTATTTTTTAGATAAGTAACAAATGTTATTTAATTTTTATTTCTATACGTATTGGCTTAAAAGCTAGATTTACTACCTAAAACGACCGAATTTCGTTAAAGTATCAGACACCAATTTGCTTTTTTATTTAATGCACAAAAATTAATATTAAATTAAAAAAATTACCAGTTTATTTAAAAAAAATCCCTCTTACAGATTCTCATTCACTCAGGAGCTTGCATGTTTAATTTTATGTTTCTAGATCCAATAAATACGGATATATAAAAGGTACCAGTTAAAGAACAAAATAGTACCAAAAGCCCTCTTACAGATTTTCATTCACTCAGGACCTTGCATGTTTAATTTTATGTTTCTAGGTCCAATACTAACGGAAATTCAAAAAGTACCAGTTAAAGAACAAAGAAGTACCAAAAACTTCCCTCTTATATATTCTTATCCACTTAGGGCATTGCATCTTGAATTTTATGTGTCTAAGTCCAATAATAACGGATATTCAAAAAGTACCAGTTTAATAACTAAAAAGTACCTATAAGTGCTTTTAGAGATTCTCATTCACTCAGGACCATGCACGTTTAATTTTATTTTCATTAGACCAACATTAGCGAAAATTTAAAAAAAGGACCAGTTAAAAAACGAAGAAGCACCAAAAAGATCTCTCTAACAGATTGTCATTCACTCAATACCTTCCATGTTTAATTGCATGTTTCTGGGTCCAATACTAACGGAAATTCAAAAAGTACCAGCTAGCGAATAAAAAAGTACCAATAAGATCTCACTTAAAGATTCTCATTTACACAGTATCGTGCATGTTTAATTTTATGTTTCTAGGTCCAATACTGACGGAAATTCAAAAAGTACCAGTAAATGAACAAAAAAGTACCAAAAACTTTACTCTTAGATTCTTATCCACCCAGGACCTTGCATGTTTAATTTTATCTGTCTATGTCCAATACCAACGGAAATTCAAAAAGTACCAGTCCAAGATTAAAGAAGTACCAAAAAGTTCACTCTTATAGATTCTCATCCATCCAGGGCATTGCATATTGAATTGTATGTTTCTAGGTCCAATACTAACAGAAATTAAAAAAGTACCAGTTAATGAACAAAAAAAGTACCAAAAAGTTCCCTCTTATAGATTTTCATCCATTCAGGACATTGCATGTTTAATTTTATTTTTATAGGTCCAATACTAACGGAAATTCAAAAAGTACCATTTTATGAACAGAAAAGTACCAAAAACTTCCCCTTATGGATTCTTAACCACTCAGGACATTTCATTTTGAATTTTATGTTTCTAAGTCCAATATTAACGTAAATTCAAAAAGTACCAGTTAATGAGCAAAAAAGTACCAAAAAGTTACCTCTTATAGATTATCATCCATTCGGGACATTGCATGTTTAATTTTATTTTTATAGGTCCAATACTAACGGAAATTCAAAAAGTGCCAGTTAATTAACAGAAAAGTACCAAAAACTGCCCCTTATGGATTCTTATCCATTCCGGACATTGCATGATGAATCTTATGTTTTTAGGTCCAACATAAACGATAATTTAAAAAATACCAGTTGTAGAACCAAAAATTTAAGTAAAATATCAAATTTCTCGTATTTCCCCTTTTTGGTACTATTTTCCCCCCATTAAAGTATAAAAAATTTCAGTGAAATAGTGGCAGCCCATAATTTAGTACGAATATTTCAATAAATGGAGAAAAATGTTTTTTAAAAAAAGTACCAAAAATAGTTACGATTTTTACCCCTTAAATGTTCGAATTTCGAAAAAGTACCAAATTTAAATTCGTATATTTTTGTTAGGTTTCGAATGTGGTATTAACTTTGTTTCTATGTTTATTGGTTCAAAAGATAGATGGGGTGTCAAAAAAGTACTAAAATTCAGATATTACCCGTTTACTCCCAAATAGGGCCGAATTTCAAAAAAGTACCAGACACCTGTCCACTTATTTTTCTAAAGAACAACGATAGGTATTAAATTTTTTTTTGTATCTCTTTTAGTTTTGGAGATATAAGGTTACCGAATTTTCCCGTTTTTACCCTTTTTACCCCCTAAACATTCGAATTTCCAAAAATCCCGTCTTAGTGGATCGACTTGGGGAGTGACCAATCTCTGGTCCAAATTTCAAGTGTTTAGCTCCAGGCGTTTAGGCTGTGCGATGATGAATCAGTGAGTCAGTCAGTCAGTCAGTCAGTCAGTCAGTCAGTAACGTTACAATTTTATATATATAGATGTTCCGAAAGCGAAGTGGAATCACGTAAACACTAAAGACAATCCAGCAGATGTTGCTTCCAGAGGTATCAATGCCGAAAAATTTATATCTCATTCATTATGGTGGACTGGTCCAAAGTGGTTACAAAAAACTCCCGACTTATGGCCGAAATACGATGAAACGAAAGCTACGACTACTTTGATGACTGTAGCAGCACCAGAAGGCCGTAATGCTCTTAAGGAATTGGTAAACAAATGCTCCAATTTAAGTAAATTACGAAAAATTGTTGCTTATGTACTTCGATTTATAAATAAATTAAAAAAGAAGCAGAATTATCCGCAATACCTTACAGTTCCAGAACTTGAAATAGCAGATAAAATTATAGTTATTAATTATCAACAAGATGAATTTCATGAAGAGATTTTGATGCTAAAAAAGGAACTTCTAGTAAATAACAAAAGCAAAATAGCGGGTCTTTTTCCATTTATAGACAAAGACGGAATTCTTCGAGTCGGTGGGAGGCTATGTAATTCAAAGTTAAAATACACTCACAAACACCCAATCATTTTGAAAAAATCTAAGCTTTCATCATTAATTATACGTCAAGCCCATAGTTTAACACTACACGGTGGAAATAGGCTTACGGAATCAACAGTTAAACGCAAATACTGGATACTTGGAATAAAATCAGCTATTAAGCAATGTGTTAGAAATTGAACAACATGTGTTCGTTATCAACAAAAGGATGCGAAACAATTAATGGGAAATTTACCGGAGTATAGAGTAAATGTATCCCAACCTTTTTCTCATACTGGAGTGGACTATGCCGGTCCAATACATTTAAAGTGTTCCAGAGGTAGAGGTCAAAAGTCCTACAAGGGTTATATTGCAGTTTTTATTTGCATGGCAACCAAAGCCATTCACTTAGAAGTTGTAAGTGATTTGACAGCAGATGCATTCCTCGCAGCCTTAAGAAGATTTTTTTCAAGAAGTGGAATAAGCTCGAAATTGTATTCCGATAACGGAACCAATTTTGTAGGAGCCAATAAAAAACTAAATGCTGATTATAAGGCAGCAATTGAAAAAAATAAAACACTGATTCCTATCCTTGCTGAACAAAAAATTGAATGGCATTTTATCCCCCGGCAGCCCCTCACTTTGGAGGGATTTGGGAATCCGGAGTCAAATCAATGAAATATCATCTCAACAGAATACTAGGCGAAACTAAATTGACGTTTGAAGAAATGAGTACCTTGCTGGCACAAATAGAGGCAGTTTTAAACTCTAGGCCATTAGTTGAATTAGGCGCTAATGACGTTGATGGGGTAGAAGTATTACCACCAGGACACTTTCTCATTGGGAGACCGCTGCTGGAAGCAGGAGAACACATTGAAGATTCTGCTGTAACATCATTAAATAAATGGAAACTTATTCAGCGGCTCAAAAAGGACTTTTGGAATTGCTGGAAAGATGAATACCTTGTGACACTTCAACAACGAAATAAATGGAGACATCCTATTGAAAATCTGAAAGAAGGTGCAGTGGTGTTGATTAGAAATGAAAACACCCATCCAGCAAGGTGGCCTCTTGCGAGAATAATAGAAGGATATAAAGGACAAGACGGGAAAGTACGAGTAGTGAAGCTAAAATTCCAGAATAACATAATAAAAAGACCTATTCATAAACTAATCGAACTCCCGATCTCAGAAGAATCAGATAATAGAGAACAAGATACAGGAAGAAGTTTTAACATAAAAGTCAAACGAGCAGAGAAAAGCATATTCCTGAAACCATTATTGTGGTGTATATGGTTTCTAGCTGCAATAACACTCGAAAACTCCTCTTCACTTAAAGATAATGCCGGTGCTGGCATTAAAGAAATTCCATTGAATACTGCATTGTATCTGGATAATGTTGGAACAATGAATATAACCAATTCCAGATGGACCTTGATTATCCATTACGACTTACACCAATACTATGAAGAAATATCACGAATTAAAAGATTAAAAGAAAAAATTGAGAACCAATGTGACGTATTAGGAAACTATCAAGAAACATGCGAAAGTCTGGTATGGTTAGTCAATCGCAGATATAACATGTTGGAGCAAAACAACAACTATTTCATAAAAAAGGAAAGACAGAAACGATCACCTTTCGAATTTGTTGGTTCAATATACCATGTGCTTTTTGGAGTGATGGATGCTGAGGATCGCAGATTAATGGAAGAGAATATGCGAAATATTTTCCAGAATGAAGGAAAATTGCAACAGCTTGCAAAGCAGCAGACATCAATTGTAAACTCTACAATAAATGTGCTGAAGAAAACCACCGAAGAAATAAACAGAAATTTTAATGGAATATACCAGCAGCTGAAGACATTCTACAATGAAGTCGAAAACACTACCAATTCTGAGCGATTAATTATTATGTTTCAAGTCATGATTACTCAGCTACATGTAATGATCAATGAGTACAATGAAGTTCAATCATCAATCATGGATTTGCTAATTGATGTTAACCATGGTCACGTCAACCTCCTTCTTTTAACAACTGCACAGCTACAAGAGGAACTATCAAACATAAAGAAGTTATTGCCAGATGGGGTAGCACAGAATTGAAAGAAGTTTACAGTTCAATGGAAGCTAAAGGTATCATAATGGACAACCGTCTAGTAATACAAGCAGAAATCCCTTTATATAAAACTCATACTTCTGAAATATACGAAATAATTCGTCTACCAGTCGAAGGAAATAACTCTGCAATAATACCTATAGTTGACGGAGACTACATAGTGTATAACTTTGCAACAAATTTATATTTTTTGATGTCACAATCTCAGCTTAATACATGTTCAAGAAGCTCTCAAGAACAGTACAATTGTAAAGAAAGTTACTCATGGAAACCTGCTGTGGAGCGTTCATGTGAAGTTTCGGCATTAAAGCAATCCAGGCATGCAGAATGTTATTTCCAAGAGTACACACATAAAAAAAGTATATGGAAAAAGTTACACATGGAAAATAAATGGATATTTACTATATTTGATCAATCAACGGTGAGCGTAGATTGCGGTAATAATAAACATGACTGGCTAACATTACCTTCCAAAGGAATATTGGATTTGCCGGCTGGATGTACAGCGGTATACGCAGGAATAACATTAGCTGCTTCTCGATATTTTGTGACCAAGAAGAATTCTTCAATTCAGGCAACTTCATGGGGCGTGGAATTCCATCAAGCACAAAACAAGTTGGTGAAACCTTTAGACGTGACAATTACAACAACACAAAGGAGATGAACTATTTAAAAAATGCAGTCGAAAAAATGAAGGCATCCCACGTTGAATTAAAAAGAATTCAACTCCATACTGTATCAGGACACGCATCTTTGATATTAATTATAATTGGTATTCTAATTTTGTTTTGTATGTATATTAAATATCAGTGTTGCCGCAGTAATAATACTGTAGTAAAATTAGATTTCTCGGCTCCAGCTCCTCTGGAGGCACGGCAGAATGTTCAGAATTGAACATGTTTATTATTAAAAGATAATATTTATTAGTTCTAAGAATAAAAGACAATAAAGGTCATTAGAATAAGAGATAATTTAGTGGAGATGGAATTTCCCATAAAAAGAAATTTCCATTAGTTCTAAGAATAAAAGATAAAAAAGGTCATTAGAGTAAGAGATAATTTAGTTTCCATATGTATGTAATTCTGTGTAATTGATTATTTAGACAAACACTAACACAGATAACGAAACCTTTTGTTTTTATCACTAAAATACGCATGTGCCTAAACATGATCATAAAACACTTAACGAGTAATAAATTAAGGGTCGCTAGTGTGTGCATGTGTACAATCGTAGCTTATCAGTTCTAGTTAGGTTTAAGGTTTTCAATGTTTGTACTTAAGAATAAATTTGTAAATAAAATTTAGTATCCTACAAGTACTCAAGCGGGTAGTTATGCTCGTATGTTTTATTAATTTAACAAAGGTATTACCCCATTTCACCAGCTAGAGAGAAAGTGCTTTGTGAGGAAATTGACCGAATGTTGAACTTAGGTGTAATAGAAGAATGCCCTTCTTCGCCTTGGTCATCACCTGGGGTGTTGATTGTGAAACCTGGTAAGGTCAGGTTTTGTTTAGACAGTAGGACTCTGAATTCATTAACGACAAAAGACGCGTACCCCATATCCAACATTGACGGACTTATATCCCGGCTTCCTCCGATTTATTATATTTCGAAAGTGGATCTTAAAGATGCATTTTGGCAAATAAAATTGGAGGAATCCTCGAGACAGAAGACCGCGTTCACAATCCCTAATCGGCCCTTGTACCAGTTTACAAGAATGCCGTTTGGATTGTGCAACGCTCCACAGACAATGTGCCGACTAATGGACCAGGTAATACCGTACAATCTAAAGACGAACGTTTTTGTATACCTTGATGATTTACTAATTATGTCCAAAGACTTTGACGAGCACTTACGACATCTACAGGAGGTGGCTACTAATTTAAGAAGGGCAAATCTTACCATCAACATAAGGAAGAGCACTTTTGCTATACGCCAGGTTCAATATTTGGGTTACATCGTAGGTGAGGGGTGTTTAAAAGTAGACCCGGAGAAGGTGAAAGCAATCTCCGGATTTCCTGTACCAAAAACCATCAGTCAACTCCGCCAATTTCTGGGCATGGCTGGTTGGTATAGAAGGTTTATGGATGATTATGCCAGCATAACTTTCCCTTTGACGGAACTTCTTTCCAAAAAGAAAACGTTCTCCTGGAATGACAATGCTCTAAGTGCATTCGAGACGATTAAAACCAAATTAACTTCGGCCCCGGTGCTGGTTCACGCCGACTTTGACAAGCCTTTTATACTCCAATGTGATGCGAGTACATAAGGAGTAGGTGCTGTGTTAGCTCAATTGGACTCTAAAGGCAATGAAAGGCCTATAGCCTTTATGTCACGAAAATTGAATAAAGCACAAAGGAACTAATCAATAACTGAGTTGGAATGCCTTGCCGTAATTTTGGCAATCAAAAAGTTCCGAGCTTATATCGAAGGCCACCCATTTAAAGTCATTACAGACCATGCCAGTCTGAAATGGTAAATGAGGCAAAAAGACCTAAACGGACGTTTGGCCAGGTGGGCTCTCAAATTACAGGGCTTTGACTTCACGATCGAGCACCGCAAAGGCAAAGATAACATCGTCCCTGACGCCTTGTCAAGGGCCTTTGAACAAGATGACGCAACTATTGCAGAGATTGAACTGCCAACATTACCGTCAATTGACCTTAATTCCACTGCATTTGATGGTGTTGAGTATGAAAGGTTAAGAAACGATTTTCGGAATTACGATTTACCAGATTTTAAGGTAGTCGGTAAATTTATTTATAAGCGAACAAAGTTTTCTGAAGGGCACCAGGATGAATCTGATTCATGGAAACTGTATGTACCGACTGAATTACGCAGAGATGTCATCTATGCTGCGCACGATATCCCAAATGCCTCACATGGTGGCATTGCTAAGACGTTACATCGTATACGTAAGTTCTTCTTCTGGCCCAAAATGGTCGTAGATGTAAAACACTACGTATTAAATTGCACTTTGTGCAAAACTTCAAAAACACCTACCATGTCACTCAAACCACCTATGGGTGATATGGTCAACACAGAGCGACCGTTTCAGAGGTTGTATATGGACCTTATAGGGCCATTCAAACGTACCAAGAAGGGTAATATTGGTATTATGATAATCCTTGATCATTATACAAAATTTACGTTTTTGAAACCAATGAAGAAATTTGTGACAAAGCCTATAATGGAATATCTGCGTAATGAGATTTTCACGTGTTTTGGGGTACCGGAAATTATCGTGTTCGATAACGGTAGCCAATTTAAGTCTAGGGAATTTAAAAAGCTGTTGGAGCAGTATGGAATAACCCACCAATTCACAGCAGTCCATAGCCCACAATCAAACGCATGCGAAAGGGTTAATCGGTCCATTAATGAAGCTCTACGTTCGTACATTAGGAACGATCAACGCCAGTGGGATATCTATCTACCTAGTGTGAATTGTGCGATCCGCAATAGTGTGCACCAAACGACAGGACGAACACCCTATGAAATGGTTTACGGACAGACGATGTTAAACCACGGAAAAGACTATGAAGTTTTGCGAAATTTGAAACTTTTATCGGAGACCGACACGGGAATACAAAGACAAGACAATTTCACTGTATTACGCGATTCAATACAGGCCAAAATTAAAGATGCATATGAGCGGAATGTGAAGTCATACAATCTGAGAGCTAGAAAACGAGAATTAAATGTAGGCCAGTTGGTAATCCGGCGTAATTTAACCCAAAGTTCGTTGGCTGCAAATTTTAATGCTAAGTTGGCTCCAACGGGCATACAAGCAGTGGTACGAAGGAAAATGGTATACCATATTAAGGATATATGGACATAATAATCACCAATTGTCACCTGTTTCAGATAAAATTCTACAGTGTCCTTTGTATTTCATCTGTTTTGTGATGGCGACTTGTTTTTATTGATAATTTGCTTAGGTTTAGTTTACATTCTACTTACATTTAATTTCGGCTGTAGAAAATTCGTATTAATTTCTATATTGATTTATTTAAAAATTTTTAATATATTGGCAGGCTTTGAATTTAAAATTTTCGGCTTTTGAAATTTGGAGAAAAAATTGTCATTGTAATTTTGTTTGTTTGTTTGAGCGCATACGTTCTACGGAAAAATAATAATAAAAATTATAGAATTGTGTTAAGGTTCTATAAGGGGTTATAATTTTTTTTCATCCAATATCGTGAACAGCATTATTCTCAAGCTTTGTTACGCGCCGTCAAATAAATTTAAGAAAAATCAAATAACAAATTCAAAACCGGAAAAAGGGGGGTATAAATGCTGACCCGCTAGCTCACGAGAGAAAATGTGGTTCCCTACCCGAGTTTTGACGCGTAAGCATATATACATACTTCACACCCTGGAAGTATGTAGAAAATTTCCAATATCAAAAAAATAACTAAAATGCAGAAGTGCCACTGTGGAAAAATTACTCGAGACTAAAATGACAAACGTACGGAAAAACTGGGAAATCTCAAAACGAGAATTCATCACAATGTGTGATGATATGGCTAGGTGTTGTGCCATATAGGGGTACACTAATCCCTACACCACCCTACGACAGGCTGGTACCCTACTATTTAATCTATCTGTCCCATTTACAAAACAATCGTTAATTCACATAGTACTTACCCTGTCCTGGTTCTTCCTAGCATCCATTTGAAATAAAGCTTACAGATTCATTTTAATTTCTTGTTATTAGTAGCAAAAATTTAATGTTTGTTTTATTGAGGGGGGGGGGGGGGGAATGTTGGGTAGTTTTCATGGTATTTAAATTTTAATTTTATGTACATAGGTATATCTATATATAGTATTTTTTTTGTGTATATTATATAATTCATTTATTTTTTTAATTACTCTAAATTTAAATCATATCGCTAAGTAGAATAAATTTTTAATTAATTCAAAGAAATCGATTTACAATTAACAGGCCGTGTTTTGTTCTATTTAAATATGATTAATTCTGATTAATTTTAAACTTTAATTAAAACATTAAGTTACTTGTCGTAAATTTGGGTGTTTCGTTTGTATAGAAATTAATACTAAATTTTTTTGTTTTATGTACGTTACACAGGAGTTTTGTTGTTTTAAAATAATTTTTTTGCTCTATCAAATATGGTTTTTGTAGAAAAATCAAAAAGTATTATAACTTTAATTAAAAACAAATTAAATACGAATGATCAAATAATTATGTTTAAAAGAATTTTAGGTCAAATTATGTTGTTGTGAAAAATAAGAAATTGTTTGTAACCTTTTTAAAATTATTAATATGAAATATATGACGATGTTTATCAGGTGTTGTGAGGTTCATGACTTTGTGTTTTTTGTTTTATTTATTTATATAATAAATATATTTTTTTGGGTTTTTAACAATACGTAAAAATGAATTATTGACGATGTTTGTGTTCATAATTCCCTCTTCTGGCTTATTAAGTTTGATGACAAGATGTTTCAAGACATTTCTTGAGATGGGATAAAGGGTTTTTTATATATTTGTTTAAAACATTAAAACAGCTTTATTTCCTTGTTTTCCTTATTTTGTAAAGCATGTTTTTCCTTTTTTTTTATAATGATCGTTGATTATGATAGAAGAAAGTTAAATTTTCAAATTTATTATTCTTTACATTGCAGGCTGTTTGTTATTTGAATTTTCTACATATTTTTTTCCTTTTTTTTTTTAAATTAATATATGTAGATTTAGATCACCATTTATATAGGCTGAATACATTTCCATTTTGTTACAAGAAATTTTCACTATTGGTAAACACTTGTTAGCACTAGACCAACCACCTTTTCTCACTATCAATAATCAACTGCCTCGTTCACTGCCCAAAATCAACTGACCTGGGCCACGGCTTATACGCATTGCATTTGCAAAAATTCTTTTTCCTCTTTTTCTTTCCATTCGCTATTGCATCATCCATGTAATAATTGTCATGAGAGAGAAAAGAGTGTGTGCATGTATGTATGTGGGTACGTATGTACGCAGGAGACTATGGAGATGAGCAGAACAACCGTAACTGTAGTGACGGTCACCTTCAAAAAAAAACTTTCAGCAGAGAAAACGAAATTACCATGAATGACAAAAAAAAAATCTACAACATTTGTTACCATGTTGAAACAGGTTCTTTTCCTAACGGCAGAATCAGACCACTTTACACAAAAAAAATGTTTCCTTAGTCTCTCTTTTATTTATTTTCCTATTTTTTTTTTTTTTTTGGTGTTAAGGAATTTAACAACGGGATGAAAGTTGTTACCAACTAAAAAAGCTACATACATAAGTATCATAAATGCCATTGCACAATTAAAAGAATTTAAATACCTATTTATGTACAAGGAAAAAACGTTTTGCATGTATAATTGCACGATTATATTTATTAGGTGAGGGAAAAAATTCAGGGTAAAGTTTAAATGACAAAAAGGTAATTTCAAATCCGTAACAGCTTTTTTGGTAAGGTTCTTGTTTACAGTATCCGTTCTGTATTATATTGTGTATTTATGTTTCTAGAATTGCTCAGTGAGTTTTGTGGTACCGTATAATTTAAGTGTATCATCCTCAGGGGATAACTCAAGAGCCAAAATCCCAGGAAAAATTGTTCGCGGTCAATTGTGTTCATATAAGTGAAACAATCGGAGGTTCACCGAATAATTGGTTGCTGTAATGTATAAGTGTGTTTATTCATAGGTGTTAACATAAACATTTGCAATTTATATCTTTGAGCAACGCACGGGGGGGAAAAAAAAAATAATTATCGTAAAGTTCTCAACACTTATATGATCGTTGTACATTTGGGGTAACCAGATGATTTAAATTTTGTTGAATTCCAACGCCTCAAACTATAAATTTGGGTAAGAAAACTAGTCTTGGCACCCGTTTGGTTATATTAGGGTGACCAAACGAATTAACCTCCAACAAAAATGCTATGCAACTTTTATCCTGATTGTGACGTCATTATTGTTTGAATTAATTCCAAACAAAAATAACTAAATAATAATATTAAACATTTCAATTTTTAAATGTTGGATTCCGTAACTTAAAATTCATTCATTTAGTTGATAACTTCATATATTTAAGATTTTTAATTAATTTTCGCTGATTTACTAAATATTTTTGATAGTGAAATTTTATAAATAACTTTCTTTAATTTTCATAATTTCAAATATTGGGGAGTAGAAACTCATCCAAATACAATAATTTCTTGGTTTCTTAATTTTTTTTTGTTTGGTCACCTAATTAAATTATTTTCTTTTTTCATTCAAATTTAATTACAATAATAATCTAATACACAAGCCCTTCAAGTATACATACATACATACTAGTGTTTGGGGTCCGGGATTTCCCGGGAATTCCCGGAAAATTTCTGACGGCAATTCCCGGGAATTTTTTTTATTTTTCCCGGGAAATCCGGGAATTTCATAAAAAAGCAATTTTACATAAAAAACGTTAATTTTAATTTAATTTTGTTTTTTTTTATTAATAAAAAATATTTTAAACAAAACTTCAGTTGCTCAAAGTGATTTGTTTTATTTTTTTTTACTCGCAGAAATAGATTTTTGCTTTGATACGCGTTTTAAATTTAAATTGTTGACATTACTGTAAAAAGAAAAAAAAAACAGCAGTTTACAAACATCAAATATTTTTAAATGTAATTCCAAGGCGAAATTAAATTATCTGAAAACAAATAATTACATTTTGGATTCGGCTATATCGAAAAGTTGTATAAAAATATATGCAGAAAATATATATAGACGACTTTTTATGAGCTGTTCTTCAGATGCTGAAGAATCTAGTAGTAATGGTGATATCACAGAAATTCGAGTTGATGCTACTTTCAAAAAAAAAATTGGAAAATGCTATCACTAATGCGAAAGCAACTCTAAAATATCGGAAAATTAATAATCTAAACTGCTTTAAAAAAGAGTTTAATATGTATGAAGTAAGCAATAATTGAACAAGGAATATGTATTGAAAACCTGTATAACGCTCTTTTAACTATAAAACCAACTTCGGTGGAAAGTGAAAGGGTTTTTTCTCTTGTTGTTCACTTTGGAACGAAGTAGAGAAATAGTATGTCCAGTGACTCTCTCAACGCATTAGTTTTAGAAACCACATTTTTAAAAAACTAAAAACTAATATAATTATACATATATACATATATATATATTTATGTTATTTTTTTAAATTTGGTAATGAAGATCTCTAGTTTTTTTAATTGTGTTTTTTGTGTTTTGTATATTTAATTAGTTTTACACAAGCAAATTTGTGATACACATATTGTTCATTTTTAATAAAACTGTTTTAAATATAAATTTTGTTACATTTTAATGACTTTTTTATGATTTTTTTTGATAATAAAAATTTCCCGGGATTCCCGGTATTCCCGGGAAATAAAAATTTTTTTTCCCGTTTCCCGGGAATTCCCAAACACTAATACATACATACATACTTATACACTTACCAGATATACATATTTACATAACTAAACCATCTTATAAAACGCTCATTCTCTCATAAAACACATTACACGAAGCCATCACACACATTTGAAACCTTTTAAAACATTCACCCATACTTGCTCGATTAAATATACACATACATTTTTTTTTTAAATCATCTTAAAAATAGTGTATTGGTGGTAAAGCTATGACCGAATAAAAACCCTGTTATAGCGTAAACCACTCGTACACTTTTTGTTTATATACAGTCGTCGATAAACTGCGCAACATTTCATCTGTCATCCGGCGCCTGCTGACTGCGATGAACCTGTATAAGTAAGTTGACTGTTTGCGATTTATTATTTTATTTCCGCCATAATTCTACACACTCTCTTTTACTCATTTTGTTTTTGTTTATTATTTGTAATATGAATATATTTATATCAGTGACGTCCAAAATTTAAATTGTAGTTGTATTGCTTTTTATTAGTATTAGTGAAAAAAGAGACAAAAATTCTTAATAAAAATACAAAAAACAAAAGTACCAGATATTTTCATAGTATCTTAAGTACCTAATTTAATTACAAATTATTCTAACGCATCAAATTTTGCTACTGCAAGGTGTTTAACATTTAAGTTTTGTTTAGTTATTATAGATATTCATATTACGAATGTAAAACACTTTACACCCACACGTCACTTTAATTGGTTTTTTTTTATATTAAGATTAAATTATTGGGAATACATTTGAATGAAAATTTAATCCATATATTATAATTTAAACCATTTAATTTTTTTTTTATTATTTATTTTTTTATTTGTATTAAATACAATTTGAAACAAATTTTTCCTTATCATATGGTATACTTCCCAATTAAATATAACTAAAAAATTTAAATCTTGTTAATTTTAAATGTAATTTACTATTTTCATAAAATCTTTTAATAATTTCTTATATGAGAATAAATATGTTGTAATATTATAATGTTCTATAACATGAAATACTAATTTCTTTTATTACGAAAGGTGAAGTTGGAAGTATGGGTTAGGTGAATTTTGTTGTAGTTTGTTTATTTTATTTTTTTTTTTATTGGGCTGTCAACCAATGGATCACTTTGACAGCATGGTGGGAGGGTATAGACCGGTGTAGCAAATAAGATCTTCAGCTACGCCTACGCTCATCCAATAAATTTTTCCCTTCTCCTCGATTCAAAATTTTGTTTCAAAACTACTATTCGGGAACTGAACACACCCCATCCGACGAGCACAGCCGAACTACTAGGTAGCATGTTCCCATAATAATACCTGTAATCCGAAAGAATCGTTACACTGTAAGCCTTCCGTCAAAGTCTTTTTCAAAGTTGTTAATTCACCCATAAACATCTGGTGATTACAAGTTAATACACGCTCTAAACGAAGAGTTAAATCTTCTAAGTTCGCTGCCTCCACATTATTTGAAGGACTAGAATGTATCCCCTGCGCATTTAACAATTCGCTATTTGAATTGTTCTCCATTGTTAAGTTTAAGCCAGCTACTCTCGCTCGTCAACGAGTTATTATTTGACTCGGCTCTAATCTCGGTTTTGATACTACGGATTATTCATAATCCTCATCAAATGTATAATTAACCTCAGAATCTCTATATGAAGGATCTTCACTACTTGCAATATTCTTAACTTGCCCTTTTTTTTGGCATATCCAATTCAATGAATTTATTAATCTAAGTATATATTTACTCTACTATCCTTATTCTTAACTAGGGAATACTGACTAAGGTCCTTATGAATAAAATGTAACAAGCAAGCTCAATCTATAACAATGTGACCTTTTTAATAAAATCAGGATTGTGTCGCGAATACATATTCCGCATCTAAACCAAGATATTTATGACTTACGCAAGCTAAGACTATTACTATCGCATCTAAAAAAAAATATCATACTCAAAATCGCAGATCCCATTACAGATTATTCCCGCAAATATAATGACTTATCTCTATTGTTGATAAATGTTATAAGAACTAAAAGCTAAAACTATAGAAGGTGGATACCTTACCAGTATACTCAGATGTTAAAGCTTCTGTAAGCAATTAAGAAAAGGAAAGTTTATTGCATTTAAAACTAAAATCGTATTAGTCTAAGACTCGTAACCTGTTACGACTTAAAAGTCAAATTATACGACATTGACACTTTGCCAATCTCGTTGGGCGCCATCTTTTGTTACGTTGTTGTTCGCTTGTTTTTTAATTCGTTTCCAAACAGTTTGTTGGTGAGGAATTGATCTTGCTTGGAATGCTTGAAGGCCATGCTCGTCGGGTTGGGATGGGTTCTTGATCATTCCAAATTCACCAAGTTTCAACATAAACAAAAAACATATATTTACATTCCAAGACTTTGTGCAAAGGAAAACCCATTCCTAATAGTCACAGCGCTATAGAATTAGAATCAGTGATAAATGTTTCTTCCCCATAAAATCTACCTATGTGTTTCCAGAATTACTACAGTGATCATAACAATCAAATTCTTAGTATTTTCCAAATTTTTTTGCAAGTTACAATTCATCATTTGTTCAGTCAGTATTCCCAATAAATATTTTCTACTCTAGTTGATTCATTTTAAATTCATTATTGTTATTAAAAAAAAAACTAAAGTTTCTATACATACAAAGCTTTTTACAAAAAAAAATCAGATTATGAATATAAATTATTAAGATAAAATTTTATACTTTATTAAATTATTTAAGCTTAAGGTCACTTTTTTAAAAAATTAATTAAAATGTTTTTATTCGATATTTCGATTTCCGTTGGAAATCTTCTTCAGGAAATTTTTTTAAAATAAAATAAAATTTGACAATAAATGGAAAAATAAAATATGGAAAAATAATGTTTAAAATTTCAAAAAACAAAATTATCATAATAAATTTAAAATTCCATTCTACAAACTTTGAACAAAAAGACAAACAAACAAAAAAGGAAAACAAAATTTTAAATTTATTCAAAGCCTAAAACCTATTTTAATGTCCCTTTCCGTCAATAATAAGCTATGCCATCTGAAATTTATTTTATAAACAATCAAGGACAAATACCTATTTATAATTATCCCTTACATCAACCTATTTATTTTTATTCAATAAATGTCTATAAATTTGAGCTAAGCCCTCAGTATCTTTTTTAAAATTAATCCTTTTCTCAAATGGAACATTATTTATCTGCAACATTTCTAACATATATCTACGTTTCTTAAAACTTTCCGTATTCAAAATTGATGTGTTTTCAAAATCAGGATAATGATTAAAATCCCTACAATGAGTTGATAACGCCGTTCCATGGGCTGAATTATAATTCCTATATTTTTGGTCATGTTTATGTCCAGCTAATCTTATTTTTAGTTTTGTCCCAGTTGTTCCTACATATATTTTCCTACATTGTTCATTATCATTGCCACCACAATGAATCTTATAAACTAAATTCGACCTATCTGACTTTAGTAATCTCTCCTTAGTTTTTGTGAATAATTTCCCTACATTATTAATCACCTTATGTGCCATTCTGTATTTCCCTTTATCATATACTATATTCGAGTTTTCTAATCTTTCTGAAAACCCAAACAAAGGAAACCCAAACAAAGGAAAAAAGGTCATACGAAATATAAAAGAAACTACTATTGATAAAATTAAGACAATGCAAAAAGGTTTAAAGCAAAAGCAACAGATTAAATCACAACGTCGCACACTGGGGATTTCGCGGAAAAAAGTCAAATTGTCAACATAGTCTTCATGCAATATGCAGTGATATGTTGCAATTTCAGACTAAATGGTACAATCAAATCAAAAAGAATTACTCCGATCTGACTGCCAGTTTTTTTTTATATCCGTGTCAAACTCAGAACTTGTGTGTTTTACCGAACCAACTTAATTTAAACCTAAGAATTTAAATGCGAATATGTTTTTACTATGTGAGCTAACGTTTTTCTTTTTTTTTTTCTATATAAAGTAGTATATTTCAGTATACTAAAATTGAAAAAAAAAATCTGCAGAGACTTAAGTTTTTTTTTGTGTATTTTTACGACGCGTCGTAGAGGAAAGAACTTTAAGGATATTTTTTGGAATTGGAAATGTTAGGATTTATAGAATGTATGAAGAGTAGGTTGGATTTATTTAAATCTCCTCCAATTTAAACTAGCGTTGTTAAAACCGAAGAAATATGCTACAATCTGATTGCCTCACTAGAAATTTCTAGCACAATTGAATTTGTATCACTAGGCAGTGGTGAAACATATCGTTATCTTAACAGCATTTATTTTCGACAATAAAAAAAGTGCATAAGTAACTAAATATATGTTTTACGAGGTATTTTCAAAAGATTTTTTATTATTTTATTTAATTAGAAATGGAACATCATAAACTTATATAAAGTTCGCAAGCAAATTCAATAAAAAAGACACTTTATGCAGGTGCATAATTTTAGTCCATATAAATCCAATTTCTATAAAAGTCCCCCAGCGATCAAGAAAAAGCGGGAGGAGCAACATCCTGAAGTTATCATCAAGGAGATTCCTGCCCACGTAAAACAATTTATGGAGGAGGATGATTATTTTTTATTAAATATACAATTTTAATAAATTAATGTAAAAAACTAAAATTATAAAATATTGCAGGTCCATTTGGTAATTTACGCCCCTTTTAAATAATTGTCCAAACTTTATCATTAATTTGAGTTAAGTATGGATCCTCCTTGTTTAAAAATTTCATCATTCTATGGGGGAGATGAAACCATTTATTGTCATCTAAATTGGCAATTTTTTATACCATATTGATATTGTGTTTCTTTAAATTTAAAATTCACAACTTTCAAAGATTGGTTTAAAGGTATATCCTAGTTTCTAATATACTCGGGCTTAATACCTTGGGCAATATTTAAAACTTTTTTATATGTACATCTTAAAACAATCAAGAAAAAAATAATATGTAGTAATATTTAAATAATTAAATATAACATTATTTTATAGGAGTTACATACCATTTTTATTAAGTTTCCTTTAAAGTGGTAATTAGGATAATGATTTGGACTATACTCCCTAAGCCTTTTTTTACTAATGCCAAACTTTCAAGTTGAGTTAATCTCTTTATATTTATATGTATGTTAAAGTCAGTCCAATATTAAATAAAAATGCAGCAAAAAGGTTTAAGAAGAATTGAGTAACTTTAATTAAAAGAAACGTGTTTCTTCATGAACAGTTAAATATAATGTGTATATTAGAAAAAGAATATCAAAAGAACTTACATTAAAATAATGTTGCCAGACCAATAGTGTGTGGTGTTTTTAGCATCTCAACACTTCCTCCAAAAACACCGCATACTTTCTTAGCACCCATCGGAGATACTCCAATATTTTAGCGAAGCAAGTTAAATCGACTTCCTTCTAACGGTTTTGTTAATAAGTCAGCAAGCTGATTTTTCCTATCGATGTGTTCGAGTTTTAATTCGGCATCTAAATACTTTTCTCGAACGTAAAAATTATCTAATAAATATATGTTTAGACCTTTTGTGATATTCTGGGTTCTAAGCGAACATAACGGCACCGGCGTTGTCTACATAAAGTATCGGAAGTTGATCATGAACTGCCAGCATTAATAGTAGTCGCTTGATCCATATTAGTTCTTTAGCACCTTCACTTGCGGCAATTATTTCAGATTCAGTTGTTGAGAGGGACACAGTTTTTTGTAGTTGACTGCACCAGGAAACCGCTCCTCCACTTAGTATTGCTACAATTCCAGTTGTTGATCTACGTACATTTTTGTCACCACCAAAATCAGCATCACTGTATACCCCTAGTGGTTTTCCATCGTTTTTATATTTTAAGCCGTATTTACACGTACCTTTCAAATATTTAAAAATACGTTTAACATTATTCCAGTCATCATTTGTAGGTTTTTCCATCATTTGTAGGGTTTTTCATAGACCGCGCAGCTTTGCTTACACTAAAAGCAATATCTGGACGAATTGCAACCATAAGATACATACGACTACCTATGGGCTATTTCCAATTTGTTTTTTTCCAGCCGGAATTGTCACTGCATTCGTATCAATCATATTAAAACGTTCCAAAATTTTGTTAATATAATCCTCTTGATTAATAGTTACTGATCCATCATTGTGATGTTCAATCTGCATACCCAAAAAATTCCGTAAAGATCCAATAGTAATTTTAAATTCGCTTTCCAAGAGCTTAAAAACCCTTGAATTTCATTGTCGTCAGTGCCTATCAGCAAACCATAATCCACATAAATTGCTGCATATAAAACACTTGTGGGATTGATTTTATAAAATACACAGGGATCTGCTGTACTTATCTTAAACCCGGCTTTCGTCATAAATCAAAAAGCTTATATTCCAACATCGTGGAGCTTTTTTCAGGCCATAAAGACTCTTTTTTAACCGGCAAACACGTTCCGTATCATCCTCAAATCCCTCAGGCTGCTCCAAGTATACTTCCTCCTGAAGTGTACCATTTAAAAATACTGTTTGACATAAAATTGCCAAATTTTCATTTTCTTATTTGCAGATATGGCCAAAAGAATACGTATGGAGTCAAAGCGAACGGCTGGACTGAAAGTCTCGTCGTAATCGATTCCATATTTTTGCACACAGCCCTTAGCTACTTATCTGGCCTTGAATCGCATTTCCCCATTTTCTTCAGGCTTCATTCGAAAAACCCAGCGGTTTTTAACACATTCTTATTAGCAGGCCGCTGTACAAGGTCCCAAGTTTCACTTTCCCTTAGAGATTCTAATTCTTCGATCATTGGGCGTTTCCATTTTTTGCTTTGTGGGGACTTCATGGCTGCAATGTAAGTTTGTGGATTATCATTTTCGACACCATTTGGCGAATTTGTCTTTAACACAAAGTCCCCAGAATTCATCCAGTTTGGTTTGTTTTTATTACGTTCACTGCGTCGAAGATTAGTTGTTTCCTCTGAAAGCTCATCATCTTCGCTGCTGCCATTGGAATTACTGTCATCTTCAGATTTATCAATGACACTACAATTTGTTTCTCCTGGTACTGTAGATTCGTTGTCGACAACTGTACCCTGATCTGAGTAACTAATAACACCTATATCTGATCGTGTGCTACCCACTTTTTCGGATTTGAACAATACATCAGGGCTACATACTATTTCATTCTTAACAGGAAGCCATACTCTAAAACCGTCTTTCTCATTTACGTAGCCAACCATATGACCAAATTAGGCTTTGTTCTCAAACTTTGATCGAAAATGTTTTGGAACATGTAACCTTCGTTTGTACCAAAGTTCAAACGGAAACATATTTTTTATTTTACTTTTACCCGTAATATTCAAAACGTGTACAGCTGTACTGCATGCTTCAGCCCACAAATTTATGTTTCTTCTGATTGACTAGGTCTTTTCTTAAATGGCAACCTGTGCATCCTTCCCAGCGCAAATCCATCACAAATGCTCTTTTGATCATCCGCAATATCAATGTTCATTCATTGTAGTATTTGCTTTACCTGTCTTTTATTTTGATGAGCAAAACGTTCATGATACAGTTGCAAGCTTTTTTTTTCTGATGTGATGTTTACACGTTCAGGTAGTGTCGAATTTACAATGCGCATATTCAAAATATACAGTTTCTCACTTAAATGCCCTGTTGCTGCTAGTTGATGATCAGTTTTCTTTATTATCTTTACTGTGCTTTCATCAAATATTGTTTTAAACCCATTTTTCGCTTCTGCTTTTACCGAAAAAAGATTCACGCTAGCATCAGGTACGTACCAAACATTTTCTAGTACTGCATCTCTCCACTTGCCGTTGTATAATACTTTGACATTAATATTACCATACCCATGTGCCAACAAAACTTTGTAAAAGTTAAAATGATACTAACTTGGGCAAATATCTCTTGAAGTGCCACTATCACAGCACCAAACATCTGACTTAGTGCCATCGTTACATTCTGCCTTCAAACTGTACGCCAAAAAAGCACTGGTTTTTGCTTTAAAATCAGTCTTATTTTTTTCATTAATATTGGCATTCCTCACCGCTGAACTTTAATGACATTATGCTGCCCAATGTCCAGTTTTACCACATATATGACAAGGGAACTTCTGCTTTGCTCGAGCCATTTTGTCGGTATTTTTATTTCTTTTGGGACCTGATTTATTTTTTTCGTTAACATGTGCAACAAACGCCTCTTCATTTTCTTCAGCCTTATCTGTCCTTTATCAAGAGAATCAGCTATTGTTCACTCGTTGGAATAATATCCCACAAATCTTTAAAATTGTCATATTATTTTCCAAGTGTGGACAGTATTCTACCATTTAGCATTCTTCCGACAATTTGTTCTCATTGTGTTTTCCAATTCGCTGTTTAAATCAACAAACAGTTTCTGCAATTTTGCCAAGTGAATACTGATATCTTCTTTCTCGTCCCGCTTAGCCCGAAAAAATTATTCAATTAACATGTTCAAACGTTGTGTACTGCTTCGTTCAAGACGAGCGCATAATTTATCCCATATGTCAGCTGCATGTATACTAATACATATTCCGTAGTCGTTTTATCTAATACACCAGCAATAATGCATGCAGCTTTTGCATCATCTTGCTTCCACTTCTGAAGCGCTGCTTTGCTTTCAGGAGTTGGGCCTTCTGTTGGACACCCTTTGATTTTGTTGACTACATCTTCAAGTGCATGTGCTCGAAACATCATGTTCATGTGCCATTTTCACTTGGCCCAGTCTTCAGGGCCTTCCAATTTTTCAACTTGTATTTTCATTGTATACAAAATTATTTACAAAATTGGGCTTTACGTTCTCCAAAATGTCCTTCCACTTACACAGTACAAAATTTTTCAGGTGATTGATTCGGGACTCAATTCTGATAATTGGTTTTGAAAGAAGACCCAAAAAGAAGAACTTCTGCATCATTCGTTTGGTCATGGTAGCTCAAAAAATAATTTAAAAATTAATTTGAAGTTAGTAAGTATCGTATAGGGGAATTTGTCACGTTTTATGCTCTTTTGTTTGTCATAACTTGAGAACCACTAGTCCGAAAAAGCTAAAACAAATTTAAGAATTACAATTCCTTTAATTTGTTCATACAACGTTTCGCTACATAATCAACAGTTTCGCAGTTATAAATAAATGTATGAAGAAAAAAAATATTTTTTGCCCAAAAATTTTAAATTTTTTATTTTTAATTCCTAAAAAATCCAAAACGGTAAAAAAAAGTGTCAAGTCCTATTACTTTCACGTAAAGTCGCATAACCTATGAACAAAATGACACATAAATAATGATGAACGCGTTTCGCTTTTGTTCACAATTCATTAAAGGTATGAATTTCAAAAATTTGCTCGAGATATCCACAAAATCCTTTGGAAAAAACATTGATGACTTTTTTTTTATTCTTTATTTTGAAATGAAACATTCCGATTCATATTACAGCTATTCTTACACAGAAAATATGCAATTTTTATATGTTATCTATGCATGGCAGGCGCGGATCCAGCTCGAGCCTTACGGGGGGGAAATTTTGTATGATACAAAAAAGTAAAAAATTTGTTTTTAAAAGTTTATTAAAAACAACATATGTATGTATATTATATAAAAAAAAAACAATAGGGTTAAATAAAATATAAGATCCGTTCAATATAAATTAAAATAAATTAATCTTTTTAAATAAGTAAATTGTGATTTCCTTGTGAGGCAAATTGAGATAGTACAGTCTATCTTCGGTCATTGTTGATCTGAGCCATGTTTTTATTCGACGAAGGGTAGGAAATGATCTCTCGCTTGTAGCATTACTGACGAGCATTGATACGAAAATGTTAAATACTTTTCTTAGATTTGGGAAGATGTCTTCATCACAGTTTATTAAAGCATCTACAATAATATCTGATAGATTTTCAGATATTTTCCATGTTTGTTGCCAATGCAACAGTTCAGGCTCAAGTTAAAATGTGTTAATCTCGTTTATCAAATATAATCAGCTCATCAGCTAGTTGTGGTTTTAAAATAAATGGTATATGGGCAAATCTCAAAAACAGTCCACAAACCAAAAATTTTTCATATTAATTTTTTTTTTTGATGTATAATTTAATTTTTATATTTAAAAATATGTATTTCGACGGTCATTAATATAATAATTTTTACCAAATATAACCCCTTCCCTGATCTCTTGATGTTACACATGAATTTAACATTATTTTAGGTGCTTTTTGAGCTTAAAATAGCACTTACAGCCAGCAGACTCATCGCAATATAAATTTCGTTAAAAAAAAGATTGTTATTCATTCATACATTCATTAATGATCACAAAATTAGTTTAAATATATAATTTGTTTTGTTAAAATAAATAAAATTGTGTTTATTATATAGTACTAAAAAAACTGTAGCATGCGTTGTAAGGCGTGCGTCACAAAGGGTTCACTCATTTTATCAAAAAATTACAACATTTTTAAGCGAATAAGTGATTTTAGAGTTCTCTTATATTCATCTTTCTTTTAGGAATAAGACTTTGTATACCTTATGATGTAAAATTCGCTAAAAACTAGGAAAACACCCTTCAACTTTTAAAGCTGCTTCTAAGTTTTGTGGCGTGCGTATCAAAACTTTGTGATTAATTATTTCGCAACAAATGCTTGCTAAGAAATTATGATATATGCCATTCGTAAGTACATTTAATGTCAAGTTGAAGCTATCTCTTTTGAAAGGCCAAAAAATGGTTATATATCAATCAGAAAACACGAGCGAGTGTAGCGTTCGTTACGCAGGATTTGTCCATATGACTTGATTACACTTTGAGGTTGAAGTTTAGGTATACATTTAGAATATCTATTGGGAAAGATGTTTTGAGATCTTCTAAAGAAAATTCAATAAGAGGAATGTAAGCTACAACTCGGTAGTAATCTTCAACATTTTGGAAGTGATTATTTCGTTCAAATTTTGTCTCGATTTGAACGCAAATAACTTTAACTTTTTTAAAAATCGCTTTAAATTGTTCTTCGGCTTTATTTCTTTTTTCTTCAGGGCGCATGATAAAAATTTTGATAAGGCTTGATCCTTTTTGAAGATCTATATCTTGCTTTTGTAAAATGATACTAAGTGGCTGTGTTACAAAAGGTATCACACTTAATATGTATATCCGCAAATAAATTTACTAAGTGAGCTCCTTAATATAAAGATAGAGATACTACTTCCTTTCCACTCAGATATTTTTTCCAAAGGTTCTACTATATGATGTACACTAGTTGCAAAGACGCATAATGAAGAGAGTTTGGCTCCCAAATACTTTGCTTAAACTGTTTTTCGCTTGGGATGATTATATTTAAAAAATGTTGTCGTTTCTTAACAAATGATACAACTTTTTGCATTAATGGCACTTTATTGCTTTTAGAAATTGAGTTGTTCGATTTATGGGAATAGCAAGGAGTTTTTTTCGCATTTGTCGCTTTTCCAGAAATTTTGAAAAGCTCCATTTTCCGCTAACATCAGAGGACACCCATCTGTTCCATCTCCTACACAATTTTTTAGGTCAAGACCAAAATTTGTCAAAATTTTAAGAACTATTGATGATAGTGCCTTCGCTTCAATTGACACATCAACGTCATCAATATCTTTTGAAGCCTCTTCAAATGCGTTTACAACAAAGCAAATAAATTCTTCCCTAAAAACTTTTTGTTGTATGTTCAAATATTAAAAAGATAAGGAAATCTGGCTTTTCCCCGACAAATCAGTGCTTTCGTCAAAAATTATCGAATAGAATTTTGATTCATATAACACATTTATACATAAATATTGCAAATACTAAGGCTTTTTAATAATTAAGCCGCACGCATTATCAAGTCAAACGTTTAGTCTTTGAATATAGATGGCACCTGCTGGGATTGAATGTAGAATAATAAGTAATTGAATACGGTAAACTAAATGTTTCTTTGGAAATATCTAATAAATGACTATTAGGATTAAGATGTGGATACTTATTGAAAATCGTTAGAGTTTCAATAAAAGAAAATAAAAAAATACTTATTGAAAATTTCGTTAGAGATTCCATAAAAAAAAAAAAAAAAACAAATAAAACATAAAAAACAATAAAAACAAAAATTTAGTACATTAAAAAAATATTATTATGGGAATTCTTGTATTATCGAAATTAACCAAACATATTTTTATAATTTACGGGGGGGAAATTTCCTTATTTCCCCCCCCCCCCCCTGAATCCGCGCCTGATGCATGGAAACAAAATTTAGAACATTTTCAATTATTGTCACTATAATAATATTTGTGAAAGATTCACTTTTCATTAATTTTCGTATATCCGGTCAATTGAGAAAACCTGTTTGAAATATAAAAAAACGAAGTGAACAAATTTAGATATGACAATATTAAAAAACTGACAACGATACATACCTTTTCTAATTTAAGCTTCACTGAATTTTGGAAAGATGGATTTCAAACAGTCATAGGCGTCATCAATATCTTTGACTACCACTTCGATGAATTTCCCAGCTACTCCTAATTTCATGTGGAGCGATGTTTGTTGCCATATCATCTAGATCCTTTATCAAAGGTTTATTCCGTAATTTTAGTTGTTTCTTGAGCTCGGGAGTTATTGTTTTCCAATCTTTACTTTGATATTGATTTCCTGTGTATCGTGAATCCCAATTACAAAGGAAGCAGAAGTATTTTGGAAAACCGGAAACCCTTTAATACAATGCATTGTATTATGTTGACAACCTTTAGATCGCAACAAATCTTCCATTTGTGTACATTGTAGTTGATTTTCTCTAAAATTTCGCACAATGTTTCATACGTTTCCTTCATAGTTGTGCTGAATCTCAATGGAATGGACGGTTTTTTGTTAGTTTTGTGCAATAGCACAGCCTTCAAACTTGAAACTGAACCATCAATAAATAAACGCCAGTCACCAGCGATATAATCCATTCCCAATTTTTTTACTAAGCATGGGATATCATGGGAGTAGGTGAACGTATTTGCTTCGTCAACGGAATAAAATTTCTGAAAATCAGCTTGGCGTTGTCGGTATGATGTTGCGCTGACATTTTGCTGTGTCAGTTTTCTGCTTTTCAAAAATGATGTCAACATTTCGGAGTTTTGTTGTGATAGTCCCATCTAAGCTACAATGTAATCCATTTCGATTTGTGTTAGCGGTTATGGTCCATTATTTTCAATATCGGGTGTCCAATCAGCATCATTCAAATTGGTCGGATTGGTGAAAACGGTTTCGACTTGCAGGGACACAGTATCCAGACTTGGAGGTTTAGGTGTATCGTTACCAGCGGCGCGTTCAACTGGAAGTGTGGCAGTAAAAGTAGCAATGTATTCTTTTGTTTTCTGTTTAATCCAGGACGATAATTTATGCATGCGTAGGACCTGGATTCATCATGTCCAGTTACCACCCAAATTACTGGCTTCATAAAAGAAAACTGTATACCTTTTCCATGTATCCACATTATAAGGTATTATAACAATTTTTGCACACTGTGTTTGGCGTAAAATTTGCACCACTTAAATTTGCTTTATCAAAATAATGACAATACGCTGTTTTGAATTCCTCAGTTATAAATTTTTTTCGATCCAGTTGGCCTCTTTTTGGAACGATATGGCCACAAACGTAACAAAAATTATCCAATTGTGGGCACTTGTTATTTTTCATATTATGTTATATGTTTTGTTGTTATTCAGTTTCAAAACCCGGAGAAAAATTCTCGCGTTCGTCGACTCTTGTTAAATGACAAAAATCGATCAAAGAGCACTATAAATACTACAAATATTTCAATATTTTACTGGCAGGTAAAAAAAATTAAAATATGTTTTCGAAACCTTCCAAAACATGAGCACTCATAAATGTGGGTGCAATTTCTGTTAAAAAAAATGATGCAGGTAACTAACGAAAAAACGCAAATAATTAAAAAATGGCACTTTCCTTTTAATTGTCCACTCACATTTATTAACGCTTATTACTTTGCTACCGCAATCATAAAAATCAAATAACCTTGTATTTATTACTTTTTTTTTTTAATTCTGATAAACATAAAAAAGTCGTCAATGTTTTTTCCAAAGAATTTTTGGATATCTCGAGCAAATTTTTGAAATGCATACCTTTAGTTAATTGTTAATAAAAGCGAAACGCGTTCATCGATTTTCATGATTTATGTGTCATTTTGTTCATAGGTTATGCGACTTTACGTAAAAGTAGTAGGACCTTACACTTTTTTTTACCGTTTTGTATTTTTTATGAATTAAAAATTAAAATTTTTTGGGCAAAAAATATTTATTTACTTCATACATTTATTAATAACTGCGAAACTGTTGCTTATGTAGCGAAACGTTGTATGAACAAATTAAAGGAATTGTAATTCTTAAATTTGTTTCAGCTTATTCGGACTAGTGGTTCTCGAGTTATGAAATACAAAAGAGCCTAAAACGTGACAAATTTCCCTATACGATACTAACTAACTTCAAATTAATTTTTAAATTATTTATTGAGCTACTCAAAATTTTTTTAATTTTATCAACATTCAAAATTTCTCCTTATGAAAAATACAGTGGGAGCAAAAAATTTAAAATTAATTAAAATCAACTTAAAAGTAATATTTCAATTTGAAAATTTCTACATACGGGAGAAAAAAATTCTTTCTTTTAGAAAAACAAGTTAGGAGGAAACTGAAAATTAAAAATTCCTTCTTACGGGAATCACGTAGGGAGTTAAATTCATATACATAATCCCCATAAATATACTACTTGTATCTTATGTAAATTTTTGGGGCCTTTCTTCACATTTTTTTTGGGGCCAAATATTCTGCGGTCATTTTGCGCAGCGCCAAAAAAACAACAACAAGGGATGAATGGATAAAATTAGGTTGTAATGGTTTTTTGCTAGTATCCCAACCATTTTTGGATCGATCTGGCTAAATTTCAATATAATAATGAAAAATGAGCATAAGTGTGTTCCAAAAAAAATTTGGGGGCTCAAGCTGAATTTAAAAGCAAATAAGATAAAGTATTTTTGAGATTTTTCGGAAGAGGCTTATAGGTCAGTTAAGTCGCATTTTTGCCAAAAATCGGGTTTCAGGTATTTTTTTGAGTTTTCTGCATAACTTTGTCAAAAACCACGATTTTCTTCTCTTTAATTGAAAAAATTTTTAAGGAAAATATCCAAGCTTTATTTATGTGTGCAATAGACTGGTCGCAATTTTTTTTTTTTTAATTTACATGTTTGCGCTGCTTAAAATATGAGGTTTGGTGTAAGAAATCATGGCCTAATTTTTCAGGTCAATCCGACGGTGCCTAGCCGTGCCAAGTGGGGCCCAAAGTTTCCCATTTTATAAAAAAAAACATCTTTTCTATCAGATCTTTATAGTTATACTAGTTGAAAAGCCGAATATCAAAAATATGACTACGCTACGATCTTCCGCAGAGAAAGTTCTTCAAGTGTGCCAAATTTCAGCTTCCTATGTCATCAGATGGCTTCAGAAAGTTGCGGAAAGAATAGGACATACATGCAAACATCCTGACATACTAAGAAATTATATATTGAATAGATAGATTAAAGTATTTGCAGTTTAATATTTTAGTATGATACGAACGAAAGATTTTTAACTAATTTTAACTAATTCGGGGTCGCTGAATCCAGTGGTGCTAGCCGTTTTTTTAGGTTAGCTTTAGTTTTCGAGATATACCGTTATTTCGAAAATTAAGGATGTTGCACAACATATGTTCGCGCAACTCAAAAACGCTTTAGCTTATTGAAAAACTAAAAAAAACCGAAATTCGGCAATAAAATTTACTTTAAGAAAGTTAAAACTTTTTTCTTCATATTGGCTTTGGTTTTCGAGATATACCGTTATTTCGAAAATTAGGGAGGTTGCACAACATATGTTCGCGTAACTCAAAAACGCTTTAGCTTATTGAAAAACTAAAAAAAACCGAAATTCCGCAATAAAATTTACTTTAAGAAAGGTAAAACGTTTTTCTTATATGCGCAGTCGTTTTAGAAACATAATTTTTTTTCTGGAAAAAAAAATAATTTTTTTTATTAAAATTTCGGAATTTTTGTTTTTAAAAATTCATAAAAAATTGAAAAATGGAGCTATGCTTCCAATTTTATAGAGTCATATAAAAAACAATATTGCAAACAAAACAAGCTATAAATGATTAAAATCTGTTCACAACTTTTGATTTTATGTATTCACAAAGACGAAAAATTTTAATTAATTTAAGAATTTTATTAAACCGCCATATGTGTATAATTGAAATTCTTATATTTGGCCCGTGTAGTGCCTAGGATGCCTCAAGAAGGGTCAAATGTATGACTGGAGACTGGAGAACTATTGATGATAGTGCCTTCGCTTCAATTGACACATCAACGTCATCAATATCTTTTGAAGCCTCTTCAAATGCGTTTACAACAAAGCAAATAAATTCTTCCCTAAAAACTTTTTGTTGTATGTTCAAATATTAAAAAGATAAGGAAATCTGGCTTTTCCCCGACAAATCAGTGCTTTCGTCAAAAATTATCGAATAGAATTTTGATTCATATAACACATTTATACATAAATATTGCAAATACTAAGGCTTTTTAATAATTAAGCCGCACGCATTATCAAGTCAAACGTTTAGTCTTTGAATATAGATGGCACCTGCTGGGATTGAATGTAGAATAATAAGTAATTGAATACGGTAAACTAAATGTTTCTTTGGAAATATCTAATAAATGACTATTAGGATTAAGATGTGGATACTTATTGAAAATCGTTAGAGTTTCAATAAAAGAAAATAAAAAAATACTTATTGAAAATTTCGTTAGAGATTCCATAAAAAAAAAAAAAAAAAACAAATAAAACATAAAAAACAATAAAAACAAAAATTTAGTACATTAAAAAAATATTATTATGGGAATTCTTGTATTATCGAAATTAACCAAACATATTTTTATAATTTACGGGGGGGAAATTTCCTTATTTCCCCCCCCCCTGAATCCGCGCCTGATGCATGGAAACAAAATTTAGAACATTTTCAATTATTGTCACTATAATAATATTTGTGAAAGATTCACTTTTCATTAATTTTCGTATATCCGGTCAATTGAGAAAACCTGTTTGAAATATAAAAAAACGAAGTGAACAAATTTAGATATGACAATATTAAAAAACTGACAACGATACATACCTTTTCTAATTTAAGCTTCACTGAATTTTGGAAAGATGGATTTCAAACAGTCATAGGCGTCATCAATATCTTTGACTACCACTTCGATGAATTTCCCAGCTACTCCTAATTTCATGTGGAGCGATGTTTGTTGCCATATCATCTAGATCCTTTATCAAAGGTTTATTCCGTAATTTTAGTTGTTTCTTGAGCTCGGGAGTTATTGTTTTCCAATCTTTACTTTGATATTGATTTCCTGTGTATCGTGAATCCCAATTACAAAGGAAGCAGAAGTATTTTGGAAAACCGGAAACCCTTTAATACAATGCATTGTATTATGTTGACAACCTTTAGATCGCAACAAATCTTCCATTTGTGTACATTGTAGTTGATTTTCTCTAAAATTTCGCACAATGTTTCATACGTTTCCTTCATAGTTGTGCTGAATCTCAATGGAATGGACGGTTTTTTGTTAGTTTTGTGCAATAGCACAGCCTTCAAACTTGAAACTGAACCATCAATAAATAAACGCCAGTCACCAGCGATATAATCCATTCCCAATTTTTTTACTAAGCATGGGATATCATGGGAGTAGGTGAACGTATTTGCTTCGTCAACGGAATAAAATTTCTGAAAATCAGCTTGGCGTTGTCGGTATGATGTTGCGCTGACATTTTGCTGTGTCAGTTTTCTGCTTTTCAAAAATGATGTCAACATTTCGGAGTTTTGTTGTGATAGTCCCATCTAAGCTACAATGTAATCCATTTCGATTTGTGTTAGCGGTTATGGTCCATTATTTTCAATATCGGGTGTCCAATCAGCATCATTCAAATTGGTCGGATTGGTGAAAACGGTTTCGACTTGCAGGGACACAGTATCCAGACTTGGAGGTTTAGGTGTATCGTTACCAGCGGCGCGTTCAACTGGAAGTGTGGCAGTAAAAGTAGCAATGTATTCTTTTGTTTTCTGTTTAATCCAGGACGAGAATTTATGCATGCGTAGGACCTGGATTCATCATGTCCAGTTACCACCCAAATTACTGGCTTCATAAAAGAAAACTGTACACCTTTTCCATGTATCCACATTATAAGGTATTATAACAATTTTTGCACACTGTGTTTGGCGTAAAATTTGCACCACTTAAATTTGCTTTATCAAAATAATGACAATACGCTGTTTTGAATTCCTCAGTTATAAATTTTTTTCGATCCAGTTGGCCTCTTTTTGGAACGATATGGCCACAAACGTAACAAAAATTATCCAATTGTGGGCACTTGTTATTTTTCATATTATGTTATATGTTTTGTTGTTATTCAGTTTCAAAACCCGGAGAAAAATTCTCGCGTTCGTCGACTCTTGTTAAATGACAAAAATCGATCAAAGAGCACTATAAATACTACAAATATTTCAATATTTTACTGGCAGGTAAAAAAAATTAAAATATGTTTTCGAAACCTTCCAAAACATGAGCACTCATAAATGTGGGTGCAATTTCTGTTAAAAAAAATGATGCAGGTAACTAACGAAAAAACCCAAATAATTAAAAAATGGCACTTTCCTTTTAATTGTCCACTCACATTTATTAACGCTTATTACTTTGCTACCGCAATCATAAAAATCAAATAACCTTGTATTTATTACTTTTTTTTTTAATTCTGATAAACATAAAAAAGTCGTCAATGTTTTTTCCAAAGAATTTTTGGATATCTCGAGCAAATTTTTGAAATGCATACCTTTAGTTAATTGTTAATAAAAGCGAAACGCGTTCATCGATTTTCATGATTTATGTGTCATTTTGTTCATAGGTTATGCGACTTTACGTAAAAGTAGTAGGACCTTACACTTTTTTTTACCGTTTTGTATTTTTTATGAATTAAAAATTAAAATTTTTTGGGCAAAAAATATTTATTTACTTCATACATTTATTAATAACTGCGAAACTGTTGCTTATGTAGCGAAACGTTGTATGAACAAATTAAAGGAATTGTAATTCTTAAATTTGTTTCAGCTTATTCGGACTAGTGGTTCTCGAGTTATGAAATACAAAAGAGCCTAAAACGTGACAAATTTCCCTATACGATACTTACTAACTTCAAATTAATTTTTAAATTATTTATTGAGCTACTCAAAATTTTTTTAATTTTATCAACATTCAAAATTTCTCCTTATGAAAAATACAGTGGGAGCAAAAAATTTAAAATTAATTAAAATCAACTTAAAAGTAATATTTCAATTTGAAAATTTCTACATACGGGAGAAAAAAATTCGTTCTTTTAGAAAAACAAGTTAGGAGGAAACTGAAAATTAAAAATTCCTTCTTACGGGAATCACGTAGGGAGTTAAATTCATATACATAATCCCCATAAATATACTACTTGTATCTTATGTAAATTTTTGGGGCCTTTCTTCACATTTTTTTTGGGGCCAAATATTCTGCGGTCATTTTGCGCAGCGCCAAAAAAACAACAACAAGGGATGAATGGATAAAATTAGGTTGTAATGGTTTTTTGCTAGTATCCCAACCATTTTTGGATCGATCTGGCTAAATTTCAATATAATAATGAAAAATGAGCATAAGTGTGTTCCAAAAAAAATTTGGGGGCTCAAGCTGAATTTAAAAGCAAATAAGATAAAGTATTTTTGAGATTTTTCGGAAGAGGCTTATAGGTCAGTTAAGTCGCATTTTTGCCAAAAATCGGGTTTCAGGTATTTTTTTGAGTTTTCTGCATAACTTTGTCAAAAACCACGATTTTCTTCTCTTTAATTGAAAAAATTTTTAAGGAAAATATCCAAGCTTTATTTATGTGTGCAATAGACTGGTCGCAATTTTTTTTTCAGGTCAATCCGACGGTGCCTAGCCGTGCCAAGTGGGGCCCAAAGTTTCCCATTTTATAAAAAAAAAAATCTTTTCTATCAGATCTTTATAGTTATACTAGTTGAAAAGCCGAATATCAAAAATATGACTACGCTACGATCTTCCGCAGAGAAAGTTCTTCAAGTGTGCCAAATTTCAGCTTCCTATGTCATCAGATGGCTTCAGAAAGTTGCGGAAAGAATAGGACATACATGCAAACATCCTGACATACTAAGAAATTATATATTGAATAGATAGATTAAAGTATTTGCAGTTTAATATTTTAGTATGATACGAACGAAAGATTTTTAACTAATTTTAACTAATTCGGGGTCGCTGAATCCAGTGGTGCTAGCCGTTTTTTTAGGTTAGCTTTAGTTTTCGAGATATACCGTTATTTCGAAAATTAAGGATGTTGCACAACATATGTTCGCGCAACTCAAAAACGCTTTAGCTTATTGAAAAACTAAAAAAAACCGAAATTCGGCAATAAAATTTACTTTAAGAAAGTTAAAACTTTTTTCTTCATATTGGCTTTGGTTTTCGAGATATACCGTTATTTCGAAAATTAGGGAGGTTGCACAACATATGTTCGCGTAACTCAAAAACGCTTTAGTTTATTGAAAAACAAAAAAAACCGAAATTCCGCAATAAAATTTACTTTTAGATAGTTAAAACTTTTTTCTTCATATTGGCTTTGGTTTTCGAGATATACCGTTATTTCGAAAATTAAGGAGGTTTCACAACATATGTTCGCGTAACTCAAAAACGCTTTAGCTTATTGAAAAACTAAAAAAAACCGAAATTCCGCAATAAAATTTACTTTAAGAAAGGTAAAACGTTTTTCTTATATGCGCAGTCGTTTTAGAAACATAATTTTTTTTCTGGAAAAAAAAATAATTTTTTTATTAAAATTTCGGAATTTTTGTTTTTAAAAATTCATAAAAAATTGAAAAATGGAGCTATGCTTCCAATTTTATAGAGTCATATAAAAAACAATATTGCAAACAAAACAAGCTATAAATGATTAAAATCTGTTCACAACTTTTGATTTTATGTATTCACAAAGACGAAAAATTTTAATTAATTTAAGAATTTTATTAAACCGCCATATGTGTATAATTGAAATTCTTATATTTGGCCCGTGTAGTGCCTAGGATGCCTCAAGACCTACTCCAGTCATACATTTGGCCCTTCTTGAGGCATCCTAGGCACTACACGGGCCAAATATAAGAATTTCAATTATACACATATGGCGGTTTAATAAAATTCTTAAATTAATTAAAATTTTTCGTCTTTGTGAATACATAAAATCAAAAGTTGTGAACAGATTTTAATCACTTATAGCTTGTTTTGTTTGCAATATTGTTTTTTATATGACTCTATAAAATTGGAAGCATAGCTCCATTTTTCAATTTTTTATGAATTTTTAAAAACAAAAATTCCGAAATTTTAATAAAAAAAATTATTTTTTTTTCCAGAAAAAAAATTATGTTTCTAAAACGACTGCGCATATAAGAAAAACGTTTTACCTTTCTTAAAGTAAATTTTATTGCGGAATTTCGGTTTTTTTTAGTTTTTCAATAAGCTAAAGCGTTTTTGAGTTACGCGAACATATGTTGTGCAACCTCCCTAATTTTCGAAATAACGGTATATCTCGAAAACCAAAGCCAATATGAAGAAAAAAGTTTTAACTTTCTTAAAGTAAATTTTATTGCCGAATTTCGGTTTTTTTTAGTTTTTCAATAAGCTAAAGCGTTTTTGAGTTGCGCGAACATATGTTGTGCAACATCCTTAATTTTCGAAATAACGGTATATCTCGAAAACTAAAGCTAACCTAAAAAAACGGCTAGCACCACTGGATTCAGCGACCCCGAATTAGTTAAAATTAGTTAAAAATCTTTCGTTCGTTTCATACTAAAATATTAAACTGCAAATACTTTAATCTATCTATTCAATATATAATTTCTTAGTATGTCAGGATGTTTGCATGTATGTCCTATTCTTTCCGCAACTTTCTGAAGCCATCTGATGACATAGGAAGCTGAAATTTGGCACACTTGAAGAACTTTCTCTGCGGAAGATCGTAGCGTAGTCATATTTTTGATATTCGGCTTTTCAACTAGTATAACTATAAAGATCTGATAGAAAAGATGTTTTTTTTTATAAAATGGGAAACTTTGGGCCCCACTTGGCACGGCTAGGCACCGTCGGATTGACCTGAAAAATTAGGCCATGATTTCTTACACCAAACCTCATATTTTAAGCAGCGCAAACATGTAAATTAAAAAAAAAAAAATTGCGACCAGTCTATTGCACACATAAATAAAGCTTGGATATTTTCCTTAAAAATTTTTTCAATTAAAGAGAAGAAAATCGTGGTTTTTGACAAAGTTATGCAGAAAACTCAAAAAAATACCTGAAACCCGATTTTTGGCAAAAATGCGACTTAACTGACCTATAAGCCTCTTCCGAAAAATCTCAAAAATACTTTATCTTATTTGCTTTTAAATTCAGCTTGAGCCCCCAAATTTTTTTTGGAACACACTTATGCTCATTTTTCATTATTATATTGAAATTTAGCCAGATCGATCCAAAAATGGTTGGGATACTAGCAAAAAACCATTACAACCTAATTTTATCCATTCATCCCTTGTTGTTGTTTTTTTGGCGCTGCGCAAAATGACCGCAGAATATTTGGCCCCAAAAAAAATGTGAAGAAAGGCCCCAAAAATTTACATAAGATACAAGTAGTATATTTATGGGGATTATGTATATGAATTTAACTCCCTACGTGATTCCCGTAAGAAGGAATTTTTAATTTTCAGTTTCCTCCTAACTTGTTTTTCTAAAAGAAAGAATTTTTTTCTCCCGTATGTAGAAATTTTCAAATTGAAATATTACTTTTAAGTTGATTTTAATTAATTTTAAATTTTTTGCTCCCACTGTATTTTTCATAAGGAGAAATTTTGAATGTTGATAAAATTAAAAAAATTTTGAGTAGCTCAATAAATAATTTAAAAATTAATTTGAAGTTAGTAAGTATCGTATAGGGAAATTTGTCACGTTTTAGGCTCTTTTGTATTTCATAACTCGAGAACCACTAGTCCGAATAAGCTGAAACAAATTTAAGAATTACAATTCCTTTAATTTGTTCATACAACGTTTCGCTACATAAGCAACAGTTTCGCAGTTATTAGTAAATGTATGAAGTAAATAAATATTTTTTGCCCAAAAAATTTTAATTTTTAATTCATAAAAAATACAAAACGGTAAAAAAAGTGTAAGGTCCTACTACTTTTACGTAAAGTCGCATAACCTATGAACAAAATGACACATAAATCATGAAAATCGATGAACTCGTTTCGCTTTTATTAACAATTAACTAAAGGTATGCATTTCAAAAATTTGCTCGAGATATCCAAAAATTCTTTGGAAAAAACATTGACGACTTTTTTATGTTTATCAGAATTAAAAAAAAAAAGTAATAAATACAAGGTTATTTGATTTTTATGATTGCGGTAGCAAAGTAATAAGCGTTAATAAATGTGAGTGGACAATTAAAAGGAAAGTGCCATTTTTTAATTATTTGGGTTTTTTCGTTAGTTACCTGCATCATTTTTTTTAACAGAAATTGCACCCACATTTATGAGTGCTCATGTTTTGGAAGGTTTCGAAAACATATTTTAATTTTTTTTACCTGCCAGTAAAATATTGAAATATTTGTAGTATTTATAGTGCTCTTTGATCGATTTTTGTCATTTAACAAGAGTCGACGAACGCGAGAATTTTTCTCCGGGTTTTGAAACTGAATAACAACAAAACATATAACATAATATGAAAAATAACAAGTGCCCACAATTGGATAATTTTTGTTACGTTTGTGGCCATATCGTTCCAAAAAGAGGCCAACTGGATCGAAAAAAATTTATAACTGAGGAATTCAAAACAGCGTATTGTCATTATTTTGATAAAGCAAATTTAAGTGGTGCAAATTTTACGCCAAACACAGTGTGCAAAAATTGTTATAATACCTTATAATGTGGATACATGGAAAAGGTGTACAGTTTTCTTTTATGAAGCCAGTAATTTGGGTGGTAACTGGACATGATGAATCCAGGTCCTACGCATGCATAAATTCTCGTCCTGGATTAAACAGAAAACAAAAGAATACATTGCTACTTTTACTGCCACACTTCCAGTTGAACGCGCCGCTGGTAACGATACACCTAAACCTCCAAGTCTGGATACTGTGTCCCTGCAAGTCGAAACCGTTTTCACCAATCCGACCAATTTGAATGATGCTGATTGGACACCCGATATTGAAAATAATGGACCATAACCGCTAACACAAATCGAAATGGATTACATTGTAGCTTAGATGGGACTATCACAACAAAACTCCGAAATGTTGACATCATTTTTGAAAAGCAGAAAACTGACACAGCAAAATGTCAGCGCAACATCATACCGACAACGCCAAGCTGATTTTCAGAAATTTTATTCCGTTGACGAAGCAAATACGTTCACCTACTCCCATGATATCCCATGCTTAGTAAAAAAATTGGGAATGGATTATATCGCTGGTGACTGGCGTTTATTTATTGATGGTTCAGTTTCAAGTTTGAAGGCTGTGCTATTGCACAAAACTAACAAAAAACCGTCCATTCCATTGAGATTCAGCACAACTATGAAGGAAACGTATGAAACATTGTGCGAAATTTTAGAGAAAATCAACTACAATGTACACAAATGGAAGATTTGTTGCGATCTAAAGGTTGTCAACATAATACAATGCATTGTATTAAAGGGTTTCCGGTTTTCCAAAATACTTCTGCTTCCTTTGTAATTGGGATTCACGATACACAGGAAATCAATATCAAAGTAAAGATTGGAAAACAATAACTCCCGAGCTCAAGAAACAACTAAAATTACGGAATAAACCTTTGATAAAGGATCTAGATGATATGGCAACAAACATCGCTCCACATGAAATTAGGAGTAGCTGGGAAATTCATCGAAGTGGTAGTCAAAGATATTGATGACGCCTATGACTGTTTGAAATCCATCTTTCCAAAATTCAGTGAAGCTTAAATTAGAAAAGGTATGTATCGTTGTCAGTTTTTTAATATTGTCATATCTAAATTTGTTCACTTCGTTTTTTTATATTTCAAACAGGTTTTCTCAATTGACCGGATATACGAAAATTAATGAAAAGTGAATCTTTCACAAATATTATTATAGTGACAATAATTGAAAATGTTCTAAATTTTGTTTCCATGCATCAGGCGCGGATTCAGGGGGGGGGGGGGAAAATAAGGAAATTTCCCCCCCGTAAATTATAAAAATATGTTTGGTTAATTTCGATAATACAAGAATTCCCATAATAATATTTTTTTAATGTACTAAATTTTTGTTTTTATTGTTTTTTATGTTTTATTTGTTTTTTTTTTTTTTTTTTATGGAATCTCTAACGAAATTTTCAATAAGTATTTTTTTATTTTCTTTTATTGAAACTCTAACGATTTTCAATAAGTATCCACATCTTAATCCTAATAGTCATTTATTAGATATTTCCAAAGAAACATTTAGTTTACCGTATTCAATTACTTATTATTCTACATTCAATCCCAGCAGGTGCCATCTATATTCAAAGACTAAACGTTTGACTTGATAATGCGTGCGGCTTAATTATTAAAAAGCCTTAGTATTTGCAATATTTATGTATAAATGTGTTATATGAATCAAAATTCTATTCGATAATTTTTGACGAAAGCACTGATTTGTCGGGGAAAAGCCAGATTTCCTTATCTTTTTAATATTTGAACATACAACAAAAAGTTTTTAGGGAAGAATTTATTTGCTTTGTTGTAAACGCATTTGAAGAGGCTTCAAAAGATATTGATGACGTTGATGTGTCAATTGAAGCGAAGGCACTATCATCAATAGTTCTCCAGTCTCCAGTCATACATTTGACCCTTCTTGAGGCATCCTAGGCACTACACGGGCCAAATATAAGAATTTCAATTATACACATATGGCGGTTTAATAAAATTCTTAAATTAATTAAAATTTTTCGTCTTTGTGAATACATAAAATCAAAAGTTGTGAACAGATTTTAATCATTTATAGCTTGTTTTGTTTGCAATATTGTTTTTTATATGACTCTATAAAATTGGAAGCATAGCTCCATTTTTCAATTTTTTATGAATTTTTAAAAACAAAAATTCCGAAATTTTAATAAAAAAATTATTTTTTTTTCCAGAAAAAAAATTATGTTTCTAAAACGACTGCGCATATAAGAAAAACGTTTTACCTTTCTTAAAGTAAATTTTATTGCGGAATTTCGGTTTTTTTTAGTTTTTCAATAAGCTAAAGCGTTTTTGAGTTACGCGAACATATGTTGTGAAACCTCCTTAATTTTCGAAATAACGGTATATCTCGAAAACCAAAGCCAATATGAAGAAAAAAGTTTTAACTATCTAAAAGTAAATTTTATTGCGGAATTTCGGTTTTTTTTGTTTTTCAATAAACTAAAGCGTTTTTGAGTTACGCGAACATATGTTGTGCAACCTCCCTAATTTTCGAAATAACGGTATATCTCGAAAACCAAAGCCAATATGAAGAAAAAAGTTTTAACTTTCTTAAAGTAAATTTTATTGCCGAATTTCGGTTTTTTTTAGTTTTTCAATAAGCTAAAGCGTTTTTGAGTTGCGCGAACATATGTTGTGCAACATCCTTAATTTTCGAAATAACGGTATATCTCGAAAACTAAAGCTAACCTAAAAAAACGGCTAGCACCACTGGATTCAGCGACCCCGAATTAGTTAAAATTAGTTAAAAATCTTTCGTTCGTTTCATACTAAAATATTAAACTGCAAATACTTTAATCTATCTATTCAATATATAATTTCTTAGTATGTCAGGATGTTTGCATGTATGTCCTATTCTTTCCGCAACTTTCTGAAGCCATCTGATGACATAGGAAGCTGAAATTTGGCACACTTGAAGAACTTTCTCTGCGGAAGATCGTAGCGTAGTCATATTTTTGATATTCGGCTTTTCAACTAGTATAACTATAAAGATCTGATAGAAAAGAGGTTTTTTTTTATAAAATGGGAAACTTTGAGCCCCACTTGGCACGGCTAGGCACCGTCGGATTGACCTGAAAAATTAGGCCATGATTTCTTACACCAAACCTCATATTTTAAGCAGCGCAAACAATTAAATTTAAAAAAAAAAAAAATCCCATACAAGAAAAGACCAGTCTAGTGTGCAATCACTATAAGTTTTTGCAATGAATTTGCTCTAGATTTAAATTTTTAGTAATTTTTCCATAAATTTGTAAAGATCAAAACCATACACATACGTACCAATACCTATTTCAAGCTAAAGTTTAATATGTATAGGTATACGCTGCCAATGTGTATTTGCATATTCCCAGCGGGAAAAAGAAGGAGTACGGAGGCCTTCCAGAAGGCCTCTGTACCCCTTCTTTTGGATAAACAAGGCCTTCTCGCTCCATTCCATACTCATATCTTTTTTACACGCGTTGTCATTGCGGAGAAGGCCTTCCGCTTTCCATTCTTCCCCAGAGCTTCTTAAAGGCCTTCAAATAAATGGCTCTTAGAAGGCTTTCCAGAGAATGACTTTCAAAAGGCCTTAGCAAAAAGGTTATCTTGAAGGGCTTTTAAGAAAGGTATGTTAAAAGGCCTTTCAATTAATGGCTCTTAAAAGGCCTTTCAGACCATCCTTCTACAAATGCATTAAAGGTCATATTGAAGGGCTATCAGTCTAAAACATTAAGGAATATTTCCTTACAAATGAAATTAGAAGACTGAATAGGCTTCATGTAACGTATGTTTATATATTTTATTAAACTTATTGTGGTTTAATAACACATGTGATACCTATTTTTTTATTGAAATAATCAAATTTGCTAAACATTGTAAATAAAAGTATACCTAAGTATAATAAAAAAAAACTTTTAAGCACAAGTACCTATCTTCCTTAATGGACAAAACTCAACTAAAATGATTTACATTATTGTTTTTATTTTGTATTTTAATATGCACCTACTTTGTTACTTTGTTTTTATAACGGGATCTGAAAAAAACAAAACAAAAAATTTTACTCTTTCTCTGTTCCACTTCAACTAAAATGATTTACAGCATATTTTACTTTGTTTTTGTAAAGGGATCTGAATTCTTTTGCTTTTGCTTGTGCAAAAAAAAACAAAACAAAAAATGTTACTCCTTCTTTTCTCGCTTCTCATACCAAAGAGCCGAGGCCTTCTATGAGGCATTCTTTAGCTGTTACGTAAGAATATGAATTAAATCAAAAAAATTTTTAAGCAGGCCTTTAAAAAGGCCTGAAGTAAGAAGGTCTTCTGAGTTTTCCCGCTGGGTTCATTCTTCTTTTTGAATGTACATCAGTGATGCTCATTCAAGCACACAATTGTTTAGAAGCCCCACCCCTTTGTTATTTACGCTCATTAATTTAGTTGCACATGTACGGAAGATGACTTGATCTTGTTTGAAATACAGTGTGTGGGATAAGTAATAAAATTAAAAAAAAATTTTAATGCTTTTACGAAACTGTCATAAAAGCATAAATGTACAAGATTTGAGTGCAGTTTTTTTTTTCGATATAATTCTTTCTTTTAATATACAAACATGCTCGCAGTTCACACTGAATTTTTTTATAGTAAAATTGGAAAACTTCCAATTCTTACTGTTTTTTTAAATTTTTAAAAAGTTACAATTTTAAAAGCCAAAAAAAAAATTGGACATTTAGTTTTGACTGTATTATTATAAATGTTTTACAACCAAAACAATTTCTTTCTATTTAACTTAAATAAAACTGGTGCGCATAGTTTTGCGTATCTCTGTATTTTAAAATTCTCTCTCAATACATATGCAAAACATTTTTGAGCACCAATGATGTACATCAGTGATGTCAATTATGATTGTGTTGGTGAGATTACTCTTATCTCTTACATGCCCAGCGGGAGAAACATGCGGTTGCGAGGCCTATTGCGAGGCCTTATTAAAGACCTTTTCTAAGGGTCATCTATGTTCGATTAAATTGTTGGGAATCAGGTAAGGTATTAAAACTTACAAAACATTTTCATGAAAGGGCGATGCAAACACCAGGGCCAGCATTATGCGAGGAAATATAGTTCATGCTTTCCATTCATTTTTCATCAGACCATTTAAAGTTAACTTACATTTATTGCTATGAAGACTTAAAAGCAATAAATAATAATACAATTATCGAAAAATGTTGAGTTATGGACAGACACAATCAGTTATTATTTAAATAAATTTAATTTGGAACCTCAGAAACTTTGCTTATTTTTTGGAAAAATTGCGCAGTTCACAATATTTGAAGTCTTTTTACAACCTAATACAATTCTTTCCAATATTTTTTGTTTTTTGCTCAACTTACCTTTGCGAATTCTAACAATAAAAATTCATTTGCTCATACTAATGCAAATATTAAGTTTAAAAATATTCTGTAAGTATTTACCACCATTATAAAAAGAGAAGATTTTACTAGCCTATAATAAATACTTTTATTTACCAATAATATCTTCTAAATTTATATTGCAGTTTCGTAACAACAAAACATTTTTTAGGTTTGCGGATGTTAATTTATTGCGTTGTTTTGAGCAAATGTATTTCAAATCGGAAAATATTTGTTCGCAAAGATATGTTGAGGAGAAAAGCGACAAACATTTGAAGGAATTTTTTTTTAATATAGGATATAGCGCACCGTCTAAATTTTTCCAGAACTCAATAATATTTTCCCTGTCTGGAGGATTAATTTCGCTCCTAAGTATGATTAGTTCCGACTGGATGCTGAATTCATAACTCGCAATGTCGCACTTAAAGGGATTTTGGAATAGGTTAAGTAGTGGTTTTATATCCTCAAAATCTTGAAAACGATCTTGAAAGTTGTAAAAAAGGTTTTCAAAAATTGCCAAATACTCAGATTTTTTCAAATATTTCAAATAAAGTCATTATAACAGGTCAAAGTTACGTTAAATAAATACCATAAAGTAGTAAGGTTTACTCTTTAGACTCGGTCATATAATTGTAGCATAAAAAAGTAAGCAATAAAAATAGTGCGAAACAATAAAGTTTCATTAATACATCAATAAAACACATCTTCTTACCCAAAAATTTTACCTGCTGTCACATTTGCTTTTATGTGTATAGGTTTACACATAAATTGTAGCAAAACAAGACTTTTTTAACTTGTTTTTTAAATATTTTTACCTACTTAAGAAAAGAGTTTTCAAAAAAAAAACCCCACCGACGCGATTGGTACAGAAACAAAAATATTTTTACAATCACAAAATACCAACAAATTCTTGTGGCTTTTTCTTTTCTTAATAATTTCTGCATTTAGGTACGTCTTTTTAACGAAAGAAAAAGGGACCCTGTTACAGGCATCAACGAATTTTTTTCACGAACAAAACACATATCGTTAGCTTAAATGCAAAACAATTATTTTGAAAATTTGAAATTTTTGTTGATTAGGATTCACTTTACATATATATTTTTATAAAATTTTAAAATTCTATCTTAAAAAATAACCACAATTGCACAATTGCGCAAAGAAATGGAAATCCCTGTTTTAAAATCATTGTACAATGTCAAAAACAGAAATAAAACAAAACAAAAACATAGATAATAAATAAAATAAAAAAGATAATAAAACAAAAAAAAAAGATGTACCTACATACAGTTATTGTATATTTATTTATATACATAAATATATTTAGAGGCCTCAAAACAGGCCTTGCAATATTTGCGATATTTCCCGCTGAATGAGAGTGTTTCTCAGTAAACAATTATATTTTACGCTCGCAAAATAAAAGAGCGTAAGCGTACATGTGAATTAATTTGCACAATTGTGCAAGGCGCTGACATCCCTGATGTACATGCAGATATAAATAAAATTTCTGTTAGCTATCTGCAATACCCATATACGTATGTGTATTACCGTTACTATAACGTAAATATACAGAGCGCGAGAGAGAGCAGAGATGACAAATGCAATTTTAAAAATGTTGAAACTAGGCAAAATTTTTTTGTGTTGTTATTCAGAAAAATATCAAGATAATTTTAAAGCTTTTTAACATTTGACTAAGGCGGTAACCTTAATTTATTAGAACAACGAGGGGCGGTTGGCGGCAATTTCTGCTTCTCCGAAACTATCTAACAGATCTCAATAAATTTCAAACATTGATATATCCATATTAATATGAACACACAAGCTTTATATATTTATTTAAAAATAGATAGGAAAAACTATCTAACAGATTTTAATGATTTTTAAAACAGAGATAGATACATATTTGTGTAGACACATAAGCTATGTATTTTTAAAAAAATTAGGATAACGAGGGGAGATAGGGGGCGACTTATGCCTCTCCAAAATCATTTATTTTCTCTAAAATTTTTTGATTATTTTCCATACTTTAAATTTATAATTTTTCATATGCTATATACATACATACACTAGATGAAATTTTTAAAGAAAAACTCTTCTTTACAACTTATTAAAAAGAAATGTTTGAATTTTAAAACGTTACAAGAAGGCGTCTAAGCAAGCGCTAAATGTATTAAGTGGCGGTTACACTCTTTCTTATTAACACAACATACAAATCAATACTTTCGTGCATACATAAAAACAATAAATTCCATTTCGTGTCGTCTACCTATGCTTTGTGTGTGTGACAGCGATAAGTGCAAAAAAATTGTGCGGATGCGTAAAGAGTTTTTACATGCAAAAATAAAAATATCGTAGAGCCACTTGTTGCTGTCACACGCACAATGCATAGGTAGACGACACGAGATGGAAGATATTGTTTTTTATGTAGGCATGTAAGTATTGATTTGTATGTTGTGCTAATAAGAAATAGTGAAACAACCACTCACTACATATTTATTTATAGCGTTTGCTAAAGATACATGTACACGACATGTTTTTTACATCTGACTTGTCAACTTTTCATGTCACATGTTGCTGTGCATGTGTGTTACAATTGCTGTTTAAGGCCAGTTTACACGGTAATACAATATATTACGACTTTGTAGAATCAAAATATTATGAAATTCTCTCCGTGTTTAAAAGAAAAAAATAAAAATCTTTTGTAAGTATAATTCATGTTTACACGGATGGTATAAGTAAAATCAAAAATAATAACAAAAAAGCAGATGGTTGCAGTTTTAAATATTTACAAAAACAACATGAAAATTTCCTGAGTTGAATTTAGTTGTTTTTGTAATTGTATAAAAATGATATCACCTTTAATGTACTCCGTTAAAATACACCTCTGGTGTGATGAGAATACATAAGTTTCTAAAATGGTTTAGAAAAAAACCATTTACCGACCGCTTGTCAGATTTTGTATCCGTATTCTCTCTTACTCAATACATTTTGCTTTTACATGATAAGATTTTTCTCATTCTACATAATCTTTCGACATGTCGTAATACATTATATTACCGTGTAAACTGGCCTTTAACAAAGTTTTTTTAATTATTGTTATTGTGTTTGGCGTATTTTAAATACGCCTACGACCAGAGACCTGCGCCGAAGCGGATAAGCTGGCTGTTAGCCAGCCGCCGATAAAAATATTTGTAGCCACCGGCTGCAGTAAGCCAACGATTACTTTATAAATAAGTTTAATTCGCTTTTTTTAACACCTTGTCACATTTTTTTTTGTTTGTCTATTCTTAAAAAGTGCAACTCATAGTTTCTTCTTTATAAAGCACCAAAATTTCATCAAAATTTTCAAAATAACGACATATAGGAAAATGGGTGAACACAGGTGCAATTGTTGATTATTTTTTGTGATAACTATTCAGTGTATTTTCCCGCCGAAAAGTTTTAACTCTGTAAAAATTTGACCAAATCACTTTTGTTAAACAGCCTTAAGTGTTGATTATTTTTAAAACTCAATATGTGTGAGAATAACAAAATTACAGATTTTTTAAAGCATCAAAAGTAATGGAGGATGAAATTGACTCCAGCGATACGGTTGCCGAGATCAGCGAGTTCAATTCAGATTTCGTGCATTACGAAAATATGCTTAACAAGAAAAGTGAATTTAAGAGTAAAACGCAAATATGTTTGTTTGCGTCACTACTGAGGTATTCATGTACGCGGTCAACACACCAAGACTGGCCTTCAACGTGGTCGAAATTTTGGTGTGTCACTGTACCACATTTTGTCCTTTTTTAAGACACCGTTTTCAAGCCGAACAAAGATAAATAGAAGTTTTAATATAAACACATACAAATATGTTTACACAAATGTACATACATATAATTTTAATATACATATCCCATCGGCTAACAGCCGGAGCGAGCCCCCGCTGAACATTTTTTTGTGTCAGCCGCCGCCGCCGATGAAATCCCACGGCGCATACTGGGGATTTTTGTATGGAGGTGAGGAAAAAAATATATTTGTCAAAAAATATAATGATTTCATCACAAATTTAGTTTTATTTATATAGTAATACACAAAAGTAATCAAAATAAAGAAAATTAGAGAAATGCATATCGTTACCTACAATGTAAAAAGCCCTAACTAACAAAAATATTTAAAGGATTTTTTTAATTTTTAATTCATTATTTATTATAAATCTATTTTTTATTTCATCACAAACTTAGTTTTATTTATTTATTTTATTTCAATCGTCCACGCACATTTATTACAGCTTATTACTTTGCTACCGCAATTACTTTGTTTATTACTTTTTTTTTAAATCTGAGAATCATAAAAAAAGTCATAAATGTTTTTGCAAAGAATTTTGTGCATATCTCGAGCAAATTTTTGAAATGCATACCTTCACTTAATTGTTAATAAAAGCGAAACGCGTTCATCGATTTTCATGATTTATGTCTCATTTTTTTCATAGGTTATACGACTTTACGTGAAAGTAATAAGACTTGAAACTTTTTTTTTACTGTTTTGGATTTTTTATGAATTAAAAATAAAAAATTTAAATTTTTTGGGCAAAAAATATTTTTTTTCTTCATACATTTATTTATAACTGCGAAACTGTTGATTATGTAGCGAAACGTTGTATGAACAAATTAAAGGAATTGTAATTCTTGATTTTTCTAAACTTTTTTCAGCAAAATCCGACTAGTGGTTCTCGAGTTATGTTAAACAAAAGAGCCTTATCAGAATTGAGTCCCGAATCAATCAGCTGAAAAATGTTGTACTGTATAATGCAACAAATTGAGAGGTGGCACCTGGTGGCACTTGAAATTGATTAATAATGTTAAAATAAATATAAGACAATGTATTAGTAGTGATTTCAAACTGAGGAAAAGTAGAGATCAAATTGCAGGTCCAAATGTTTGGAGAAAAATGGGATTTTTGTTATATTTTCCTAAAAATACACAAAAAAAAAAAAAAACTTAAGTCTCTGCAGATTTTTTTTTTCAATTTTAGTATACTGAAATATACTACTTTAAATAGAAAAAAAAAGAAAAACGTTAGCTCACATAGTAAAATAATATTCGTATTTAAATTCTTAGGTTTAAATTAAGTTGGTTCGGTAAAACACACAAGTTCTGAGTTTGAGACGGATATAAAAAAAAAACTGGCAGTCAGATCGGAGTAATTCTTTTTGATTTGATTGTACCATTTAGTCTAAAATTGCAACATATCACTGCATATTGCATGAAGACTATGTTGACAATTTGACTTTTTTCCGCGAAATCCACAGTGTGCGGCGCAGGTCTCTGCCTACGACTGTTTGGTAATAGATTAAAGAAAACAAATTCACGTTCTCTTTAATCTATAACCAAATAGTCGTAGGCGTATTTTAAATACGCCAAACACAATAAGGGTGAATATTCGATCAAAAACGTACCCTCGTGGTCATAGTTTGAAAAAAATTCATAGCTAATGTGTCCAAATAAATCACCCCTATCGCGAATGTTATGGGAATACGATATATGGGATCAAACCTAAATTCCCATCCCCAACAAATCGGTATCGCAAATATTTTGGGAGTAAAAATTTCTATTGTGAATTATTTGTCAGTGGTTTGTTAACAAAAGTCTCTATTGTGAGTAACTTGTCAGTGCTTGTATTGTGAAAGAAAAAGATACAAAATAAAATACTAATAAAAATATAATACAATAAATAATGAATAGTGCTTACCTTCATTTTCTTTATGTACACTCCTTCAATAAAAGGAAGAAGTAGTTTCATTTAGTCCTACTTTAGAATACAAATTAAAATTTATATGTTCCCTTCTCGTTCACATCAACACTTGTTGGGAATTTATTTAGTAAAAAAATTCGCGGGAGTAAACATTGGCGATGCCAAATTTTTTAAGTTTGGGAATTCATTCCCAAAAAATTTGTTATGGGAATCATTCACAATACGAAATAAAAAAATATGGGAATATTTTCATGGGAGTAGTTGTTTGCGATAGGGGTGAATAAAAACCTTTATATTTTTAGTTTCGAACCATCTCTTGACGAGTACGGACGTGTATCTGTGAGTAAGAAAAAAAAAAAATTCGAAGTGAAAAAAAAACAATTGTAATAGGTGAAAAAATAAATATTTGTAAAGCTGAAAAAAAACAATAACTAAGGTGCCCGAAGAGATTTGTGAATGAGCCTCACAAATACTCCCAATAAGGAGAGTAGGCCCAGCACAAATATCAGAAATGCGTACAATGTGGTAAGCTCCCCGAGCGTGAGCAATGAAAACATTCGATACCCAGAATTAAATAAAAATTATTTAAGTGCAAAAATTGCCAGCGCAACTGGTTTTCCATACAGCAATTTAAGTGCAAGTGTGCCCAAATTGAGCAAGTGTGTTGATCCGACCGTAAATGTGGTTCAAAGTGTAAAGTAGTCTGACCAGAGGAATAATAACGAAAAACCTGGAACATCAAGTTTTGCATTAATAAATACAGAAGCTGTGCCAAAAGTACTAAAGTGCAAACAGGCATGGACAGATATATTACAATAATTAAGAGAAAGGCTAGCCCTAGGTCCACCCAACAGGAACGCATGGCCAAACAATACAAAGGCTCTAACGTAGTCTCTTTGCCAACAAATGGTAACAGATTCTCTGTACTATCCATACCTGACGATGAAGAAGTAGAATCAGCTAATAGAACAACCACTAAAGAAGTTAAACCGCCACCTATCTATCTGCGGGAGCAAACATCCAATAGCATAGTCAACATGTTGATTCAACTGGTAGGTAAGAATAATTTCTACGTCGTTTCTATACGACGCGGGCAAATTCAAGAAACCAAAATTCAAGCCAGTACTGAAACGAACTTTCGTATTATATCAAGACACCTGGACGCAGAAAATAGAAGTTACTATACATATCAATTAAAAAGTGCTAAGGGATTGATTATTGTCATTAAAGGCATAGATAGTTCTGTTCCTACAGAGGAAATAAAATCTGCCATAGAGCTAGAGGGGTATGAGGTAAAATGTGTTCATAACATTTTGAACAGGAATAAAGTTCCTCAACCAATGCACCGCGTTGAAATATCGTTTGATTCATCGGTTCTCAAAACCAAAAATTCAGTTCATCCAATATACAACTTGCGCTACCTACTCAACAGAAGAATAACTGTTGAGGAGCCATTAAAACGAAAGGGTCCCTCCCAATGCACAAACTGTCAGGAATGTGGGCATACAAAATCATATTGTAAATTGCCTCACGTATGTGTGGTTTGTGGCGACGCTCATAAAACCGCCGAATGTAATCGTTCAAAAGCTGACCCGAATGTTAAGAAATGCAGCAACTGTGGCGAAAATCACACGGCAAACTATAGGGGTTGTAGAGTCTTCTTGCATTTAAAAAAACCTGCTTTAGTTCAAAAATATACTCACTCCCAATATGGTCCGTCACATGCGCCCAGCCAAGCCGCTGGCTCTATTGCTAGTACTTCACAAACAAACAATCAAAACCAATCATATGCCCAAGTCTTAAAAGGAAACCCTAATGCGAAAAATCCCCCGAGTACTTCTAACGCAAAGCAACCTCCAAACGCTAATGTTCCTAGGGAAGGTCTACAAATGCCTTCTGGAAATATGCCTACCTCAATTGAAAATTTAATTCAAACTATGAATAACTTCATGGCCACTATGCAGAACATGTTTCAGGAAATGATGCGAAACGGGTTATCCCAACATAAACACGAAGTTGCAAACTTTCTTCATAGGCATGAAATCGACGTACTTCTTGTCTCTGAAACACACTTCACTCATAAAAACTGCTTTAGGGTAAATGGATACCTTACGTATGACACAAAACATCCCAGCGGACGAGCTTGTGGTGGCACAGTCATAATTGTGCACAAACACATCAGACACTTACCATTGCCAGAGTTCGAAGAAGATTGTATCCAGGCCACATCTATAAATCTTACTGATTTCAATCTAACGTTAACATCCGTTTATTGTCCCCCGAGGCACAAAATTGTACACGATAAATTTCTCAACTTCTCCACATTGGGCCAGAAATTCATTGCTGCTGGCGACTACAACGCTAAACATACATATTGGGGCTCCAGACTTATTAGTCCTAGAGGTAATCAGCTATACAATACCGTAACTGCAAATAATTTTGATGTGGTATCGAGTGGTGAGCCTACCTATTGGCCAACCGACTTCAATAAGCTACCAGAACTTATTGACTTTGCTGTAATTAAAAACATCAAGCGCGATCATGTACTATTTAGTTCCTCCTATGATCTTTCGTCTGATCATTCACCTTCAATCCTCATTTTAAAAGGTAACTCTGACGCCGCAGCTGCAAACTTTATTTCCTATCCAAACAGAAACACAAATTGGTTAAAGTATAAAATGTATGTGAGCTCTCACCTATCACAGTGCATTCCCCTAAAAAATTCTTCTGACATCCAAATAGCTATCGACCGATTTACAGAAGTCTTGGATACTGCAGCAAGAAATGCAACCCCAATCAAGCGGACAATTAAACGTGCTCCTTACAATACATCGACGGATATAGAGACCCTTATCAGAGAAAAAAGGAAGTTAAGAAGACAATGGCAAAATAGTCGTTCCCCAACCACTAAGGCCCAACTACAATTATGCCTGACCATTATTCGCAACAAATTGAGACAGAACCACGTGTCTGCAATAGAAGGCTATCTAAACAGCCTAGACGCCACAAAAAACTCCAATTATAGCTTATGGAAGGCTGTACGGCATATGCAATGCCCTATAACCCAAGAATTTCCATTAAGACTGGAAAACTGCACTTGGGCCAAAAACACACATGAAAAATTAAACGTTTTCGCGGGCCACCTTGAGAAAGTTTTTACGCCACATGATGCACATACTTGTTCCTGTCGTCCAATCATTCCTGATAAGGTAAACCATCCATTAAAATTTAACATAATTCAAGTAAAATCTGCAATAGAAAAAGTGAATATTAGAAATTCTCCCGGACCTGACCGCATCACAGGGTCAATGATAAGAAACCTACCATCGTCTGCTTCCAGAATCTTGCTGCTCATTTTTAACGCTATATTAAGAGTCGGATACTTCCCATCCTCATGGAAGTGGTCTATAATTGTTATGATTCACAAGCCAGGAAAAGATGCTAGCCAGGTTGCGTCGTACAGACCGATAAGCTTATTGTCAATCCTATCGAAGCTTTTCGAAAAATATTCGTTTTAAGTATAACTCCTCATCTAAATGAACACGACATCATCCCGGATCACCAGTTCGGATTCAGAGCGAAACATGGTACAATAGAACAAGTGCATAGAATTGTCACCCTTATAAGATCGGCGTTTGAGAAAAAGCAATACTGCTCAGCCCTGTTTATAGACATTTCCCAAGCATTTGGCAAAGGTTAGCATGATGGGCTACTCATCAAAATAACACGAATGCTTCCTCAAAACACTCACAAGCTTCTGGAGAGCTATCTAACAGGCAGAACATTCATAGTAAGGTCGCAAGATAAATACTCCCCCCTCAAGAAAATTACTGCTGGTGTCCCCCAAGGCAGCATATTAGGACCGCTTCTATATATAATATACACAGCGGATATGCCAACAAACCTGAGCACGCATACCTCTACATTTGCAGACGACACAGCGGCTGTAGGAAATATCGCCCAAAAAAAATAAATGAAAAATCGCCCAAAAAAATTGCATGTAAAATTGGGCCTGATTTCATAATGAAAAATCACCCAAAAATGTTGTATGAAAAATGGCCCAAAAAAAATGGGCTATTTTTAAAATTCTACCATAATCTTACTCTTATTTCTATGGTATAACAAATACTGGCTTCGCTAACTAAAGCTTCTCTGTATCGCCGGCCTTCGGCCGGGCGCAAGGATTTCCTCCTCTATGGTATAACAAAGACCGGCTTCGCTAACTAAAGCTTCGCTGTATAGCCGGCCTTCGGCCGGGCGCAAGGATTTTCTCCTCTATGGTATAACAAACACCGGCTTCGCTAACTAAAGCTTCTCTGCGTAGTCGGCCTTGTTCGGAAACAAGGCAGTTTTTCGAAGCTTTACTTAGCGAAACCGGTTTTTGTTAGACCATAAAGGAGAAAATCCTTGCGCCCGGCCGAAGGCCGGCTATACAGAGAAGCTTTAGTTAGCGAAGCCGGTCTTTGTTATACCATAGAGGAGAAAATCCTTGTGCCCGGCCAAAGGCCGGCTATACAGAGAAGCTTTAGTTAGCGAAGCCAGTATTTGTTATACCATAGAAGATGAAATCCTTATTTTGGATATATATATTTAATATATACACCCGGAGTAAAAGCTATAAAAATATTTTATCCATATTATGTTTAATTTAACCAAATCATTGTCACCGACAACCATATTATGGTTAAATAAGTATCTTTAAAAAAATCACTTGAAATTTTAACGGTATTTTAAAAAAAAATGTACACATTTTTGATCAGTTCGGTTTGTGCTTTGTTGTGATACAGACGTGTATTTTTAGCCCCGCATACGATTTGAACTATTAATTAATCACATTTGATTTTGTAATACATAAATATAAGCAGCGAATGGACGCTTAAAAAAAAAAATAATATATTTTGTTATTTAAATTACTTAACATAATAGTGAACAATTTAAAACGATAAAATTAAATAAAATAAAACAGTAAAAATATATATGTATGTATGTACGTATGAATGTTCATACATGTGTATACATATTCTGAACAAAACATTTAAATTCTGGTTTTTTTCTTTTGTTGTTGTAAAATACAATAAATAATAAAAATATTAAAGCAAAGCAAAACGGTGAAAAACAAAAACAACTCTTTGCATGAGTACAAACAGTGAAACAACACTAAGACAAAATGAAAGAAACGTTTACGTTTTAGTTAATGCAAATGAAAATAATGCAGAAATAAATAAAACAAAACAAAACAATAATAACTACCTAACGGCTAAGCCAATTACTCGAACACGTTCCCTCTCACCCTCGGTATTTACACAAACGGTGGATAGTGACTCATTAAAAAAACTACAACAAGATTTGGTGACAAGTGTTGCCAGGCCAGCAAGTATTGCCGTGACGTCAAAAACAAATTTAGTGGGAAATGATACCATGAACTCAAACACAAATGCAATGGAAAACCCCCCTGTAAAAAGTTGTCAAAAGCCTACAGTACAAGTTGGTATGGACAGGTACATAACAGTGCTTAAACGGGGACGCAGCCCTACCTCTGCAGCAGTTGCTTCGGCCTCAAAAGTACCATCTTTTGATAAAATAAATACTCAAAATCGTTTTGCAATTCTGGAGGATGAATCCTCTGAAGCACCAAACGTCATTAAACCATCCAAGCCTCCCCCGATATATCTAAGGGAGCAAAATTCAAATGAGCTCATAAAGAGTTTGATATCGGTGATAGGTGAAAATTCGTTTTACGTAGCGGCTATAAAGCGTGGAAGTATAAACGAGACAAAAATACAAGTCAATAATGAGAATGATTTTCGCAAAATAGTAAACAACTTCGAAACGCTTAAAAAAAACTTTTATACCTACCAACTGAAAAGCAGTAAAGGTCTACAGGTAGTGATTAAGGGTATTGACTCATGTGTGGACCCAGAAGAGGTTAAAACATTCCTAGAAGAAAAAGGCTTCAAGGTAAAACATGTAGTAAATATTAAAAATAGAGAAAAAATTCCCCAACCACTTTTTCGAGTGGAGTTTGAACCCGGCGACGTAAAACTTAAAAAAAACGAAACACATCCTATTTACAATTTAAAATATATTCTCTACAGAAGAATAACTATAGAAGAGCCGCACAAAAAAAATGGACCTGTTCAGTGCTTAAACTGCCAAGAATTTGGCCATACCAAGGCATACTGCTACTTACCCCCTGTCTGCGTAGTATGTGGTGAACTACACGGTACAGTTTCTTGCGATAAGTCTAAAACCGACCCCAACGTAAAAAAATGTAGCAACTGTGGCGGTAATCACACTGCCAATTATAGAGGATGCCCAGTATATAATATTGTCAAGCAGACGGTTGGACCGAAAACAAATACCCCTCAAATGCAGGTTGCAAATCAGGTAAACACAAATGCAATTCAAGCCCCCCAGCCTAGTAATAACAGAACCTCTTACGCTAACGTCCTAAAATCAAACCATCAGCCAATGCAAGGTGCCTCGCCAAGTAATGATGAAACTCCGGTTTCTAATTTAAGTCGTTTAGAAATAACCATGGAAACATTAGTGCAAACAGTAAATAATTTTACGAACACAATGGGTAATATGATGCAGGAAATGCTTAGAATGCAATCGATGTTATTGCAAGCTGTACTTAACAAACCATGAACTGTTTAAAAATTTGTTTTTGGAACGCAAACGGCATCCGCCAACATAAAAATGAATTAGAATACTTTCTTAAAAATAAACAAATTGATGTCATGATGATTTCTGAAACTCATTTGACCTCAAGAAATACGTTTAAAATCAATGGTTATATACTATATGATACCAAGGACCCTCGAGATAGAGCTTGTGGAGGTTCTGCCATCTTAATAAAAACTCGAGTCAAACACTACATTATGTGTGATCACCGTGAAGACTATCTGCAAGCAACGACTATTTGTGTTGAGGGGCTAAATCGAAACATAGTAATTTCTTCTTTATACTCTCCACCTAGATTTTCCATATCAGAAGGCCAATATTATAAATATTATAAATCATTAGGACCCTGTTTTCTGGCCGCTGGCGATTATAACGCTAAACATACCTTCTGGGGGTCACGACTTATAACACCAAAAGGTCGTGTTTTGTTTAACACAATCTCTAAAATGGGTTTAAATGTGGTCGCGAGCGGGCAACCAACATATTGGCCTACTGATCAGCAAAAAATTCCAGATGTTATCGACTTTGGCGTGGTTAAAAACATTTGTTACTATATCGAACCCAAATAGAATTGTATTTCCGTCAGGTTACTAAGCGACGCCAGCCACACAAATAAATTGGTAAAAATATAAAAAATTTCTCAGTGCCCATTGCACAGAAAATATTCCGCTTAGTACACCGGAGAATGTGGATCTCTCTCTTGTTAACTTTGACAGTTATCTTAAACTAGCTGTTCAACACTCCAGCGTTACCCCCAAAAAAATTAAAAATAATAAAATATGTTCTTCAGATGTCGAGCGGCTCTTGACTGAAAAAAGGAGAGTTCGAAGAGAGTGGCAACTTTACAGATCCCCGCAACTTAAGATTTTATTAAAAGAATGCACAAAAAGGCTAAGAAAGTTGCTACAGAATCAGAAAACGGCTTCTCTAGAAAAATATCTTAAGGAACTTGATGCAACTCCACAATCTGACTACTCATTATGGCGTGCAGCTAGAAATCTAAAAAGGCCAGTTATATCTAAGCCACCATTAAGAAACTTGAATGGTAGTTGGGCAAGAAATGATAATGAAAAAGGAAACCTGTTTGTAAATCATTTGAAAAACGTATTTACACCAAATATATCTCACAATATTGCGGTCGAGTTACCACCTGTTGATGCTAGAGCAGCTATTCCCCTCAGATTTGAGATAAGAGAAATCGAAAAGGCTATTTGTGACTTAAACACTAAGAAGGCACCTGGTATTGATAAAATCAGTAATAAAATGCTTTTGGAGCTACCTCGCATAGCAAAGAAAATTATTCTTTTTATTTTTAATGCTATTTTACGCCTTGAATACTATCCTGAAAAATGGAAGGTTTCCTTAGTTACCATGATACCAAAGCCAGGTAAAGATCATACAAAAGTTGAGTCTTATAGACCTATTAGCTTATTATCAAATATGTCAAAGCTGTTTGAGAAATTATTAGTTTCAAAATTAACACCAATTTTAAGTGAAAATAGATGTATTCCAAACCATCAGTTCGGATTTAGAAGAAAACACAGCACAATCGAGCAGACTCATCGAATAGTAAATGTCATAAGAAAAGCATTTGAAGAAAAGAAATATTGCTCAGCACTCTTCATCGATGTTTCGCAAGCTTTTGACAAAGGGTGGCATGATGGCTTATTACACAAATTGAAGCAAAATTTACCAGAAAACACACACAAGCTGCTAGAAAGCTACTTAGTCGGTCGTCAATTTATTATTAAAGAAGGAAATTTCTTAAGTTCACCTCAGCCCATTGCCGCTGGAGTCCCACAAGGCAGCATCCTGGGCCCCCTATTATACTTAATTTATACTTCGGACATGCCAACAAGCAACTACACACAAACTTCAACATTTGCAGACGATACAGCTTTTCTAAGCGTCCACGAAAATCGTTATGAAGCATCGCGTTACTTACAGCATCATATATTTCAACTCGAAATATGGTTAAGACAATGGAGGATAATGGTCAATGAGCAAAAATGTGTACATATAACATTCACTTTGCGCCGGGAATCTTGCCCCCCTATTACAATCAATAATCAAATAATTCCTCAACATTCGCATGTTAAATATCTCGGTATACATCTGGATCGCCGATTAACGTGGAAATGCCATATAGAGGCAAAATTAACTCAAATGAAACTAAAAGCCATTCAAATTCATTGGCTTATTGGAAGAAATTCTGTCCTTAGTCTCGATTGCAAGCTTCTACTTTACAACTCTATCTTAAAGCCTATCTGGTGCTACGGCATTCAACTATGGGGCACTGCCTCGGCCTCTAATATCGACAAAATTCAAAGGCGCCAAAATAAACTTCTTCGAATAATCACAGCCGCTCCCTGGTATGTTAAAAACTCAAACATTCATAAGGATCTCAATGTGCCATTAGTGAAATCTATGATTACAAAATATGCAATAAAATATTTAAAAAGGCTTGAACAACACCCAAATCCACTAGCTCGAAATATTTTAAATCATGGCGGCCACACTCGCTTAAGAAGAAGAGACACTGCAGCACTTACCCAATTAGATGAGCGATAAACACCTATAAAAGTGAACATAACCCGTGATGAAGAAAATTTTGTCTGGCACTGGCAGGAGATAAAATAACGTATTAGGTTAAGATTTGATTAATTATTGTTAGTTCATATTTAATATATGAAGATTCAATAAAAAAAAAAAAAAAAAAAAAAAACAATTTTGATTATAAGTTAAGTTGCGGACGTTGCAAAGTGTCATAACGTCCTCGTCTTCGATGGACATTATGACACTTTAAAAGTGTCCAAGGACACTACGACACTGGACGTTATGACATGTCACCTAAATTTATATGAATAATAAACACTTTTTTGCAAATTTAGTAATTTTTTTTTTTTTTGGGAAAAAATTCGTTTTTGCTTTTTGGGTCATTTTTCATTTTCTTTTTGGGCCCTTTTTCGTTTTTTTTGGGCAAAATTTCATATTTACCTTTTTGGGTCATTTTTCATGTTCGCTTTTCTCGATTCTTCATTTGGGCGATTTTTCATTTTTTTTTTTTTGGGCCATTTTTCTTTGGGCGATATTTCCTACAGCCCGACACAGCATTTATTAGCGTTAACCATGATCCAAAAGTAGCGGCTGTAGGAAATATCGCCCAAAGAAAAATGGCCCAAAAAAAAAAATGAAAAATCGCCCAAATGAAGAATCGCCCAAGCGAACATGAAAAATGACCCAAAAAGGTAAATATGAAATTTTGCCCAAAAAAAACGAAAAAGGGCCCAAAAAGAAAATGAAAAATGACCCAAAAAGCATAAACGAATTTTTTCCCAAAAAAAAAAAAAAAAAAATTACTAAATTTGCAAAAAGTGTTTATTATTCATATAAATTTAGGTGACATGTCATAACGTCCAGTGTCGTAGTGTCCTTGGACACTTTTAAAGTGTCATAATGTCCATCGAAGACGAGGGCGAGGACGTTATGACACTTTGCAACGTCCGCAACTTAACTTATAATCAGAAATGTGTAAATTTTTTTTTAAAATACCGTTAAAATTTCAAGTGATTTTTTTAAAGATACTTATTTAACCATAATATGGTTGTCGGTGACAATGATTTGGTTAAATTAAACATAATATGGATAAAATATTTTTATAGCTCTTACTCCGGGTGTATATATTAAATATATATATCCAAAATAAGGATTTCATCTTCTATGGTATAACAAATACTGGCTTCGCTAACTAAAGCTTCTCTGTATAGCCGGCCTTCGGCCGGGCGCAAGGATTTTATCCTATGGTACAACAAAGACCGGCTTCGCTAACTAAAGCTTCTCTGTATAGCCGGCCTTCGGCCGGGCGCAAGGATTTTCTCCTTTATGGTCTAACAAAAACCGGTTTCGCTAAGTAAAGCTTCGAAAAACTGCCTTGTTTCCGAACAAGGCCGACTACGCAGAGAAGCTTTAGTTAGCGAAGCCGGTGTTTGTTATACCATAGAGGAGAAAATCCTTGCGCCCGGCCGAAGGCCGGCTATACAGAGAAGCTTTAGTTAGCGAAGTCGGTCTTTGTTATACCATAGAGGAGAAAATCCTTGCGCCCGGCCGAAGGCCGGCGATACAGAGAAGCTTTAGTTAGCGAAGCCAGTATTTGTTATACCATAGAAGAGAAAATCCTTATTTTCGATATATATGTATATATTTAATATATACACCCAGAGAAAAAAGCTACAAAACCATTTTTAAAAAAATTCTACCGATATTATGTTTAATTTAACCAAATCATTGTCGCCGACAACCATATAATGGTTAAATTAGTTTCTTGAAAAATAGTTTTGTTGTTTGCAACCATAATAAAACATGGTTTTCTCTGCTATGTAAGATTATGGTAGAATTTTAAAAATAGCCCATTTTTTTTTGGGCCATTTTTCATACAACATTTTTGGGTGATTTTTCATAATGAAAAATCACCCAAATTTAAAAAACGAAAAATCACCCAACAATAACGATAAATAGCCCAAAAATTTTGGGCCATTTTTCATATGAAATCAGGCCCAATTTTACATGCAATTTTTTTGGGCGATTTTTCATTTTTTTTTTTTGGGCGATTTTTCTTTGGGCGATATTTCCTACAGCCAAAAGTAGCATCGCAAAATCTGCAGTCCCACATCAATGAACTAGAGGCCTGGCTAGAAAAATGGAAAATAAAGGTTAACCCGGCTAAATGTGCTCACTTAACTTTCACGCTCAGAAGACAAACGTGCCCAGCTGTAAAAATAAATAATATCACTGTTCCGATAGAAAACCATGTTAAGTACTTGGGAATTCATATAGATAGACGCTTGACCTGGTCTCGTCATATTGAAGCGAAAATAACGGCTATGAAACTTAAAGCAGCTCAACTACATTGGCTTCTCGGTGGAAACCCAAACTTGTCTTTAGACAACAAAATTCTTTTATACAAGTCCATCATAAAACCACTATGGACATATGGCATCCAATTATGGGGTACTGCATGTGCATCTAACATCCAAAAGCTTCAAAGAAGACAGTCTAGAATATTACGACAAATTGTCTGCGCCCCATGGTATATACGTTATGATATTATCCACAGAGATCTCAACGTCCCCACTATCCAGGAGGAAATTAAAAAATATTCAATAAGTTACATCGATAAACTAATGGCCCACCCTAACTACCTCGCTCGGGGTCTGCTTCAGTTCGATGGTCACCAGAGGCTAAAAAGAACCGATACTTTGAGCCTAACTAGAAGACATTTTTAAAATTTGAATACAGCAGTTAGTGGTTACACTGGTAACAACTAATAAACAACAAATAGAATTAAGATTTGAATACATATTGTAAATTTCGATAAGAAAGATTCAATAATAAAAATTAATTTAAAAAAAAAAAAAAAAAAATATTTTTTAAATTTTATTGAAATCTATTAAATAGTTTCGGAGAGGCAGAAATTGCCCCCTATAACCCTTTTAGTCATATTTTTTAAAAAATACATAGCTTATGTGTCTATGTAAATATGGATCTATCCATGTTTTAAATTTCATTAAGATCTGTTGGATAGTTTTGGAGAGGAATAAATTGCTCTCTATCTCCCCTCGTTATCCTTTTTCTTTTTATAAATACATAACTCAAGTGTCTATATAAATATGAATCTATCTATGTTTTAAATTTCATTAAAATCTGCCAGATAGCTTCGGAGAGCAGAAATTGCTCCTTCCCACCCCTCGTGGTCCTATTTTTTATAAATATGTATAGCTTATGTGTAGTTTTACATAGGTACTGCTGATGTTACGGACAAATTTATTTTAAATATCATAAATAATATGTACATAGTCCCATACCTGGCTAGTGACAAAGCACATTTTTGGTAAATTTTTTTTTTCAGTTTTACACAGAAGTGCCAAAAATACTGAAGGTATTTTTTTAAACATGGATATTTTATTTGTATGGCAGATAACCAAAACACATTCATGGGTATTGAATAACATCTGCATAATATTCATGTATTTTTGTTTACTGAATGTGGTTGCGTGAAGATATTGCAGTGCATAAGTATAAGTAATAACCATACTTTTTGCGTTATAAATATGTATATACACAATAACGAAAAGCGTGGGTAAATACCTCTGTATATTATTCTTATGGGTACTTGTTGTCATTCTCTGTTATGAAGATGAAAAAAACTGACAACGCAATTTGAATAATCAATTCCTTTTAAATAACTAAGAAACAAATATTTTTGAATATATGTATACCCACTTTATAATTCTACTTTTATACTCAACAAACAAATTCAATAATTTAATGGGATTCTAAAAATCAGTTTCAGAAGTTGTGACATTAACGTGTTAGCCAAAGCCACACCTCGCTCTGCCACATTATTAATCACTTGTCAATGTTAAAGTCTGTCCTTTGCATTTTGAAATGACTTGTTGGCTTCCCAATTTTCTGGGTCTGTTTTTAAAAAGTCAATTGAAATACTGCAAGCTTAAAAAAAAAATATGACGGGTTTTGAAAATGAACCCTTGAATTTCTTTATTTTTAAAGTTGATTTCTGTTAAAATTAACTACATCGTTCTCTCTACTAGGCATATATAGAATTTTACCAATTCAACTCAAAGTTTTGGTGTCGATATGTTCTTCGAAAAAAAGGCTAAGGTAGCCTTTTTAGGGGTAAAGTACCACTGATGACCTAGATAAGTTTTTAACGTGGCGCGTGCAACTGCTAAATTCAGAATTTTGTAGTTATCAAACCGCTTTAATATACTAAGTTTATTGAGAGGAGTGTATCGAGGGCTTTGACAGAGGAACCAACTTTTGATATTTATCCTTAAAAAAAATTACCTAAATTCTAGCAAGGCAAGCATTTTTGAATTGTCTATGTAACATTGCAGCTGGTTTCGAAAAATTCATATTTTTAAAGAATATACAATTTTCTTCCTCCAGCGAGCCCGATTAATAGCTCCTGAACCTTTTACTGTTGGATAGGGCTTAGATCTATTACCCGAAAAGATTTGACTCAGTAATGGTAATGAATAACTGAACATAGAACTACATCGTAAGTGCCGTATACACTCAGGTCTCTTTTAATGCGATCGATGCGTTCAAAAAAAATCGCATCAATTGAATTCGCATAAATTGAATTCGCATAAAACGATACTCTAGCTTTCAAATTTTAATTAAAAAATTAAAACAAAATCGCATAAAAAATCAACAAATATATATTTGGGGCATTATTTGTGAAGCGGACCACCCAAAAAAATATTTTGTTGGAATTCCTTTTTATTTGGCATAACTATATTTCTAGCAGATATGAATAAGTGTGCGAAATATTTTTTTTATGATGTTTATATGTCGAGTTTAGGGGTGGTAAAGTGTTGACGTTTTCAAAAAAATGTTTTTTTAAATTATTATTTCAAACTAATCAAACGAAAAATTTTTTAGGTGATTCTTATAGAAAATCGATTGATCTTTAAATAAAAAAAAAAATTAATATGAAAAAAAAAATTTCATCTGCAAAACCGGAAATAGCCAATTTAAATTAAAATTTTTCTAACTTAGTTCTACTTTTTTATTTTTTTTTTTTATCTAAATTGGACTTTAGTGTCTTTATCATATTGTAAAAGTTTTATTATGGGACCTCTTGCAGTTTAAAAGTTACTTGTGGCTATTACAAAGTTTTACCGTATAAGAAAGGAAAGAACGAGTTTAAATTGAAATTTTTCTAACTAATTTTTAATTTAATTTTTACCGAAATTAGCATTTGTTGTAAAACTAATATTATGTACTGTATACGTGTATCAATGAAAAATCGAGGAAACAGACCCCAGCGGGAAAACTCAGAAGACCTTCTTACTTCAGGCCTTTTTAAAGGCCTGCTTAAAAAATATTTTGATTTAATTACTATTCTTACGTAACTGCTAAAGAATGCCTTATAGAAGGCCTCGGCTCTTTGGTATAAAAGAAGCGAGAAAAGAAGGAGTAACATTTTTTGTTTTGTTTTTTTGCACAAGCAAGAGCAAAAGAGTTCAGATCCCTTTACAAAAACAAAGTAACATATGTTGTAAATCATTTTCGTTGAAGTTGAAAAGAGAAAGAGTAAAATTTTTTGTTTTGTTTTTTATCGCCAAAGCCAAGGCGAATTCAACTACAGGTGGTGTCGGAACTACAACAATCCAAAAACAACAGAAACAACATACGTTTTTTTGCATTGCATTGTTAGTCCCATTAGCTCGAAATGTCAACCATTATTAGCAAAACACTAACTAATCAAAACAAATAAGCCCGAACTGTCATAATCAGATGCCGTTTCGACACCACCTGTAGTTAATTCGCCTTGGCCAAAGCGAAACAATTCAGATCCCGTTATAAAAACAAAGTAGGTGCATATTAAAATACAAAATAAAAACAATAATGTAAATTATTTTAGTTGAGTTTTGTTCATTAAGGAAGATAGGTACTTGTGCTTAAAAGCTTTTTTTTTTATTATAGGTATTACAATCTATTTTACAATATTTAGCAAATTTGATTATTTCAATAAAAAAATAGGTATCACATGTGTTATTTAACTACAATAAGTTTAATAAAATATATAAACATACGTTTGTAAAATAGGTATAGATATATAAAAAGTTAAGTGTTCATTTTCTATATTGGAGATCTGATACGTACATAAAACCTATTCAGTCTTTTAATTTCATTTGTAAGGAAATATTCCTTAATGTTTTAGACTGATAGCCCTTCAATATGACCTTTAATGCATTTGTAGAAGGATGGTCTGAAAGGCCTTTTAAGAGCCATTATTTGAAAGGCCTTTTACCATACCTTTCTTAAAAACCCTTCAAGATAACCTTTTTGCTAAGGCCTTTTGACAGTCATTCTCTGGAAAGCCTTCTAAAAGCCATTTATTTGAAGGCCTGGGAAGAAGAAGCTCTGGGGAAGAACGGAAAGCGGAAGGCCTTCTCCGCAATGACAACGCGTGTAAAAAAGATATGAGTATGGAATGGAGCGAGAATGGGCCTTCTGGAAGGCCTCCGTACTCCTTCTTTTTCCCGCTGGGACGATTGGCTGAAAGAACAAAAATTGTGTGAATGTTAGTGAAAAAGTGTGAGTGTGTTGAAATTTTCGAACTTGTACTTGCCCATCGGGAAAACTCAGAAGACCTTCTTACTTTAGGCCTTTTTAAAGGCCTGCTTAAAAAATTTTTTGATTTAATTACTATTCTTACGTAACTTCTAAAGAATGCCTCATAGAAGGCCTCGGCTCTTTGGTATGAGAAGCGAGAAAAGAAGGAGTAACATTTTTTGTTTTGTTTTTTTTTTTTTTTTTTGAACAAGAAAAAGCAAAAGAACTCCGATGCCTTTACAAAAACAAAGTAACATATGTTGTAAATCATTTTAGTTGAAGTGGAAAAGAGAAAGAGTAAAATTTTTTGTATTGTTTTTTTCGCCAAAGCGAAAGAATTCAGTAGTGCGATTCACTAACTTTTATAACGATAATCGAATCGTTAAAATAAGTATAACGAAAATTTATCGAATATGCTATTCTGTAAAATTTTTAACGATATTCGCTGTCGTTTAAAGTCAGCTGTTACTTTAAGCAATTTTTTTGTCGTTATCTTAGCGACAATAATTTAGTTTGTGTTTATTTTTATCGATAAAATGTTTTTTATGTTTAAAGTAGCTTACATACATACAAAGATATATTCATATGTATATGTATGAACAAAAACAAAATAATAAATTTAAAATTTGCAAAAAGAAAGCAAATTAAGAACAAAAATAAAATTCTAAATGTAAATTCACAAAAAAAAAAATATAAAACCACAAATTAACCCTTCGTCTTACTTATGAGTCTGGCCAGACCTTTTTCAGTGCATTTTAAATGAAAAAATATGTGTAACAAGGGGGTTAAGAACAATTTCATATGTTTTTATTTTATTCTCTTTTGTGCTTTTCGTTTTTTTTAACATTTTGTAGACAGAGATGTTACAAAAAAAAACAGCTGTGTACTATCGTTAAAAAAAATTACAGAATCACACTATCGTTACTGCAAGCGAATATAAATGTCGACAAATATTACGATTGTCGGATCGTTAAAAGTTAGTGAATCGCACCACAGATCACGTTATAAAAACAAAGTAACAAAGTAGGTGCATATTAAAATACAAAATAAAAACAATAATGTAAATCATTTTAGTTGAGTTTTGTCCATTAAGGAAGATAGGTACTTGTGCTTTAAAGTTTTTTTTTATTATAAGTATACTTTTATTTACAATCAATTTTACAATATTTAGCAAATTTGATTATTTCCATAAAAAAATAGGTATCACATGTGTTATTAAACCACAGTTAGTTTAATAAAATATATAAACATACGTTTCTAATTTCATTTGTAAGGAAATATTCCTTAATGTTTTAGACTGATAGCCCTTCAATATGACCTTTAATGTATTTGTAGTGAATGGTCTGAAAGGCCTTTTAAGAGCCATTAATTGAAAGGCCTTTTAACATACCTTTCTTAAAAACCCTTCAAGATAACCTTTTTGCTAAGGCCTTTTGAAAGTCATTCTCTGGAAAGCCTTCTAAGAGCCATTTATTTGAAGGCCTTTAAGAAGCTCTGGGGAAGAAAGGAAACGGAAGGCCTTCTCCGCAATGACAACGCGTGTAAAAAAGATATGAGTATGGAATGGAGCGAGAAGGCCTTGTTTATCCAAAAGAAGGGGTACAGAGGCCTTCTGGAAGGCCTCCCTACTCCTTCTTTTTCCCGCTGGGTGCATGTGGAAACGGAAGGTTAATGAATACCCAACAAACACGAAGTCAAACCTTTGATAAGAAATGACTTTATCATTTGACATCAAACACAATTCTCAAACGTTTTTCAATTGTTTGATTTAACATTTTATTTCAAATTGATAATGATTTGAAAATAAATATTTGATATCAAACGTTTTATCAATTTGATGTCAAATGTTTGTCAAATGTTAAATTCAAATCAAAAATAAACTTGGCAATACTAAAGCAAAAAATAAATGTGATCATTAAAAATGGCGATTAAAGTTAAATTTTTTACTTTGTGGTTATATGTGTTTTACTATTAAAAATAAATTTTAATATAAAGTGAACAGCTTATTTATTGTGAAAATAAAAATTACTTGTGAGTAATTACAATGATTAAAAATACGAAAAAAAGGAAAATAAAACGGGTAAGTGATCAAATTTCGATCTACCAAAGGTTATATACAATTTGGTTTAAGGATTGATGTTTGACTATTGACGTCAGCAGTCGTCGATGGCTGCGAGTGTTAAACGGCAAGCCCTCTGAAGAGATTGAGTGGTTGCAATCGAAACATGTAAGGGTAACCTGTTCGTAAAAAACGGCTGGGTTCGAGCCCAGCGTCAGTCAAAAATAATCAGTAAATTTTAATTAATTTCATGTTGTAAAATTCCTTTCTTCATAAAAAAACTTAATGAAAATTAAATTTGATGAACTTAAGCATAATTAAAAAATATTAAAAATTTGGATTAAAAACCATAAATAGTTCAACAAAATAACCACAATACTAATGAAAGTGAAGAAAGTTTGTTGAATGATCGCGGCGCTACAATCCTCAAAATAAAAAAGATAAAATATTTTTATTATATTCCTCATTGTATTATAATCCACATTTGAAAAACATTTGAGAATTACGTTTGAAAGCAATTTGAAAATAAAGGCATTTTTCAATTTGAAAATAATTTCCCTTTTTTGTTGAGAACGCTATGATTTTCAAATCATTATAAAACGTTTGTCGTTTGAGAAAACGTTTGATTTCAAATCATTTTTAATTTGAAATCAAACCTCCGTATTTATTGGGTAATGGAAATATTAAAAATTGTTGTGTATTTGTGAATTTTATTTCCACAATTTTGAATTAATTTTACTTTTGTCGTCGGTAAAATGGTTAAAAGTGTAGCAATGCTTTAAATCTTATTTGCAAATAGTGTCGTAAATCAGGAATTGTTTTCGTGAGTAGTTCACTGTTTTTGCGGCAATTTTCGCTACTTGCAATATATTTAATAAGTTATTAATGATTCTTAAAAAAAGCAAAATAAAACCTAAGATTTTAATTTGTTTGTTGCATAAAAGTAAACATTAGGGCTATAACTTTTTTACACTTTTTGCGAATATCAAAAACGGCATAGCATAGTCGTGTAGAACGTTAAAAGTTATTGATAAAAAAATTATAATTTTTTCGTATTGTTAAAAAAGTTCACGGATGGATCGGGTTGAAGTTTGAAAACAACAATTTTTAGCTCACGGAAATTTTAGAAAATATACACCTGATATTTGTATATATTCCTATACGTAAAACTTAAATGCTATTTTAGACTTTATCCACTGCTTGAAATTTAAAAATGTTCCTACGGTTTACAATACATCGCGGTTGAAAATTTCTTGGAAGGTTTAAGAAATTTGCTTCCATGCGTGAGGTTTTTTTTCGCAAAACGACGGGACACAGGAGTTTTTATTACTAAAACATTCTTGGCTTATCCGTGGTACTATTCCAAAAATTTGGTTATAGCCTTAGTAAACATATCTTACACTGGGTACAAAGCTGAAAACCAGATAACTCAGGAACGGTAAGGGCAAATTCAAAAATATTTGTTTCTAAATTATTTAAAAGTTATAAAGCGTTATTTACAAAAAAAGGGCCAGCAAACCCGATTTTTGGCAAAAATTCGACTTGTGCGAGCTTAAAACCTTTTCCGAAAAATCTCAATAATTCTTTACCCTATAAGTTTTCAAAATATGCTTGAGAACCCATGAAAATAAAAAAAAATTTTTTGGACACCCTAGTGAACATGTATGTGGGAAATGACTCATAAATATTTTTATTCACTTTCATAAATTCTCGCCAAAAATAAGACAGAAGCGGCCGATTTGTACAAAATTGTGTCTCAGCCAAATTTTATACTCTTGTTTTATTTTAAATGTAAGAGTGCGACTTTAAAAGGGCCGTTAGTTATTTGTTGCACAAAAGTTCAATACTCTTGTTAACACTCAAACGATTACACATGTTTTGTGCACAGTCACATAGACCGGCACAGAAACATGCATCGCATCTAATCCTTTCGTTTTAGCAGACAATAAAAACTTCCAATGTAAGCGAATATTTAGAACAGCGGCAAGTAGACGAAAATTTTAGAGAAGAACGAAATAAACTGTACTTTATGCTTTTGAAAATAAAAAAGAAATAAAGAAAAAAATCTACAGGAAATAAATTACGTCGCCAGTGGAAATATTTAAATGATTTGAACATAAATTACAAAAAGAATTGTGACACATTTTGAGTATAAACGGACAAAATGTAAAAAAACACAAAATGGATTTGTATAAACAATTGAAGAGAAAAAAATCCCTTAAATCTTTAAAATAAAATAGTTGAATTTTTTAAATAAAAATTAAAATACTTTTATACAAATTGTTTCATAAAATGTTGTAACAATAAGATTCTGCATTATTTTATTCGCAATTATCCTGCAGTCTTTAAAAACAAATTGTTAAATGGACATAAAAAAATTTCTGGTTTGAGATTTGTTTAATAGAAACAGATATTGTAATACTTACACCTACAAAATTTTTATTTAAAATGTCCGGACTGATTTTATGAAGTGTAATCCGCTTAACACCATCATGCAGGTGTGCAATAAAAAAAATTAAAGTTTTGAAAATAAAGTTAAAATAAAAACAATCGACGAAACGTCGGGAGTGTTAACTTTTTTAAGTACCTATTTAAGTTATTCACAGATGATTACTTTCAGCATAAAAAGTGACAATGGGAAAAATTGACTTCTGAATAATGTCAAAAATATCAAAAATTTAATAACCCCACTAGAATATCGTACGGATACAGTAAATTTATTAAAGTTGTAATATATATCTTAACAAAACATAAAAATTTAATTTTAAAATTGAACAATAGAATACATAAGTAATTCGTGCCCATTTCATTTCATTAAAAAGAGATGTACTATAGAACATTAAAATATAATGTTTGTCCACACTGTAGACTTTACAGTATCACTACCCTACAAGAACAGTGACCTGGCATATGACTAACATTGCTGATGCGAATACCCATCATCGCGTAGAAAAAAGTTTCTATAATTTTCTTAACCCTGCGGCCACACGATCAAGTTGTTCTTGATAGTATTTTACATATACTGCTTGTCAAAACTTACATAAATTAAAACCTGTGACGTAGGCTGCATTCAATTTGTAAGCAATTTACTTTCCTGATGTCATCAAAAAAACAATTTTTAAAGAAAAACATGTTATCAGCTGTTACATTGAAAGTAAAATTGCCAAACAAATGGAAAGGTGAAATTGAAAGCCATCTCGTGGTCAATTTAAAAAGTGTGTTAGTAAAAAACTGAGTGTATTGCAAATTGAAAGGATTTGAAAGGCAAAACTTGATCGTGTGGCCACCAAGTAAGGCAAACGTGAAAAAACCGATGGAAACTTTTGTGTAAGTGTGATTTTTCATCCTTTTTTAACCTATGAATTTTGTGGTTGATAAAACATATATCTGAGCTGTTTACTCTTATACACTTTACAAATCAGTACTGATGTATAAATCGGACACAGCTGACTAGTCAGTACTGATGTATATACCGGACACAGCTGACTAGTCAGTGCTGGGGTATGTACCGGACACTGCTGACTAGTCAGTACTGATGTATATACCGGACACCTTTAAAAAATAGTCATTTTTTTAAATTTAAATATTTATTAAATAAATTCTTATCGAGTACAAATTTGTATGGCCCATATTAACTGCGAAATCTAGCAAACGACAGGTTGTTACAAAAACCAGTTCTACTCAACTTTCTAAATTATTGCGTTCATACACATGAGAAGCAAGAGCATCCGCGTTTGTTTTTATCTATTGAGCCAATTCTCTGCATGAGTCTGGATCTCGTTTAAGGATCTTCTTTATAAAAGTTAATTTAAAACGGAGCTAAACGTATTTGTGACCAATTAATTTCTCGTAGATTTTAAAAAGCCAATTTATTTTGTTAACATTTTGTGGCCAAAAAACCAAATACATACATACCTACTTAAAAAGTCATCAGGTGTTTCCTTATCAGGTATTATATGCTCCTTTATTGCCACCACCAAATCTTTAAAGAGTATCCCAGCCAAAGCCACCACCTGAATGACACAACCTGTTGGAAGACCACTCCTTTCGTACATTACTTCCGTTGTGTCAAGCGAATCCACCACCCAGTCCTCTGGATTATTTTTCTTTAACCCAATAGCAAATAATTAAATTTAACCAATTAATTAATTAATTAATTATGTATTAGCCAGTAAAGCGTATGTACGACAAAAATTATTAAAAAATTGGCATTTTTTGTAATGTAAAATTGTTGCAGGTGTGTTAGTAAAAAATTTTTTTTTTTGAGATTTTGTCATGCATTTCTTGTAGGCTACATTTGTTCTGTTATAAAACGACGAAGAGAACACTATATAAAATAGTTACGAACGCTATTAAAGGTAGAAGTTTTAAAATTTTAGCGCATGAAAAATTGCAAGTTACACAACTCGCGTTATAAAAGCCATTCCTGTCAGCTGTTTTTTATTTGTTTACTTATTTAGTTGAAAACGGATTCGAAAATATATCAAGATTTTTTTTAGTTTATTGAATCTGCTCTATTTATAGTATATATTGTATGTTTTTAAGCTCTTCAATAAGTTTTCTTTCATGATTCACAAATTTGTTTAATTACATAAACAACGCTTAAAAAAATTCAAAGTTAACCAACTTTCTGGCGCAAACGCGTCAAAATATTTTGCATGTAACATCTTCTTAAAAAAACACTAGTTTAACTTTTTTGACAGAAGTCTACAGAGCGCACGCGCACTAATGCGTGTTATGTACTTCTACATTAAAGCTGGTGGTCCACACCACCCGTTACACGCATTATCGCTGTCTACGCAGCTGTCAAAAAAGTAGAATCTGCGTAGTTCTATGTAACAAGTTACACGCACAAAATCGTAGGATAAACTGAGGCGCTGAATGCGAAAAGTAGGGTTACTTTCTACTTTTGTAAGCGTCACAAGCAGCGTTCGAACAAATCAGCTGGGGTTGACAAATGGAATTTAATTTGTACTTGTGGTGATGCCGCATATAATTCGTTGGATGTAACTTGAAACATAGAAAGCATGGTAGGTATTAAAAGCATGTAATGCATAGAGGCGAAAACGCGTGGTGTGGACCTCCAGTTGAAGAATTGTGTTCGTCACTGTTGCCAATTTAGAGATTTCCCCGCTAAATCTAGTTTTCGAAATGTCAACCGTAGGCAAAAATACGTTTTAGAGGTAAACGAAAAATCTAGCGATTTTCAAACATCTCAGCGGCTCATTTTTGCTACAAGTACCTTTCTTAAATTTTAAATTTACAATTTTATACTTTTTCTTATCATTATTTATTTATTTATTATTTTTTTTTTGGCTAAAACTAGTTCAGGGAACTGAAGATTGCTTGAGACATTTATAGTTAGTATTTTGCAGAGTACCGAAACGTTCGCTCATTTCAGTCATGAGCGAGCGTGAAAAATTTAAAATTTTACTGTTTTTTCACATTCATAAGGGTGAGGAAAAAAATATTTTGATTCCTCATTCATGAAAAATGAGCAAACAAAAAAATTCATATGTGAATTTGTCAGATATGAAAAATTTAAAAAAATTCACATTAAAATTCTTCATAATGAAAAAAACGCGATTTGCCTGACCATTAACAGCGGGAAAATGAAGTAGTAAGGAGGCCTTAAAGAAGGCCTTTTTACCGATATTAAGTTTTCCAGTCGCATTCTAACTGTATTAGAACAACAAGGTTCTATCTTACATGTTGTTTAGGTGCATATAGATCCTTGTTGTCCTAAGGTCGCAAATTGTTGTTGCTAATAACGCGAAGTGAGTAAATTAATAACTAAACTTGCTACACATTCTAACATTACTGCTAATAAAACTATTTCGACAGGCCTTGACTCAGAAAAGTTAATTTAAATTTGTAAAATATTTCATAAAACCCATTCTAAAAGACCTTTTCGAAGAAGGCAGAGCGGAATAAGTAAAAGTTTATTGAAAATCTAGTTGTAAGCCTTTAAGGCCTGAAAAGTCAAAGCGCTCGCAATTTGTCCCGCTAGACAACACGATAACCTGTTTGTGTTTTGTAAAATTATTTGTTGGCTGGTAAACTAAAATGTGTTTTTTTTTTCATTTTGTAAAATATTTTGTGATGCCTCTAAAAGGGTCTGTTTTTTTCGTTTAAAAGACATAAAGGCAAAAAAATATTGAAAAAAAATTACTACCTGCAAGAATTGAAGACATGTATTTGGTCTCGTGCAAAAAATTTTGTTTGTGGAAAACACTACATTGAATTTCCAATAACTGGCATAATTTGGCGCGAAACAATAAAATTTCATTAATGCAACAATTTTGATAAAATGGACTACTCCATGGACTGGTCCGATGTAATGCACGCATGGGCCATGTCATTGTTAAAAAGTGTTTGTAGTAAGACGACATGTCTTCGTTTTTAACGACATGCTTTCGTTTTTAAACGACTTCAAAACTAATCCTCTTGTTTACACCATGGAGTAGTTTTAAAACTACTCCTTAGTGGTCCAAAGGTGAGTTATATGGTCCTCTCCTAGGACATCGTAATGTTAAATAGACCTGGTTTTTTCCATACGTATGGGTTAGTTTTGGACTAGTCCTGGTCCCTTTTGGACTACTCTTTACACGCGTGTTTGGTCTGGTCCTATTATTTGCAGGGAAGGTACGTCTTTTTAACGAAAGAAAAAGTGACCTTTTTTAAAGGCACCGAAGAATTGTTTACACAAAAAAAAAAAAACATATCGTCAGCTTATATCCAAAAATTATTAGAACATTTTAAATTGATTTGTTTTGTTGGTTACGATTCACATTACATATTTTTATAACATTTTAAACTGCTACCTTAAAAATATCCAAGTTATTCACAAAATTAAAAATTACGTTTAATCAAAAATACAATTTTTTTAACAGCATTATGTATAATCACACTCAAGAAAAAAATTAGCAGAGTTTTTAATTCTTTTTATAAAAACACATTAATATTTTTAAACGTCAAAACTGGGTCATTTGTTAACTGTTACCAGGGTGATAGTGGAATTAGTGATCAGACTAAAAATTATTGCACAAGAAAAAGTAATAAAAGTGCTGTAAAATGATAAAAGCCGTCTCCATATACGTATGTATTACAAAATGTATAATAAGTGTGACTATCAGCTTCTCTCTTATAGGACTGTTAGAAATTTTGCAGCCTACCCCATTAGGGTGGTCGTTAACTGTATGGATCAAATTTTTTTCTATTTTTCCATGCTCTAACCCCCCAATTCGGTGGGTATTGATAAAAAAAACAACTCCAAAAAATTCGGCGAAGGCTAAGCCGTCCCTTAAGCCCGCCAAAGTTTGAAAAAAATCGTAAGGTCCGACTTGTATGACTTATATTTAGGAATATATTAATTTTACATAAAAATCGTTTTCTAAGAAGCTGTTTTTAGTAAAGTTTCCAACATCTTTTGCCTTAACAAGTTTTCTCTAAAACTCATATTGAACAAAACCTAATTAAAATAAAAAGTAAACAGCAGCATTGATGCGAATTTTTTCTTTAGAACTGTTTTTTCTTACACACGTCAATTCAGCTTTAATATTTGTGTTTGTGTGCGCTTGCTTAAAAAAAATAGTCAAACGCATATCATTTGTTTCTAACGTACCACGGTAGATAAAGCTGGTGCAATTGTACTTTTTTGATACAATTCAAAGCCAAAAAGTACGGTGGTACCCTAGGGTGACCGTTAAAATCAAAAGTTGGATTTATTTAGGTCTCACTAGCCAATTTGGTGGGTATTGATAAAAACTCAAATATTTTTAGGACGATCGGAAAAGGCTAAGCCGTCCCTCAAGCCCACCAAAGTTTGAGAAAAATTATAATTTTACATGAAATCTGACTTTAATGTTTAATAACTTAGAAAATATTAATTTTGTATCCATTTGTTAACAAGTTTTTCTTTATCTCTTATTAAACAAAATAAACTCAAAATATCGAATAAGCCACTAAAAAATCTAATTTTTAATTCATTAAAGAAACGCATTTTCTATGAATTAGTTTTGTTGAAAAACATTTTATTTTTTATTTAAAAAAAAAACCGACCAGCCGGGCACCTGGCGTTTTACCCTAATTCGGGTACGCTGAATTCAGTGGTGCTAACCGTTTTTTAGGTTAGCTCTTGTTTTCAAAATTTTGAAAACGGAGGACGTTGCACAGCGTAACTCAAAAATGGTTTAGTTTATAAAATAAACTATAAAAAACGAAATTCCACAATAATATTACCTTTAACAATTTTTATAGGTTTTTCTAATATGCGTAGTCGTTTTAGAAACCAAATTTTTTTTGGCAATTGGGATAAAACAAATTATGTGAGGTTGGTCATACATTTGACCCAACTAAGGGCAATATTGGCGCTGCAGTGGCCAAATTTAAGAATTATATTAAACCGGCATATTTGTATGGGAGCCCCCCTAAAGGGTGGAGATATAAGGCAAGTATGTTTTAAGAAAATGTTAAGCACAAAAAACTAATGAAGGTCCGTCATATATTTAATTCCCCTTGGGGCGATTCCTTGGCAGTTCTGGGGCTTTTTCTTCAATATATTTCTAGTCTGTGTTGACAATTTTATATGAGAGCCCCCTTAAAGAATAAAGAAAGCGTGCAGGTATGTTACAGGGATGATAATTGAGAAAACCAATATCATACTTACGAACTTCTAAAATCGTACTTTTTCGACCCCAATAGTAATAAATAATTGTTTTTTATAAAAGAAAAATACTTTTGTTTCGGTTACACTTGAAACCATTGGCACATACGGTCTCTTTCGTTCCTTTGTTTTTATAATATTTTGCCATGAAGGCTTATATGCTGCCGCTGATACTTGATTTATAATGTGGCATATGCAATCGTCCAATGATCAAGTGCAAAAATCTATTCACAATAGCGAAGTTTAGTATTTGGTGCAAATGGTCTTGCAAAGAGCAAATGCAAAATATCATAGCTGTTTTGTTAAATTCAACAACAAAATACACAGAGATTCCTTAAGAGTTCATAAAAACGCTACAAAATTTTGCATTTGCACTTTGGCAAAACCATTTGCACCAAACACTGAAATCCGTTTATATTCATTGGACAGTAAATACGAGTTCCCATTTTATATCAATTATAAATATTTAGGTTTGAAAAATTTGGAAATAGTACCAAATGAGTCACGGGGGTACAACCGTACTTTTTGGCTTTGAATTGTATCAAAAAAGTACAATTGCACCAACTTTATCAACCGTGGTACGTTAAAAACAAATGATATGCGTTTGACTATTTTTTTAAGCAAACGCACACAAACACAAATACTAAAGCTGACGTGAGTAAGAAAAAACAGTTCTAAAGAAAAAATTCGCATCAATGCTGCTGTTTACTTTTTATTTTAATTAGGTTTTGTTCAATATGAGTTTTAGAGAAAACTTGTTAAGACTAAAGTTGTTGGAAACTTAACTTCTTAGAAAACGATTTTTGTGTAAAATTAATATTTTCCTAAAAATAAGTCATACAAGTCGGACTTTACGATTTTTCTCAAACTTTGGCGGGCTTGAAAGACGGCTTAGCCTTCGCCGATCCTCCTAAAAATTTTTTTGAGTTGTTTTTTTTATCAATACCCACCAAATTGGCGAGTGAGACCTAAATAAATCCTACTTTTGATTTTAACGGTCACCCTACTACCCCATTGCACTTCCAAACGCTAAAAATGTCTAAAGCTGGGATCACACGATTGCCGCAAATGCGCCAATATGGGACAATTTTGATTGTGCTTTATTGACGCACAATAAAGAAATTGCACCAATCAAATATTCTGAAATCACACGATTGCCCTGTTTTATACAAATGAAATTGCCGCTAGTTGGTACAAAGCGAAATGGGTACAATAATTACCGCAGCACAGTCACACGATTGTTCTTACTTGACAACTATGAAAACAGCTGTTGTGGTCAGGGACATAACAGTTATAACCAATATTTGAAAAAATCCTGAAATAATAATTTATCACGAATTTTTAAAACTTGCTCTCTGAATAATTATTACAAAAAACCAATATTTTTTTGGTCTTTGATAACCGTTATAGTTTGTTTTTGTTTTTTTTTGGGCTTCCATAACCATTACAAAAGATTTTAATTTTTTTTTGGTCTTCCGTAACCATTACAAAATACTTTTATTTTTTTTGGTCTTCTATAACCATTATAAAAGATTTTAATTTTTTTTTTGGTCTTCCGTAACCATTACAAAAGATTTTTATTTTTTTCGGTCTTCCATATCGAATTTCACACTAGTTTTATGAAAATATTATTTGGAGTTTGCGAACTGTAGCATGGTTATAGAAGACAGAAAAAATAAAAATTTTTTTATAATGGTTATAGAAGACCCATAAGAATAAAAATCTTTCATAATGGTTACCAAAGACCAAAAAAGTTAATAATCTTTCATAACGGTTATCAAAGACCAAAAAAAATAATAATCTATCATAACGGTTATCAAAGACCAAAAAAAATAATAATCTTTTATAATGTTAATGGCAGACCTATAATTTTCTGGGTAATTTATAATTATTATTACAAGACCAATTTTTTCAGTTATTTTTTCCATAACCTATTGGCTATTTAAAAAATATTAACAGTTATTTCGGGTCCCTGGTTGTGGTACCTTTTATACAATTTTTTGTTGAATAGTTTTATTTGAAATATTTTAAGAAAAATGTATGAAATTCCAAAAATGAACAGTCTGTTCAACAATTTCGAATGTTAACGTAATAGAAAATTTGTATGAAATAATAAAATTTAAATAATATTATTTAAATATCGGTAACTAAATTCTGCAACTTTATTAAATTAACTACCGATATCGATTAGTAAAGAAAAATCTCGGATACTTTAACAAATTTTTTATTCTCGTTTTCAAGTTAACAAACATTTTCTTTAAGAAATATCAACGACAAATATCTGTAAAATAAATAATAATTAGTTTTATTTATTAAAATGCATAATAAATAAATACATATTTATCTTCATTACTTGCTAAAGGAAACACAAAAACGTAAAATTTATCAAAAAAAAGCCAAAAATTGGTGCGTATTGTGTTGTTTGATTGCCGCACAAGAAGACAATAAATATTGGTGCATTTTTGTTATTTTTATTGACGCGCGGTTGCATAGCAAACAGTCACACGATTGCCGCACCAGGGTTGCATTTGATTGGTAAAAGTAAGCACAATATTGTCCTCGATTGGTACATGAGCCAATTGGTTGTGCAGTCACACGATTGGTGTATTTAAAAGTGTGAAAATTGGTGTATTGCGGCAATCGTGTGATCCCAGCTTAAGAATAAATGGCAACATCTGCAGGTCCTCAGATTTTTGTTTCCATCAGACTGTCATCATTATTATGATAGTATCTAGGTATGAATTTCCTTTTTAATAAATTTAAATAAAGTCGAACTTCCCTATAATGAATCTGTATGGGACCATAAAATTTCTTAATTATTTTTTTTAATATTTTTAATTAGGCTTAAGTTCATGAAATTTAATTTTTATTAAATTATTTTTCTTAATTATAATATAAAAAGTTTATAATACAAAAGAAATATTTTTAATCCAAATTTTAATATTTTTAATCAGGAGTAAGTTCATCAAATTTAATTTTTCATTAAATTATTTTTATGAAGAAACGAATTTTACAACATGAAAATTAATTAAAATTGTTATTCTTAATTTTTGGAATAATTGCCTTTTTTTATTATATTATAAAGTAGTGGAATATAGACTGTTTAGCTTTATTTTGTGTTAATCCTTTAGAATTATTAAATTGTAATAATATCTTTCTTTGGAGAAGTACTACTTTGTCCAACATTTATGTTAACTTAATATGGCAGCTGCTATCAACACTACGCTTTCCTTCTTCTTATTATTTTTCAGAAATGATCTAATTAAAATTAACTTTTTGCAACGTACATAGCGTTGTAAAAATGCGATACGGAGTTCTTTTGAAATAATTCGATATACAGTATTATTCGGATTTAAGAACATCTCATATAAGAACAAAACGCTAATAAGAAACATTTTCAAAAACACCATGTCTTTTGTGATTTTTCTAATAAAAAAGGTTTCATATAAGAAAAACGCTTATAAGAAAAAAACTGGTAAAAGAACATTTTTCTTAAACACCAAAATAACAAAATGTATAGAAAAAGAATTTATATAAAGGCTCAGTTAGTCTTTACTTTCTGTTTCTGTTCTGTTCCGTGCCGTTCTGTTACAAAATTGTGGTAGTTACTTTTCTGTGGTAACTTATCAGCCATTTATGACAAATTTATTAGTTTTGCACCGTTCCACAGAGGAGTATTTGGCCTTAAAATTGGCCAAAATTATTAAACGTGTTTTTTGAATTAAAAGTTTTAGTTTTTTGATTGTTTTAGGTGTAGTATGATATAAAAAGTCTAGTGGCAGATTTTGAAAAAATTACACTGCGCAACAAAAAAATTTTTCTCTACCCTAGAAATAAAAGTATGTGGACTATATGGATTTTGATGCCCTTAATTCAAATCTGTTTTCCGTTTTTCTCTAGTACGTCAGGATTTTCTTTTAAAGGTGTGGCATTAGACCGGGTCGACCTCCATACAAAAAAAAAAAGTTGTGCCAGTCACCCCCTAGAATGAAAGATATGTCAATGAAGTTTCTAAAACAGGAAAAAATTTTATTTTGCCACGCCCCAAAATACAGCACTTTTGGTTTTTAATATGTAGCGCTGCCATTTAAAGTCCGATTTCATCACATCGCATATCGTTGTTCATGGCTTGATAGTGGCTTCATTTTTGTCTTTAGTGACTTTTCAATCCGACCTGAAGTTCTGGGCGCCACTTATGCCATCTCGGATCCTTCCCCCAAATGTCCAATTTTTTTGACGGTCCAAGAAAGTCCTCATAAAACTACATACGTATAGATTTTAATATGCTCACTTTAATGCCACGCCTCCAAATTAAGACCCTTTTTTCTTTTACACATATATTCTACATTAAACCAAGTAGAAGCCAATACAAACCAACAAAATTTTTATCAGTAACGCCCTAGAATAAAAGGTATATATATTAAGTTTGAAAAACTTAAAAAAAATAGTTTTGCCACGCCCTAAATTACTGCCATTTTTGTTTTATATATATATTTATATATATAGCATTGTCATTTAAAATCCAATCTCATCGTATCGTATATCAATGTTAATGGCTACAATGTGCCTTTATTTTCGTATTTAATGCTTTTTTAAACTAACTTAAAATTCTAGATGGCAATTATGATATCTCGGATCCTTCCCCTCTGATGTCTAGTTTTTTCACGTGCTAAGAAAGTCCCTCTAAAACTCAGTATATCTAGCTTTTAATATACTCGTCATGCTCCAATTTGAGTCACCTTGAGTCTGGCTAAGAGTTATATACAACGACTGTCCAATTTTTAAATTTTCGCATATATGTTTTGAGGCATTCATTTTTATGCATTTAAATTATTTTGCATTTTTTCATTTTTAGAATTCTGCAGTTTCTTTATATTTTTTTAATTCTTGTTTTAACTTTGTATCATGGTCTCATATTTAACATTATGTTTCCTTTTACAAATGTCTTAATTAAGATTTTCAATTTGTAGTATTTAAATAAATAAAAAAATACGGAAAAACAGTGCCAGAAGAGTTTCACAGTCCAGCCAAAAAAAAAAAAAAAATGGCACAAAAATGGCACAAAATATCAAAACTGACAAAAAAAAAACGCTAGTAGTCCAGATGGAGAAAGCTTGGCAATAAATTCATCCGTCTCACTTTAATTAAAATATGAGTAAAATATGCAAACACCGCTAAGTCAAAAAAAAACCAAAGGCTTAAAAAACTGTTTTTAAAAATTGAAATGCCAAGCCATAGAGAGTGGTTTTCAGGATTATTGAAAAATTAACCAAAAATTGCGTGTAACTTACAGAGTTTTGTACGAGATTGATAATGGTTAAGGGAGTTATTAAAAAAAAATAAAATGGAGGTTTTACAGAATTTTTATTTTGCTATATGTCTAAAATAAAAAGGGCTGTAATTTAGGGCGCGGCAAAAATTTTTTTTGAAGTTCTTTAAACTTAATAAATATACCTTTTATTCTAGGGCGTGACTGATGAACATTTTTTTGGTTTGTATTGGCTTCTACTTGTTTTAATGTAGTATGTATTTCAAAAAGAAAAAAGGGGCTTAATTTGGAGGCGTGTCATAAAAGTGAGCATATTAAAATCTATACATACTAAGTTTTATAAGTACTTTCTTGCACCGTAAAAAAAATTGGACATTTGGGGGAAGGATCCGAGATGGCATAAGTGGCGCTCAGAATTTCAGGTCGGACTGAAAAGTCACCAAAGACAAAAATGAAGCCACTATCAAGCCATGAACAACGATATGCGATGTGATGAGATTGGACTTTAAATGGCGGCTCTACATATAAAAAACCAAAAGTGCTGTATTTTGGGGCGTGGCAAAAAAAATTTTTTTCCTGTTTTAGAAACTTCATTGACATATCTTTCATTCTAGGGGGTGACTGGCACAACTTTTTTTTTCGACCCACCCTAGTGTGGCATACTTCCCCCCCCTAAATCGTTGGGTTGCCTTATATATTTTGCCATAACTTGAAAACGTGTTCTCCGATTTTAAAAGCAGGAGGATCAGAAGATGCACCGGAAAATTCTGCTTAAACTAACCATACACATTTAAAATTTGAAAATTGTAAGGCTCTTATAAAACAGTATTTTTTTATGAAAAAAGGCTTTATTATATTTATTTTATATTATTTAATACTTTATAAACGAAAAGTTAAACTAATAAAAATTCCTTACTAATTCTTATGTCGTATGTGTATCCTCATTAGCTGCATCATCGGTGTCAGGAAGAAGAAGTGTGATGGTTTCTGATGAAAAAGCTTTTTTATTATTCCGTTCTCTTTGCGTACTGCAGCTTATAAAAGGGTCACTGCTCAGAAATAACCTATTCAAGACATCTCGATTCGTATCGCTTCTGCTGAATTTCCTCGAATAATTCGTGCGATATAATCGTAAGTGCTTATTTCTGGCCTCGGCAGCTTCTTCTGACAATTGTCCAATTGGCAAGATTGCTTGCTTTATAACATTACCGCCATGAATAAGAATCTTGAGCATCGTAGGACTCATGGGGTGCCAGTTGTAAAGTCGCACATATATTTCGGCAGTTTTATGTTCATGTTCCTCAAATTTCTCAATATTAATTCGGTGTCCGCTAGTTATTGCTTCCAATATTATTTTCAGGCGGTTGATTAATTCTTCATTTATTCCAGTGATTTTTGATGCAGTTGCTGGGTCCGAAAAAAATCTTCTTGATGTGTTGCCATCATTAGTGCTACCGTATCCTGGTTTTGGAACATCTACAAGTATTCCTATCTCGTCTTTAAGTCTTTTTTGGATGAATATCTTCCTCTCTTTAACAATTGCTTTATCTTCATCGCTCCTTGCTTGCCACTTTTTAATTGGCCGTTTATATGAGAGATGAAGTATCGATTCTAAAAAGCGTATGCGTGCATGTAAAGTTAATAGTCCAAAACTCAAGGCATCACAGTTCAGACGAACATTCACTGGATAGTGTTACTTTATAAATTGAATGTATTTAACTCAACTATTTTAACAAATAGAAACTGGGAATTATTTCCTTCCGAAGGTAACTTTATATTATATTCCACATTTTTAATTTTTTCGAATTTATTCTATGAGCTAAATTTCAGTTATGTATTTTATAAAGCTTTTTTGTAATAGTTCTTTTCCTACAATTTTTCAGAAATGACTTTATACACTACCAGACTATTATATTGTATTTTATTTTTACATTTTACCTTAGCCTTCCGTTGGAAAGCAATGAGGTATATAAAATTTTTGCCATAACTCGTTTAATGTCAAAAAAAAAAGAAACCGAATTGAAACAGGCAATTGAAAAACAAAGTGATCCTCAATTGAAAATTTACGACAAATTTTCCCATGATTTTGACAAAAATATTCCATAAATAAGAACAAAAATAATTACCACTAATGAAAACGATAAAATATTGTGCATTAACCTTTTTAGAAAATTTAAAAAACTGCTAGCTGTTGAATTTAAGTTTGTTAACGAAACAATTAACTTAGATTATTTGCCTTCGAGATTGCAAAGTACAGTCAACAATCAAAAAATTTACAGGGCAGAATGGCCAAAAAATTATTTATTTTTCACAATTTATACAATACAAGAAGTAAAAGAGCAGGCTACCAGAATTTGAGCGGAACCGATTGAGACCATAATTGAGGATGGAAAAAAGCAAAAGCTAATGCAAATATACCACAGTGATCCTATCCTAGGCGGACACTGCGGCCAAAAGAAATTATATGCAAAGCTTCGTTCTAAGTTTTACTGGAAGAAAATGACAAAAGACATTGCAAAAGTTGTTAAGAATTGTCCCAAATGCATTTTGAATAAAGTTAGACCAAAAATTTGGAACAACTTGTTTTAACACCAACCCCAACGAAAGCATTTGATATACTAGTAGTAGACACAATAGGCCCGTTACCCCAACCTGCATATGGTAATAAATATGCATTAACATTAATGAGCGATCTAACTAAATACTTAATTACAATAGCAATCCCTGATAAGTCAGCACAGACAGTTGCTCGTGCAATCTTTGAAAACTTCATTTTAGTCTATGGAAAAGTTGATACCATAAAGTCAGATATGGGAACAGAATTTAAAAACGAACTTTTATCGGAACTCTGCAAATTTTTTAAAATAGATCAAACAATAGGAACCGTAGAACGCAATCATCGCGTTTTCAATGAAATTCTTTGAGCGTACCTAAATGGAAATTTGTCTGACTAGGACACATATCTGAGATATTTTACATTTCACCACAATACAACGCTTAATACGGTTTTTGATAACAAATTTAGTCCTTTTGAGCTAGTCTTCGGGAAAAGGGCAATCATGCCAAATGAGATCAGTACTAGTTAAGATCCAGTTTATAACGTGGATAGTTACAGTAAGGAAGTTAGGTATAGACTACAAAAGACAAATATGCTAGCAAAACAACTGATTGACAAACACAAGACAAGAAACAAAAACTGCTATGATAAACTTTCAAAACATATAACCTTGAAAATTAACGATTCGGTTTTATTACAGAAAGAGCCATACAATAAACACGAAAGAATTTGTGAGGGTCCATACAAGGTAACAAATATTGATAACACAAATGTAACAATATATGATAAAAAAAACAAACAAATACAGAACAGTACACAAAAATAGAATCAGAACATATTAGAACATATGATTTAAATATCTTAAACAAACCAAAAAAAAAAAAAATTTTAAAAACCCAGATTCTATTTGTTATATTAAATAACTTTACAAAAACTATAATTCGAAAAATTTTCCACGCCTACTTTTACGCCCACTTTTTCTATTAAGCACATAACTTGAGGATGGCTTGACAGATTTGGACGATTTTTTCTTTAAAGTGATCGCCATGGTCCAACTTAGGTTTATACGGAAAGAAAATTGTTCCCCGCCCACTTTTACGCCCATTTTTTTCGATTTACCTAAAATCGGAAAACGGCTCAATCGATTTGAATAATTTTTCTTCCAAATGTTCGTATCAATGCATTTTAAGTTTCCATCGAAAGAAAAATTTACCACGCCTACTTTTACGCCCACTTTTTCTATTAAGAACATAACTTGAGGATGGCTTGACCGATTTCTTCTTTAAAGTGATCGCCATGGTCCAACTTAGGTTTATACGGCAAGAAAATTTTGTCCCGCCCACTTTTACGCAAACTTTGTACGATTTACCTAAAATCCGAAAACGGCTCCATAGATTTGACTAATTTTTCTTTCAAGTGTTCGTATAATTCCATTTTAAGTTTTCATCGAAAGAAAAATTTACCACGCCTACTTTTACGCGTACTACCAAACAATCAAAGCCGATTTGGAGGTACGATGATTTGTTGGCAGGTGATTTTTGGCAAACACTTCCAGTGATACCACGATCAACGCCCGCCGATGAATTAAATGCATGTTTGAAGTCGTCTGCTTTGTGGAAACACGTTAGGAAGCTCAAATTGACTCTGAAAATGAGGGTCGAGCTGCAAAACAATCAATCTCGAACGTATTTTCCAAACAATTGCTGGACATAGGAAACAACAAAATCCCGGTGGATATTTAAATTTCTGCCGGTTCACCGAATCAAAGTCCGAACTCATCCGAAAGGTGTTTTCAAACATTACACAAAATTACAGAAATCATGATTTGTTGAGCGAACGTGCTATATAAGCTACGTTGATGTCGACGAACTGAATTTTAAGATTCAAAGTGAAATCGCTGGCAAATTGGAGACGTACAAATCGGTAGATTCCATTACTTCTCAGAACTCCCTGGGATTACCTCCTCATAAATCTATATATATAAAATAGGATGTGTGTGTGTATGTAACGTATGGACTCCAAAACGGCTGACGAAATTTTCAGGGAATCTTCAGAATATTCAGGCGGGTGACACTGTGGAGTCTGATTTTTGATTTTCGGTCTGGGGGCGGAGGGGCGTGGCAATGGTCCAACTTAGGTTTTTACGGAAAGAAAATTTTGCCCCACCCACATTTACGCCCATTTTTTTCGATTTACCTAAAATCAGAAAACGGCTCCATCGAGTTGACTAATTTTTCTTTCAAATGTTCGTATTAATCAACTTTAAGTTTTCATCGAAAAAAAATTTACCACGCCTACTTTTACGCCCACCTTTTCTATTAAGCGCATAACTGGAGAACAGCTTGACCGATTTGGACGATTTTTTCATTAAAATGATCGCCATGGTCTAACTTAGGTTTTGCGGAAAGAATATGTTGCCCCGCCCACTTTTACGCCTACTTTTTTCGAATTACCTAAAATCAGAAAACGGCTCCATCGATTTGACTAATTTTTCTTTCAAATGTTTGTATTAATCCATTTTAAGTTTTCATCGAAAGAAAAATATACCACGCTACTTTTTCTATTTATCTAAAATCGGAAAACAGTTGCATCGATTTTGCGAAGCCCTAAGGGAATCAGTTCGAACAAAATTTCCACTGTTGATTCGACAACAAAAATAGGCATACGAAACCCTTATGAAAGCTGTGAAAGATGAAACTGGAGGGATTTTTTTCTAAACTCTCCCGGTGGAACTGGGAAAACTTTTTTAAGTTAGCTGAATATTGATCTTACCAACTAAAATCGTCTGGTAATACAACACTAATGTTTGCTTAGGGCCAGCAACGCGGACCGGGTCAGCTAGTTATTTATAAAGCACTTTTTTTTGTCGGTTACAAATATCTCCCATACCACCGCATCAAATTTAATGAATGATATCTCATTTTAAAGCTTATTTCTAACACTAATGACGAAAAATAATTAGAAATTGAAAAATTAATATTTTCATTGATAAAGGATTCGTACGGGCAAAAAGTTAACGATGATCATGTCATTACCTCTAACATTGTATTCAAAGAAGTATTATAAAAGCATTAAAACATATGTAAGTTAAGGCGACAGCATTCTTTTAAAGTTCTTTTCGTTTTTATTCATATCAATACAATTTATTTTAAAGTTCTTTTCGTTTTTTTCAAATATCAATACAATTCATAAATTCTGCTAACGCTTGCCGCAGAAAAAAATTGTTTTCAATTTTAGTATCAAATTACTTATCACGCGCAATAAAGAATTGCTGATTTGCAATTCAACAACATAATTGATTATTATCGCGTAAACAAAAATCATGTTTGCTACTGGTATTAATAATTAAGTATAGAATAAAATTAAGTCAGTTTTAAGTTGGTGGGGTAAGACAGATGTAGAAATAAAAAATCTTTTTTTTAAAAAACAAAAACTAAATGTTTTAATTGGAGGCTCAACCGGGATCGCCCACACCGTACAAATATCCTGAAAAAAAAAGTAAGGATTCGGTTAAGTGATCAAAAAATTAAAAAATAAGTATCCTTAAACAAAAAAAGGAGAAAAAATAAAAATAAGTATCCTTAAAAAGGAGAAAAAATAAAAAACTATCCTTAAAAAAGGAAAAATTTTTTTTTTTTTAAAAAAAAAAGGAGAAAAAATAAAAACTATCCTTAAAAAAGGAAAATTTTTTTAAAAAAAAAGGAGAAAAAATAAAAATCTAAAAAAAACCTGGTGCAAGTGGAAGATTTTTTTTTAGTGCTAGAGTGACTTAATAACATACAATAAAAACAAAAATTACAAAAAAACACAAATTCCTTTGAAAATTTGAAAGTGCGGCAGCAAAAATTTGTATAAACTCTTGAAATTACATATAAATTTTTAAACAAATTGTGCAAAACCTGTGGGAAATTCAAATAAAAACAATTATTATTGAGAGGAAAACTGCCCATTCCAAGGCAGCAACACCCCAGAACGATTGAGAATCTGGGTCAGCTATAAGATAACCAACGAAAGCCGACAATCAAAACAGTTTCTACTTACAGTTTAATTATTTTTATGTAAGTTAATTTAAAAATTGTTTATGTGAATTAATGTAAGGAAAAAGTGTATTTATTTAAGTGAAGATTTACTATTAGTAAGTGCTCGCATATTTGTTTGAAGTCTTAATAAAATAAAATAATAAATACAAAATTGTGTAAACGCTGGATCGCATCAGGGAACTAGAAGAAGAAATAGGGTATTTGCCAGGAGAAGAGAGTTTAATTGATTCGTTAGAGGAGTTGACAGGTTCTTTTCAAGGTCTTAGTACTTCAGATACAACCATGACCACATCTACCCAAATTTCCGAATTGATTCGTTTACAGACCGCTCCATTGCAGGAGACAATAGATCGATTAACTCAGCAATTGTCACAGATTGTTAAAGTAAATACAGTAGTAGAATTTAGAACACAAACCATTGATGACATTATTCGTTGCGATGAAGTCCTGGATGTTATAAAATCCTTACCCCATTTCGACGGAAAAATCTCCTATGTCAGTTGGCGTGAAGCCGCAAATAACTCCATGCAATTATATAAGAAGGGTAGTAGGAAATATTACGCCGCACTCACTATTTTGAGAAACAAAATAGTCGAAGATGCAAACGACATTCTTACCACTCACGGCACAGTCTTGAACTTCGACGCCATCATAAGTAGATTAGACTTCGCTTATGCCGACAAACGGCCCCTTCATATAATCGAACAAGAAATGAGTGTCATGAGACAAGGTCCTCTGTCCATTATTGAATACTATAATGAAGTAAATAAGAAACTTACCTCTCTTATTAACAAAACTATAATGACTCATGGTTCAGAATCGGACTTGACTAGGGAACTTAATATTAGAAATAGGCAATATGCCTTAAGGGTATTTATCACTGGATTAAATGCTCCGTTAGCCAACATATTGTTCTCATTATCACCCAGTGACCTACCAAACGCATTAGCTAAAGCCTAGGAGCTCGAGTCAAACAACATTCGCGCAAGTTTCGCTTCTCAGTTCAATAGAGCAGCACATCAGAATAGTAGTCACGTTAGGTCCACAAATCCATTACGTTTTCCCCAACGTAACCAAAATAATCCACAAGTTAACTATCGCGAGCAACGACAAACAGAACCTAAACCTGAACCAATGGAATTGGGAAGTTCGACCAGTGTTAGGCATCCGCAAAATAGATATAACAACAATGGGCAAAATTATTTTTTATCGCAAAATCGAGCTAGTAATTTCCAACAAAATAGCAAACGTCCACATTCTCAAACAATATATCAGCCAAATCAAAAGGCACAAAGAATAAATAACTTAAGCGAAGATGCTTTTTTAGAAAAAGATCCGAACTGCCCTGCATCGTCAGGACAGCAAAGGACGGAAGAAAACTCACAATTTTAATCGACAGTGGCGCAACGTGCAGCTACTGCAAACCTGGAGTTCTCGCGAACAAAAGGGATTTAGTCATTAAGAAAAGAGTAAAAACTATTAACGGTTATACTCTCATCGAACATTATTATGAAGCAAGCATGTTTGAAATAAACCAAAGGTTCTACGAAATCCAAGGTTTGGATACAGATGTGCTTATAGGTTACAATTTTCTAAGAAAAACAAATGCAATTTTAGACTTCCAGCAAGGAACAATAACTTGTGGAAGAAAAATTTTTAGGGTTTAAAAAAGAAATATACAAAGCTAGTAAAAATATTCCAGACAAAAAATCTAATGAGAATAGTATCAACAACGTTGTAGAAAATGTCTTGAACAAAATTATTAATGAAGAATATCCTGAAGATACCGATAAAAGTGTTTCAACTACAAATGTTGATCATGAATCGCAAACTTTGGGAAAACTACGCGGGAATATACGAGAAAAAGTTTCTAGATTGCATTCGAATATTAATTTAAATCTGCCTTTTAGAACAGATATTAAGGCGGAAATTAAGACGGTAGATAACGATCCGGTATGGAGCAAACAATATCCATATCCGCTATCTGCAAACTCATTTGTTAATAGTGAGATAGAAAAGTTATTAGAAGCAGGCATTATTCGTGAAAGTAGGGGCCCTTATAATTCACCAGTATGGGTCGTCCCAAAAAAGGGAATGAATGACGACGGGACACAAAAACTTCGCTTGGTTGTCGATTACAAGAAATTGAATGAGAAAACGATAGCATATAAATACCCCATACCAGACTGTAATGTTATATTATCCAACTTAGGGAAAGCAAAATTCTTTTCAACAATTGATCTTGAATCTGGTTTCCACCAAATTCTTATGAAGGAGGACGATGTGGGAAAAACCGCATTTTCCGTCAATAATAGGAAGTACGAATTTGTTCGAATGCCATTCGGATTGAGGAATGCACCGAGCATCTTCCAAAACGCCATGGACGATATTTTGAGAAAATTCATTGGTAGATTCTGTCATGTCTATATAGATGACATAATAGTATACTCTCGAAATTTAGAGGAACATATACAACATTTGGATATAGTAGGCAATACTCTCAGAGAGGCAAATATGAAAATATCATTGGAGAAGTCAAAATTTTTTGAGGAAGAAGTAGAATTTCTGGGGTATGTAATAGCACATGGGGTAATAAAAACAGACCCAAATAAAATTGAAACAATTAAAAATTACCCACAACCACAAACTCTAAGGCAGCTAAGAAGTTTCCTTGGTCTTACAGGTTATTACCGTAAGTTTATTAGTAGTTATGCCAATGTTGCCAAACCCTTGACTAGATTTCTTGCGGGAGAAAACGGTAGAGTGTCTGCTAATGCATCAAAAAAAGTTAAAATTGAACTCGATACTGAAGGTGTCTCAGCGTTTATTAAATTAAAGGATCTCTTGGCTGGTCAAGTCGAACTAACCCAACCCGATTACCAAAAGAAATTTATACTAACGACCGATGCGTCAAACGCAGCTATTGGTGCTGTATTGACACAAGAGAAAAAACCTATAATATTCATATCCAAAACCCTTAATTCCACCGAACGTAACTACGCTACGAACGAAAAGGAATTATATGCCATAGTCTGGGCAATAAAAAACCTTCGAAATTATTTATATGGTGTTACAAATCTGGAAATACACACTGATCACCAACCTCTTACATTTGCGATTTCAACTAAAAATCCCAACGCAAAAATTAAAAGATGGATGTCTTTTATTGAGGAATAAGCTCCTAAATTTGTATACAAGCCTGGTGCTACCAACGTCGTAGCCGACGCACTTTCTAGACAGGTCTTGAATAATATTCCCGATGATGAGTCACTACGAAGTACCCAACATTCTGTTGAAAGCAGCGACAGTTTTAATATCCCTGAAATCACTAGACCTATTAATGAATTTAAACAACAAATTTTACTTTGCAAAACTAATTTCTCAAAACATGAATCCCTGATAACTTTCGGTAGAATTCGCCACATAATAGAGTTCGATACGAGGGAAAATTTGAGAAGTATATTGTTGGAATTCCTTAAGCCTAATCTTGTTACTGCAATTCATTGCACCGCAGAAGATCTATACGAATTTAAAGAAACCGTAAAAAATATATTTAAAAACAAATTCGTTTATACCACGATACTCGCAATTGACATTACTAGCCCTGATGATCAAACAGCTATAATAGAGCAAACTCATGCCCGTGCTCATAGAAACTGTAAAGAAAATCATAAACAGATATTTCAAGAATACTATTGGCCAAAAATGTTAAATAGTATAAAACAATATATCAGACATTGCGATATATGCAATAAAGCCAAGTATGATAGGAAACCCGCTAAGCTTCCAATTGGAGAAGCTCCAATTCCCAACAATGAGGGGGAGTTCCTTCATATTGATATCTTTTATGCACAAAGTCATAAGTTTATAACCTGTATAGATGCTTATTCAAAATTCTTGGTAATAAAACATATAGAAGATAAACTGAATCTTGGGGAAAAAGTCCAAGAAATTCTGCAAAGCTTTCCAAACGCGAAAAAATTACTCTTGATAATGAACCAAGGTTTACAACCCCACAATTTAAATCATTAATGCAGAGGTTACAGGTAGAATTGTATTACTGTGATCCACGCCATAGTTCGACAAATGGTCAGGTGGAAAGGGTACACTCAACTCTGGTTGAAATCACCCGTTGCATTAAGGAAGAATTTCATTTAATTGATGTTAAAGAAGCATTTTATCGAGCTGCTCAGCAGTATAATTTAACCATTCATTCAGTAACGAATAAAAAACCATACGATATATTTCATAACAAAGTCCAACATGACGATGTACGAGATAAACTTCGTCAAGCACAATTGAAGTTGATGAATAGAAATAAACCTACTAAAATAAAAACGTACGAACAAAATCAAGAGTTCTATGAGAAACTTATTGGCAAAAGAAATAAATTAGATGATAGGTATAAGAAGCAAAAAATAAGCGAGGATAATTAATAGAGAAGTTTTAGAAAGAGTTAACTTATTGACGAATACCACAAATCACATTATTAAGACCATCCAATCCTTAGAAGAAGTTAGAAGACTACAAGAAGAAACAATAACCAATAAATTAAGGTTACTGAGAGAGGAGATTGTTAACGTGGAGTATGCGTTGCAGTGGTCAAAGGTAGGGATCATAAATTCTTTTATTTTATCCGAAAGGGAGATGAATGAGGTTAAACAATTTTTAGATCAGGAAAAGTTCCCTTATGCTGATCTAGAACAATCATTAAGTTTTGCGACAATTAAAATAGCCACAGATTATAGAGCTATCATTTATATAGTAAATCTTCCTGCAATAGATAGTAAGATTTGTGAAAAAATGTTGATTAAACCAATAAAAAAGGGAAACAAAATTGTAAAAATTAACTCTGAAAATATAATAAGATGTAATAAGGAAATTTACGAACAAAGAGAAAACTGCAAATAATATAATAAATTATGTATTTGTAGCGAAGAAAAATTAATAGATATAAGCAAAACAAATTGTATTCCCTTACTTTTATCAAGTAGGAAACATGATTGCGTTGTAATTAATAATCAGCATATAAATACGGTACAAGAACTGTATCCGGGAACTATTTTGCTGAACCAATTTGAAGGTATTGTCGGGACATCGAATAATGAAACAAGTGAATTACGTGGAACATACCTAATTCAGTTCCACAATGATACTATCACAATTGCCAATAAAACATATATTTCAAAAGAAATATCTGATTGGAAACCGCTTCCTGCTTTGTTGCAACCAACAAAAAATGGTGGAAATTTAGAGGAAGTGCTTTCTTTAGAATTGATGAAGGATCTACAAACAAGTAATATTGAAAGGTTAGCGTCAATGTCGGCCAAAGGAAAAGTGATGTTCTCACTTAATTTGGGCCTTGTAGTTGTGTTAACGGTTTGTATATTGGCGATGGCTTTCAAACTTCGGACCAAATTAACGGTCACAAATATAATCGAAGAAAACCATCCGCCGGTAACCGAAAATCCTAGAGAAATGCCTGTCCCTCGTGAACAAAGATGCGAATTTCGCAGTATCAATGATCTTCCTATCCATTAAGTATCGGGACGATCCCACTAACGGAAGGGGGAGTTAAGGCGACAGCATTCTTTTAAAGTTCTTTTCGTTTTTTTTCATATCAATACAATTTATTTTAAAGTTCTTTTCGTTTTTTTCAAATATCAATACAATTCATAAATTCTGCTGACGCTTGCCGCAGAAAAAAATTGTTTTCAATTTTAGTATCAAATTACTTATCACGCGCAATAAAGAATTGCTGATTTGCAATTCAACAACATAATTGATTATTATCGCGTAAACAAAAATCATGTTTGCTACTGGTATTAATAATTAAGTATAGAATAAAATTAAGTCAGTTTTAAGTTGGTGGGGTAAGACAGATGTAGAAATAAAAAATCTTTTTTTTAAAAAACAAAAACTAAATGTTTTAATTTGTATGTATGTATGTAAATATGTATGATATATATTATGATTTCTAATATTTTTATACTTTTAATAAAATGTATTGAAGTTACTAAGATTTCTATTAATTATTTTCATTTTATGTTACAAAAAATGACAACTAACGGTGCGTAATATTCGCACGCGTCATCTAGTATTCCTTATTGTTGAAAAAAGGGTGGTACAATATCTATAATGCTTAATTTTAATTTAATTAAAACATAGGTATACTTTAAATTCAATAAAACACAAAAAAATGGTTTTATTATAATTATAATTATAATCAATTAAAATAATTACTTTTCTAATTATATTTTAAATTTTTTTTATAAAAAGGGAGGTGTAGTGAATCCCTTTAATCTGAGTACATACTTTATTATAAATACTACCTTAACATACAAAGCTGTAATTTACATTTATTAATTATATTCGTTAAGTATTTAACATAAAATAGAACAAATAAAGGACAAGTGGGTCAGTCTTCTTTGAACTTTGATCGTAGTCGTTTCATTTAAAAACTCACGCATTATAAAATAATAAAGAAGGATGATAACGAAAATCATATTCGGCATTATGCTAGTATATGTAAGCAATTTAAAAGGGGGAGGGGGAGGAGGGGGGGTAGACGGATATGGTTAAATCAAGTTCTCTCCTCATAAGGACCCAGAATATATATACTTTATAGGGTCTTAGACCAATATTGTAGAAATTACAAACGGAATGACAAACTTATATATTTCCCTTTTTCACCTGAGGCGAAGGGTATAAAAAGAGTAATTTGTGGGATTTCCGATCTTTTGATATATAAGGCCATAGGTCATATTACAGTCAAAAAATTCAGGTTATTATACAATTTTTGAAATTTTTTGTATGGGTGGTACCACGCCCAGTTCTCCAACCACGCCCACATTTTGTGGGTTGGTGCGTAGTTATAACTTGAAAGTTTGCACCTAATTTGGAAACTTTGGCTCTTGCCGTTCTCCAGATATACAGAAAAAAGCAATAAAAATACAACAACAAGGGATTTTTGGAAAAACTTAGAGGCAGTCGTGGTTTTTTGGTCATATCTCAGCCATTTGTGGACCGATCTTGCTGAATTTCAATAGCCCGAAATGGTGGACTATATGTGACATAAATGTAAGACAACAACACATATCAAACGTAAGACGGACAGACGGACGGACATCGTTAAATCAAGTTCCTGCTCATAAGGACCCAGAATATATAAACTTTATAGGGTATTAGATCAATATTGTAGAAATTACAAACGGAATGACAAACTTATATATACCCTTTTCTACCTGTGGTGAAGGGTATAAAAAAAGAATTATGGCAACGCTTCAGAACAATGAGAGCGGGAGAGTCATATAGCACTAACATCCCTGTCGGACATTCAGTTAACTTTAAATTAACTGAAAGCTAACTATTTCTCAAGTAGTGGTGGTTGAGACTTGTATTACTTGTATCTATATGGTAATAACTAACTATTTTAACATTGCGATGTCGTAGGAAGTAGTCAATTGTCCGACTCTGCATTACTTTCAGTTAACTTTAAAGTTAGTTACCTAGCCGTTAACTTGAAGTTAACTTTTTGAAGCTAGCTATAAACTTACTACTTTAAGTTGGTTTTTTTTAAATTAACTATTTTATTAAAATTGTATTTAGTTATTTTATTTAATTTTTTAATTATACTATAACCTGGCCATTACCGATTACTAATTTCTACTCCGTATATTGTAAAAATGGCCCTAAATTATTAAATCTTTTGTGGGTCTTGGAGCCGTTTATTTGCCAATCGACTTGGCTCTCTCTACTTAAAATTCACAGTGTTTGTATACACTTTGGTTAATGTAAATTTTGCATTGCTTTAAGTTAATCTATACAAGCTTTAAGTTAATCTATACAAACTAACTTAAAGTTGGCTTTTTTTGTAGTTAGCTTCTCATTTGACATTATTATGAAATACAAATGTATGTGTTTGCCAATGTTGCCAGTGAAATTTCGAGAAAGATACATTTTAGTTTCCAAAAAGATACACTTTTTCCCAAAAAGATAGAGTTTTTCCCAAAAAGATACATTTAAAAAAAAAAATTTAAGTCCAATTTCAACCTTTAACAGTTATTAATATTACATTTTTATTACAAACTCCAGGGCTGCCAGATTTGACGATTTATCGTAATTTTGACGATTTTTGTTCCTAAATTAGCAAATTGTCGATTTGCTGATTTTTTTCTAAAAAGTGACGATTTTTTTCCGTCTCCAAAGTCTGAATAAAACATCACATTTTCTGACAATTTCGTTTTTTAATCTTGGAATATTTAACAGACATACCTTAACAAGAGTGGAAGGCGGAACGTTTTCTTAGCTTAGCTTTTACGGTGATATACCATCCCAAAGCAAGAGCGTCAACGTTGTGTCACGAACAGTAGTGATAACTTTTTTGTTTAATAAATCCCAGAAATTATAAATGAAAATAGCGATAAAAACGTTAGATTGACCAAAAAATAGCAAAATTGCCATTATTAATTAGCAAGAGCGGCAAACTTTACTTTTAAATGATCTGTCAAAATCGGGTTTTACAATTCGTCGTTCCGGAGTTATCTTGTCGTATATCACAAAATCGAAAAAATAAGTAAATTTAACAGATCTATCAATTTGCGCTATCCTCACGTCTCTATCTCTTATGGTTAATGAGATATTACGAAGCTATTTTGTTGTATATCCACTTTTGCGAAAAATTGTAGACGTTATAATATCGTAGGTAGCATAATTGTGGATGTACGACAAAAAACGTGTGAAAACTTTCAATTAAAAAAATCTTGCGTTATCTTATTGTATGTGAACAAAGTAAATTAGGCAAGTTGCAAAAAAGAGACTTTTTTATTAATATTACTGTTATTTTAACATTTTTCGTTTTATATGCTTTTTATATTGATGGAATTATTGCTATATTGCCTAAATTTTCTTTATTGTTAAGCAATTAAAGGTTAAATATTCAGGGTGGTCCAACCATAATGCACAATGTTAATTGTGAATAAAACAAAAAGTTTTTAGAGAATTATCTGATTTTTTTTTTATTATTATAAAGAAGGATCTATGACAACTATGTGTGAGGCAAAATATCGGCCAAATGCTCGTCGCGGCTAGCATACCTTTGTCGTATAGTCCATATTTTCAATGCCTCTGAGACATAATTGAGATTCAATGTCCTTAATGTGTCAAATTATCTAATCCTTTAGCTCTTGAATTGTTCTTGGCTTATTGACGTACACTTTTTATTTTAAATATTACCAAAGAAAGAAGGCCAACGTTGTCAAATCATATGATCGTGACGGCGAGTTGACATGGCCATTGAATTTCTCGTGCAGAAGACCCATTGTTTTGTTGGCCGTGCGACACATTCTTTTCGAACTACTTATCGTCCAGGTCCATATCCTCAATTTCTGGCAAAAAAAAATCCCTTATTAGCTCGCGATAGCGAATACCATTCACAGTAACTGCTTGGCATACCTCATTTTTGAAGAAGTAAAGCCCGATGATGCCGCCTGGCCATAAACCGCGCCAAGCATGCATGCAAATTATTATTTCTCCCCGTTTATTTATTTAAAAAAAAATACATTTATTTATTTTTTAAATTTCTTAAACGGTAGATTACAATTCTTAGGTTCTGTTCGAACCGTTGTCCAAATTAAATCTAATTTAAATCTAATCATTTTTAAAAGTAAGAAGCATAATTATGCTTTATATTTTTCATTGCGATTATCGTCACATCGTGGGAACTAAAAGAGAGGTTCAAATAACATTTAATTTAACCCAATGCAACAACGTGGGAAATTACGACGTCATCAGAAATGTCTTGCAAGTGTTGCTAAAAATAATGTTACATTAAGAGATGGTTTTCACATTTCCTACAGAGCCGGTTTGCTTAAATTTGCCCACAATTATTCCGATTGTGGACACATTTGATCGATTATGGTGATCAAAAACATCAAGATGTGCACAAAATGTATTTTTGATTTGAACGCCCATTTTCGTAAAAGGCTTCAGCAATCTTAACGCGCTGCTCAGTGCTGCCCCTCTCCATGGTTGAATTTAGCACTGATACCAAGAAATGTCAAATTAAGTTGGACAAAAATTATACGTTACGGTGTGACTCACAGTAAGACCACCCTTAAGTAATAATAAACCTTAAAATTATTCATACATAAGGAAATTCGATAATAAAAAACTATAAATATACGTAAATATATTTGTCACTTACATAAATTTTCGTTTCGAATATTATTATAACTTAATTTTCACGTGAATGTAGGTTTTTAATACCTTATTTTGACTTATATCATACAAACTAAAAAAATATATCGCAAAAAGTGGCGTAACGACAAAATTGAAAAATTTTTTCGGACGTGATAATGGCTATAACTTAAAAATTTTTTTCCATGACTTTAGATATTTTTACATAAATCGATAAAGAACTTCAAACACAATATCTGACAAAAATATTGGACGACTTTTTTCACGTACATTTTTGTGTATACAAATTTGAACCTTAAGATTCGATTTCCCAAAAAACAATTTTTGTTATATACGACAAGATAACTCCGGAACGACGAATTGCAAAGCTGTAATATGCAAGTCTTAAGAAAATCTTTGATTATTTTCAGAGTACAAAAACAACAATGTTACACTTTGTTTATCGTTCGTCAAACCATCATCGAATGAACCTTTTACGACTCTCTGCATAAATTATATTTTCAACAATTATACGGCGAGCATTTCACGACTTGTAAGAGAATATCTACATGAGTCTCAAACGATTCTTGACATGAAAGTCTCGTTAGATTTTCTTTACCCACGTCTTAAACGAGTCCCACAACGATTCAAGAAGCGTCTTTTGCTGTGCCATTTAAAAAAATTTTTTAATTGTTTAAAAAAAAATTCAATTTTAAGTTGTCCGATTTTTTCGAAACGATACAGGCGATTTTTTTATTTTTTCTCAGGAAACAGAAGATTTCCTCACAAATTTTTCTGGCAGCCCTGATGATATCATATAAATTCATTTTAAGATTTATTTAAGTCATGGCCCAATTAGAAGGTCTGCTCGAAACGCCTGCTGATTATTTACAGAGTTGTGTTTTTAGGAATAATACATAGGCATAAATGGGCAAAATGTCTAAAGTTGTTTACATTTTTTAACGCCATTGTGTTTTTTTAAAAATTTTTTACATTTTTAATATGATTTTGTATTTAAAAAAAATTGTTTTCTTATTGTGATATTAGAAATTAAATTCAATAATTGTGTTAAAAATGTGAAAAAAATTTCAAATAATTATGTATATTAAAAAAAAAAAATATAAGAAATAAATAAAAAACTTAAAGGCGGATACAATGGATAACATTTATCGCTTCATTTCATGCCGAAAGTACCATGTCGAAAGCATGTAAAAACTCTATTTGGTATTGAACGATTCAATAAACAAAAATTAATCTGGGGATAAGAATTTGAACTGCTCATTAAAGATTGCTTACTTTCCTCCGCCGCCTGCATATGGTGTAAAGAAAACCACATCAGTATTAAAATTTTTATTAAAAAAACAGAAATGAAATTTACACAGACGAACATGTTGACCAAGGAGACACTTCTTCTATTTCGGGTAAAGCATTTCTGTTGTTTTCTTTACAACCATATGCAGGCGGAGGAGGTTACTTACCTTCTTTAGAAAGTAAGTTCAAATGATTATACATACATATTCAGATTAATTTTTGTTTGTAACATGATTTGGACATGGCACTTTCGGCATCAAATGATAAATACATTGGCGCTGCTGAATCACAACGGAGGAGGATAGATAAATGTTCCCCATTCTGTTCGCCTTTTAGTTTTTTATTTACATATATTTTATAAAATTTTAAAACCCAAACAGCAAATATTGGTTGTATGTTGCAAAGTGTAAAAATGCATTTCATTTATATTGATTCTATTCCGCCCAATTAGTTCCAAGCACTTTTTTTCAAAATAAACATATTTTAAGAAAATTTCAATTGAAAACTTTTCATTCAACAAAAAAATACATGAAAAATACAAAACACACATTTCTTGACAGCTGACAACTTTTTGACATTTTTATTGTATACACAAACAAAACGCATGTTGTTTTTTCTATTGTTGCATTGTTGTAGTTGTGCGCAGACCTACTAATTGGGCCATGATTTAATTCAAACTAGAAATGTATTTAGAAATGTAATTTAAAAACAAAATAAGCAAACATTAAAATTAATTATATGTAACTATCTTTGGATGTAATCGAAACAATTTCATGTTTGTAAAAATTAATATACGAGTTAAGTCGTTAATACCAAGATTATATTAAAAAGTTCATATAAATTTCTGAAAATAAAAGATGTTCATATATCCTCCGAACAACTTCGCACTACTTGTATTCCTCGATTAAGGTGAATCGTATGTTGAAACATCCTTAATGCTTTCTTTCACCATTATGAAAGTTGCTATTGTAAAGGTATTGATTCGGTTACGATGATCAGTCTTAGTAAGTTTTAGTACATTTTGCATACAGATTCAAAAGATACGAAAAATTTCAGGATTGTACATGGTACGTGAAGCCATCAAAAGATACGAAAAATTTATCTTTCGTATCCTAATGGCAACACTGGTGTTTGCCTATCTTTGCTGTAAATAGTTGCGTTCGAGAACGCAAAAGTTTTTACTATTTTTTACAAAACTTTACTGCATTTTACGAAATTGCGTTCGAGTACACAAAGTGCAGTAAATGAGAACATAAATTGAGAGCGAAAAGTGACAGTTCTTGTCTGAGTATTTACAAATTTTTACTGGAGAAATTTTTGCAGTAAAATTTAGTAAATCAAAAAAACATATGTTTCAAAAGGTAAACAAACAAAAGTTACAAATAAAAAGCATGCAAATTGTGAAAAAATTGTTAAATAAAAGAAAAGTTTAAATAAAAATTAAACCAAAACAAAAAGTGAATCAATATTAATTAATTAAACTTTTTTGTGAAGCATTTATTTGGCTAAATACAAACTTTTGAAATTTTTTTTGTTATGTTAATTTTTTAGAGTTGTAAAAATGTGAAGTATTTTGGTACTTAAGTAATCAATAGCAAAAAAAATTTCATGTTCTTTTAAATAATTTAACCCGCTGCAAATTAGTAAAATCAAATAAAATAAAAAACAAACACATATGAAAGATTGCATAAAATAGTTTGTTTTTATTTTCCAAAAATGTTCGTGTTATAAAAAGTATTTAATCGAGTACCGATAAGAAAATGAGTTAAGTAGTCAAAAGTGTCAATATTTTTCAACACTTCAATTATTTGCCATCAGCTGTTGCCTTTATTTTACGAATTTTTACAAATTTTGCGTTCGCGTACTTTTTTGGACAACAGCTTTTTGTGAGAGAAAAGTTTTAAGTTTACTCATTTACTGCATTTTACTGTAAAAGTACTCAAACGCACCTAATACCATGATACAAATACAGAAGGTAGTTCCACTCTCTCTTTTTGTCGCCATATTAACGTTCTGACGTTTATCGGAAATATGAAAATGTGTGCTACCATAGTTTATTAAATAATCCCATTTAACCGTTTTTGTTTTGTTTTTTATTTGAAGTTTGGAAAAATAATATATAAATTTATATTAAAAAATTTATATTAAAAAGCTTTAAAATTTGCTAATGTTGAAAATAGGAAGTTACATAAATAAAATATATTTAAAAAAAGTAAAAAACATTTATCAAACGTTATTTTGTACTTCTGATTCGATGCGGAAGAGTTTGTGCAGCTGTGTCAAACACATAAAAAATATTGGTTCTAGACCCAGAATCGATCTAAAGATGTACGTCCGTCCAACTGGCTGGCTTTCCATGCACACTGTGTGCGAAAATTTAAAATGTTAAAAGAACGCAATTTTTAAGATAAATTAATGAATTTTTTTATAGGAAGTTCTAGTTATCACAAGGAAGAACGATTTGAACTATTAATTAATCACATTTGATTTTGGCATATATCAACAGCGAATGGACGCTTAAAATAAATAATATATTTTGTTATTTAAATTATTTAACATAATAGTGAACAATTAAAACGATAAAGTTAAATTAATTAAAAAAGTAAAAATATATACATATGTACGTCTGAATGTTCATACATGTATGTATGTATACATCTTCTGAACAAAAACATTTAAGTTTAAATTTCTTATTTTTTTGTTGTTGTAAAATACAATAAATAATAAAAATATTTAAAGCAAAGCAAAACGGTGAAAAACAAAAACAACTCTTTGCATGAGTACGAACAGTGAAACAACACTAAGACAAAATGAAAGAAACGTTTACGTTTTAGTAAATGCAAATGAAAATAATGCAGAAATAAATAAAACAAAACAAAACAATATAAACTATTTAACGGCTAAGCCAATTATTCGAACACGTTCCCTCTCACCCTCGGTATTTACACAAACGGTGGATAGTGACTCATTAAAAAAACTACAACTAGATTTGGTGACAAGTGTTGCCAGGCCAGCAAGTATTGCAGTGACGTCAAAAACAAATTTAGTGGGAAATGATACCATGAACTTAAATACAAATGCAATGGAAAACCCCCCTGTAAAAAGTTGTCAAAAGCCTCCAGTCCAAGTTGGTATGGACAGGTATATAACTGTCCTTAAACGGGGTCGCAGCCCTACTTCTTCAGCTGTTGCTTCGGCATCAAAAGTGCCATCTTTTGATAAAATAAATTCCCAAAATCGCTTTGCTATTCTGGAGGATGAATCCTCTGAAGCACCAAACGTCATAAAATCGTCCAAGCCTCCCCCGATATATCTTAGGGAGCATAACTCAAATGATCTAATAAAGAGTTTAATTTCGTTGATTGGTGAAAATTCTTTTTATGTTGCTGCAATAAAGCGAGGTAGTATAAATGAAACTAAAATTCAAGTAAATCATGAAAATGACTTTCGCAAAATAATAAGCAAATTTGAGGCACTTAAAAAAAGTTTTTACACATACCAACTCAAGAGCAGTAAAGGTCTCCAGGTGGCGATTAAGGGAATTGATTCATGCGTAGACCCAGAGGAAATTAAAACTTTCTTGGAAGAAAAAGGCTTCAAGATAAAACATGTGGTAAATATTAGAAATAGGGACAAAAATCCACAACCACTTTTTCGAGTGGAATTAGAGCCCGGCGACATAAAGTTAAAAAAAAACGAAACGCATCTCATTTAAAGTGTGAAATATATTCTATACAGAAGGGTCACAATTGAGGAGCCGCATAAAAAAAATGGACCTGTTCAGTGCTTAAACTGCCAAGAATTTGGCCATACCAAGGCATGCTGCTACTTACCCCCTGTCTGCGTAGTATGTGGTGAACTACACGGTACAGTTTCTTGCGATAAGTCTAAAACCGACCCCAACGTAAAAAAATTTAGCAACTGTGGCGGTAATCACACTGCCAATTATAGAGGATGCCCTGTATATAATATTGTCAAGCAGACGGTTGGACCGAAAACAAATACCCCTCAAATGCAGGTCGCAAATCAAGTAAACACAAATGCAAATCAAGCCCCCCAGCCTAGTAATAACAGAACCTCTTACGCTAACGTCCTAAAATCAAACCATCAGCCAATGCAAGGTGCCTCGCCAGGTAATGATGAAACTCCGGTTTCTAATTTAAGTCGTTTAGAAAAAACCATGGAAACATTAGTGCAAACAGTAAATAATTTTACGAACACGATGGGTAATATGATGCAGGAAATGCTTAGAATGCAATCGATGTTATTGCAAGCTGTACTTAACAAACCATGAACTGTTTAAAAATTTGTTTTTGGAACGCAAACGGCATCCGCCAACATAAAAATGAATTAGAATACTTTCTTAAAAATAAACAAATTGATGTCATGATGATTTCTGAAACTCATTTGACCTCAAGAAATACGTTTAAAATCAATGGTTATATACTATATGATACCAAGGACCCTCGAGATAGAGCTTGTGGAGGTTCAGCCATATTAAAAAAAACCCGAGTCAAACACTATCTAATGTGTGATCATCGTGAAGATTATCTCCAAGCAACGAACATTTGCGTTGAGGAATTAAATAGAAACCTAGTAATTTCATCGTTATACTCCCCGCCTAGATTTTCAATATCGGAGGACCAATATTATAAATATTTTAAATCATTAGGACCGTGCTTCCTTGCCGCTGGCGATTATAACGCTAAACAAACCTTCTGGGGATCGCGACTTATAACACCAAAGGGTCGTGTTTTATTTAACACAATTTCTAAAATGGCTTTAAATGTGGTAGCGAGCGGACAACCAACATATTGGCCCACTGATCATCAAAAAATTCCAGATGTCATCGATTTCGGCGTGGTTAAAAACATTCCCATAGAAACGATTCAGGTTGAAGCTTCCCTAGAATTATCTTCCGACCACACACCTACAATTGTTACTATAATGAACCCCAATAGAATTGTACCTCCGACTGGTTACTTAGCGACGACAGCTGCGCAAATTAATTGGTTAAAATATAAAAAATATCTCAGTACCCATTGCACAGAAAATATTCCGCTCAGTACACCGGATTATGTAGATCGCTCTATTGACAATTTTGACAGTTTTCTGAAACTAGCTGTTCAGCATTCCAATATTGCCACCAAAAAAACAAAAACTATTAAAATATATTCCACAGATGTCGAGCATCTTTTGTCTGAAAAAAGGAGGGCTCGAAGAGAGTGGCAATTGCACAGATCCCCTCAACTTAAGAACTTACTTAAATAGTGTACAAAAAGACTAAGAAAGTTACTGCAGAATCAAAAACGGCTTCTCTGGAAAATTATCTTAAGGAACTTGATGCAACCCCACAATCAGACTACTCATTATGGCGTGCAGCTAGAAACCTCAAAAGGCCAGTTGTCTCTAAACCACCATTAAGAAACTTGAATGGAAGTTGGGCAAGAAATGATGTTGAAAAAGGAAATCTGTTTGTCAATCATTTAAAAAACGTATTTACCACAAATATATCTCACAATATTGCGGTCGAGTTACCACCTGGTGCTGCTAGAGCAGCTTTTCCCCTCAGATTTGAGATAAGAGAAATCGAAAAGGCTATTTGTGACTTAAACACTAATAAGGCACCTGGTATTGATAAAATCAGTAATAAAATGCTTTTGAAGCTACCTCGCATAGCAAAGAAAATTATTCTTTTTATTTTTAATGCTATTTTACGCCTTGAATACTATCCTCAAAAATGGAAGGCTTCCTTAGTTACCATGATACCAAAGCCAGGTAAAGATCATACAAAAGTTGAGTCTTATAGGCCTATTAGCTTATTATCAAATATGTCAAAGCTGTTTGAGAAATTATTAGTTTCAAAATTAACACCGATTTTAAGTGAAAATAGATGTATTCCACACCATCAGTTCGGATTTAGAAGAAAACACAGCACAATCGAACAGAGTCATCGAATAGTAAATGTCATAAGAAAAGCATTTGAAGAAAAGAAATATTGCTCAGCACTCTTCATCGATGTTTCGCAAGCTTTTGACAAAGTCTGGCATGAAGGCTTATTACATAAATTGAAGCAAAATTTACCAGCAAACACACACAAGCTGCTAGAAAGTTACTTGGTCGGTCGTCAATTTATTATTAAAGAAGGAAATTTCTTAAGTTCACCTCAGCCCATTGCCGCTGGAGTCCCACAAGGCAGCATCATGGGACCCCTATTATACTTAATTTATACTTCGGATATGCCAACAAGCAACTATACACAAACTTCAACATTTGCAGACGATACAGCTTTTCTAAGCGTCCACGAAAATCGTTATGAAGCATCACGTTACTTACAGCATCATATATTTCAACTAGAAATATGGTTAAGACAATCGAGGATAATGGTCAATGAGCAAAAATGCGTACATATAACATTCACTTTGCGCCGGGAATCTTGCCCCCCTATTACAATCAATAATCAAATAATTCCTCAACATTCGCATGTAAAATATCTCGGTATACATCTGGATCGGCGATTAACGTGGAAATGCCATGTAGAGGTAAAATTAACTCAAATGAAACTAAAAGCCATTCAAATTCACTGGCTTATTGGAAGAAATTCTGTCCTTAGTCTCGATTGCAAGCTTCTACTTTACATTTCTATCTTAAAGCCTATCTGGTGCTACGGTATTCAACTATGGGGCACTGCCTCGGCCTCTAATATCGACAAAATTCAAAGGCGCCAAAATAAACTTCTTCGAATAATCACAGCAGCTCCCTGGTATGTTAAAAACTCAAACATTCATAAGGATCTCAATGTGCCATTAGTTAAAACTATGATAACAAAATATGCAATAAAATATTTAAAAAGGCTTGAACAACACCCAAATACACTAGCTCGAAATATTTTAAATCATGGCTTAAGAAGAAGAGACACTGCAGCACTTACCCAATTAGATGAGCGATAAACACCTATATAAGTGAATAAAAACCGTGATGAAGAAAATTTTGCCTGGCACTGGCAGGACATAAAATAACGTATTAGGTTTAGATTTGATTAATTATTGTTAGTTCATATTTAATATATGAAGATTCAATAAATAAATAATTAAAAAAAAAAAAAAAAAAAAAACGTAGTAACTTCTGCTCCAAACAGTATAAAATATATTATAATTATCGCACAATGGGGTAAAACATATGCAAAACGAGGATTAATTCAGGGAAGCCTGCAATGTATAACAAAATTTTTTTTTGGATTCTGTGTATATTGATTAATTAAAAAAAACTTTTGTTGTGAAATTTTAGTGAAATTTTAATTTTGTTTTATTCAATAAACTAAAAACTATGTAATATTTTGGAACAATATATTTTTATTTACACAATGCACATTCATTTCTGAAATATGGAATTAAAAATCGTCTTCACATCTATCAAATTCATAATCTTCATGTTATCATCGTGTGAATTTATATTATGTCCAGCGTTACCGTTGTGATACTAAAGTATCAATTTGACTCTTTTTCGACGGTGTTGATACCTTTTATGACCCTTTTGTATCATTATCACCTATTTTGTGACACTTTTGACCCTTTTTTGGAAATAGCTCTCACATTTTGTTTTTTGTCAACACTGCGGAACAGAAGTGCTACACAAATGTTTTCGAAATAAGCATTGCTTGATATGGAACAGACACAAAGTATAAACTTACAATTCCATGCTTTCTTCTCCTTGATTTTTGATAGTAAAGTACAATTTCCCTAAAAGCAGACATAACTCATAAAAATACTTGTTATTTTTTACGGTGGTTTCTCTTAAAACAAAAATTTGACATATTATTAAAAAAATGCAATTTGGTGTTTTGCTTTCTTAAACAGTAGCATGTTTTATTCAAAAAAATTCCCCCTTAATAATGGCAAAAGGTATTGAATTTTTCGCCCCCTTTTGAATCGACAGTGTTGAGAGTGCCCTAACAGGAATGAAAACAAGAGGTAAAAATTACCCAAATAGCGGAAATTCCCAAATATTTGGTAAAAGCGGTATGATAGCAAAGTCTTATATTTATTAATAATTGTAAAAGCTTTAAAAAATCTGACACCTTCAGGAAAAAATCGGTTTAATCGAGAAAATGGTTACAATTCGCGAACGATAGCAAAATTTAAAATAAACACTAAAATTTATTTGACATCGCTTAATCGGAAAATTACATAAAAAGTATGAAAAAATTAGCTATAATGATAAAAAAATAAACTTTTTGTCAGGTGTTTAAAATATTATTTTTTTTTGTTTGCTTATAAAAAAAAATGGTCTTATTATGTTCATTTAAATGGGAAAAACTGCTTATAAAAAACTTGACCCTTTTTTTTTTATTGAAATACCCTTTTTTTGACCCCTTTTTCTGGAAAATCCCCTTTTTGTGACCCTTTTCGAAAATTTCCAACGGTAACCCTGATTATGTCAGGTCTTACATCGGAAATATTTAGCAGAATAAGCAAATCAAGTGCTGTTTGTGGTAAACTTAAACTATGTAGTTTTTTATCATAATGTTTATTTTGTCTTGAGATTAAAGCATCTGAAGTTATAAGAAACCGCCTAAAAATGTCTTCATTATTTTTTATGCGAGTGCATTTACGAGCATATTATTCTCTAAAATTTTTAAAAACTTTATAACGAGCCTGCTCAGAAGGTTGGCCTATTAGCAATAGAGCTTTAGATACTATTTCGGGTACATGAATTAAGAACTTGTGTAAAGCGGGAGGCATATAAAACCATGGGTAAAGTTTAACGAAAAGATTTGCGGTCTTATGGGTAAAGTCGCGAAGTTTTAAAAGTGAATCTCGTGACCACAGGAAACAAAAATTTTTCTATCAATTTTTCATAAATTTTTGTCATTTCACCGGAACTTCTGCGTTTTGGAAAAGTAACAAAAACTAACAGAAAAAACAAGTTTATGTGTTTCACAAATCTCAAATATTTTCAAATGGATGATTATGCAAGTATTCTCACAAACATTTTGAAAATCAACATTTCTTTAAAAAAAACTCAATTTTGTTTGCCAATTTAAAAACCAAATTTCAAAATATTTCCGAAATATTTTTCTTAAAAAAAAATTATTAATAAATTAGTCAAATACCTGACGTTTATGGATCCATTTTAAAAAATAGTGTTTTCTAAAAAACAATCCTCACAAATCGCAATTAAAATATCTTGATTTTCACTTTTTAACAAATATTTCCAAATTATAAAATATTATTCAACTTTGACAGCGTATAACAAAAAAAAATTTTACATCTATTCTTCTTTTATATGGTACCAAAACTTATATGAAAAACTAAATTCATTTTTGAATTCATTTTCGTTTTTGGTACTCTTCACCCCTCTGTGCATCGTAGGGCATTCATTTTTGCCTACCGACCGTATTTTTTGAAATATTGAAAGGGCAACACGATGTGATTGTAGAACCTGAAACCAATTTTGATATGTTCCAAAAAGTTGGCAAGGTAATGTGACTTGGTAGAGAGAGTAATCGTGGCAAATCATATAAACACATTGAACCCGATTTGATAAATTTAGGCGTTCCCGTAAAATCGGCAAAATGAAATGATGTGAGAAAAGTACTCATGAAACATTTTGGTAAGGATTTGGCTACCCTTGATAGTCTAAAATATTATAGATTTCTCCAAGAAAGCCAAGATTAGGCTGCACTAGAAGAAGCAACCGATATCGAATAAACTTTAATGGATCATAAAGAAGAAACTAGAGTATAATAATTGTATAATACTACATTTACATTAGGCCGAAATCTTATAGATTTGATTTAAAATCTTCTTCGAAATCTAGTGCGTTTACACTATACTTTTTTGACATTAGCAAGATTTTTTTATAACAAAACAACTGACAAACAGGGTTGTGAACTATTTCTAATCAAAAAGCGACGTGCCTTCAATCAAAAAGCGCTAAATACAATTTAAATAAAAAACTTGGTGATATGTTTAAGAACCAAGTTTTATTAATTACAATGGCCGTCAAAAGATAATTTTAAGTAAAAATATATGAAAAACAAAGATTTTACAGCGCTAAATTCAAATCCGTTTTCAGGTTTTGCTATCATGTTTAGATTTTATGGGCTAGGTTTGTGCGATAGTGATCTTTTACAAATAATTATTTTTAAAATTATTTCTTAATTCGTGGCGACCATTTTTTCATGCAAATTAATATGTACAAATTTTCATCATTTATCAGATATCCAGGTTTATTAAGACATTAAATCATGAAGTACAGTAAACAAAATATTAACTAGACGTGATTGAATCAACTATATTGATTTAATCACGCTAAAGTCAATTAAAATTACATAATCAAGTTCTCTATCCCGACTTTTCTTGTATTTTGCCGAACAGTGTTAATAAAACATTAACATTTTTATAAAGCCTTTTCTGATATTTCAGGAAAAGTTAAGTAATAGAATTTCTAATATACACGGAATGAATTATTTACTAAATCACCAGAATATATGTCTTGAACCAAGAAAATTTTTCACCATTCTCGTCCAAGCCAAATATTTGTTATTGTAAACATGTGTTGCCCGCAAAAAGTTATGACTCAAATCGAACTTAAATTTATTTGAATATAGCCAAAAAAATTTCATTTTAATTCTATAGTTACTTAAATCAAATTTTCGTTGCTTTTTATTTTACAAAATCAGAAGAAAGGCCTGTATTTTTTTCATAAAAACGTGTAGCACAAATAAGTTTAAGAAAACTTAATATGTATGTATAAAAATAAGAAACTTTTTATTGATTTGTTAACATGTCGATCCAAAAAAAAATTAATTGAATCAAACCAAGTTTTCTGGAGCATATTCTGAAAAATTTAAAGAAATCCCTAGCATTTGTTTCATGATGCAAACATTCGATTCTATTAAAAAATCAAGAAAATCAGACTTATATTAAATTAATGCTGCTTGATTTCAGAAATATCTTTTTTGTTTTTAATAAAAATAAGCTACTTTTATATTTCTCGTTTTAAGAGATTTTTGATCATATGCCAAAAACGTGAATTTTTTGATCATGAGAAAATGTTTCTAATATAAGGAAGTTTTACTTAATGCTTAATGTACGAACAAAACAAGTTAAAATCAGGAAATTATTTTTTGATTTTCTTGTTTTAAGAAACGAAATAGATTACTTGAGAAAATAAACTTTTTTCCTTGCATGATATGAATTTCAGAGTAAAGTATTTAAAAAACGGAAACAAATTTTGGTTTAATGTGGCTAGATTTTAATGTATGCAAACAAAAGTACATACAAAAATGTTGGGTATCAATAAAAGCGCTAAGTTAGCGCTATTTTTAAAAACAGTGCTATGGAAAAATATGCGCCTTTTCGACAGTTAAAAAGCGCTAAATCTAACGTCAAAGGCGCTGACAAAAAGTTTTTTCGTTACACATCAAACACAAAAAGATATATACATTAAAAAATTTGCATTATCTTTTCCCAGCTAGCATTTGGCTGATTATTTTTTGTTAAAATCACCCAAACGATTCTTTTCAGATCAGTTTGGATGATTAAAAACTGATATATCACTTAAGCTATTGAAAAAGGATTCTTATATGATTCATTTATATGCTGAAATAATGATTTTTAAATATTTTGAATTTTTGTTTTTTCCAAATGAAAAAATATAAAAATAGAAACTTTCATGTCAGCCAAACAAATAAAAAGCTTGTATAAAAAAGAAGCCCAAAAATTATTGACAATTTATAAACTTAAATGTACGTGCAAGTTGTTTCTTATCTTCTTTGCGAAAAACCAATTACGTTTGTTTGGTTCAAAAGCTATAATGGTTCTGATTTTTCGGAGAAAAATTAAAAAAAAAACATGACAATTAAAAAATGATATGAAATACATACATATAATCAAAAACTATATAATTTAAGATTAATAAAAGAGACAAAAATGATAAATAAATGATTAGAAAAACTAACATTAAAATGATAAAAAAGGAATCAGAAAATCGTATCACAAATGATTCTTTCAGGTGATTCATCGGTAGGGTACCATTTTCTCACAACGAGAGTATCATTTATGATTAAAAAATGAGCTCATATACGGGTATTTTTCCCTTGAAGATGATTCCTAAATGATTAGATTATGATACAAAATGCTAGCTGGGTTATTAATAATCAACGGTATTTATTTTATTAATATTATTCGTCTTTTTTATTTTTTTTTAAATTTTTATAAAACTTTTTAATTTTTTTTTAACAATTTTTGTTTAGTAATTTTTTTTAAATGTCGTTTTTTCTTGTGGAGAGAAGTATTTGTTAGTGCTTTATTAGAAAAACCATAGTTGCATAATTAAGAACTACTAGATTTTGAGTAGATTTCGTCGAAATCTAATCACGAATTAGATTTTGTTTTGTATGGGAAATCTAGTCAAAAACAACTAGATTTGGCTCAAAATCTCGTAAGTACTAGATTTTGCGTAGGTGTAAATGTAGTATTAAGTGCTTTATTTAGATTTATCATTTATGTTCAAAACCGATTTACAATTTATTTATTTAGTTATGTTAATTTAATACAACTACATGTGTACCTATCTATGTTGCAAATTAATTTGCAAAACTGGCTATATTTAAATTAAAAATACAAATTTAAAGATTCCTATTAAAGCGTGATTTTATTTATTATAGGAAAATTAGTCCCTGTGACAATAATGCTCAATCATATGCAGTAATATAAATTGTCATACAATTTCAGGCCAAGAGGTTTTAATAGATTTTCTCAAAATTCCTGTTTGTTAACATAGCGGTGTTTGCAAGTGGACTACTCAAATATGCAATATTTCTTATGTTTAGCTTTTGGCTTATTTTTACCTTAAAAACGAACAAAGCAGCCAAATATTTACGGTTGCTTAAATATTCATTATTTGGCAGCTGAAATCGACATATTTATATATTTTTGGCAACTCAACTTAAGTTCGTTTGCTATTCAAAATCGACCCATTAAATTATAAACTATTAAAAAAATGTAGAACAAATAATTTAAATACTTTTTTGGTTCTTTCTCTTTTCCGTTTCGTGTAAAAATTACAAAATATTAATAAGGATGATATAAAATCTCTTAATTTATGTACCTTTTTTTGCGAAAAACCAAAAAAAATGCGTCGTTGCAATATGCTTCGGTGGAATATGGTTTGTAGACAACAAAATATGAAATTATCATGGGATCTATGTGTCCAGTGACACATAGAGGATGCTTTGGAAGCCTGTGTATCCAGTTGAACAGTGATAATAATGCGGCTTACAACAATGTCAGAAATCATAAAACCGACAGATTTTTTTACACTCAAAGAAAAACACAACACTTGCACACATGTTAATAACAATACCCGTCTGTCTGTCTCGTTGGCTGGTTGTAACGCGTATCACTTTAATCTATCGTATTTTAATATTATGCGCGCATGTAAATATGAGTAAAAGTGGTTGGTAGTAATTATAACAGGATATTTAAAAAGTTAAAAAAAGATAATTCTCGCACACACACGCTTTCCTCTACCTCTACCCACATGTGCACATTCTCATGCATTAACATACACAACACAGTTATACACAATCTCATTTGCAAACACAAGTAAATGGGCTCATTTAATTTTAGAGTTGAGAATAGAAATACGATAATGAAATGAAAATCACAAACACCCACAACAGTATAACACAACCAAAAACCGTCATATACAACATTTACACACAGCCACAATTAATGTACATTGTATTCGTTTGTATTAAAATGACTCACTCCTTTACGTGTTCACTTAAAAAAAATTAAATGACCAAATAAATGGTTTTAAATTTTTTTATTTTTTTTCCTTAAGTTCATTTTTTTAAGGATTTAAATTTTTGTGCAAAACAACAGAGAATGACTTTAAATTTTGTTCAAATTTATTTAATAGTATCCCTGCAATCTTTTAAACACTGCACCGAGCAACCGGCAATATAAATGGCTCACTTGAACTCAGGTTGCAACCGTTGAGACACTTTAAGTTAGCATCATCTGTTTTTGACAACAGATTGTTGGTAACGAGCACAAAACAAACGGTAAAGACTACGATAAATACTTAATAATCGCGCTTGACTTCGAGATTTACATTTCTTAAATGGTCCACATTAGATACAATAAATGCTTATAATGGTTTGATGAAATTTACGGCTCTAGCGGAAATTGTGATGAAGAATTATTAAATGTCGACCGTTGTTTCATTGCAAAACATATGATTCATCCGCATCCGGTACCGGTATCAACAAGATTCAATTCGCAACTAAGCATCTTCGAAGAGCATCGGTTACAGCATTAAAAAACACTTTCACATTCGTATGGTTTTGTTTACTACAATTTTCCACGCACATCAAAACAAATTTAACGTTCTCAATTTTTAGTTCCCATTTTTTACTGGAAAGTTCATAGTAAAATAGTTCGGTTTTCTACGAACGAGTGCAATTCACAGTTTAAAAGTGTCCAAAGCACCAAAAACGAAATTTCCAGAATTAAATAAAAAGCTTTTCACACACACTTTATTTTTCTCTTTCTTTCTCTTATCTATGTTGGCTTGCATAGAATTCTCTTTACTTGTTTAATTTTAATGTTGCCCATTTCCAACAATTTTGTAGCTGGTACTCAGTGATGTTAACCGTACAACAATTACCTTTTTATAGGCAATTTTAAGACCCAAAAGGTAGCAAGGTTATTTAAACTACGGAATTTAAGGAAATTTGTGTTTATGATATGCACATACATACTTACATACATATGTAGGTTTAACGATTTTAGCACTTGATAGGCGATTTTCAATGACAGGTATAAACATTGAAAAATAGATCAAAATTAAGAACGTTATGTTTCTGCAAATGGTTTGGTTACACTGATAATTTCAACAATAAGTTAAGTAATGTGTGTATTACTGATACCGTTTGGTTGCATTTGTTACATTTTTTGTAACTTTTGAAGGCCCGACGTAACATGTATGAATAATTTTGTAATATTGTTTCCAAATTTTCGTAACTTTTGGTACATGCACAAAAAGTAGTTTTAATTTTTAAAAAAAGGACTTGACTCACTATCTGAAAGTAGTTTTGAATTTTCATATTCAATTACTTTTTACCTGTAGAAAAAATTTTTCCAGGAGTCTTGGCTCTAACGTCGCTTTTAGATTTAAAATAAGTTATGGATGAAATTTATATATTAAGAACAAATCGTCATGATTTAATATTGAAGTTTTAAAAAAAAGGCTTAAATTTTTTAGATCATTGAAATAGTAAATCTTATCAAAGGGCGATCTTCGATCAAAAAGATTTAAAAGATGTTATAATTTAATTATTTTTCGAAACATTGGGGCTGAGTCTTGCTTTGAATGCTTATGAGTATTGGGAACAAGTTTTCAATCTTAGAAACACCGCGTACAAACCATTATTCAAAATTTTGAAAAAGCAATTTCCTTCATTTTCAAGCTTCCATTTTTCATTGCGATTGCGGAGAGAGTATTTAGTCATCTGTATGCCGTCGCTTATAAACTATACAATTTTTCAATTGTTAGAACTTAATTTTTTTAATTTATTTTTATTTATTAAGCATATAAATACATATTTTATTTTATACGATACTCTGTCACGCCTTTTTTTTAAGAAATTTAAAATTTTTATTTTCCGTGAAGAAATCAATAAAAGGCGAGACGAAACATCGAATCAAATCAAATTTTAACAAGTAAGAGTGCCATATTCGGCTATGCCGAATCTTATTTACCCTTCACCATGGTTTGGAAAGAACAGAAGTTTATATATGGGCATTTCCATTTTGACGTGCTATTTGTACGACAGAATGTAAAAAATTTAAGTGAAGAAGTCAAATATGTAAAAATGGTTTTTATATATACAAAGTAATGAAGTAATGAAGATGCTAAGGATTTGCAGATATAAGCAAAAATATGCGCTGGCGTGACGTTAAAAAAACAGGAGTGGGTTTTGATTTGCATTACAAAACTGAACAAGACTGCGAATTGAGCAAGACGTTTTGCATAAAATTTTTTTATTAAGCTTTGGACTTATATAGATTTATTTTTCAAGCAATAAAATTTTAAAATCTTTGCTCGTTTAAAGGTACTTATGGGCATTTTCAGCGAAAAGTCTACTTTTTTTAATGTAACGCCAGAATGAAAATATGGTTGTATTTTAGGGAGATTGATTATTTGACTTTTTTCCAAAACCGGTTTTCGAATAGCTGCTATTTAAAGAAAACCGTTTTTCGGTTGTAAACATTTTAAAAATAACCGGTTAACCATTTTTAATTCGAATACATGAAAATTCAAAAATCAAATTAGTTTTTGTAATAAAAAGTTAATTTGAATAAAAACAAAACAATTCACAAAGGTAAGGAACCAACAAAATGCATTAATATGACTTAAAACAAATATTTGACGATAGGATCCAAAAAAAAAGCGTGACCAGTAAATTTATCAAACTTAAGCTTTATTTTTAACAATTTCTATTTATTTACTAAATTTTATTTTTAAGATGATAATTGTATAATGATATTTAGAATCTGTTAAATAATGTTTGCTCTAGCCATACGTTTTGCAAAAGCAAACAATTCTGTAAGAAAACTAGTGGTAAAGTGTAGGACGTCAAATATTTAATAGGTGTGAACATAGCTTAAGAATTTTTGAATAAGTTTGGTTTTAAAAACTTATAGAAATTTAATACATTTATTATTTGAGATATTCCCCGAATTTTTTTTTAAATGAGTTTTAATTTGTTGGTGGTTAAGCATATCTATATAAATCAGTAACTTCAACCATATTTTTGAAAAGTTGCAAACAAAACCTCTAAGGCAGGACTATATATTTCAAGTTTCATCATTATAGAAAATAATATTAATATGAACATGCTTTTTGTTTGAAATATCTTTCAATTCATCGATCACAATTTAAAACCTTCCGTGACATTGGTTGATTCTTTCAATTATGTTTAAAGTTCTTGGTGTTTTAACAAATAAATCTGATGAAATTTCCCAAAACGTTGACTTCGCCGGTATGTTGTATGAAGATATGCTAGAACTACTTAAGAGTTTTTAGTGCCTCAACATTCCGTCCTCGGCAACACAACAGTCTTATATTTCACCCAATGATTAATTTTTGGCTGAATATTTTAGATAAGTATTATTTGCAGTCTCTTAAAAACTTCTTGGAACAGAGTCAAGTTTTACTTGGCGTTATGTCAAGCTTGTGGACTAATTATATGTGATTAATAACTCGTGACGTTGAAGAACCTTTGCAACTTATCATTTATGTATGTATATATATCGGGTAATTTTTTAGCTATTATCTTTTTGGCAACACTGGTTTAAACAGCTGACGCACGTTTCGTGTTTTATTTCACTGTCAAACATCATCAGTTTGGTCTATAATCTAACCATGAATCGTCTTACAAACGAGCAAAGCTTGCGAATTATTGAATTTTATTATCAAAATGCGTGCTCTGCTAAGAAAGTTCATCGCGCGCTTCTTGTGTTTAGCGACAAAGCTAATTTTTTGCTCAATGGGTACGTTAATAAGCAGAATTGTTGATTTTGGAGTGAAGATTAGCCAGAAGCATTGCAAGAGCTGCCAACGCATCCAGAAAAAGTCACAGTTTGGTGCGGTTTATAAGCTGATGGCATCAGTGGACCGTACTTCTATAAAGATGATGTGAATCGTAACGTAACTGTGAATGGTGAGCGCTACCGTGAGATGATATCCAACTTTTTTTTGCCCAAAATGCAAGAGCTTGACTTGCATGACATGTGGTTTCAACAAGACGGTGCCACATGCCACACAGCACGCTTAACAATGGACTTATTGAGAGGCCAGTTCGGTGAACATTTTATTTCACGTTCGGGCCGGTCAATTGGCCGCCTAGCTCGTGCGATTTAACGCTTTTAGAATATTTTTTGTGGGGCTATGTTAAAGCTCATGTCTATACAGACATGCCTGCTTCAATTGACGCATTGGAAGACACGTTGAAGCATTTATTCATGAGATACCGGCCGAAATGTTGGAAAGTGTATGCCAAACTTGGACCATTTGAGGCGCAGTGACGGTCAACATTTGCATGAAAAAAACTTCAAACATTAAATTATATGGACCGTACTATCGATCAAAAAAAGATTTCATGAATTTTTCTGAATTTTATGTGTTTTTTTTTTACTTTCCTATAGCTCTTAAAAAATCGCCCATTACTTACTAAAAGAGTAATTTTTGGGATATCAGTACTTTATTCATAGCTCAGCCATTTCTTAACCGATTTGACAGATTTATACCATTTACTACCATTTACTTGGGTTATAAAACTTTGACTCGGGAAGAAATATAGTTTCCGAAAATGAGTATTTGTCAAAAAAAAAAATTAATACTTTGGTCATAAGTTTTTTGTATCTAAACCGATTTTCCGAGTGTTTCAGAAAATATGTACTACTAAAGATTTCTGATCTTATAAGGGTCAACCATAGGTCATGCGACAGTCCAAAAATTCTTTTTTATACAATTTCTGATATATATTTTTGGATATATAAGGCGCATCCATAGGACATATGATAGCGCTAAAATTTAAGTTTTTAAAAACTTTTCATGTTTTTTAGCCAATTTTAGGAGTATCTTACTCAGTGATGGATAATTCAGTACTATGGTACTATTTTCAGTACTTTTTCCTTTCAAAAATACCACGGTACCCCCACGTCCGTTTTAGTACTCTTTTCTTGTCATGCTTCTTTGTTTAAAAATTTAGCGTTTTTTTAGCATTGACAACCAGGGCTGTGTAGTCGTCAACAAGAAGTACCACCTCCGACTCCAACCGCTGAAATTACAACTCCCACTCGTAATCTAACCTTAATTCTTAATGGTAAGGATATCCCTCAGAATGTCCAGAGATCTTGTATTAGTCTCATATCTTAAATAAGAAATAGGTGTAGAGCGAAATGCACCAAGAGAAATTCTTATGCATGAGTTAATAATTGAATTAAATTTGTTCTTCGGAATGTGCGATTAGATTCGCACCTTGCTTAAGTAAATGACAGTTTCATTCAACTTAGCAAAAAGTTTCCTTAAGTTCAATATGGTTTGCCTCATATCATTTGCATGTATTCGCACATTTGATTAAGCTAACTTAAGCACATTATGGTTGGGCCTTAAGTCATGTGTCACAAACTACAGAGGCATAGCAAAGTTAAGTGCAATCCCTAAACTTTTTGAAAAGTGTGTTACCGACAATCTCCTTCATCAAATCTCGTCCCTACTATCTTCCTGTCAACATGGTTTTGAAAAGGCCGTTCACCAATTACTAATCTCATTTATTAAAAGGAAATTTACAGGTTGTATCTACACGGACTTTAGTAAAGCTTTTGATAAAGTCAATCATAAATTACTTCTGATAAAGCTTCATGCTGGCTTTACACTCGGGAGTTTAAATTAGATTAAATCATATCTAACAAACCGAAAACAAAATGTTGTTTTTAATAATACTACACAAACAAACGCTTGTTTGAAAATTTTTTTAATTTCTATAAATTTTTTTACTGATTCAAACAATATTTTTGTTTGATTTTTATTTAACCAACAAAAATGTGCACAACTCTTAAAAAATATAATAAACGCGTTATTGGTGTCAAGTTTTCATAATTTTGTATAAAATATTGAACGCTCTTTAATGTTGTCGTCTTTTTGCATTTTTTTATTTGATCGTAAGCAACACTTCTTTATGTGAAATATAAGAACAACAACAAAAAACACACACAGTCTATTTTTGGACGCTTTAAAAAAGTGCAACTATAATAAAAACAATAGCAGAAACAACATTACAAGAAAAAAAAATCCCGTATTCAATTTTTTCAAACTGTTTGCTTAAATACATCAACTACAACAATAGAATGATGACGAAAAACATATCGAGTCGGTCTGCTGCCGTTTTTGGTTACACATCTTCTTTAGCAAAGGAAAGGATACAGCAACAGAGAATGATAAAGAAAAACATTGTGTTGTGTGTATAAATAAGACTTCGTTCAAAAATTATTCCAACAAAAAAAATGTGTCTCAAAGCCAGCCGGCGGCTCTGCTCTGCCGTCATCTTCTCATACAGTGCTTACTTGTGTGCGCGTCATTGCTTGTGCAAAAACTTTTTTTTTTTTTTTGAAATTTTGTATATGAATTTCAGTAAACTTTTTGTTTGATTCAGTTCAATTATTTGTTTGAAAAAATCAGTGTTTTTTTTCAATAAACAAGATGCAAATAAATTGTTTGAATATGCGAATTTGTTTATAGGACCGATTTCAGACAAAAAATTGTTTGATTCTACAAATTTTTTGTTTGAATTGGAAAAATAATTTTTTCTGTGTACATCAAAAAACATTATCGTAAGTTCTGGAGTGCCCCAAGGAAGCCATATTGGTCCAATTTTATTTTCCTGATTCATCAATGACTTGCCGTGCGTAATTAAATATTGTAACGTGTTAATGTATGCTGATGATGTGAAGATATTTCATAGTTATGACAATAACATTGACAAAAATTTGCTGCAACATGATTTAGATGAACTATTTCAATGGTGCGTGCTTAATTTAATGGAACTCAATTTAAACAAATGTAAACATATGCGTTTTTCAAGAAACGATAACGCTTTATTTAACTTTTCACTGGGTGGACATCAACTTGAACTGGTTAAGGAATTCTCAGATCTTGGAATACTTTTAGATCCTAAATTAAATCTCAAGAAACACATATATATGATGGTAAACAAAGTTCGAGGTATGTTAGCTTTTATAAAACGATGGGCTAAGGAGTTTACTGAACCAATCATTACTAAGCGGTTATATACATCTTTAGTCAGACCAATCTTGGAATATGGATCTGCTATTTGGGATCCGAGTGCGGATTATCTGAAAAACATTATTGAATCAGTCCAAAAACAATTCCTTCTTTTTTGCTTGGGTAATTCAACATGGAATCCTAACGTCATTATTCCTCCTTATACTACAAGGCTTGCATTTATAAAATAACCAACGTTGGAGAGCAGAAGAACTATGCTTAGCGTTTCATTTTTATTCAACCTAATAAATGGTGCAGTCTGTTCTGACTTCCTACTCAGCAACATAAATTTTAATGTACCTCATCGATCAACTCGTTTCTACATTCCAATATATTTACAAGTTTTACAAACTAGTTATGATAATTCTGATCCTCTAAGAAAATTGTGTAAACATTATTATGATTTTTATTTTCTTATTGATTTTTCTGTTAATGTTAATTAAACGTTATATTATTATGCACCTAAATCAGTGTAACTAAATGAAAACGAAATGAAAGGTTGAGTGAATTGCAATTCCTCTTAATGCTTGATAGGCATTTTATAATGTTCAAACGATTATTATTTTTGCTGTTGTAACAACAACATCACAAGAAGAAAAACGTACACTTTTGGTTGGTTTTAGAGTTGACAAATGTTATTCGTGCTTAAAAAATAAATTGAAGGCACGAAAATTCCCGTATTCTTTTTGTTTAAATTATTTTGTTATATACATAAAATTAGCAATGTGGAATGAAGATAAAAATCATATCAGGGAATTCTGCTAGTTTATTAAATTTCTGTCACCAAAGGGATTCAGCAAAATGATGAAACAGAACTGGGACAGAACGATGTTTTCCATACAGCCAGAGAATAAGGTCGTGATATAAAATCAGTTTTATTTTAAAAACGTTTTGCAACTTTCATTTAATTTCATACATTTTGTAAACAAGAAAAATAAGAACAAAAAAAGGAAAGAAATGAGAGAGAATTTTAAGTTTCTGCTCACGTTTTAATTTTAGGCTTTATTTTATAATCGAGCGCTTCAATCAGTAAATGATATAGAAAAAAATATACGAAAAAGCTGCTATTTTAGTGCTGACAACGAAAAAGGTTTTAAACCGAAAAAAATAAAAATACATTATGGTTTACGAAAATGATTGAAAAAGGCATTTAATCTAGTAAAAGCAAAACATTAATGAATATGATAATATAGTTAGCTCCTAAAAAGCACGTTAGGAGTGCTTTGTTTGCATGTTCAAGAAACGCTCATTGTCCGCAGAAAATAGTCCTCCAAACCGAAAACACCCCATACTAAAATCAGGCATCCCATCAGCAAGTTTGCAGCGATTTGAGGTATGAAGGTATGAAGATATAAAACCTGCTCGTTTTGTAGCACAGTTTTTACTGGGATTATACTTTGAATTAATACACGTCAAAAACTCAAGTAATATATAAAAGTGTGGGCGGCATGAAATAACCCCCGCACGAAATAAGTCCCCAAAACGGAAATGAGATAACTCCCCAAAAAAATATATGAGAGGCAACAAAACGTTTATTGGCAATATATTTCATTTTTTTGGGACTTATTTCATTTTTATATTTCGGAGTTATTTCATATGAAATAAGTGCAGGAAAACTTAAATTATTTTTTTATTTTTACAGTTCGTTGTTTTTATCACTTTATTGAATTTATGAGACGTATGTATATACGCACGTTATTTTAGATGGCAGTTTTTTAAAAATTGATAAGTACATTTCTGAATGAACCGAAGTAACAGTGACTATAAGATATTCCATTACAACTTTAAAAAAATTTCTAAATTCTTAACCCAAAAAGGTAATCAATCTAGCGGACTTATCCTTTAATGGTCGTTCATTGTTTTGTCTTATACCGCAATTGCATTTTGATTTGCATTTTTTTTTTTACAAAATTACAAAAATATTTGACATTTCAGTCCCTATATAAACATGTACAAATTTCGACTTAAAGGCCTTAAATTAGCAGTAAAAAGCACTGCTAAGCAATCCATACCACTTGCCGTTCTTGTTGTTTGTATTCATTGCTGTAATTCAGCGCGAATTAATAATAACAGCAAGTTAAAATTTGTTTGATGTCTTCATAGCTGTATTTTAAATAATAAAAATATCGATATTTATATTTTTTCTATCGATATTTTCGATATTTTAAGACTATCGATAATTCAATTTATTAAAATTCAATTTGTTTATGGAGATCAGTGCAAAAATAATGCAATTAAAATGTAAATTTATCAAAATTCTAAAAAGGCTTTGGCAGCCAACGTGCTAATTAAATTTTAAGATCTATATTTTAATTTAAATAAAACTTCTTTTTCATTTTGTATATTTTAATGTTAAAAAAAAAAACAAAAACATAAATATGCAAAAACTCATAAACAAAATAAAGTTGTACAGGACAAAAAACTTAACGTAACTTTAAAAAAGATTAAAATATTTAGGTTTGCAGTATTTTGTATGGTGGTTCTTGGCATCGAATGGAGTAGATTTTTTGTAACTTCTTGGGGAATATAACTCCAGATATCTTTGAGAGCGTTTTTTAATGATTATTTTCCGGATATGTGGTAATCTCTTAATATTGTTTTCATATGAGCCCACAAATGCTCAATCGGATTTAAATCCGGGCTCTGGGGAGGATGAAGCAAAACGTTTTTGTGTTATAAAGCAACCATTCCCTTACGATAACGGCCGAATGCTTTGGATCATTATCTTGCATGAAAACAAAATCATTCCCTAAACCCACTCTTTGGGCGGATTATGGCAAATTATTTTTCAGGATATTTAAATAATCTGTTTTATTCATGATTCCCTCGATACACACAAGGTTATCCTGTAGTTTTAACGTGACAATTTACAAGAGCTTCTACGCGGGAAAGAATTTCCGGGAATCCTGGGACATTTTTTTTTTAAATAATCCCGGGAAATTTTTTCCGGGAATTTCAAATTAAATTTTTTGAAATTTTAATTTGTTAGCATGTTTAAAATCAAAAACGAGCATTAAAAACATATTCTTTATTAAAATTACTAAATACTACCTAAAAATCGGCCTATTTTTAGTACGCCAATAAATCAACGGTCCTTTTAATTGCTGATGAAATGTCTAAAAAGCTTCTGGCAGTAGAAAATGAAAATGTAAACGATACACCATCACCAACACCATGATGAACCATTTACAAGTTCAAAAAAAAATAAATGTAAGGAAAATACAAAAGCCTGAAATACCTTAACAAAAGAATTTGAACTCTATGAAGTCACGGGTATCAGACAAACAAATTTATAATCTTTGTATGATATACCAACGTCTGTAGAAAGCGAGAGCACGTTTTCGGTAGCAGGCAATATACATAACAACAAGGATTAGAAATAGAATCTCTGATGAACTTTTAAATGCTTTAAGGTGGAAGTACATAACACGCGTTAGTTCGTCGACAAGTATCGTGCGTTTATAAACTTTAGCGCGTCAAAAACTGCAAGTTACACAGCACGCGTTACAAAAGCCATTCCTGTCAGCTGTTTTTTATTTGTTTACCTTTTTGTGCATTAAAATGGATTTGCAAACATATAACGATTTTTTTGATTTTGTTGAATTCGTTCTATTTGTTTGGAACACAGTCAATATTTCTAGTTCGCTTTTAAATAAAAGAAGATTTTGGGTGCGGGAAATGTTTTTGGAAAGAGATTGTGCTTACTTTTTAATAATTAAATTCATGAGATCAAAGTTGCTTTAAAAAAGTTTTTGTTAACAAGACACAACACAATATAATATAACATAAAACAAATTAACTTCATTTCGTTTAACGTTTAATTCTTGAGTTACTGCCTGTTTTTAAAAAATTGAAACGAGTGAGTGAGAAATTATATTAAAACCAAAAACAAATGTTCGTGTTTTATTGCTGTTTTCAATAGCTGTATCATTTGCTAAAAATTTGTAACAATTGTTGCAAGTAAATGTTAAAATTACATGTTAAAAAAATTTTACTAGTAACAATTGTTATAAATTATTTTTAAAAATTTTCAGTAAATGAACACAGCTTATATAATTTCTCACTAACTTACTTGTTTTAATTTTTTTAAAACAGGCAGTTAAACCAGAAAAGTCTAAATTTTTATATTCCCACTTGAATCTTTTATGAGATTATGCAAATAATTTATAAAAAAAATTTTGGAATCATCAATAAAGTTGTCTGGAACTTTTTTAAAGAGATCCTGCACCATAAGAAAAAATCCCTTATGTTTTTCATCTTCTGACCCCTCATTTGTACGTGAACAAAAACGTTTTTTCGCAATACTTGACATTTTTGTTAAAAAATCAGAAAGATCATCTGAATTAGCGTTTCTTTTTCGGCTACGTTTACTTGTTGACGGTTTTTCATTTGAGCAATCTTCAATGGTGGTCTATATATATAATTTTATTATAAATTTGCAAATGTTTTTCTTAAAATTACACAGTCACTGTAATCAACAAAAGAGTCTTCTGATAAGATTCCATCGAAATTTACATCATTATCTTCGCTTGTATTAAAAGAGTCCGATTGGATACTGGATTTTGTTCTAAAAAATTTTTAAATTACATACACAATTCGATACCTTTTAGCAGATGCATACTTCCTTGGTACTATTTGTTCATGGAGAAATTGCATATTTGTGAAATATATCCACTGGCTTTCTATTATTTCACATGCACTTCCTGATGCAAAGTGAATTTTGTTAAACTCTTTAACGAAGCGGTCACGTAAAGACTTCCAACGGGTTTGGCAAGCAGACTCTGAAATTGTTTGAATGAAGAAAATACAAATTTTTAATATTTTTAATTAGGCTTAAGTTCATTTAATTTAATTTTCATTAAATTATTTTTATGAAGAAAGGAATTTTACAACATGAAAATTAATTAATATTTATTGATAATTTTTCATTATTGACTCAATCTGGGCTCGAACCCAAGCCCTCTGAGGAGATTGAGTGGTTGCAATCGAAACATGTCAGGGTAACCTGTCCGTAAACACCTGGTTTCGAGCCCAGATTGAGTCAAGAATAAAAAATTATCAATAAATTTTAATTAATTTTCATGTTGTAAAATTCATTTCTTCATAAAAATAATTTAATGAAAATTAAATTTAATGAACTTAAGCCTAATTAAAAATATTAAAAATTTGGATTAAAAACCATAAATAGTTCAATAAAATAACCACAATACTAATAATTGTTAAAGCTAAGGCACGAGCTCTATGTTTGCATTTGTCCTTCAAGTTGTGCTGAAAAGGTCAACAAGAATAAGAAAGACAAAAAATGAAAAAACAAAAAATATGTACTTTGAACTTCAAGAAGAATTCTTGACAAAAGTACGAAAAAAAACAGAAGTAAAGGAATAACATGTTAAAATAAATTAAAATAGATAATCATTCAAAGCAAATTTCGATCTACCAAAAGTTGAATACAATTTGGTTTAAGGATTGATGTTTGACTAATGACGTCAGCAGTCGTCGATGGCTGCGGAGATTGAGTGGTTGCAATCAAAACATGTCAGGGTAACCTGTCCGTAAACACCTGGGTTCGAGCCCAGATTGAGTCAAGAATGAAAAATTATCAATAAATTTTAATTAATTTTCATGTTGTAAAATTCCTTTCTTCATAAAAATAATTTAATGAAAATTAAATTTAATGAACTTAAGCCTAATTAAAAATATTAAACATGTATACTATATATAAATTATACATACATAATATGCATTTACATATGGATGTAACAATTTATTTGGTTTTGGTTTTGTTTTCTGTGGAATTATTAAAGCAAATTTTTTTTGGACTGTTGAATATGTTTTTAATCCTTTAAAAAAATGTAAAAACTTTTGTCTTGAACTCATTTAATGAATTCATTTGTTTTATTCAAACATTCCCGGGAATAAGATTTTTTTTGTTTCGTTTCCCGGAAATAGAAAAAGTCCGGGAAATTAGAAACCCTACAATTTACCCCAAAAGTAGCAGTACTATACAGTGTAGACTGGTTATAAAACTATCCACATTGATACTATACTCTGAAGACTGGTTATAAAACTATCCACATTGGTCCTAAACTCGGAAGACTGGTTCTAAAACTGTGGAAAATTTCACTGTCACTTTGTGCTGGCACTTAGCTGTCTTTTTGTGTCACAGATAGTGAATACAGGGTTGTTAGATGTGACGATTTTTTTGAGAAAATACAGTAAAATTACGATTTTTTTACTTAAAGAAATAGTGTTATGACGATTTTCTGGCATCAATAAAACACTTACAAGAAATATTTACAATTATATTGGGTACAGTCTAAAACGTAGAAATCGATTTTTCGAAATACAAAAATGAATTCTTCCCCATCACAAGCCAGTTGGCTTTCATTAGAAGCATTAGTAATTCGAATTCTACAATGATATGAATGCCATCGATACTGCAAAAAATATACACTAGAGTCCCGATTTGCGCTGGTCCTATTTGCGTCGCTCTTTAAAAATTGGTTAAATCCGCTTTGCGTTTTTATGATTTCGATTTGCGTCGCTACATACGATTGGATTTTTTCACTGAAGTCGTAATCACATGTGAAGAATTTTTCCCATTTAATTCTGTTAGGTAAGTTAGTTACGCGTCCTGATAGTGGAACTTCCATCGATCATGTGTATAGTAATATAAAAAGTCCTTTTCTTATTAGCTCAGTGGAAAATAGACTTTCAGACCATAACCTTTTATCATGTCTAATAGAAATTGAAGCTCAATCCCATGTTTTTATAAAAGATACACAATTATATTGCGATTATGATCGCGTAAAAAGTGAAATTCAAACTCTTTTACCGAGTATATGTGTAACAGGGGATCCATCACTCGACACTTCACTGTTGATATCATGTGTAAGTAATGTAATTGAAAATTGTACAGCTGAAAAACAACACAAAAAATTGGTTCGACATGAGATTACACCTTGGATAAATGGTAACTTACAAAAATTATTAGAATTAAAGAAAAATCTTTTAAAAATGAGAAGGAAAAAACCCGGTGTTGCTGATATAGAGAAAAAGCTTAAACGTATTAGTAGAGTTATTAAAAGAGCTTACAAGGAATCCATGAATAACTTTTATAAGGATAATTTAATCGAAATTCAACAAGATCCCAAAAAGTGCTGGAATTTCTTAAACGAAACACCAGGTAGGCAAAAAACTAAGTCCATTACAATTAAAGATTTAAATAAAAAGCTAATTTCAAATGATTTACAAAAGGCGGAAATTCTAAATACATATTTTTTGGAATCTATTAAGGACTTAAAATCGCAAATAATCCAAGTAGCTGACTCATGCAATTCGTTAAGAACTCTTACTCAACCTGATTATAGATTTTACTTACAATACACCACACATGATGAATTGCAAAACATTGTTACAAATCTAATATGTAAAAAAAGCTGTGGTCATGATAATATATCACCTAAAGTATTGTTGAGTTGTAGTGATCTTATGACACCTTATTTGCAACATTTTTCATTTTTCGAATTTATTCTATGAGCTTAATTTCAGTTAAGTATTTTATAAAGCTTTTTTGTAATAGTTCTATTCCTACAATTTTTCAGAAATGACTTTATACACTACCAGACTATTATATTGTATTTTCTATTTACATTTTACCTTAGCCTTCCGTTGGAAAGCAATGAGGTATATTGAATGTACAGAAAAATTTACAATTATTAGACACCAGCAGAATGTAATGCATTTTCTGGCCCGCTACGGCCGTCGTCAGCATTCTTTGTGTCTCACTGGATAGTGTTACTTTATAAATTGAATGTATTTAACTCAACTATTTTAACAAATAGAAACTGGGAATTATTTCCTTCCGAAGGTAACTTTATATTATATTCAACATATTCAAATATTTACCTTATTTGGTAAATATTTTCAATAACATGGTGTACCGTAGCGCTTATCCTGAAGTTTTACAAATACATAAAGTGATTCCGATTCCAAAGGAAAAAAATTCCTCCAGTGCTGAAATGTTTAGACCAATAGCTGTGTTATCTGTCTTAGATAATATATTTGGAAGAATTTTATATGATCAAGTTTCAGCATATATGCAAAATAACAAATTGTTAAACGACTACCAATATGGTTTTAGGAAGGGATGCGGTACTGAGGAAGCAGTTCTTAATGTCGTAAATTTCATTTGTAAGGGATTGGATGAAGGATGTAGCGGCGTAGCTGATATTTTTTTCGATCTAACAAAAGCGTTCGATCTAATAGACCATGATATTCTTCTTAAAAAGCTTAGATACTACGGAATTTGTGGGAAAGAATTATCTTTATTTAAAAGTTACCTGTCAAACCGCAAACAATACGTTAAAATAAACGCAGAAAGTATCTCGTTAAAACCAGTCAAGCATGGTGTTCCACAAGGCAGTGTACTGGGGCCTTTGCTTTTTACAATTTACCTCAATGATATAAAAAATCTTGGTTTACATGGGAAGCTGTTTATTTACGCTGACGATATTTGTTTGCTTTACCCATATAAGCATGAAATCGTGGCAAAAGCTTATATGGAACAAGATGCTGCACTTATTTTAGAATATACAAGAATAAATAAACTTATATTAAATGCGAATAAAACAAAGCTAATTCGTTTTAAACCTTACTGTAATAATAACATAAACTTTAGTGTCTATATTGATGGTAGAGAAATTTCTGATGTTAACTCAATTAAGTACCTGGGTGTTTATCTACAGAGTAATTTGTCTTGGACTCAACACATACAATATGTCAAAACAAAAGTTGCTCAAGGTATTGGGTTTTTGTACAAGTTTAAAAATAAATTTGATTGTAATACAAAATTGCTAATATTTAATGCCCTTATTCAAAGCCATTTGAATTACTTAACTTCCGTGTATGGATGGAAGAAATGTAATGAACTTAAATCGCTTCAGCGATGTCAAAATAAGGCATTGAAAGTAGTTTCCAATCTTCCTATAATGTTTCCAACAATATCGTTATATAAGGATATATTCAAAACAGTTTTGCCAATCTATAGCACCTACAAATTGCAAATCTTGTTATACGTTTTCAAAATTGTACACAATATTGGTTATCACACGATTGAATTTAAAAGGAATCAAGAGTTACACAACACAAGGAATAACAGTAATCTGTCAGTAGCAAGGTGTAGGTTGGAAACAACCAAACAAAGAATTGAGCATATGGGTAGTCGTGAGTTTAATAACTTGCCACAATACTTAAAAACGTTAACTAGAATTTCAATATTTAAAAAAACATTGAAAGATTATTTATATCAAAATTTAGAAGAACTTCTGAAGTTACTAGTTTTGATCTCAAAATGTATTAATATAATAAATATTTTTCTTTTTCTTTTGTTTTAATTATAATACTGATAATCATAATGTTATGTAATATTTTACCAACTCGCCTCAACAATGCCTATAAGGCGCTGAGGCAACATAAATGTACTGAATTATTGGAAATAATAAAAAAAAAAAAGTTATTCTAAGTATAGTTGCGTCTTAGGAAGTAAGAAGTTAGTTCTTAATAAGAAGTTGTGTAGAAAAATAAGTGAAAAAAGAAGAAAATGCATAAGTTTGGAACTAAAATTGGACATAATGAAACGTTTCAAGTGGGGTGAAAAGGCTGTTGATATAGACAGAACCCTTGATTTATCACCTTCAACAAAATTTGTAATAGTGATAGCGCTAAAAATGAATCATTTCAAGATAGCAAATGAGATTTAATTTTTTATTAAATGTTTTTATGAATATGGATAAATAAAATAAATATATTTTTGGTATGTTTTTATGAAAATATAATTTTTCTTTTCACTTGCTGAAATAAATGGAATAAAACTTAACCATATCACTTTCTTTCATAAATAGAATTTCTTGCTAAAAATTTATATTTTTGAACCAATTTATATAATAAATTGTCTCTGATTTGTAAAATTTTAATATTTGATGATTTGTTGACGATTTTGACGAATTTTGTTAAAACTTTTGACGATTTTTTATGAAAAAAGCATAACAACCCTGAGTGGATAGTAAAAAAATTATGTCATTTTTTTTTCCAATGACCAGGTTAGGTCTATTGTACCCACTCCCCTTAGTTGGCCAAAAGACCCTCTGCTTCCCATAGGAACCCAACCAGGGCCTTTGCCGGTATTTCACCGATTCGGGACGCACACATTATAACATGCCCCAAGTGCCTCCTTCTGGCCCATGCCAGCGCCGGGCAGTCACACAGTACATGCTCCGTCGTCTCGTCCCCGTCTAGACACAGTCTGCATTCCTGATCCTCAGCCAGGCCCATCCGATAAAGGTGGTATTTGATCGTGTGGTGACCAGTCAGATAGGCCACCAGCAGTCGCAGATCCCGTCTGCCGAGACCATCCGTCCTCATTACTTTTCCGGGAGAGATACATTTTTATTATGTCATTGAGCATTTTGTTCATTTTATGAGAGAGAGAGAGAGAGAGAGAGAGAGAAAGAGAGAAACAGAACGTATGACAACACAATCAGAAAAGCAGATTTATGGTTGGTATAAGGATACAGCTAAGGCTACGGCAAGCAGAACCGGCTTATGAATTGTCTTTTGGTGGGCTGTTAGTGACAATTTAGTCCCTCGTAGGACATCCCCTTGTTAAAGTGGCCAGTCATATGGCTAGCATTCGGACTGGTTGTGTCATAAAGGGGCTAGCATTAAAACCAGCTCGGATACAGACATGAACTACAGGGTACCTACTCCATTATCACTCATACACCCCCAAACCATAACATTGCCGCCACCGTGCTTAACAGTATGAAAAATAATTTTTTGGATTAAGTTCTTCCCCTGACTTTCTGACTGTCTGCACTTCGATTCGTAGATTAAGTGCTTCCCCTTCCTTATGGTTTACTTTAATCTCTGTGTTTTTATTTTAATTTAACAAGTGTTCAAGTTTTTTTTGCTCACTGTATATATATATAAATAAATATAAATTGAGCCACGCCAACTTTTCATTTTGTCATGCCGAATATGACAAAACCAAAAAATTGATATAAATAAGTCTGTTTCCTCTTTTGCCAAAGTTGATGTTGTAAGTTTCGTTTTATAATTTTATAAATTTAAAAACGTTTTTTACGAATCTAAAAAATTAAATAAAAATAAAATAAAATTTCTTTTTAAAAACTGGGACATCCAGATTCTAACTGGCAACCTCACGAGTCTCAGGCCGGAAATAAGACAACTCGGCTACGAACGCTTTTACTGAAGAAGCGTTAAATTAAAATATACTGATACTACTTTTATACGCACCACTTATTTGTAAAGAAATATATTGCAAGTAGAGAATATTGCCGCATAACTCATGAAAACAATTCCTGATTAACGACTCTTTTTGCAAATAAGATTTTAAGCATTGCGACACTTTTAACTGTTTTACATTTTTATATGATGTGGCACATTCATATGACAACAATAGTAAAATTAATAATACACACTAATTTTTGATCTTTTTCATTTAAAAATTAAAATTTATATACACACAGTGCTACTAAATGAATAAATTTTCCATCTGGCATCACTTAAAAATGAGAACTTTCATTACGCTGGGTCTCCACGTAGCAATTTTTATTGCTAAGTACAAGCAATAACGTCGGCAGAACAATGACAGAACAATGGAGCAATAATTGCTGCTTATATTGCTTGAGAAGACTTGTTATTGCTTTGCCATAAATTTGCAATTTTCACCTCGAGTAGTTGTATAAAGTTTTGTGGCTGTATTTATAACAAATGTTTTATGTTGTGTTTTGAAGTGATTGTTAAGTTTTCTGTTTTAAATTAATTAATTAAATTAATAAAATAATTAATTGTAATTGTCGTAGCTGTGTTTTGTATTGCTTTTTTGTTTATTTGCGTATGAAAAAAACCTAAAACTTGTATTGTTCTATTGAAAAAATAAAAATGTACAAAAAAAAAACAAATTAGTCGTTTGATTTTGTTGATATTGACGTTTATTTAAAAATATACTATATAAACACTTTTTCTTTATTTTGTTGAAGTATTTTTTCACTTGCTTTTTTTAATAAATAAACACACTAATAAATAACCAACCGTACAGAGAAATGAAATGTCAGCTAAATTACAACTGATTTGACAGCAGATTGCTAAGCAATAATTGCTCAAGCAATAAGAAGAGCAATCATTGCGCAATGGATTGCCACTCATAGCAACATGCGGTCTATACGTCGCAAATTTTATGGAGCAATCAAATTTGACGTTTGCCGCAATAAATATTGCTACGTGGAGACCCGGGGCTAAGAAATAGACATAGTCTGTGTTCATACGGCTCATGATTGTTACTTTATAGAAGAGAGGGACGAGGGGAAAAGAAATGAGAACACAGATGCATGTACTTACTGTCAGTGTTCGAAAACAAACAGTACATTATTTAACGTTCGGTTCACACACCCAGGAACGATATCTATTTTTTAAGTGATTGTGTAGACATACACAACTAGGGTATTCATTCGGTTAACCGTTAACCGGTTAACCGATTAATTACTACCCGATTAACTGATCGGTTAATTTAAAATTGCGTTTTTTCGATTAACGATTAAACCGGTTAATTTCAGTCGATTAACCGATATAACAAAATTTTGAATTTTTTATAGTATTATAACAAATATGCAAAAGGTATGTTTTCAGAAAATATATTTTCATACAATATATTTTCTTCTAGCAATACATTCTTAAGATACAGTACAAAAACAGAAACTAAGGGATTCGGAAATAAACTTTTTTGCAGAATGTGCGGTGCTGAGCTATGCCAGATGACAACAATGCCTGACAACAGAAGAAACTCTCGATAGTAACCGAAACAATTAGAAGTGATCAAAATTTTAAAAAAATTAAAACAGTACTATAATGGCATAATGGAAGATTTTATATGTTTAGAGAAATCCAGGAAAAAGACTGAGAAATTAGATATTCTGTATTATGGATTGCTTTGGATTTCTCTAACATCTTCGATTAATGCAAGAATTTTTCTCCAAATCAAGATTTAACAAATCTAAAGAAAATAATCGCTTAAATGCTACACATTTAAACCAAATTATTTTTCGAACGTACGGGGTCGCGAACTTGCGATTTTTCCATATGTTTTTTTATTATTATCACCATGAATTTTCCCAAAAATATCTTAAAATTTCCTTAACAAAAACCTAATACTCAATTTACAATTGATTGTAATGGAGAGATTGTGAAGAAAAAGTCCAAACATAACATATTTTTTTTTGCATGTAAAATAATTATATAAAAATGTCTTTAGATGTAGCTTTAAAAAATATAAAGTTTTCCAGTTTCCAGCCCAATTTCCTCAAGTAAAACAGCTGAGATATGCTATAAAAACCATTCTTTTATAAAAACATACTTTTTTTATAATAATAAACAATGAAAGACGATGCTTACCATCATTCTATTCTTTCATCCTGGTAGAACATTCTGTGGGAATGCCCATATGTATTAATTAGTATTGAATTTTCTTTGTTTGCTCATTTTAGTCCAAGAATTGTTTTGTTTGTTATGTTATTGTTTTTTTCTTTTTCACTACTAAACTCCAAATAATAAATAATTTTTGCATTTTTAATTATTGAAATTACTTAATTTATAACAAAACTTTATTAATCGGTTAACCGATCAATAGCAATATTAACCGATTATTAACCGATTTAACCAAAACCTCGGTTAATTAATCGAGCGATTAACCGATTAAAGCAAAAGCCCAATTAAATGTATACCCTATACACAACCCTTAATACCGTTCGTAACTATTTTCAAGAAAAAACCGAACATTATATAATGTTCGGTTCTTTGTTAAAAAACAGAACAATTGTAGTGATACTGTAGACAGACATTATATTTTATTGTTCTATAATGTTTTTTTTCGTGTGTGTATTTTGTTTTTGTAAAAAATGTGTGGTTTTTTTTTACCAGCCAAAAGGGACGAACATTAACGAGCCGAACCTAACACATAGAAGTTTGTGGATTTTCAAAAAAAAAAACCGAACGGAATTAAATGTTCACATCTTTTGTTGAGTTTGATAAAAACAGTAATATTTTTGTGTTCGAAAGATGACTAACAGGAAAACGTTATTTTTTAATGATTTTCTACACAAACACTATTAGCGTTTGTGTTTTCTACAAATCTACCGAACCGAACATTAAGAAACGATATTTAGTGTTTATTTTCGAACACTACTTACTGTCTTTACGTTTTATTTTTTCATTCATTGTTTAATTTTGTTATTGTTTTCAATATCAAAAAAGCACATGTCGTCAACATTACAAGAATCATTTGAACGCCAATTCATGTTCAAAGAAGAAAAAGGAAGAATCTTGTCAATAAGACAAGAGCTGTATGAACTCAGACTTATAAACAGTAAGTAAGTTAATCGCAAATAATTTTTATTCGCGAATAGGCTTCGTATAAACGTAGTATGAGTCTACTAGTTTGTTTCTTTATTTGAGCGGCATATCATGTACATACATAAATGTTTATGGGTTTGTATGCGTAAAATTAAACACATTAAAATAAAACAACAACAAAACAACAGCCACAAGGGTTTTTTTTTTTTGAAAAATTAGAGGCAGTCTTGGTTTTTTGGTCGTATCTCAGCCATTTGTGGACCGATCTTGAATTTCAGTAGCAAGAAATGGTGGACAATATGTACGTTGACCATATTTTTCAAACGAAAAAAAGGACATTTCGAAATGTAGTAAAAATGATAAATAGTATTAAAGTTATTGGATAGGTAGGTAATAAGATAATTCAAAGAATATGATATTAGCAAGTAGAACTACTATTAAAACATATACTTATTTTATTGTCTATCAAATAATCAATAAAATATGCCCAGAAATCCATTTAAAAAAAAAGTATGTAAAAGTCTTTAAAACAAAAAAATTTATTAATTTTTGCAATATCATCGGGCTCCTTTGTTGAGAGAGAAAAAATTTAATGGAACGCACAATTTTAGAATTCAATCTAACGCTGGCATTAGTGTTAACCAGCGAGAATGTACACAGAAAAAAATATTTTTCCAATTCAAACAAAAAATTTGTAGAATCAAACAATTTTTGTCTGAAATCGGTCCTATAAACAAATTTGCATATTCAAACAATTTATTTGCATTTTGTTTATTGAAAAAAACACTGATTTTTTCAAACAAATAATTTAACTGAATCAAACAAAAAGTTTACTGAAATTCATATACTAAATTTCAAAATAAAAAAAAAAGTTTTTGCACAAGCAATGACGCGCACACAAGTAAGCACTGTATGAGAAGATGACGGCAGAGCAGAGCCGCCGGCTGGCTTTGAGACACATTTTTTTTGTTGGAATAATTTTTGAACGAAGTCTTATTTATACACACAACACAATAGCCCAATTCACAATCTTGTGCAAATAGTCTTGCATCGTAGCATTTGCAAAATGGAACAGTAAATACCATAGCATACTTTTGGAATTATGGTTAAAACCATAACTATATATCGTAGCATTTGCAAAATGGTATAGTATATTTTTAATCTACACCAACAAAATATACAGCAATGCACTTGCTACTCTTTTGCATATATGCAACTCCTAAAACCAATAGTTTACATTTCCTCGAGTTGATTGCAAAATGACAGCTAACACTCAGTGAACCAAGCCGATCTGAAAAATGTTATAGTATTTACTATAATCCCAAAAGTATGCTACAGTATTCACTATACCATTTTGCAAATGCTACGAAGCAAGACCATTTGCACAAGATTGTGAATTGGGCTAATGTTTTTTTTCTCTATCACTCTCTGTTGCTTTATCCTTTCCTTTGCTAAAGAAGAAATGTAACCAAAAACGGCAGCAGACCGACTCGATATGTTTTTCGTTTTATTTTATTTTTGTATTTGATGTATTTAACCAAACAGTTTTAAAAAATTGAATACGGGATTTTGTTTCTTTTGTTTTGCTTATAGTTGCACTTTTTTAAAGCGTCCAAAGATAGACTGTGTGTGTTTTTTGTTGTTGTTCTTATATTTCACATTAAGAAGTGTTGTTTACGATCAAATAAAAAAATGCAAAAAGACGACAACATTAAAGAGCGTTAAATATTTCACACAAAATCATGAAAACTTGACACCAATAACGCGTTTATTATATTTTTGAAGAGTTGTCCACATTTTTGTTGGTTAAAAAAATTTATAGAGATTAAAAAAAATTTTCAAACAAGCGTTTGTTTGAAAATAATTCGGCAATAATTTTTTCTGTGTATGTTGAATTTTTGTGGTTTTGGGAAAATAAAACTTATAGTTTTTGAGTTTAAAGAAGAAGTCATTATCTTACAAACGGAAAATTCACTTAAAAAAAGGACAGTCTACTGTCTACTGTCCTTTTTTTTTAAAAAAAATCTTAAAGGACATCGTATCAAAAAAAAGGACTGTCCTCTTAAAAAAAGGACAAATGGTCACCGTAACTATATGTGACATAAATGTAAAACAACAACGTGTCTGGAGTCTCCGCAAAACACATATCAAAAGTTACCCGGACTGACAGACGGACATCGTTAAATCAACTTCTCTACTCATAAGGACCCAGAGTATTCATTACTATTAGTACCTATATTATAATTTTCATTCATTCAGAATTAGTTATATTATTAACTTTATTATTAATGCCGTTTAGAATACATTTTTTAATACCTTTTTACTTTAAATAACTTTGACCGTACGCTTTCAAACACAAACTGCGACTAAAATAAAAATTGTAAGTAGGCGACATAAAAGGCTCAGTTAGCAGGGAGTAACAGTTACGTTGAAAATCAGCTGATTTATTTTGTTGTATGTTAAGCAATTAGAACGATTACAGTGAGCAGTAAGATGTTACGTCTCAATCTGTAAGACATAGATTGGACTTACTTTTATACGGTAAGGTTACTATTACTGTTACTCCCGGCTAACTGAGCCTAAAGGCAGCAAAAAAATAACGGATTTTTATTAAGGAAATATGTATGTAAAGTAAAAACACGAATAATTGTTACCAACAGAAACAATACATTCCTTGTTCTGCAAATGTGGGAAGATACGTGGTAATCAATGCATAATTATTGTGTCTGATCAAATTACCTTCTCGATTCCAATTAATGCATTATTATTCTTTCGAAAATAATGCATTCGTTTTTCAATTATTTATGTAATCAATTCCTCATTTTCCCGCTGGGTATATACTTCATAGGATCTAAGATCCATATAGTAGAAATTACAAATGGAATGACAGACTTATATATACCCTTTTCCACCTGTGGTGAAGGGTATAAAAATCGTTCAACGTTATGATAATAATTTGTGTTACAATGTATAATATTATCTCTCCACCACAAGAGTAGAGAGGGTAATATTCATTTGTGCTGTGGTGCGATTCACTAACTTTTAACGATAGTAAACAGCTGTATTTTGTAACATCTGTCTACAAAATGTTAAAAAAAAACGAATTGTTTTTGTGAATTTTACATTTAGAATTTTGTTTTTAATTTGCTTTTTTGTAAATTTTAAATTTAGGATTTGATTTATGTTCGTACATATACATATGAGTATATGTATAATATACATTGTATATTTGTATGTATATAAGCTATTTTAAACATAAAATACATTTTATCGATTAAGTAAACACAACCTTAATTATTGTCGCTAAAATAACGACAAAAAAAAAATTGCTTAATGTAACAGCTGACTTAAAACGAAAGCGAATATCGTTAAAAATTTTACGATAAATTTTCGTTATACATACTTATTTAAACGGTTCGATTATCGTTATAAAAGTTAGTGAATCGCACTACTGATGTGTGTATGTAAAACCTTAAAATATTGGTCCCAAAGTATACCGATCTATTCAGAATCACTTTCTGAGTCGGTCTTACGATGTCCGTCCGGCTGGCTGTCCATGTAACAAAGTACAGGTCGCAATTTTCAAGATAATTTAATGAAGTTTGGTACATAGCTTCTAATTTGTCGAAGGGCGAATCGATCCATAATTTCATATTGCCCCCATACAAGCTGTTTTCCGGAATATGGTCTTTGTGCCCCTATCAAACCAATTTTAATGAAATTAAAAGCATATATAGATAGATCTATATTTATATGGATACATAAAGTATGAATTTTTTTTTTTAAATATGACCACGAGGGAGATAGGGTTCAACTTCTGCCTATCAGAAACTATCAAACCGATTTGAATGAAATTTAAAACATAGATAGATCCCTATTCATGTAGCCATACACTCTCGAAAATTTGTTTTTCAATACTGAGGTGTTGGGTATCATATGGTCGGGCTTGATCGACTATACTTTCTTACGTGATTTTTACGTTACTCTGTCTTAGCGGTACTTTATCATACTTTTTATAGTGTTGTATATTATTTAAATGTGTTTAAGTTTTTAGTATCAAGCCTTTTTATCAACGTATTTCATTATTTGACTGTTTAAGATCTTTTCTCCTGATTTTTCTTATCTGTATTCTAACGATCAAATTCCTCAGTCACACAGTCACTTCATACAATAAAACTCTTTCTTTAACGTCGTTTTACTATCGTAGTAAGTAACACTATCGTAGTAAGTAACGTCTTATTTCTTTTTAAATATAGTTTTTGTATAAACTAACATCTGTTATAACAATATAGTTCTCCTTCTCTCTGTTTTTGGTTTTGGTGTTTTGGTAGTTAGTTTTTTTTGCTTTTGTAATATAGTTTTAGCTATTTGAATGAAAGCGATTTACGGAACCAAATTTTATGGACACCGTAAGAAATATATCCGGTGTTCCAGGGGATATAGGATACAAAGTTAATAAAAACTTTAATCAGTTTTATTAAAAAATAAGTAAGAGTGCTATATTCGGCTATGCCGAATCTTATATAAACTTCACCATGATGACATAAGAACAAAAAGTTATATACATAAATAACGTTCTTTAGATATGTATAAATAAATATTAATTGAGCCACGCCAACTTTTCATTTCGTCATGCCGAAGAATATAAAAAAACAAAAAATTTATATATTTACCTAAGCCCGTTTCCTCTTTGGCCAAAGTTGATGTTTGAAATTCGTTTCATAATCTTAAAATCGTTTTTTAGAACATAAAAAAATTAAATAAAACAAATGAAAAAAAATTCTTTTTGGGATTCGAACTGGCAATATCATCAGTCTCAGGAGACAACTTAACAACTCGGCTACGAATGCTTTTACTTGTGACGACCAAAAGTCTGCAAGCTATCGTTTTTGGCCCACATGAAATATATTTATCATTGTGTTATTTTTCTTACACGAAGTGTACCTATTATTTTACTCCATTATTATTCGTATTGCATGAAATGTAATTATTATTTTCGTATTATTATTACTTATCTTGCCCACATAAAATGAAGTTATCATATATTTTTTACTATTACTATTTTTATTGTTATTATTCTTATTGTCAGTTTTATTTTGTTCATATGAAATTTTGTTTCTTTACTAAACTTGAAATGTATAATTATTTTAAAATATGAAATTATTCCTTGTTAATTATATTTATATACATATTGTGTGGTTCCATCTGGTTAACGTTATTAATTCAAATTTAAAAATAAGATAACGCCATCTGTGACCGAGTAGGAAACGACGGCAAAATGTATACGTAAGCTAAGAAATATGAGACAATTGAAACAGCTGTGATCGAGCCACGTACGCATGTGTGTGTATGAGTTGCGTGTACGAAGACTGCTATAAAAGCAGAGTGGTTGATCACAAGCAGTCAGTCAGCTTACCGCCGCCGACTAGGTAAGAACTTATTTAATTGCTTGAGAGTAATACTCCTTCAATTAAATAAAGTTAGCAAAGAGACTCTGGGTCATACTCGTTTTCCTAGCATTTCCTTAAAGTGGTTTAAGAGTCCTCCGCATCTGATTGCCTGGGTGATACCCCGTCAGAGCGTTGGTCTCTAGGTACGTGGAAGATTCTAGGGTTATACTCGGTCTTCCAACGCCACCCAGTTATCTTGTACACTCCGGTCGCACGGCTGTTAAGTGTTGTATTGTACGAATTAATCTTGTATTGTTAAATAAAGTGAGATTTAACGTGTATTGTTCAATAAAGTACAGCTTGTAACGTTTCACGAATAGCGGTGTTTCCTTTTGGAAGAAAATGAACCCTGGGACCGGAACCGTCCCCAGCAACCAGTGAAGAATCACGTCGTTACAATGGCGCCTGAACAGGGACAAGAAGAGATTTTCAACCAGGAGAAAAAAAGAATAAAACGAATTAATAAAAGCTCAGAAAATAAGCACACCATGGCTCGCCGGTGCGAAACAGCGGAAGTTGAGACACGTACTGAGGTAATCGACAACGTTAGGAAATTGGGACTAAGATACGATGGAGTGCACGACCCCCTAGAGTTCAAAGAACGTGCTGAGGAATTATCCCCACATAATGCCGGAATTCTTGTGCAAACGCGCGCTTGTCTGGTATCGTAACAACAAAGCGTGGCCCAGATGGGACGAGTTCAAAGTTGATTTCTGCACCTTCTTCCTACCCCCAAGGTACTATGAGAAGCTAGAAGACGAAGTCCAGAATCGCAACCAGGGGTCCAATGAAAATTTCTAAGACTACGTCCTGGCGTTACAAAATCTGATTAGGCATACCAAATTGAGTGAGGTGCAGAAAATAGAACGAATCTTCCGGAATTGTCACCCAGACTACAAATGGTATATCCGTCGGAAAGATTTTTCTTCATTAGCCGAACCTCGAAAGTATAAAAACCACTCCTCACCAGAAGCACAGTAGCCACACTAGGCCATCGCCATCCAGTGGACAAGGCCTCAGGTGTCACGCATGCGGGGACCCAGGCCACCAAGCTATCCGATGTACACGCAACCACCGAAACTCGGGAAACCCCTTTGGAGGGCGACAACACTGAGGCTTGCCGACCGCCCAACTAACCAGTCCTCAGAAAATAAATCGTCGTTACAGTGCGAAGAAACTCGAATGACGGCGACAATAATTATCAAGGGCAAATTAATAACTTCAGCAATAGACACGGGTGCAACCCGGAACATTATGAGAGCTGACTTTGTGGAGCAATGTAAAGGTGAAGTAAAGAAGGTCAGAGAGGACCTTGAAGTAATCCTAGCGGATGGAACACGAAAACAAATGTCACTTTCGGCGACAAAACTAAACGATGTACGTTTTATCTGAATTCTTTGAAGAAGCGTTGTTGGGTCTGGAATTTTTGCGAGCCTTTTATACTTGTATACAATGTGCCGGCTTATCCCTTAACTGTGGGGCAGAGTACGGGGCCGAAGGCGTATGTAATGTGGTTCAAGAGATTAGCGATAACGAATCATGGGTGGATACAGACAAACATGAGTCCCGACCACGCACCATCCCTGATCACAGTCCCGAAGAACAGCGTTTAATCAAGACCTTTTTGGAAACCGAACTACCAAAATTCGCGAATATTACGGGATTGTCCAATATCACCACCCATAAAATAATCATGAAGGATGATCGCCCCATCAATATAAGATATGCTCAGCGAAACCCCGCCATGCAAGCTATCATTGACGCAGAGGTAAACAAACTGATTGCCCAAGGTTGCATAGAGCCATCTACCAGCCCATATAGTTTCCCGATTACGCTGGCTAAGAAGAATGGCACGTGTAGGTTGTGTCTGGCGTTCGAAGCCCTGAAGGAAAAGTTAACCACAGCCCCAGTCTTAGCCTACCCCGATTTCAGTAAAACTTTCATCCTACAGACGGATGCGAGCGACTATGGGATTGGTGCGGTCCTTACCCAGTAATAATATGGGGAATCAGGAAGATGAGACCCTATCTTGAGGGGTATCCATTCCAAATCATCACCGACCACCTGTCGCTGAAGTGGCTGAATTCAATTGAAAGGCCCACGGTTGGCCAGATGGGCATTGAAACTCCAACAGTTCGATTTCACAGTGACCTACCGAAAGGGAAAAAACAATGTCGTGGCCGATGCCCTCTCGAGACAACCCTTCAAAACGCTCAACGTCGCCAGTGTGGAATCTACCCCCGAGAGGTGCCCATGGTTGGCCAAAAGAATGAAGGAGGTACGCGAGCACCTGAAGAAGTATCCGGAATACAGCATAATAAACGGCCAACTATATCGACACTTTCCCAGTAACGTCAATGCTGATGACCCAAACTCATGCAAATTGTGTGTCGCAAGTCCGTTGAGGAGTCGGGTGATGAAAGAAAACCATGACATACCGGCAGCCGGTCATCTCGGCATAAGGAAAACGGGCAACAGAATTTCCACGCGTTACTACTGGCCAGGAATGTTCCGCGATGTGGGTCGTTACGTACGTAGGTGTGAGTCCTGTCAACGTTATAAGGTAAGCCAACAACGTCCAATGGGGGAGATGTTAACCCGTATTCCCGAAGAGCCGTGGGCCACCGTTTGTGCCGATTTTGTGGGACCTCTACCTAGATCGAAGCCCGGCTGCACGATGCTACTCCTGTTTGTGGACCGATTTTCCAAGTGGACCGAGTTGGTATCCCTCCGTAAGGCAAAATCCAAGAGTCTTGTTAGAGCATTTAGGGAGCGGGTGATTTCTAGATACGGGGTATCTAAGATGGTAATTACCGACAACGGGGCTCAGTTCACATCACGTGTTTTCAAAAGATGTCTGGCGGACCTTGGAGTTATCCAACAATTTACCGCCCCTTACACACCACAAGAGAATTCCACCGAACGAACTAATCGGACCATAAAAACGATAATCGCTCAGTTCACCAACCAACAACACAACCCGAAGTTATGTTGGCAATCAATAGCAGCGTATCCGAAGCCACGGGGTATTCTCCGGCGTTCTTTACCTAAGGACGAGAGCCCCGACTACCAAACGCTTACTATGATGAGGTTACTGTTGGAACTGGGGCCAACAATTGTAATGGACGGTTCTGACGTTTAAATGCTGGATGAATTTACAAAGTGATTGTAATGAAAATTATGCAAAAATTGTGTTCTCGATTCTTTTACAGTTTTCCCGATCTGAATTTAGCTATTGAAAGCTTAACTCAAGCGTTACCTTCCTCGCTAAACGGGTAAATATAAAAAAACACAAATTTTTGGTACAATAAATACAATCCAGCCCACAAACAAGGTGATCGCGCCGGGAACATTACGCACGTTCTTGCAGACTAGCTAGTTCGGTAGTGGAGGGCAGGGATCTTGTTCTGGCATTTGACCATGTACCAGATTACAAAAAAAAATAACGTGCGATTAAATTGCCCTAATTATTCTTGCCTAATATACCTTCACAATATTTATAGACCCTTTATAAATTATAGCCTAGATGTACTCACTATGGCCTCATGACCCACCCATCCTTGGTTTTTCAGTGGCAAAAAAAATTATTTAGAAAAACCCCTTACACACTTTTAATCTACCCAAAGACCTTGAAAGTTTTACATAGAAAAAATCTTTACTTCATGTTTAAGTAAGTTCTAATTTATTCATAACATATCTTAACAAAATTCATCTTGTCAGTAGAAATAAAGAAAACAAAATTCAATAAAGGGTTAATTCCATATTTATACTAATAATAAGCGCAAAAAAAATATATATATAAATATTTGAATGTATGTTTGTTAGAGTAATTTAAAATATCAATAATAATAAAAATAATAAGTTCAAAATTATCAGCAGAGATTTATGTTTCATTTCTCTTTTGAGTTAAAAAAAAAAGAAACAAGAACTGAGAGCATAATAGTATAAGAGTTTTAATTCTACATCGCACTTAAATCTCTGATGATAATTAAATTAGTTTAAGGTAATATTTAAATAAAATTAAATTTATGAATGAAAGGAACAAAACAAACTTACAACATCTTTTATTTTTATGTCCAACGCTGCATGAAGGCCTTCTGCAAATTCATTGATGACAATCGCTGATTGATCTGTTGGTTTTGTTATTATTTGTTTTAGTAAAATTAATTTAGGGTTAGCAGTAGCAGTATTATATATTTAAAAATGGGAACAAAAATAAAATTTTGATAATGGGGTTAATTCATGCTTACAACTAGGATATCAGTAAGATTAGGTGCAATAAGTGGAGTTTTCAGGAATAATTGTTTAAATTTGTAAATTGTTATGACATTTCACGAATTATATGTATTTGATAAATTAGTTAATTAGTTTAACGGGATATTAAGTTTTCATAAATTTGGGAGTTAATTTAATAAATGTTGTTACTATTTGATTAGGATTTAAATCGTAAGTTATATTAAATTAAGCTTGACTTCAAGTTAAGAATCAATGAAATTTAGACAGTTAAAATTATAGTTAATGATTTTGAGGATTTTAGATATTTCTTAGTAGTGGGATTTAATTTTGTTAGTAGGTATTAAGTTTCATATTAGAATTTGGTTTTCAGCCTTGTCCATGGTTTAAAGAATTGACATATATTTAAGGTGGCCAAGATTTAAGCTGTCAGCTCTTTCCAAACGTTGTAGAAAATTCCTTGCAATTATGGTCTTCCGAGTTATGTAAGGCAACACGTGTGACCTTAGCCGGAACAAAGGTCAAAAGGTTAACTCGGAAGACTTTATAGCACTATTGGGTAAATAAAACTTGAAGAAGAACACGATTCCTATTAAATTTAAAAATAGTTACTTAAAAGTTAAATAGAAAAATGCACATTTCATCGCTTATTACCTTATTTAAATGCAATGTGGCCTGAATAAAAAAAAAACGTGCTTTCTCGAGAAGCAATCCCTTGATATATTCAGATTTTTTTTTTTATTTTAAGTTTCGCAAATGTTAAATTATTCTATTGAGAATTATATTACGTTATAATATTAATTGTTTAACTTATGACAAGAAAACTAATTTACCTTTTAAATTCTAGTTTTAATATTAAAACTATAATTTAAGAATATTATTTTTACTATTAAAATTAGACTGAACTATCGTTATTGCAACCACGTTTTACTTTTTTTTTTATTTTTATTTTTTTTTTTTTTTTTATTTTATTATAATACTGATTTCACTTGAATGTAAATAGTTAACTCCGCTGCCAAAATGGAAAAGAATTATATTTTCTAGATTATTACGCATTACACCTCCGTACAGTTTTTTTTTCTTCTTAGACTCCGAACTTCTGATTCAAAAGCTTTAAATGTTTTATACAAATTTACAACTCTCTCCACATATATTCTTTTTCTTTTATCAAGGTAATCACGAGAGATGTGCTTGTACTGTTAATACAGTATCGACAGATCAGTAGAACACTTACATGAGTAAGTAAGGTAGAGCTTTTAAGACATAGGAGAAGGTAAAGTACTGGTATTGATGGTACTATTAGTTTAAGGGAAGGTTATTTGAATAAAAAGGACATATCTATTCATTAATTATAAAATTATTAATGTTTAAATCAATTATTATAGTAAAATAGTATTTTTCAGTAAAAGAAGATAATATAACAAAAAAATTATTTTAACATTAACCCTGTCACTTCTTTTTCAACAATATAATAATTCTCTAGCTATCGAGAAAAAAAATATCTTTTCTTCGTCATTACAAAACAGGTTTTGTGGATTTATTGCCAATAAGGAGACAAAAGCTGAAGTCATGTTTTGATATCCTTAGCGTGAAACTTGCCAATTTTCTTTCCGTTCATGTCTTCTAATTCGTAGTATGAAGACCCATGTTTTCTTATTACCCTAGCCTTTTCAAACTGGTTTGCCAGTTTGCTATTGAAATGGTCGCTGGCCTTAGATTGAGCAAAATTTCTTCGGAAGACAACTTGTCCGACTTCAAAATGTATAGGTCGGGACCTTAAGTTATAAGTTTTAACATTTCGTTCATATGACTTTCGAATTCTGTTCTGGGCTTTCTGTCTAAGCAATTCTAGCTGTTCATCCGTTCTCAAGTTAATATCAGGTGTTTCCAATAAATTTAGATTTCTAAGAAGTGAATAAGATTTTCCATTTGTGAGCATATTCTGACCAAAAAGCAAGAAGTAGGGTGAGAAACCGGTGCTCACATGAACTGAACTGCGTAGTGCGCAACTAATAGAAGACAACTTTTCATCCCAGTCCCTTTGCGAGGGCTTAACATATGCCCTAATGGCCGCCAAGACAGACCTATTTACCCTTTCGCTGGCATTGGCCTGCGGAGAATACAGGGCTGTTAAATTATGGTGAACTCCATATGAATCGAGGAATTCCCTAAATAAATTAGATTTAAACTGTACACCATTGTCGGTTGTTATGTTCTCAGGTACACCGAAGATATGAAAAATACGTTTCTGTAAGAACTCAATAATACGATTTGTGGTAAATTTTCGTATAGGTTCAAGGAAGTGAAATTTAGAAAGGTGACTCAAAACTATAATAATGCCTGTGTTTCCCGAGGAGGACCGTGGGTATGGGCCTAATAAGTCAAGGTATAACTTTTGAAAGACTCTAGCAGAAATTGGTTGTTGGCCCATAGGTGGTCTTTAGCATTTATTTGTGGATTTGGCTTGCTTGCATATTTCGCAAGAAGATACATATTCAGCAACTTGATTTGCCATTTTTGTCCAAAAATAAAAAGTTTTTAAACGTTTTATAGTTTTACCTATACCGCCGTGAGCGCATAAAGGATGATCATGGGCCCTTTTTATCAACTCCATTGTGAGACCAGGTGGTACCCATAACTTCCAGGACATCTCTTCCTGCAATCGCTCCCCTGTGGCATGCTCACACCGCTTATATATCAAACCATCAACAAGCTTAAAATCTGGAAAATATTTTATTTTCTCAGTAAACTTTTGAACTAATTTAAGATATTCCGGTGATTTGAATTCAGCTGAGTGTAAATCTATTTCCACAGAATCTTCAATTTCATTAATAAAAACACAGTCTATTTCCTCATTGTTTTCGGAATACATTCTTGATAATGTATCCGGTACTACATTCTGGCTTCCTTTCCGATGACGAATGCTAAAATTAAAACCTTGCAATTTCAAAGCCCATCGTGCAAGTCGTCCGTTCAAGTCTGTCTGATTCATGAGCCATTTAAGAGAAGCATGGTCAGTTATGATCTCGAACTCATGTCCATCTACATACGCTCTAAACTTTTTAACAGCCAAAACAGCTGCAAGACATTCCTGTTCAGAAACTGAGTAATTCCTTTGAGCTGAAGTAAGTTTATGGCTCATGAATGCTACTGGAAGTTCGTCATTGTCATCATTTCTCTGGACGAGAACTGCCCCAATACCGTATTTGCTTGCATCACATTGTATTGAAAAAGGACGTGAAAAGTCGGGATTATGTAAAACGGGAGCGGAACAGAGAGATTCTTTAAGTTTTTCAAAAGAAGCTTTAGCTTCATCGGACCAAATGAATTTTTTATTTTTTTGTAGCATGTCTGTGAGAGGAGTTGTCACAGTTGCAAAATTGCGGACGAAGCGACGATACCACCCACAAATACCTAGGAATATTCTTAACTGGCGGACTGAAGTTGGTAATGGAAAATCACGGATAGCCTGTACTTTGTCCGGGTCGGTTTTAATTGTACCATATCCTACAATATGTCCTAAATACTTGACATGCTTGAGAGCGAATTTACTCTTTTCTATATTAAGAGTTAAGTTTGCCTTTCTCATACAAAGAGCAGCCTCATGAAGTAATAAAACATGTTGGTCGAAGGTTTCAGTAATAAGGAGAAGATCGTCCAAATATATAAAAACTTTGGTTCGCAAATACGCAGGTATTACCTTGTCCATAAGCCTGGACATCGTTTGGGGAGCGTTACATAACCCAAATGGCATAGTTACAAACTGGTATAAGGGACGCCCTGGCACGGTGAAAGCTGTCTTCTCCTTTGACGTTTCATCCAATGGAATCTGCCAGAAGGCATCCTTAAGGTCAAGACTCGATATAAATCTGGCCTTAGGAAGCCTACTTAAGATTCCATCGATCAAAGGTAAAGGATAAGCATCCTTCACCGAGACACTGTTTAATTTTCTGGCATCTAAACACAATCTCACCTTACCCGGTTTGCGCACTAATGCCACTGGAGACGACCACGGGCTTTGGGACTCTTCTATGACCCCTAGCTGAAGCATTCGATCTATTTCCGTGAACAATAATTGTTCAATCGCAGGTGAAACTGCGAAATGTCTTTGTTTAATAGGTTTATTACATGCCGTATCAATTACGTGCGTTACCAACGAAGTTTTTCCTAGCCCTTCCTTCGCATATGAAGGAAATGAATTAATTGCGACATTTAACTCAGCTCTCTGATCGCTATCTAAAACATGAAAATTTTCATCGGTTTCGATTTCACCTACAGTTTTATCCACAGCCTGAAATAGGGTGTCTGAAAACAAATCTTTGGCTAAGCCAAAAGTTCTGACAAAATCAGCACCTAAATATAAATTTTGAGTCAGGTTCAGTATTATAAGAAAATTTATTGGTTTAGATTCACCCCTAAAAGTAACTACAGTATTTACACTACCTAATGTAGGGTGACTAGAACCATCAGCCGTTCTTAAATCAACTTGAAATTTTTCATATGGGCGTTTAATTTCTAAAAACTTTTTAGCATATTCAGAAGAAAAACACGATACTGTAGCACCAGTATCGATCATGCCTACTACATTCTCATCAAAAATCTTAACTGTGGTAAATGGTCTTATATCGTTGTCCTTTATATTCGACACAACCGCTGAACAAAAATATTTTCGCCTTGCAAGGAGTTTTTTCCAAAATGTCCTAAGTCTTTTTGTACTTCTTTTACTTCTTCTTTTAATATTCGATGCAACTATTTCCTCACAAAAAATTCTACTTTTAGCTTCTTGATATTCTTTTAATCTAATATGGTATGGCTTGAAGTATTTCGATATCTTATTATAATCATTTGTACTGGTATAAATTTTACTATCTGTTTGACATCCGGTTGACTTTAACTTTGTGTCGATTTCGACTGAAAATTCGAAAATTTCTATCAATTCACCATCACCTATGGGGTGTTGTAAACGATCGGATATTTGTAAAACAGCATCATAAAATACATCGAATTTTTCGCCATGCCGCTGCTTTCTACTTCTTATTTGTTCCTTTAAATCAAAATCTGTCCTTCTATCACGAAATTGATTTCTGAGCTCGTTACAAAGAATTGTCCAATCTAACCTATTAGTATTTCTGTGAAAGCGCCAAAACCAGTCGATGGCTTTTCCACAGAACAACAAATGAATATGCCTGCATAGTAGGTCAAAATCTCCACGTAGACTTTGAATTGTAAGAGCTTGAACTCTATAAATAAAATTGTCAACTGATACACCCTCCTCTTCTTGTCCGCTAAATTTCAAATGCCACCCCGAAATAATTGAAGATACTTTATCAGCTGCCAATTCGAAATTCTGATTTCCAATTGGGTTGCCAAAACTTGGCCTGTCAGTTAAAGATCGGCGAGAATTAGAGAAATGCATGTTTCCTAAATTTTCTCTAAAATTTCTATTCGGAATGGTTCGACTTAAATTAGCCCTGTTACCTCTATAATTAAAATTGGAATTTCCAGTATTGGTGTATGAATTTTCGACATTCAATATATTTGAATTCATATTTAAAGAGGCTAGTTGACTCCTTACCGCTTCGTTAATTAAAAATTGTAATGTGCTATCGTTTACATTATTAGAATCATAATTATGTGCTAATTTTTGGGAGTTCGCCTGAGAAACATTAACCGAGTTGTCACTAATTTCTCTTTCAAGAAACCGATTACATACTGAAGTCTTAGATACATCAGTATCAGTTACATAACGTGTAGTGTTACTCCTAGTTGAAACTTTAGGTACTGCACCCCTATCATTAACATTACCACTTTAGGAGACTGGGTTGGAAACAACCTGGCGTTCCCCATCTAAAATATTATATGGCTTTAGTTTAGTCTGTCTACATGCCTTACTACAAACTGGACATGCTTGAGTTTCCTTTAAAACTTCAACTACACAGTCTTTGTGAAAAATATGGTTGCACGGGGTAGAAACAACAATGTCATCTATTTCATAATCTTTGCCACATATAGTGCATCGACGCTTGTAAGAATTTTGAACAGATGAAGGTAAATTTTCATTACTATGTACTAAAGACATTTTATTTTTTTTTTAATAAAAATTATTAACAATATTGACTTGGTAAAACTTTTAGTTAGGGGTTTGGTAGATTGTGTGTAAATAAAACTATAGGTTTTTAAAAAAATTGTGTTTCGGCCCTAACAAATAAAATAGATAAATATTATAGCCAATCTTGAATATAAACATGGACAATTGATGTTTTATACGTACATTAACAAAACAATTGTAATTCCAATGCATTTACAAACAAAACGACAATAAAATTATTCTATTCAATATAATTTAGCCTAGAATTCGACTGGCTTAATTAATTTGGGAAACAGAAAGGAATAAAAAAACTTAAAAATTGTTTCGGATTGAAAAGATTTTTATAAAATCAAAATTCAATAATTCCTAAAACATATCTTAAAGTATTTTATTCTTGGCCTGAAACCAAAAAAAAAACGAAAACAGTGCAAACTAATTAATCAATCCAATTCTTTAAGGTATATAAGTACTTTAGAACTACGATGTCAATAAATAGAGACACCCCAAACAAAATATTTATCATACAACTTTTTAACTCATCTCTTTTCGAATATATTTTCATTGAATTGGGGGCCCCACGTTGGGCGCCATTTTCTGTAATGGACGGTTCTGACGTTTAAATGCTGGATGAATTTACAAAGTGATTGTTATGAAAATTATGCAAAAATTGTGTTCTCGATTCTTTTACAGTTTTCCCGATCTGAATTTAGCTATTAAAAGCTTAACTCAAGCGTTACCTTCCTCGCTAAACGGGTAAATATAAAAAAACACAAATTTTTGGTACAATAAATAGAATCCAGCCCACAAACAAGGTGATCGCGCCGGGAACATTACGCACGTTCTTGCAGACTAGCTAGTTCGGTAGTGGAGGGCAGGGATCTTGTTCTGGCATTTGACCATGTACCAGATTACAAAAAAAACATAACGTGCGATTAAATTGCCCTAATTATTCTTGGCTAATATACCTTCACAATATTTATAGACCCTTTATAAATGATAGCCTAGATGTACTCACTATGGCCTCATGACCCACCCATCCTTGGTTTTTCAGTGGCAAAAAAAATTATTTAGAAAAACCCCTTACACACTTTCAATCTACCCAAAGACCTTAAAAGTTTTACATAGAAAAAATCTTTACTTCATGTTTAAGTAAGTTCTAATTTATTCATAACATATCTTAACAAAATTCATCTTGTCAGTCGAAATAAAGAAAACAAAATTCAATAAAGGGTTAATTCCATATTTATACTAATAATAAGCGCAAAAAAAAATATATATATAAATATTTGAATGTATGTTTGTTAGAGTAATTTAAAATATCAATAATAATAAAAATAATAAGTTCAAAATTATCAGCAGAGATTTATGTTTCATTTCTCTTTTGAGTTAAAAAAAAAGAAACAAGAACTGAGAGCATAATAGTATAAGAGTTTTAATTCTACATCGCACTTAAATCTCTGATGATAATTAAATTAGTTTAAGGTAATATTTAAATAAAATTAAATTTATGAATGAAAGGAACAAAACAAACTTACAACATCTTTTATTTTTATGTCCAACGCTGCATGAAGGCCTTCTGCAAATTCATTGATGACAATCGCTGATTGATCTGTTGGTTTTGTTACTATTTGTTTTAGTAAAATTAATTTAGGGTTAGCAGTAGCAGTATTATATATTTAAAAATGGGAACAAAAATAAAATTTTGATAATGGGGTTAATTCATGCTTACAACTAGGATATCAGTAAGATTAGGTGCAATAAATGGAGTTTTCAGGAATAATTGTTTAAATTTGTAAATTGTTATGACATTTCACGAATTATATGTATTTGATAAATTAGTTAATTAGTTTAACGGGATATTAAGTTTTCATAAATTTGGGAGTTAATTTAATAAATGTTGTTACTATTTGATTAGGATTTAAATCGTAAGTTATATTAAATTAAGCTTGACTTCAAGTTAAGAATCAATGAAATTTAGGCAGTTAAAATTATAGTTAATGATTTTGAGGATTTTAGATATTTCTTAGTAGTGGGATTTTATTTTGTTAGTAGGTATGTATTAAGTTTCATATTAGAATTTGGTTTTCAGCCTTGTCCATGGTTTAAAGAATTGACATATATTTAAGGTGGCCAAGATTTAAGCTGTCAGCTCTTTCCAAACGTTGTAGAAAATTCCTTGCAATTATGGTCTTCCGAGTTATGTAAGGCAACACGTGTGACCTTAGCCGGAACAAAGGTCAAAAGGTTAACTCGGAAGACTTTATAGCACTATTGGGTAAATAAAACTTGAAGAAGAACACGATTCCTATTAAATTTAAAAATAGTTACTTAAAAGTTAAATAGAAAAATGCACATTTCATCGCTTATTACCTTATTTAAATGCAATGTGGCCTGAATAAAAAAAAAACGTGCTTTCTCGAGAAGCAATCCCTTGATATATTCAGATTTTTTTTTTTATTTTAAGTTTCGCAAATGTTAAATTATTCTATTGAGAATTATATTACGTTATAATATTAATTGTTTAACTTATGACAAGAAAACTAATTTACCTTTTAAATTCTAGTTTTAATATTAAAACTATAATTTAAGAATATTATTTTTACTATTAAAATTAGACTGAACTATCGTTATTGCAACCACGTTTTACTTTTTTTTTTATTTTTATTTTTTTTTTTTTTTTTATTTTATTATAATACTGATTTCACTTGAATGTAAATAGTTAACTCCGCTGCCAAAATGGAAAAGAATTATATTTTCTAGATTATTACGCATTACACCTCCGTACAGTTTTTTTTTCTTCTTAGACTCCGAACTTCTGATTCAAAAGCTTTAAATGTTTTATACAAATTTACAACTCTCTCCACATATATTCTTTTTCTTTTATCAAGGTAATCACGAGAGATGTGCTTGTACTGTTAATACAGTATCGACAGATCAGTAGAACACTTACATGAGTAAGTAAGGTAGAGCTTTTAAGACATAGGAGAAGGTAAAGTACTGGTATTGATGGTACTATTAGTTTAAGGGAAGGTTATTTGAATAAAAAGGACATATCTATTCATTAATTATAAAATTATTAATGTTTAAATCAATTATTATAGTAAAATAGTATTTTTCAGTAAAAGAAGATAATATAACAAAAAAATTATTTTAACATTAACCCTGTCACTTCTTTTTCAACAATATAATAATTCTCTAGCTATCGAGAAAAAAAATATCTTTTCTTCGTCATTACAAAACAGGTTTTGTGGATTTATTGCCAATAAGGAGACAAAAGCTGAAGTCATGTTTTGATATCCTTAGCGTGAAACTTGCCAATTTTCTTTCCGTTCATGTCTTCTAATTCGTAGTATGAAGACCCATGTTTTCTTATTACCCTAGCCTTTTCAAACTGGTTTGCCAGTTTGCTATTGAAATGGTCGCTGGCCTTAGATTGAGCAAAATTTCTTCGGAAGACAACTTGTCCGACTTCAAAATGTATAGGTCGGGACCTTAAGTTATAAGTTTTAACATTTCGTTCATATGACTTTCGAATTCTGTTCTGGGCTTTCTGTCTAAGCAATTCTAGCTGTTCATCCGTTCTCAAGTTAATATCAGGTGTTTCCAATAAATTTAGATTTCTAAGAAGTGAATAAGATTTTCCATTTGTGAGCATATTCTGACCAAAAAGCAAGAAGTAGGGTGAGAAACCGGTGCTCACATGAACTGAACTGCGTAGTGCGCAACTAATAGAAGACAACTTTTCATCCCAGTCCCTTTGCGAGGGCTTAACATATGCCCTAATGGCCGCCAAGACAGACCTATTTACCCTTTCGCTGGCATTGGCCTGCGGAGAATACAGGGCTGTTAAATTATGGTGAACTCCATATGAATCGAGGAATTCCCTAAATAAATTAGATTTAAACTGTACACCATTGTCGGTTGTTATGTTCTCAGGTACACCGAAGATATGAAAAATACGTTTCTGTAAGAACTCAATAATACGATTTGTGGTAAATTTTCGTATAGGTTCAAGGAAGTGAAATTTAGAAAGGTGACTCAAAACTATAATAATGCCTGTGTTTCCCGAGGAGGACCGTGGGTATGGGCCTAATAAGTCAAGGTATAACTTTTGAAAGACTCTAGCAGAAATTGGTTGTTGGCCCATAGGTGGTCTTTAGCATTTATTTGTGGATTTGGCTTGCTTGCATATTTCGCAAGAAGATACATATTCAGCAACTTGATTTGCCATTTTTGTCCAAAAATAAAAAGTTTTTAAACGTTTTATAGTTTTACCTATACCGCCGTGAGCGCATAAAGGATGATCATGGGCCCTTTTTATCAACTCCATTGTGAGACCAGGTGGTACCCATAACTTCCAGGACATCTCTTCCTGCAATCGCTCCCCTGTGGCATGCTCACACCGCTTATATATCAAACCATCAACAAGCTTAAAATCTGGAAAATATTTTATTTTCTCAGTAAACTTTTGAACTAATTTAAGATATTCCGGTGATTTGAATTCAGCTGAGTGTAAATCTATTTCCACAGAATCTTCAATTTCATTAATAAAAACACAGTCTATTTCCTCATTGTTTTCGGAATACATTCTTGATAATGTATCCGGTACTACATTCTGGCTTCCTTTCCGATGACGAATGCTAAAATTAAAACCTTGCAATTTCAAAGCCCATCGTGCAAGTCGTCCGTTCAAGTCTGTCTGATTCATGAGCCATTTAAGAGAAGCATGGTCAGTTATGATCTCGAACTCATGTCCATCTACATACGCTCTAAACTTTTTAACAGCCAAAACAGCTGCAAGACATTCCTGTTCAGAAACTGAGTAATTCCTTTGAGCTGAAGTAAGTTTATGGCTCATGAATGCTACTGGAAGTTCGTCATTGTCATCATTTCTCTGGACGAGAACTGCCCCAATACCGTATTTGCTTGCATCACATTGTATTGAAAAAGGACGTGAAAAGTCGGGATTATGTAAAACGGGAGCGGAACAGAGAGATTCTTTAAGTTTTTCAAAAGAAGCTTTAGCTTCATCGGACCAAATGAATTTTTTATTTTTTTGTAGCATGTCTGTGAGAGGAGTTGTCACAGTTGCAAAATTGCGGACGAAGCGACGATACCACCCACAAATACCTAGGAATATTCTTAACTGGCGGACTGAAGTTGGTAATGGAAAATCACGGATAGCCTGTACTTTGTCCGGGTCGGTTTTAATTGTACCATATCCTACAATATGTCCTAAATACTTGACATGCTTGAGAGCGAATTTACTCTTTTCTATATTAAGAGTTAAGTTTGCCTTTCTCATACAAAGAGCAGCCTCATGAAGTAATAAAACATGTTGGTCGAAGGTTTCAGTAATAAGGAGAAGATCGTCCAAATATATAAAAACTTTGGTTCGCAAATACGCAGGTATTACCTTGTCCATAAGCCTGGACATCGTTTGGGGAGCGTTACATAACCCAAATGGCATAGTTACAAACTGGTATAAGGGACGCCCTGGCACGGTGAAAGCTGTCTTCTCCTTTGACGTTTCATCCAATGGAATCTGCCAGAAGGCATCCTTAAGGTCAAGACTCGATATAAATCTGGCCTTAGGAAGCCTACTTAAGATTCCATCGATCAAAGGTAAAGGATAAGCATCCTTCACCGAGACACTGTTTAATTTTCTGGCATCTAAACACAATCTCACCTTACCCGGTTTGCGCACTAATGCCACTGGAGACGACCACGGGCTTTGGGACTCTTCTATGACCCCTAGCTGAAGCATTCGATCTATTTCCGTGAACAATAATTGTTCAATCGCAGGTGAAACTGCGAAATGTCTTTGTTTAATAGGTTTATTACATGCCGTATCAATTACGTGCGTTACCAACGAAGTTTTTCTTAGCCCTTCCTTCGCATATGAAGGAAATGAATTAATTGCGACATTTAACTCAGCTCTCTGATCGCTATCTAAAACATGAAAATTTTCATCGGTTTCGATTTCACCTACAGTTTTATCCACAGCCTGAAATAGGGTGTCTGAAAACAAATCTTTGGCTAAGCCAAAAGTTCTGACAAAATCAGCACCTAAATATAAATTTTGAGTCAGGTTCAGTATTATAAGAAAATTTATTGGTTTAGATTCACCCCTAAAAGTAACTACAGTATTTACACTACCTAATGTAGGGTGACTAGAACCATCAGCCGTTCTTAAATCAACTTGAAATTTTTCATATGGGCGTTTAATTTCTAAAAACTTTTTAGCATATTCAGAAGAAAAACACGATACTGTAGCACCAGTATCGATCATGCCTACTACATTCTCATCAAAAATCTTAACTGTGGTAAATGGTCTTATATCGTTGTCCTTTATATTCGACACAACCGCTGAACAAAAATATTTTCGCCTTGCAAGGAGTTTTTTCCAAAATGTCCTAAGTCTTTTTGTACTTCTTTTACTTCTTCTTTTAATATTCGATGCAACTATTTCCTCACAAAAAATTCTACTTTTAGCTTCTTGATATTCTTTTAATCTAATATGGTATGGCTTGAAGTATTTCGATATCTTATTATAATCATTTGTACTGGTATAAATTTTACTATCTGTTTGACATCCGGTTGACTTTAACTTTGTGTCGATTTCGACTGAAAATTCGAAAATTTCTATCAATTCACCATCACCTATGGGGTGTTGTAAACGATCGGATATTTGTAAAACAGCATCATAAAATACATCGAATTTTTCGCCATGCCGCTGCTTTCTACTTCTTATTTGTTCCTTTAAATCAAAATCTGTCCTTCTATCACGAAATTGATTTCTGAGCTCGTTACAAAGAATTGTCCAATCTAACCTATTAGTATTTCTGTGAAAGCGCCAAAACCAGTCGATGGCTTTTCCACAGAACAACAAATGAATATGCCTGCATAGTAGGTCAAAATCTCCACGTAGACTTTGAATTGTAAGAGCTTGAACTCTATAAATAAAATTGTCAACTGATACACCCTCCTCTTCTTGTCCGCTAAATTTCAAATGCCACCCCGAAATAATTGAAGATACTTTATCAGCTGCCAATTCGAAATTCTGATTTCCAATTGGGTTGCCAAAACTTGGCCTGTCAGTTAAAGATCGGCGAGAATTAGAGAAATGCATGTTTCCTAAATTTTCTCTAAAATTTCTATTCGGAATGGTTCGACTTAAATTAGCCCTGTTACCTCTATAATTAAAATTGGAATTTCCAGTATTGGTGTATGAATTTTCGACATTCAATATATTTGAATTCATATTTAAAGAGGCTAGTTGACTCCTTACCGCTTCGTTAATTAAAAATTGTAATGTGCTATCGTTTACATTATTAGAATCATAATTATGTGCTAATTTTTGGGAGTTCGCCTGAGAAACATTAACCGAGTTGTCACTAATTTCTCTTTCAAGAAACCGATTACATACTGAAGTCTTAGATACATCAGTATCAGTTACATAACGTGTAGTGTTACTCCTAGTTGAAACTTTAGGTACTGCACCCCTATCATTAACATTACCACTTTAGGAGACTGGGTTGGAAACAACCTGGCGTTCCCCATCTAAAATATTATATGGCTTTAGTTTAGTCTGTCTACATGCCTTACTACAAACTGGACATGCTTGAGTTTCCTTTAAAACTTCAACTACACAGTCTTTGTGAAAAATATGGTTGCACGGGGTAGAAACAACAATGTCATCTATTTCATAATCTTTGCCACATATAGTGCATCGACGCTTGTAAGAATTTTGAACAGATGAAGGTAAATTTTCATTACTATGTACTAAAGACATTTTATTTTTTTTTTAATAAAAATTATTAACAATATTGACTTGGTAAAACTTTTAGTTAGGGGTTTGGTAGATTGTGTGTAAATAAAACTATAGGTTTTTAAAAAAATTGTGTTTCGGCCCTAACAAATAAAATAGATAAATATTATAGCCAATCTTGAATATAAACATGGACAATTGATGTTTTATACGTACATTAACAAAACAATTGTAATTCCAATGCATTTACAAACAAAACGACAATAAAATTATTCTATTCAATATAATTTAGCCTAGAATTCGACTGGCTTAATTAATTTGGGAAACAGAAAGGAATAAAAAAACTTAAAAATTGTTTCGGATTGAAAAGATTTTTATAAAATCAAAATTCAATAATTCCTAAAACATATCTTAAAGTATTTTATTCTTGGCCTGAAACCAAAAAAAAAACGAAAACAGTGCAAACTAATTAATCAATCCAATTCTTTAAGGTATATAAGTACTTTAGAACTACGATGTCAATAAATAGAGACACCCCAAACAAAATATTTATCATACAACTTTTTAACTCATCTCTTTTCGAATATATTTTCATTGAATTGGGGGCCCCACGTTGGGCGCCATTTTCTGTAATGGACGGTTCTGACGTTTAAATGCTGGATGAATTTACAAAGTGATTGTTATGAAAATTATGCAAAAATTGTGTTCTCGATTCTTTTACAGTTTTCCCGATCTGAATTTAGCTATTAAAAGCTTAACTCAAGCGTTACCTTCCTCGCTAAACGGGTAAATATAAAAAAACACAAATTTTTGGTACAATAAATAGAATCCAGCCCACAAACAAGGTGATCGCGCCGGGAACATTACGCACGTTCTTGCAGACTAGCTAGTTCGGTAGTGGAGGGCAGGGATCTTGTTCTGGCATTTGACCATGTACCAGATTACAAAAAAAACATAACGTGCGATTAAATTGCCCTAATTATTCTTGGCTAATATACCTTCACAATATTTATAGACCCTTTATAAATGATAGCCTAGATGTACTCACTATGGCCTCATGACCCACCCATCCTTGGTTTTTCAGTGGCAAAAAAAATTATTTAGAAAAACCCCTTACACACTTTCAATCTACCCAAAGACCTTAAAAGTTTTACATAGAAAAAATCTTTACTTCATGTTTAAGTAAGTTCTAATTTATTCATAACATATCTTAACAAAATTCATCTTGTCAGTCGAAATAAAGAAAACAAAATTCAATAAAGGGTTAATTCCATATTTATACTAATAATAAGCGCAAAAAAAAATATATATATAAATATTTGAATGTATGTTTGTTAGAGTAATTTAAAATATCAATAATAATAAAAATAATAAGTTCAAAATTATCAGCAGAGATTTATGTTTCATTTCTCTTTTGAGTTAAAAAAAAAGAAACAAGAACTGAGAGCATAATAGTATAAGAGTTTTAATTCTACATCGCACTTAAATCTCTGATGATAATTAAATTAGTTTAAGGTAATATTTAAATAAAATTAAATTTATGAATGAAAGGAACAAAACAAACTTACAACATCTTTTATTTTTATGTCCAACGCTGCATGAAGGCCTTCTGCAAATTCATTGATGACAATCGCTGATTGATCTGTTGGTTTTGTTACTATTTGTTTTAGTAAAATTAATTTAGGGTTAGCAGTAGCAGTATTATATATTTAAAAATGGGAACAAAAATAAAATTTTGATAATGGGGTTAATTCATGCTTACAACTAGGATATCAGTAAGATTAGGTGCAATAAATGGAGTTTTCAGGAATAATTGTTTAAATTTGTAAATTGTTATGACATTTCACGAATTATATGTATTTGATAAATTAGTTAATTAGTTTAACGGGATATTAAGTTTTCATAAATTTGGGAGTTAATTTAATAAATGTTGTTACTATTTGATTAGGATTTAAATCGTAAGTTATATTAAATTAAGCTTGACTTCAAGTTAAGAATCAATGAAATTTAGGCAGTTAAAATTATAGTTAATGATTTTGAGGATTTTAGATATTTCTTAGTAGTGGGATTTTATTTTGTTAGTAGGTATTAAGTTTCATATTAGAATTTGGTTTTCAGCCTTGTCCATGGTTTAAAGAATTGACATATATTTAAGGTGGCCAAGATTTAAGCTGTCAGCTCTTTCCAAACGTTGTAGAAAATTCCTTGCAATTATGGTCTTCCGAGTTATGTAAGGCAACACGTGTGACCTTAGCCGGAACAAAGGTCAAAAGGTTAACTCGGAAGACTTTATAGCACTATTGGGTAAATAAAACTTGAAGAAGAACACGATTCCTATTAAATTTAAAAATAGTTACTTAAAAGTTAAATAGAAAAATGCACATTTCATCGCTTATTACCTTATTTAAATGCAATGTGGCCTGAATAAAAAAAAAACGTGCTTTCTCGAGAAGCAATCCCTTGATATATTCAGATTTTTTTTTTTATTTTAAGTTTCGCAAATGTTAAATTATTCTATTGAGAATTATATTACGTTATAATATTAATTGTTTAACTTATGACAAGAAAACTAATTTACCTTTTAAATTCTAGTTTTAATATTAAAACTATAATTTAAGAATATTATTTTTCTATTAAAATTAGACTGAACTATCGTTATTGCAACCACGTTTTACTTTTTTTTTTTATTTATTTTTTTTTTTTTTTTTATTTATTATAATACTGATTTCACTTGAATGTAAATAGTTAACTCCGCTGCCAAAATGGAAAAGAATTATATTTTCTAGATTATTACGCATTACACCTCCGTACAGTTTTTTTTCTTCTTAGACTCCGAACTTCTGATTCAAAAGCTTTAAATGTTTTATACAAATTTACAACTCTCTCCACATATATTCTTTTTATTTTATCAAGGTAATCACGAGAGATATGCTTGTACTGTTAATACAGTATCGACAGATCAGTAGAACACTTACATGAGTAAGTAAGGTAGAGCTTTTAAGACATAGGAGAAGGTAAAGTACTCGTATTGAGTTGATCTACTACTTCAATTTTACCATTGATGGTACTATTAGTTTAAGGGAAGGTTGTTTGAATAAAAAGGACATATCTATTCATTAATTATAAAATTATTAATGTTTAAATCAATTATTATAGTAAAATAGTATTTTTCAGTAAAAGAAGATAATAAAGGGTGGTTAAATTGTAAGGGCCGATGTTGAATGTGAACCACACCTAAACGCCAAGTTTTTTTTCGAATTTTATTTGACATTTCTCTATTTCAGACTTATTCAATTTGAACCATGGAGATACACAATCCAACAACGTGTTAACGTTATCCAGAGTTATTATGAAAATGGGCGTTCAAATCAAAATGCATATCGTGCACTTCGTGATTTGTTTGGTCAATTTGATCGTCCAAATGTGCGTACAATCGCAAAAATCGTGGAAAAATTCGAGCAAACCGGGTCTGTAGAAAATGTGAGAACACCAGTGCATGCTCGTACAGCTCGTACTGCAGGAAATATTGCTGCTGTTCGCGATAGTGTGGTTGAAGAGCCGTCCACCTCAACTCGTCGTCGTGCCCAACAATTGCACCTCTCACGCTCGTCGTTGATGAACATTATGCATAAAGACTTGCATTTACACGCTTACAAGGTGCAATTGGCTCAAGAACTTAAGCCTCTTGACCATTCCAAACGTCGTGAATGGGCAGAATGGTGGCAAGAAATGGCAACAGTGGATGATCAATTTTCGAAGAAAATCATCTTCAGTGATGAGGCACATTTTCACCTCAGTGGATCCGTCAATAAGCAGAATTGCCGCATTCAGGCCACTGATAATCCAAGAGTGATTGTCGAAAAACCAATGCACCCTCAAAGAGTGACTGTTTGGTGCGGTTTATGGGCTGGCGGCATCATCGGGCCGTATTTTTTCCAAAATGAGGCCGGTCAGGCAGTTACTGTGAATGGTGTTCGCTATCGTGAGATGATAACGAACTTTTTATGGCCCGAATTGGAAGATATGGATGTGGACGATATGTGGTTTCAGCAGGACGGAGCCACTTGCCACACAGCTAACGAAACAATGGCTCTTTTGCGCAACAAATTCAATGGCCGTGTTATCTCACGTAATGGCGATGTCAATTGGCCGCCAAGATCATGTGATTTGACACCGTTGGACTTTTTTCTTTGGGGTTATTTGAAAGAAAAGGTGTACGTCGATAAGCCAGCAACAATTCAAGAGCTAAAGGATGAGATAATTCGGCACATAAACGGCATAGAACCTCCATTATGCCTCAGGGTCATCGAAAATTTGGACCATCGGATGGAGGTGTGCCGCCGTGGTCGCGGCGCCCATTTGGCCGATATTTTGTTCCATACATAATTGAGTAATACCAATATATCATAATAAAATAAAATTATTGAAATTTAACCACCCTTTATAACAAAAAAATTATTTTAACATTAACCCTGTCACTTCTTTTTCAACAATATAATAATTCTCTAGCTATCGAGAAAAAAAATATCTTTTCTTCGTCATTACACAATCTTCCACCTAATGAACGTGCTCAGGAGTGAAAAAAGGTTTTTTCTATCGTCAGGAGGAATTTAATGAACGCTACACTAGGACAACAGCGCTACTACAACTTACGGCGACGAGCGTGGAAACCAAAATTAGGGGACCTAGTATTGGTCCGGCAACATCCCTTATCGAATGCACAGGGGAATTTTGCAGCCTCACTCGCACCAAAGTTCGGGGGTCCCTACCGAGTACGTGATTTCATATCACTAGTGATAGTTCAGCTAGAAGAATAGAGAGCGTAGACGGGCCCATATTAGTGAACTGAATCCTTATATTGGGTAACCACTTATTTACTAGTTACCAGGTAGATGTATTGGAATAAAATAACCAACCATCATAAATTAGAGAATCACCCTTGGTGACAACAGCACAACTCAGTAGAGGAGGGAGGCAATGTGACGACCAAAAGTCTGCAGCTATCGTTTTTGGCCCACATCAAATATATTTATCATTGTGTTATTTTTCTTACACGAAGTGTACCTATTATTTTACTCCATTATTATTCGTATTGCATGAAATGTAATTATTATTTTCGTATTATTATTACTTATCTTGCCCACATAAAATGAAGTTATCATATATTTTTTACTATTACTATTTTTATTGTTATTATTCTTATTGTCAGTTTTATTTTGTTCAAATGAAATTTTGTTTCTTTACTAAACTTGAAATGTACAATTATTTTGAAATATGAAACTATTCCTTGTTAATTATATTTATATACATATTGTATGGTTCCATCTGGTTAACGTTATTAATTCAAATTTAAAAATAAGATAATGCCATCTGTGACCGAGTAGGAAACGACGGCAAAATGTATACGTAAGCTAAGAAATATGAGACAATTGAAACAGCTGTGATCGAGCCACGTACGCATGTGTGTATGAGTTGCGGGTACGAAGACTGCTATAAAAGCAGAGTGGTTGATCACAAGCAGTCAGTCAGCTTACCGCCGCCGACTAGGTAAGAACTTATTTAATTGCTTGAGAGTAATACTCCTTCAATTAAATAAAGTTAGCAAAGAGACTTTGGGTCATACTCGTTCTCCTAGCATTTCCTTAAAGTGGTTTAAGAGTCCTCCGCATCTGATTGCCTGGGGGATACCCCGTCAGAGCGATGGTCTCTAGGTACGTGGAAGATTCAAGGGTTATACTCGGTCTTCCATCGCCACCCAGTTATCTTGTACACTCCGGTCGCACGGCTGTTAAGTGTTGTATTTGTATTGTACGAATTAATCTTGTATTGTTAAATAAAGTACGGTTTAACGTGTATTGTTCAATAAAGTAGGGTTTGTAACGTTTCACGAATACCTGTGTTTTCTTTTGGAAGAAAATGAACCCTGGGACCGAGAACCTACCGCAGCAACCAGTGGAGAATCACGTCGTTACATACTAAACAAGCGTTAAATTAAAATATATTGAGTCTATGAGTTTGTTTTTTTATTTGAGCGGCGTATCATATACATGCATTAATGTGTATGTGTATGCGTAGAACTAAACACATTACAAATAAAATCCACCACTTGTTTTGAAGGGTATAAAATACAACAAAAAAAAAAAAAACACATTACTAACACTGTATTGCCATAGCCACTGTATGATCGAAGAAACCAAAATTGAATTGGTTTGTATAGTATGTTTATGTCGTTTTGGTAATACAGTGTCGGTATGGTAATGTCACGTCTAATTGGAGCTTTAAAGGAAAAAACTTGTGGCAGTCGTGGTTTTTTACTCATATCTCAGCCCTTTCTGGACTGATCTTGCTGAAATTCAATGGCAAACAATTCCGGACCATATGTGTCGTAAATGTATAATAACCTGGCCCCCATCATATATGGGGTATTCGGAAAACACATTTCAACGGACAGACGGACATCGTTAAATCAACTTCACTCCTCATAAGAACCCAGAATATATGTAAGGTACTGAATGGGTTAAGTTCCCGTTACTTAATATTCACCATACCTACATTTGAGAACAATAAGATAAAAGCAGCTAAAGGGAGGCAGTTATTAAAGAAGTAGTCAAAGTTGTGAACGGTCGAGAAGTTGTTTTTAAAAGTTGCCTAACCATTTGTAAAGTTGTTTAATTATCGTTGATTAAGTTGTTTAACAAAGTTTATAACTAAAGTCGTTGAAGATCGGTGGGAATCTGTTACTTAATGATTTTTATGTTAATTTTCTAAAATTATTTTATACTCATCTAAATTACAACTAAACTTAAAATATTCCTAAATGGAAAAGCTATATATTAATATTATTAAATAAATTTATGAAATCCAAGATTTCCGTGTTTAATTAATGACCAATCTTACATACGGGGGCTCCACCGGTGCTCTTTTTTTAATTATCCAAGCAAAAACCAAACACAAAAAGAATAAAATAAGTCAAAGGCAAATAGAGGTCATTTATAAATTAACTAGTGTTTAAAATAAATAAAAAAGTACAATATAAAGTGGAGATTCCAATAAACAAAACTGCATTTATGTAAAGGATTAGCGGATTTTAAGCAAAACCAAAATTGTTTATTTATGTATTATACCAGAGCAAAAACAAAGAAAAAGAAGCAAGCTCTTGCGATCGTGAGAAGTGTAATAGTGTAGAAAGTTTTACAAGCGAGAGCGACTGTGGTGAAAATAAAAAACTAGAAATTGCAGACGAACAAGTAAATTTACAAAGTGATAAAGAAATCATACAAGGTATTATAATTGGTAATATAGCGAACAATAACGGAGAAAACGAAAATAAAAATAGATTTGTGAATAAAAGTTGTACAATGAATAAAACTGTAGAAAACGATAGTGACTTAAAAAAACTTAATAAAGTTGTATAAACTAGCACAAAGTGTGTAAAACATTATTATTATTACTATTGTCATTTTTATTAATCTTACAACTTCATACCAGTTATTAATTGTATAACGTTGAATTTGAAATTATAACTGTCATTTAATTGAATTTCCCAATTGCTAACGAGCTAGTTTTAAAGCCATTGTATTGTAATAATAACTAATGTTATTGAGCGGATAAACTAACATTTATAATTGTCAGTTTTTACCGCCTAATACGATAGCCATTTTTTTATACTCAACCTTTGTGGTTGGTCATTATTGCATTTTATACTTACTTACTTTTCAAGTGCCAAGGAGCCAACCTCTAAATTTAATCACCTTTCATCATATCTTTTAAATTTAGTTTTAACCACAATTTGTTTAATAAACTTAAAACTTTGAATTTAAATCTAATCGGCTAAATCTATTTATTTCTGGAACTACTGAGTCTACAGTCCCTGCATCTTCCGTGGTTTCATAGTGATACCTCTTGGAGCAGATCAACCTGGTCAACCCTCATTATCATCCTGTCTGTTATCCCACACGCAAGTATAAAATACAGTCCACCCCCCTTTGTTCTTGGTCACCCTACCAATCTCCTAATTTAACTTCTCAAGTTTCATTATTTATCTTATACATTCCCTTAACCTCAACATTACCTTTTCTAAGTCAAAGGGAGATTACTCTCATCCATCTACAAATATACATCCGTACGCATATTTATACATGGTAGTTCTTTATTCATGGTCCTTCGCCGACGAAAGCTGGTCACCTTAGTAACACTAACTAACTAAACAGTAAGCAAGTAGATCGCGAGCCGTACAGAAGGAATTTATAAAATCGGGACAATGGTAAAAGCAAAAAACCAAAAGTGAGTGAGTAAACTAAAAAGCAAAAAAAAGTGAGAAAAATTACAATTTAAAAAGAAAAGTTTTGAAAAAATTAATAAAATACACATAATTTCAACAAAGAAAGTAAACATAAATCTGTTGGGTAAATTTAATAGTTAAAAAACAAAACAAAAAGGAAAACGAAAAAAAAAAGTTTTAAAAGCTTAGAAAAAAATAACCAAAAATACACCTTGGTCCAACATTATTTCCCCTTGGCGTCAAGGGCACCTATATATACGCACAAAATTTTTAACATTTAATTTGTACGTAAGTCCCAAGTAGAAACATTTTTTCAAAAAAAAAAAAACAACAACAAATTCTTTGCAAAGATTTCAACTTTTTAAAAACCTAAAAGTGTTGCAAACAAAACAACAACAAAAAGAAATAGCGAATTAAGCCGTTATTTAGTCTCAGGTCATACATTTCATTTCAATAACCAGTTCAAGGTTAAAGCAAAAAAAAAGAAGAAAATCAAAATTAAAATTTAATAGTGAAGAAAAAAAACCAAGAAGTTAAAGAAACGAGTGTAAAAGAAAGCACAAGATTGTGCAAGTATCGTAAACAAAGAGAACATTTTGGATACGCTCTTCATAGCAGTTTAAATGTGAGTATATCGTGTTAATTTTTCTTTCATACAACACACAACTCTTAATCACATTCCACCCCTATTTTTATTCATTGTAACACATCTCACATTGTCGCTTTAATAAAAACAACACATCTCTTTAACACATTCCACAGTGTCTCTTTTATAAAAACAACACATCTCTTTAACACATTCCACATTGTCTCTTTTATAAAAACAACACACATTTCTTTAACATTAACATTTTTAATGCACACAATATACATACAGTGAATCACAATCAAAATGGCCCACCCTCAGAAATAAATTTATTTTTAATATTTCTCATGTTAAATAAAAAATTTTTAATTAAAACCCATATACTTTAAAATATTGTACATTTAGTGTTAACATAATGTATATCAATTTAAAATATGTATAACAACAACATAATTGCAAAAGGTTAAAGAGAAGAGTTAAATTTTTTATCTCACAGTGAAAATGGTCCACCTAAATAAACTCTGTTATATAACGGTTTATTTCAAAGTAAAACAACTCAAAATAACTTCTTTTTAAATTTTCTGTGTTGTTTTCTGTCGACATTGATATTACTCCATCATAAATAAACGTGTTCTTCTATAAGATGGGTCGTCATAAAACAGTTGAAGTGAGAAAATTAATAATTGACCACTATAAAGATGGAAAAAGCCAGAGGATGATTGCGGAAATTGTTAAAAAACCACGTGGAACTGTAAAAACCATTATTAAGAGGATTAATGAAGAAAAACGGATAACTAATAAACAAAAAATCAGCCCCAAAAAAATGTTTTCTGAGAGAGAGGAACGCTGGATAATCCAACAGACCAAAAATAATCCAAGGTTAAGTGCGCCAAAGTTAAGAGACATGGTAAAGGAACATTTTCATATTAGCTGTAATGCAGAAACTGTGCACAGAGTGCACAGTTCGCCCACAACTATGTAATGAAAGATTTTTCCTTCTGGGAAAATGTTTTATTTGTAGATGAGTCAAAATTTTATATTTTTGGCTAAGACGGTAGGGTAAATGTATGGAGAAAGCCCAACGGCCTACAGTTATGCATGGTAGTGGTCACGTTATGGTATGGGGTGCGTGTTAGGCGGCAGGTGTTGGAAATCTGCATTTTGTGGAGGGGAACATGGACAAAATCCAATATTTATCCATTTTAAGAAATAATCTTAAGCAGAGTGCAGAAAAACTAGGTATTAAAGACACCTTTCACTTTTACCAAGATAACGACCCCAAACATACCGCATTCATAGTAAAGAATTGGTTGTTGTATAACTGCCCAAGGGTCATTAAAACTCCTCCACACCAGATTTAAATATAATCGAAAATTTGTGGCATAAGCTAGAAATTGAAGTGCGGAAACATAATATTTCTAATGTGAATGACCTTTAAGCGGCTTTAGAGGAGGAATGGACAAATATCTCTCCAAATTTTACAAAAAAAACTTGTGGAATCCATATCTAGACGTCTTAAATCTGTTATCGCCCAAAAAGGATTTCCTACAAAATACTAGGACATGAAAAAACCAATTTTTTTTTAATAAAATTATGTGCTGGTCCATTTTTACTGTGAGGTGATATTTTATATTTTATTGTTTTTATCGATTAATTTTAATTTTTAAATTACTGAATTTTCAATACGTTTAGTTCCTTACATTTAGTGCCAAATAAACTTTATTTTAAACAAAAATTTTTAATGAAATATCTTTTTTTTAAGCAAATATTAGGCAGGTTTTCAATGATTTCTTTGTGGGCCAATTTGGCTGTGGTTCACTGTACACCTTAACATAAATACAAGCATCAGTTCACATATTCAAACACACGTTTTCTTTTATTTAAAACACAGTGGGATAATTATATTCAAAATTTCAACAAAACTCATTTAATGAAAAATAATACAAAATTAACATTTATATTAAATAAATAATATTCCGCCCTATCAACGGAAAATAGTAAGCAAAATTATCCAATTTATTAATTTTGAATTTGAATTGAAGACTATAACATTGGATCAATTCAATTCAAAGGAAATATTGTAGCTTATAAACAAACAAACATACAAAAATCATTTTACATTGAAAACCGATAGAACAGGGGGTACGGATACAAAAAATACACATCAAAAATTTGGTTACCTTAAATCAAATGTTTTCTAAAATAAGCTTAACTCGAAATAAACATCTATTTGGAAAAAATTTTAAACAACCAAAAATATTACAATAAAATCATTTAAAGTAATTTGTATTAACTTAGAATTGTGTTTTGCGTGGGTACAAACACACCGAAAATCTGACAAAAATCTCCTTTTTTCCATTCGGCGTAAATTAAGTTTCTAAAGTTAAAATAAACGAAGGCAAATCCTGAGTAAAGCTTACTGACAACCATAAAAACAAGTAAAAAAAAAAATTTAACAACAAAGCTTTTAAAGCAAACATTCAGTTTGAAAATAAAAATTTATTTATTTATAATAATTAGTATTGTGGTTATTTTGTTGAACTATTTATGGTTTTTAATCCAAATTTTTAATATTTTTAATTAGGCTTAAGTTCATGAAATTTAATTTTTATTAAATTATTTTTATGAAGAAAGGAATTTTAAAACATGAAATTCAATTAAAATTGTTATTGATAATCTTTCATTCTTGACGTGGCTCGGGCTCGAACCCTGGCCGGCAGGTTACCATGACATGTTTCGATCGCAACCACTCGATCTCCTCAGATGGATTTGCCGTCTTACACTCGCAGCCATCGACGACTGCTGACGTCACTAGTCAAACATCAATCCTTAAACCAAATTGTATTTTAACATTTGGTAGATCGAAATTTGCTTTCCTTAATGATTATCCATTTTAATTGATTTTACATGTTTTTTCCTTTACTTCTGTTTTTTCGTACTTTCGTCAAGAATTTTTCTTGAAGTCCAAGTACATTTTTTTGTTTTTTCACTTTGTCTTTCTCTTTTCTGTTGACCTTTTTCAGCACAACTTGAAGGACAAATGTACACATAGAGCTCGTTCCTAAGCTTTAACAATAATTAGTATTGTGGTTATTTTGTTGAACTATTTATGGTTTTTAATCCAAATTTTTAATATTTTTAATTAGGCTTAAGTTCATGAAATTTAATTTTTATTAAATTATTTTTATGAAGAAAGGAATTTTACAACATGAAATTCCATTAAAATTGTTATTGATAATCTTTCATTCTTGACGTGGCTCGGGCTCGAACCCTGGCCGGCAGGTTACCATGACATGTTTCGATCGCAACCACTCGATCTCCTCAGATGGATTTGCCGTCTTACACTCGCAGCCATCGACGACTGCTGACGTCACTAGTCAAACATCAATCCTTAAACCAAATTGTATTTTAACATTTGGTAGATCGAAATTTGCTTTCCTGAATGATTATCCATTTTAATTGATTTTACATGTTTTTTCCTTTACTTCTGTTTTTTCGTACTTTCGTCAAGAATTTTTCTTGAAGTCCAAGTACATTTTTTTTGTTTTTTCACTTTGTCTTTCTCTTTTCTGTTGACCTTTTTCAGCACAACTTGAAGGACAAATGTACACATAGAGCTCGTGCCTTAGCTTTAACAATAATTAGTATTGTGGTTATTTTGTTGAACTATTTATGGTTTTTAATCCAAATTTTTAATATTTTTAATTAGGCTTAAGTTCATGAAATTTAATTTTTATTAAATTATTTTTATGAAGAAAGGAATTTTACAACATGAAATTCAATTAAAATTGTTATTGATAATCTTTCATTCTTGACGTGGCTCGGGCTCGAACCCTGGCCGGCAGGTTACCATGACATGTTTCGATCGCAACCACTCGATCTCCTCAGATTATTTATATTTTTACAAATAGGTACCTAACAGATTTAAACTCAAGCGCTTAATTATAAACAATCTTTATAACAAAACTAATGAAAACTCAGTTCTTTTATTATTGATCACAAGTTGCAAGGAATTAAAATTCCAAATAATTTTTAATTTCGCTCTAATATATTTCAAATCTAAATAACAAGACTTTAGCAAATCAAAATTCTGAACCTGGCTTTGGGAATTTAAATTCCAGCCAGTTACACACGTACTATTCAATTTAATCATCAGAGCTTAATAATTCCAAGCCATTTTTGAAAAATTTATTCTACAACGCTAAATATTTTCTTTTCATCCATAAAAGAAAATATTAAAGATTTCCAATCTTTATTTTTTCAAAACGCTACATATTTTCTTTTCATCCATAAAAGAAAATATTAAAGATTTCCAATCTTTATTTTTTCAAAACTCTAATTATTTTTCTTTTCATCCATAAAAGAAAATATTAAAGATTTCCAATCTTTATTTTTCAAAACGCTAAATATTTTCTTTTTATCCATAAAAGAAAATATTAAAGATTTCCAATCTTTATTTTTCAAAACGCTAAATATTTTCTTTTCATCCATAAAAGAAAATATTAAAGATTTCCAATCTTTATTTTTCAAAACGCTAAATATTTTCTTTTCATCCATAAAAGAAAATATTAAAGATTTCCAATCTTTATTTTTCAAAACGCTAAATATTTTCTTTTCATCCATAAAGGAAAATATCGTTAGCTAAAATGCAAAAAGACGTAACTAACAAAAATGTAATTTTACAGGAGAAGCAAAAAACTTTGTAAAGTGAAAACTATAAACATGTCAGAAAAACATGCATTGATAAGTCGTCCATGGAATTCTTCAACCAATTTTCAAAGAAAACCATTTCATTATATTTTCTTAGAAAAAAATGTGTTATTACGTCGTTTTGCATACATCAAACAAAAAAACTTGTAGTTACGTTCCTTTGTTTTTTGTTAATAAAACCGCAATTTTGGATCGCAGAAGTGTAAAATTTTGTCAAGACATGTAGTTTTATAGCATTCACAATAATCAATCAAAAACTCGATTTTGAATTTTTTGTTAGTTACGTCTTTTTGCATTTTAGCTAACGATATTAAAGATTTCCAATCTTTATTTTTCAAATCGCTAAATATTTTCTTTTCATCCATAAAGGAAAATATTAAAGATTTCCCATCTTTATTTTTTCAAAACGGTAATTATTCTCTTTTCATCCATAAAAGAAAATATTAAAGATTTCCAATCTTTATTGTTTCAAAACGCTAATTATTTTCTTTTCATCCATAAAAGAAAATATTAAAGATTTCCAATCTTTAGTTTTACAAAGCGCAAATAATTTTCTTTTCATCCATAAAAGAAAATATAAAAGATTTTCAATCTTTATTTTTTTCAAACCGCTAATTAGTTTCTTTTCATCAATAAAAGAAAATATTACAAATTCTCCATCTATACCAGTTGGAAAACGCCAAGATTTTCGTTGAATACATAAAAGGAAATAAAAGAGATTTTCCATCTACAATTTTGATAACTTTGCTACATAAAAATCTATTATACATTCGTATAAACGAATCTTTCCGCTGCAAACAGCATAACACTCCACATTTCAACCTAGAAAATACAACCAAAACGTACCTGTTTAAAAGAAAAAAAAAATGTCCTTAAAACCATTACAAATACGTTTGTAGCTTATTCAAAAGACGGAACTATTCATATTAATTGGAAATAGCATTCAAATTTGGAAAAACTTTTAAATATTTTCAACCCTTGAATTTCCCTTGTACAAACTTCAATTTCTATCCCCAAAATGGCTTCACCACAAGAAAGATTTGCTTTCGATTCAAAAAATTTAATATCATTTTGCAATAGAAGCGAGGCACAAGATTCTTCAGCCCAATCCGAGGCTCTTTTAGACCTCAAGATGAAAGATCTTGACGGTCGCTCGTACTAGTACCAATTCCATGATTCCCAATATTCCAGAAGAAACATTTAATACATGCCTTAAACTACCTCCATGCGATACTCAAACTTTTTCGGGAAGTTATGAGGAATGGCCTGCTTTTCGTGACATGTTCACAGCGGTCTATATCAATCACCCAAGATTGACATTCGCGGAAAAACTTTATCATCTTAGCTTATCCATGTTGCATTCGTTCGGAGTAGCATCGGAGGGTTGGGATCCCATATTGGTTAATTTAGTTTACTCAAAACTACCTCATGACACCCTTGCTCAATGGGAACAGTCTCTAAACGCATGTAGAAACTTACCAACATGGGAACAACTAAGCAATTTCCTTCTCAGGAGATGCGAAGTAGTAGAACGCATTTCTACAATAAAATTAACAGAAACGTCATTTTCAAAAGAATCCAAACCCCCACCCCGAATTCAAGCTTATGCTTCGCAAGAAAAACTTAACATAAGCTGTAAAATTTGCAATGAGAATCACAGTTTAAGAGCATGTCCCAAATTCCGCGAATTTTCAATACAAGAACGAGTCGATTTCGTTTTCAAAAACCAATTTTGCAATAATTGCCTTTCCATGGCTCATACTAAAGCTAATTGCAAAAGCAAAAACACATGTCTAAATTGTGGGAAGTCACATCATACTCTGCTTCACATGAGTCCAAACAAGATCGTTAAGAAAAACGGTAATCACACTTTCAATAATAATAATCACATTCTCCAGAATCAAAATTCTAACACTCAAACTCAAACCCCAAAATCTCAAGAATTGTCAATACAACCGTCTATATCAAAGGCGGCAAACGCGCACACGTATTCTAACTATGCAGCAAGTCATACTAATATTCTACTAAGAACAGCCCTCGTTCAAATCGAAAGTAGGGGAGAGTGTTTCACACTTCGTGCACTCATAGATCCAGGCTCAGAAAGAACTTTTCTTTCAGAACAAATTCGAGCAAGGTTAAATCTTCACTTTAGAAAGTCCAAAGTTGAAATTATCGGAGTTGGCGGTCGAAGCCAAACCGCTGATAAAGAGTGTGACATTACTCTTGTGTCCCAAAAACTAAATTTCCGGCTTCAAATATCAGCGATAGTACTTCCCAAAGTTACGAATAAAATACCGGCTACTTCTTTCCAGATTACCTCTACATCTGGACTTTCAGAAATTGAGCTCGCTGATCCCTATTTCAATATTTCATCTGCAATTGACCTCATTTTAGGTAATGACAGCGAACGCCATATAAATCTCGAAGGCATAAAACGAGACGTTTGTGGCTCTGCTTCAGCCTATAACACAATTTTCGGCTGGGTTCTTAGCGGACCTATCCCAACGCAGCCGATATTTTCATTTTCCTCTCACGTTACCCCTCCAGAACATTCAAATCTTGACAATCTACTACGACAATTTTGGGAACAGGAAGAAAACCCAACATCTCACCCGATTTCTTCCGAAGATCAATATTGTGAAGAATTTTATACGCAAACGACAAAACGTCCTTCGGACGGTCGTTATATGGTACGACTACCATTTAAAAAGGAATTTCCTGAGACAAAATATCTTGGTACATCCAGATTTATAGCTCTAAGCCAATACGTGCGAATGGAGCAAACTCTCGCAAAAAATCCCCAGCTCTATTCACAATACAACGAAGTGCTCAGAGAATATATAACACTTAATCATACGGAACCAACCACCTCAATAGAATATGTCTCAGAGAATAAGTGTAATTCCTTTTATCTTCCGCATCACGCAGTCGTGCGTCCAGATCATAAAACTACAAAGATTCGCGTAGTTTTGAACGCATCTCGCAATACAAAATCTGGTCTCTCTCTTAACGACATACTATATACAGGTCCCACTTTACAAGCAGACTTGGTCACCGTGATATTAAATTGGCGTTTTTACAGATATGTCTTTAGCGGAGACATTCAGAAAATGTATAGACAAATCCCCAAGATCCCCGCGACAGGCCCTATCAGAGGATTCTATTTCAAAAGTCCCTCCGGGAGGCTACCAAAGATTATCAGCTCAAAACCGTAACCTTTGGTATTAATTGCGCGCCCTTCTTGGCAATACGAACCCTGTTACAATTAGCCTATGATAATCAAAATATCTTCCCAGAAGCATCTAACATTTTACGTAAGGAAACTTATGTAGATAATATTCTTGCTGGAGGTCATTCTCTCGATAGTGCCGCAAAAGCTCAACAACAGCTGATTCGATCCCTCGGATCAGCAGGGTTTCTAGTAAAAAAAAGCATCTAATGACTCACGATTATTAGAATCTATTCCGCAAGAAGACTTGTATGATTCAGTCTTTCTTAAGTTCTACGATACAAGTGCCACTAAAACTCTAGGTATACGGTGGAATGCACTCACAGATTACTTCTCCTACTCCTTTGAACCTATCCCTGAGGTGACGAACGTCACTAAACGTAAAATATTATCTTCGGTTGCCAAATTATTTGATCCCGCCGGCTGGCTTTCCCCTGTAGTGATCAAAGGCTAAATATTAATACAACACCTTTGCCTTAAAAAAATCGATTGGAACGAACTCATTCGAGATATGCCCTACGTCGAAAAAATCCAGATTCCACGTTGGATACAATTCACTCCCGCTGACCAACTCCAAGTTCACGGATTCTGTGACGCCTCCAAAATGGCATACTGCGCAGCGATATATATTCGAATGCAAACCTCTTCTACCGTACTTTCTAACTTACTAGTTTCTAAAAGCAAAGTTGCTCCCCTAGCAGCTATCACACTACCCAGGTTAGAGTTATCAGGTGCCTTGCTATTGGCTAAGCTCACAGCTCATACGATAACTTCGTTAAATTTGCAAAATTACGAAATCATTCTCTGGTGTGATTCATCCATTGTGCTGGGATGGCTGTCAAAGCCTCCAGCAACATGGAGAGAAATCTATGTCTCTAATCGTGTCTCACAAATACATCAACTTCTACCGAATGCTAAATGGCGGCATGTACCCACACATGCTAATCCTGCTGATTTAGGGTCCAGAGGTTGTAGACCTCAAGACCTACTTAACAATAGTCTTTGGTGGCAGGGACCTGCGTGGCTTACCAACCCAGCCTCTGAATGGCCAAAATGCAATAATCTAACTAGTACCAAACTCAGCCGTATTTCATCTCTAAAACCATCTGCAAACACAAACTCTGATACCACATTATCATACCATTTACATATGGGTATCAATACAAGCCAAGCTTCTAACACTCCAATTGATATTCTTACCAATTTCTCGTCTTCCCCCAGAGCGTTACGGGTCTTGGCATATGTTTTTCGCTTTCCTTTGCTAATCCTAACTTTCAACTGCGCTACAACAATATCGATCTTAACCATCTTGAACTAGATTCAGTCAAAACACGACTAATATTGCTTTCCCAAAAGCAATGGTATAAGACAGAATATTCTGCCTTAGCCAAATCCGAACCTTTAATTAAAGATAGCCCTATTTTCACACTAAATCCTTTCTTAGATCAAAATAACATTTTACGAGTCAATGGACGATTAGCCAACTCTTCATTACCCTACAAAGAGCGTTATCCTATCATTCTTCCGAGCAATTCTCAATTTTGCAATTTATACTTGTCACATTTACATAACTTTTTAATTCATGGCGAGTGTCAACTGATGTGCCGTATGGTACAAACGGAATTCTATATACCACGTCTCAAAGTGAGAATTCGCAAGATCATACGATATTGTAAAATTTGCATTATTTACAAAACAAAAGCTTGCTCCCAAATTATGGCAGCATTGCCATCTGATCGATTTACCCTTTCATACCCCTTTCACACGCCTGGTCTCGACTTCGCGGGACCATTCGAATTAAAGCCCACAACTCGCAGAAATTCTGCAACAGTAAAAGCTTATGTATGCGTATTTGTGTGTTTTGCCACAAGAGCAGTTCACCTGGAAGCTTGTTCTAACCTCTCTACCGCTGCCTTTCAAACTACCTTTGCCAGGTTTTTTGGACGGCGCGGACTCCCACGTAAAATCGCTTCCGATAATGGACGCAATTTTCTAGGCGCTTTTCGTAACGAATTTGCTACGTTTATAAAAACTGTTTCCCATGATATTGCTCCGAAATACGTTACCCATGGATTCGAATGGTCCTTTATTCCCCCACATGCACCTCACATGGGTGGCTTGTGGGAAGCAGCCGTTAAAAGCTTTAAGTTCCATTTAAAGCGAGTTGCAGGCGCCTACAGGTTTAATTTATTTATTTATTTATTTCGAGGAGTTTGCCACCGTGCTAGCCAGAATTGAAGGTGTGCTAAATTCCAGACCGATCTCAGCTCTGTCTGAGAACCCAACCGACTTAACCGCTCTCACCCCGGTCATTTTCTCCGAGGAGGTCCTATTATGGCACTACCTGAGCCATCAATCGAAAACCTCTCTATAATAAACCGGTGGGAAAAACCATCACCAATTTGCGTTTTGATGGAAAACGGACTATCTCAAATCTCTGCAAAAAAGATATAAGTGGAAATTTTCTGTCCCCAATCTGCAAATAGGAGACCTTGTCATTATTATAGATGACCTTTTACCACCAAACGAATGGCGATTAGGCAGAATAGAAACAGTTCACAAGGGACCTGATCAACAGGTTCGAGTTGTGGACGTGCGCACCGCTACGGGAAATTTAACTCGCCCAATTACAAAGTTGTGTCGCTTGCCTTATGACAACGATACAAATTCCACACAGTAGATCCATTACACCTATTCACTCGTTCATCATCATACTTCTCCTTCCAATTTTATCCTCCCAGATCTTAATATTTCTTATTATACTCTCATTTATATTTTAGTGTACGTTCTCAACCGCCACGGAATCCAACTATTCACCAGTGTCAGGTGTGTTTCCGCTACCACGCCCTTCGGTTCTGCCCACGGTTTCTCGCCATGAACTTCATTAAACGCAGCCAAGTGGTCAGACGAAACAAATATTGTTTTAACTGCTTAGCCCGCACCCATGATGAGCGAAATTGCAACAGCCCAGATATCTGCCGAAAATGTGGGTTGCCCCATCATACGCTGCTTCACCCAGACCAACGTCATCGAGGACCTCAACCCAATGCATCCGCTCGAGAACGTCTTGGTCAACGAATCACCACCGACCGCCCGGGAAATCATCAAGGCCGAAAACGTCAAAGACAGCGTACGAAACAAAAGCCCAACGCCAACACTGTTCAACCGAACCAACAGCTCCTCTCTGAGGCAATACGTTCTCTCGCAGCCGTCTTATGTGTAACACCAACCACATCATCAGTTGCATAGCTGCAAGGAGTGGCGGCATGTATAAACTAGCACAAAGTGTGTAAAACATTATTATTATTATTACTATTGTCATTTTTATTAATCTTACAACTTCATACCAGTTATTAATTGTATAACGTTGAATTTGAAATTATAACTGTCATTTAAATGAATTTCCCAATTGCTAACGAGCTAGTTTTAAAGCCATTGTATTGTAATAATAACTAATGTTATTGAGCGGATAAACTAACATTTATAATTGTCAGTTTTTACCGCCTAATACGATAGCCATTTTTTTATACTCAACCTTTGTGGTTGGTCATTATTGCATTTTATACTTACTTACTTTTCAAGTGCCAAGGAGCCAACCTCTAAATTTAATCACCTTTCATCATATCTGTTAAATTTAGTTTTAACCACAATTTGTTTAATAAACTTAAAACTTTGAATTAATATCTAATCGGCTAAATCTATTTATTTCTGGAACTACTGAGTCTACAGTCCCTGCATCTTCCGTGGTTTCATAGTGATCTCTTGGAGCAGATCAACCTGGTCAACCCTCATTATCATCCTGTCTGTTATCCCACACGCAAGTATAAAATACAGTCCACCCCCCTTTGTTCTTGGTCACCCTACCAATCTCCTAATTAAACTTCTCAAGTTTCATTATTTATCTTATACATTCCCTTTACCTCAACATTACCTTTTCTAAGTCAAAGGGAGATTACTCTCATCCATCTACAAATATACATCCGTACGAATATTTATACATGGTAGTTCTTTATTCAAAAGTTATTAACATTAAAAATACAAAAAGATGAAGAAGAAAGTAGTAATGTGAATATAACAGTAGACACATTTTCTAAAATCGTTCCAGAATGTAATGGTGAAGATATCGTAGTAGAACAATGGTTTGAAAACTTTAATAAAAATGCCAACGCGTATCGGCTTAATTCTAAACAAAAATATGTACAAGCGCGCAATAAAATAACAGGCGCGGCAAGTTGTATCTCGATTCCGTTGCCATTAGTGATTATGAGTCGTTCCAAATATGCTTAACAAATGAATTTAATACTATGTTTCCACTATGAGTAAAACAACTTGTTTTGAGCAAAACGTGTCAAAGTGTTTCCATTATGTAAAACTGGTTTTGGTTTTCGAATTTTCGAAATCAATTTGACATTTATGTTGTAATCAAATATGAAAGCCAAAAAAAAATGTGTGTTGAAAAAAAAAATTTTAATTTAATGAAAAATTAAATTTGATGAACTTAAGCCTAATTAAAAATATTAAAAATTTGGATTAAAAACCATAAATAGTTCAACAAAATAACCACAATACTAATTATTGTTAAAGCTAAGGCACGAGCTCTATGTTTGCATTTGTCCTTCAAGTTGTGCTGAAAAGGTCAGCAAGAAAAAGAAAGACAAAAAAATGAAAAAACAAAATATGTACTTTGAACTTCAAGAAGAATTCTTGACAAAAGTACAAAAAAAAAAAAAAAAAAAAAAAAAAAAACAGAAGTAAAGGAAGAACATGTAAAATAAATTAAAATAGATAATCATTCAAAGCAAATTTCGATCTACCAAAGGTTAAATACAATTTGGTTTAAGGATTGATGTTTGACTAATGACGTCAGCAGTCGTCGATGGCTGCGAGTGTTAAACGGCAAGCCCTCTGAGGAGATTGAGTGGTTGCAATCGAAACATGTCAGGGTAACCTGTCCGTAAAAACGCCTGGGTTCGAGCCCAGATTGAGTCAAGAATGAAAAATTATCAGTAAATTTTAATTAAATTTCATGTTGTAAAATTCCTTTCTTCATAAAAATAATTTAATGAAACATTAAATTTGATGAACTTAAGCCTAATTAAAAATATTAAAAATTTGGGTTTTTCTTTAACATGAAATTTTCTTGTTTGTTTTTTAATACACAGATATACATATATGAACGTATATAAAAGCATTACTTACTACCTTTTTATTATGTTATTTTATTATTTTTACACTGCAAACAAATAAATCAGCTGGAGAGTTGCATAAACCTATTTAATAAGTCTTGATATTTTGGTAAATATATCACTTTTTTCGAAATTGTCAATCACCAATAATGGATAACCCAGAGTTGTATTCATGATTTTCGACATGTTTTGGAGCAAAACTAGTTTTTGTTTGAGTTTTCGAACATGAAAAATGTATAGGAAAACAAGTAGCAAAACACTTGTTTTGCTGCAAAACTAGTTTTGTGGCCCAAAACATGTAAGTGGAAACGTACTATAAGAAAAACTACAGTAGTATTGAAACACACAAAATGTTGACAAATAGAAAAAAGAGTGACAGTGAACCTTTCCATGAATATATGTTGCAAATGAGAAAAATAGCATCGCTTGGTGATATTGATGAAAAATCAGTTGTACGTTATATAATTGACGGGCTTAAAATTAAAAGTGAATTTAAATATCAATTATATTCTTGCACATCATTTCGCGAATTAAGAGAAAAATATGAAATTTATGAAATAGTAAATACAAGCCGCGAGTCCAATGACAATTTTAACAAAAGTACTAATAGCCAAAAAAAAATTAATAAAGGTGAACATTGTTATAACTGTGGATCACAAGATCACAAAAAAAATGAATTAAAGTCAGCACCCAAATGTTTTAAATTAACAAATATGGTCACATTTCTAAAAACTGTCGTGGAAAAAATTATGATAAGAGTGTTCAAGTAATAAACAATCAAAAACGTTTAAAAAATATTAGTTTTGAAAGTGTCGAACTCGAATGCCTAGTCGATACTGGGTCAGACGTGTCATTGGTTCAATACAGTGTTTATAAAAAGCATTTTTCAGATTGCGAATTGAGAACGAGTAGTTCGTTGTTATGTGGACTCGGTAATAGTAAAACTAAGCCTGTTGGGCTGATATATGGCACGGTAAAAGTAGATGAAGTTCAAACACAACAAACTTTTCTAGTTGTACGTGATGAAAATATTAAATTTGAGGCAATAATCGGATTTTACTTTATTGAAAAATTCGTATTACTCGCGGATGAAAGCGGTTATAAATTTAAAGAAAATAACTATAAAACTGATGAACTAATGGTGTACAATATTTCGGAAATTGACGTGAACTTTAAATAAAGAAAAAGTTGAGCTTATGATTGAAAACTATAAAGTCGAGCCGGTGGTTGAAAAATGTCCGGTCATAATGCAAATTGTTCCTAATGAGAATATTAAACCTTTTCGTCAGTCTCCGAGTAGACTAGCAATTCAAGAAGAGGATGCGGTAAATGAGCAGGTTCAAGATTGGCTGACAACAGGCATTGTAAGAAAGTCCACGTCAGATTTTGCAAGTCGTGTGGTCGTAGCAAAGAAAAAAATGGCAGTTACAGAATTTGTGTCGATTTTAGAAAACTTAATGGTATGGTGCTTAAGGACGGTTTTCCGGTACCTGTCATTGAGGATGTGCTACAAAAGCCCCGGAATGCATACTTCTTTTCAGTAATGTACCTCAAGAATGGATTTTTCCATGTTCCAATTGGAGAAGAAAGCAAAAAATATACGGCGTTCGTGACGAAACGTGGCCTGTTTGAATTTAACTATGCCCCATTTGGGTTTTGTAATTCCCCTGCGTGTTTCATACGGTATGTAAATCATATTTTTCAAGATTTAATTAATGATAATACAATGGAGCTTTATGTGGACGACATTATAATTTATGGCGCAACGGCCGAAGAATGTTTGCAAAAACTTAAAACGGTGTTAACAACGGCTGGGCGCTATGGTTTAAACTTTAACTGGAGTAAATGTTCCTTTATGAAGTCGAAAATTTACTTCTTGGGACATAAAGTAGAATGTGGCAAAGTTTGGCCTGGAAATGCAAAAATTAAATGTGTCGAAAATTTTCCCATACCGAAGTGCGTTAAAGATATTCAATGTTTTCTTGGACTTACTGGATATTTTCGTAGATTTGTTAATCGATATGCCCAAATTGTTCGTCCCTTAACTGAACTTTTAAAAAAAGAAGCTACCTTTGAAATTAAAAATGAGGAAATCAACGCCATTAATACCATAAAATCATTTCTCATTAATGAGCCAGTTCTTCGAATATATAGTAGAGATGCAGAGACAGAATTGCATACTGATGCCTCTAAAGATGGATTTGGCGCAATACTTATGCAGATATTCGACGGTGAATTTCACCCTGTCTATTTTTGGAGCAAAAAAGCTTCACCACAAGAAGCACGACTGCACAGCTATATCCTAGAAGTTAAAGCAGCCTACCTAGCATTTAAAAAGTTTAGGCATTACTTACTTGGCATAGAATTTAAGCTGGTGACCGACTGTTCCGCATTTAAGCAAACGGTGTCAAAAAAAGATGTTCCTCGCGATGTCGCACAGTGGATCATGTATTTTCAGGACTATGAGTATACGGTTGAGCATAGAGCAGGAAATCGGATGAAACACGTAGACAGCCTCAGCAGAAATCCTGTAGTTGATATAATGATAATTGAATCAGAGGTTGGTGCTAGATTACGTAGACTTCAGAAAGATGACGAACATATTCAAGCAGTGTCAGTAGCATTAAAGATGGGTCCCTACGAAAATTACAAGATAAAAGGTGATCTCGTGTATAAAACCGTCGTTTTATTTATTTAATTTTTATTTTTGACTTTTTGTTCAAATATTTATTTTTAGGCAAATATTTTTATATGTGAGCACAGGGCAAATATGTTTTCCCATTTTTTATTTGAAGCTATTTTATATCTGTTTGAACAAACAAAAATGGGCAAATAAATGTGCGTAGTGTGACCAGCAAATACAATTTGTATTTTTTTTAACAAATTTTTTAAAAATGCCGACAAACAAAATTTGACAATTGTTTGCCATATGTGACCGTACCTTAAGTCTTCCAAATTAGATAATTGTAAATATTTTCGCGATGTCGCACAGTGGATCATGTATTTTCAGGACTATGCGTATACGGTTGAGCATAGAGCAGGAAATCGGATGAAACACGTAGACAGCCTCAGCAGAAATCCTGTAGTAGATATAATGATAATTGAATCAGAGGTTGGTGCTGGATTACGTAGACTTCAGAAAGATGACAAACATATTCAAGCAGTGTCAGTAGCATTAAAGATGGGTCCCTACGAAAATTACAAGATAAAAGGTAATCTCGTGTATAAAACCGTCGAAGGAAATGATCTATTAGTGGTTCCTAAATCAATGCAACAAGAAATTATAAGAAACGCCCACGAAAACGGTCATTTTGCGGTAGAAAAAAACAAAACATGTTATTAAACAACAGTATTATATACCACATTTAGAAAGGAAAGTTACGCAAATCATTAAAAACTGTATAAAATGCATAATCTACAACAAAAAATGTGGCAAAAAAGAGGAGTTTCTCAACTGCATAGAAAAGGGCAGTACACCATTAGATACGTTACACATTGACCACTAGATGCGACTGCGAAGCAATATAAATACATACTGGCGTTGGTTGATGGATTTACGAAGTTCGTATGGCTTTTCTCTACAAAAACAACAAATGCTGAAGAGGTTTTACGTAATTTACACGTTTGATGTCTTTGGGTATCCACATAGAATTATAAGCGACAGAGGTGCAGCGTTTACGTCAAATGTTTTTCGAGAGTTTTGCAGCAAGGCCAATATAGAGCATATACTTACAACGACTGGTGTTCCGCGGAGTAATGGCCAGGTAGAACGGGTTAACAGAGTGATCCTTTCAATAATATCGAAGTTGTCGTCAACAGAGCCATCAAAGTGGTATAAGCATGTGGGACAAGCTCAAAAAGCTATCAACTCATCCGTCCACAAAACAACTAAGTTTACACCATTTCAAGTGTTGTTTGGTACTAACATGCGGGTCAAGATTGATGACGGTTTACTTGAGATGCTTGATCAAGAATTTATTGAGGAATTTGACGCAGAACGTCAGCAGTTACGACTCGATACAAAACAACAAATAATGCAAGCACAACAAAGCTATAACCAAGGTTTTGACAAAAAAACGTAAAGATTGCGCTGGATACAAAGTAGGTGATTTGGTCGCAATTAAAAGAACACAATTTTTGTCCGGCAAGAAGATAGCCAGTTAGTTTTTGGGACCATATGAGGTGGTCAAATTTAAGCGGAATCATCGTTATGAGGTGAAACGAATAGCAGAATTCGAGGGGCCGAAGAATACTTCAACCAGTAGCCCGTTTCTGTATTTCTCACATCGTAAAACTTTTCTCATGAAACGTGTGAATTGCAACAAAAATAGTGTGAAATTAAACAAAAAATGGTTTTTCTCACACAGAAAAAATTATTTTTCCAATTCAAACAAAAAATTTGTAGAATCAAACAATTTTTTGTCTGAAATCGGTCCTATAAACAAATTCGCATATTCAAACAATTTATTTGCATTTTGTTTATTGAAAAAAAACACTGATTTTTTCAAACAAATAATTTAACTGAATCAAACAAAAAGTTTACTTTAACTCATATACTAAATTTCAAAATAAAAAAAAACAGGTTTTTGCACAAGCAATGATGCGCACACAAGCAGGCACTGTATTAGAAGATGATGGCAGAGAGAGCAGAGCGGCCGGCTGGCTTTGAGACACATTTTTTTGTTGGAATAATTTTTGAACGAAGTTCTTTTTTTATACACACAATGTTTTTCGTCATCACTCACTGTTGCTGTATCCTTTCCTTTGCTAATGAAGAAGAAATGTAACCCAAAAACGGCGACAGACCGACTCGATATGTTTTTCGTCATCATTATATTTTTGTATTTGATGTATTTAAGCAAACGGTTTGAAAAAATTGAATACGGGATTTTGGTTTTTTTTAACCAACTTTGAAACCAACCAAAAATTTATTTTGTTTCTTATAATGTTGTTGTTGTTTCTGTTGTTTAAAAAGAGTGAAGCGTTTTTTTACCTGCTATTTTTTTTTACTTCAAACCTCTTCATCTTTCTTACTGTTGTACTTTTTTTAAAGTGTCCAAAAATAGACTGTATGTGTTTTTTGTTGTAGTTCTTATATTTCACATTAGGAAGTGTTGCTTACGATCAAATAAAAAAATGCAAAAAGACGACAACATTAAAAAGCGTTAAATATTTCATACAAAATTATGAAAACTTGAAACCAATAACGCGTGTATTATATTTTTGAATGGTTGTCAACATTTTTATTTAACCAACAAAAATGTTGACAACCATTCAAAAATATAATACACGCGTTATTGGTTTCAAGTTTTCATAATTTTGTATGAAATATTTAACGCTTTTTAATGTTGTCGTCTTTTTGCATTTTTTTATTTGATCGTAAGCAACACTTCCTAATGTGAAATATAAGAACTACAACAAAAAACACATACAGTCTATTTTTGGACACTTTAAAAAAAGTACAACAGTAAGAAAGATGAAGAGGTTTGAAGTAAAAAAAAATAGCAGGTAAAAAAACGCTTCACTCTTTTTAAACAACAGAAACAACAACAACATTATAAGAAACAAAATAAATTTTTGGTTGGTTTCAAAGTTGGTTAAAAAAAACCAAAATCCCGTATTCAATTTTTTCAAACCGTTTGCTTAAATACATCAAATACAAAAATATAATGATGACGAAAAACATATCGAGTCGGTCTGTCGCCGTTTTTGGGTTACATTTCTTCTTCATTAGCAAAGGAAAGGATACAGCAACAGTGAGTGATGACGAAAAACATTGTGTGTATAAAAAAAGAACTTCGTTCAAAAATTATTCCAACAAAAAAATGTGTCTCAAAGCCAGCCGGCCGCTCTGCTCTCTCTGCCATCATCTTCTAATACAGTGCCTGCTTGTGTGCGCATCATTGCTTGTGCAAAAACCTGTTTTTTTTTATTTTGAAATTTAGTATATGAGTTAAAGTAAACTTTTTGTTTGATTCAGTTAAATTATTTGTTTGAAAAAATCAGTGTTTTTTTTCAATAAACAAAATGCAAATAAATTGTTTGAATATGCGAATTTGTTTATAGGACCGATTTCAGACAAAAAATTGTTTGATTCTACAAATTTTTTGTTTGAATTGGAAAAATAATTTTTTCTGTGTGAGAAAAACCATTTTTTGTTTAATTTCACACTATTTTTGTTGCAATTCACACGTTTCATGAGAAAAGTTTTACGATGTGAGAAATACAGAAACGGGCTACTGGTTGAAGTATTCTTCGGCCCCTCGAATTCTGCTATTCGTTTCACCTCATAACGATGATTCCGCTTAAATTTGACCACCTCATATGGTCCCAAAAACTAACTGGCTATCTTCTTGCCGGACAAAAATTGTGTTCTTTTAATTGCGACCAAATCACCTACTTTGTATCCAGCGCAATCTTTACGTTTTTTTGTCAAAACCTTGGTTATAGCTTTGTTGTGCTTGCATTATTTGTTGTTTTGTATCGAGTCGTAACTGCTGACGTTCTGCGTCAAATTCCTCAATAAATTCTTGATCAAGCATCTCAAGTAAACCGTCATCAATCTTGACCCGCATGTTAGTACCAAACAACACTTGAAATGGTGTAAACTTAGTTGTTTTGTGGACGGATGAGTTGATAGCTTTTTGAGCTTGTCCCACATGCTTATACCACTTTGATGGCTCTGTTGACGACAACTTCGATATTATTGAAAGGATCACTCTGTTAACCCGTTCTACCTGGCCATTACTCCGCGGAACACCAGTCGTTGTAAGTATATGCTCTATATTGGCCTTGCTGCAAAACTCTCGAAAAACATTTGACGTAAACGCTGCACCTCTGTCGCTTATAATTCTATGTGGATACCCAAAGACATCAAACGTGTAAATTACGTAAAACCTCTTCAGCATTTGTTGTTTTTGTAGAGAAAAGCCATACGAACTTCGTAAATCCATCAACCAACGCCAGTATGTATTTATATTGCTTCGCAGTCGCATCTAGTGGTCAATGTGTAACGTATCTAATGGTGTACTGCCCTTTTCTATGCAGTTGAGAAACTCCTCTTTTTTGCCACATTTTTTGTTGTAGATTATGCATTTTATACAGTTTTTAATGATTTGCGTAACTTTCCTTTCTAAATGTGGTATATAATACTGTTGTTTAATAACATGTTTTGTTTTTTTCTACCGCAAAATGACCGTTTTCGTGGGCGTTTCTTATAATTTCTTGTTGCATTGATTTAGGAACCACTAATAGATCATTTCCTTCGACGGTTTTATACACGAGATTACCTTTTATCTTGTAATTTTCGTAGGGACCCATCTTTAATGCTACTGACACTGCTTGAATATGTTTGTCATCTTTCTGAAGTCTACGTAATCCAGCACCAACCTCTGATTCAATTATCATTATATCTACTACAGGATTTCTGCTGAGGCTGTCTACGTGTTTCATCCGATTTCCTGCTCTATGCTCAACCGTATACGCATAGTCCTGAAAATACATGATCCACTGTGCGACATCGCGAAAATATTTACAATTATCTAATTTGGAAGACTTAAGGTACGGTCACATATGGCAAACAATTGTCAAATTTTGTTTGTCGGCATTTTTAAAAAATTTGTTAAAAAAAATACAAATTGTATTTGCTGGTCACACTACGCACATTTATTTGCCCATTTTTGTTTGTTCAAACAGATATAAAATAGCTTCAAATAAAAAATGGGAAAACATATTTGCCCTGTGCTCACATATAAAAATATTTGCCTAAAAATAAATATTTGAACAAAAAGTCAAAAATAAAAATTAAATAAATAAAACGACGGTTTTATACACGAGATCACCTTTTATCTTGTAATTTTCGTAGGGACCCATCTTTAATGCTACTGACACTGCTTGAATATGTTCGTCATCTTTCTGAAGTCTACGTAATCTAGCACCAACCTCTGATTCAATTATCATTATATCAACTACAGGATTTCTGCTGAGGCTGTCTACGTGTTTCATCCGATTTCCTGCTCTATGCTCAACCGTATACTCATAGTCCTGAAAATACATGATCCACTGTGCGACATCGCGAGGAACATCTTTTTTTGACACCGTTTGCTTAAATGCGGAACAGTCGGTCACCAGCTTAAATTCTATGCCAAGTAAGTAATGCCTAAACTTTTTAAATGCTAGGTAGGCTGCTTTAACTTCTAGGATATAGCTGTGCAGTCGTGCTTCTTGTGGTGAAGCTTTTTTGCTCCAAAAATAGACAGGGTGAAATTCACCGTCGAATATCTGCATAAGTATTGCGCCAAATCCATCTTTAGAGGCATCAGTATGCAATTCTGTCTCTGCATCTCTACTATATATTCGAAGAACTGGCTCATTAATGAGAAATGATTTTATGGTATTAATGGCGTTGATTTCCTCATTTTTAATTTCAAAGGTAGCTTCTTTTTTTAAAAGTTCAGTTAAGGGACGAACAATTTGGGCATATCGATTAACAAATCTACGAAAATATCCAGTAAGTCCAAGAAAACATTGAATATCTTTAACGCACTTCGGTATGGGAAAATTTTCGACACATTTAATTTTTGCATTTCCAGGCCAAACTTTGCCACATTCTACTTTATGTCCCAAGAAGTAAATTTTCGACTTCATAAAGGAACATTTACTCCAGTTAAAGTTTAAACCATAGCGCCCAGCCGTTGTTAACACCGTTTTAAGTTTTTGCAAACATTCTTCGGCCGTTGCGCCATAAATTATAATGTCGTCCACATAAAGCTCCATTGTATGCAAAAAGACGACAACATTAAAAAGCGTTAAATATTTCATACAAAATTATGAAAACTTGAAACCAATAACGCGTGTATTATATTTTTGAATGGTTGTCAACATTTTTGTTGGTTAAATAAAAATCAAACAAAAATTTTAATTGAATCACTAAAAATATTTGTAGAAATTAAAAAAATTTTCAAACAAGCGTTTGTTTGAAAATAATTCGGCAATAATTTTTTCTGTGCACACAAGTGTTTCTGTATCTTTTTTTTGCGAGAATTATCTGTCATTTAAATAATTTTCCAGCAATTATTGGAAGGATGCGAGAAAAAGTGTTTCTATAAAAATATTTTGCGAAGAGTTTCTTTCAACAACTGTCAAACTAAGTCACATTTGAAATTGGCGGCGAGAAAAACAAAATGTAGATATTTTGAATTTAAAATATGTTTATATACTATTTTTTTTCAAATAAATAAAAAAATAGAAGGAATATAAATGATGAATGCATAATTTATATGATGAAAATAAACAAAAAACAATTGTTATATTTTGTTATATTAATTTTTTTTAGCCTTTTCTTGTTTTGGTTTTCATCAGTGTTGCCAGATAATCAAAATGGTCAATTTCCTGAGAAAAAAATAAAAAATATCGTCTTTTTTGTTTTAAGAATCGTGCAATTTAAAATCAATTTTAAACAAATTTGTTTCGACTTTTATTATTTATTTTATAAATAAAGTTCATGGGTATTTAATAATTTCATTAAATTTATATATTTATTTTGTTAAGCTGGAGGATTATTTTTTACAAAATTATTATTCTTATTATTAATCCGATAACAATTTAAAATTGTTATTTTCCCCTGGAGAAGTTGCACAAAGGCATGAGAAAATATCATTTTAAACAAAAAATAAAATAAATATTTTTACAAAAGCAAAAAGAAACCAAGCTTAATAAAATAAACATACATCCTTTTTTTAAATAGATATATACATATTTACAAAAGCCGAGATCAAAATGGAAAATTTTTAAATTAAATCAGCTTTGATAACAGTATTATAAATATTCTGGGTTTTTTTGGAATTGATAGTGACAACGTTGTTTCATATTTATATCGTATGTAGTCCGAAATAGTATATTATTGAAATTTAACTATATCGGCTTACAAATGGCTGAGATATAAATCTTTAATTAACCTATTCCTATAATCTTTTCCTTTTTTACCTGAAATAGACTTAGTAGAATACCTGGTAGTTAAAATTAAAAAAATCGGTTCATAAATAAACGGGTTAGGGACCCAGTGAAATCTTACATACAATTCTACTGAAAAACTAATGAATTTTACAAGGGTTGTACCAAATGAACAACAAATTTTGTATCTAAATACATCCAGAAAACAATAGTTATCGAAGTTCTAATGGAAGAAAGCTACTAAAAACGAGTAAAAGAAGCTATCCATTTTGAAAAAGTTTTTACTGGCAGACAAACAAATTTCTTTCTTGCCGGAATAATGGTTTTGGCTCTAAAATGTACATATAAGATAAGAATATCAAATATCAATCATATTTTGTATATGTATATAAGAAGTATTAAATCTTCAAAATAAGCCAAGTTGGTCCATTACTTTCCCTCGAAATTTTGCTTTTGCCGATACATTTTTTAGGGAAGAGACAAACAATTTCGAGGACAATTTTCACAATAGGGATAAATAAAAAAATTTAACCCTTGTTTCTTAACATATCTTTTTTTCTAATAAACAAACATATACAAATATTTACAATTATCTTATTTCGAAGACTAAGGGGCTTATAGTGTAAAACGCAACGCCAACAATTTCATTAAAAGCAAAAACAAAATCAAAAATATTTTATAAAATTGTTGTTGCTTTCTACAGACATTCATATTATTTTTTTTTTCGATTTTCAACGCCACAAAATAGAAGTGTTTGAAATTTAAAAATTCAAGATTTCTATAGAAAGTAACAACAAAATTATAAAATATTTTTGATTTTGTTTTTGCTTTCGTCACTTTTTTAGTAAAAATCATCAAAACGTCACTTTGTTAATATCGGAACAAAAAATCGTCAAGATGACGATAACTCGTCAAATCTGGCAGCCCTGTTTTTATTATATTTATTTCTTTTGTTGACGTTTCGCTTTTATTTGACTGGAAATATTCCAGTACAAACAGAATTTGTTGTGTCTGTTTTCGCATTCAAATACAGAAACACTTTTATCTCATAAATCGAGAAACGATGGAATTTTTTGTTTCACACTTCATGTAAGACATTTTACGATGCGAGAAATACAGAAACGAGCTACAGTATCGATTACATGAAGCCGTGGAGGAGTTTGAGTGAGGAAGACACTTTATCATCGGAAACCGATGCTGGTCGGGATGGCCGAATGTAAGGTACTGAATGGGTTATGTTCCCGTTACTTAATATTCACCATACCTACATTTGAGAACAATAAGATAAAAGCAGCTAAAGGGAGGCAGTTAGTAAAGAAGTAGTCAAAGTCGTGAACGGTCGAGAAGTTGTTTTTAAGGTTGCCTAACCATTTGTAAAGTTGTTTAATTATCGTTGATAAAGTTGTTTAACAAAGTTTATAACTAAAGTCGTTGAAGATCGGTGGAAATCTGTTACTTAATGATTTTTATGTTAATTTTCTAAAATTATTTTATACTCATCTAAATTACAACTTAACTTAAAATATTCCTAAATTAAAAAGCTATATATTAATATTATAAAATAAATTTATGAAATCCAAGATTTCGGTGTTTAATTAATGACCAATCTTACATATATATACTAGAGTTGTCAATTATTTGCCTTTCAACTATGTTCGAATAATTCAAATAATTGTTTTTGTTCGTTCGATCAAACGATTAAACCTTAAAAATTATTCGATTAATCGATGAGAATAACGAATAAAAAAAATTATTTTAACAAAAAAGATACGTATTTCAAATAGATTTATCTGTCCATTTATCTTCAATTATGGAAAATCTTCCATTTTCTTCTTTTTTTTCTCAAATCCGCTTTGACTTCATCTTTTTTGATGCGTAAAACTTTTCATCATATTTCCGTATCGTTGTATGTATTACTTAAACACATCGTAAATCGTTTGCAGACTAACCATCTTCAGCAATTCTTCTGCATACAATTTCTTCTATAGAACAGTCGCTCGACATTTTTTGATGTCGTTGGATTGTCTTCCACGGCATCGTTTTCAATGGTAATATTGTGACAGTTACGCAAATGGCAAAGATATATACATATATAATTTAAAAAAAAATATAAGAACAGCATTTTTTCTTTCATGATATAATTTTTATAAAACGATACTTTATTTTTTTTTAACTTTTTGTTTATTTCTAAGTTTTTCACCCGAGAGTGAAAAATCTTGAAAATTTGTTAACGTTTAATTTAAAGAGAAAACAGCTGATAGAACTGACTGTCAAATATTTGTTTAATAAGAACATTTAATACATTTTTAAAATACCATGCGTACTTTACACGATTTTTCTTACTAAACACTGAGATTAATTACAAACAGAGCTAAAATATTTTTTAACTTTCCTATAATTGTGTCACACCGTTATGTCAGGTTGTTTCACCAACTTAATTTGACATTTCTTTTTTTCAGTTTTGACAAGTTCAATTATGGAGAGTTACACGATAAAGCAGCGCGTTCAGATTTTTCAGCCTCTTACGAAAATAGGCGTTCAAATCAGAATGCATTTCATGGTTTTTTTCGACAGAATAATCATGAGAATTGGGCGCAAATTTCAGCAAACCAGGTCTCTAGGAAATGTGAAAACACCTGTACATGCTCGCCCAATTCTTATATGGGCTGGTGGCGTCATCAGACCGTACTTCTTCGACAATGAAGTCGGCCAAGCAGTTACCGTGAAAAGATAGATGATATCGGAATTCTTGTAGCCATAAATTGAGAATATGGACATGGAAGATATGCGGTTCCAACAGAATAGTGCCACTTGCCACACATCCACACATGCGAGAGTAATTTAACGGCTGCGTTAAAAGAAAAAGTGTACGTAAACAAGCCAAGAACAATTCAAGAGCTAAAGGATGAGATTATTCAGCACATTAACGATATTGAACCTTAATTATATCTCAGAGTCAATGAAATTTATATGGAACATCGGAAAGAGGTATGCCACCGAAGAGTTGGCGAGCATTTTGCCGATATTTTGTTTCACAAATAGGTGTCATAGAACCTTCTATAATAATAAAGAATATAAAGAAAATTTTCCAAAAACTTTATGTTTTATTTACAATTAACATCGTGCGTTTTGGCGAGACTACCCTTTACAAAATCACTAAAAACGTTATTCTTACACATCAAATCCTGTGCTTTTATTTAATTAATTTTTTGATTAAAGAAAATTGTTCGATTAATCGACATTAATTAATCGATTTATTCGTTATTCGAAAATCGCCATTTTAAAATTATTCGAACAAAAGTTTGGTTTTGTGTGATCGATTAATCGAATTATTCTTAATCGGTTGACAACTCTAATATATACCCTATTCCCCATCTGTCGACGTAGAAAGAACGTGCTGACTCCAAATAGACAGTGTTTTCTTTTCGAAAATTTTGATTTATGCTAGAAACACCACTGGGACGAACGACAAACTATTCGCAACGAATATTCATCACCAGAAATAGAACACTTGGTGTATATGAAAGTATACACGATCATCGCGTAGACCGAAATTCCTCGTGCGTAACAAACTCTGCAATAGGTTTATTTCTATTTCTTACGCAGACGAAAGACGAACAAATTGTAAAAGGGACAGCGCAGTATGATAACCAAGTCCAATTTTAGAGAGACACTTCGCTTTTATTGCGAACTTGGCTAAATTTCGCGAAAAAATTGTAAACCTTTAAACAAACACTAAAATTAATTAGAAACCGGTAAATGAGTGAAAAAAACCCAAAATGTCGGAAAAAAACAAAAAAAATTTCCAAAAATGGCAAAAATTCGCAAAAAATTTTACTATTTCAAAAAAGCCATAAAATTTATTAAAAGTCCCTAAAACTATAAGGAATGGCAAAAATTCGGTAAAAATTGCAAAATTCGCGAAAATTTTTAATATACAGTAGTTTTGACTTAACTGCCTTTTGTTTACGCACTTTTGACTTAACTGCACAAAATTGATAATTCTTGAAATTATTCGTTCTAATTCCATACAAATTCCTTTTTTAAGTGCACTTTCTATACCTGTACATTTAAGATAGATGCACAAAATTTTTGGCATTTTTAAAATTATTTTCATACAAAAAATCAAAGTTAGCTGCACTTTGACTTAACTGCCCAAAATACATATTTACTGGAATTATTCTTCAAAATCCTTTTTTACGTGCATTTTGTATACCTGCATATTATTGGGCAGCTTTAAAATATTTGCATACACAACATCAAAGTTAGCTGCACACATAAAAATATATGGTGGCCACTTTTTCACATAAATATCCAAAAAAATATAAATCGCAATTATTTTGTTTTTTTCCATAAATGTTTATGTTCTTTGTGAATTTTCATTGTTTTTGATAATGTTTCTTTTATATTAAATAAACATACATACATACATACATGTATAAAATGATCTGTTATTTCCCAGCTATCATAGGCTGTTTGCTAGACGATTATGATTAATATACAACTCCTAAAAGAATCTTTTGATGATTATCTGACGAGTAATAAAAACATCTAAATCTTTTTTTTTATTTATTTTTTGACACGCTCGCCTTTAAGGCCCTGAATTTGTAAAACGCAACGCAATCCCAAAAATAACATTGAAAGCAAAAACAATGTCAAAAATTTTTCAAAATTTTGTTGTTGCTTTCTACAGAAATACATATTGCGGCTGTAGGAAAAATCGCCCAAAGAAAAATGGCCCAAAAAAATAAATGAAAAATCACCCAAAAAAATTCCATGTAAAATTGGGCCTGAATTCATATGAAAAGTGGCCCAATATTTTTCGTTATAATTGGGTGATTTTTCGTTTTTTAAATGTGGTGAAAAAATATTATATAAAAAATAGCCCATTTTTAGGGCCATTTTTCATTTTTTAAATTTCGTCAAAATCTTACATACGGGACTTATTGCAAAAAGTTGGTGGCATGTCATAACATCCAGTGTCTTAGTGTCCGTGGACAAACTCGAAAGCATAGCTTGAAAACTCGAAAGCAAAGCCGGCCTTAGGCCGGACGCAAGCATTTTCTCCTCTTTGATAAAACAAGTACCGGCTTCGCTTACTAAAGCTTCTCTGCATAGCCGGCCTACGGGCAGGTTACCAACTGAAGAGCAGTAAAGTTCTTGAGGTTATGATTAAGGGCATTGACTCATGAATAGACCCAGAAGAAATAAAAAAAATTTTGTAAAAGAAGGGCTTCAAAATTAAAAACGTAACAAATATTAAAAATAGGGCAAAAAATCCCTAGCCACTATTTCAAGTGGAGCTAGAACCTGGCGACGTTAAGCTCAAAACCGAAACGCATCCCATTTACAATATGAAATATACTTTGTACAGATGAATCACTATAGAAATGGACCCGTTCAGTGTTTAAACTGCTCAGAATTTGGACATACTAAGGCGTGGAAGAATATACGTAAAATTGGTATTGGCAAATCCAAACCACCAGTAGAATCAGGAGTTGACGTTGAAGCCTTAAATGATATGTTCGTCACGTTTCCACCCGTACCTGTGTATGATCATTTCTACGACTGGAACACTTATACCCCTACACTATCATGTGCATTTAGTTTTGATTGTGTAACTGAAGTCGATGTTTTATCAGGTTGTCTTGATATCAAATCCAATGCTGTTGGTTTTGACAATATTCACCCAAAGTTTCTGAAACTTATCCTGCCCATGATAATTACATATATAACTTATATATTTAATAATATAATAACAAAGAGCACGTTCCCTGAGAACTGGAAGTATGTGAAAATAATACCTATACCTAAATCTAATGGTGATTTTCGTCCGATTGCAATTCTTCCATACCTATCTAAAGTTTTTGAAAAACTGGTATATAAGCAGATTTATAAACATATTAATAATAATAACTTAATAACTGAAAGGCAATCTGGGTTTCGACCTGGACATAGTTGTGTCAGTGCACTTATTGATGTTTCTGAGGAAATACGTAAAAGTATTGATAGTGCTGATGTTTCGTTGCTTGTCCTATTGGACCATTCAAAAGCCTTCGATATGGTCGATCATGGTATATTATGCAAAAAACTTGATAAAATGTTCAATTTCTCAACTGCTTCTGTACGTCTAATTACCTCATACCTCACAGATAGAAGACAGTCAGTTTTTGCCAATAACATAAGATCTCATTCACTAAATGTAACAAAAGGTGTTCCACAAGGTTCCATACTTGGACCATTACTTTTTACTATGTATATAAACGACTTGGCAAACCAATTGTTATATTGCAACATCCATATCTATGCTGACGATGTACAAATATACATAAGCTCCCCTGAGAAATATATTGATGATTGTGTAAGTAAGTTAAATTTTGATCTCACACGTGTACATTCATGGGCAACTGCAAATGGTCTCTGCATTAATCCGTGCAAGTCAAAGTGCTTAGTTATAAAAAGTAAATCGTCAAGAACTAACTTTTTACCAGAAGTTGCGTTAAACGGTCAAAGAATTGAAGTTGTAAGGACAGCAAAAAATCTTGGCATATTATTTAACAGTACTCTTACATGGAATGACCAAATAAATATAGCTTCTGGAAGAACATATGCTCTTTTGCGAACGCTATGGAGAACACAAAAATTTATTCCTATAAGAATTCGTTTAATTCTTGCAAAAACATATTTAATTCCTACTTTGTTGTACGGATGTGAAATTTTTGGAAGTAGTGATTCAAGCAGCTTACGGAAATTGGAACTAAGTTATAATGCAGTGATTAGATATTTGTATGGTTTAAGGAGATTTGATCATATTACACCATTTGCAAGTGACTTATATGGAGTAACTTTTATCAACTTGTTGAAAATAAGAACATTAACTCTATTGCATAAAATTATTAATAAACGTATGCCTATGTATCTCTATAGGAGACTCTCGTTTACCCGTTCACAAAGATCCAATGATTTGATGCATGTCAGATACCGAACTCTACAGTCATCTTGGCAATTTTATACCCACTCAATTCGTCTTTGGAACTTATTACCCCCAAGCATTCAATTTACTAGTAATCCAATGCATTTTAAAAGGGCTATATATAACTTTTTTCATTAACAAATATACATATAAATATCTTTGTTTTCTTCTATTTTTTTTTTCTTTTTACTATTTATATATTCTTTATTATGTAATAATCAAATATGTATGTTATTTTAAATTTTGTAAAAATTTTGTTAAATTTAGTTATACAAATTCCCATTTACCTTTTTCTAATCCTGTACTGTAATTATAAGAATTAATGTCTTGTTGTACAGGATAACAATATGATAAATAAATAAATAAATAAATAAAATACTGGATCTAAGTGTGTAGTGTATTACATGGTTCAGTACTTTGCGATAAGTCTCAAAATGAAACCAACGTACAAATTTAAGTAATTGTGGCGGTAATCACGCTGCCAATCACAGAGGATGCCCTCTTTACACTATCGTCAAGCAGTCGGTTGGACCGAAAACTAATCCTCCTCAATTTCATGCAGCAAATCAAGTTAACACTAATGACATTCAGACTCCCCTATTAATAACAGAACCTCTTACGCTAACGTCCTAAAATCAACCCATGTACAAATGCAAGGTGATCCGCCAAAAAAATAATAAAACGCCAGTTTCTAATTTAAACCGTCTAGTAAAAAACAATGGAAACATTAGTGCAAACAGTAAATATTGTACGAACACAATGGGTAATACGATGCAGATAATTTTAAGAATACAAATGGCATCCGCCAACATAAATATGAATTAGAATACTTTATTAAAAATAAACAAATTGATGTTATGATGGTTTCTGAAACTCATCTGACCTCAAGAAATACGTTAAAAATTAATGGATATATTTTATATGATACCAAGGACCCTAGAGATAGAGCTTGTGGAGGTTCTGCCATTTTGATAAAAAACCGAATCAAACACTACTTAATGTGTAATCATTGTCAAGATTATCTGCAAGCAACGAATTTTTGTGTTGAAGAGCTTAATCGAAACATAGTATTTTCGTCTTTATATTCTCCACCTAGATTATCAATATCAGAAAGCCAATATTATAATTATTTAAATCTAACTGGAGTAAATGTTCCTTTATGAAGTCGAAAATTTACTTCTTGGGACATAAAGTAGAATGTGGCAAAGTTTGGCCTGGAAATGCAAAAATTAAATGTGTCGAAAATTTTCCCATACCGAAGTGCGTTAAAGATATTCAATGTTTTCTTGGACTTACTGGATATTTTCGTAGATTTGTTAATCGATATGCCCAAATTGTTCGTCCCTTAACTGAACTTTTAAAAAAAGAAGCTACCTTTGAAATTAAAAATGAGGAAATCAACGCCATTAATACCATAAAATCATTTCTCATTAATGAGCCAGTTCTTCGAATATATAGTAGAGATGCAGAGACAGAATTGCATACTGATGCCTCTAAAGATGGATTTGGCGCAATACTTATGCAGATATTCGACGGTGAATTTCACCCTGTCTATTTTTGGAGCAAAAAAGCTTCACCACAAGAAGCACGACTGCACAGCTATATCCTAGAAGTTAAAGCAGCCTACCTAGCATTTAAAAAGTTTAGGCATTACTTACTTGGCATAGAATTTAAGCTGGTGACCGACTGTTCCGCATTTAAGCAAACGGTGTCAAAAAAAGATGTTCCTCGCGATGTCGCACAGTGGATCATGTATTTTCAGGACTATGAGTATACGGTTGAGCATAGAGCAGGAAATCGGATGAAACACGTAGGCAGCCTCAGCAGAAATCCTGTAGTTGATATAATGATAATTGAATCAGAGGTTGGTGCTAGATTACGTAGACTTCAGAAAGATGACGAACATATTCAAGCAGTGTCAGTAGCATTAAAGATGGGTCCCTACGAAAATAACAAGATAAAAGGTGATCTCGTGTATAAAACCGTCGTTTTATTTATTTAATTTTTATTTTTGACAATTTGTTCAAATATTTATTTTTAGGCAAATATTTTTATATGTGAACACAGGGCAAATATGTTTTCCCATTTTTTATTTGAAGCTATTTTATATCTGTTTGAACAAACAAAAATGGGCAAATAAATGTGCGTAGTGTGACCAGCAAATACAATTTTTATTTTTTTTAACAAATTTTTTAAAAATGCCGGCAAACAAAATTTGACAATTGCTTGCCATATGTGACCGTACCTTAAGTCTTCCAAATTAGATAATTGTAAATATTTTCGCGATGTCGCACAGTGGATCATGTATTTTCAGGACTATGCGTATACGGTTGAGCATAGAGCAGGAAATCGGATGAAACACGTAGACAGCCTCAGCAGAAATCCTGTAGTAGATATAATGATAATTGAATCAGAGGTTGGTGCTAGATTACGTAGACTTCAGAAAGATGACAAACATATTCAAGCAGTGTCAGTAGCATTAAAGATGGGTCCCTACGAAAATTACAAGATAAAAGGTGATCTCGTGTATAAAACCGTCGAAGGAAATGATCTATTAGTGGTTCCTAAATCAATGCAACAAGAAATTATAAGAAACGCCCACGAAAACGGTCATTTTGCGGTAGAAAAAAACAAAACATGTTATTAAACAACAGTATTATATACCACATTTAGAAAGGAAAGTTACGCAAATCATTAAAAACTGTATAAAATGCATAATCTACAACAAAAAATGTGGCAAAAAAGAGGGGTTTCTCAACTGCATAGAAAAGGGCAGTACACCATTAGATACGTTACACATTGATCACTAGATGCGACTGCGAAGCAATATAAATACATACTGGCGTTGGTTGATGGATTTACGAAGTTCGTATGGCTTTTCTCTACAAAAACAACAAATGCTGAAGAGGTTTTACGTAATTTACACGTTTGATGTCTTTGGGTATCCACATAGAATTATAAGCGACAGAGGTGCAGCGTTTACGTCAAATGTTTTTCGAGAGTTTTGCAGCAAGGCCAATATAGAGCATATACTTACAACGACTGGTGTTCCGCGGAGTAATGGCCAGGTAGAACGGGTTAACAGAGTGATCCTTTCAATAATATCGAAGTTGTCGTCAACAGAGCCATCAAAGTGGTATAAGCATGTGGGACAAGCTCAAAAAGCTATCAACTCATCCGTCCACAAAACAACTAAGTTTACACCATTTCAAGTGTTGTTTGGTACTAACATGCGGGTCAAGATTGATGACGGTTTACTTGAGATGCTTGATCAAGAATTTATTGAGGAATTTGACGCAGAACGTCAGCAGTTACGACTCGATACAAAACAACAAATAATGCAAGCACAACAAAGCTATAACCAAGGTTTTGACAAAAAAACGTAAAGATTGCGCTGGGTACAAAGTAGGTGATTTGGTCGCAATTAAAAGAACACAATTTTTGTCCGGCAAGAAGATAGCCAGTTAGTTTTTGGGACCATATGAGGTGGTCAAATTTAAGCGGAATCATCGTTATGAGGTGAAACGAATAGCAGAATTCGAGGGGCCGAAGAATACTTCAACCAGTAGCCCGTTTCTGTATTTCTCACATCGTAAAACTTTTCTCATGAAACGTGTGAATTGCAACAAAAATAGTGTGAAATTAAACAAAAAATGGTTTTTCTCACACAGAAAAAATTATTTTTCCAATTCAAACAAAAAATTTGTAGAATCAAACAATTTTTTGTCTGAAATCGGTCCTATAAACAAATTCGCATATTCAAACAATTTATTTGCATTTTGTTTATTGAAAAAAAACACTGATTTTTTCAAACAAATAATTTAACTGAATCAAACAAAAAGTTTACTGAAATTCATATACTAAATTTCAAAATCAAAAAAAAACAGGTTTTTGCACAAGCAATGATGCGCACACAAGCAGGCACTGTATTAGAAGATGATGGCAGAGAGAGCAGAGCGGACGGCTGGCTTTGAGACACATTTTTTTGTTGAAATAATTTTTGAACGAAGTTCTTTTTTTATACACACAATGTTTTTCGTCATCACTCACTGTTGCTGTATCCTTTCCTTTGCTAATGAAGAAGAAATGTAACCCAAAAACGGCGACAGACCGACTCGATATGTTTTTCGTCATCATTATATTTTTGTATTTGATGTATTTAAGCAAACAGTTTGAAAAAATTGAATACGGGATTTTGGTTTTTTTTAACCAACTTTGAAACCAACCAAAAATTTTTTTTGTTTCTTATAATGTTGTTGTTGTTTCTGTTGTTTAAAAAGAGTGAAGCGTTTTTTTACCTGCTATTTTTTTTTACTTCAAACCTCTTCATCTTTCTTACTGTTGTACTTTTTTTAAAGTGTCCAAAAATAGATTGTATGTGTTTTTTGTTGTAGTTCTTATATTTCACATTAGGAAGTGTTGCTTACGATCAAATAAAAAAATGCAAAAAGACGACAACATTAAAAAGCGTTAAATATTTCATACAAAATTATGAAAACTTGAAACCAATAACGCGTGTATTATATTTTTGAATGGTTGTCAACATTTTTGTTGGTTAAATAAAAATCAAACAAAAATTTTAATTGAATCACTAAAAATATTTGTAGAAATTAAAAAAATTTTCAAACAAGCGTTTGTTTGAAAATAATTCGGCAATAATTTTTTCTGTGCACACAAGTGTTTCTGTATCTTTTTTTTTGCGAGAATTATCTGTCATTTAAATAATTTTCCAGCAATTATTGGAAGGATGCGAGAAAAAGTGTTTCTATAAAAATATTTTGCAAAGAGTTTCTTTCAACAACTGTCAAACTAAGTCACATTTGAAATTGGCGGCGAGAAAAACAAAATGTAGATATTTTGAATTTAAAATATGTTTATATACTATTTTTTTCAAATAAATAAAAAAATAGAAGGAATATAAATGATGAATGCATAATTTATATGATGAAAATAAACAAAAAACAATTGTTATATTTTGTTATATTAATTTTTTTAGCCTTTTCTTCTTTTGGTTTTCATCAGTGTTGCCAGATAATCAAAATCGTCAATTTCCTGAGAAAAAAATAAAAAATATCGTATTTTTTGTTTTAAGAATCGTGCAATTTAAAATCAATTTTAAACAAATTTGTTTCGACTTTTATTATTTATTTTATAAATAAAGTTCATGGGTATTTAATAATTTCATTAAATTTATATATTTATTTTGTTAAGCTGGAGGATTATTTTTTACAAAATTATTATTCTTATTATTAATCCGATAACAATTTAAAATTGTTATTTTCCCCTGGAGAAGTTACACAAAGGCATGAGAAAATATCATTTTAAACAAAAAATAAAATAAATATTTTTACAAAAGCAAAAAGAAACCAAGCTTAATAAAATAAACATACATCCTTTTTTAAAATAGATATATACATATTTACAAAAACCGAGATCAAAATGGAAAATTTTTAAATAAAATCAGCTTTGATAACAGTATTATAAATATTCTGGGTTTTTATGGAATTGATAGTGACAACGTTGTTTCATATTTATATCGTATGTAGTCCGAAATAGTATATTATTGAAATTTAACTATATCGGCTTACAAATGGCTGAGATATAAATCTTTAATTAACCTATTCCTATAATCTTTTTCTTTTTTACCTGAAATAGACTTAGTAGAATACTTGGTAGTTAAAATTAAAAAAATCGGTTCATTAATAAACGGGTTAGGGACCCAGTGAAATCTTACATACAATTCTACTGAAAAACTAATGAATTTTACAAGGGTTGTGCCAAATGAACAACAAATTTTGTATCTAAATACATCCAGAAAACAGTAGTTATCGAAGTTCTAATGGAAGAAAGCTACTAAATAACGAGTGAAAGAAGCTATCCATTTTGAAAAAGTTTTTACTGGCAGACAAACAAATTTCTTTCTTGCCGGAATAATGGTTTTGGCTCTAAAATGTACATATAAGATAAGAATATCAAATATCAATCATATTTTGTATATGTATATAAGAAGTATTATATCTTCAAAATAAGCCAAGTCGGTCCATTACTTTCCCTCGAAATTTTGCTTTTGCCGATACATTTTTTAGGGAAGAGACAAACAATTTCGAGGACAATTTTCACAATAGGGATAAATAAAAAAATTTAACCCTTGTTTCTTAACATATCTTTTTTTCTAATAAACAAACATATAAAAATATTTACAATTATCTTATTTCGAAGACTAAGGGGCTTATAGTGTAAAACGCAACGTCAACAATTTCATTAAAAGCAAAAACAAAATCAAAAATATTTATAAAATTGTTGTTGCTTTCTACAGACATTCATATTATTTTTTTTTCGATTTTCAACGCCACAAAATAGAAGTGTTTGAAATTTAAAAATTCAAGATGAATTTCTATAGAAAGTAACAACAAAATTATAAAATATTTTTGATTTTGTTTTTGCTTTCGTCACTTTTTTAGTAAAAATCATCAAAACGTCACTTTGTTAATATCGGAACAAAAAATCGTCAAGATGACGATAACTCGTCAAATCTGGCAGCCCTGTTTTTATTATATTTATTTCTTTTGTTGACGTTTCGCTTTTATTTGACTGGAAATATTCCAGTACAAACAGAATTTGTTGTGTCTGTTTTCGCATTCAAATACAGAAACACTTTTATCTCATAAATCGAGAAACGATGGAATTTTTTGCTTCACACTTCATGTAAGACATTTTACGATGCGAGAAATACAGAAACGAGCTACAGTATCGATTACATGAAGCCGTGGAGGAGTTTGAGTGAGGAAGACACTTTATCATCGGAGACCGATGCTGGTCGGGATGGCCGAATGTAAGGTACTGAATGGGTTATGTTCCCGTTACTTAATATTCACCATCAGCGTTACCGTTGTGATACTAAAGTATCAATTTGACCCTTTTTCGACGGTGTTGATACCTTTTATGACCCTTTTTTTATATTATACTTTTGTATCATTATCACCTATTTTATGCCACTTTTTGACCCTTTCCAGCTATTTCCAGCTCTCACATTTTGGTTTTTGTCAACACTGCGGAACAGAAGTGCTAAAGGTGTTATGATACTTGATATTTTTTGTATTGGATTTTTTTAGGATTGACTGAATGAAACAACAAATGCGAGAAAGAACAAGAAATACAATTTGATAAAATGTAAACAAAACAAACAATACTGCCCACGTTTTTTCCCCACAAAAAACCGTCATAAAAGCTAAAAATCGCAAAACAAAAGTTAAAAACCGTTTCTTTCGATGTAAAACTAAAAAAATTGGCAACAGTGCTAACAATTAATCTGGAAATGTCAATTTAAAGTTGACAAATTTTATATTTTTTTTGACAGTCTTAGATTATTTATCGATAACACATGTATATTTGTTTGACATTTTAAGATTTTTTATGATATAATCATACTCTTTACACTTAGTCAGTTTTCCTATGCATATATATTTGCACTGTTCTCCAATATAGAAAAAATACAAAAAATAGCAAGTATCATAACAGCTTAAACAAATGTTTTCGAAATAAGCATTGCTTGATATGGAACAGACTTAAAGTATAAACTTACAATTCCATGCTTTCTTCTCCTTGATTTTGGATAGTAAAGTACAATTTCCCTAACAGCAAACATAACTCATATAAATATTTGTTATGTTTTGCTCTCTTAAAGAGTAGCATGTTATTCAAAAAAATTCGCCCTTAATAATGGCAAAAGGTATTGAACTTTTCGCCTTCTTTTGAATCGACAGTGTTGAGAGTGCCCTAACAGGAATGAAAACAAGAGGTAAAAATTGCTAAATTAGCGGAAAATTCATATATTTGGTAACAGCGGTATGATAGCAAAGTCTTATATAAATTAAAAATCGTAAAAGCTTTAAAAAATCTGACACTTAAAGGAAAAAATCGCTTTAATCGAGAAAATGGTTACAATTTGCGAACGATTGCAAAATTTAAAACAAACACTAAAATTATTTTACATCACTAAATCGGAAAATTACATTAAAAAATTAGCTATAATGATAAATAACAAACATTTTGTCAGGTGTTTAAAATAGGACAGAGCATTCCATAAAAAAATTAAGTTTTTTGAGCTCTTCCTATCTGAAATATTATTTTTTTGTTTGCTTATAAAAAACTTGATCTTATTATGTTCATTAAAATGGGAAATACTGCTAATAAAAAACTTGACCCTTTTTTATTGAAATACCCTTTTTTTGACCCCTTTTTCTGGAAAATACCCTTTTTGTGACCCTTTTCGAAAATTTCCAACGGTAACCCTGTTCACCATACCTACATTTGAGAACAATAAGATAAAAGCAGCTAAAGGGAGGCAGTTAGTAAAGAAGTAGTCAAAGTCGTGAACGGTCGAGAAGTTGTTTTTAAAGTTGCCTAACCATTTGTAAAGTTGTTTAATTATCGTTGATAAAGTTGTTTAACAAAGTTTATAACTAAAGTCGTTGAAGATCGGTGGAAATCTGTTACTTAATGATTTTTATGTTAATTTTCTAAAATTATTTTATACTCATCTAAATTACAACTTAACTTAAAATATTCCTAAATTAAAAAGCTATATATTAATATTATAAAATAAATTTATGAAATCCAAGATTTCGGTGTTTAATTAATGACCAATCTTACATATATATACTAGAGTTGTCAATTATTTGCCTTTCAACTATGTTCGAATAATTCAAATAATTGTTTTTGTTCGTTCGATCAAACGATTAAACCTTAAAAATTATTCGATTAATCGATGAGAATAACGAATAAAAAAAATTATTTTAACAAAAAAGATACGTATTTCAAATAGATTTATCTGTCCATTTATCTTCAATTATGGAAAATCTTCCATTTTCTTCTTTTTTTTCTCAAATCCGCTTTGACTTCATCTTTTTTGATGCGTAAAACTTTTCATCATATTTCCGTATCGTTGTATGTATTACTTAAACACATCGTAAATCGTTTGCAGACTAACCATCTTAAGCAATTCTTCTGCATACAATTTCTTCTATAGAACAGTCGCTCGACATTTTTTGATGTCGTTGGATTGTCTTCCACGGCATCGTTTTCAATGGTAATATTGTGACAGTTACGCAAATGGCAAAGATATATACATATATAATTTAAAAAAAATATAAGAACAGCATTTTTCTTTCATGATATAATTTTTATAAAACGATTCTTTATTTTTTTTTAACTTTTTGTTTATTTCTAAGTTTTTCACCCGAGAGTGAAAAATCTTGAAAATTTGTTAACGTTTAATTTAAAGAGAAAACAGCTGATAGAACTGACTGTCAAATATTTGTTTAATAAGAACATTTAATACATTTTTAAAATACCATGCGTACTTAACACGATTTTTCTTACTAAACACTGAGATTAATTACAAACAGAGCTAAAATATTTTTTAACTTTCCTATAATTGTGTCACACCGTTATGTCAGGTTGTTTCACCAACTTAATTTGACATTTCTTTTTTTCAGTTTTGACAAATTCAATTATGGAGAGTTACACGATAAAGCAGCGCGTTCAGATTTTTCAGCCTCTTACGAAAATAGGCGTTCAAATCAGAATGCATTTCATGGTTTTTTTCGTCAGAATAATCGACCAAATGTGTCCACAATCATGAGAATTGTGCGCAAATTTCAGCAAACCAGGTCTCTAGGAAATGTGAAAACACCTGTACATGCTCGCCCAATTCTTATATGGGCTGGTGGCGTCATCAGACCGTACTTCTTCGACAATGAAGTCGGCCTAGCAGTTACCGTGAAAAGATAGATGATATCGGAATTCTTGTAGCCATAAATTGAGAATATGGACATGGAAGATATGCGGTTCCAACAGAATAGTGCCACTTGCCACACATCCACACATGCGAGAGTAATTTAACGGCTGCGTTAAAAGAAAAAGTGTACGTAAACAAGCCAAGAACAATTCAAGAGCTAAGGATGAGATTATTCAGCACATTAACGATATTGAACCTTAATTATATCTCAGAGTCAATGAAATTTATATGGAACATAGGAAAGAGGTATGCCACCGAAGAGTTGGCGAGCATTTTGCCGATATTTTGTTTCACAAATAGGTGTCATAGAACCTTCTATAATAATAAAGAATATAAAGATAATTTTCCAAAAACTTTATGTTTTATTTACAATTAACATCGTGCGTTTTGGCGAGACTACCCTTTACAAAATCACTAAAAACGTTATTCTTACACATCAAATCCTGTGCTTTTATTTAATTAATTTTTTTATTAAAGAAAATTGTTCGATTAATCGACATTAATTAATCGATTTATTCGTTATTCGAAAATCGCCATTTAAAATTATTCGAACAAAAGTTTGGTTTTGTGTGATCGATTAATCGAATTATTCTTAATCGGTTGACAACTCTAATATATACCCTATTCCCCATCTGTCGACGTAGAAAGAACGTGCTGACTCCAAATAGACAGTGTTTTCTTTTCGAAAATTTTGATTTATGCTAGAAACACCACTGGGACGAACGACAAACTATTCGCAACGAATATTCATCACCAGAAATAGAACACTTGGTGTATATGAAAGTATACACGATCATCGCGTAGCCCGAAATTCCTCGTGCGTTACAAACTCTGCAATAGGTTTATTTCTATTTCTTACGCAGACGAAAGACGAACAAATTGTAAAAGGGACAGCGCAGTATGATAACCAAGTCCAATTTTAGAGAGACACTTCGCTTTTATAGCGAACTTGGCTAAATTTCGCGAAAATATTGTAAACCTTTAAACAAACACTAAAATTAATTAGAAATCGGTAAATGAGTGAAAAAAACCCAAAATGTCGGAAAAAAACAAAAAAAATTTCCAAAAATGGCAAAAATTCGCAAAAAATTTTACTATTTCAAAAAAGCCATAAAATTTATTAAAAGTCCCTAAAACTATAAGGAATGGCAAAAATTCGGTAAAAATTGCAAAATTCGCGAAAATTTTTAGTATACAGTAGTTTTGACTTAACTGCCTTTTGTTTACGCACTTTTGACTTAACTGCACAAAATTGATAATTCTTGAAATTATTCTTTCTAATTCCATACAAATTCCTTTTTTAAGTGCACTTTCTATACCTGCACATTTAAGATAGATGCACAAAATTTTTGGCATTTTAAAATTATTTTCATACAAAAAATCAAAGTTAGCTGCACTTTGACTTAACTGCCCAAAATACATATTTACTGGAATTATTCTTCAAAATCCTTTTTTACGTGCATTTTGTATACCTGCATATTATTGGGCAGCTTTAAAATATTTGCATACGCAACATCAAAGTTAGCTGCACACATAAAAATATATGGTGGCCACTTTTTCACATAAATATCCAAAAAAAATATAAATCGCAATTATTTTGTTTTTTTCCATAACCCAATAAAAATTTTTATCATTTTGCGAAGCACTAATGGTACATTTAAAAAAATAAGCGCACAATTATGCGCTACGCAATAAGACATACAGAAATGCAGTAAAGTAAGTGAAAGAACTCTCAACAACTTTTATAAAAAAAAAAAAAACATTTCAAGTGCTACGGCATTCCCTTACTACGAAGCAGGTTTGTAAGGGAGAAAACTAAAAAATAACTGTATCAAAACATTCAGTGTGTAAGGCTGATCGTTATATATAACAATTTTTATATGCGCTGAATTATGCGCTTTATGTGTCAAAAATGTATTGCTTCAAAGTGGGAACTCGCCATATAAAATTCATGTCTTCCGTAAGCGCAATGGTAAGCGAAACGTTTATGTTTCTCCCTTACAAACCTGCTTCGTTGGAAGCCCTATTTTTTATTGGGAAATGTTTATGTTCTTTGTGAATTTTCATTGTTTTTGATAATGTTTCTTTTATATTAAATAAACATACATACATACATGTATAAACTGATCTGTTATTTCCCAGCTATCATAGGCTGTTTGCTAGACGATTATGATTAATATACAACTCCTCAAAGAATCTTTTGATGAGTATCTGACGAGTAATAAAAACATTTAAATCTTTTTTTTTTATTTATTATTTTTTATTTATTTTTTGACACGCTCGCCTTTAAGGCCCTGAATTTGTAAAACGCAACGCAATCCCAAAAATAACATTGAAAGCAAAAACAATGTCAAAAATTTTTCAAAATTTTGTTGTTGCTTTCTACAGAAATACATATTGCGGCTGTAGGAAAAATCGCCCAAAAAATAAATGAAAAATCACCCAAAAAAAATTCCATGTAAAATTGGGCCTGAATTCATATGAAAAGTAGCCCAAAATTTTTGGGCTATTTTTCGTTATAATTGGGTGATTTTTCGTTTTTTAAATGTGGTGAAAAAATATTATATAAAAAATAGCCCATTTTTAGGGCCATTTTTCATTTTTAAAATTTCGTCAAAATCTTACATACGGGACATATTGCAAAAAGTTGGTGGCATGTCATAACATCCAGTGTCTTAGTGTCCGTGGACAAACTCGAAAGCATAGCTTGAAAACTCGAAAGCAAAGCCGGCCTTAGGCCGGACGCAAGCATTTTCTCCTCTTTGATAAAACAAGTACCGGCTTCGCTTACTAAAGCTTCTCTGCACTGTCGGCATTCGGCCGGGCGCGAGGATTTTCTCCTCTATGGTATAACAAAAACCGGCTTCGCTAACTAAAGCTTCTCTGCATAGCCGGCCTACGGGCAGGTTACCAACTGAAGAGCAGTAAAGTTCTTGAGGTTATGATTAAGGGCATTGACTCATGAATAGACCCAGAAGAAATAAAAAAAATTTTGTAAAAGAAGGGCTTCAAAATTAAAAACGTAACAAATATTAAAAATAGGGCAAAAAATCCCTAGCCACTATTTCAAGTGGAGCTAGAACCTGGCGACGTTAAGCTCAAAACCGAAACGCATCCCATTTACAATATGAAATATACTTTGTACAGATGAATCACTATAGAAATGGACCCGTTCAGTGTTTAAACTGCTCAGAATTTGGACATACTAAGGCATACTGGATCTAAGTGTGTAGTGTATTACATGGTTCAGTACTTTGCGATAAGTCTCAAAATTAAACCAACGTACAAATTTAAGTAATTGTGGCGGTAATCACGCTGCCAATCACAGAGGATGCCCTCTTTACACTATCGTCAAGCAGTCGGTTGGACCGAAAACTAATCCTCCTCAATTTCATGCAGCAAATCAAGTTAACACTAATGACATTCAGACTCCCCTAGTAATAACAGAACCTCTTACGCTAACGTCCTAAAATCAACCCATGTACAAATGCAAGGTGCTCCGCCAAAAAAATAATAAAACGCCAGTTTCTAATTTAAACCGTCTAGTAAAAAACAATGGAAACATTAGTGCAAACAGTAAATATTGTACGAACACAATGGGTAATACGATGCAGATAATTTTAAGAATACAAACGGCATCCGCCAACATAAATATGAATTAGAATACTTTATTAAAAATAAACAAATTGATGTTATGATGGTTTCTGAAACTCATCTGACCTCAAGAAATACGTTAAAAATTAATGGATATATTTTATATGATAACAAGGAACCTAGAGATAGAGCTTGTGGAGGTTCTGCCATTTTGATAAAAAACCGAATCAAACACTACTTAATGTGTAATCATTGTCAAGATTATCTGCAAGCAACGAATTTTTGTGTTGAAGAGCTTAATCGAAACATAGTATTTTCGTCTTTATACTCTCCACCTAGATTTTCAATATCAGAAAGCCAATATTATAATTATTTAAATCCTGGCCGCTGGCGATTATAACGCTAAGCAAACCTTCTGGGGGTCGGTACTAATAACACCAAAGGGTATCGTCGATGAATGTCCCATGTTACCAACTCTCCAAATATATTGGCCAAATTCTCAAACATATTATTTCCGAAAAATATAATATTAAAAACTCTGCGGAACTTAAAAAACAATTACAACATACATTTATCGCGGACAATGAAGTTCTCATATAATTTGATGTCGTGTCATTATATACGAACATCCCTGTGCATACTGCCATAAAAAAACATAATGGGAAAATGGGAAACTATTAAAAAACAAACAAAAATCTCGAAGTCCACTTTTTTAAAAATACTTAAATTTTGTCTCACGGATAACAATTATTTCGTCTACGAAAATAAAATCTATAGCCAGATTTTTGGAATGCCAATGGGGAACCCACTTGCTCCTACCATAGCTGATGTAGTACTGGACAGTTTACTCGACGAAGCAATAGCCGAATTAAAAAAGAAAAATATAAATTTAAAATACATAGTAAAATATGTAGATGACATATTAGCTATAGTAAAACGGGACGACAAAGAAGAGATCCTAAATGCTTTCAACGCATACCATCCAAAAATCCAGTTTACCACGGAAATTGAAGAAAATTTTAAAATTGCATACTTGGATACATACATATATCGACACAATAGCTTAATTAAATTTGACTGGTATTCAAAGGAAACATCATCTGGTAGACTGATGAATTTTAATGCAACTCAACCAAAATACCAAATAATAAATACGGCAAAAAAATTTCATTTTTAGGGTATTATATATTAGCGATGAAGAATTCCATGTTAAAAACATAGGGAAAATTACAGCAATATTAATAAATAATAGCTTTCCAATTAAACTTATACACCAACTAATTGAAGAAACACAAAGAAAATTAAAAAACAACACAACTTCAAACAACACTGAAAATGATGACAAAGTTTTTTACAGTGTAAAGTTTATTCCTGGTTTAACGGACAACAGAAATATTAAAACAACGATAAACACACAAAGCATATGTTACGCCTACAAACCACATACTACACTCAACTCTATTTTTTCCAAAATTAAAGTGCCTGTAGAAAAACAATAACAAAACAACGTTGTGTACGAAATAGCATGTAAGGGAAATGACGAACAAAAATGTGATTTAATTTATATTGGCACAACAAACAAGAATGAGTGAACACAAAAATGACATAGAAAAACATAAGGAATCAACAGCTTTGTCAAAACATATGATTTGGGAAAAACATAAACCTGACTTTGAGAGAATAAGAATATTAGACGTAGAAACAAAACAGAGAAAACGTTTCACAATAGAAAGTTTACGTATACAACAAAATATTGACAGAACAATGAATTTAAAGGAAGACACGAATAATATAAGTTTTAGCTACAGAGTTTAAGTTGTGTGTTTGATTTAATTATATGTTAAATGTTTTATGTTTTATGTAAGCTGTGCAACATTCAATGTAAAATTTAATGTGAAAAACTAACTAGTAATTGTAAGTTTATTTATTTTGTTGTTTTATAATTTTGTAATAATATATGGTTTTTTTTACAAAATAATTTTAAAAAAATATTAAATAGACAACCCCTGAAGATGTCAGCAAATAATTGACGAAACGTTGGGAGAAACATGTAAAAAAGGTTTTTTATTTACATTAATACATTAGGCCCAATTAGCTTAACAAAAACTTATATATAACATTTAAACAACTTGGCCAAAAAAATAACAAACATACTTTGGGTCTTGCTTTATTTTATACAATCTCTAAAATGGATTTAAATGTGGTAGCGAGCGGATAACAAAACATTCCAGATTTTATCGATTTTGGCGTGATTAAAAATATCCCCACAGAAAAGATTCATGCAGAAGCTTCTTTATACATAATTATCTTCCGATCACACATCAACTATTATGAACCCAAATAGAATTGTATCTTTGTCTGGTTAATAATCGACGTCAGCAACACAAATTAATTGGTTAAAAGGAAGTTGATGAAAATCCGCAATCATTATGGCGCGCTAGAAATCTAAAAAGGTCAGTTGTCTCTAAGCCACCTTTAATAAACTTGAATGGTTGTTTGGCATGAAACGATATTGGAATAGCAAATATGTTTGTAAATCATTTGAAAACATATTTACCCCGAAAATATCTCACGATATAGCAATCAAGCTACCGCCTGTTAATGTAAGTGCAGCTATTCCCCTCAGATTTGAGATAAGAGAAATCGAAAAGGCTATTTGTGACTTTAACAGTAAGAAGGCGCCTAGTATTGATAATATCAGTAATAAAATTCTTTTAGAGCTACCTCGCATAGCAAAGAAAAGTATTCTTTTTATTTGTAATGCAATTTTACGCCTTCAAAAATGGAAGGTTTCCTTAGTTACCATGATACCAAAGCCAGGTTAAGATCATTCAAAAGTTGAGTCATATAGGCCTATTAGCTTATTATCAAATATGTCAAAGCTGTTTGAGAAATTATTAGTTTCAAAATTAACGCCAATTTTAAGTGAAAATAGATGTATTCCAAACCATTAGTTCGGATTTAGAAGAAAACACAGCACAATCGAACAGAGTCATCGAATAGTAAATGTTATAAGAAAAGCATTTGAAAAAAAATATTGCTCGCAAGCTTTTGATAAGTGCTGGTTCACACAGGTCAAGTTTACTTGAACAGTTTTATTTAAATTTTCTTTTGAACTTGCGTTCACGTTCATGCACAAAATGAATTTGTGTTTTCTTTTCCTTCAACATTGTAGCTTTTTATTATATTACGGATAAAAAAGAAAAGAAAAATACAAAACTGACTGGTACGGTCAAGTATGTACCCCTTTCCATTCTCTTTACCCCTCTCTCCTAAAAGCTCAAGACTTGAAGAGTCAAACTTGACCTGTGTGAACCAGTACCCATGTTCTGTAACTATAGTGAGAACTTCTCGCGTCGAAAAGATGTGACACAAAATATTCCATCGTTTCTTGAAAAGTGAGAAAAATGTGTGTCTGTAACTCATGTCGAAAACTATCAAAAGATATTACGTCGTTACGTTATAAATGTCATAATATTGCACTCGAAGCCGATGTGACATTGCAGACATTGAAAACGCCAGTAACAAATAACGTTGACGGCGACCAAAATTTACTAAAATTGAAAATTTTTCAACGACGGCGGCGAAATTAGAACCGTCGGCTTTACCAAATAATGTAAAGTGCGACTTTAATGTTTGTTGTTTGCAAACGATTTAAAAACATTCGTATATTTTATATAAATGTTAAAAGCAAAATAATTAAACAATAAAAAAATGTGCCAAGAACAAAATATTATTATTATTATTATTCTTTGTATTTTGTATTTTTAAGTGTTTTTTGGTGTTACAAGTTTTTCTCGCCCCGTTTTTATACGTGAGTTTATTTGACAGTTCAAAGCGGAAACTTTTCGCACAAAAATATTACAGACACACTTTTTCTGAAATTTGGCGAGTAATTTCCTTACGTGACAGCTAGTACTCGCCAAAAAAAGTTGCAGATACAGTTTAGTGAGAAAAACAGCTGTTTGTTTCAATTTATGGCATTTCTGTTTCATTTCACACATTTCAATCGAAAAGTTTACTGACGCGAGAGTTACAGAACATGGGCACAGCACTAAAGTCTGACAAGAAGGCTATTACCAGTGTGACCCTTTTAGCATTTTTACTGCTAAATTTAGCATTATTTATTTTGATTTAGCAGCGAATTTTTCAAATAGCATTTAGCATTATTTTCAGCATTTTTGTAAAATTTGTTTAGCATTATTTAGCATTTTTTAATCTTAAAAATTTTTTATATTGCTATTTCACAATATAACTTATCACTTCTGTCAATCTCTATAATTTTATTTTGTCATTTATACGTTTATACAAATGCTGTTCATAATTTATTTTTCTTCTACTTTTCTTGTAAAACCTTAAGGCCCAACCATAATATGCATAGCCTTGCTTACCCTACTGTCAAAAATTAACAAAAAGTCTCTCAAATGTATCTAAAAAACAAAATCAAAAACCATTTGATTGCGTACGGAATGTGCGATCAGTTTCGCACTTTGCTGAAGCAAATGAGTTTCATAAAACTTAAAAAATGTTCTTAAAGTTCAATATGGTTTGCCTCATATGACATGTATTTGCACATTTGCTTAAGCCAATTTAAACACATTATGGTTGCGCCTTAACGGTTTTTTTTTTGACAGATGACAAAGTTGCATATTTTGCAAGCGGTAGGTTAGGGCTTTAAGCGTTATCATGCAATATTTTGTAGATAGGGCCTTTTGTTTTTTTTGTTAAAAAATCGCTAACTTTTATCGAACTACTGAATTTTTTTTTTTATTTAATAAATCTATGTATGTATATAATTTTTTTTTATATAAACTTGCATTTTTTTAAAGAAATATAATATTTTCAGGTTAATTAGTGTATAATTCATTCATTAAAGTGGTACAATTATTTAAGAAAATTTAGCATTTTTTTTAGCATTTTCAAATATTATTTTAAGCATTGTTTTAATCCCCATTTAGCATCCAATTTTTTCTGATTTGTGGTCACACTGGCTATTACATAAATTGAAGCAAAATTTACCAGCAACAGGCGCGGATTCGGGGGGGTGGGAAATAAGGAAATTTTCCCCCGTAAATTATAAAAATATGTTCTCTTAATTTCGATAATACAAGAATTCCCAATAACATTATTTTTTTTAATGTACAAAATTTTTGGAAATCCCAGCAAGGTATTTTTTTTATGGAATCTTTAACGAAATTTTCAATAAGTATTTTTTTTTTTTTTTTTATTGAATCTCTAACGATTTTCAATAAGTATCCATATCTTAATCCTTATAGTTATTAATTAGATATTTCCAAAGAAACATCTAGTTTACCGTATTCAATTACTTATTATTCTACATCAGTGATGTCAATTGTGATTGTGTTGGTGAGATTACTCTTATCTCCCTGCAAATAATAGGACCAGTCCAAACACGCGTGTAAAGAGTAGTCCACAAGGGACCAGGACTAGTCCACTAGTAACCCAAACGTATGGAAAAAACCTGGTCTATTTAACATTACGATGTCCTAGGAGAGGACCATATAACCCACCTTTGGACCACTAAGGAGTAGTTTTAAAACTACTCCATGGTATATAACCCACCTTTGGACCAGTAAGGAGTAGTTTTAAAACTACTCCATGGTATACTCAAGAGGATTAGTTTTGAAGTCGTTTAAACACGAAACCATGTCGTTAAAAAACGAAGACATGTCGTCTCACTACAAACACTTTTTAACAATGGTATGGTCCATGCTTGCATTACATCGGACTAGTCCATGGAGTAGTCCATTTTATCAAAATGGGTCAGGTGGTCCAATTTTATTTGCAGGGCTCTTACATGCCCAGCGGGCGGAATATGCGGTTGCGAGGCCTATTGCGAGGCCTTATTAAAGACCTTTTCTAAGGGTCATCTATGTTCGATTAAATTGTTGGGAATCAGGTAAGGTATTAAAACTTACAAAACATTTTCATGAAAGGGCGATGCAAACACCAGGGCCAGCATTATGCGAGGAAATATAGTTCATTCTTTCCATTCATTTTTCATCAGACCATTTAAAGTTAACTTACATTTATTGCTATGAAGACTTAAAAGCAATAAATAATAATACAATTATCGAAAAATGTTGAGTTATGGACAGACACAATCGGTTATTATTTAAATAAATTTAATTTGGAACCTCAGAAACTTTGCTTATTTTTTGGAAAAATTGCGCAGTTCACAATATTTGAAGTCTTTTTACAACCTAATACAATTCTTTCCAATATTTTTCGTTTTTTGCTCAACATACCTTTGCGAATTCTAACAATGAAAATTCATTTGCTCATACTAATGCAAATATTAAGTTTAAAAATATTCTGTAAGTATTTACCACCATTATAAAAAGAGAAGATTTTACTAGCCTATAATAAATACTTTTATTTACCAATAATATCTTCTAAATTTATATTGCAGTTTCGTAACAACAAAACATTTTTTAGGTTTGCGAATGTTAATTTATTGCAAATGTATTTCAAATCGGAAAATATTTGTTCGCAAAGATATGTTGAGGAGAAAAGCGACAAACATTTGAAGGAATTTTTTTTTAATATAGGATATAGCGCCCCGTCTAAATTTTTCCAGAACTCAATAATATTTTTCCTGTCTGGAGGATTAATTTCGCTCCTAAGTATGATTAGTTCCGACTGGATGCTGAATTCATAACTCGCAATGTCGCACTTAAAGGGATTTTATAATATGTTAAATAGTGGTTTTATATCCTCAAAATCTTGAAAACGATCTTGAAAGTTGTAAAAAAGGTTTTCAAAAATTGCCAAATACTCAGATTTTTTCAAATATTTCTCCTTGTCATAAATAAGCAAAGTTTTAGGAAAGTTGGAAAAATCTTCATTATTTGGTTTTAAAATTAAAAACAATCGTATATATGTCACTTAAATTGTTTCCCTTTCCTTGTAGTTCCAAATTTAGCTCATTTAAAATACTGCTTGTATCCGCCAGAAACGCAAGGTCTAAAATGAACTCATAATCATTCAACTGTATTAATTCACATTCGTCTAAATTTTCAGTTTCCCAAAAACGCAACACCTCTTTTCTAAGATCGAATAACCTGTTAAGACAATCACCCCGACTAAGCCAACGAACTTCCGTAAACATTTTTAAGTCGTGGTGATTGGCGTTTACGTTTTTAAGAAAACTTACAAATTTTCTGTGCGTTAATGAATGATGACCCCCCCCCCGTATTCTATTGATTATCCGCTCTGCAGTCTTAATAGCGGCATGATCACTTATAAATTTTGAGGCAAGCATGGACTGATGAATTATGCAATGGAAAGCATGTACATCAATTCCATTTTGCTTAAGCTGTCCTACGAAACCTTCATACTTCCCGGCCATAACGTTTGCACCATCCGTGCAAACTCCTGCTAATTTTGAAGCTTGTGTAACAGATATCAGGTTTTCAAAGACTACGTCGTATAATACCTTACCTGTTACATTACCGTAAAACGTTTCAAGTGAGTACATAGTTTCAAAAACATTGTACTCTCTATCTATGCATCGAACACAAATGACCAATTGGCAAAGATCATTAATGTCGGTGCTTTCGTCGAGGCAAAAAGAAAAATATTCACAATTTTTTAACTTTTCCCTAATCACAGATTGTATATGTGCAGCTAAAATTGATGTGCGCTTGACGACACTATTTCGGCTCATGGGAAGCGTTTTTATTACGCTGCAATCGAATTATAAATGCCCCATCGGAAAATGGTCTTCCCTGTTTTACTATTTCCAAAGTTAGTAAATTTGATATTTCTATTTTTAACTCTTCTCAGGCCTGCCATTTTTGCCGATTTTTTGCCCTAAAATTATCAAAGTGCCGATTTGCCGATTTTTTGACTAACACGTAAAAGGCGATTACTTTTTGTTTGTTTGATAATAATACACTAACTTTAAGCGATACTGAAACAGTTGTAACATTGAAATGCAGTGTTTGTAATGTGTGTTGAGTTAATACATTTTTATTTGAAAAATATTCCACTATAAAGAATTAAAGGCCAAAGTTAAAAAAGAAATAATTCTTAAACCTAAAATAATTCAGTTAAAATTTCTTTTTCTATTAGGAAAATATTAAACACTTTATATTTGTGTTTGAAAATGGATAGATAAATACTTACAAAAGAATAAAGGAAGACAAATTCATATTAACTATCAATGAATATAATTTAAATAATAATTACTTTGATAATAAAATAATTTTTTAAAGATTATAACGCAATTGAGGACGATGTTAGTACATAAATGTAAGGAAAATTAAATAAATTTGCAAACTTTTTTGGCAAACAATTTCTGGTTTATAACGTGAACTTTTTATGGCAGCATTTGGTACAATTTTTGGTCCTTCCACATTCTTCCGCAAATGTGGAAAGAATTTTTTAATGTAACAGAGTTTTGATGTTCACTGGAATATTTATCTTTGCAAGTTATTCGTGTTTTAAAGATTATTAAGAATTAATAATTTACACTGTTTTGATGGTAATATTAAAACGGATTTAATAAAAATGTCAAACTCAATTATTTGTATATGGAATATACTTAATTATAAGAAAGTTAAAAAAAACTTTATTTTTAACTACAATTTCTTTGTAAAACGTTTATTTTGATTGATTCTTTTGAAATTTCATAAGTTATATGCTTTAGTTAATTCTATATTGTTCTTATTAGTAAGTAAGAATAGGTATTTTTAATTTGCCGATTTTTTTATATTAAAGCAGAGTACCGAAACGCTCGCTCATTTTTCAGTCATGAGCGAGCGTGAAAAATTTTAAATTGAACTGCTTCTTCACATTCATGAGGGTGAGGAAAAAAAATATTTTTAATTTCCTCATTCATGAAAAATGAGCAAACAAAAAAATTCATATATGTATTTGTCAGATATGAAAAATTTAAAAAAATTCACATTCAAATTCCTCATAATAAAAAAAACGCGCTTTGCCTGACCATTAACAGCGGGAAAATGAAGTTGTAAAGAGGCCTTAAAGAAGGCCTGTTTTACCAATATTAGGTTTTCCAGTCGCATTCCAACTGTATTAGAACAACAAGGTTCTATCTTACACGTTGATTAGGTGCATATAGATCCTTGTTGTCCTAAGGTCGCAAATTGTTGTTGCTAATAACGCGAAGTTAGTAAATTAATAACTAAACTTGCTACACATTCCAACATTACTGCTAATAAAACTATTTCGACAGGCCTTATCTCAGAAAAGTTAATTTGAATTTGTAAAATATTTCATAAAACCCATTCTAAAACCCCTTTTCGAAGAAGGCAGAGCGGAATAAGTAAAAGTTTATTGAAAATCTAGTTGTAAACCTTCTTTAAGGCCTGAAAAGTCAAAGCCCTCGCAATTTTTCCCGCTAGGCAGCACGATAGCCTGTTTGTGTCTTGTAAAATTATTTGTTGGCTGGTAAACTAAAATGTGTTTTTTTTTTATTTTGTGATGCCTCTAAAAGGGTCTGTTTTTTTTCGTTTAAAAGACATAAAGGCAAAAAAATATTGAAAAAAATTACTACATGCAAGAACTGAAGACATGTATTTGGTCTCATGAAAAAAATTTTGTTTGTGGTCCAAGCGCAACGGTATTGAAAACACTACATTGAATTTACAATAACTGGCATAATTTGGCGCGAAACAATAAAATTGCATTAATGCAACAATAAAACAAATTTTCTTACTTATCAACCATACTTACTGTCGCTTTGCTTGTGGCGAAACAAGACTTTGTTAGTGTTTTCCTTATAACTTTACCTACGTAAGAAAACTGTTTTCAGCAATAAAAACCCATCGTCGCGATTGAAACAGAAACCAAAATATTTTTACAAACACAAAATACCAACAACTTCTTGTGTCTATTTTTTTCTCAATAATTTCTGCATAAAGGTACGTCTTTTTAACGAAAGAAAAAGTGACCCTTTTAAAGTAACCAAAGAATTGTTTACACAAACAAAAAACATATCGTTAGGTTAAAAATTATTAGAAAATTTTAAATTGAATTTTTGTGTTGATTACGATTCACATCAAATATTTTTATAAAATATTAAACTGCTACCTAAAAAAATATCCAAGTTAATTACAAAATTAAAAATTAGGTTTCATAAAAATATAATTTTTTTTAACAACATAATGTATAATCACACTCAAGAAAAAAATTAGCAAAGTTTTTAATTCTTTTTATAAGAACACATTAATATCTTTAAAATTCAAAACTGGGTAATTTGTTTTATAACTGTTACCAGGGTGTTAGTGGAATTAGTGATCAGACTAAAAATTATTGCAGAAGAAAAAGTAATAAAAGTGCTGTAAAATGATAAAAGCCGTCTCCATATAGGACTGTCAGAAATTTTGAAATTTTGCAGCCTACCCCATTGCACTTCCAAACGCTTTAAATTTCTAAGAATAAATGGCAACATCTGCAAGTCCTCAGATTTTTGTTTCCATCAGACTGTCATCATTATTATGATAGTATCCTTATGAGTTAAAATTAGTATTGATAATTTTCATGTTGTAAAATTCCTTTCTTTATAATAATAATTTAATGAAAAATTAAATTTGATGAACTTAAGCCTGATTAAAAATATTAAAATTTGGATTAAAAACCCAAAAATAGTTCGACAAAAAAAAACACAATACTAATTATTCAAAAGAAATATTTTTATTAGTTTATTTAAAATAATCTGTTTTTTATTAGAATTGCATTCTTCCAAGTGGCCCTTCATCAATATCCTGAAAAAGACAGTTATTCTTAATTTTTGGAATAATTGCCTTTTTTATTTTTTTATAAAGTAGTGGAATATAGACTGTTTAGCTTTATTTTGTGTTAATCCTTTAGAATTATTAAATTGTAATCATATCTTTCTTTGGAGAAGTACTACTTTGTCCAACATGTAATATGCTATCAATACTACGCTTTCCTTCTTCTTATTATTTTTCAGAAATCACCTAATTAAAATTTACTTTTTGCAACGTACATAGCGTTGTTAGAATGCGATACGGAGTTCTTTTGAAATAATTCGATATACATGTTATGTTATATGAGTCAAAGTTTTATTTGCTAAATTTGTTCATTGTAAAAAAAATAATTTTACTTTTTAATTAGAATGAAAAATATGGCTTTTTAAAATCAAATCATAGCTAAATTAAATTAAGATACATTTTCTAATTTAAACCACTACTTATTAGTAAAAAAATCAATAAAAAATTATCATAGGTATGTAATATCCTATTTTTCCGGTAATTTAGCACAAATATTTAATTATTAAATATTTTAAATGTTTGTTTTACTTAATACTAATATGAATACTTTCGTTGATGATACGTCTTTTTGTTTCTGAAAATTACAAATTTATATAACGCAACATACACAACTAAAAAAATAATAATAATCGCATTTTTAGCTGAAATATTTAAAATTGCTTATAAATCTCATAAACATTTTACAAAGTTGTCTGCTTTGCATGTAAAATTATGAAATGTGATGTTACATTATTCTGCATTCAAGATGACGGACGATATGTGCAGTTCTTTTAATTTTTTTTCAATAATGTTTTCTTACAAAAAATCCTACAGACACTTCGGCTGGTTGCCTATACCAAAAATATTTTACACAAACAAATACACACAGTCATTTCGAGCTGTGGTCATGCAAACTATCAAGCAACAACAACATTACTAGTGAGGATCGTTTCTAAAACTTTTTTTTTCCTCATTTTTCATGACTGAAGAAAGGCAAAATTGGATTTTTCCTCAAAAACATGAATGAATTTGGCGAAATATTAACAATTCATTCATGACTGTGAAAAAAAGTTACATATTTTACAGTTTTCATTTATGAAAAAATTCAAGAATGGTTGAATATGAGCGTTCACATTTGAATTTCTCTGAACTCTGTATTAAAGTGCCGATAATGCCGTTTTTTTTTAAAAATATTCCGATTTTTTATCAAAATTATCTGGCACCCTTGACTCTTCTATCCTATCCAGCGTTACCGTTGGTGCCACTAAAGTGGCATTTTGCCACTTTTTCGACTGCTTGGATACTATTTGGCAACTTTGCACCCAAATGTGGTACTTTTTGTTATTCTTGCCACTTTTTTGATACTTTTTCGGTTAGAAAAAGATACTTTTTTTCTTTCTGTTTTATTATAACTCCCAGCTTTAATATAAGTAAAACTATTATTAAGATTTTTGTATGACGTGCTAAATTCCCAATTTTTCATATTTGATAAATACACTGAAATTTATTGTTGAGGGAAAGCTATCTTCTATGCGCATTTCACTGGTTGCTTAGGCCAGATCATCAGGAAACCTTTTCCAAAGATTTTAGAAAAGCTAAAAATGTTATACAAATAAAACCCTAAAGCGAATAAGAATTCCAAACACTCAAAGTCTTACTAGTAACAATATCAAAACTCAAACAAAACACCAACAAAAAACAATGAGTTTATCTTTTCTTACATCCCCCTACAATTGGTTGGGTTCTTTCCGACTCGAATTGTAGTTGTAAGTGGGTATAAAGAAAAAACAAATTGTTTCATTCTATTTTCTTCGCAAGAAAACAAAAAAAACCAATTTGGCAATTCAAAAACTGTTTTCTTTCTTTTAACCTGTTTTGTTTATTATAAATAAGGGGGTAAAGATATCTCGCATATATATATTGTTCGTGAAGCAGAAACCAAACTGTTGTTTTTACCAGAAATTGTGTAAAGAATTGATATAAAAAACAAAAAGCTCAATATATTGAAGTATTTGGACCCATTATTTATAGTGTCTAATGAAGTTATAAACTATTTCGAATTAGTTTCAGAGTTTAAAGATATTATAACTGACCCAGATGCATTTTTACATGAATTTAAATTTCTAGAGAGTAAAGCAAACAACGCGAATTATGAACACTTATTTAAAATTCGAATGCTGAAGATTTTTGGCGTGAAATTGGAACATTGAAAAATAGATTTGATGAGTATACCTGTATATATATTCAAACTTGTACAAATTGATCTCTCATATTTTTACATTGTCACACAATAGTGCTTCTGCTGAGCGTGTTTTAACTAAGCTAGCTTTAATCAAAAATAAAGTAACAAATAGGTTAAAAGAAAATACTTGCGAATCCATGCTTTTATCTTTAAATTTGTTAGATACTAGCCTTGAAGATTGGGTGTCAAGTGATGACACTTTACGAAAGTATAGAAGTCGTTTTAAGAACAATTAATTGTAAAAAAAATTTGTATGAAACTGACCATTAATAAATAACACAAGACGACATTGAAAACGTTTGTTTATCCATTCCAACTGATTCTTATATTTTTTGGAATGCTAAAGCCGTATGAGAGCAGTTTTCTCCCATTACGTCACATTTATTAGATATGTGCACCAATAATTGTAATTTCGAAAGATGTTTTTTACCACAAAATCCAGTTTTATAGTTTTGGTCTATAAACCTGATTACAAAAATTTTATGCAATAATATACGAAATTGTATAAAAACTAAATATGCTTTAGAAAAGAAATTAAAAAACTAGCACTTAAATTCAGTAGCATGTATGCATTTATTTGTAGTAAAGTGCGGAACTGATTAAAAATTTTAAATTTGATTTGAAAAAGTGATATTTTCGTTTTTTTTTTTTGCTATAGGATTTCTTGTTATTATCCGATTATAGTTTAGCTGCCAGACCCACGGTGTCGACAAGAACATTTCTTTCGCATATTTATACAAATACATATACGTAAGAAATGTTCTTGTCGACATCGTGGGCGTGGCCTACAACTTTTGTAAGTACAGTCAGTAGAATAAAATTATAAAACTATGGTTTTTATTACAAATTGTGGTAACACTGATCCTATCTTCGTGCTCTTCTTCTTGTGATACCCAACTTTTCAAGCTATCCAAATAAAACTTTTTTTTAATCTTATATTGGTTTTCCCTTTCTTTTACTTCATATTGTTTAATATCATTATGGAAATGATCATAATGCCTTTTCAAAGTATACAATCTCTTAAGTTCAAATGTTTTAAAACATAAGAGACATTGAAAATAATTAAATGCATTTTTTATCATAAAATATTTTTTATATGGCATCATTTATCTTTTTTTTAATAAACTCATCTGCTTGCACGTCCGTTATCGCTGTCTACATGACTATTAAATGAAATTCTAATTTGAAGATTACAGGTATACACAATTGTACATAGAAATGGATTTCCCTGGTCTATTTATTTAAAAATAAAATGAATTACTTGAGAATTATAACGTGAAAAAGTTACTTTAGTAAAAAGTTAGGGTATTCATAGTGGTAAGTAAAATAGAAAGGGTATTCACGGTGTTGGGTTACTCATACTTCAAACATCTGTGCATACATTTTAATTCTAGCTAATGGTATATCATAACTTTTTACAAAATACCAAATGCGCACCTGAGTTTGCCTGCAAAAATGTATAAAGTCATTATAACAGGTCAAAGTTACGTTAAATAAATACCATAAAGTAGTAAGGTTTACTCTTTAGACTCGGTCATATAATTGTAGCATAAAAAAGTAAGCAATAAAAATAGTGCGAAACAATAAAGTTTCATTAATACATCAATAAAACACATCTTCTTACCCAAAAATTTTACCTGTTGTCACATTTGCTTTTATGTCTATAGGTTTACACATAATTTGTAGCAAAACAAGACTTTTTAACTTGTTTTTTAAATATTTTTACCTACTTAAGAAAAGAGTTTTCAAAAAAAAAAAACCTACCGACGCGATTGGTACAGAAACAAAAATATTTTTACAATCACAAAATACCAACAAATTCTTGTGGCTTTTTCTTTTCTTAATAATTTCTGCATTTAGGTACGTCTTTTTAACGAAAGAAAAAGGGACCCTGTTACAGGCATCAACGAATTTTTTCTTCGAACAAAACACATATCGTTAGCTTAAATGCAAAGCAATTATTTTGAAAATTTGAAATTTTTGTTGATTAGGATTCACTTAACATATATATTTTTATAAAATTTTAAAATTCTATCTTAAAAAATAACCACAATTGCACAATTGTGCAAAGAAATGGAAATCCCTGTTTTAAAATCATTGTACAATGTCAAAAACAGAAATAAAACAAAACAAAAACATAGATAATAAGTAAAATAAATAAGATAATAAAACAAAAAAAAAGATGTACCTACATACAGTTATTGTATATTTATTTATATACATAAATATATTTAGAGGCCTCAAAACAGGCCTTGCAATATTTGCGATATTTCGCGCTGAATGAGAGTGTTTCTCAGTAAACAATTATATTTTACGCTTTCAAAATAAAAGAGCGTAAGCGTACATGTGAATTAATTTGCACAATTGTGCAAGGCGCTGACATCCCTGTTCTACATTCAAACCCAGCAGGTGCCATCTATATCCAAAGACTAAACGTTTGATGTCAGCAGAAAATGGAGCTGTTCAAAATTTCTGGAAAAGCGACAAATGCGAAACAAACGCCTTGCTATTCCCATAAATCGAACAACTCAATCTCTAAAAGCAATAAAGTGCCATTAATACAAAAAGTTGTATCATTTGTTAAAGAAACGACAAAATTTTTTAAATATAATCATCCCAAGCGAAAAACAGTTTTAGCAAAGAAGTTAGGAGCCAAACTCTCTTCATTATGCGTCTTTGCAACAAGTGTACATCATACAGTAGAAGCTTTGGAAAAAATGTCTGAGTGGAAAGGTAGTATCTCTACCTTTATATTAAGGAACTCACTTATGGTGTTTTCTTTTCTGACAATAATGTTCCATATATGCTACCATTGGTGCGGGTTCTTGTTCCATTCTAAAAATATATGCAAAAATGTGAGAAGTTGTCGTTTTCCTTTCTAAACATGTTGCAACAATAAATGGCAAATTTGTTCCATTTCTTACCCGCAGTTATAACTGAGTGTGAGATAATACCCTTTTTTGCATCTGCGTAAAGTACTTTTTTATGCAAGTAAGTATTTTTTTTCTTGTGTTTGCGGACAATTTGCGTTATACAGATTTTTAGTTATATTGTGATGGATATATCTGTGGTTTTCACGAATAATCGCGTAAGTCGGGTTTTACCGAAATTGAGATAATGATGTCAAAGTGCTACATTTTGCATTAGGTTTTTATAAGAATTAAGCTTTTTAGAATATAATGTAGTATTATTAATTTTTTTCTGCTAAAAACAACTTAAGTTAACTGTTTAATAAAATATTTTGCTATTATAACGATTTATGTCGACATACATCGCCAAAAATTGTAAAATTGCTGAATATGTTTCCAAATAAAAAGCATATGTGATGTTATGTTGTTATTCGTGCAAAAAATATTAAAGTATTTTTTGAAAATTTTTCTATTAATAACAACTTATATGTACATGTGCGTTTATTGTTGACTTCTTTAGTTGCAACAACAGCAGATGAGCGGTTGTTTGTAATTTTAAGTCCCGTTATGTTGTTTTTTGAGAAAAATATTTGTTATATTGGGCGAGATATCTATCATTTTAGTATTAGATTTTGATGTGATTGCACACAACATTCGTTCTTAGAGAAGTGAAATAATTTTTAATAAATTAACGATTAATACTTTTGAAGAAGTGTTCAATGTTAAATCATTTTATGCTGATTTAAAAAATAACAACAGTAAACATAAAAAGTTTGTTATGCCAAAAAAATCTATATTTACGATAGTCCATTAAAAAAAGGAGAGTTTTAACAGATAGTGATATGGAAAGCGTAACTGAAATTTTAATTGATAATGGTAAGTAGTTACACAAATGCTGTTTTAACATTTAAGAGTGCTGATATGTTTTTTTTTTTAAAGAGCGGCAAATGCCAATTAATAATGATGGAAAGAAAGCAAATGGATCGCTCTCAAAACAAATTGCAGACATTAAACCAAAAAGGAATTCTGGCAAAAATATACTTCAATAAGAAGTGGAAATATTATATCTGAGAGATGCAGCAAATAATTGGGTGTTTGCCGACTACGATGCAAAAACAAAATTTCGGATGAATACCGTTTAATACTGTTTAACGAATATTGGAAGTTAGGTAAATACACTAGCCGCGTTACGTATATGTTTAGACGAATTCAGGACTCTTTAAAACGATCATCAAAAAATCTTTATGAGAATAAAAAAGAACGCAATTACACTTATAAATATCGGATATTTGTTGGAAACACAGCTGAAAATGCATGTAAAAAATGTTTTCTTAACATATACGGAGAAACAGAAGGATTTCTGCGCAGCGTCCAACAAAAAATTGTTGGTAAAAATAATTTAGAAGACCAACGCGGAAAATCCACAACTTCTAAAAATAGTTTACCTCAGTCAAAAAAAGACGAAATAATAGCCCACATAAGATCGTTTCCGGCCTATGAGTCTCATTATTCCCAAGCTCATACAATTCAGAAGTATTTAGCGGAAAATTTAAACCTATTTAAAATGTATGAGCTTTATAAAGATAATAAGGAAAATTGCGTTTCATATGCCACCTATCGTCGGCTCTTTAAAAAAGAAAAATTGAAATTTAAAAAACCTAGTCTAGATACTTGCTCGAAGTGTGATCAGTTTTCTATAGCTATCAAACATGCAAAATCGTTTGAGATTAAAAATCAGCTTATTGTTGATCGTGATAAACACCAAAAATTAGCCGAAGAGGCATACGCAAACAAAAAATCAGACAAAACTGATGTAACAAAAACTGTGTTATGTATGGATCTTCAAAAATGCTTACCAACACCAAATCTTAATTCTTCCATAGCATTTAATAATGACATTTAACTTTACAATAAGAAATTGTTCGTCAAAGAAGACCTACTGTTTTGTTTGGAATGAAACAATAGGTGGAAGAGGAGCTAATTAAATTGCATCATGCATATGGAAATATTTTGAAATGAATATTAATCTTAAAAGCCATGTTGTGATTTATTCGGATACATGTTCTGGTCAAAATAAGAACAATATTGTTACTGCTATGCTTGTTCTCCTCGTTAATCAACGTGGGACAAACGTAGAACTTATCGAGCAAAAATTTTTAGAACCTGGCCATACTCACTTAGAATGTGACAGCGATCACAGTATAATTGAACGACAGAAGAAGAAATATGTACTGGAAGTTTACCATCCTCACGATTGGATTCAGCTTATAAAAACATGCGGCAGAAAATCTAATAAATTTGAAGTTTTTGAAATGAACACCGCTGACTTCCTCAACTTTGAAAAGACATTTAAGCATATCTTTCAAAAAGTAAATAAAAATATAAACGGGGAAAAAGTTTTTTGGAAAAATATGCGAAATATTATTTATAAAAAAGGTTCGTTTGATAAAATTGAATTTAAAGAATATTTTAAAAGTGTTCCTGTCGAAACTAAGATACTTAAAAATAAAAAAGTTTCATCAGAAGATGTTTTCAACTATAGACTTCAGCCTAAGAATGTAGAAAAACTTCCTATTTCTTCCGAGAAAAAAAAAGACTTAATGCATTTGTTGCCATTAATTCCGGATTTATTCCACGATTTTTATAAAAATATCAAAGTTTCCGAAACATCTCAAAATACGTTATACATAGATGAGGAAGATGTAGAAAACTAATAAATAAATATTGTACTACAGAATTTGTTTCAGTTCCTTTTTTATGTATGTTAAGGAAATATATATACTTTTTTAAATGAATTATTTTATGCTTTATAATGTTATTCTCTGAATAATTGTTTTTGTTTAATTTTGTTTCTTCATGTTCGCAATACAAAACAGGTGTATTTTATTGAATTAATTATCTTAAGTTTCATAAATTTGCTTTATAAAACATCAAAAATAAATTTAAATAAAAATATAGGTATAAATAAATCGATTTTGTTTTACTGTATACGTTGTGCTATAAGTATCAAAAACTCTGAATATGTCGCCAACTTGTGTGCTAAAAATAACAACGTAAGTCATCATGTGTGATTAAAATTATAACATTTATTTTCACAAAAAAGAACTTATGTGGAGATATGATGTTATATTGCACACACTTAATGAGTCAATCAAACATATGCATTTTTAATCCTTTTACAGATTGTGATCCTGTGAGGATTTTTTCATGAAAACTATGTATAATACGTAGAAAGTCACTGTTAAGAGGATAGTAAAGAAAAAAGTTTAAAAAAGCATCTACAGAAGCCGCAATTGAAAAAAATAATTGTGTTTGCTCTCCTGAAAATTTTGGTTTTATAACTTACGCGATTATTCGTGAAAACCACAGATATAAACTTTTTGTTTTTCGTTTGTTTACTTTTATTATATTTTTTTTTGTCGCAAAATTTTTAACAATAGCTGACATTAATTATTAAAAATCAGTGCTTTTAACGCTTATTGGAATTGTAAGAAAATTAAATGTTGAAAATTGCTACAAGCGTGGTGAATATCGCTTTTAGTACAAACTTTGCATTCAATATTTAACAGCTAAATACACATTAGTGTTGAGTGTAAAACGTAGCTATTATTTTGTTCCATTGTAATTAAGAAAAATGTATCACTTTGTAAGGGTTCGTGTAACCTAATAAATATATTACACAACTATAATGCATCATTATTTTTTAGAAAAGAAAACACCATTACCAAAACTTTAATCATGTGCCTTGAAGAGAAAAGAAATGAAGCCGAAGAGCAATTTAAAGCGATTTTTGAAAAAGTTACAGTTATTTGCGTTCAAATCGAGGTTCCAATCGAAAAAACAGGATTTGAACGAAATAATCACATCCAAAATGTTGAAGATTATTATCGAGTTGTAGGTTACATTCCTCTTATTGAATTTATATTAGAAGATTTCAAAACACCTTTCCCTATAGATATCCTAAATGTATTGGATATACCTAAACTTCTACCTCAAAGTGTAATCAAGTCATATACAGATACAAAACTGTTAAGCCACAACTAGCTGATGAGCTGATTATATTTGATAAAAGAGATAAACACCTACTTAGACCTAAACTTGAGCCTGATCTATCAGACATTGTTGTAGATGCTTTAGTAAACTGTGATGAAGATATCTACCCAAATCCAAGAATAATATTTAATATTTTCGTTTAAATGCTCGTCAGTAAAGCTACGACCGGGAGGTCATTTCCTACCCTTCGTCGAATAAAACATGGCTCGGATCAACAATGACAGAAGATAGACTGTACTGTCTAAATTTGCCTCACAAGGAAATCATAAATTGCTTATTTAAAAAGATTAATGTATATTGAACTGATCTTATATTTTATTTAACCTTTTTGTTGAGTTTTTTTTAATTAGGGTAATTACTTTTTTTGGACAAAATTTCTTCATCCCACCACGTGATGGGCAATTAAGAATTGATAATGAAAATAATTTTTTTAGGCCATAAATGTTTCCGCACCAAATGCAATTTCTAAAGCTCCTCAAAAAAATTTTTTTTTTTTAATTTCCATACACATTATATATGGTACATTTATTGTTTATATATGCTATATATCTTAGATGTGATGAAGAATTTGGTATTCGCAAAAATTGCAAAAAGTACTCGCCCTAATACACATATTGTTTTTAATAAAAATGCATTACATTCTGCTGGTGTCTAGTAATTGTAAATTTTTCTGTACATTCAATATACCTCATTGCTTTCCAAAGGAAGGCTAAGGTAAAATGTAAAAAGAAAATACAATATAATAGTCTGGTAGTGTATAAAGTCATTTCTGAAAAATTGAAGGAATAGAACTATTACAAAAAAGCTTTATAAAATACATAACTGAAATTTAGCTCTTATTCTATGAGCTAAATTTCAAAAAATTCGAAAAATTAAAAAATGTTGAATATAATGTAAAGTAACCTTCGGAAGGAAATAATTCCCAGTTTCTATTTGTTAAAATAGTTGAGTTAAATACATTCAATTTATAAAGTAACACTATTCAGTGAGACACAAAAAATGCTGCCGAAGGCCGTAGCGGGCCAGAAAATGCATTACATTCTGCTGGTGTCTAATAATTGTAAATTTGTCTGTACATTCAATATACCTCATTGCTTTCCAAAGGAAGGCTAAGGTAAAATGTAAAAAGAAAATACAATATAATAGTCTGGTAGTGTATAAAGTCATTTCTGAAAAATTGAAGGAATAGAACTATTACAAAAAAGCTTTATAAAATACATAACTGAAATTTAGCTCATAGAATAAATTCGAAAAATTAAAAAATGTTGAATATAATGTAAAGTAACCTTAGGAAGGAAATAATTCCCAGTTTCTATCTTTTAAAAACAAATTTTTTACTTTTTTGTATCATACAAAATTCAATTATCTCTATTATACTTAATTTATACTTCGGACATGCCAACAAGCAACTACACCCAAACTTCAACATTTGCAGACGACGAAAACCGTTATGAAGCATCTAATTACTTACAGCATCATATATTTCAACTAGAAATATGGTTAAGACAATGGCGGATAATGGTCAATGAGCAAAAATGCGTACATACAACATTCACCTTGCGCCGGAAATCATGACACCGTATTAAAATCAATAATCATATAATACCTACACAGTCGTATGTTAAATATCTCGGTATACGGATTGGAGGTTAACGTGGAAATGTCATAAAGATGCAAAATTAACTCAAATGTAACTAAATTAGGGCTGCCAGATGTTTGAACCTATCAACCAGTACCCATGTTCTGTAACTTTAGTGAGAACTTCTTGCATCGAAAAGATGTGAAACAAAATATTCCATCGTTTCTCGAAAAGTGAGAGAAATGTGTTTCTGTAACTCATATCGAAAACTATCAAAAGAGATTACGTCGTTACGTTATAAATGTCATAATATTGCACTCGAAGCCGATGTGACATTGCAGACGTTCAGAACGCCAGTAGCACATATCGTTGACGGCGACCAAAATTTACCAAAAATTTAAAATTTTTCAACGACGGCGGCGAAAATACAACCGTCGGCTATACCAAATTGTGTAAAGAGCGACTTTAATGTTTGTTGTTTGCAAATGATCTTTGAAGACATTCGTATATTTTATTAAAATGTTAAAATCAAAATAATAAAACAATGAAACATGTGCCAAGAACAAAATAATATTATTATTATTCTTTGCATTTTGCAATTTTAATTGTTTTTTAGTGTTCAAATTTTTTCTCGCCCCATTTTTATTCGTGAGTTTATTTGACAGTTCAAAGCGGGAACTTTTTTCACCAAAATGTTACAGACACACTTTTTCTGTAAATTGGCGAATAATTTCCTTACGTGACAGCTTGTACTCGCCAAAAAAAGTTACAGACACAGTTAAGTGAGAAAAACAGCTGTTTGTTTCAATTTATGGCTTTTTTGTTTCATTTCACACATTTCAATCGAAAACTTTCTCGACGCGAGAGTTACAGAACATGGGCACAGGACACATGGAAAAAATGGATAAAAAATTATACCAACAGAAAAGTTTTTTTTAATACATATGTTGTATATCGCACCCAAAATACTAAAGGGTCACAGCTCAAAATTTTTCAAAAATGACTTTTTTCATAAATTAATTCTCATAAGGCATAGCAAAACTTTCTTAAAATTTGACTTTTTTCATTAGGGAACTAATATTTTTTTTTTAAATATTAGCACAATTTTTACATAAACTGGTTTTTGGCTCTCCTGAAAATTTAAGAAATTTGAGTTGTTACAGTTTAGTATTTAGGGTGCGATATGTAAAAACCATCCAGTCTTTATTATTAAATCCAACAATATATAGAAAAAAAAAATAAACGTCTACTTCATGTACATAAAAACGATGAAAAATAATAAAAAGTTGAGCTTAAAATGTTCTAAACTAAAATAATTTTCAGAAGATTGCACTTTTTCTAGAACTTCATTTCGGTCTTTGATATAGTTATAAAACAGGCAGCATATCATATTAAAATCAAACTTATAAACTTTAACGAGTTTCTTTCTTTAGTCCATTGAGCAGCCTAAGTACTCAACTTGAAAAAAATCAAACACTTTTGATTATTCTTCAACCAACTCGACAACTGTCAAACTAATCAATTGAAAAATCCATACACGCTTTGATTTGGACAACGACCGACTCAGTTGACAATTGAATTGAAACGTGTGTGGGCTGCCTTAGAGAAAGCAATTTTTTATCGGTTTTCGATTACTTATAAAAGTTGTTTACACGGTATAACTTTTTACAGCCACTAGTTGAAACAAAATTTGAAAGAGGATTGACTATCATCTAATATTATTGAAAGCTTTTACCGGCTTTACACCAGATAACAGTTGAATTTAATAAAAGTTCTTTATCCAATTACCTTAAGCTTAGTCTACACGATATGTTGAATCAGCAAATTTATGTAGAAAAATTTGCTTTCAGCGCCAACATATCGTGTAGACACCAAATTTGTTCAAACAAACGTATGCTTACCAACATATGACAGGCATTTGTTAACGAAGTCAGCAAACGTTTGTTCACAATTATAGCATATCGTCTAGACACAACATTTCTACTTTTAAACAAATTTTCTACGTATGTTGACAAATATGTTATTTGTTGAAAGTCGCATGCAAGCTTTTCAGCATACGGCAAATTTGGTAGCATATAAAATAGATAAAAATTGGTATTCTTTCAATTACTTGTTTAATTTTGTACATTGCCCCGCAACTTATCAAGATTTCTAGCTCATTGGCAAACAAAAAATTGCATTTAGAAGTGCTTTGAAAATAAAAATGTTGGTCAACGAACTTTGTTTTAGAGATATAGATCATAAAAGTTGAAAAATTCTTAACCAATATCTCATGAAGTATAAATTTGATCTCAGAAATGTGGGTAGCGCTGAAGCGTGTTTCCAAATGCCTTTCACGTGGTATATAAAACATGCCGAATTATTAACCATTAACTATATGGTGTGACAAACATCATTTCGCTTAATAAATTTTTTCCTTATTGCCGGTCTTCGACTGGACATAAGGGTTCTTAATTTAATGGTATATCAATCAACGACTTCGCTCAACTGAGTAAATTTTCTTCTTTAAAACCAGAACCAAAATTGATATTTCTGTTAAAGAAACTAACAAAAATTCGCGACAGAATGAACCGATTGCTATTTAGTTTTGCAAGAACTTTCTATGACTAGATATTACACTAAGATGATCGCTCCATATTTAACCATAGGCCCCATGTTAAACCCATTTTCGGAAATACTTAAATATGCCTAAGACGTACCGAATAACGCTATTATAGTCAAATTTGGTCGGTCATATTTTCATAAATCTAGAAATCACACAACTAAATTTGGAGAAGATCGGCCCACAATTTCCATAGGCTCCGTATAAAGCCCACTCTGGGAAATCATTTACGCCAAACCCGTAAAAGAATATTGATATCGTGGAAAAATATAGTCCAATTTAGCTTTAAGTGGCTAGAAATAACACGATGCAATTTTGTGATAATCGGCAAAAAGCTCCCGTAGAAAGCGGGACTTTAAAACGGTTAAAAAATACAAAACATACTTTTTGACCCAGATTTAGTCTTAATACCAACATAGAACATGGTTTATGAGCGCAAAGACTCTTATTCGGAAAGAAGTTTTTATGGGATCTTTGAGAAATTATGGACCGTTCCTCATCGTTTAATTACAATAAATAATTATAACCAATGTACCAAATTTCATCAAATTATTGCGACGTGTACTTTGCGCACTACAAAATGGACAGCCAACCAGCCGGCCGGACGGGCATCCTTATATCGACTCAGATAGCGATTAAGTCGATCGGTATACTAAACGATAGTTATAGGACCAATATTTTTAGACACTATGGTGGTGTGGGTATCAAATGAATCCATAAAACATGCTGCTGGTCGGCATATAATTTACCATAGGGGTAGAACTGAAATAAATTAATTAACTGTGACCCTTTACTAATAATTTTAAGATCAATCTAGTCCTTAAATATTTTAATTTTTTGAGGATTTGACCCAGCCCAATAAAGCACTCTTACATTTTAAGTGTTAATTACACTAAAACTATTCAATTTTGCAATAAAGGCGATAATTGATAACAAATTTTAAATAAAATAAAATAATAAAAAAAGAGAATTGTCAAATAAATTTTTAAACAAATGTTCTCTTTACTCAACATACATAACAACATACGAAATTCAACATATCGTGTAGACACAAAAATTGTATGCTAACTTATTTGTTGAAATATCATTTGCTAGCATATGATGAATTTGAAAAATTTAGTATTTTCAGCATATCGTCTAGACACCTAACATATTGAATATGCTGATAGAGGCATTTGTTATAATATTTAAGCATATGAGTGCAAGCATACATTTGCTGATTCAACATATCGTCTAGACTAAGCTTTACGTTAGCAGTGCTATAACAGAAATCTTAACCTTTGTAAACAACTAAAGCAAAAAACAAATTTGTTTGTCTTGACCTGTACAAAAAACCATGACAATTTAATAGTGGACCAGGACACCAGGACAAGTAGTCTAAAACCAGGACAATCCTGGAAAATCAGGACGTATGGCAGGCCTAAACTAAATGCAATTCAAATTCATTGGCTGATTGGAAGAAATTCTACTTGACAACTCTATCTTAAAGCCTATCTGGTGCTACGATATTCAACTATGGGGCACTGCCTCGGCCTCTAATATCGAAAAAACTCAAAGGCGAATAGTCACAGCCGCTCCCTGGTATGTTAAAAACTCAAATATCCATAAGGATTGAGAGCCATTTGTAAAAACTATGATAACAAAATTTGCAGTTAGATATTTTAAGAGGTTTGAACTACACCAAAATCCAGTAGCTCGAAATATTGGCTGCCACACTCGCTCAACCCATTTTTTGCCGCACATATCCTGTTGACCAATTTGCACAAAATTTTATTTTTTACCTAATATGATGCCAATAAAGAAAATTGAGAACTTTAATTCCGATTCTTATTTTTTAATTTTCCAGAAAATGCAAAATATTTTTTTTTTTTGAGGAACAATGAAAAACATTTTATTTATTAATAAAAATTACTCCTTTTGGTAAATTTCAAAACATTTCGTATGCATGTGAACCTCACACATCTTCTACATAAGTCGTGTATGACCATGGCACTGCTTACCAGAGAATGGCAAAAGTATCGTTATAAGAACTCTTTCAACATTAGTGAGAAAACATGTATGGACATGTATGGGTAAAGATCAAAACCATACACATACATACCAATACCCATAACAACCCAGCGGGAAAAAGAAGGAGTACGGAGGCCTTCCATAAGGCCTCTGTAACCCTTCTTTTGGATAAAAAAGCCCTTCTCGCTCCATTCCAAACTCATATCTTTTTTACACGCGTTGTCATTGCGGAGAAGGCCTTCCGCTTTCCTTTCTTCCCCAGAGCTTCTTAAAGGCCTTCAAATAAATGGCTTTTAGAATGCTTTCCAGAGAATGACTGTCATATCAGATCTCCAATATAGAAAATGAACACTTAACTTTTTATATATGTATGCCTATTTTACAAACCTATTTTTATATATTTTATTAAACTTATTGTAGTTTAATAACACATGTGATACCTATTTTTTTATTGAAATAATCAAATTTGCTAAATATTGTAAAACAGATTGTAAATAAAAGTATGTATATAAGCTTTTAAGCACAAGTACCTATCTTCCTTAATGAACAAAACTCAACTAAAATAATTTACATTATTGTTTTTATTTTGTATTTTAATATGCACCTTCTTTGTTACTTTGTTTTTATAACGGGATCTGAATTGTTTCGCTTTGGCGAAAAAAACAAAACAAAAAATTTTACTCTTTCTCTTTTCAACTTCAACTAAAATGACTTACAACATATGTTACTTTGTTTTGGTAAAGGGATCTGAACTCTTTTGCTTTTGCTTGTGCAAAAAAACAAAACAAAAAATTTTACTCCTTCTTTTCTCGCTTCTTTTATACCAAAGAGCCGAGGCCTTCTATAAGGCATTCTTTAGCAGTTACGTAAGAATAGTAATTAAATCAAAACATTTTTTAAGCAGGCCTTTAAAAAGGCCTGAAGTAAGTAGGTCTTCTGAGTTTTCCCGCTGGGAAGCTAAAGTTGAATATGCATAGGTATACGCTGCCAATGTGTATTTGTACCCTGCAAATAATAGGACCAGTCCAAACACGCGTGTAAAGAGTAGTCCACAAGGGACCAGGACTAGTCCACAAGTAACCCAAACGTATGGAAAAAACCTGGTCTATTTAACATTACGATGTCCTAGGAGAGGACCATATAACCCACCTTTGGACCACTAAGGAGTAGTTTTAAAACTACTCCATGGTATATAACCCACCTTTGGACCAGTAAGGAGTAGTTTTAAAACTACTCCATGGTATACTCAAGAGGATTAGTTTTGAAGTCGTTTAAACACGAAAGCATGTCGTTAAAAAACGAAGACATGTCGTCTCACTACAAACACTTTTTAACAATGACATGGTCCATGCTTGCATTACATCGGACTAGTCCATGGAGTAGTCCATTTTATCAAAATGGGTCAGGTGGTCCAATTTTATTTGCAGGGTATATTCATTCTTCTTTTTGAATGTACATCAGAAGTGGGCACCAGGGTTGTCAGATTGATGTTGACCTTTTTCGCCAAATTCAATATCAAAAATCGCCAAAGCCTTTGTTTACAAGTTTTTGACAATTAAATTCATCTTTTTTAAATTATTAAAAATATTTTTTATAAATCTTAAAAACTAAATTAGTTCCGTATCGCTTAAATACGCCAAAAATTCAAAAAAAAGTCGCCATAATATATATTTTGCTTAATTTTTATTTAGAGCGAAATAAAAATAGTTAGTGAACACAAAAAAGGTACGATGTTTACTATAAAATAATTTATAGTAGTCTAATTAAAGCAACAAAAAAAGATTTTTTGCGGCTAGCACTAAACAAATATTAGAAATGCACTATATACAATAGTTGCAGTTTTATTATATATCTAAAACGCTTCACCGTCAAGAGTCGCTATTTGTCTTCTTAGTGGGAATACATTGTGAGGGTATTACATTTATTCATCGAAAGAACAAAAGAAGTGCAACATGTACTATTCCCATTCATATAACGTATCAGGCGGGTTCTGAAAATCACTTTTTGTGAAAGTAATTTGAAATCACAAAAAAGGTGTTTTGGACAAAAAGCTTTTTTCATAATTGTGATTTTAAACAAGTCAGCTAAGTGACCACTGATTTAAAATTACTTGGCAATTTGTTTCCACCATTTTTAACTAACTTAAAACTTTTGTGGTTTGCAAAACAGCCATTAATCACAATTGTGATTTCAAAATCACAAGTGATTTGAAATCTTGTGATTTACAGAACATGCCTGTATAACTCCTAATAACGCGTCTTGAAGTTCGTTTTGCATTCTAATTCGAAGGCGAGTTTTAGTGGAGTTCATAGTTTCAACACGGGCATTACTAGTTCTAATAACCGCATATTAAGGACAGCCAAAGTAAAGTCCTTAAAATTTTACGTACCTGCCGTATCCTTGTAGCTTTAAAATGTAGGCCTAAACTTGATTAAGTATCTTTCCAATTAACCAACGCTTTTTTTTCCATTGTGTTTCATAAACGTCCAAAGGTATGATAGGATTCATAAAAATCTTTAAAATATCACAAACAACAACATATTTTATCTGTGTGCCACATACCTATAAGTACCTATAAGTATAATGTGAAAATGCTTATAGACTTAAAACATATTAATGTTTTAAGGAATTCTATTTATTGATTTTTTCAAGAGCTATTTTATATATAAAACACTTTTCTGGAAGATTTCCATTAACTTCGTCGGCCATTTCAACTACCTATCATACATATGATTGCCTGAAATTTCATTCATAAAAATACGAGAATTAAAATAATATTATTTCTAAGTATTTAATTTAACGAATTTCAAAACAAATTTATAGGTCATCAAAAATAGCCAGTTGGCGATTTTAACAATTTTATAAATCGCCAAAAAATCGCCATGTCGCCAAATCAAAAATTAGGTCGCCAAACATGTTAGAAAATCGCCACGTTTGGCGAGAAATCGCCACATCTGACAACCCTGGTGGGCACAACTAAAACTGTGCTTTGATGCTTATTAGTATTAGTGAGATGGCAGAAGTACCCACCATACACAAAGCCAAGCATTTGAAATAAATGGTGCATTATATTTCCTTATTTTATATATTACGCATTTGTAGTAATATAAAACATTTTTTAATAGTTTAAATTGTAGAGATTTACTGTTCACAGAAAAAAGAAACAGTAAAAAAAGTACAGTAAATTATTTTTCGCATAACATCATTTATTTGAAATGAAACACGTGTGTTTGCTGGGTAAATTCTCTAGAAAAAAAATATAAGAAAATGTGTCTCATCAAAAACTAAACAAAAGAGGCTAAAGGCTCAGTTAGGCGAACGTTGCTGTACCCGTAATGTACCGCACCGTACTGTAATCACGTTGGTGCACTTATAGAACGTTTAAAAACGTGTCATATGTTTTCCCATACATAAACAAAAAGCAATAGTACCCTGCAAATAAAATTGGACCACCTGACCCATTTTGATAAAATGGACTACTCCATGGACTAGTCCGATGTAATGCAAGCATGGACCATGCCATTGTTAAAAAGTGTTTGTAGTGAGACGACATGTCTTCGTTTTTTAACGACATGCTTTCGTGTTTAAACGACTTCAAAACTAATCCTCTTGAGTATTCCATGGAGTAGTTTTAAAACTACTCCTTACTGGTCCAAAGGTGGGTTATATACCATGGAGTAGTTTTAAAACTACTCCTTAGTGGTCCAAAGGTGGGTTATATGGTCCTCTCCTAGGACATCGTAATGTTAAATAGACCAGGTTTTTTCCATACGTTTGGGTTACTTGTGGACTAGTCCTGGTCCCTTGTGGACTACTCTTTACACGCGTGTTTGGACTGGTCCTATTATTTGCAGGGTATACATAAAACAAAACACACAGTGATGGGAATCAAAAATGTTCAAATGGTGACCGTTGTGCAGAAAAGGTACCACGTGATTTAAATTGTATTAAAACAGTATTTTGTGTATGTAAAAAATTTTAATAATTTAACATTTATATGATAGATTTACAATAAATAAATTTGTATTTTAGCATATATAAATTTTTAGCGTACATATATTGTTAATGTGCATACAACAAACAAGGTTTTGATACCATTTAAAGTCTCTTATACATATGTTTCACATTTCCATTGTATGTGTTTGCATATGCATTTGTTAACTTTAAACATCTAAACATATGTATATTTGTATATTTGCTAATATGTTGTATTTTAAGTTATTTTGTCGCTATTCCATAGATAAACTGAAAAAAAGTACCAAAAACAAGAGCAAAATTACCCGCATTCAATGTAACATACAAGCCGCCCATCACTGTCTTACAAATGTCACGTAACAACGGCATGAAATTCTATTTTATACAGATTGATACGTTGCAACTACGGTACATTGCATTTCGGTAAGCTTTTGTATTGGTTTTCATATAACAAAAAGCGAACAGCTGATTGATACAGTACAGCAACGTTCGCCTAACTGAGCCTTAAGAATTCGTGTGAAATCTCTCAGCACAGTTGTGCTCAGTGTTACCGTCGGATATTTTAAAAAAGTACCAAAAGAAGGGGATATCTACAAAAAAGTGGCACCATTTTTTGAGGTTTCCTTAATCAGAAGGTATCTCGAGAAGTAATTTTTATAAAATATTTACTTTAATGTCTTGGTAATTCAAAAACGTTAAACTTGTTTTCTGCCAAACATGTTTTTTGGATTATGACATTGTTGCAGCAAATAGAAGATATTAATGTAATGTGTTTTATATATGTATACATTTATAAATATATATCTTGTATTTTTCCTTCTGAATACATTTTCTTTGATTTATTAAAGACATTGTATTGCACAGGTAGACATTTAAAAACTTTTTAGAAATTTATTTGACCATTGCAACAGATTCTTATGTTTTTTGGAATGCTTTGGCCGAATATGAGCACAGTTTTCTCCCATCACGTCACATTTATCAGATACACCAATAACTGTAATTTCGGAAGATGATTTGTACCACAATTAATAACAAAATCCATGGTTTTATAATTTTCTCCTACAGTCAACCTAATTACAAAAGTTGTTGGCCCAGGCCCACGATGTCGACAAGAACTTTTCTTTCGTATATTTGTATTGAAAACAAAAACAAATTTTAGTTTTTTATAAATATGCAAAAGAAGTGTTCTAAGCTATAATCGGATAATAACAAGAAATCAATTTTTCAAATACTTCATATCAGTTCCGCACTTTAATACAAATAAATGCAATCATGCTATTGAATTTAAGTGCTAGTGTTTTAATTTCTTTACTAAAGCATATTTCGTTTTTGTCCAATTTCGTCTGTTATTGCTTCAAATTTTTGTAATCAGGTTTATAGACCAAAACTATTAAACTGGATTTTGTTATTAATTGTGATATACGAAATTACAATAATTGGTGTATCTGATAAATGTGACGTGATGGGAGCATTCTAAAAAATATAAGAATCAGTTGGAATGGTTAAACATACTTTTTCAATGTCGTCCTGTGTTATTTATTAATGGTCAGTTTTATACAAATATTCTGTTCTTAAAACGATTTCTATACTTTCGTAAAATGTCTTCACTTTGAACACAATCTTCAAGGATAGTATCTAACAAATTTAAAGATAAAATCATGGATTCGCAAGTATTTACTTTTAACCTATTTGTTTCTTTATTTTTGATCAAAGCTAACAATGTAAAAATATGAGGGATCAATTTGTACAAGTTTGAATATATACTCATAAAATCTAATTTTCAATGTTCCAATTTCACGCCAAAATTCTTCAGCATTCGAAATTTTAAATATGTGTTCATAATTCGTGTCATTTACTTTACTCTCGTGAAGTTTAAATTCATGTATAAATGCATCTGGGTCAGTTATAATATCTTTAAACGCTGAAACTAATTCGAAATAGCTTACATCTTCATTAGACACTATAAATAATGGGTATAAGTACTTCAATATATTGAGCTTTTTATTTTTTATATCAATTCTTGTTATCAATTCTTTACAAAATTTTTGGTTAAAACTTAGATTTTAATGCCAATTACACAAATTTTAGAAAAGTTTTCGGTACACAACAGTTCGGTTTCTGCTTCACGACCAATATATATATATATGCGAGATATCTTTACCCCCTTTTTCATAATAAATAAAACAGGTTAATAGAAAGTTTATTCAACCGATGACAAGAAAAAAATTCATATAAAAGTTTATTTTCTAAAGGATTTTTTGGCGGTTGGGAAAGACTTGAACCTACCAAGGACGCTAATTTCTTAGCATATATTAAAGCTGGGAGTTATAATAAAACAAAATGAAAAAAATTATCTTTTCCTAACGTAAAAAGTATCACAAAAGCGGCAAGAATCACAAAAAGTACCACATTTGGGTGCATTTTGTAAAAGTGGCCAAATAGTATCCAAGCAGCCGAAAAAGTGGCAAATTGCCACTTTAGTGGCACCAACGGTAACGCTGGTTGTGCTATGGAGCGCCCACCATTGATGTACATTCAGGGATTTCCATTTCTTTGCACAATTGTGCAAAACAAAATTTACACATATTTTTATGCTCTTCAATTTAGTCGTCGATGTGACTTCGACAAGTGTACATGTCTAGCGGATGCTATATTATTTTGTTTCAGCAAACACTCAAAAAATATTGTGCTTACAAAAATGCTTTTGGTAACATCCAATGCCTTGTGTGCAATTTTTATTTAGAGTTCAAATTTTAAGACTTAAATGTAGAATAATATAACATTTCATTAGTTTACATGCAAAGCAAAGAACTTTGTAAAATGGTAATTATTTGAGATTTAAAATCAATTTTTAAAATTTCAGATAAAAATGCGTTAACAGATATTATTAAGGAAAAAATATTGTATTCTAATAATTTGTAATTTTCAAATAATATCTACATTGTTTTGCATTTAAGCTAACGATATGTGTTTTGTTTGTGAAAAAAATTATTTGATGCTTGTAAAAGTGTCCCTTTTTGTTTCGTTAAAAAGACGTACCTAAATGCAGAAATTATTAAGAAAAAAAAACCACAAGAATTTGTTGGTATTTTGTGCTTGAAAAAATATTTTTGTTTCTGTACCAATCGCGTAGTTGGGTTTTTTTCTTTGAAAACACTTTTCTTAAGTAAGTAAAAATATTTAAAAAACAAGTTAAAAAAGTCTTGTTTTCCTACAATTATGTATAAACCTATACACATAAAAGCAAATGTGACAGCAGGTAAAATTTTTGGGTAAGAAGATGTGTTTTTTTGATGTATTAATGAAACTTTATTGTTTCGCACTTTTTGTATTGCTTACTTTTTTATGCTACAATGATATGACCGAGTACAAAGAGTTAACCTTACTAATTTATGGTATTTATTTAACGTAACTTTGACCTGCCATAATGACTATTCATTTTTGCAGGCAAACTCAGGTGCGCATTTGGTATTTTGTAAAAAGATATGATATACCATTAACTTATGACCATTAGTTGTATGACGTTGTCACAGAAAAGCTTCTTTCCATTGTAGACATAAACAAATTTACTGGAGTCTGCACAGATGGAGCGAATCTAATGTTGGGCAAATATAATGGGCTTATAGGCCAATTAAAAAAACACGAATTTTCAGTTCATAATTTTCACTGCATAATTCATCAGACCGCTCTTGCATCGAAATTCATAAGTGATACCCCAGCTATGAAGACAGCAGAGGACATAATAAATAAAATTCGAGGCGGACATCAAGCGCTTACCCACCGAAAATTTTTAACCTTTTTAAAAAATAAAAATGCTATTATCTGTGACCTGAAAATGTTTACAGAAGTTCGGTGGCTAAGTCGCGGTGATTGCCTGAATAGACTTTATGATTTAAGAGAAGAAGTTATTCAGTTCCTAGAAGCTGAGAAAATAGAAATAGTTTTAGTACAGTGTTTAAAAGACAATAATTTTATTTTAGACTTAGCTTTTTTGGCAGATACGACAAGTATGTTAAATGAACTAAATTTGGAATTGCAAGGAAAAGAACGCAATATTTGCGACTTGTCAAAAATCATTCACAATTTTAAAACAAAACTTTTTCTAATATGTTCCCAAATTAAAACTGGTGATTTTTCCAATTTTCCAAAAACTTCACTTGTTTATAGAAATCTCGAAATCGACAAAAGATATGAATATGCCGAAATATTTGAAAAACTTTTCAATAATTTTCAAGACAGGTTTCAAGATTTTGTAATTTTACAACCGCTATTAGATCTTTTCGAAAACCCTTTTCGTTGCGATGTAAGCAACTACGAATTTGATATTCAGTCAGAACTAATCATACTACGGAGCGAAGTAAATGCTCCAGACGAAAATAATATTGTAGAGTTCTGGAAAGATTTGGATGGCGAGTTCTATCCTGAACTAAAAAAAAAATTCATTTAAGTGCCTCTCTTTATTCGGCACTACTTACCTATGCGAACAAATTTTTTCGGATTTAAAATTTATTTGTTCCAAGTAACGTAATAAATTAAGTTCATCCCATTTGAAGAGCATTCTACTATTACGAAACTGCCATAAAAGTATAAATTTATAAGATTTTATTTTATAAGTTGTATAACACAAGGGAACAAAATTAAACATTTTTTGTGTTGATAGAAAATTTGTAGCAGTTTTTAGGGGGGGGGGGGGGGTGATTTAAAACCACGTGAGATAAGGCCATGATGGCGTTATCTCTCGTTCAATAGGCAGATAAAGCCTTTTTATTTTTTTTCATTTGAATGGGCGATAAAGCCATCATGGCCTGATCTCACATGGTTTTAAATCAGCCCCCGTTCTTTACCAATTCAATGTCGCTGATTTTAAAACTGCACTTTTTTCTATCAGCTGTGATTTGCGTGCAATAAAATCTTTATTTTTTACAATTGTTTATAAGATATTTGAACCTGATTTAGAGTCAAAAAGCTTCCGAATAAAAAAAAAGGTGCAGTTTTAAAATCAGCGACATTGAATTGGTAAAGAATTGCTACAAATATTTTATCAACACAAAAAATTTTTATTTTGTACCTTTGTGTTATACAACTTATAAAATATATTACTAACATTTTATTTCGGCTGTATTCGCTCAATTTTTACTCTCTGGTACTCACTAATACACAACCAAAAAATTTTTGGAAATGCCTAATGTACATGCACAAGTATGGGCACCACCCCTGCAAATAAAATTGGACCACCTGACCCATTTTGATAAAATGGACTACTCCATGGACTAGTCCGATGTAATGCAAGCATGGACCATGCCATTGTTAAAAAGTGTTTGTAGTGAGACGACATGTCTTCGTTTTTTAACGACAGGCTTTCGTGTTTAAACGACTTCAAAACTAATCTCTTGAGTATACCATGGAGTAGTTTTAAAACTACTCCTTACTGGTCCAAAGGTGGGTTATATACCATGGAGTAGTTTTAAAACTACTCCTTAGTGGTCCAAAGGTGGGTTATATGGTCCTCTCCTAGGACATCGTAATGTTAAATAGACCAGGTTTTTTCCATACGTTTGGGTTACTTGTGGACTAGTCCTGGTCCCTTCTGGACTACTCTTTACACGCGTGTTTGGACTGGTCCTATTATTTGCAGGGACTACATTGAAAGCTTTGCATGTGTGGCATTGTATTGGTTTGTTTACGCCCAGCGGTAAAACTCAGAAGACCTTCTTACTTCAGGCCTTTTTAAAGGCCTGCTTAAAAAATTTTTTGATTTAATTACTATTCTTACGTAACTGCTAAAGAATGCCTCATAGAAGGCCTTGGCCCTTTGGTATAAAAGAAGGAGTAACATTTTTTGTTTTGTTTTTTTGCACAAGCAAAAGCAAAATAATTCAGATCACTTTACAAAAACAAAGTAACATAAGTATGTTGTACAGGGATGTCAGATGTGACGATTTTACGTCATTTTGACGATTTTTTTCGCTGAATTTACCAAAATGACGATTGACGATTTTGAATGTAGAGTCACTTAGGTGTTGACGATTTAATCCCGTCAATAAATTTAGTTTAAACTTTAATCTTTCATCAAATTTTTAACACTTTAATCTGTCAAGTAAAGTTTTTTTCTTACCGAACGTTTCCACATGCAAGTAATTACTTCCAAGTAGTGTATACGTATTATCAACAAAAAATCGAGGAAACAGCCGATTGGCTGAATGAACAAAAATTGTGTGAATGTTAGTGAAAAAGTGTCAGTGTATTGAGTTTTTCGAACTTGCACTTGCATGTGGAAATGGGGGGTTAGTTAGTATATAGAGGCGAATATATATTTATATCTACTAGCGGACTCGACGAACTTCGCCTCGTCCCAATTTTAAGCCTTCAGACAAACTTTAGAGTAATAATACAACAGAAATATTAAAATTTTTAATATGATTTATTTGAATGGAATCAGTAGAGAGCGATTTGATGTACAAAAATCTATAAATCACTAAATATATAAACCATCTTTAAACGCATAAAATTCAGCGTTTAAACTACCAACACAGACCATATGAATTTGATAAGATTTATCGTAGTGCTGTCACATGTTATTTTTTTACCACATATAACACATGGGAGAATGATTTATAGTTGCTGAGTTTAAACTACATATAAATTCAAGTTTAGTTCAACTAAACCAGCGTTTAAACCATCAGTGGTTTATTAGCCATTAGTGTACAAGTTTTTTTTAGAAAAACTAAAAAACAACTAGTTAATATTAGTCCGGGCCATTTTTTGATGTTTTTTTTTTTATATTGGCAGGACGATTTTTCGAAAAAAAATAATCTGACAGCACTATTTCACTTGTTTGTTTTATTTGAGTACAATAACTGCCTGCTTTTAAAACACGAGTGCAAAACTCCTTCAAATTACTGCCTGCTTTTAGATTGCGAGCACAAAAGTAACTCGTTTAACTAATATTTAAAACAAAATTTAAAAATGTCCATTCCTTAAGGGGTTCCCATACAAAAAGTTTAATACAGACTAGAAATATATTGAAGAAAACGTACCATAACAGCCAAGGAGTATCCTTAACAATTTTTCGAGACATACTTGCCCCTTATCACCACTTCTTAAGGGGGCTCCCATACAAATATTGCGATTTATGAAATTTTTAAATTAATTAAAATTTTTTGACTTTTGTGAATAAAATCAAAAGTTGTTAACAGATTTTAATCATTTATAGCTGTAATTTTTAATAGATTTTTAACAAACAAAAATTTCGAAATGTCGATTAAAAATTATGTTTGTTGCCAAAAAAATAAAAAAAAAAATATGTTTCTAAAACGACAGCGCATGTTAGAAAAAAATTTAACGTTTAAAGGAAATTTTATTGCGGATTTTCGTTTTTTTTTTTAGTATGTAATTTCAATAAACTGAACCGTTTTTGAACCGGTATTGGATTCAGCGTACCCGAAAAAGGTTTAATAAAACTTGCGAAAAGCAATAAAAAACATTTTTAAATATAACAATAAAAAGAAATTAATTGGACTTTATATTTATACTGTGTACTTTTTTTCTTAACCTTTAATAATCAATGTACTTTAATTGCAACAAAAAAAGTTGCCAAATTCTAGCACAGTGTAATTGTTTGATAAAACTTGCGAAAAGCAATAAAAAACATTTTTAAATATAACAATAAAAAGAAATTAATTGGACTTTATATTTATACTGTGTACTTTTTTTCTTAACCTTTAATAATCAATGTACTTTAATTGCAACAAAAAAAGTTGGGAACCCTATATGTAGTTGTCCTGCGATTTAACTTTGAATAATTAAGTTTAAGTTATCGACGTCCTTATTCTTCGCTGCTATTTTTGCCCGTTCACCAATCCAATCGAGATTTTTGTAGTTTTGTGCAATGTCGGGGAACACTTTGCTGATGAGCTCCTCCTTGGACGATGTGAATTCACAAAAATTTTCAGGGAACGATATCAATCCATTCGAAACATCAACAGGAATTTGGCCGTTGCCAAGCTCCAGCAGTTGTCTCGAGAATTCAGCAGCCGATGGGTCGTTCTGCAACACGACTCTAATGTTTGCGGTCAATTGCAACTTTTGGACATGCCTCCACAAAGACGACGATTTCAGGCAGGCATTAAGTTCATCTGCAGCAGAAGATTTGGGGATGACGGGAATTGTTTGACGAAAATCTCCGGAGAGCAATATCAGTGCCGAACCAAATCGTCTTAAGTATTAAAAATTCTATATTTTTTGGTTTTGTATGATTTTATACTTAATATTTTTTTATGTTTTAATAGAGTTATATATCCGTGTTTATAAAAAAACGATTTTTTTATATGACGATTTTTTGACGGTTTTTTTTCAAAACTACTGACGATTTTGACGATTTTTTTTTAAATTTTGACGATATTTCGAAAAAAACATCTAACATCACTGATGTTGTAAATCATTTTTGTTGAAGTTGTAAAGAGAAAGAGTAAAATTTTTTGTTTTGTTTTTTTCGCCAAAGCGAAAGAATTCAGATCCCGTTATAAAAACAAAGTAATAAAGTAGGTACATATTAAAATACAAAATAAAAACAATAATGTAAATCATTTTAGTTGAGTTTTGTTCACTATGGAAGAAGGTACTTGCGCTAAAAAAAATAATTTTACACTATTTAGCAAATTTGATTATTTCAATAAAAAATATCACATGTGTTATTAAACTACAATAAGTTTAATTAAATAAAAAGTTAAGTGTTGTTTCATTTTCTATATTGGAGATCTAATACATATGTACATAAAACCTATTCAGTCTTCTAATTTCATTTGCAAGGAAATATTCCTTAATGTTTTAGACTAATAGCCCTTCAATATGACCTTTAATCAAATGCATTTTTAGAGTGATGGTCTGAAAGGCCTTTTAAGAGCCATTAAGTGAAAGGCCTTTTAACATACCTTTCTTAAAATCCCTTCAAGATAACCTTTTTGCTAAGGCCTTTTGAAAGTCATTCTCTGGAAAGCCTACTAAGATCCATTTATTTGAAGGCCTTTAAGAAGTTCTGGGGAAGAAAGGAAAGCGGAAGGCCTTCTCCACAATGACAGCGCGTGTAAAAAAGATATGAGTATGGAATGGAGCGCGAAGGCCTTATTTATCCAAAAGAAGGGGTACAGGGGCCTTCTGGAAGGCCTCCGTACTCCTTCTTTTTCCCGCTGGGCGTTTGCATTTGTTGGTTTTATGCTCTTTGTTTTTTGTTTATGTATCAGAGAACAGCTTTATACGATTGAAAAAAATCGCATTTAATCAACGACATCAAATACACTCGCTTACGGTCATACAGTCAAACTTGCGCAACCGCAAATATTCGCTGCTGGTTTGCAGTCATTCAAATAACGCACATCGTGCTTTCTTATTTATACAATCGTTACCTTCGTTTTTTAATAAAGATGTTTGAGTGTTCGGTACGACAATGATTTTTTTTAAAAAAAAAAAAAAACAAACAAAAAAGCCTGAAATGAAACAATCATTACCCTACGTTTCCACATGCAAGTAATTGCTTGCAAGTAGTGTATACGTATTAATTACGAAAATCAGGATAAATACACAAAAAAACACAAACATTTTTTGGGTGGCTACACAGGACAGTGCAAGCTCATTTTTAAAATGTCGGCATCAATTAAACTTCACGCTTATATTTTCAAATCGTTGCATATATAGACTCTCCTCATGGCTACGATATAAATTAATTAAGTTTATAATTTTTTCTTTATTTAACTTTTATGAAATCTTTATAAAAAGTTATGTTTATTTTTAAAAAAATTTTAATACAGTATTGCCCTGTTTCCGATATTATAAAATTACCAAAAAGAATATTTTAATTAAATTTTTTTTTAAATGCCTGAAATTAATGTTTAAAAAGATGCGTTGTTGTATAGTTGTGTTCTTTTTTATTTTTAATTTTGTATGAATACAGAGAAATAAGCTATAAACATAACTTTTATTTTACGAAGTACAAGTTTATTAATACAAAACTCATCCACGGTAACACTGTTTTTCCATTTGTCATTTTACTTGCGACAAGTGTCAAAAATTTACTTGCAAGCAAATTCCCTTGCAAGTTGAGCTGCAAGTACGAAAAATGTGATGGTGTTAGTAAAAAAGTGTGAGTGTATTGAGTTTTTCGAACTTGTACTTGCATGTGGAAACGCTAGGTTACTCATGAAGATATTCAGCAGCAACTATCCCTGCAAATAAAATTGGACCACCTGACCCATTTTGATAAAATGGACTACTCCATGGACTAGTCCGATGTAATGCAAGCATGGACCATGCCATTGTTAAAAAGTGTTTGTAGTGAGACGACATGTCTTCGTTTTTTAACGACATGCTTTCGTGTTTAAACGACTTCAAAACTAATCCTCTTGAGTATTCCATGGAGTAGTTTTAAAACTACTCCTTACTGGTCCAAAGGTGGGTTATATACCATGGAGTAGTTTTAAAACTACTCCTTAGTGGTCCAAAGGTGGGTTATATGGTCCTCTCCTAGGACATCGTAATGTTAAATAGACCAGGTTTTTTCCATACGTTTGGGTTACTTGTGGACTAGTCCTGGTCCCTTGTGGACTACTCTTTACACGCGTGTTTGGACTGGTCCTATTATTTGCAGGGTATGTAGTAAAAGAAAAAAAAATTGAAATGAAACTAAACACACATACATATGTAGGTACACACAATTTCCATAGAAACAGACTTTTTTCATTTTAAAAAGTACAGTAGTAGTAGTAGTAGGTATGTACAATGTATTCTTGTTATTGTTGTTTTTATTGTTTTAATTTGGAAAAAGCGTCTCATCGAGTGGTTTATTGTTGTTGTTAATGTAAACAAAAGTATAAGAATGTGTTCTTTTGAATTTAGTCAGTTGTGTTATATTGCGTGAGCAACAAAAATGCAAATAAAGCACTTTCAATAAAAAACGAATAAATGCAAAAATAAAATGTGTACGAAAGAATGTAAAAATTACCAACGTTGAACTTTGTTTTGCAAGCAAAGAATGAATGTAAATTTTAGCGTATGAATAAATCAAGAAAAATAGTGATTTTGAGTTTCTCTGGTATGTATACACATCGTTCGCTCTTTTTGCATTTTCGTTTTGCATATGCCCATAGCTGTACATGCAGATATAAACAAAATTTCCGTTAGCTATCTACAATACCCATATAAGTATGTGTATTAACGTAAGTATAACGTAAATATACAGAGTGAAAGAGAGAGCAGAGATGGCAAATGCATTTTAAAAATTTTGGAACTAGGCAACATTTTTTTGTGTTGTTATTCAGAAAAATATCCAGATAGGGGCGGTTGGCGGCAATTTCTGCTTCTCCGAAACTATCTAACAGATCTTAATAAAATTTAAAACATAGATAGATCCATATTAACATGAACACACAAGCTATATATATTTTTTAATAAATAGGACCCCGAGGGAAGCTTGAGGGTATTTTCTGCCTCTCCGAAACTATTTATAAAAACCCATAAGCTATGTATTTAAAAAAAAGGATAACGAGGGGAGATAGGGGGCAACTTATGCCTCTCCAAAATTATTTTTCTCTCCAAAATTTCTTGATTATTTTCCATACTTTAAATTTATCAGTTTTCATATACTACATACTAGACTGGTAGCATCTTGAATGGGATTTTTTTTTTAAATTTAATTGTTTGCGCTGCTTAAAATATGAGGTTTGGTGTAAGAAATCATGATCTTATTTTTCAGGTCAAAAAATGCGACCAGTCTACTGCATACATACACTGGATTAAATTTTTAAAGAAAAACTCTCCTTACGTTACAGAAAGGCGTCTAAGCAAGCACTATATGTATTAAATGGCGGTTAGAGTCTTTCTTATTAGCACAACATACAAATCAATACTTACATGCATACAATATCTTCTCGTATATCATCTCGTGTCGTCTACCTATGTTATGTGCGTGTGACAGCGACAAGGGCAGAAGTGCAAAAAAATTGTGCGGATGCGTAAAGGTTTTTTACATGCAAAAATAAAAATATCGTAGAGCCACTTGTCGCTGTCACGCGCACATAGCATATGTAGACGACACGAGATGGAAGATATTGTTTTTTATGTATGCATGTAAGTATTGATTTGTATGTTGTGCTAATAAGAAAGAGTGAAACAACCACTCAATACGTATGTATTTATAGCGCTTGCTTAAGATACATGTACACGACATGTTTTTTACATCTGACTTGTCAACTTAACATGTCACATGTTGCTGTGCATGTGTGTTACAATTGCTGTTTAACAAAGTTTTTTTAATTATTGTTATTGGGTTTGGCGTATTTAAAATACGCCTGCGACTGTTTAGTAATAGATTAAAGAAAACAATTTCACGTTCTCTTTAATTTATAACCAAATAGTCGTAGGCGTATTTTAAATACGCCAAACACAATAAGGGTGAATATTCGATCAAAAACGTACATGTAATTTGCCCCTCGTGGTCATAGTTTGAAAAAATACATAGCTAATGTGTCCAAATAAATAAAAAACTTTATATTTTTTAAATTTTATTGAAATCTATTAAATTTTTTCGGAGAGGCAGAAATTTCCCCCTATGTCGCTTTTAGTCATATTTTTTAAAAAATACATAGCTTATGTGTCTATGTAAATATGGATCTATCTATGTTTTAAATTTCATTAAGATCTGTTGGATAGTTTTGGAGGGGACTAAATTGCTCCCTATCTCCCCTCGTTATCCTATTTTTTCAAAAAATACATAGCTCAAGTGTCTATATAGATATGAATCTATCTATGTTTTCAATTTCATTAAAATCTTCGGAGAGCAGAAATCGATCCTTCCCACCCCTCGTGGTCCTATTTTTTTATAAAAATGTTTAGCTTATGTGTAGTTTTACATGGGTACTGCTGATGTTATGGACAAATTTATTTGAAATATCATAAATAATATGTACATAGTCCCATACCTGCCTAGTGACAAAGCACATTTTTGGAAAAATTTTTTTTTTTTCATTTTTACACAGAAGTGCCAGAAATACTGAAGGTATTTTTTTAAACATGGATATTTTATTTGTAAGCAGATAACCAAAACACATTCATGGGTATTGAATAACATCTGCATAATATTCATGTATTTTTGTTTACTGAATGCGGTTGTGTTAAGATATGGCCGTACATAAGTATAAGTAATAACTAGGGATTAGATTTTCATGCACTAAAAAATCGAATAAATGCGCATAAAATATCCACTAAAAACTCCAAAATATTGTTATTCAAAGGTATAATATTTTTTAAAACTACATTATTTAAGTTTGTGTTCGCAAAATCAAATAAATACTTTTTTATATTATCAAAAGTAAACATTTGTCTGTTAAAAAGCTTTGGAATATGGAAAATTATCTCTCAACGTCAACCGAAGTTGAGGCATACTTGAATGATTTTTTATTTTTTTTATTTTATTGAATCTTTCTTGTCGAAAATTACAATATGTATTCAAAGCTTAATCCTAATTCTTATTTGTATTTGTTAGCCGTTACCAATGTAACCGCTTATTAATTGCATTCAAGTGTCAAAAAGGCCTGCTAGGCTCAAAGTGTCGGAACTTTTCAGCTTCCGGTGACCTTCGAACTTTATTAGATCCCTAGCGAGGTAGTTGGGATGGACCATTAGTTTATCTATGTATTTGACTGAATACTTTTTAATTTCTTCCTGGATGGTAGCGATGTTAAGATCTCTGTAGATATTGTCATTACGTATATACCATGGGGCGCAGACAATTTGACGTAATATCCTAGACTGTCTTCTTTGTAGCTTCTGGATGTTTGATGCGCATGCAGTACCCCATAATTGGATGCCATATGTCCATATTGGTTTTATGATAGACTTGTATAAGAGAACTTTGCTGTCTAAGGATAAGTTTGAGTTTCGACCGATTAGCCAATGTAGTTGAGCTGCTTTAAGTTTCATAGCCGTTATTTTCGCTTCAATATGACGAGACCAGATCAGGCGTCTATCTATATGAATTCCCAAGTATTTAACATGGCTTTCTACCGGAACAGTGATGTTATTTATTTTAACAGGAGGGCACGTTTGTCTTCTGAGCGTGAAAGTTAAGTGAGCACATTTAGCCGGGTTAACCTTTATTTTCCATTTTGACTGTAAATGCTGCGATGCAACTTTTGGGTCCTGATTAACACTAATAAATGCTGTGTCGTCTGCAAACGTAGAAGTATGTGTGCTCGGGCTTGTTGGCATATCAGCTGTATATATTATATACAGTAACGGCCCTAATATGCTTCCTTGAGGGACACCAGCAGATATTTTCTTGGTGGGGGAGTATTGGTTTTTTGATCTAACCATGAATGTTCTGCCGGTTAAATAGCTCTCAGGGAGTTCGTGAGTGTTTTGTGGAAGCATTCGTGTTATTTTAATGATCAGCCCATCATGCCAAACTTTGTCGAATGCTTGGGAACTATCTATAAACAGTGCTGAGCTGAGCATTTTTAATGCCGACACTTCTTTATGGTTGCGAAATTTTTTCTAGCTGCAATTCACTATGCCAAACTAAGCTCAAAGTTACATTTAATAATGTTGCAAGATATATTTATGATAGAACTAGATACAGTAGAATATCACAGTTTTCTTACCAAATCTTTAATGCACCTTTTGAAAACCTACTAAAATGCCGCACTCTACTATTTTTGCACAAAATTATTTATAGTAAACAACCTGAGTATCTTTACAAAAGAATAACGTTTTCAAGATCCAATAGAGGATACAAAATAAACTCCATTCGATACCGTAAACTAATATCAGAAAGACACTTCTTCGTTAATGCCATCCGTCTCTGGAATGAACTCCCATCTAATATACAAGTCCTTTAACATTGCAATACTTTCTCATTTTGCTTAAAATTTTGTAACTTATATTAAAATTTTTGTCTACTTTTACTTATTATTAATATCAATAATTTCTCTAATCTCTAAGTAACTTCAAATAAATCTGCCATTGTATCAGCAGTACTATTATATAAGATTGAAAGTCTTGTTGTACTGTAATTTTTCTAATTAAATAAATAAATAAATAAATATTCCTTTCTCTCAAACGCTGATCTAATTTGGGTAACAATTCTATGCACTTGTGCGATTGCTCGGAATCCGAATGATCCGGAATGAATGTGTGTTCAGTAAGATAGAGAGTTATACTTAACAGGAATATTTTTTCGAATAGCTTTGATAATATTGATAGTAGGCTGATTGGTCTGTACTACGTAATTTGACTAGCGCCTTTTCCTGGCTTGGAATCATAACAATTGTAGAGGTCTTCCAAGAGGATGGGAAGTAGCCAACTAGCCTGTGATGCGATCAGGACCGGGAGATTTTTTAATGTTGACATTTTCTATCGCTGATTTTACTTGGGTTGATTTAAATTTTATTGGATCGTTAACTGTATCAGGAATAACACAGGTCAACAGCAAAAAAGGGCTTGAATAACTATTATAAAGATTTGATGCAGCATGGCTACCTAAGTACAAATATTGTAACATTTTTCCATTCTATGGATAATTTTTTTTTAATAATTTTTAAGTAAAATTGTCAATATTTTGAGACATTTCTCCACTTATATTATCATAACTCAAAAACAACTTGTCCGATTTTGTTAAAATAAATCTACAAAAATCATGATTTACAATATGCGATCAATAGTTTCAAAGTTATGAAACAAATTGTAAGCCAAAAAATAAAAAAATTGGTAAAAAAAATCTGTAAAAAATCGAAAACGGCAAAAGGTATTATATTTTATTTATTTGTAGTAAAGCTACATATCATGTGAATTAAAAAAGATATTGATCATGAAAATCGGTGCATGGTTAAGGTTTTTAATTAAAATTAATTGAAGCTGTCGCATATTTACAAGCACTGTAGAAAATGGTATAATGAAAATGCAGAACACAGAAACACAGTTGCATTATACGACCCGGATTTCGGCAAACCCTCTTTACATGTAGAAAATTGTTTGGAACAAAACCTTTATGACATTTTTATGATTGTCAGAATTAAAAAAATAAGTAATAAACGAAAGGTTGTTTTACGATTGCGGTAAAAAACTAATAAACGCTCATAAATGTGCGTGCACGCTGCAATGCTCCTTTTTTCGTTGGCTACCTGTAACGGATGAGTTTTTTGCATTAAATTCCTTAATGTTTTTTATGATTATATATATTATTATAATTGGACGGCAGGAACAAGTATCAGCATCATTGGGCGTGAAAACTTTCTCCAAGTGGTCACACTATCCAGTGTGACACAAAGAATGCTGACGAAGGCCGTAGCGGGCCAGAAAATGCATTACATTCTGCTGGTGTCTAATAATTGTAAATTTTTCTGTACATAAAATATACCTCATTGCTTTCCAAAGGAAAGCTAAGGTAAAATGTAACAAGAAAATACAATATAATATTCTGGTAGTGTATAAAGTCATTTCTGAAAATTGAAGGAATATAACTATTACAAAAAAGCTTTATAAAATACATCACTGAAATTTAGCTCGAAGAATAAATTCGAAAAATATAAAATGTTGAATATAACACAGGGGGTGAGAAATTCCAAGTCAGGGTGATGGTAATAGGTCAGTATAGTAAAACCCTCAAAGGGTTTGGCGTTCGTATGTGTCAGTTTTTTTTATGACATTTTAAATTTTTTCCTTATCTTGATGTTTTTTCGCTTAGTTGTAACATTTTGGCAAAAACGTAGTTTAACATAACTCGAGAACCACTTGTCCGATTTTGATGAAACAAATTTAGAAAAATAAAGAATTACAATTTCTCTAATCTGTTTCTATACCGTTTTCCTATATCTGCAACACTTTCGTAGTTAAAAATGAATGTATGAAGAAAAAAAATATTTTTTGCCCAAAAAATTTAAATTTTTTATTTTTAATTCATAAAAAATCCAAAACAGTAAAAAAAAGTTTCAAGTCCTATTACTTTCACGTGAAGTCGCATAACCTATGAAATAAATGAGACATAAATCATGAAAATCGATGAACGCGTTTCGCTTTTATTAACAATTAAGTGAAGGTATGCATTTCAAAAATTTGCTCGAGATATGCACGAAATTCTTTGCAAAAACATTTAGGAATTTTTTTTTATGATTCTTATGGTGTTTTCTTTTCTGACAATAATGTTTTATATGTGCTACCATTCGTGCGGGTTTTTGTTCCATTCTAAAAATATATGCAAAAATGTGAGAAGTTGTCGTTTTCCTTTCTAAACATGTTGCAACAATAAATGGCAAATTTGTTCCATTTCTTACCCGCAGTTATAACTGAGTGTGAGATAATACCCTTTTTTGCATCTGCGTAAAGTACTTTTTTATGCAAGCAAAAATTTTTTTTTCTTGTGTTGCGGATAAAAACTTTTTGTTTTTCGTTTGTTTTACTTTTATTATATTTTTTTTGTCGCAAAATTTTTAACAATAACTGACATTAATTATTAAAAATCAGTGGTGCTAACGCTTATTAGAATTGTAAGAAAATTTAATGTTGAAAATTGCTACAAGCGTGGTGAATATCGCTTTTAGTACAAACTTTGCATTCAAAATTAAACACGTTGTTGAATGCAAAACGTAGCTATTATTTTGTTCCATTGTAATTTAGAAAAATGTATCACTTTGTAAGGGTTCGTGTAACCTAATAAATATATTACACAACTATAATGCATCATTATTTTTTAGAAAAGAAAACACCATTAGAATTCAAAAAAAGAAAAAGTAATAAACAAAAGGTTATTTGATTTTTATGATTGCGGTAGCAAAGTAATAAGCGGTAATAAATGTGCGTGGACAATTGAAAGGTCAAAAGGAAAGTGCACTTTTTTATTTATTTGGGGTTTTCCGTTGGCTACCTGAATGATTTTTTTATAGAAATTCCACCCACATCTATTAGTGCTCATGTTTTGGAACGTACCTGTCAGTAAAATATTGAAAAATACATAGTATTTATAGGTGTTCATTTATCGATTTTTGTCATTCAACAAGTGCCGACGAACGCGAACAGTAAAAGTGATTTTTCTCCAGTTTTTTAAAAGTGAACAAAAGAGAACCGAATATGGAACTGTGCAAGCCAGATATAAATAGCTTTTGCTACTGCTGTGGTCAATATGTCTCAACACATAAAAAAGGGAAAATTTCAGTACTGATTTTGTTCAAACATACGAGATGTACTTCAACCAAAATGTTATAGTGAACGAAAATTGGGTACCAAATATAGTGTGTAAAAGCTACTACAACCGTCTAATGGATTGGAAAAATAGAAGACCTGAAAGTATGCCACTCGGTATCCCAATGACTTGGACTAATCCTGGCGAAGGTCACAATCCATTGAATTGCTATGCATGTGCGAATAAAGGAGCCGCAAAAAGGATAAGAAAATCGTATAATTCCGTTGGTGTTGCAAGTGCCGCAACACCATTGCCTCATTCGGACCACATTCCTGTGCCAAAAGCTTCTAGCCCAGATATTTTCTCTTCTACGACTGCTCCGACATATCATGCACGTGATGATCCCCCATATGAGCCATCAGTATCCAATGAGCCAATTTTAATAAATCAAAATAAGCTTGATTCAATTGTTTCCAAGTTGGAATTAACACAGCATAAATCGGAAGAGCTGGCTTCCATTTTGAAATCAAACAATTTGTTGGCACCCGGTGTTAAAGTCACAGCTTATCGAAGTCGTCAGGCAACACTCCAAAGTTTATTCCTTGTGAATGATGAAAAAACTTCTGCATATTGCCCGAATGTAGGAAAATTTATGGACGCAATGGAAATGGATGGAAACTCAGAGACCACAGCAGGTTACAAACGGCCAATATTATTCGTGAGCCTCTAGTGCCGAAGGAGAAGATATTGCTGCCTCCACTGCATATTAAACTTGGAATTGTTAAGAATTTTATCAAAACTGTCGCCAAAAGAGATGAAGTTTTCTTGTGTTTGAAACTAATTTACCCGAGACTCAGCGAAAGTAAAATTAAAGAAGGTAAGTTATAATATCACATTCATTTCCCATGATTTTCCATCTTAACAAATTAATTTTTTCCAATCAGGCGTACTAAATGGTCCAGATATACGAAAGCTGATTAAAAGTGATGCATTCAACAATATTTTGATTGACGCTGAATTGAATGCATGGCAGGCAATCAAAGAAGTAATAGAAGGCTTATTGGGAAAGCATCGTTGTTTCTGTCGCAAGGATGTTAAGAGAATTCTCGGAAATTGGTGTCCACATGTCCTTGAAAATCCAATATTTACATCATCATCTGAACTACTTCAGCAAACAATTGGCTACCGAATCTGATGAACAAGGTAAACGCTATCATCAAGTTGCTATGCCATTTGAAATGAGGTAATACTGATTTTTTTATTTTTTCAAACTCATTTTAATAAAACAAAAACTTACAGATATAGCGGCAAAAAGTCGCCGAGTGCAATAATTGCGGAAATTTGCTGGTGGAGTAAGCTTGTGTGGCAAGACAAGGATGATCTTGATGATAAAGAATTTTCAGGAGATGCAGAAGGGCCAACAGTGGTGTCACACATTGACATTATGTGTGGTTCAGAAACTGATGATAGCGATGAATGCGATGCCACTAGTCCCGAACAACCACCATCGAAAAAGTCTAGGCAATATTTATTAAAATAAATAAAAATAAATAAATAAAATAAAAAATTATAAAAATGTTTACTTAATTTTTTTAGTAGTTTATGGCCAGAAGTCTGGAGTTATTGGGGAAAATTTATAAAAAGGCGATAAATGACACTTTTTTGAATAAAAACAAATATCAAAATTCTTGTCAAAATGGGATACCTTCACTTAATTGTAAATAAAAGCAGAACGCGATAATCGATTTCTATGATCTATGTCGCATTTTGTTTATAGGTTATGTGACTTTACATGAAATTAATAACACTTGATCCTTTTTTCCGTTTTTGGATTTTTTATGAATTTAAAAAAAAAAAAATTTAATTTTTAGGCAAAAAAAAAATTTTTTTTTCTCCACAAATTTATTTTTACCGGCAAAACTGTTGATTATAAAGAAAAACGTTATATGAACGGATTAAAGAAATTGTAATTCTAAATTGGTGGTTCTAAAGTGGTTCTCGAGTTATGTTAAACTACGTTTTTGCCAAAATGTTACAACTAAGCGAAAAAACATCAAGATAAGGAAAAAATTTAAAATGTCATAAAAAAAAAACTGACACATACGAACGCCAAACCCTTTGAGGGTTTTACTATACTGACCTAGTACCATCACCCTGACTTGGAATTTCTCACCCCCCAGACAATAATCCCAAAAATGTTCCATTGTGTAATAGAAAGTAACTTTAGTTAAGAATTAGTTGTAATTATTGTTTAAGAATTAGTTGTAATTATTATTTATCTTGTATTAATTAGTTGTTTTGTAGTTATAAGTAATTTTATTAGTTAACATTGTTATTAAAAATTTTTATAATTTAGTACACTTCAATCCCAATGTGCAGAAAGCCCTAGAAATATACGTTAAAAAAGCTTTAGTATAAGTGGGGAAATTATGTAAACATAAGTGCCGCCATAAATCAAAATAGACGATAGTGTAGTGAATAGTAAAGCCTCGAACATTCGAGAAACATTTCGAATGTTCTAGATGGCTGAATTACAGTATAAATACTCGCGGCGGCTAGCATCAAAAAACAGTATAAATTCAGACTTTGTCATGTTTACTATAAACATTGAAGAGTGTTGATTACAATAGTGAATTATAATTAAAAGCTGTAAATTACGGTTGTAAAAATAATTAAGTTCTTAATAAATAAGTGTTATACATTTAAGTGTTGTGTTTATTTGTTTTATTTGAATTGCAATAAAAGAACTTAAGAGGTTTATTATAAAGGAAATAAACCGAAAACGCAGTAACGTAACAATTGGTGTCAAAAGTGAAATCGCAACAAAGAAATAAATAAATTAAAAAAAAAATTACTTTAAAAAAATAAAAATAAATAGACTGCAATAAAATTTGAGAACTTAAAGTAGAACAGCTCAAGAAAGAATTGGCCAAGTTTGGCAGATCCAACTTTTAATAATAAAGCAGAGCTTCAGAAGAGACTATTAGATGAATTCGAGGGACGCAATATGGACATTGTGAGGTACAAATTCGAGGACAAAGAGAAAATAGAGGTATGTACTCGTGCGGTTGCCAGCAGTATGGATTTAAATACAATGTTTGCCGCTATGATGGATCAAAAGAAGAAAATGTCTGAAGAAAGTTCTAGAATGAAAAAAGAAAATTCGAGCGAAACTTCTAGAAAAATTGACGATAATTCTAGAAGCATGGTACAGATGATAAAAGAAAATTCTTGTGATATTCTAGCTGAAACTTCTAGAAAAATTGATGATAATTCAAAAAGCGTGGTGATGATGATAAAAGAAAATTCGAGCGATATTCCTGCTGAAACTTCTAGAGAAGACGAGCACCATCCTGTCTCAAATTCAAGAGCATTCTAGAATAACGAACGAGAAACTTCAGGAGATTTCCAGTGAAATAAACGAAAGAGCAAACGAAATGGAAATAGAATTTAACCAGAAGCTATCTGATGTAAAAACTCAAGTCACTGATGTAAAAACACAAGTCACGGATGTAAAAACACAAGTCACGGTTTTTGGTGAAAAACTACATCTGGAGACAAAAGTAATTAACATTCAATGCCACGAAGGACCAGTGAGAGTTATTCCAGAAGTCTCTAGTAGAATAAAGGCTCCAAGTTTTGACGGAGGTGTGTCATTAAATGTTTTTAAGTTCCAGGTCGATACAGGTGCCAACAGAAGTGCATGGAACAGTGAGGAAAAAGCCTTCGAGCTAATTCTTGCTTTAAAGGGGACTGCAGCTGAAGTGCTTGAAAGTGTATATTTCAAATGTTCTAGATGGCTGAATTACACTATAAATACTTACTAGCATCAAAAAACAGTATAAGTTCAGACTTTGTCAAGTTGGAGTGTGTTTATTACAATAGTGAGTTGTTAAAGTGACTAAGTTCTTAATAAATAAGTGTTAAGCTGGGATCACACGATTGCCGCAAATTCACCATTATGACACAATTTTGATTGTGCTTTATTAATGCCGCAGCACGGTCACACGATTGTTTCTACTTGTGTCGATTGCGAAAACAGCTGTTGTGGTAAATTGGTTTGTTCATTAAAAAAAAAGAAAATTTTATCATAAGTATAGTTAAACAAATTTTTGTTGATTACTTCTATTTGAAACATTTTAAGACAAATGTATGACATATTAACAGTGCTGCCAATTTAGGCATTTAGTGGCTTAATTTAACCATTTTTTATCCTGTTAAGCCATTAAAAAATTAGTTTAGCCATTAGCCATTTTTTTTTTTAGCCATTTTTCAACTTATTTAACCTTAAATTTTTTTTGCTGTTTTTCTTTTGAAATAATAATTTTAAATTTCTTATAAAAATGTATTAAAGTAAAATTTACATTTTTAACAATTCAAACTCATTTTATTTAAATCACAACTTTTACAAATGTTGGAAATCGCTATAAACTATGATGAAAGAGATGCAACCGGCAAAAAAAAAATTTTAAGAAATTTCAGAATGGACTGTATAGTTGCTCTCACCCAAGTAAACATCGTTTAAAATAATATGAGAAAAAGGATACATTAAGCAACAGTTAACTCGATTTTATCAATAAAATATTTATACCAGCACCACAATAGTGGAGAGGGTAGAATGCGTTTGTGCTGATGTTTGTAACACCTTAAAATAATAGTCCTAAGCCCACATTTACGTATACCGATTGACTCAGAATCGCTTTCTGAGTCGAATTAACGATGTTTGTCCTGCTGCCTGGCTATTTTTGAGATTATTTGATAAAATTTGGTACATAGGTTCTAATGTGGTGTAGGGTATCATGTAGTAGGTGTTGACCGACTATACTTTCTTACTTGTTTTTTATTGTAGATCTGGACTGAAAAGGTTGGATATATGTTGTCGTGATAATGATTTACCTTAAAATTATTAAAAACTAATAGGCCCGAGTGATTCCTATGACATGGACAATAAAGACATCGAATTTATCGATAATTTAATTTTTAAAATATCTATCAAAATATTAATTTACGTTTATTCTTATTTAACAAATTGATCTTAACTTACAATTTCATCGTAAACCACTTTAAATGAATTATTTCTGTTTTGTTTTTGAATTTTAATGTGTTTTTATTTAAAAAAGCTTTTAGCAATTTTTAGCCCATTTTTAAGTATTTTTTTAATTAGGTTTAAGTTCATCAAATTTAATTTTCATTAAATTATTTTTATGAAGAAAGGAATTTTACAACACGAAAATCATTTAAAATTGTTATTGATAATTTTTCATTCTTGACGTGGCTGGGGCTCGAACCCCAATAAATAATTTAATAAAAATTAAATTTGATGAACTGAAGCCTAATTATAAAAATACTGAAAATTTGAATTAAAAACCACAAATAGTTCAACAAAATAACCATAATACTGATTATTGTTAAATTTCAGAAAAGCAAATTTCGATCTACCAAAGGTTAAAATACAATTTGGTTTAAGGATTGATAGGGATGAAACGATACCTCTAAGGTATCGATACTTTTACTCGATGTGGTACAAAAAGTATAAAGATTGAGACCACTTTTAGATACCACCAAGTACCTATATCCTTTCGAAATATCTTTTTTATCTCAGGAAAAAAAATTTTATAGAACGTTCAGGATGTTATGAATTTATTTTAAATGTAAATATGTATTTCACCCGTAAAACCGCTCTTAGTGGAGAAGCAGCTCGCGCGTTTTGTCGTTATGTCTTAAGGACAAACAGATTGTTCTTGTTGTCACCCCGCATTGGTTTATGCTTAGACGTCGTAAAACTGTACCGAGTTACAGTTTTTGCGGTTTCAACATTAACTATATGCAATCGTTTTTAACCTCAATTTCTTAATGTGACTGGTAGAGAACCATATATAACTTAGACGTTTTACTGGTGGAGTACCAAGGAAATAAATCAGAAGTTTACGGATGGAGACCAAAATACTCTGGAGCGGATTCTGGAAGCTCTCGCCTTCCTATACGAAGGTTTATGTCGAACGAGGACTGGCATTAAAACTTAAATAGTTGGCCAAAAAATTTTAATTTTAAGCAAAATCAAAAAAAAAATATGTATTTTATTATACCCTCACCACAATAGTGGAGAGGGTATTATGCATTTGTGCTGATGTGTGTAAAGCCTTAAAATAGTGGTCCTAGACCCACCTCAAAGTATACCGATCTACTCAGAATCACTTTCTGAGTCGAACTAACGATGTCCGTCCGGCTGGCTGTCCATGTAACCTTGTGCGCAAAGTACAGGTCACAATTTTGGAGGTAATTTGATAAAATTTGGGTCATACGTTCATACTGGCACAAGGACCAAGCCTATTGAAAATGGGCCGAATCGTTGGACCACGAGGGAAGATAGGGGGAAATTTCTTCCTCTCAGAAACTATCAAACCGATTTTAATGAAACTTAAAACATAGATAGAACCAGGGTTTAAAAAGCTGCAGTCAAAATCAAAAAATTGCTTTTTCTTCCACTTTCTGATTTTTCATTAGACAAAAATAAACCGTTGCTTTTACTTCTGATTCTTAAATGAAAACAGTCGCAGTGAAGGCAAAAGCAAAAAACGAAAAGTTGCACACAACAAAGAGCATCGGCATCCGACATGTTCGTAAGTGTTTGGTTTGACAGACTGAAACTTTTAATAAATCCCGAAGTTAACGAAGATGGGACGTTGTGTTCATTGTATGTATATGAAAGCGATAATGTTATTTAAAGTTTTATTTAATTAAAAAAAATTAAAAAGATTTGTTAAGCTTAAAAATAAATAAATATGTATGTACATATTTATGTACGCATGTATTATTTTAAAAAAATATGGAAAACAAACACACAAACGCAACGTCCCATCTTCGTTAACTACGGGATTTTTTAAAATTTTCAGTCGGTCAAACCAAACACTTCCGAACATGTTGACTGCCGATGTTCTTTGTTGTGTACAACATTTCGTTTTTTGCTTTTGCCTTCACTGCGACTGTTTTCATTTAAGAATCAGAAGTAAAAGCAACGGTTTATTTTTGTCTAATGAAAAATCAGAAAGTGGAAGAAAAAGCAATTTTTTGATTTTGACTGCAGCTTTTTAAACCCTGGTTCTATCTATGTTTTAAGTTTCATTAAAATCGGTTTGATAGTTTCTGAGAGGAAGAAATTTCCCCCTATCTTCCCTCGTGGTCCAACGATTCGGCCCATTTTCAATAGGCTTGGTCCTTGTGCCAGTATGAACGTATGACCCAAATTTTATCAAATTACCTCCAAAATTGTGACCTGTACTTTGCGCACAAGGTTACATGGACAGCCAGCCGGACGGACATCGTTAGTTCGACTCAGAAAGTGATTCTGAGTAGATCGGTATACTTTGAGGTGGGTCTAGGACCACTATTTTAAGGCTTTACACACATCAGCACAAATGCATAATACCCTCTCCACTATTGTGGTGTGGGTATAATAAAATACATATTTTTTTTTCATTTAATGAATCAGAAGTAAAGGCAACAGTTTATTTTATCCAATGACAAATGAAGATATCGAAGTTACAGCACAATCTTATGACTTTTACTATCTCAACTGCAGCTTTTTAAACGCTGGATAGAACCATATCTATATGGACACAAAATGTATACATTTTTACAAAAATCGGACCACGAGGGGAGATAGGGGCAAATTCTGCCTCTCAAACCGATTTTAATGAAATTTATAACATAGATAGATCCATATCTATAGGGACACATAAGCTATACAGTTTTTTAAAAATAGGACCACAAATGGAGGCATGGGGCAATTTCTGCCTCTCACAAATTTTCAAACCGATTTTCATGAAGTTTAGAAACATAGATAAATCCATATTTACATGGACACATAAGCATGATGTGTTTTTAAATACTGTGGTGTAGGGTATCATATGGTCGGGCTTGACCGACTATACTTTCTTGCTTGTTTTTTAATTGATAAACATATAACAAAGGGTGGTAAAACCATAATCCACGATAATTGTGAGTCACCTTAACGTCAAGTTTTTTGCGCAACTTTAATTTACCTTTCTTATGGCCAATTTTTAGCATTGATATTAAAACACATTTATTTTTAAAATTGTTTTAAATACAAAATTCTCTTCTTCACTAAAAACTTAATTAAAACTTAAGTCACCGATGTGGTACACTTAATTTCAACTTAAGTTTCCATTGTAATATTTTAGCAAGGTGGCCTCAATATCACAAGAAAACAACAACAACAGGCAAAGCATTAACAGTCAGCTGTTTTTTCAGACCATCTTGTAAATAAATAAACTTTTTTATATTTTTTTTTTGTATTTAGTAGTGCTACCATACTTTTATCTTAATTAAATAAGACTTTTCAAATAAAACTTAAAAAACCAATCTGTTATAAATACGATTTAAGTTTGTTATGAAAATTAACTTAATATTGATTTAAATACTATCCTGAAAATTGGGCATTAGTTTCAGTATTTAACAATTAAGCAGCGCGTTAAGATTGTTAAAGCCTTTTACGAAAATAAAATGAATGCTACGAAAACAATTTAATTATGGCACCTTATTATGCTAGTGATGTATATAAAGAAAACGTTACAAAATGGCTTCGTACACCCTGAGGCCTTCCTAAACTTCGATAGTCAAGGTTTTATACAAAACGAAACTGGCACTCCTATATTTTACCACATTTATAAAAGAGCCAACATAAAGAATGTATATAGCAAAGAACTTACAACACAAAAAAGCAGATCTGATACTAGCGTTTACGCAGCGGATAAAAATATAGACACAAATATAAATATTAAAAAACTAGCATGTAACCCGCTACTTCGTTAGCGTCTCCTTTTTCTTCGTGGACATATTTTTATGCCAAAGTTTATATTCAAAAAAGTACCAGGCACCTGTCCCCTTTTAACGAACAACAATAATATTAAATTTTTTGGATTTCTTTAATTTTGGATTTTTAAGGTTAGCGGAATCGATTTGGCGAGAGGCCAACCTTCGATCCAAAAGTCAGCTTTTTAGCTTCAAGAGTTTAGGATGTGCGATGATGAATCCGTCAGTTACTTTACAAATTTATATTATATAGAGATGGAGAAAAATGTTGAGAAAACAGTAACAAAATTAGGAACAATTTTCACACCTTAAACGTTTGAATTTCAAAAAAGGTCCAAACCTGTTTTGTATTTTTTAGATAAGCTAAAAATGTGATACAATATTTATTTACCCTTTTACACCCCAAAAAGGCCTTCCTTCAAAAAAGTACCAGACACCTCTCCGTTTATTTTTTTTAATGAACAATAATTAGAATTAAATTTTTTGTATCTCTTTTTGTTTAGGAAATATACGGTTAGCGAATTTTTCTAATAAACAAGAATAAGTGCTGATGTTTTTTATCTCTTTTAGTTTAGGAGGTATGAGGTTCGCGGGATCGATATACATAGGTACAATTTTCACCCCTGAAACGTTCGAATTTCGAAAAAGGACCAAATTCGCATTTGTATTTTTTAGATAAGTAACAAATGTTATTTAATTTTTATTTCTATACGTATTGGCTTAAAAGCTAGATTTACTACCTAAAACGACCGAATTTCGTTAAAGTACCAGACACAAATTTGCTTTTTTATTTAATGCACAAAAATAAATATTTAATTAAAAAAAAAATACCAGTTTATTTAAAAAAAATACCAGTTAGAGAACGAAAAAGTTGCAAAAAATCCCTCTTACAGATTCTCATTCACTGAGGAGCTTGCATGTTTAATTTTATGTTTCTAGATCCAATAAATACGGATATATAAAAGGTACCAGTTAAAGAACAAAATAGTACCAAAAGCCCTCTTACAGATTTTCATTCACTCAGGACCTTGCATGTTTAATTTTATGTTTCTAGGTCCAATACTAACGGAAATTCAAAAAGTACCAGTTAAAGAACAAAGAAGTACCAAAAACTTCCCTCTTATATATTCTTATCCACTTAGGGCATTGCATCTTGAATTTTATGTTGCTAAGTCCAATAATAACGGATATTCAAAAAGTACCAGTTTAATAACTAAAAAGTACCTATAAGCGCTTTTAGAGATTCTCATTCACTCAGGACCATGCAGGTTTAATTTTATTTTCATTAGACCAACATTAGCAAAAATTTAAAAAAAGCACCAGTTAAAAAACGAAAAAGTACCAAAAAGATCTCTCTAACAGATTGTCATTCACTCAAGACCTTCCATGTTTAATTGCATGTTTCTGGGTCCAATACTAACGGAAATTCAAAAAGTACCAGCTAACGAATAAAAAGTACCAATAAGATCCCACTTAAAGATTCTCATTTACACAGGATCGTGCATTTTTAATTTTATTTTTCTAGGTCCAATGCTGACGGAAATTAAAAAGTACCAGTTAATGAACAAAAAAGTACCAAAAACTTTCCTCTTAGATTCTTATCCACCCAGGACCTTGCATCTTTAATTTTATCTTTCTAGGTCCAATACCAACGGAAATTCAAAAAGTACCAGTCAAAGATTAAAAAAGTACCAAAAAGTTCACTCTTATAGATTCTCATCCATCCAGGGCATTGCATATTGAATTGTATGTTTCTAGGTCCAATACTAACAGAAATTCAAAAAGTACCAGTTAATGAACAAAAAAGTACCAAAAAGTTCCGTTATAGATTCTTATCCACTCAGGACATTGCATGTTGAATCTTATGTTTTAAGGTCCAACATAAACGATAATTTTAAAAATACCAGTTGTAGGACCCAAAAGCTAAAGAAAAATATAAAATTTCCCGTATTTCCTTTTTTTGGTACTATTTTTTCCCCCCATTAAAGTATCAAAAAATTCAGTATTATAGTGGGGGCTCATTATTAAGTACGAGTATGTTTATGAATGGAGAAAAATGTTTTGTAAAAAAAGTACCAAAAATAGCGACGATTTTCACCCCTTAAATGTTCGAATTTCGAAAAAGTACCAAACTCATATTCGTATTTTTTTTTATAGGTTTCGAATGTGGTATAAACTTTGTTTCTATGCTTATTGGTTCAAAAGATAGATACGGTGTCAAAAAAGTACCAAAATTCAGGTTTTACCCGCTTACTCCCTAATAGGGCCAAATTTCAAAAAAGTACCAGACACCTATCCCCTTATTTTTCTAAAGAACAACGATCAGTATTATATTTTTTCTGTATCTCTTTTAGTTTTGGAGATATAAGGTCACCGCATTTTCCCGTTTTTACCCTTTTTTACCCCCTAAACATTCGAATTTCCAAAAATCCCGTCTTAGTGGATCGACTTGGGGAGTGACCAATCTCTGGTCCAAATTTCAAGTGTTTAGCTCCAGGCGTTTAGGCTGTGCGATGATGATCAGTGAGTCAGTCAGTCAGTAACGTTACAATTTTATATATGTATATAGATATTGGTGGCTCAATAGATAATTGGCATTATTTTTTGACTTTAGTTTTTACCCTGCGGGAAATTTGTGTCAATTGGTCCCACAGACTGGTCCTGGGAGTTGTGAAAATAGAACAGGTACAAAAAGAAAGAACTCATGACCATTGAAAGGAGAACCAATCATGTAACTGGTTTATGGAGAAAAAAAAATGTAGAAAAAGTAATGAATTACAGTAAAGTCTTCACCGGTGGTGTGATACATTTTTTTGGGACTTTCTAAAATTTGGCTCTTGAATTTAATTCTAGGACTTGTTTTATTGAAATAATACTACATCGTATTGAAATAATACTACATTAAAGTAACTGTCACTAAACACGTCCATTGAGAATAGATTTGTGACTGGTCAAATGGTGTCAATTGACCCCCTCCAATGACAACCCCATGTAAAAGTGATAGGTCTTATTCATAGAAAGTGTTAAAATTAGAACCGGTCTCTTCCGCGAAAGACCTATCACAGGACTACTTTGGTGTCAGTTCGCTTCCCTCTAGGGTATTTCTCGAAAATATATAAGTAAGGTTTTATTCTAATTTTTTCTTTGCATTTAGTTATATAGAAATACATAAGTCGTATTATTAGGAATTAATATATATTATCCAAAAAATTATAATAACATATAGAAAATACTTGAGAGCCCGTTTATCGGACTGTGTATAATAACGTAGTTATATTTCTACTATTTGTGTATTTATAATTAATTATATGTTTTTTGTTTAAATAAACGTTAATAAAAAAAAATTAATTTTTGTGCACATCGTGATTTTTTTTGGTCAGCATAATCGACCAAATGTTTCCACAACCGGGAGAATTGTGCGGAAATTTCAGCAAACCGGGTCTGTAGGAAATGGGACAACATATGTGCATGCTCGCCCAGTTAATTCTGCGCCTGACGGCGTTATCGGGCCATACTTCTTCGAAAATGTGCTCGGCCCAGCAATTACAGTGAATGGTGCACGCTATCGCGAGATCATAACGGACTTCCTACACCCAGAAATTGAGGAAATGGACCTTGATGATATGTGGTTTCTAGGTGTTTACTAGTCAAACTTTGGAAAATAATCAAAAATTTAGGATTAATTTCAATACCCAGGTGAAACGATTACTTTTGACCGATACCGAGTATTTTTTTACCGATACTACTTGGTACTCGGTTGCTAAGTATCGATTACAAAAATACTTGGTACTTATATAAAAGTATCGAATATGTAATTGTATTTACTCGTATCGTTTCATCCCTAAGGATTGATGTTTGACTATTGACGTCAGCAGTCGTCGATTGCTGCGAGTGTAAGACGGCAAATCCATCTGAGGAGATCGAGTGGTTGCGATCGAAACATGTCATGGTAACCTGCCGGCCGGGGTTCGAGCCCCAGCCACGTCAAGAATGAAAAATTATCAATAACAATTTTAACTGATTTTCGTGTTGTAAAATTCCTTTCTTCATAAAAATAATTAAATGAAAATTAAATTTGATGAACTTAAGCCTAATTATAAAAATACTTATAACGATAATAGTTAAAGATTCCCAATTGAAAATAAAGGAATTTTTCTCGTAACCTTTACAAAAAATAATAAAAGTAATTATTTTCAGTCCCTGAACTATTTTTTTAAAAACAAAAAGTCCATATAAAACAACTATTTTTCAACGTAAACATAAAAGGTCGAATTAAACTCTTAAAAAGAGAGTTTTATTCAGCCGTCATAAATTTAAACTCATTTCAGGAGTTTGATTTTAACCGACATTTAATTAAATTCATTTTTTGTACATGGACACCCAAAGCTTGTAGATGGTCAGATCACTTCAATTTGTAAAGCAGTGTTATCTAATCAGCTTGCACTGCAATTAAACTAATTGTCATTAAAAAGAAGAAGAAGAATTTTAGGCCGACTATTTTATGACTGCGAAATAAAACTCTAATTTTAAGAGTTCATCCATACTTTTATTTTTTCGTTGAAAAATGATTTTTAGCTGTGGAGTTGAGATCGTTGTTTTTAGATCACCATAGGTGCTTAAAGAGAACTTTAGGACGAACCTATTGGTATATGGCCCTATGCTCCAATTTGGAACGACGGGAATAAATACATATATATATTGGTATAAGACAGTATAGGTCTCCGTTGACTCTAATATGGAGAGTTTTCAAGCTAAAATTATATGGTTCCCTCTTATTTACGGTCCCTGCAATTTACCCTTAAGTAAAAACTATTCATATACAGGGTGTCTGGTGGCAAATTTATATTTTTCAATACGATTATTACAAAAAGTAATAAACGGCGAGGAGGGAGGGTGGCACCGTTGGAATTATCAATTGGGCGGATTTGTCAGTCACAGTAGTCTAACCTCTTAAGACCCGAAAATTAACCCATTGAATTTTTACATTTCTTATATATTGTTTACACCTTTTGGGGAGCAAATAAGACAACTGTATATTTTTTTTTAAAAAAATTTTATTTGAATTCTTAGAAATTAAGGGGGCACATATGTGTACCTCAGGTCTTAAAATATGAAAAATTTCAACGTAAATTCTTAATTTCTTAAGATCTGAACTGAACCGATTAAGTAAAGGGCTTATTAATTATTTGTTTTATCTAATGAGGTGTAATTTAAATTTCGGTTTTTATTATTTTTTTAATTTTTTTATTTAAACTGGTAGAAAAAGAGGTGCACATATGTGTACTTCAGGTCTTAGCGATTAGTTATTGAGGAAAAATATCCCAACAGCATGGTTTTTTCAAACAGTTAAATTCAGATGTAAAAATAATGGCTAAAACTTCTAAGCCCTGCCATCTTTTGATATTGTTTTGAAGCGCAGTAGCTTAAAGCAAGTAATAAAACTGTTTCTATTGGTCACACGATGTAGCTAGTCTTTAAAACTTGTAATATTTTAAGGTGCACATATATGTACCCATGGTCTGAAGAGGCTAAAGGGTAATGATTCTCGTAATCGTAATTGCTCGTCGACAATTTTGTTCAAAGTTCATTTTCAGTTAAATAGCCACGTCAACAAACAAAACTACCGCTACTGGTCTCCATGAACTGTTTGGTGTGCCTTATCATCGCATGAGATAAGTGGGCTATTTTTTTTTTAAATTCTCGAAAAACAAGGTTCCGTTTTGAACAGTGTGTTCAAGTCGACGGAAGGCATGTGGATGACATACCCCTTTAAAAATTGTTTTGCTTTGTTATTTTTGTCATAAAAATATGTTTTATTGTGTTTAAAACAGTAATTGCAATTTGTCGTTTTTTCTTAATTTTTTCCCCGATTTGATTTTGAAAATATGCCGATTTCTTACTAAAACCATCTGGCACACCTGGTAGAGATAGTAAACACATTTTTACAAACTCTCATATTTTCATCCACACGCCAACAATATTTAAAAATACAACAGATAACCACAGAAATTGTGGAAATACTTATGGTGACAACAGATATTTGTAAGCAAAAAAAAAAGTTATGACATACTCAATCCAAAACCATAAGCAACAGTTTTTGTTTTTAAGATATGGTGAGTGGGCAAAAGCAAAACCATACAATATCAGTTACACTCATTCTATAATTTGTATCCGTAGTAACAGATAAATATCTGGTGTATCTGTTTCAACAATACTTACTGATTCGCTCGTGCAGGTCTTTAATACACACCCGCTCGGTATTAAAACCAGTCTGAAGCGGCTCATACACTTGCAATAAAGTTGTTAAATTTTACGTATAGTACAATTATATCGCCATGTGTATGTGATATTCGAAGGTGCAACAATCAAAAGACTTTTGATTTTTATTGCACATCGAAAAGAGAAAAGTGAAGTGTGTTGGCAACATTGTACAATGCTGTTTATGTTATTCCTATAGATTATTTCTTTTTTTCAATATTTATTTATTGAATTTTCATATACTTAATATGAACTAACAATAATTAATCAAATCTTATCCTAATACTTTGTTTTGTGTCCTGCCAGTGCCAGACAACAAATTTCGTCATCACGGTTTCTGTTCACATATGTATGTAGGTGTTTATCGCTCTTCTGATTGGGTAAGTGCTGCAGTGTCTCTTCTTCTTAAGCGAGTGTGGCCGCCATGATTTAAAATATTTCGAGCTAGTAGATTTGGGTGTTGTTCAAGCCTTTTTAAATATTTTACTGCATAATTTGTAATCATAGTTTTTATTACAGTTTGTGCTTAGTTGTGATACATACATACGTGTTTTCTTAACCCCGCATACGATTTAAATTATTAATTAATTACATTTGACTATGGAATATAAATACATATGTATGTATTAAGCGAATGGTCGCATAACATAAAATATTTTTAAATAACATAAAAGTGAACAATTATCCAAACGAAAAAATTAAATAAAGAAAAATATGTACATATGTATGTATGTATACTAGGGTGGCAGCTAAATTTCAAATTTGGATTTTCAACATCTCCCGGGCGAAATATTGTGCCACATGGTCTAAAACTGATGTGGAAAAAATTTCAGCCAAATCGGATAACTTTTACCCCTGCCCCTTTGAGGTCAAAGTTCAAATGATAAAAAAAAAATTTCCATACAAGCAAAAAATTTTTTTTTCGATATTTTTTTTTTTTTTAATATTAGTAAGCTTTTTAAGCTTATTAACAACAAAAAATTTTATTTCGATCGGACAAGATTTTCAGTTTCAAAAGTGACTCTGAAAAAAAAAAAAATTTGAGGCTTGTTAGGGGCTTACTCTAAAAAATTTAAAAAAAAATTTTTTTTTAGTTTTGATAAGCACACATTAAAGATTTTTTGTTGCTCTTGATACCAGATTTTTTAAATTTTTTTTCGACATCGCATTTTTGTTCTAAATTGGGGTAAAAAACTGGAAAAATGCAGTTTTTGGCCCTATTTAAGAGCATGATTACTAGGGTGCCAGCTAAATTTCAACTTTGGATTTTCAACATCTCCCGGGCGGAATATTGTGCCACATGGTCTAAAACTGATGTGGAAAAAATTTCAGCCAAATCGGATAACTTTTACTCCTGCCCCTTTGAGGTCAAAGTTCAAATGATAAAAAAAAAAATTTCCATACAAGCAAAAAATTTTTTTTTCGATATTTTTTTTTTTTTAATATTAGTAAGCTTTTTAAGCTTATTAACAACAAAAAATTTTATTTCGATCGGACAAGATTTTCAGTTTCAAAAGTGACTCTGAAAAAAAAATATGAGGCATGTTAGGGGCTTACTCTAAAAAATTTAAAAAAAAATTTTTTTTTAGTTTTGATAAGCACACATTAAAAATTTTTTGTTGCTCTTGATACCAGATTTTTTAAATTTTTTTTCGACATCGCATTTTTGTTCTAAATTGGGGTAATAAACTGGAAAAATGCAGTTTTTGGCCCTATTTAAGAGCATGATTACTAGGGTGCCAGCTAAATTTCAACTTTGGATTTTCAACATCTCCCGGGCGGAATATTGTGCCACATGGTCTAAAACTGATGTGGAAAAAATTTCAGCCAAATCGGATAACTTTTACCCCTGCCCCTTTGAGGTCAAAGTTCAAATGATAAAAAAAAAAATTCCATACAAGCAAAAAATTTTTTTTCGAATTTTTTTTTTATCATTTGAACTTTGACCTCGAAGGGGCAGGGGTAAAAGTTATCCGATTTGGCTGAAATTTTTTCCACATCAGTTTTATACCATGTGGCACAATATTCCGCCCGGGAGACATCAATATTAATACAAAAAAATTGCTCCATACATTTAGCTGCCACCCTAATGTATACATATACCGAGCAAAAACATTTGAGTTTATAATTCAAATTTTTTTGTTATTGTAAATAATTTAAAACAAAAATATTAAAAGCACAGAAAAAATAAAAAAAGTGAAAAACAAAAACAATTCGTTGTATGAATAAAATCAATGAAACAACAATAAAAACCAATGAAAGGAATATATACATATGCAACAGTTAATGCTAAAGAATGCAATGCTGAAATAAATAAAATAAAACAATAATAACTACCTAACGGCTAAGCCAATTTTCCGAACACGTTCCCTTTCACCGTCGGTTTTTGCAAAAACGGTGGATAGTAATACATTAAAAAATATTCAACTATCTTTGTCAACTGCCGAGCCTGCAAATATTGCTGCACCTGCAAGTGTTGCCGCGATTTTTACAAACTCTCATATTTTCATCCACACGCCAACAATATTTAAAAATACAACAGATAACCACAGAAATTGTGGAAATACTTATGGTGACAACAGATATTTGTAAGCAAAAAAAAAAGTTATGACATACTCAATCCAAAACCATAAGCAACAGTTTTTGTTTTTAAGATATGGTGAGTGGGCAAAAGCAAAACCATACAATATCAGTTACACTCATTCTATAATTTGTATCCGTAGTAACAGATAAATATCTGGTGTATCTGTTTCAACAATACTTACTGATTCGCTCGTGCAGGTCTTTAATACACACCCGCTCGGTATTAAAACCAGTCTGAAGCGGCTCATACACTTGCAATAAAGTTGTTAAATTTTACGTATAGTACAATTATATCGCCATGTGTATGTGATATTCGAAGGTGCAACAATCAAAAGACTTTTGATTTTTATTGCACATCGAAAAGAGAAAAGTGAAGTGTGTTGGCAACATTGTACAATGCTGTTTATGTTATTCCTATAGATTATTTCTTTTTTTCAATATTTATTTATTGAATTTTCATATACTTAATATGAACTAACAATAATTAATCAAATCTTATCCTAATACTTTGTTTTGTGTCCTGCCAGTGCCAGACAACAAATTTCGTCATCACGGTTTCTGTTCACATATGTATGTAGGTGTTTATCGCTCTTCTGATTGGGTAAGTGCTGCAGTGTCTCTTCTTCTTAAGCGAGTGTGGCCGCCATGATTTAAAATATTTCGAGCTAGTAGATTTGGGTGTTGTTCAAGCCTTTTTAAATATTTTACTGCATAATTTGTAATCATAGTTTTTATTACAGTTTGTGCTTAGTTGTGATACATACATACGTGTTTTCTTAACCCCGCATACGATTTAAATTATTAATTAATTACATTTGACTATGGAATATAAATACACATGTATGTATTAAGCGAATGGTCGCATAACATAAAATATTTTTAAATAACATAAAAGTGAACAATTATCCAAACGAAAAAATTAAATAAAGAAAAATATGTACATATGTATGTATACTAGGGTGGCAGCTAAATTTCAAATTTGGATTTTCAACATCTCCCGGGCGAAATATTGTGCCACATGGTCTAAAACTGATGTGGAAAAAATTTCAGCCGAATCGGATAACTTTTACCCCTGCCCCTTTGAGGTCAAAGTTCAAATGATAAAAAAAAAAATTTCCATACAAGCAAAAAATTTTTTTTTCGATATTTTTTTTTTTTTAATATTAGTAAGCTTTTTAAGCTTATTAACAACAAAAAATTTTATTTCGATCGGACAAGATTTTCAGTTTCAAAAGTGACTCTGAAAAAAAAAAAATTTGAGGCTTGTTAGGGGCTTACTCTAAAAAATTTAAAAAAAAATTTTTTTTTAGTTTTGATAAGCACACATTAAAGATTTTTTGTTGCTCTTGATACCAGATTTTTTAAATTTTTTTTCGACATCGCATTTTTGTTCTAAATTGGGGTAAAAAACTGGAAAAATGCAGTTTTTGGCCCTATTTAAGAGCATGATTACTAGGGTGCCAGCTAAATTTCAACTTTGGATTTTCAACATCTCCCGGGCGGAATATTGTGCCACATGGTCTAAAACTGATGTGGAAAAAATTTCAGCCAAATCGGATAACTTTTACCCCTGCCCCTTTGAGGTCAAAGTTCAAATGATAAAAAAAAAAATTTCCATACAAGCAAAAAATTTTTTTTTCGATATTTTTTTTTTTTTAATATTAGTAAGCTTTTTAAGCTTATTAACAACAAAAAATTTTATTTCGATCGGACAAGATTTTCAGTTTCAAAAGTGACTCTGAAAAAAAAATATGAGGCGAAATATTGTGCCACATGGTCTAAAACTGATGTGGAAAAAATTTCAGCCAAATCGGATAACTTTTACCCCTGCCCCTTTGAGGTCAAAGTTCAAATGATAAAAAAAAAAATTCCATACAAGCAAAAAATTTTTTTTCGAATTTTTTTTTTATCATTTGAACTTTGACCTCGAAGGGGCAGGGGTAAAAGTTATCCGATTTGGCTGAAATTTTTTCCACATCAGTTTTATACCATGTGGCACAATATTCCGCCCGGGAGACATCAATATTAATACAAAAAAATTGCTCCATACATTTAGCTGCCACCCTAATGTATACATATACCGAGCAAAAACATTTGAGTTTATAATTCAAATTTTTTTGTTATTGTAAATAATTTAAAACAAAAATATTAAAAGCACAGAAAAAATAAAAAAAGTGAAAAACAAAAACAATTCGTTGTATGAATAAAATCAATGAAACAACAATAAAAACCAATGAAAGGAATATATACATATGCAACAGTTAATGCTAAAGAATGCAATGCTGAAATAAATAAAATAAAACAATAATAACTACCTAACGGCTAAGCCAATTTTCCGAACACGTTCCCTTTCACCGTCGGTTTTTGCAAAAACGGTGGATAGTAATACATTAAAAAATATTCAACTATCTTTGTCAACTGCCGAGCCTGCAAATATTGCTGCACCTGCAAGTGTTGCCGCGACGGCAAAAACAATATTAGTAAGAAATGATACAATGAACTCAAACACAGACTTAATGGAAAAACCACTAGTAAAACGTTGTCAAAAGCCTGAAGTACAAGTAGGTATGGACAGGTATATAACAGTGCTTAAGCGGGGTCGCAGCCCTACCTCTTCAGCTGTTGCTTCTGCTTCAAAAGTACCATCTTTAGATAGGGTACATTCACAAAATCGTTTTGCAATTCTCGAGGATGACGCACCAAACGTGATCAAATTGTCCAAGCCTCCCCCGATATATCTTAGAGAGCAAAACTCAAATGAGTTGCTAAAAAGTTTGATTTCGATGATTGGTGAAAATTCTTTTTATGTAGCTGCAATAAAGCGAGGTAGTATTAAAGACCTGCACGAGTGTATCAGTAAGTATTGTTGAAACAGATACACCAGATATATATCTGATATAAATGAGAGAATGAGTGTAACTGATATTGTATGGTTTTGCTTTTGCCCACTCACCATATCTTAAAACCAAAAACAGATGCTTATGGTTTTGGATTGAGTGTGTCATAAAAATTTTTTTTTTGCTTACAAATATCTGTTGTCACCATAAGTATTTCTACAATATCTGTGGTAATCTGTTGTATTTTTAAATATTGTTGGAGAGTTGATGAAAATAAGAGAGTTTGTAAAAATTTTTATAAGATCTCAACCAGGGCTGCCAGATGGTTTTAGTAAAAAATCGGCATATTTTCAAAAACAAATCGGAAAACAAATTATGAAAAACGGCAAATTAAAATTACTGTTTTAAACACATAAAACATATTTTTAATGACAAAAACAACAAAGCAAAACCATTAACCATTACATAATGCTTTAAAAGAAATAAATAAAAATAAATGTTTTATAAATAAATTTTAACAAATAGAAACTGGGAATTATTTCCTTCCGAAGGTTACTTTATATTATATTCAACATTTTTCATTTTTCGAATTTATTCTATGAGCTAAATTTCAGTTATGTATTTTATAAAGCTTTTTTGTAATAGTTCTATTCCTTCAATTTTTCAGAAATGACTTTATACACTACCAGACTATTATTATTTATAAAATACATAACTGAAATTTAGCTCATAGAATAAATTCGAAAAATGAAAAATGTTGAATATAAATAAATTTTATTTAATTAAAAAAATACGGGGTATCTGATAGCAGATTTATATTTTCAAACTTAAATAAAAAATTTAATAATTGACACAAAGTTTTATTAAAAGCATTGAACGGTAGAATGGAAATGCGGATTTTATTTTTTAAAGAGTATGTCATCCACATGTCTTTTGTCGACTTAAACACACTGTTCAAAACGGAGCCTTGTTTTTCGAGAATTTAAAAAAATAAATGACCCAATTTTCTCATGAGTGGATAAGGCACACCAAACATTTACCCTGGGGCAATGTAAAGGTATTTGATGTTTCAATCGAGGTTTTTAGGTTATTGGAGACCAGTAACGGTAGATTTGTTTGTTGACGTGGCTATTTAAGTGAAAATGAACTTTGAACAAAATTGTCGACGAGCATTTACGTAAGAATCATTACCCTTAAAAAATGTCTACTCAGCGAACGCGCGATGCTCACTTGACTACTATGACTGACAAATCCTCCCAATAGATAATTCCAAGGGCTCCAACCTCCCTCCGCAACGTTTATTACTTTTTGAAATAATCGCATTTAAAAATATAATTTTGCCACCAGACACCATTTATATGAATAGATTTTACTTAAGGGTAAATTGCAGGGACCGTTAATAAGAGTGATCCATATAATTTTAGCTTGAAAACTCTCCATATTAGAGTCAGCGGAGACCTATACTGTCTTATACCAATAGGTTCGTCCCTTTAAGAACCTATGGTGATCTAGAATAAACGATCTTTACTCCACAGTTAAAAATCATTTTTCAACGAAAAAATAAAAGTAGGTATGGATGAACTCTTAAAAAGAGAGTTTTATTTCGCAGTCATAAAATTGTCGGCCTAAAATTCTTCTTCTTTTTAATGACAATTAGTTTAATTGCAGTGCAAGCTGATTAGATAACACTGCTTTACAAATTGTAGTGATCTGCCCAGCTACAAGCTTTGGGTGTCAATGTACAAAATATGAATTTAATTAAATGTCGGTTAAAATCAAACTCCTGAAATGAGTTTTAATTAATGACGGCTTAATAAAACTATTTTTTTAAGAGTTTAATTCGACCTTTTATGTTTACGTTGAAAAATAGTTGTTTTATATGGACTTTTTTGTTTTTATTCCAAAAATAACTCAGGGACTTAAAATAATTACTTTTATTATTTTTTTAAAGGTTACGAGGAAAATTCCTTTATTTTCAATTGGAAACCTTTAACTTTTTTTTTTTTGGTTGTGGTAACCAATTAAAGTAAAATTTATTTATTTTTGGTTATTAATAACCTAAGTAACTTTTTGTTTACAAATATCTTTTGGAAAAAATTATTTATTTTTCTGGTTACAATTCTTAGGTCAAGTAAAACATATGTACCGCATTTAAGCTTCTCATATGAAGTGGTATATTTTTCAAAATGTGTTTGTTGGGTTAGACACAATACAAACACTGCATATATAAAATAAATATGTATAACCATTTTTTCCTTAAGTATAAGCGCTAAATTAATAAAAGTTGTCTCTTTGTGTAACAAGTTACCCAAAATTAATAATTTGTATAAAACAAACCAAAAATTACCGTGCTGTAAGTGTTTATCAAAAAAAAAAGGCACTTTGATAATTTAGAGGAAAAAAATCGTCAAAATTCAGATTTATTGGTAAATATGGTAGGCCTGATCACAACGCTTCCTGCTAGTTTTTATTTTTTACAAACACAAAGTATGTACACGTGTTCAGTTCTTTCAGAATTTTTTTCAATAATATTTGTTTACTTGGCACTTGAACGAAGAAAACGCGACCTTTCAATTCCATGAAAGAATTTTTTACACAAACAAAATACATATCGGTACTGAAAATTTCGAAAATGTTTGCCTTCCAAAAAAACAAGCAACACATTTTGTTCTTGGAAAGTTTTTTTTTGTGCTCGAAACACATCACGCAAAAATTATTGAAAAAAAAATAACTGTTCATGTGATTTGGTTTTTGTAAAAAATTATTTTTTAACCAGCCAAAGGGTCGGCTCTTTTGCGTTGAAAAATAATTGAAAATAACGGTATCGTACAATAAGTAACTTATTGTATTCCATCAGTATCCACTAGCATCTGCTTTTGGGAAACAGATATTAGCAGATATGATACTCTCTTTCGCTTTTTTTATCAACTTACATCCACTCTTTTGCAAATCATATCAACATCACCTTATATCAGAAACACAAGAGCACTCATCCATACGCATCCACTTTAGAAAAACACAGAAACAGATATAAACAGATGTATCTGTGCAGGTCTTTAGGTAGTATTCACGAGATTAAAATACAGGTGAATCAAGAGGATGATTTTCGAAAAGTAATAACAAGATTTGAAGCTCTTGATAAAAACTTTTATACATATCAACTGAAGAGCAGCAAAGGTCTTCAAGTAGTGATCAAGGGCATAGACTCTTGCGTGGATCCACAGGAAATTAAAACTTTTTTGGAAGAGAAGGGCTTTAAGATTAAACACGTTACGAATATCCCCAACCATTATTTCGAGTGGAGTTAGAACCTGGCGAAGTTAGGCTTAAAAAAAATGAAACGCATCCAATATATAATTTAAAATATATTCTGTACAGAAGAATAACTCAAAAAGTTCGGTTTGTGCTTTGTTGTGATACAGACGTGTATTTTTAACCCCGCATACGATTTGAACTATTAATTAATCACATTTGACTTTGTAATATAAGCAGCGAATGGACGCTTAAAAAAAATTATATATTTTGTTATTTAAATTATTTAACATAATACTGAACAATTTAAACGATAAAATTAAATAAAATAAAATAAAATAGTAAAAATATATACGTATGAATGTTCATACCTGTGTATACATAATTTGAACAAAAACATTTAAGTTTAAATTTCTTATTTTTTTTTGTTGTTGTAAAATACAATAAATAATAAAAATTTTAAGAGCAAAGCAAAACGGTGAAAAACAAAAACAACTCTTTGCATGAGTAAGAACAGTGTAACGACACTAAGACAAAATGAGAGAACAGTTTACGTTTTAATAAATGCAAGCGAAAATAATGCAGAAATAAATAAAACAAAACAATATAAACTATCTAACGGCTAAGCCAATTATTCGAACACGTTCCCTATCACCCTAGGTATTTACAAAAACAGTGGATAGTGATACATTGAAAAATATTAAACTATCTCTTGGGACAAGTGTTGCCGAGTCCGCAAGTAGTGCCGCGAATGCAAAAACAATCTTAGTAGGAAATGATGCCATGAATTTAACCACAGTCACTATGGCAACCCCTCTAGAAAAAAGTTGTCAAAAGCCCCAAGTACAAGTTGGTATGGACAGGTATATAACAGTGCTAAAATGGTGTCGCTCATACCTCTTCAGCTGTTGCTTCGGCCTCAAAAGTACCAACTATTGATAGAATAAATACACAAAATCGTTTTGCGATTCTGGAAGATGAATCCTCTGAAGCACCAAACGTCATAAAATCGTCTAAGCTACCCCCGATATACCTTAGAGAGCAAAACTCTAATGAGTTAAAAAAAGTTTAATTACGGTGATAGGTGAAAATTCCTTTTATGTAGCTGCAATAAAGCGAGGTATCATTACCGAGACTAAAATACAGGTGAATCACGAGGATGATTTTCGAAAAGTAATTACAAGATTTTAGGCTCTGAATAAAAACTTTTATACATATCAACTGAAGAGCAGTAAAGGTCTTCAGGTAGTAATCAAGGGCATAGACTCATGCGTAGACCCAGGGGAAATTAAAGTTTTTTTTGGAAGAGAAGGGCTTTAAAATAAAAAACGTAACAAATATCAAAAATAGGGAAAAAATCCCCAACCACTATTTCGAGTGGAGCAAGAACCCGGCGACGTTAAGCTCAAAAAAATTAAACGCATCCAATTTATAATTTAAAATATATTCTGTACAGAAGGGTAACTATTGCGAAGCCGCACAAAATAAATGGTCCTGTTCAGTGTCTAAACTGCCAGGAATTTGGCCATACTAAGGCATACTGCTACTTACCACCTGTATGTGTAGTATGTGGTGAATTACATGGAACAGTTCTTTGCAACAAGTCTAAAACCGACCCCAACGTAAAATAAATTTAGCAACTATGGCGGTAATCACACTGCCAATTATAGAGGATGCCCTGTATATACTATCGTCAAGCAGTCGGTGGGACCGAAAACTAGTCCCCCTCAAATGCAGGTAACAAATCAGGTAAACACTAATGACATTCAGGCTCCTCAGCCTAGTAACAACAAAACCTCTTACGCTAATTTGTTTTTGGAACGCAAACGGCATCCGCCAACATAAGAACTAATTAGAATACTTTCTTAAAAATAAGCAAATTGATGTCATGATGATTTCAGAAACTCATTTGACCTCAAGAAATACGTTTAACATCAATGGTTATATACTATATGATACCAAGGACCCTCGAGAGCTTGTGGAGGTTCTGCCATTTTAATAAAAACCCGAGTCAAACACTACCTAATATGTGATCATTGTGAAGATTATCTCCAAGCAACGAACATTTGCGTTGAGGAATTAAATAGAAACTTAGTTATTTCATCGTTATACTCCCCGCCTAGATTTTCAATATCAGAAAGCCAATATTATAAATATTTTAAATCATTAGGACCGTGATTCCTAGCAGCTGGCGATTATTACGCTAAACATACCTTCTGGGGGTCACGACTTTTAACACCAAAGGGTCGTGTTTTATTTAACACAATTTCAAAAATGGATTTAAACGTGGTAGCGAGCGGACAACCAACATATTGGCCTACTGATAATCAAAAAATTCCAGATGTCATCGATTTCGACGTGGTTATAGACATCCCCATGGAAACGATTCATGTTGAAGCTTCCCTAGAATTATCTTCCGACCACACAACAACAATTGTTACTATAATGAACCCCAATAGAATTGTACCTCCGACTGGTTACTTAGCGAAGACAGCTACGCAAATTAATTGGTTAAAATATAAAAAATATCTCAGTAGCCATTGCACAGAAAATATTCCGCTCAGTACACTGAAGTATGTAGATCGCTCTTGACAGTTTTCTGAAACTAGCTGTTCAAAATTCCAATATTGCCCCAAAAAAAAACAAAAACTATTAAAATATATTCCTCAGATGTCGAGCATCTTTTTTGTCTGAAAAAAGGAGGGCTCGAAGAGAGTGGCAAATGCACAGATCCCCTCAACATAAGAACTTACTAAAAGAGTGTACAAAAAGACTTAGAAAGTTATTGCAGACTCAGAAAACGGCTTCTCTGGAAAAATATCTTAAGGAGCTTGATGCAACCCAACAATCTGACTACTCATTATGGCGTGCAACTAGAAATCTCAAAAGGCCAGTCGTCTCTAAACCACCATTAAGAACCAACTTCCAGTTGGGCAAGAAATGGTGTTGAAAAAGGAAATCTGTTTGTCGATCATTTAAAAAATGTATTTACCCCAAATATATCTCACGATATTGCGGTCGAGTTACCACCTGTTGCTGCTAGAGCAGCTGTTCCGCTAAGATTTGAGATAAGAGAAATCGAAAAGGCTATTTGTAATTTAAACCCCAAAAAGGCTCCTGGTTTTGATAAGATCAGCAACGAAATGCTTTTGGAACTACCCATCTAGCAAAGAAAATTATTCTTTTAATTATTAATGCTATTTTACGCCTTGAATACTATCCTCAAAAGTGGAAGGTCTCCTTAGTCACCATGATACCTAAACCTGGAAAGGATCACACAAAAGTTGAGTAATATAGGCCTATAAGCTTACTTTCTAATATATCAAAGCTGTTTGAGAAGCTGTTAGCGTCAGAATTAACCCCAATTTTAAATAAAAACAAGTTAGAGTGCTATATTCGGCTGTGCCGAATCTTTGATACCCTCCACCGACAGTTCGAATGTTTAAAGAGTAATATTTGTATGATATTAATATTATCTTAAACTGTGACGATTTGTTTTCATTTATGGTTTTAGGCGACTAAACTGTTTTCCGGTAGTAGGGTTTATATGGGCCCTAGGGTAAATTATGGACCGATCTTCACGAAATTTTACAGTCTTTTTCCCAGTTCTATAAAACTTTGATGTACCAAATTTCAGGTCTTTAGGTAGTATTCACGAGATTAAAATACAGGTGAATCAAGAGGATGATTTTCGAAAAGTAATAACAAGATTTGAAGCTCTTGATAAAAACTTTTATACATATCAACTGAAGAGCAGCAAAGGTCTTCAAGTAGTGATCAAGGGCATAGACTCTTGCGTGGATCCACAGGAAATTAAAACTTTTTTGGAAGAGAAGGGCTTTAAGATTAAACACGTTACGAATATCCCCAACCATTATTTCGAGTGGAGTTAGAACCTGGCGAAGTTAGGCTTAAAAAAAATGAAACGCATCCAATATATAATTTAAAATATATTCTGTACAGAAGAATAACTCAAAAAGTTCGGTTTGTGCTTTGTTGTGATACAGACGTGTATTTTTAACCCCGCATACGATTTGAACTATTAATTAATCACATTTGACTTTGTAATATAAGCAGCGAATGGACGCTTAAAAAAAATTATATATTTTGTTATTTAAATTATTTAACATAATACTGAACAATTTAAACGATAAAATTAAATAAAATAAAATAAAATAGTAAAAATATATACGTATGAATGTTCATACCTGTGTATACATAATTTGAACAAAAACATTTAAGTTTAAATTTCTTATTTTTTTTTGTTGTTGTAAAATACAATAAATAATAAAAATTTTAAGAGCAAAGCAAAACGGTGAAAAACAAAAACAACTCTTTGCATGAGTAAGAACAGTGTAACGACACTAAGACAAAATGAGAGAACAGTTTACGTTTTAATAAATGCAAGCGAAAATAATGCAGAAATAAATAAAACAAAACAATATAAACTATCTAACGGCTAAGCCAATTATTCGAACACGTTCCCTATCACCCTAGGTATTTACAAAAACAGTGGATAGTGATACATTGAAAAATATTAAACTATCTCTTGGGACAAGTGTTGCCGAGTCCGCAAGTAGTGCCGCGAATGCAAAAACAATCTTAGTAGGAAATGATGCCATGAATTTAACCACAGTCACTATGGCAACCCCTCTAGAAAAAAGTTGTCAAAAGCCCCAAGTACAAGTTGGTATGGACAGGTATATAACAGTGCTAAAATGGTGTCGCTCATACCTCTTCAGCTGTTGCTTCGGCCTCAAAAGTACCAACTATTGATAGAATAAATACACAAAATCGTTTTGCGATTCTGGAAGATGAATCCTCTGAAGCACCAAACGTCATAAAATCGTCTAAGCTACCCCCGATATACCTTAGAGAGCAAAACTCTAATGAGTTAAAAAAAGTTTAATTACGGTGATAGGTGAAAATTCCTTTTATGTAGCTGCAATAAAGCGAGGTATCATTACCGAGACTAAAATACAGGTGAATCACGAGGATGATTTTCGAAAAGTAATTACAAGATTTTAGGCTCTGAATAAAAACTTTTATACATATCAACTGAAGAGCAGTAAAGGTCTTCAGGTAGTAATCAAGGGCATAGACTCATGCGTAGACCCAGGGGAAATTAAAGTTTTTTTTGGAAGAGAAGGGCTTTAAAATAAAAAACGTAACAAATATCAAAAATAGGGAAAAAATCCCCAACCACTATTTCGAGTGGAGCAAGAACCCGGCGACGTTAAGCTCAAAAAAATTAAACGCATCCAATTTATAATTTAAAATATATTCTGTACAGAAGGGTAACTATTGCGAAGCCGCACAAAATAAATGGTCCTGTTCAGTGTCTAAACTGCCAGGAATTTGGCCATACTAAGGCATACTGCTACTTACCACCTGTATGTGTAGTATGTGGTGAATTACATGGAACAGTTCTTTGCAACAAGTCTAAAACCGACCCCAACGTAAAATAAATTTAGCAACTATGGCGGTAATCACACTGCCAATTATAGAGGATGCCCTGTATATACTATCGTCAAGCAGTCGGTGGGACCGAAAACTAGTCCCCCTCAAATGCAGGTAACAAATCAGGTAAACACTAATGACATTCAGGCTCCTCAGCCTAGTAACAACAAAACCTCTTACGCTAATTTGTTTTTGGAACGCAAACGGCATCCGCCAACATAAGAACTAATTAGAATACTTTCTTAAAAATAAGCAAATTGATGTCATGATGATTTCAGAAACTCATTTGACCTCAAGAAATACGTTTAACATCAATGGTTATATACTATATGATACCAAGGACCCTCGAGAGCTTGTGGAGGTTCTGCCATTTTAATAAAAACCCGAGTCAAACACTACCTAATATGTGATCATTGTGAAGATTATCTCCAAGCAACGAACATTTGCGTTGAGGAATTAAATAGAAACTTAGTTATTTCATCGTTATACTCCCCGCCTAGATTTTCAATATCAGAAAGCCAATATTATAAATATTTTAAATCATTAGGACCGTGATTCCTAGCAGCTGGCGATTATTACGCTAAACATACCTTCTGGGGGTCACGACTTTTAACACCAAAGGGTCGTGTTTTATTTAACACAATTTCAAAAATGGATTTAAACGTGGTAGCGAGCGGACAACCAACATATTGGCCTACTGATAATCAAAAAATTCCAGATGTCATCGATTTCGACGTGGTTATAGACATCCCCATGGAAACGATTCATGTTGAAGCTTCCCTAGAATTATCTTCCGACCACACAACAACAATTGTTACTATAATGAACCCCAATAGAATTGTACCTCCGACTGGTTACTTAGCGAAGACAGCTACGCAAATTAATTGGTTAAAATATAAAAAATATCTCAGTAGCCATTGCACAGAAAATATTCCGCTCAGTACACTGAAGTATGTAGATCGCTCTTGACAGTTTTCTGAAACTAGCTGTTCAAAATTCCAATATTGCCCCAAAAAAAAACAAAAACTATTAAAATATATTCCTCAGATGTCGAGCATCTTTTTTGTCTGAAAAAAGGAGGGCTCGAAGAGAGTGGCAAATGCACAGATCCCCTCAACATAAGAACTTACTAAAAGAGTGTACAAAAAGACTTAGAAAGTTATTGCAGACTCAGAAAACGGCTTCTCTGGAAAAATATCTTAAGGAGCTTGATGCAACCCAACAATCTGACTACTCATTATGGCGTGCAACTAGAAATCTCAAAAGGCCAGTCGTCTCTAAACCACCATTAAGAACCAACTTCCAGTTGGGCAAGAAATGGTGTTGAAAAAGGAAATCTGTTTGTCGATCATTTAAAAAATGTATTTACCCCAAATATATCTCACGATATTGCGGTCGAGTTACCACCTGTTGCTGCTAGAGCAGCTGTTCCGCTAAGATTTGAGATAAGAGAAATCGAAAAGGCTATTTGTAATTTAAACCCCAAAAAGGCTCCTGGTTTTGATAAGATCAGCAACGAAATGCTTTTGGAACTACCCATCTAGCAAAGAAAATTATTCTTTTAATTATTAATGCTATTTTACGCCTTGAATACTATCCTCAAAAGTGGAAGGTCTCCTTAGTCACCATGATACCTAAACCTGGAAAGGATCACACAAAAGTTGAGTAATATAGGCCTATAAGCTTACTTTCTAATATATCAAAGCTGTTTGAGAAGCTGTTAGCGTCAGAATTAACCCCAATTTTAAATAAAAACAAGTTAGAGTGCTATATTCGGCTGTGCCGAATCTTTGATACCCTCCACCGACAGTTCGAATGTTTAAAGAGTAATATTTGTATGATATTAATATTATCTTAAACTGTGACGATTTGTTTTCATTTATGGTTTTAGGCGACTAAACTGTTTTCCGGTAGTAGGGTTTATATGGGCCCTAGGGTAAATTATGGACCGATCTTCACGAAATTTTACAGTCTTTTTCCCAGTTCTATAAAACTTTGATGTACCAAATTTTGTTATGATAGCATTATTTTTTACGGATTTAGGCGTACTAAACTGTTTTCCGGGAGAAGGGTTTATATGAGGCCCAGGGTAAATTATGGACCGATCTTCACGAAATTACACAGTTTTACTTCTTGTCCTATAAAACTTTGATGTACCAAATTTTGTTATGATAGCATTATTTTTTACGGATTTAGGCGTACTAAACTGTTTTCCGGGAGAAGGGTTTATATGGGGCCCAGGATAAGTTATGGACCGATCTTCACGAAATAACACAATTTTATTTCTTGTCCAATAAAACTTTGATGTACCAAATTTTGTTATGATAGCATTATTTTTTACGTTTTTAGGCGATCTAAGTTGTTTTCCGGAAGTAGGTTTTATATGGGGCCTATGGTAAATTATGGACCGATCTTCACGAAACTTAACAGTTTAATTTCTAGTCGTATGTAACTGTGACTTGCCAAAATTTGTAATGATAGCATTGTTAGTTAGGGTTTTAGGCTTAATATACTGTTTTCCGGGAGTAGGGCTTATATGAGGCCTAGGGTAAATTATTGACGGATCTTCACGAAATTTCACAGCGTGATTTCCGGTTTAATAAAACGAATTGTTGCGAAATCTTATATCATTCTGTGCATTTTTCCACCATTTATGTTAGTTTTTGTAACAAAATTATCAATTTTTTTTAGGTGGTGGTTCCACATTTTGATTCATAGCTCAGATCCTATTGAACCGATTTTGCTGAATTTCAATCCCAAACTGCTTAGGATAACTACAAGCAATTTGACACCAAGTTTGTTGATTTCTTTTGAGTTTTTCGAAAGTGAGCGTGTTTTCAACAGACGGACAGACGGACATGGCTAAATCGACTTAAAATTACTCAAGGACCCAGAATATATATACTTTATAGGGTCTGAGATGAATAGTAAAAAAGTTTCACACGGAATGACAAACTGAATATACTCTCTTCACAACTAATTGTGGTGGAGGGTATAAAAACCACCAATTAGGCTTTATAAGAGAACACAGCACAATTGAGCAAACCCATCGCATAGTAAACGCAATAAGAAAAGCCTTTGAAGAAAAAAAGTATTGTTCCGCTCTCTTCATCGATGTTTCTCAAGCTTATGATAAAGTCTGGCATGAAGGCTTATTACATAAATTACATAAACTTACCAGTAAACACACACAAGCTGTTAGAAAGCTACTTAGTCGGTCGAAAGTTTATTGTTAAAGAAGGTGATTATTTCAGCTCTCCTCAGCTGGAGTTCTTCAGGGAAGCATCCTTTTTACCACTTTTACACTTAATATTTATATACCTCGGATATGCCAGCAAACAGCTACACCCAAACTTCAACATTTACTGATGATACAGCTTTTCTAAGCATGCACGAAAACAGTCAAGAAGCATCTCGATATCTACAGGATCATATATTTCAACTCGAACTATGGTTAAAGCTATGGAGGATACAGGTCAATGAGCAAAAATGCGTACATATAACATTCAACTTGCGTCGGGAATCATGCCCCCCTATTAAAATCAATAATCAAATAATACCTCAAAATTCGCATGTAAAATACCTCGGTATTCATCTAGATCGCCGCTTAACGTGGAAAAGACATATTGAGGCAAAATTAACTCAAATGAAACTAAAAGCCATCCAAATTCATTGGCTTATTGGAAGAAACTCTGTCCTTAGTCTCGACTAAAAAATGCTACTTTACAACTCTATCTGTCCTTAGTCTCGACTGCAAACTTCTTCTTTACAACTCCATCTTAAGCCAATCTGGTGCTATGTTTTTCAGTTATGGGGCACTGCCTCGGCCTCTAATATCGAAAAAATGCAAAGGCGCCATAATAAACTACTTCGAATAATCGCAGCTGCCCCTTGGTATGTTTAAAACTCAAATATTCACAAGGATCTCAATCTTCCATTAGTTAAAACTATGATTACGAAATATGCAGTAAAATACTTAAAAAGGCTCGAATTGCACCCGAACCCACTAGCACGAAATATTTTAAATGATAGCGGCCACACTCGCTTAAGAAGAAGAGACACTGCAGCACTTATCCAATTAGATGAGCGGTAAACACCTGTTAAAGTGAACAGAACCCTTGATGAAGAAAATTTTTGTCTGGCACTGGCAGGACATAAAATAACGTAATAGGTTAAGATTTGATTAATTATTGTTAGTTCATATTTAATATATGAAGATTCAATAAATAAATAATGAAGAAAAAAAAAGAAGAATAACTATTGAGGAGCCGCACAAAAGAAATTGTCCCGTTCGATGTCTTAACTGCCAAGAATTTGGCCATACTAAGGCATACTGCTATTTACCCCCTGTTTGCGTAGTATGTGGTGAATAACATGGTGCTGTTATTTGCGATTAGTCTAAAACCGACCCCAACGTAAAAAAATGTAGTAACTGTGGCGGTAATCACACTGCCAATTATAGAGGATGCCCTGTATATACTATCGTCAATCAGTCGGTTGGACCGAAAACTAATCCCCTTCAAATGCAGGTAACAAATCAAGTAAGCACTGGTGACATTCAGGCTCCGCAGCCTAGTAATAACAGAACCTCTTATGCTAACATCCTAAAATCAAACCATGTGCCAATGCAAGGTGCTTCGCCAAGTAATGATGAAACTCCAGTTTCTAAATTAAGTCGTCTTGAAAATATCATGGTAACATTAGCGCAAACAGTAATTAATTTTACGAACACAATGGGCAATATGATGCAGGAAATTCTTAGAATGTAATTGATGTTATTGCAAGCTGTACTTAACAAGCCATGAACTGTTTAAAAATTTGTTTTTGGAACGCAAACGGCATCCGCCAACATAAAAACGAATTAGAATACTTTCTTAAAAATAAACAATTTGATGTCTGATGGTTTCTGAAACTCATTTGACCTCAAGAAATACGTTTAAAATCAATGGTTATATACTATATGATACTAAGGACCCTCGAGATAGAGCTTGTGAAGGTTCTGCCATTTTAATAAAAACCAGAATCAAACACTACCTAATGTGCGATTATCGTGAAGATTATCTCCAAGCAACGAACATTTGCGTTGAGGAATTTAATAGAAACTTAGTTATTTCATCGTTATACTCCCCCCCCCCCCCTAACTTTTCAGTATCAGAAAGCCAATATTATAAAAATTTTAAATCATTAGGGTCCTGTTTCCTGGCCGCTGGCGATTATAACGCTAAACAACCCTTCTGGGGGTCACGACTTATAACACCAAAGGGTCGTGTTTTATTTAATACAATTTCTAAAATGGATTTGAATATGGCAGCAAGCGGACAACCAACACATTGGCCTACTGATCAGCAAAAATTCCAGATGTCATCGATTTCGGCGTGGTTAAAAGCATCCCCATTGAAACGATTCATGTTGAAGCTTCCTTAGAATTATCTTCTGACCACACACCTACAATTGTTTCTATAATGAACCCAAATAGAATTGTATCTCCGACTGGTTACTTATCGACGTCAGCTACACAAATTAATTGGTTAAAATATAAAAAATATCTCAGTACTCATTGCACAGAATATATTCCGCTTAGTACACCGGAGAATGTAGATCGCTCTATTATTAATTTTGACAGTTTTCTGAAGCTAGCTGTTCAACATACCAGTATTGCCCCCAAAAAAAATATAAAATTTTTTTCCACAGATGTCGAGCGTCTCCTGTCTGAAAAAAGAAGAGCTCGAAGAGAGTGGCAATTGCCAAGACCTCCTCAACTTAAAAACTTACTAAAAGAGTGTACAAAAAGGCTAAGAAAGTGACTGCAGACTCAGAAAACTGCTTCTCTGGAAAAATATCTTAAGGAGATTGATGCAACCCCGCAATCAGACTACTCATTATGGCGTGCAGCTACTCAAAAGGCCAGTTGTCTCCAAGCCACCACTATTAAACCTGAAAGGAAGTTGGGCAAGAAATGATAATGAAAAATGAAATCTGTTTGTTGATCATTTAAAAAACGTATTTACTCCAAATATATCTTACGATATTGCGGTCGAGTTACCACATGTTGCTGCTAGAGCAGCTGTTCTCCTAAGATTTGAAATAAGAGAAATCGAAAAGGCTATTCGTGATTTAAACCCCAAGAAGGCTCCTGGTTTTGATAAGTTCAGCAACAAAATGCTTTTGGAGCTACCCAGCATAGCAAAGATAATAATTCTTTTAATCTTTAAAGCTTTTTTACGCCTTGAACACTATCCTCAAAAGTGGAAGGTTTCCTTAGTCACCATGATACTGAAACCAGGAAAGGATCACACAAAAGTTGAGTCATATAGGCCTATAAGCTTACTTTTTAATATATCAAAGCTGTTTGAGAAGTTGTTAGTGTCAAAATTAACTCCAATTTTAAATGAAAATAGATGTATTCCTAACCATCAATTCGGCTTTGGAAGAGAACACAGCACAATTGAACAAAACCATCGAATAGTAAGCGCTATTGGAAAAGCCTTTGAAGAAAGAAAATATTGTTCCGCTCTCTTCATCGATGTTTCTCAAGCTTTTGATAAAGTCTGGTATGAAGGCTTATTACAAAAATTGAAGCAAAATTTACTACCAAACAAACACAAGCTGTTAGAAAGCTACTTAGTCGGACGTCAATTTATTATTAAAGCGGAAAATTTCTTAAGTTCACCTCAGACAATTGGCGCTGGAGTCCCACAAGGCAGCATCCTGGGCCCTCTATTATACTTAATTTATACATCGGACATGCCAACAAACAACTACATCCAAACTTCAACATTTGCGGGTGATAGAGCTTTTCTAAGCGTCCAAGAAAACCATTATGAAGCATCTCGTTACTTACAGCATCATATATTTCAACTAGAAATATGGTTAAAACAATGGAGGATAAAGGTCAATGAGCAAAAATGCGTACATATAACATTCACCTTGCGTCGGGAATCATGCCCCCCTATTAAAATCAATAATCAAATAATACCTCAAAATTCGCATGTTAAATACCTCGGTATTCATCTAGATCGCCGCTTAACGTGGAAAAGACATATTGAGGCAAAATTAACTCAAATGAAACTAAAAGCCATCCAAATTCATTGGCTTATTGGAAGAAACTCTGTCCTTAGTCTCGACTGAAAACTGCTACTTTACAACTCTATCTTAAAGCCAGTCTGGTGCTATGGAATTCAGTTATGGGGCACTACCTCGGCCTCTAATATCGAAAAAATTCAAAGGCTCCAAAATAAACTTTTTCGAATAATCCCAGCTGCCCCTTGGTATGTTAAAAACTCCAATATTCACAAGGATCTTAATGTTCCATTAGAATTTAAGAAATTTCCTTCTTTAATAATAAATTAACGACCGACTAAGTAGCTTTCTAGCAGCGTGTGTGTGTTTGCTGGTAAATTTTGCTTCAATTTATGTAATAAGCCTTCATGCCAGACTTTATCAAATGCATCGACGAAGAGTGCTGAGCAATATTTTTTTTCTTCAAATGCTTTTCTTATGACATTTACTATTCCATGAGTCTGTGCGATTGTGCTGTGTTTTCTTCTAAATCCGAACTGATGGTTTGGAATACATCTATTTTTACTTAAAATCGGTGTTAATTTTGAAACAAATAATTTCTCAAACAGCTTTGACATATTTGATAATAAGCTAAAAGGCCTATAGGACTCAACTTTTGTATGATCTTTACCTAGCTTTGGTATCATGGTAACTAAGGAAACCTTCCATTTTTGAGGATAGTATTCAAGGCGTAAAATAGCATTAAAAATAAAAATAATAATTTTCTTTGCTATGCGAGGTAGCTCCAAAGGCATTTTATTACTGATTTTATCAATATTATTACTGATATTATCAAATTATCTCAAATCTGAGGGGAATAGCTGCTCTAGCAGCAACAGGTGGTAACTCGAACGCAATATTGTGAAATATATTTGGTGTAAATACATTTTTCAGTGACTAACAAACAGATTTCCTCTTTCAATATCGTTTCTTGCCCAACTACCATTCAAGTTTCTTAATGGTGGCTTAGATATAACTGGCCTTTTTAGAATTTAAGCTGTACGCCATAATGAGTAGTCAGATTGTGGAGTTGCATCGAATTCCTTAAGATAATTTTCTAGAGAAGCCGTTTTCTGAGTCTGCAGTAACTTTCTTAGCGTTTTTGTGCACTCTTTTAATAAATTCTTAAGTTGCGGGGATCTGTACAGTTCCCATTTTTTTCGAACTCTCCTTTTTTCAGTCAAAAGCCGCGCGACATCTGAAGAAAATATTTTATTATTTTAAATTTTTTTGGGGATAACGCTGGAATGTTGAACAGCTAGTTTAAGATAACTGTCAAAGTTAACAATAGAGAGATCCACATTCTCCGGTGTTCTAAGCGGAATATTTTCTATGCAATGGGCACTGAGAAATTTTTTATATTTTAACCAATTTATTTGTGTGGCTGACGTCGCTAAAGCTCGATTCACCCATGCGTTCCGAACAACATTTTTTACCGGACAATAATTTTTTTACAGAGAGTGTTCTGCAGAACGATTCACCCATCTCGGAAAATATGTCGGGACAAACAAAGCTACCATACGGTTTACAGATGTAAATGATTACACAAAGTGGCAGCACAGTTAGCAAACTATTAGTTTTTTTTATAAAGTGTGTGAAAATGGAAGAAAGAAGAAAATTAATTTTATTATTTTTAATTGAATTGCATAAAACTAGGGTTTTTATTCATTAATTTCAGTCGATTAACCGATTAACCGTTGTAACAAAAATTATAATTTTTTGTAGTATAAAACCATATTTTTTTGTGTTTTAAACAATGGTTGAGTTTCAAAACGTCGGTTACAAAGCAACTCGCTTTTTAAAATACATTCTACAGTGCAACCATTAACAATTTTAAAACGTTATCCGTACCAAAATTCTCCAAAACTGCACCAAAATAGTTGTGTTCAGAATTATTTTTGTATACAATAAATTTCCTTCTATAAATACATTTTTAAAATACAGTACAAAAAACAGAAATTAAGGAATTCGGAAACGAACTTTTTTGCAAAATGTTCGGTGCTGACTTTTGTCAGGATGATTTAGATGCTGACCTGACAACAGAAGAAACTTACGATAGTAACGCAACAACAGAATTAATCCAAACAATTATAATTGTTAACAATTTTAAAATACAAAACAGGATTTAAATGGATTTGAAATCAGGAAAAGCTACGTTCATTTAAAAAAAATTTAACTTAAAATCTCCATCGATTTCAATTTCACGTGATTTCGATTTACAGAAAGTGGCCGAATATGTATTTATTAAAAAAAAAGTATTACAGAGTTATGAATTAATTTTTTTTTCCCCGTTTTAGTTCACGTATTGTTATGTTACTGTTTTTTTACTACTAAACTGCAAATAATAAATAATTTTAAATTTTTATTAATTGAAATTACATAATTTATAAAAAAAAAACAGTTTATTAACCGGTTAACCGATCAATTACAGAACTAACCGATTATTAACCGATTAAACAAAACCCTCGGTTAATTAATCGAGCGATTAACCGATTAAATCAAAAGCCCGGTTAAATGAATACCCCACATAAAACCCATTTACTAGCAAAACAAATTTATCAAAAAAGGTTAAAAGTAAAAAGAATAGCAGTTAGAAAAATATTACAGAAAAGAAGAACAAACGGTGTTTTCCACACACTTGTTCCTGAGATGCGCTTTCATGACGTGGAATCGTTTATAAATAATTAACATTCACTTCCTACAATAATTGGTAAACATTATGTTAAAAAATATTAAAATTTACCATTTAAAATTTACTTACGACCAATTCCAATAGATTTTTCTTTTTCCGTCCATATATTTTGTTTTAGTAAGTATTTTTATATGAACGATTTCCCATATCATAAATACATTCTCTTCCTGGATTTTTTATTTCCTCAATAAGTTTCAGGGCAATATTTTTTTAACATCCATTTTTGTTTCATTATTTTTTTTTAATTATTCAGCACAAAACGAAAAATTTAATATGTGGCACCCCAATTCAACTTTTATGTACAAATTTAAAAAAGTGGCATCTCAGTTCATTTTGTTCGGCACAAGAATTAAAATTAAACCAATTCAAGAAAAAACGTTCCGAACAAATTCATTGCTCTCTCTCTCTCAAAAGTAAAACGTCAAAATCAATACAAAAAAAAATTTTGTCCGGACAAAAATTTTGTTCGGAACGCATGGGTGAATCGAGCTTAAGTAACATGACGGAGATACAATTCTATTTAGGTTCGATATAGTAACAATTGTAGGTGTGTGGTCGGATGATAATTGTAAGGAAGCTTCAACATGAATCGTTTCTATGGGGATGTTTTTAACCACGCCAAAGTCGATAACATCTTGAATTTTTTGCTGATCAGTAGGCCAATATATTGGTTGTCCGCTCGCAACCAGATTTGAATCCATTTTAGAGATTGTGTTAAACAAAACACGACCCTTTGGTGTTATAAGTCGTGACCCCCAGAAGGTATGTTAAGCGTTATAATCGCCAGCGGCCAAGAAACAGGGTCCTAATTATTTATAATATTGGCTTTCTGATATGGAAAATCTAGGTGGAGAGCATAAAGAAGAAATTACTATGTTTCGATTTAGCTCTTCAACACAAATTGTCGTTGCTTGCAGATAATCTTCACAATGATAAAACATTAAGTAGTGTTTGATTCGGGCTATTATCAAAATGGTACAGCCTCCACATGCTCTATCTCGAGGGTCCTTATCATAGAGTATATAACCATTTATTTTAAACGTATTTCTTAAGGTCAAGTGGGTTTCAGAGGCCAACATGACATCTATTTGTTTGTTTTTTAGAAAGTATTCTAATTCATTTTTATGTTGGCGGATGCCGTACGCGTTCCAAAAACAGATTTTTAAACAGTTCATGGCATGTTAAGTTCAGCTTGCAATAACATCGATTACATTCTAAGAATTTCCTGCATCATATTACCCATTGCGTTCGTAAAATTATTAACTGTTTGCACTAATGTTTCCATGGTTTTTTCAAGACGAGTTAAATAATTAGCGAAGCACCTTGCATTGGCACATGGTTTGATTTTTTGATGTTAGTGTAGGAGATTCTGTTATTACTAGGTTGTGGAGCCTGAATGTCATTAGTGTTTAGTTGATTTGTTACCGGCATTTGAGGGGGATTAGCTTTCGGTCCAACCGACTACTTGACGATAGTCTATACAAGGCATCCTCTATAATTGGCAGTGTGATTACCACCACGCTACATTTTTTAACGTTGGGGTCATTTTTAGATTCATCGCAAAGAACTGTACCATGTAATTCACCACATACTACGCAAACAGGGGGTAGATGGCAGTATGACTTAGTATGACCAAATTCTTGACAGTTTTAACATTGAACGGGTCCATTTCTTTTGTGCGGCTCTTCTATAGTTATGCTTTTGTACAGAATATATTTCAAGTTGTAATTCGGATGCGTTTAATTTTTTTTAAGCTTTACATCGCTGGGTTCTAACTCCACTCGAAAAAGTGGTTGTGGATTTTTTACCCTATTTTTAATATTTGTCACGTTTTTTATCTTGAAGCCTTTCTCTTCCAAAAATGTTTTTATTTCTTCACGGTCCACTCATGAGTCAATGCCCTTTATCACAACCTGAAGACCTTTACTGCTCTTCAGTTGTTATGAATAGAATTTTTTATTAAGTGCTTCAAATCTTGTAATTACTTTGCTAACATCATCCTAGTGATTGACCTGTATTTTGTCTCGTAAATACTACCTCGCTTTATTGCAGCTACATAAAATGAGTTTTCGCCTATCAACAAAATAAAACTCTTTATTAACTCATTTGAGTTTTGCTCTCTAAGATATATTGGGGGTGGCTTAGACGATTTGATGACGTTTGGTGCTTCCGAGGATTCCTCATCCATAATTTAGAAACGATTTTGGGAATATGTTTTGTCAATTGCACCATCTTTCGGTGCCGAAGCAACTGCTGAGGAGGTAGGGCTACGACCCCGTTTAAGCACTGTTATACATCTGTCAATGCCAACTTGTACTTGAGGCTTTTGAGAAATTTTAACTGGAGTTAATGAGTTTTCCATGGCGGCTGTTTTGGCGTTAATAGTATCATCACTTATTAACGTTGTTTTTGGCACTGGGGGAGCACTTGCAGTTATAGATTTGTTATTGTATTACGATCGACCGTATTTGTAAACAAAGAGGGTGAAAGGGAACGCTTTCGAGTAATTGGTTCAGCCGTGAAATATTTGCTATCATCGTTTTTTGTTTCGCCAAGACTCACTGTAACATAAGCATTTCTTTCATTATGTTTTATTGTTTTTGCATTATACGCATTCATAAGAGTTTTTTTTTATATTACTGTTTGTTTAATTGTGCTCTTCTTTTAATTTGTTGTTTAAAAACCGCGAGAATAAAAAAAGAATAAAGAAATACAAGAAATGTTTTTGCTAAAAATGTATGTATGTATATGTATGTGTGTGCATACATACATTTTTGTTAATTGTAATTTTTAATATTTTTATTATTGACGTTAACGTTCACTTAATTAAAATTATTTTAAAGCGTCCATTCGCTAATCTTATATTATTTATTCTTTAAATAATATTGTTACGTTTTTCCTTTAATAAACGCGTTCGGTTTACTCCCTTTATAATAAACCGCTGAGTTCTTTTAATTGCAAATAAAAATAAAAACACACACTTATTCAACTTAACAAACTTTATTGAAATTAATTATCAATTGTTAGTTCTGTTCTGTTCGTAACCGTTTTTCAAAACAGACTAAACAAATTTTACATGAGTCACCCCTTTTTATATTTCATAATTATTTCTAGTTTTTTCCTGAACCTTCCCGTAAAAACTATTTATTATGTTCTATAACCATTTCTAGAAATTACTGGGAAATTTATATAGGAATTATTTTTAAAATAACAGTTGTGTTGAAAATTATACATGACAATTTTAAGTAACATAAAACTATAACTTACAAGATAACTTATAACTATAACTATAAATAATTCTTAGATAATTTAACTTTCGTAACACTGCCCTCCACTTAAGCCTGTTCGTCCCGAATAGGCTCAGATTCTCCTTTTCCATAATGGGCTAGTCGTTCTAGATGTACCACTTTCATTTTTGATCTTGGGCTCTTATATTTCTGGATCCGATACACCACGTCATTCAATTTCTTTATTACTTTATATGGGCCATCCCAATGAGTCTGCAGCTTTGGAGATAGTCCTTTCTTTCGTTGCGGATTAAAAAGTAAAACCAACTGGCCCTCTTTGAAACCTTCCGAATTTGTCGCTTGGTCGTATCTGGCTTTCATCTGGTCATTTGATGAATTAACACGCCTTCGTCTTAACTCGTTTTTCTGCTCTTGGGTAGAGTCATTATTATTCGCTGGTACGGATAGTTCACCAAAGTTGTACTGCTGGACCGGATTTCTACTTTCTCCAATTAGACAACTGTCTGCAACGCACTGTGGGCATTTAAATACGCAATCAATCACGGCTTGCTTGCAACCGACCCAATAGTAGCTTGCTTTTAACTTCTTTATGGTTTTCGTAAGCTAAGATGCCCACCACCAGTACCTCCGTGGAATTTCCTCACAACTCCACATACTTTAAAAGACGGTACTACAATAAGGTTTTTAACTGTTTTGCCATCAGTACTTTCCCATGTACGGTATAGGCAGCCATTTACCATCCGCAGACTACTCCACTGCGCCCAATACGCCTTCATTAGTGGACCCTCCAATCTAATTTCTTCATGAGTCGGCTTTCATAATTTGCGCTAATATGGGGTCACTTTTCTGCGCCGTTGACCAGTCTTCGCTGGGTTCCACATGTAATAAGCGAATCTCATTTATGCGTTTCTTGTTGTTAGACTCTGTACAGTGCTTGCTTTTATGTTTACTGGGCCGTCTTGAATTTCCCACGTTTTTCATCGCCTCTTCGAGATGACAATTTCTTATGATCACTAGTGACTAGATGTCTTACAAGAGCTTCACTTCCATTCCTAACGTTAAGGGGTATTTCTAGACCAAACCAATTCACAATTGTCGTCCCATGTCTAGACTAATGCCTTGACGAATCATAAAATCTGCTCCAATTATGACCTCGTCCATAATTTCAGCCACAATAAATTCATCAAAAACGATCATATCGGCCATTCTTATTTCCACTCTTGCTTTGCCATAGACAATGACAGGCTCTCCCATAGCTGTTCGCAAGTTTACACCACTTAGTGGCTCGACAGCTCCCTTTATCAAATCAGCTCTTATAATGGAATGTCCTGCACCAGTGTCGATAGTCAAAATGCGGAGTTCACCATTTATGTAACCACAGGTCGTAATATTTCTGTTACTCGTTTTCACTACTAAATTGATCGTGAGACCTTCAGTTTCCTCTGCACTGCTAGCTCTTCTCAGCTTTAGCGGTGGCTCCTGCGATGATTGTTGACTAGCTCTTCGTTTGTCCCTTTGCGGCGAAGCAGATCTTGATCGTTGCTTGGGTGCTTTGCAGTTTCGCTGAATATGGCCAATCTTACCGCAATTATAGCACTCTACTTTGTTTTTACCTTGCTTGTCGCTCAAAGCTTGCATCACTGCCTCATTTATGTCCTTTACAATGTCTCTTTCTTCTTCAGCGGCAAAATCAAGTTTTCGCACCTTATACGCTTGCGGCCTTGAAATTATCCTTGCGGTTTCTTGGGCTAGGGCAAATGATACCGTTTCGGTAAATGATGGCTTCTGTGATGCACATACCGCTAGTTTCACATCAGCATCCCGTAAACCGTTTACAAATGCCTCGGTCTTAAAATGATCTAGCAACGGATGACTTTCGCCTGGATAAGTAAGCTGCACCAGGCGCTCAATCTCTAGTGCGAAATCCTGTAGCGTCTCGTTTGCCTTTTGTACTCTTCCCCGTAATTCCATTCTGAATATTTCTTTTCTGTGTTCACCACCATACTTTCGTTGCAGTGCTACCATAATGTCATCGTAATTGTTTCTGCAACTTACTGGTACACTTTCTAGAATTTCAGCCGCAGATCCTTTTAAAGCCAGAATCAGCTCTATGGCTTTTTCTTCATTGTTCCATGCATTTTTGTTGGCAACTGTGTCAAACTGGAACTTAAAAACACTAAATGGTGAACTGCCGTCAAAACTTGGAGCTCTTATTCTATTCGAGACTTCTGGAAAAACTCGCACCACTCCCTCTTGGCACTGAAGACTATTTACTCTTTCTTCCAGATGATGAAGTTTTCCATCAAAAACCGTGACTTGTGTTTTTACATCAGTGACTTGAGTTTTTACATCAGTGACTTGTGTTTTTACATCAGACAATTATATTTCCATATCGTCTACTCTTTCGTTTATAACAGTAGAAATCTCTTGAAGCTTATCAAGTTTTTCATTAGTAGCCTGAAGTTTCTCGCTTGTAACTCTAGAATTTTCTTGAATTTCGGCTAAGATAGCTTTTGAATTTTCTTCCATTTTTCTTGAGGTTTCAGCCGAGTTTTCTTTTACCATTCTCTCCATTTTTCTAGAATTTTCTTCCATTTTTCTAGAATTTTCTGCTAGGATAGCGTTTGAATTTTCTTTTACCATATTCTCCATTTTTTTAGAATTTTCTGCCGACATTTTTTCCATTTTCTCCATCATAGCAGCAAACATTGCGCTGAGATCCATGTTGTTGGGTACTGCACGGGTTGCAATTTCCATTTCTTCTTTTTCTTCGAATTCATAAGTTACGATGTCAATGTTGCGTCGCTTGAATTCATCGACTAATTTTTTCTGCAACTCAGCTTTATTTCCGGCAGTCGGCAGATCCAACTTGCCCAGCTCTTTCTTCAGCTGTTCAACTTTTAGCTCATCGAATTTCATTGTTGTTTGTAGTTTTTTTTTTTTTTTTTATTTGTTTATTTATTTTATTTTAATTTAATTTTTTTGTTTTTTTTTTTTTTTTTATTGCAATTTCACTTCTGACACCAATTGTTACGTTTTTCCTTTAATAAACGCGTTCGGTTTACTCCCTTTATAATAAACCGTTGAGTTCTTTTAATTGCAAATAGAAATAAAAACACACACTTATTCAACTTAACAAACTTTATTGAAATTAATTATTTTGTTCACAATTGTTAGTTACGAACAGAACCGTTTTTCAAAACAGATTAAACTAATTTTACATGAGTCACCCCTTTTTATATTTCATAATTATTTCTGGATTTTTCCTGAACCTTCCCCAAAAAACTATTTATTATGTTCTATAACCATTTCTAGAAATTACTGGGAAATTTATATAGGAATTATTTTTAAAATAACAGTTGTGTTGAAAATTATACATGATAATTTTAAGTAACATAAAACTATTACTTACAAGATAACTTATAACTATAAATAATTCTTAGATAATTTAACTTTCGTAACAATATTATTAAATAAATATTTATATGTACTTTCAAAAGATTTTGTTATTCGTGCTTAATTCCCAGTTTTTATTTTTGACAAAAACACTTGATTATATGTACACTTATTTATGTTAAAAAAAAACCGTATGCCGAACTAAAAAAAAACACGTCTGCATTCAACGAGCACACATTCGACTATGAACTGTAGGTTATGTTCACCTTTTTATTGAATGAATGAAATTATTGTGCGACTTATTGTAAAATATAGGACAAAATGGAAATAATATGGCGAATATCATATACAATAATATTGCAAGTGTATGGGCCGCTTAAAATTTTTTACCGTGTAGACAGTTATAATGAATGATTTCGTTCCATGATTTTAGTGCAATAAAACGGGAAACTCAATTAAGCGGGGCTCAATTAACCGCAAACTACTGTATTTCATTTGCGCGAAAAAACATAAAATCGTTTTCACCTTTTTTAGAGTTTTGTCATTTTAATGCCCATATTGCTTGGTAATTGATTTTTGCGCACTGCACTGGTTGCTCGAAATTTTTTATCTTGCAGAAGACACATAAAATGAAACGATTTAGAAAAGTTGTCAAAATATAAGTAATGTCGTTCTGGATGCTTCACACATTCCACCAACGCAAGGGCCAATGGCTTCTAGAATCCTCAAATATTTTGCAAAATACCAACAAAAGTATTAATAAAATTTTGTATGTATGTTTATAAATATTTAAGTATACCTTTTTCGCCAATGGTCATAACAGGAAAACCATAAATATGTAATTTCATGTTTTTTCTTGAGCGACCAAGGAAGTCAGAAACAATATATTTATCCGTTTTAGGGCTTTTTATGAATTTTGGCATCGATTTGTAAGTGCACATTTTTGTATATTTTACCGTTTACAGCATATTTTTGCATATTCAGTTAAAAGAGCCGCTTTGCAGCGTTTTTTAAGCTTTTAGCGCATATTTTGCCTTTTTGAGATATATTTTGATACATATGTATTAAATTTTTTAGATGCCTACAAAAACTTTCGCAGCAAATAAAAAAAAATATTTTGTTTTTTTGTGAAAATTATGGTGTTTTCTTTTCTAAAAAATAATGATGCATTATAGTTGTGTAATATATTTATTAGGTTGCACGAACCCTTACAAAGTGGTACATTTTTCTAAATTACAATGGAACAAAATAATAGCTACGTTTTACACTCAACACTAATGTGTATTTAGCGTGTTTAATATTGAATGCAAAGTTTGTACTAAAAGCGATATTCACCACGCTTGTAGCAATTTTCAACATTAAATTTTCTTACAATTCCAATAAGCGTTAACAGCACTGATTTTCAATAATTAATGTCAGCTGTTGTTAAAAATTTTGCGACAAAAAACATATAAACAAAGTAAAACAAACGAAAAACAAAATGTTTTTATATCCATCACAATATAACTAAAAATCACAATATAACGCAAATTATCCGCAAACACAAGTAAAAAATACTTGCTTGCATAAAAAAGTACTTTACGCAGATGCAAAAAAGGGTATTATCTCACACTCAGTTATAACTGCGGGTAAGAAATGGAACAAATTTGCCATTTATTGTTGCAACATATTTAGAAAGGAAAAAGACAACTTCTCACATTTTTGCATATATTTTTAGAATGGAACAAAAACCCGCACGAATGGTAGCATATATGGAACATTATTCTCAGAAAAGAAAACACCATTAGGCTTTTCTTTGGTAAATATCTATCTGTATACCCAACGTGTTGCTTCAAATTTGCCTTCTACATTTAATTTTTACTTTAAAATTGTAAGACAAAGCAGGTTGTCATTTAAGATAAATGTTATTTTAAGCTTTAAGAATTTATATATGGATAAGCAAAAGTTAAGGAAAAAGCAATGATATACGTTTTGGAAATGTGTGCAATACAAAGATATCTGCACCAATCTTTTAGTATACGATCGATTGAAATCCCTTTTTAAAGTGATCTAACGATAACCATCCATCCGTCTGGCTGGTTGCCTGTCCATGTTGATTTTGTGTGCAAGGTACAAGTTGCAATCTTGTAGATAATTTGATAAAATTTTCTTAAATACATTTTAATTATACTTATGACGAAATCTATGTTAATGTTAAGAATCGGTCTATAATTTTACATATTCCTCATAAAAACTTATTTCCAAATTAGACTATGGCCCCTATTATGAGTTACATATTCCCCATAAAAACTTATTTCCAAATTAGACTATGGCCCCTATTATGAGTTACATTCGATAAACGATTTTCGCTGGCTATCGAACATCGACTATTGAATGTTAATTTGGTATTATGAGTTGGCAGCACTGTCGAAAATTTCGTTGTGCATCGAATGTTCGTATACCAAATACCATACTCTTTTTCATTTTGTTCATTTTATGCAAGTCCAACGTCGTAAACAGCAATTGGAAACGCTCATATTCCTTATGGAACAAATTTCTTTTTTGACCAAATGATTTGCAGCAAAGTTCAGCATGTAAAAAAGTGGGATGAAACCCCACTGAAGCTAAATTATTTGAAAACAACCATAATTCCGCCGTGGTCACGTTTTACTTTAATTTTATTTTTTTAATTTGTAAACAAAAATTTTTTGTTTTAAGTGACAACTTATCGAAAATGTACTACTGTGAATTAGCAAAATCACAAAAGTAAATTTTTATCGAATGCGCACCATAATACCAAATGAAAATGCTTTCGATCAGCTAATTCAACTGCTGTCGAAAATTGAATTTAGTTCATAATAGGCACCTATTTGTGTCCGTTAACCATTAAATTATGTTGGTACTTAGATTAAATTCACGCCAAAAATATTTTACTGGAAATTAAATTCTTTTCGAATCAGTACACATGTTCTGTAACTTTAGTGAGAACTTCTTGCATCGAAAAGATGTGAAACAAAATATTCCCTCGTTTCTCGAAAAGTGAGAGAAATGTGTGTCTGTAACTCATGTCGAAAACTATCAAAAGAGATTACGTCGTAACGTTATAAATGTCATAATATTGCACTCGAAGCCGATGTGACATTGCAGACGTTCAGAACGCCAGTAGCACATATCGTTGACGGCGACCAAAATTTACCAAAAATTGAAAATTTTTCAACGACGGCGGCGAAAATACAACTGTCGGCTATACCAAATTGTGTAAAGAGCGACTTTAATGTTTGTTGTTTGCAAATGATCTTTGAAGACATTCGTACATATATTTTATTAAAATGTTAAAAGCAAAATAATAAAACAATGAAAAATGTGCCAAGAACAAAATAATATTATTATTATTCTTTGCATTTTTAATTGTTTTTTAGTGTTAAAATTTTTTCTCGCCCCATTTTTATTCGTGAGTTTATTTGACAGTTTAAAGCGGGAACTTTTCTCACCAAAATGTTACAGACACACTTTTTCTGTAAATTGGCGAGTAATTTCCTTACGTGACAGCTTGTACTTGCCAAAAAAGTTACAGACACAGTTAAGTGAGAAAAACAGCTGTTTGTTTCAATTTATGGCATTTTTGTTTCATTTAACACATTTCAATCGAAAACTTTCTCGACGTTAGAGTTACAGAACATGGGCACAGGTCTCATTTGCCCAAAGCTTCGATCTATAAATAGTTTAAACTTCTTTTTAAATGTTAACATTAGTAAAAAATTTAGCGATCCTCCCTTAGATCCCTTTAAGACAAAAAATCTCATATGGATAATATTCGGCATAAATAACTGTTATATGAATTTTAACCTCTTAACATATCTTTGTTTTTGTAAGCCGATGACTGCCCATCGCACAGTGTGGTGAATGGTATAGAAAGTGGCGATTAATTCTCAGAAGTCGTATTTTTAAAATGTTATTATTTTTTATTGATGGATATTAATAAATACATAAAAAACCAGCATTTAAAATAAAATTTTTTTTTTAATTTTTATGGGCTTGTTTCCATTTTGGAAAAAATGTAATATTTGACTATTTTTTTTGTAACTTTTGAATGAATAACAATAAATTAGTAATTAAATTGTAAATTTTTGTTTTGTTTAAATAAAAGAATAAATATTTGATATGTATTTATATTAGCAAAATTTTAACATAAAATCCGTATTTTTTCAAAAATCCATAACTCAACAGATTTAACTCAAAAAAGTCACATTAGCAAATATTATTAATTTTTATTTATTAATATTCACAGAAAAAAAACATTTCAAAAAATAAACATTAAAAAAAAAATTTAAAATTATTTTTTATTTACTTCATTTCATAAACTTTAAAAGTATTATATGTATACTTCACAATCATTATTAACTTCATACTCATCATTATCTTCATAATCATCATTTAAATAGTCTTCATCATCATTATCTTTTGCACTGTGGGGGAGAAAAAACTTCAATGATGACTTTGGCATTTGCTCGATTTTCTTTTTACAACTATTTCGCATGCTTGAAATGAATGGATCAGAACTATTCTATCTATTGAACACGTCTTCTATGGTGCTCCTTATAACTTTAAAGTCCTTATTTCTGGGCCGTGAATTAAGTATTTACAATTTTGAGTAGGAGGCATATAATACCATGGATAATTTTTAGCAAATATCCTAGCACACAGAAAAAAGTAAAACACGGTTTTGATCACCAAAATAATTGAAACAAGCAAAAAATTGTTTACTCAAATTTGCAAAAATGCAAAACAAGGATTTTTTTTCCAATTAAAAAGTTTTTACATTTTAATTACAAAATTAATTGAAAAAATTATTAATATTAAACAATATTTTAGTTAAATGCATTTACAAATTAATTAAAAAAAAAATTAATATTTTAATTGAATGAATTACTAACGTAATTGATTACAATACAGAAAATTAATTATTTTAATAATTGTATTGATTAAAACAGTGATTGAATTTTTGAATTAAGTCGATTAAATTTTTAATTGAATAAACTAAACAGTGTATTTGAAATACACTCTAAATTCAATTACGCAAATTATTTAATCAAACAAACAAAAAAAAGTTTGTTTAATCAATTCAGTTGATGGTTAAATGAAGCAAAATAATAATATTTATAATATATGTTTTATTTAAATATGGTTTAAAAATAACTTGTTTTATTTGTTTAATTATAATAGCTCATGCTTAATTATACAAATTTTGGAAGATTTTTTTGACAGAGGAATTTCATACATACAACTTTGTATAAAATTGTAAAATAACTCTGATTCTTCAGGGTATTCAAGATTGAAAACAAAAAACTGTTTTTGTTGTGTAATTTTTTTTTTTTTTTTTTTTTAATTTATTTTTATTATTGAATCTTTCTTATCGAAATTTACAATATGTATTCAAATCTTAATTCTACTTGTTGTTTATTAGTTGTTACCAGTGTAACCACTAACTGCTGTATTCAAATTTTAAAAATGCCTTCTAGTTAGGCTCAAAGTATCGGTTCTTTTTAGCCTCTGGTGACCTTCGAACTGAAGCAAACCCCGAGCGAGGTAGTTAGGGTGGACCATTAGTTTATCGATGTAGCTTATTGAATATTTTTTAATTTCCTCCTGGATAGTGGGGACGTTGAGATCTCTGTGGATAATTTCATTACGTATATACCATGGGGCGCAGACAATTTGTCGTAATATTCTAGACTGTCTTCTTTGAAGCTTTTGGATGTTAGATGCGCATGCAGTACCCCATAATTGGATGCCATATGTCCATATTGGTTTTATGATGGACTTGTATAAGAGAATTTTGTTGTCTAAGGACAAGTTTGAGTTTCGACCGAGAAGCCAATGTAGTTGAGCTGCTTTAAGTTTCATAGCCGTTATTTTCGCTTCAATATGACGCGACCAGGTCAAGCGTCTATCTATATGAATTCCCAAGTACTTAACATGGTTTTCTACCGGAACAGTGATGTTATTTATTTTTACAGCTGGGCACGTTTGTCTTCTGAGCGTGAAAGTTAAGCGAGCACATTTAGCCGGGTTAACCTTTATTCTCCATTTTTCTAGCCAGGCCTCTAGTTCATTGATGTGGGACTGCATATTTTGCGATGCGACTTTTGGGTCATGGTTAACGCTAATAAATGCTGTGTCGTCTGCAAATGTAGAGGTATGCGTGCTCAGGTTTGTTGGCATATCCGCTGTTAATTATATATAGAAGCGGTCCTAATATGCTGCCTTGGGGGACACCAGCAGTAATTTTCTTGAGGGGGGAGTATTTATCTTGCGACCTTACTATGAATGTTCTGCCTGTTAGATAGCTCTCCAGAAGCTTGTGAGTGTTTTGAGGAAGCATTCGTGGTATTTTGATGAGTAGCCCATCATGCCAAACTTTGTCAAATGCTTGGGAAATGTATATAAACAGGGCTGAGCAGTATTGCTTTTTCTCAAACGCCGATCTTATAAGGGTGACAATTCTATGCACTTGTTCTATTGTACCATGTTTCGCTCTGAATCCGAACTGGTGATTCGGGATGATGTCGTGTTCATTTAGATGAGGAGTTATACTTAAAACGAATATTTTTTCGAAAAGCTTCGATAGGATTGACAATAAGCTTATCGGTCTGGCTAGCATCTTTTCCTGGCTTGGGAATCATAACAATTATAGACCTCTTCCATGAGGATGGGAAGTATCCGACTCTAAATATAGCTTTAAAAATGAGCAGCAAGATTCTGGAAGCAGACGATGGTAGGTTTCTTATCATTGACCCTGTGATGCGGTCAGGTCCAGGAGATTTTCTAATATTCACTTTTTCTATTGCTGATTTTACTTGAATTATGTTACATTTTAATGGATGGTTTACCTTATCAGGAATGATTGGACGACAGGAACAAGTATATGCATCATGTGGCATAAAAACTTTCTCAAGGTGGCCGCAAAAGCGTTTAATTTTTCATGTGTGTTTTTGGCCCAAGTGCGGTTTTCCAGTCTTAATGGAGATTCTTGGGTTATAGGGCATTTGATATGCCGTACAGCCTTCCATAAGCTATAATTGGTGTTTTTTGTGGCGTCTAGCCTGTTTAGATAGCCTTCTATTGCGGACTCGTGGTTCTGTCTCAATTTGTTGCGAAGTGTGGTCAGGCATAATTGCAGTTGGGCCTTAGTGGTTGGGGAACGACTGTTTTGCCATTGTCTTCTTAACTTCCTTTTTTCTCTGATAAGGGCCTCTATATCCGTCGATGTATTGTAAGGAGCACGTTTAATTGTCCGCTTGATTGGGGTTGCATTTCTTGCTGCAGTATCCAAGACTTCTGTAAATCGGTCGACAGCTATTTGGATGTCAGATGAATTTTTTAGGGGAATGCACTGTGATAGGTGAGAGCTCATATACATTTTATACTTTAACCAATTTGTGTTTCTGTTTGGATAGGAAATAAAGTTTGCAGCTGCAGTGTCAGAGTTACCTTTTAAAATGAGGATTGAAGGTGAATGATCAGACGAAAGATCAAAGGAGGAACTAACTAGTACCTGATCGCGCTTGATGTTTTTAATTACAGCAAAGTCAATAAGGTCTGGTAGCTTATTGAAGTCGGTTGGCCAATAGGTAGGCTTACCACTCGATACCACATCAAAATTATTTGCAGTTACGGTATTGTATAGCTGATTACCTCTAGGACTAATAAGTCTGGAGCCCCAATATGTATGTTTAGCGTTGTAGTCGCCAGCAGCAATGAATTTCTGGCCCAATGTAGAGAAGAAGTTGAGAAATTTATCGTTTACAATTTTGTGCCTCAGGGGACAATAAACGGATGTTAACATTAGATTGAAATCAGTAAGATTTATAGATGTGGCCTGGATACAATCTTCTTCGTATTCTGGCAATGGCAAGTGTCTGATGTGTTTGTGCACAATTATGGCTGTGCCACCACAGGCTCGTCCGCTGGGATGTTTTGTGTCATACGTAAGGTATCCATTTACCCTAAAGCAGTTTTTATGAGTAAAGTGTGTTTCAGAGACAAGAAGTACGTCGATTTCATGCCTATGAAGAAAGTTTGCAACTTCGTGTTTATGTTGGGATAACCCGTTTGCATTCCAGAAACACATTTTTAACTGGTTAATTTTTTGTTGAGTAGAACTTGCAGGAGCATGTTCTGGTTTCGCATCATTTCCTGAAACATGTTCTGCATAGTGACCATGAAGTTATTCATAGTTTGAATTAAATTTTCAATTGAGGTAGGCATATTTCCAGAAGGCATTTGTAGCCCTTCCCTAGGAACATTAGCGTTTGGAGGTTGCTTTGCGTTAGAAGTACTCGGGGGATTTTTCGCATTAGGGTTTCCTTTTAAGACTTGGGCATATGATTGGTTTTGATTGTTTGTTTGTGAAGTACTAGCAATAGAGCCAGCGGCTTGGCTGGGCGCATGTGACGGACCATATTGGGAGTGAGTATATTTTTGAACTAAAGCAGGTTTTTTTTAAATGCAAGAAGACTCTACAACCCCTATAGTTTGCCGTGTGATTTTCGCCACAGTTGCTGCATTTCTTAACATTCGGGTCAGCTTTACAACGATTAGATTCGGCGGTTTTATGAGCGTCGCCACAAACCACACATACGTGAGGCAATTTACAATATGATTTTGTATGCCCATATTCCTGACAGTTTGTGCATTGGGAGGGACCCTTTCGTTTTAATGGCTCCTCAACAGTTATTCTTCTGTTGAGTAGGTAGCGCAAGTTGTATATGGGATGAACTGAATTTTTGGTTTTGAGAACCGATGAATCAAACGATATTTCAACGCGGTGCATTGGTTGAGGAACTTTATTTCTGTTCAAAATGTTATGAACAGATTTTACCTCATACCCCTCTAGCTCTATGGCAGATTTTATTTCCTCTGTAGGAACAGAACTATCTATGCCTTTTATGACAATAATCAATCCCTTAGCACTTTTTAATTGATATGTATAGTAACTTTTATTTTCTGTGTCCAGGTGTCTTGATATAATACGAAAGTTCGTTTCTGTACTGGCTTGAATTTTGGTTTCTTGAATTTGCCCGCGTCGTATAGAAACGACGTAGAAATTATTCTTACCTACCAGTTGAATCAACATGTTGACTATGCTATTTGATGTTTGCTTCCGCAGGTATGGATAGTACAGAGAATCTGTTACCATTTGTTGGCAAAGAGACTACGTTAGAGCCTTTGTATTGTTTGGCCATGCGTTCCTGTTGGGTGGACCTAGGGCTAGCCTTTCTCTTAGTTATTGTAATATATCTGTCCATGCCTGTTTGCACTTTAGTACTTTTTGGCACAGCTCCTGTATTTATTAATGCTAATCGTGATGTTCCAGGTTTTTCGTTATTATTCCTCTGGTCAGACGACTTCACACTTTGAACCACATTTACGGTCGGATCAACACACTTGCCCAGGTTGGGCACACTTGCACTTAAATTGCTGTATGGAAAACCAGTTGCGCTGGCAATTTTTGCACTTAAATAATTTTTATTTAATTGTGGGTATCGAATGTTTTCATTGCTCACGCTCGGGGAGCTAACCACAATATACGCATTTCTGCTATTTGTGCTGGGCCTACTCTCCTTATTGGGAGTATTTGTGAGGCTCATTAACAAACCTCTTCGGGCACCTTAGTTACTGTTCTTTTTTTTAGCTATTACAAATATTTTTTTTTTTCACCTATTACAAATATTTTTTTCACTTCGAATTTTTTTATTTTTTTTTATTTTTCTCACTGATACACGTCCGTACTCGTCAAGAGCTGGCTCGAAACTGTGATTGTTGTGTAATTTGGCTGTACTTTTTTCACCTATTCACTTTAAACGCACAACATGAAATAACGCCAAAAAAAATTCAAGAATTAACAAACAAAGAAAATAAACACCAAATTTCGATTGCGACCATAACCACCGTCAACACTGTGGTCAGCTACGAGGCGATTTTTTATTTTACGCATAATATACATATGAATGTAGGCTCATTATTGACATTGTTGGTGGTCATAATTGTAATTCGTCTATAACAAATTTCAGTTCATTTTTTACTTGTTGATAGTTTTTTTTTTGCACGCGACGCTTACTGTTCTTTTTGATGACAAAAACATGTGTGTTTGTGTGTATGTACATTAGACCGGGTCGACCTCCTTCTCAGAAGTCGTATTTTTAAAATGTTATTATTTTTTATTGATGGATATTAATAAATACATAAAAAACCAGCATTTAAAATAAAATTTTTTTTTAATTTTTATGGGCTTGTTTCCATTTTGGAAAAAATGTAATATTTGACTATTTTTGTTGTAACTTTTGAATGAATAACAATAAATTAGTAATTAAATTGTAAATTTTTGTTTTGTTTAAATAAAAGAATAAATATTTGATATGTATTTATATTAGCAAAATTTTAACATAAAATCCGTATTTTTTCAAAAATCCATAACTCAACAGATTTAACTCAAAAAAGTCACATTAGCAAATATTATTAATTTTTATTTATTAATATTCACAGAAAAAAAAACATTTCAAAAAATAAACATTAAAAAAAAAATTTAAAATTATTTTTTATTTACTTCATTTCATAAACTTCAAAAGTATTATATGTATACTTCACAATCATTATTAACTTCATACTCATCATTATCTTCATAATCATCATTTAAATAGTCTTCATCATCATTATCTTTTGCACTGTGGGGGAGAAAAAACTTCAATGATGACTTTGGCATTTGCTCGATTTTCTTTTTACAACTATTTCGCATGCTTGAAATGAATGGATCAGAACTATTCTATCTATTGAACACGTCTTCTATGGTGCTCCTTATAACTTTAAAGTCCTTATTTCTGGGCCGTGAATTAAGTATTTACAATTTTGAGTAGGAGGCATATAATACCATGGATAATTTTTAGCAAATATCCTAGCACACAGAAAAAAGTAAAACACGGTTTTGATCACAAAAATAATTGAAATAATTGAAAAAATTGTTTACTCAAATTTGCAAAAATGCAAAACAAGGATTTTTTTTCCAATTAAAAAGTTTTTACATTTTAATTACAAAATTAATTGAAAAAATTATTAATATTAAACAATATTTTAGTTAAATGCATTTACAAATTAATTAAAAAAAAAATTAATATTTTAATTGAATGAATTACTAACGTAATTGATTACAATACAGAAAATTAATTATTTTAATAATTGTATTGATTAAAACAGTGATTGAATTTTTGAATTAAGTCGATTAAATTTTTAATTGAATAAACTAAACAGTGTATTTGAAATACACTCTTAATTCAATTACGCAAATTATTTAATCAAACAAACAAAAAAAGTTTGTTTAATCAATTCAGTTGATGGTTAAATGAAGCAAAATAATAATATTTATAATATATGTTTTATTTAAATATGGTTTAAAAATAACTTGTTTTATTTGTTTAATTATAATAGCTCATGCTTAATTATACAAATTTTGGAAGATTTTTTTGACAGAGGAATTTCATACATACAACTTTGTATAAAATTGTAAAATAACTCTGGTTCTTCAGGGTATTCAAGATTGAAAACAAAAAACTGTTTTTGTTGTGTAATTTTTTTTTTTTTTTTTTAAATTTATTTTTATTATTGAATCTTTCTTATCGAAATTTACAATATGTATTCAAATCTTAATTCTACTTGTTGTTTATTAGTTGTTACCAGTGTAACCACTTACTGCTGTATTCAAATTTTAAAAATGCCTTCTAGTTAGGCTCAAAGTATCGGTTCTTTTTAGCCTCTGGTGACCTTCGAACTGAAGCAAACCCCGAGCGAGGTAGTTAGGGTGGACCATTAGTTTATCGATGTAGCTTATTGAATATTTTTTAATTTCCTCCTGGATAGTGGGGACGTTGAGATCTCTGTGGATAATTTCATTATGTATATACCATGGGGCGCAGACAATTTGTCGTAATATTCTAGACTGTCTTCTTTGAAGCTTTTGGATGTTAGATGCGCATGCAGTACCCCATAATTGGATGCCATATGTCCATATTGGTTTTATGATGGACTTGTATAAGAGAATTTTGTTGTCTAAGGACAAGTTTGAGTTTCGACCGAGAAGCCAATTTAGTTGAGCTGCTTTAAGTTTCATAGCCGTTATTTTCGCTTCAATATGACGCGACCAGGTCAAGCGTCTATCTATATGAATTCACAAGTACTTAACATGGTTTTCTACCGGAACAGTGATGTTATTTATTTTTACAGCTGGGCACTTTTGTCTTCTGAGCGTGAAAGTTAAGCGAGCACATTTAGCCGGGTTAACCTTTATTCTCCATTTTTCTAGCCAGGCCTCTAGTTCATTGATGTGGGACTGCATATTTTGCGATGCGACTTTTGGGTCATGGTTAACGCTAATAAATGCTGTGTCGTCTGCAAATGTAGAGGTATGCGTGCTCAGGTTTGTTGGCATATCCGCTGTGTATATTATATATAGAAGCGGTCCTAATATGCTGCCTTGGGGGACACCAGCAGTAATTTTCTTGAGGGGGGAGTATTTATCTTGCGACCTTACTATGAATGTTCTGCCTGTTAGATAGCTCTCCAGAAGCTTGTGAGTGTTTTGAGGAAGCATTCGTGTTATTTTGATGAGTAGCCCATCATGCCAAACTTTGTCAAATGCTTGGAAAATGTATATAAACAGGGCTGAGCAGTATTGCTTTTTCTCAAACGCCGATCTTATAAGGGTGACAATTCTATGCACTTGTTCTATTGTACCATGTTTCGCTCTGAATCCGAACTGGTGATTCGGGATGATGTCGTGTTCATTTAGATGAGGAGTTATACTTAAAACGAATATTTTTTCGAAAAGCTTCGATAGGATTGACAATAAGCTTATCGGTCTGGCTAGCATCTTTTCCTGGCTTGGGAGTCATAACAATTATAGACCTCTTCCATGAGGATGGGAAGTATCCGACTCTAAATATAGCGTTAAAAATGAGCAGCAAGATTCTGGAAGCAGACGATGGTAGGTTTCTTATCATTGACCCTGTGATGCGGTCAGGTCCAGGAGATTTTCTAATATTCACTTTTTCTATTGCTGATTTTACTTGAATTATGTTACATTTTAATGGATGGTTTACCTTATCAGGAATGATTGGACGACAGGAACAAGTATATGCATCATGTGGCATAAAAACTTTCTCAAGGTGGCCGCAAAAGCGTTTAATTTTTCATGTGTGTTTTTGGCCCAAGTGCGGTTTTCCAGTCTTAATGGAGATTCTTGGGTTATAGGGCATTTCATATGCCGTACAGCCTTCCATAAGCTATAATTGGTGTTTTTTGTGGCGTCTAGCCTGTTTAGATAGCCTTCTATTGCGGACTCGTGGTTCTGTCTCAATTTGTTGCGAAGTGTGGTCAGGCATAATTGCAGTTGGGCCTTAGTGGTTGGGGAACGACTGTTTTGCCATTGTCTTCTTAACTTCCTTTTTTCTCTGATAAGGGCCTCTATATCCGTCGATGTATTGTAAGGAGCACGTTTAATTGTCCGCTTGATTGGGGTTGCATTTCTTGCTGCAGTATCCAAGACTTCTGTAAATCGGTCGACAGCTATTTGGATGTCAGATGAATTTTTTAGGGGAATGCACTGTGATAGGTGAGAGCTCATATACATTTTATACTTTAACCAATTTGTGTTTCTGTTTGGATAGGAAATAAAGTTTGCAGCTGCAGTGTCAGAGTTACCTTTTAAAATGAGGATTGAAGGTGAATGATCAGACGAAAGATCAAAGGAGGAACTAACTAGTACCTGATCGCGCTTGATGTTTTTAATTACAGCAAAGTCAATAAGGTCTGGTAGCTTATTGAAGTCGGTTGGCCAATAGGTAGGCTTACCACTCGATACCACATCAAAATTATTTGCAGTTACGGTATTGTATAGCTGATTACCTCTAGGACTAATAAGTCTGGAGCCCCAATATGTATGTTTAGCGTTGTAGTCGCCAGCAGCAATGAATTTCTGGCCCAATGTAGAGAAGAAGTTGAGAAATTTATCGTTTACAATTTTGTGCCTCAGGGGACAATAAACGGATGTTAACATTAGATTGAAATCAGTAAGATTTATAGATGTGGCCTGGATACAATCTTCTTCGTACTCTGGCAATGGCAAGTGTCTGATGTGTTTGTGCACAATTATGGCTGTGCCACCACAGGCTCGTCCGCTGGGATGTTTTGTGTCATACGTAAGGTATCCATTTACCCTAAAGCAGTTTTTATGAGTAAAGTGTGTTTCAGAGACAAGAAGTACGTCGATTTCATGCCTATGAAGAAAGTTTGCAACTTCGTGTTTATGTTGGGATAACCCGTTTGCATTCCAGAAACACATTTTTAACTGGTTAATTTTTTGTTGAGTAGAACTTGCAGGAGCATGTTCTGGTTTCGCATCATTTCCTGAAACATGTTCTGCATAGTGACCATGAAGTTATTCATAGTTTGAATTAAATTTTCAATTGAGGTAGGCATATTTCCAGAAGGCATTTGTAGCCCTTCCCTAGGAACATTAGCGTTTGGAGGTTGCTTTGCGTTAGAAGTACTCGGGGGATTTTTCGCATTAGGGTTTCCTTTTAAGACTTGGGCATATGATTGGTTTTGATTGTTTGTTTGTGAAGTACTAGCAATAGAGCCAGCGGCTTGGCTGGGCGCATGTGACGGACCATATTGGGAGTGAGTATATTTTTGAACTAAAGCAGGTTTTTTTAAATGCAAGAAGACTCTACAACCCCTATAGTTTGCCGTGTGATTTTCGCCACAGTTGCTGCATTTCTTAACATTCGGGTCAGCTTTACAACGATTACATTCGGCGGTTTTATGAGCGTCGCCACAAACCACACATACGTGAGGCAATTTACAATATGATTTTGTATGCCCATATTCCTGACAGTTTGTGCATTGGGAGGGACCCTTTCGTTTTAATGGCTCCTCAACAGTTATTCTTCTGTTGAGTAGGTAGCGCAAGTTGTATATGGGATGAACTGAATTTTTGGTTTTGAGAACCGATAAATCGAACGATATTTCAACGCGGTGCATTGGTTGAGGAACTTTATTTCTGTTCAAAATGTTATGAACAGATTTTACCTCATACCCCTCTAGCTCTATGGCAGATTTTATTTCCTCTGTAGGAACAGAACTATCTATGCCTTTTATGACAATAATCAATCCCTTAGCACTTTTTAATTGATATGTATAGTAACTTTTATTTTCTGTGTCCAGGTGTCTTGATATAATACGAAAGTTCGTTTCTGTACTGGCTTGAATTTTGGTTTCTTGAATTTGCCCGCGTCGTATAGAAACGACGTAGAAATTATTCTTACCTACCAGTTGAATCAACATGTTGACTATGCTATTTGATGTTTGCTTCCGCAGATAGATAGGGGGCGGTTTAACTTCTTTAGTGGCTGTTCCATGTGCTGATTCTGCTTCTTCATCGTCAGGTATGGATAGTACAGAGAATCTGTTACCATTTGTTGGCAAAGAGACTACGTTAGAGCCTTTGTATTGTTTGGCCATGCGTTCCTGTTGGGTGGACCTAGGGCTAGCCTTTCTCTTAGTGATTGTAATATATCTGTCCATGCCTGTTTGCACTTTAGTACTTTTTGGCACAGCTCCTGTATTTATTAATGCTAATCGTGATGTTCCAGGTTTTTCGTTATTATTCCTCTGGTCAGACGACTTCACACTTTGAACCACATTTACGGTCGGATCAACACACTTGCCCAGGTTGGGCACACTTGCACTTAAATTGCTGTATGGAAAACCAGTTGCGCTGGCAATTTTTGCACTTAAATAATTTTTATTTAATTGTGGGTATCGAATGTTTTCATTGCTCACGCTCGGGGAGCTAACCACAATATACGCATTTCTGCTATTTGTGCTGGGCCTACTCTCCTTATTGGGAGTATTTGTGAGGCTCATTAACAAATCTCTTCGGGCACCTTAGTTACTGTTCTTTTTTTTAGCTATTACAAATATTTTTTTTTTCACCTATTACAAATATTTTTTTCACTTCGAATTTTTTTATTTTTTTTTATTTTTCTCACTGATACACGTCCGTACTCGTCAAGAGCTGGCTCGAAACTGTGATTGTTGTGTAATTTGGCTGTACTTTTTTCACCTATTCACTTTAAACGCACAACATGAAATAACGCCAAAAATAATTCAAGAATTAACAAACAAAGAAAATAAACACCAAATTTCGATTGCGACCATAACCACCGTCAACACTGTGGTCAGCTACGAGGCGATTTTTTATTTTACGCATAATATACATATGAATGTAGGCTCATTATTGACATTGTTGGTGGTCATAATTGTAATTCGTCTATAACAAATTTCAGTTCATTTTTTACTTGTTGATAGTTTTTTTTTTGCACGCGACGCTTACTGTTCTTTTTGATGACAAAAACATGTGTGTTTGTGTGTATGTACATTAGACCGGGTCGACCTCCATACAAAAAAAAAAGTTGTGCCAGTCACCCCCTAGAATGAAAGATATGCCAATGAAGTTTCTAAAACAGAATTTTTTGTTTTTTTGCCACGCCTTAAAATACAGCACTTTTGGTTTTTTATATGTAGCGTTGCCATTTAAAGTCCGATCGCATCATATCGTATATCGTTGTTCATGGCTTGACAGTGGCTTCATTTCTGCCTTGGATGACTTTTTAATCCGAGCTCAAACTCTGGGCGACACTTATGCCACCTCGGATACTTCCCCCAAATGTAAATTTTTTTAAACGTGCCAAGAAAGTCTTTGTAAAACTAAGTATGTCTAGCTTTTATTATACTCACTTTTATGCCACGCCTCAAAATTGAGCCCCTTTTTTGTTTTTCACAAACATATTACATTAAACCTGGGGTCTAATCACCGCATTCGATACTATCGTATCGAGTAAACTATCGGATTTTTTTGCATACGATAGCCACTGACGCACAGTGCTTTGTCCCCATATAACGAAGGGACATAAATAGAAGGAGTTGTCAGAAATTTTTGAAATTTGGTACACAAGCATAGAATAGCTTAGTTAAGAAAAATGTGAATTTTTGGACAAATCGGTCCAAGGACACGCCTACCTCCCATGTGTCCTGAAATGGAAAAATGTAATTTTAGCTTCAATAATGCCCACAAAACTACAAAAAATGGTCATACTAATACACACACAACTAGCAACGTATGTGCAAATTTTCACTTAAATCTGAACAAGGATTCAAGGTCCTGCCATATATCCTTTTTCTTAAAAATGTTATAACACTTCCAAAAATTATCCGATCGTAATAAAATTTGGTATGAAAATTCATATTTGTTAGATATATATGTGTGCCAAATTTTGGTAGAATCGGATTATAAATGTGAAAAATACAAAAACATCATTTAATAAAAAATGAGTGAAAAACGCTAAAAATGCTCGTGCAAAAATAACAAGTAAGAAAGTATAATCGGTCAAGCCCGACCATGTGATATCATATAGCATAGTATTTAAAAACAAAGTTCCTAGATTGTAATCTATTTGGGACCCATGGGCAATCATGGACTCACCAGAACAAAATTATGTTATGAGGTTAAGATTCGTTTCAAAGTTCTTTCTGCCGAATATTATTTAGATATCTTCATCTTCATATATGGGTTTTTTGGATGAGGGTTTATATGTAACCTATGGTTTATATTGGTATGTTACTACATATATTTTTAAGGAAGCTGGCATTAAAAGCTATTTTCGGGAGAATGATTTGTATGGGAGCTATGTTTAAAAATAGAAAGATTCCAATAAAATTTGATAAGCTGATTTTGATTGCAATAAAATTGATTAGAGATGTGCACGTTCATTTTTTGAACCACGCGCCCTCACTTTTACTCGTTTGTAAAAGTAAGTATTTATTAAATATATAAATTGATTTCACATTTTAATAGAAAATTTTTATTTTCTTTTAAATTTAAAACCCTGTATGCAATATTTTCGAACACTCCACAATAGAATTGCTCTTACTACAAACAAAGGCTGTTACCAAAAAAAACTTCTGTCACGTAACCATCTTCAATTTAAATAAAAAATAACGGCACTAAGTCACATTTTGAAAATATTCTTTATACGATGAAAATCCAACGTCATCTGTGAATTTAGCGCCATCTTGTGTCGACAAAAAGAAACAGACACAACTTTTATACTAATTTTTTTTAATTTATCTTGTCAATTTTTCTAATTCAATAGTATATATATTTGGATATTTTTCTTATTATGTTCCTAGTTTATTTTTTTTTAACTAATTCAATCTATGAAAGTTTGAGCAAAAATCACGAAAATAGCATTTTTTTTAAATAAATTTTTTTTTAAGTTGTGGTAAAATTTTTTCAATTTTTTTTTTTGTAGTTATTAGAAAACAGTCTAAATATTCGAAATCAGAAAAAAACCCATAGACCATATTTTTCTTTTTTTTTTAATATTCCATCAAAGTTAAGAAATTTTTAGAGCTTAACTAAATAATAAGCATTTTTCAAACCATTAAAAAATATGTATAGGAGCATAATTCCAGTAAAATTTTTTTATAGATGGTTTAGAATATAGTTAGCTGCTACAGAAAAAAATTTGAATCTCGTAATCCAAAAAATTAATTTTTAACAATTATTTTCTTGAAACAATAAAAAACCAAGGGCATTTGTGATTTCAGCGCCCTCTTATGCCGTAAAATGCAGACAAACACAAAAAATTTTTTATACATATTTTGATTTTTGTTGTTTTTTATTGAATGGTATAAGTTTGAATTAATATTTCACAGTATTTGTAGTTAATTGGCTTTTAAACTCCTGAAAACTATCAAAATTTGATCAAAAATCATGAAAATAGCCATTTAAAAAAAGTTTTTTTTTTTCAAGTTGTGGTAAAATTTTTTCAATTTTTTTTTTTGTAGTTATTAGAAAACAGTCTAAATATTCGAAATCAGAAAAAAACCCATAGACCATATTTTTCTTTTTTTTTTAATATTCCATCAAAGTTAGAAAATTTTTAGAGCTTAAGTAAATAATAAGCATTTTTCAAACCAATAAAAAAACACTTATGAGAAAATAAATCAATAAAAATTTTTTACAGTTAGTTCTAAATATAGTAAACTACTACAGAAAAAAATTTCAATCTCGTGCTTTAAAAAACAACAGTTTTACAACAGTTTTCCTAAAGCATGTAAAACTCAAGTAGTTGTTTGGCCATTTTTACTATAAATTCTCAAACTTTGGCGCCCTCTAGCGCCGCCAAAAAGAGTTAAATCTTAAAAATTCTTCAAAATTCATTTTAATTATTTTGTTATCTATCGATCTGTACATTTTTAAGCACAATATAAGACTTGTTTTTTTTTTTTGATTTATGTCTATGGGCCAAAGCACTGTGTGACGTATCGAATGAAAACTCGATAAATGTTATGTCGAGTTACTCGATATCGAATGCTATTATTTCAAATTCAATACATTTTATTCGATATCGAGTTTCATGATACCAAAAGAAGTAATTTCGATCAATTTTGCTCGATATCGTATGCCGTGATTAGACCCCAGGTAGAAGCCAATAGAAAAACCAAAAAAATATCCACCAGCGACTTCTGTTATAATTATTCTCCTTGCGAACGGACGTGTTTTAAATAAGCTCCGCAATTTGTCTAAAATAATCATAAAAATAAAATAAAAATAAACATAACACAAAACATTAAATAACAATCAAAACATTAAAAAAGTTAAATTACAAAGTTATATTATTTCTAAACTCAAAACATTTAGAATTAAACAACATAAAGAAAAGAAAACACACAACAAAACACTTTTTATTAACATACATAATATCAACATAAAGAAAAGAAAACACACAACAAAACACTTTTTATTAACATACATAATATCAAATAAAATAAAAAGAAAATAAATAATATAAATAAACAAACATAGCATAAAAAAGAGAGAAAAACAATAAGCAGTTATTAAAGAGACAACAAAATTAAACAATAACAACAATAAGCCTCATCTTATTTAAATCTCATTTAATACAACAACAATAAAATAAACAAGAAATTGAATATAAAACAAAATTAACTATGGAAACTTGAAGTGAATCGTCTGCTAAGAGAGCAAGAGAATCGCAACAGGATTCAAAACAAGACGCTTCTGTTGAACAAATTACAAATTACCCAAAAATACCTCGACTATCAAATAATGATAAAGCTTTCTTTAGGGATTTAATTAGAGAGAGTGAACTTATTACTTCTGAGGTTATAAAAAAATCTATAAGAGACAGTGAAGAAAAACATTTTAACTTTATAAGAAATTTAATAAAAGAAAGCGAAGAAAGAATTCTCTCTGTTATTGAGAGCAAAATTGATCATGTTAAAATTGAAACAAATACAATAAACGAAAGAGTTAATAAATTGGAAATGAAGAGTACGGAAGTTTTACTTATGAAAGAAGAATTAATTGAAATAAAGAGAAAACTATTAAAACAAGAAAATTCTGTAGTGGCAAGTAGTATACGAATTGCTGGTATACCCTACGTTGAAAATGAAAATTTACTTAATATTTTTGATAATATTTGCAATAATCTAAAAATACCCACACCTAAAATTGAAAACATTTATAGACTAAAAAAAATTTACAAAGACAATAAACCATACACACCCAAAGATGAAGTGATAGTGGCCAAATTATATTCCCCGTTCGATAAAAATTTTCTTTTGAAGACTATATCTAATTTCTGCCGTGAAAATAAAACCTCTTTACTTCTAAGTCAAGCAGGATTTGACAGTAGTGAACCATTTTATTTAAACGAAAATCTAACACCTCACAATCATAAAATATTTAGAGAGGCACTAAAGATGAGAAATGACAATAAAATAAAATCAACATTTACTATGCGTGGTCTTGTCTATGTGAAAAAACTTGTGACAGATGATCCGATTCTGATTGAGTTTTCTGAAGATCTAAGGCAATTTTTTCGAGAATAATATTAGAAAACATGTTACTTATTCGTCTTACAATGCTGCCATACTTTTATATTTACATTTTTACTTTTTTAAGATTATTGTTTTATATTTATTTACTAATTGTTTTAAGTTTTTAAAAAATTTTCCTTTAATCAACACCAGTTTTTTTGAATTTTATTGCGTTGCATTAGGCTATCATTATGATAAATCTATCACATGATCAAGTTGATTCTAGAGATGGAAATTATAACATGGTTCGTATACTGGCTAACCAGAAGCATGGTTTAAGAATTTGTCATACCAATGCACAAAGTTTATGTCCTAAGCTTGATGAATTTCGATATTTATTTGAAAATTCTGGAGTTGACGATATATGTATATCCGAAACTTGGTTTTCTGATAGAATAGCGGACAACATGTACAGTCTGAATGGGTACCGAATTTTATGCAGGAGGTGTGGCAATCTACGTTAGGGACACTATACCATGTAAACTTGTTTGTTCGTACAATGTGTCCGGTGATGTGGAATTTTTGTTTATTGATGTTAGCTATGGTGGTGAGAAGATGCTTCTTGGGTGTGTCTACAGACCAAGCAAGAATCTGAAAATGGACACTCTCATTGATAAGTTGGAACTTTTGTTCGTATCCTACTCTGAAGTTGTTATTGGAGGCGATTTCAATAGCAACTTGCTTGAGAATATGACAAGTGTGACAAACGCAATGTCCCTGTTTAACTTATCTGCCGTCAATACTACTAGGCCCACACACTTTACAACCACAAATAGTACCCTACTGGATATATTCTTTGTAAGTAATATGAGAAAAGTTTTGCTTTATGAACCATTGGCTGCGTCTGCTTTCTCGAAACATGACCTTATTTTCATCACATATAATTTTGCTATTAAAAATGTACAAAAAAAAATTATTTATCGTGATTTTAATAATATCAACTTCATGGCTTTGGAAAGTGATCTTAATAACACTGTTTGGGACAATATTTTCTTTTTACACACGGTTAATGAACAACTAACTTTTCTTAATACTCACATCCTTCGGATTTACAATAACCATGTCCCACTTAAGAATAAAACTATCGGAAATAGAACAAGACCTTGGTTCAATAGTGAAACTAAATTGTTAATTGCACATCGTGACAACATGTACAATATGTGGAAACGATATAAAATTTCAGAGTACAAACAGGCATATCGTAATGCTAGAAAAGCTGTTGTTTCCAAGATAAGGCATGACAAATCAATTTATTATTTTAACAAATTTAATACGGCAGTCGACGGTAAAAAAATTTGGAAGCAAATTCGTGATATTGGCATTGGTAAGTCAACTGTCAGGGCAGTGGATGCGGACGTCAACTTGTTGAACGAAGCCTTTGTTAACATCCCTCTGCCAAATGTTCAAACTGACTACTATGAAAAACTCACTTTCCCCGACACTAGTATAAGTAAATTTAATTTCCGCTGCCTAGACCTGTTTGAAGTAGTTGAAGGTTTCTTTTCAGTTAAATCTAACGCTGTTGGCTTAGATGATAATAACCCTAGATTTGTGCGAATAATCTTGCCTTGGATAGTCCGTTTTGTCACCCACTTATTTAATACGATTATTACCACCACCACTTTTCCAATGGATTGGAAACATGCCAAAATAGTTCCCGTGCCTAAGGCTGACAATGAGTACCGACCTATTGCAATCCTTCCCTTTTTATCCAAAGTATTTGAACGACTGTTACATAATCAGATTTCTGAGTATGTTAACGAAAACAATCTATTAACTGATCGTCAGTCCGGTTTTAGGCCACAGCGCAGCTGTATTACTGTCTTATCAGATGTGATAGAGGAAATCCGGGGAAACTTGGATGAAAGTAAAATATCGTTTCTGGTTCTACTGGACCATTCAAAGGCATTTGATACAGTGCATCATTCAATTTTATGTCTTAAATTGTCAAAAATGTTTAACTTCTCCATACTTGCTGTGAGGCTGATGTTGTCGTATCTTATAAACAGATCTCAATCCGTCACCAATGGCGAATCTATTTCTAATCCGTTACGGGTCACAAGAGGTGTTCCACAGGGTTCAATACTCGGACCCCTACTTTACTCGTTATATTCAAATGATCTTCCACAACAAATCCGATTTTGTAATGTTCAGATGTATGCTGACGATGTTCAGCTGTATCTAAGTAGTACCAAGGAGCTAATTTTGTCTAAGGTGCAGGAGCTGAATTATGATCTAAATAATATTTTCGTTTGGGCTTCAGCAAATGGCTTACGACTTAATCCAGGGAAATCTAAATGCTTAGTCATAAGCAAGAACATATTGGGGATAGAGGATGAGGTGAATATTTTCTTGGGAGGGTCAAAAATTGCAATTGTAAGTCAGGCTAAGAATTTAGGTGTAACATTTAATAAACGTTTAACTTGGTCAGATCATATTACACAAGTCTGTGGTAGAACCTACGGCATGCTACGGAGCTTATGGGTAACCCAATAGTTTACTCCGCCGAAAGTTAGATTATTACTTGCGAAAACATATTAATTACCAACGCTTTTATATTCATCCGAAATATTTGCTGGTTGTAACTCAGGGGATACGAGGAAACTTAAAACAACATTTAACAACATCGTAAGATACGTTTTCGGACTGAGAAAATTTGATCATGTGTCACTTTTCTCCATTCGTATATTCGATATTACATTTGATAACTTCCTAATTTTCAAAAACTTAATATTTCTTTATAAAGTTATAATGACAAAGGAACCAAAGTATCTCTTTGATCGCTTACGATTTGCAAGATCACCAAGAGGTAAATTGTTAATTCAATTTAGATATCGTAGCCACGCTTCTGAATGTCAGTTCTTTATTCTTAGCATCCGTCTCTGGAATGAACTCCCTGATAATTTGCAGACTACTAGCAGCGCAATGAGATTCAGAAAATTACTTAAAGAACATCTTTCGTAAATTTTATTAATGATATACAATATTCTATAAAAATTAGTTGAAAAGTTATTTTTTAATTATTTAATTTTTATTTATTTATTTTTCAATATTTTATAATTATTTAAATTTAATCTATTTTAATTTAAATTTAATTTATTTAAATCAATGTATGGTTAACTTTTCAGATTCTAATACTGTAATTTATAAGATATTATGTCTTGTTGTGTTAGAAAATCATATTTAATAAATACAAATACAAATACATACTTCATACAATAAAAGTCATAAATATTAAATTTCAAGAGCTTACAAAATTTTTTTACCATGCCCTAAAATGCAGCCATTTCTGTTTTATACACATATATAGCATCGCCAATTGAAGTCCAATCTCATCGTATTGTATATCATTGTTAATGGCTAGAATATGGCTTCATTTTTGTATTTAGTGCTTTTCTATGATAATTATTATAACTGAGATCATTCCGTTCTTATGTTAAATTTTTATAAATAGAAGAGAAACCCTTCTAATTATTTGTAAGTCAAGTTTTTTAACTACTCACTTTTTACACACGCCCTTTAATTATGTTCCTTTTATTATTTCCTCACATAGCAATTACATCGCCCCTTGTAATATGATCAAAAAATATCGCGTGTATATGACTTGTATCGTAGATACAATTTTTTTAATTTCGGTATTTGTACTGTGAAAGTTTTCTGAAACTGCTTCTTAGTCATTTATTTTTTAATACTCAATACAACAAGTAATAATATTTATTTCAATATCTAAATAAAGACATTTCTAAAAGAAAACATGATGCCAATTATGACACCTTGGCGCATAGTTAAAACAAGAACTAAAAAAAATAAAGAAATTGCATTATTCTGGAAACAACATATACAAAACTAATTACATACATACAAATGAATGCTTAACAAAATACATATATGAAAAATTATAAATTAGATAGCTGGTGTACGTAAATCTTTACGAGACTCAAGGTGGCTGTACTTCTCTCGACTTCTTATCTGAGCAAAAATATAACCCATTCGCTTTTCATCAGTTACTTTGCTTGCGGATTCACTTACTACACGCACAAAACGTTCCGTATTTTGAGAATGGCATGGAAATTCTAAAGATGTAAATTTTAAAGTTAATATTTAAATTTTGCATTGTATATTTAATATTTATATCATATGGATGTAATTTTCTATGTTTTGATAAACGTACCTGGTAATTCAATTATCTCATGAGAGGAATATTGGTAATGTACCAGTTGCTCATCGGTGATCAAATATAGACATGGTGGCTCTGTCACTTGTAGATCATTCCACATAATTGCATCGTCATATGTTTTGGCATTAAAATGTATCCTTTTGGTGTTCGGAATTCCCGAAGATATGTTGGTGGATCTAATCGAATACTTCTAATTTTTTCATAGCCCTGATACCGTATAGCTGGATTTGTATCTGTTATCATTGAGGTAAGTACATTTTCGGGATGCAAGTAATAGCTGTTGTGTTCTATTGTGGAGCGTATTGCATTCTGAGCTTTTTGGGGTAGATCTCGAGTCCATTGTATATATTTAAACATATGACGACTTCCATGTGTGAACTGTGGCTTGTTCTTCACAAGAAACCAAAATGGTGCATAAACCTTTACTACAAACTGAACAAAGTTTATCAAAGTTTCTGATGGTTTCTTTTTTGATACATAAAGACGAAGTAATCTAGACGCTGTTGTCAACCAACGCGCTGCATTTAATGGACCAGGGTTCTGTTTACTTAGTACGTTATCACAGTAGCCATTATTAATTGCTAAGACCATACGATAAAGGTAGAGTTGGTCATCACGAATGTTCCAATCGCTTATATTATCAGGCATGGACCCCATTAAAATTGGATGAAAATTATCAACGACCTGCAAACAAATGTTAAATATAGTATTGACGCTGACGGAAAAATAATATATTTTACTTACAGGAAACTGATGTCATGATATTAACTCACTCCCAAACTCTCCACCCCAAATTCCCGGCCCGATTTGCTTTCCAACCAAGTGTTTCAAAAGTGCTTTAAGTGGAAGTTCGTTAAAATGAAATAGGCAGACATTCCACTGCAGAGGTCGTTGTAAGTAAGTTACTCCACTTTTGTAGCCGGTGTTTACTGCCATTCCATCATAATTTACTGCAACTAAAAAGTTCAGTAAATAACCTTCAGAGCTTAAAAAATTAACTATCGCTTGCTGAATCGCAATACCAGTGCCAGTTAATGGGGATGTGTATCCGAGTAATACTGAACTAGGCTCTTTCACAATCGTTATGTGTTGTTCGGTTGTTTTATAAATACGAGTTTGTTTTGCAAGTGTTTGTTTTTTTAACGTCGTATCTTTTTTTCCATCATATGAAATACATTTTAACACATTATCACTTATAGACGATGCTTTCGCTTCCGTTCTAAACTTGTTTCGTTCCCTTTGAACTTTATTTTTATCAATAATGTGGTTATCTAAGTAGTGTATCATTGATTCCCTAATATCTCCAATGGACTGGTCGCAATTTTTTTTTTTTTTTTAAATTTAATTGTTTGCGCTGCTTAAAATATGAGGTTTGGTGTAAGAAATCATGACCTAATTTTTCAGGTCAATCCGACGGTGCCTAGCCGTGCCGGGGGGGCCCAAAGTTCCCCATTTTATAAAAAAAAACATCTTTTCTATCAGATCTTTATAGTTATACTAGTTGAAAAGCCGAAAATCAAAAATATGACTACGCTAGGATCTTCCGCAGAGAAAGTACTTCAAGTGTGCCAAATTTCAGCTTCCTATGTCATCAGATGGCTTCAGAAAGTTGCGGAAAGAATAGGACATACATGCAAACATCCTGACATACTAAGAAATTATATATTGTATGGATAGATTAAAGTATTTGCAGTTTAATATTTTAGTATGATACAAACGAAAGATTTTTAACTAATTTTAACTAACTCGGGGTCGCTGAATCCAGTGGTGCTAGCCGTTTTTTTAGGTTTAGTTGCGGAATTTCGTTTTTTTTTTTTGTTTTTCAATAAACTAAAGCGTTTTTGAGTTACGCGAACATATGTTGTGCAACCTCCCTAATTTTCGAAATAACGGTATTTCTCGAAAACCAAAGCCAATATAAAGAAAAAAGTTTTAACTTTCTTAAAGTAAATTTTATTGCCGAATTTCGGGTTTTTTTAGTTTTTCAATAAGCTAAAGCGTTTTTGAGTTGCGCGAACATATGTTGTGCAACATCCTTAATTTTCGAAATAACGGTATATCTCGAAAACTAAAGGTAACCTAAAAAACGGCTAGCACCACTGGATTCAGCGACCCCGAATTAGTTAAAATTAGTTAAAAATCTTTCGTTCGTATCATACTAAAATATTAAACTGCAAATACTTTAATCTATCTATACAATATATAATTTCTTAGTATGTCAGGATGTTTGCATGTATGTCCTATTCTTTCCGCAACTTTCTGAAGCCATCTGATGACATAGGAAGCTGAAATTTGGCACACTTGAAGTACTTTCTCTGCGGAAGATCCTAGCGTAGTCATATTTTTATTTTCGGCTTTTCAACTAGTATAACTATAAAGATCTGATAGAAAAGATGTTTTTTTTTATAAAATGGGGAACTTTGGGCCCCACCCGGCACGGCTAGGCACCGTCGGATTGACCTGAAAAATTAGGTCATGATTTCTTACACCAAACCTCATATTTTAAGCAGCGCAAACAATTAAATTAAAAAAAAAAAATCCCGTACAAGATGCGACCAGTCTAATCTACATATTCCGTAGGTTTTGTGGGCATTGATATTTTTAAATCTTTTATAAGTGTTGTTGCCAAAAGGGATCCATACCGATCTGATGTGCCTGTGCGATCTAATGCTAAAGCAAAATTTTGCAGTGATACATCTGAAACTTTTATTTGCTCTTTGATTGTATTTTCGTCGTTACTTTCCGTATTAAACTCATCTTCATCACTTGATGCTGGAAAATATGATTCTGTGTAATGTAATGAAGGATCTCCTACAGAACTGCTACTATTCTCATCTAAACAAGCAAATTGCCAGCTATCTAAGCTTAAGAGTCTTATTTTACTCTGGTCAATAAAAAAACTCAATATATTTTTGGGAATTTTGATAATTTCGGGGCAACTACATTTGGCCATTGTTTCAACATTACACTTACACTTTGAAACTCGAAATAAAACATTCCACTCATTATCAGAATACAAAATGGGGTTTTTAAGAATTTCATAATGTAACTCAAGAATACGCGCTAACATTTTTCTTATTGATGTTTTACTCAAAATTGGAATACCTGTGGTTTTCCATAAATCACAAACGACTTTTATAACTGTTTGAATATTCCGAGGCAGACTTCCGTTTTTTTTCACAGTTGTGGTACCAATTGATTTTAAATATAAGAAATGTTGAATAACGTCGCGATTCGTTGGTAATTTTTCTTTTGGAAGCTCACTTGGTTTGAAATACATTGCGTTTTATTTTTTAATGCTTGAATTCTTTATATGCAAACTAGTCAATATTAACAACCGTACCTTGAACTTAAGATTAAAATCCCAAAGTGAAGTAAGATTTGAAAATTTGGCTTTTAAATAAGTTGACAAACGTCAAGTAGATCGTTAGTCTCAAATATGTGTTATATTTGTTAAATAGTTTTACATAGGAAAAATGAATAATGTATTCAGCTTCAGAAACATTTTCATGAGACGTTTTCAAAATTATACAATAGAACGGAATGATCTTAGATATCATAATTACCATCAAGAATTTGAAGTTAGACTAAAAAAGCACTAAAAATAAATTCATATTCTAGCCGTTAACAATGATATACTATACGATGAGATTGGACTGTAAATGACGATGTTGTATTATAAAACAAAAAGGGCTGTAATTTAGGGCGTGGCAAAACCCATTTTTTTAAGTTTTTCAAACTAAACCTTTTTTTCTAGAGCATGAATTATGAAAATGTTTTTGGTTTGTATTGGCTTCTACCTGGTTTAATGTAATATGTATTTGAAAAGGAAAAAAGGGGCTCAATTTTGATGCGTGGCATAAAAGTGAGTATAATAAAAGCTAGACATACTTAGTTTTACAAGGACTTTCTTGGCACGTTTAAAAAAATGTACATTTGGGGGAAGTATCCGAGATGGCATAAGTGGCGCCCAGAGTTTTAGCTCGGATTAAAAAGTCATCCAAGGCAAAAATGAAGCCACTGTCAAGCCATGAACAACGATATACGATATGATGAGATCGGACTTTAAATGGCAACGCTACATATAAAAAACCAAAAGTGCTGTATTTTGGGACGTGGCAAAAAAATTTTGTTCTGTTTTAGAAACTTCATTGACATATCTTTCATTCCAGGGGGTGACTGGCACAACTTTTTTTTCGACCCACCCTAATGTACATTAGGGTGTCCCAAAAATGTTGTCTTTCTGATTTTCATAGGTGCTCAATTAAAATTTAAAAGCTTATAGTGTAAAGTATTTTTGATTTTTTTTAAGAATTTTCGGAAGAGGTTTAGAGGTCGCGCAAATGAAGTTTTCATAAAAAAACGGAGTTTTCTGCATTTTTTTAACTTTACTCATAACTTGGTTAATACCACGAGTTTCTTCACTCCTGAGGAAACAGTTTTAAAGAAAAGTATCCAAACTTTATTCCTGTGTGAAAAAACTATAAGTTTTGGTGATGAGTTTACTCATTTAGATACCCTTAATTACAATTTTTCGTAATTTTTTCAAAAATTTTGTTATAACGCTTTACAACTTTTTAAGTTTGAATAGAAACGAAAAAAACTAATGATGCAGTTTAAAAGACAAATTAATTATAATTAATATGAATAAAGAATTTATTCGTACCGTTCCTGAGTTATTCCCGTTTTTATCTTTATACCCAGTATATGTTATTATAAGCTGTTTGCCAGTTCACCAATCTTGCCCAATCAACAAAAAAAAACTTTTCTTTTGCTCTGTAAAAAATCATTTTTTGAGGTTCTTGCGGTGTAGTTCTATACCTTGCAAAAAATTCTGGTAATCAGTTTCATAAGTTGTGACATTAATATAAGTATTACCCAAAGACACACCTTGTTCTGCCACATCATTTACCACTAGTAATTGTTGAACTTTTTTTTTGATTCTTGAAATGACTTGTTCGCTTTCCAATTCTCTGGATCTATTTTTAAAAAATCGATTGAAATATTGCAAGCTTCAAAAAAAGTTAAACTGGCATTTAAAATTAATTGTTGAATTTCTTTATTTCTAAAGTTTTCTTCTGTTAAAGTTACATTTGCTACTTCATAATCGCTGCATGGAGTATCTGCAATTTTTTTTTTGTCATTAAACGCAAAGTTTTGGTGTCGATACGTTTATCAATTCGAAGTTTAGTACCACTGATGACCTAGAAAAGTTTTAAGCGAGGCTTTTGCAACTGCTTTATTAATAATTTTATAACTATTCAATTCCTTTAAAAGGCTCAGATCATTGAGAGGATCGTATCGAGGGCACTGGTAGAGGTACCAATATTTGATATATATTCTTAAAATAAATGAACTAAATTCAAGCAAGACATCAACTGTTGATTGATAGATAATTTTCCGAGCCAGATTGATAGCTCCTGGAGCACACATAAAATAGAAAGTGAAAATGACAGCGTGTAACAATTTAGATCAATAAATGTCAGAAGTTAATGACAGTTAAAACCTAACTATAAAAATTGATGGAAATATACAATAATTATAACGAAAAAAGTATCACCATTTTTAAGGTACAAACTATAAAAATAGTGTAACTCGGAAACTGTAGGACAAAATTACATTTTTGTTTTTCTTAATTGTTAAGAACTTATCGGTATTCAAAATCGCGTCACGAGTTTTAATATCTTTCATATAAATTTGAAAAGTAATAAACCGTTTTTAACAGAATTTGTTAAAAAATTACAAAAATACTAAATATGTGGAATCTTAATGCACAAAAATATTGCCGGAACTTAAAGTTTTTGCATATGGAAATAAAGTTTGGGATATTTTCTTTAGAAATATTCGGTCAAAAAATTAAATGAACGTGGCTATTGACAAAATTATGAGTCAAGTTTGAAAAAAGGCCGAAAATCCCGATTTTTAACAAAGACTTGATTTGCGCGACCTCTAAACCTCTTTCTAAAAATCTAAAAAAAAATTCAAAAATACTGGACCCTATAAGCTTTCAAATTAGGCTTGAGCCTCTGACAAAAAAAATTTTGGGACACCCTAATGTACATGTAAGGGCAAAGACAATAAATTTATAAAGATGTTGGGTGCACTTGTAACATTTTTCGCAAACTGTTGATGAGGGAGGAAAGCAACTAGGAGAAAGCAAAAAAGTGTTCAATTCAAACAACCGAGTTGATTGATTCAATTAGACTTATGATTAAAATTAAGCTTAAAATCAAGTAAAATTTTAATTGAAAAAAATATTTTTATATATTTATTGTTGAACTTGTGGCGTCTTATATATAGCACTTTTGTGTGGACTTTGTTTCTGTGATAGCGTTGCAAACTTTACCTTCAATCATCACTAGAATAAGTTCGTGATTAACTTTAACTAATCTCTCTACAACTTATACTACCGAATCGACAAGAGCCTTTTTTCAGTCTCCACTCTTTTTTTCGAGCTTAATATTGTCCATCGTTTCTTTTAAAATAAAATTTTCAGGGGCCTGCAAAACCTAGTGGAAGACAGTCGAGGATTTTGCCAAATAGTTTTTTTTCACAAACTAGTTTCAATGGTACAATCGAATTTATAAATACTGAAGAGTCTGAGGTGAACAATAAATATAAATAGAGATGGAAGAGTGACCACATTTACCACACAAACAGTGTAGAATAGAATTTTCTTATGTAACTCTTTTTTTTAAACGAAGCTTTGTAAGTTATTTGTGCGCAAGTCTATATATGTATCTGATTTTAAATGAGTAAAATATATAAAGACTAAGCTTAATTATTTATGCAATAAGCTTGAAGTAAATATATATTTACTATTTACGAAATAATTTCTCGTTCGTGAGTAAAATTCAAACTTGTTATCTTATTATAACATGATTATATGTGAAAAATTCTATTCGTTCTGAAACAATTTTTTTTGAGTGTGCTTGATTTAAAGTTACTCAGGCACCCACGTTTAATAAACATCCCTCATTAGCTACAATAAAAACAAAAGATAATGCAAACAACTTGTTCTTTTGTTGGTTTTTTTCACATTGATTTTTAGCAACTGGAGTTCTCTCACAAAACCTTCTTAGCTCAAAAATCGCACAAATGCGCAAATAGGCATTTTGGGGCTTACTAGCTAAAATCTCATATTTTAAGAGCATAAAAGCATTTTTTCCTGCACTCATCCGCATACCACATTTTTAGAGCAATTTGATTTGTTTTTTTTTTATTATTTCTAAAATATTTATCTAAACAAAAAATTGTGTTTAATATGCTTATATACCTAAAATTGATGGTTCCATTACAAAAGTTTTACTTATAGAAGTTTTAATGAAATTTTCTCTTTTAATCAATGCGCTCAAAAATAACAAAAATGATTGAACTTTGAACGCTCACTGCAAATAAAGTATACAACTTAGAACTTTTATTTTTGTAGTTAGTGATGTAGAATTTTATCTACTTTAATATGGTATCAAATATGGTTGTGGAAGTTAAGGTTCATCTTTTGAATTAATCGCCATCTTTGATGGGTTTCGCCCCTCTGTGCATCGTTTCGAAATAGGGCACAATCTCGAAAATTCGTCTGTAAATACTAAAGTGTTTCGGCTTTACCGATTTTAGTTTAAGGATTGTTTTAATTAAATGAAACTATTATTAAATTGTTGAATATTTTGTTATAAAATTAGCAATTTTTTTAAATTTTTGGGTCATATTTTTAACAATTTTCAGAGCATATTTTCAAGTTTTAACTGCATATTTAATGCACAAAAAATGTGTTTTTTAAAGCATTTTTCTGGTTTCTCTGGTCATTATAATCACCACAATATTAAATACTCAGTAACTCATTATAAATGAATATTTTTTGTAAAAAATTCAAGACAATTAGAAAGCTTAATAAAATTCAATCATACATAGGTACGAAATTGTTGGAAATCGTATTATCATAGCATTTAAATCTTCAAGTTGTTTTAATGACCTTTTACTTTTTTTTTAAAATTTGCAAAAAAATTACGCATTCAAAAAACTCAACCCAGTATATATAGTATAAATAGATATAGGGACCTTTAAGAGTAACTTAAAAAGTCATGCAAAATAAAAAGTTTTTTCTTAAGCAGTTAGTTACGACGTCTGGCAGTGCTGGTGATTATAATCACCGGTCGGCGAAAAACGGGTTAATAAGAAGAGACACTGCAGCACTTACCCAATAAGATGAGCGATAATCACCTATATATGTGAATAGAAGCCGTTATGACGAAATTTTTTGTCTGGCACTCGCAGGACATAAAAAAAGTATTAGAATAAAATTTGATTAATTATTGTAAGTTTTTATTTAATATATAAAGATTCAAATAATATATACCCTGCAAATAAAATTGGACCACCTGATCCATTTTGATAAAATGGACTACTCCATGGACTGGACGATGTAATGCAAGCATGGACCATTACTTTGTTAAAAAGTGTTTGTAGTGAGACGACATGTCTTCGTTTTTTAACGACATGCTTTTGTTTTTAAACGACTTCAAAACTAATCCTCTTGAGTATACCATGGAAAAGTTTTAAAACTACTCCTTAGTGGTCCAAAGGTGGGTTATAAGGTCCTCTCCTACGACATCGTAATGTTAAATAGACCAGGTTTTTTCCATACGTTTGGGTTACTTTTGGACTAGTCCTGGTCCCTTGTGAACTACTCTTTCTTTACACGCGTGTTTGGACTGATCCTATTATTTGCAGGGTATTGATAAAAACAATGTTTAAAGCCTGTAAAGGCTCAGTTAGGCGAACGTTGCTGTACCCGTTATGTACCGCACCGTACTGTAAGCACGTTGGTGCACTTATAGAACGTTTAAAAACGTGTCATATGTTTTCCCATACATACAAAACACACAGTGACGGGAATCAAACATGTTCAATGGTGACCGTTGTGCAGAAAAGGTACCTCGTGATTTAAATGGTATTAATAGGTACAGTATTTTGTGTATGTAAAAAATGTTAATAATTTAATATTTATACTATAGATTTACAATAAATAAATTTGTATTTTAGCATATATAAATTTAAAGCATACATACATATATTGTAAATGTGCATACACAAAAAATGGTTTTGATACCATTTAAAATCTTTTATATGTTTCCCTTTTTCATTGTATGTGTACCTATTAGTGCTGGGATACTATCGATATTTTCCACTATCGATATTTATCGATAGTTCAGATTTCACAATCGATATATCGATATTGCTATCGACTGAATGTTTGTACTTGTGCAGGAAAATTTTAATTATTTTTTATAAGGCTACAGTCCGTTGTTTTCATCCCTTTATTGAATGTATGAGACGTACATATGTACATATATTAGGGGTACAACCTGATTTCTAAAAGCCCTTTAAGATTTTTTTTTATAATTATTTACATTTCTTAATGTAATTATATGATTGTAAACAAATCACAATCTAAAAACTATCTTTGTTTAGTGAAATTAACTTAAGATTAAGAGTTTTTGTTGATTTGCATTGGGGGAAAATATCTTGTACGACTTTGATGGCGCGTCCCGCACAAATGTTGCTGCGTTGTGTTTTTGGAATTCTTGATTAATCTTTCACACAATGTCTTAGAAAGCATTTCTGAGCATTAGTAAAGCCCGATAATGACTTGTTTAAGGCTTCGAAGTCATTTTTATTGTAACAATGGTCTGAAAACCAAGGGCCACATATAAATTCGCATATTGCAAGAATTGTTTATCACCATAAACAACTTATAAACTGTTTATGGTAAAGGTTTAAATGCATTATTACTGATCCCAAACTTAATTGCATTTGACGCGGAACCCTTTTTAACGATATCGAAAATCTAAAGATACAGTTCTTATTGTTTTTTATGCACTACATGATATGGATACGCCATTTTGATATTTTCAAAAATTGTAAAAAAGTTGTGTCCCTAATGTATATAGGCACGTTATTTTAGATGACAGTTTTTTAAAAATTGATAAATACCTTTCATAAGGACCCGATGTAACAGGGACTATAAGATATTCCATTGCAACTTTAAAAAATTTTCTTAATTCTAAACCCAAAAAGGAAATCAATCTAGCGGACTTATCCTCTAATGGTCGTTCATTGTTATATCCTATGCTTGCAATTGCAATTGGATTTGCATTTTTTTTAACAACATTACAAAAACATTTGACATTTCAGCCCCTATATAAACATGTACAAATTTCGACTTAAAGGCCTTAAATTAGCAGTAAAAAGAACTGCTAAGTAATCCATACCACTTGCCATTCTTGTTGTTTATATTCATTGCTGTAATTCAGCGCGAATTAATAATAGCGAGTAAAAATTTGCGGCAAAAAACTGTGTGTGTATAGCTGCTGTTAGATGTCTTTATATCTGGATTTTAAATACTAAAAATATCGATATTTATATTTTTCCTATCGATATTTTCGATATTTTCAGACTATCGATAATATCGATAGTCTATCGATAGTTTCCCAGCACTAGTACCTATATGCATTTGTTTATTTTAAACATATTTGGAAATATGTTGTATTGTAAGTAGTTTTGTCGCAATTCCATAGATATTCTGAAAAAAGAGCAAAATTACCCGCATTCAATGTAACATACAAGCCGCCTATCACTGTCTTACAAATGTCACGTAACAACGGCATGGAATTCTATTTTATACAGATTGGTACGTTGCAACTACGGTACATTGCATTTCGGTAAGCTTTTGTATTGGTTTTCATATAACAAAAAGCGAACAGCTGATGGATACAGTACAGATACGGTACAGCAACGTTCGCCTAACCGAGCCTTAAGTCTTTGGTGATGTTGTTGGTGGAAATGTTGCTGTTGACATTTCTTGATGTGTAGTTGTTCGCGTTGATAGGTATACATATTGGAAGTTCTGTTAAGTTTCCTCTAATCGAGATTTGTTGTGAGTAATGGTGACAAGTTGTTGTTTTAAACATTCGTTTAAATTTATTAAAAATTAATTATTGACCTTTTCTAAAGGTCATTTATGTTCGATTAAATTTTTGGGAATCAGGTAAGGTATTGAAACTTATACTTGAAAACAAGCATTTTCATGAAAGGGCGATGTAAACACTATGGTCAGCATTACGCGAGGAAGTATACTTAATGCTTTTCATTAATTTTTCAACAGACCATTTAAAGTTAACATACATAAATTGCTATGCAGACTTTAGAGCAATTAATAATAATACAATTATCGAAAAATGTTGAGTTATGGATAGACACAATCAGTTAATATTTAAATTAATTAAATTTGGAACCTGTATTTCTCAGAAACTTTGCTTATTTTTTGGAAAAATTGAGCAGTTGACAATATTTGAATTCTTTTTACAACCTAATACCACCACCCGGATAACTATCTTGCCGCGATGTGGTGGCTTAAATGCTGGCTGTAGTGAATGTCTTGTAACTTGAGTCGGCAAATTCTAGCCGGGACAAGTTGGAAGGTATATGCTTTAAGGCCAGCACGACTAAGGGTTATCCATCCTCCCATCACCCATCCCATTACCTATGATCCTATCTACCCCCCTTTATTTCCCATTTCCCCCACTTTTAAGGTCAAGGTGGTTGATAGCAGTGCCGAGGACCTGAATGGCTGGTTAGTGGTTAAAGAAACTGGTCGCGAACAGCTTCCCTCTGGCGCCGATGGTAAGGGTCAGTTGTAATTTTAGCCTAGTCCGTGCAAGCCGTCACTGCGCGAGACGGTCCTTTTCTTTACGGTTTACTCGTGGGACCAAAAAACTGGACAAATTTAATGGAAAAACCAAGGACGCGACTCTAAGAGTCGAAGCAGGGAATATCTCTGACAACTCGGCAGTTTCGGTGTCAGATCCAGACGCCGATTGGCTGAGTATCTACAGAGATATTCTTGAGCAAGAAGGTCAGTTATTGACAGAACTGACAGAGACACGATATCGGAAAGACTCGATGGTCTAGCTCTGGGATCTGATGATGAGCATGAAATTACAATGATTTCAGCTCATGATCAGGACCATAGGGCCGGACCATCGGCTCCTGAGGTCACACTCGAGATAGGGAGCGGAGTAGTGGGTGGATCAAAACCCATTGTTCGGCAGGATGCGACAGAACAGGCCACATCAGAAAGTCGAACGAGTCTTTAAAAAGCCAAGAGTGGTGTAAGGGCCTCCTTAACCTTTGTAGAAAAGATAGCTAAGAAAGACTCCTCACTACACGATGGGTGGAATACGCACCTGCTGAGGAAGCACCGAAAGAACGTTGCCAGATTCGAACGAATCCACGGATCTGTCGGTGATATCCTAGGCATTCCCTATCCTGCGGGATACACAGCAAGGGCTGCTGAGGGCTCAAATGTTGTCAGTATAGACAACGTACCCTCAGTAACCCCTGCTGATGAATCCTCTAATAATGGAACGGGAAGTAAGAAAGGGGGTACAGAATCAACACCTGGTTCTCTAAACCGTGACAGTATGGTCACGGATAAGGGAACCAAGCCTGATGATGTACCACCCTATACTAGCTGCGCGATGAGGACTGGTAAAATCTTGATAATCTCCGACAGTCCCCCCAAAGGAAGGTCACAATGGGGATAACTGAGAAATACCAGCCAACATCTGCAGGGAAATCGGGTGATCACCGACAGAGCTCTGCTTAGGCCCCCAATAAGGGGGTATTTAAGAGAGTTAGGTCTGGTGATGACCAGAAATCCGCAGCGGCCAAAAGGAAGGATCCCCGAAAGGAGATCACTAAGACGATTGGCTCCAGAGAGGAACAACCCTCTACGTCAAAGAAGCTAAGGGAGTCGTCAGGTAAGGACGGTATTCTAGCAGCTGCCATTGATCGTATGGATCCCGATGGAAGGATCACTGTCGAGAAATGGCAGGTGCTAGCGTCAAAGGAAGGCCGGACGGAGCATCGTTCAAAGGGGCTGACTGGATAAGAGGTGTCAAAACTGTCAGCTGCGGCAATTTAAAAACCTTTGAGTTTTTAAAGGCTGCAATCGGCAGGTGTGGCAGCGCTTATCCTAATGCCAGATTGGACGTCATACTCGCGTCTGAGTTGCCATTAAGGCCGGTGGTCACTGTATGGATTCCTCAACCTATAAAACCAGTGGAGGTCATACTGGGGTTACTGGCTAATCAGAACAATGGGCTCTTTACAGGAATGTGGAAGATGATAGCTTCACTGGGTTGTAAGGAGAACCAAGGAAGAGATTTCAAGTTCGCAGTAGACCGGGAATCTCTGAGAAAACTGAAATCAATGGGAGGGGTTGCTATATTCGGGTTAGGGTCTATCAGATTTAGGTTTCCTAAAAATGGGCTCATCATTTTTAGGAAAGAGGCTGAGAGTGGTGCAGATAAACTTGCACCGGGTAGTTGGATTAAAGATCACGGGGTATACCTTGTTCGTATCCCGCTCTGATGAGAAGGTACGAACTTGTTTACTGGCGAGAACTGAAGATAAATTTATGATTTCTCTTTCTGTCAGTAATGGAGACCTCACGGTTGTGACAGGGGAAGCCAAGGACAAAACGGTCCTGGCACTAGCATCGGCATACTTGCCATATGAAGCTGCCGATCCACCTGGTGAAAAAGTGCGAGAGTTGGTGGAGCACTCGGGCAGAAGCGGCTCGATGCTGGTACTAGGATGTGACGCCAATGCACACCATTCCCAATGGGGTAGTGCCGACATCAACAAAAGAGGTGAGTCTATGTTTGATTTTATTATTGCCAGCAATCTTTTTATCTGTAACAGGGGGGATACGCCAACGTTCAGGACTAGGGATAGAGGGGCAGTGATAGATATAACGTTGACGAACTGTAGGGAATTAGTAGAGGACTGGAGGGTGGCTTTGGATTTTTCCTTCTCTGACCATAGTCGTCTGTCCTTTAGTCTAATGTTTGAGAGGTCGAAAAGGTGTCCATATAGGAATCCGAGAAGGACGGATTGGGATTCGTTTTCGGGACTAGTGCAACGGAACCTTAGGGTTAAACGGAACTGGAGGTCGACTCCGCCCGGTGTGGAGCAACTGGTAAACACCTTCGGGGGTATTGACCAGTAGCTATGAGCGATCCTGTCCGTTAAATTTTCCGGGCAGGCGTACACAGCCAAGATGGTGGACAGACGAGCTGAAAACTCAAAGGTCCACCGTCAGAGGGCTGTTCAATAGGGCGAAGTATACGCGCAGGGATGAGGATTGGAGTAACTTCAGGTTGAGTTACGGGAGGTATAAGGGAGATATTAGAAGGGCGAAAAGGGACTCGTGGATTAAGTTTAGCGAGTCAGTTGAATCCGTGAATGAGATGTCTAGATTCAGAAGAATTTTATCTAAGGACCCTGTAGTCCCTGGATTAATTCAGAGATCGGACGGCTCATGGACGGAATCTGGCTCTAAATCTCTCTGTCTGCTTATGGAGACTCACTTTCCGGGGTGTGTGGATCCTGGGTCGGGGGAACAGGCTGTATGTGGTGACCCCTTCTCTGGTTCGGGCTCAGGCGGCGAGGAAAGGTAGACGGTGGGGGATATGATTACCTTGGATAAGGTAACATGGGCGGTAAATACCTTTGGGTCCTACAAATCAGCGGGGCCAGATGGTATATTTCCGGCGATGTTACAGAATATCGGGAAATCATCACTCCTGTTGTTGGTGGAACTGTTTAGGGTATGTGTGCTGAACGGGTACATTCCTAGGAGGTGGAGGGAGGTTAGGGTAGTTTTTATTCCCAAATCGGGTAGAACCGGTCACTCTTAACCCAAGGATTTTAGACCAATCAGCTTGTCGTCTTTTCTCTTGAAGACGTTGGAAAGACTGATTGATCTACATCTGAGGACGAAGATTGACGCCGGCATCGTCAGCGGCGCTCAACACACCTACCTTAAAGGTAGATCTGTTGAGAGTGCGTTGCATGATGTGGTTGGTTATGAGGAGCGGGGTTTGCGAACCAGGGAATACACCCTGGCGGCATTCCTTGACATAGAGGGCGCCTTTAACAATTTGAGGATAGAGGCCATAAGGCAGGCACTGGTTGACCTGAGGGTTCCGTTGTTCTTGGTCGAATGGATAACTATGATGCTTAGCAGCAGGGTTACTCACTCGGACTGGGGAAACGAACGCTTAAGGAAATCGGTTACTAGAGGGACCTCACAGGGGGGAGTTCTCTCTCCCTTATTGTGGCTCTTGGCCGTCAATGTTGTTCTGAGACGTTTTGACAGAATGGGTGATATTGGTGTCGGGCAAGTTTCTGCCGACAATTAGCGACATCATGCAAGGGGCGCTGGGCGAACTGGCGGCATGGGCAAGTGACAAGGGACTGGGAGTTAATCCGGAGAAGACGGAGTTGGTTCTTTTCACTAGGAGGTACAAGGTGGAGGAGTTTAGACTGCCGGTACTGGGAGGAGTGGAGCTTGGACTATCTGATAGTGCTAAGTATCTGGGGGTTTTTCTGGACAGCAAGCTGTCATGCGGTAGGAATACTCAGGAGAGACTCAAAAGGGGTCTCAATGCCTACTATGCTTGCAGATCATCGATAGGTAGGAGCTGGGGACTCCGGCCGTCAGTGGTGGGATGGCTGTACACTTCGGTGGTTAGACCCATTCTTACGTATGGATGTTGTGTTTGGTGGGAGTCATTGAGATTGGCAAGTCGTAGGAACCTTCTTTCTCAGGCTCAGAGGTGTGCTTCAATTGGCATGACAGGTGCCATGAGAAGTACTCCTCAGGCTGCCCTGGATGTCATTCTACATCTTCTGCCTATTGAGCAGTATGTGATGGGAATGGCGGCCAGGAGCATTCTTAGACTGAGGGAGTTAGGACTAACGAGGAATTACACTCAGGGTCACTCACGGATCCTGGGAGAGATTGAGGCTGGTGGCTATTGCCTGGGACCGTCGGGATCCACTGATTATGTTAGCTCTAGGGAGAGCTGGTCGGGCAGGAGCAGATTATTTGGTGGATTTGCCATTTTCACTGATGGCTCGAAGATGAGGGGCACGGGTGCAGGGGTCTACATTGAGGATCTGCACATAAGAAGGTCATATAGGCTTTCTGACGACTGCAGTGTTTTTCAGGCGGAGGTTCTGGGGGTCTGGAGGGCCGTGGAACTGATGAGGGACAACATTGATAGGGGCTCGGAGGTCACTATATATGTGGACAGCCAGGCGGATCTTATGGCCGTAAGGGGCTCTTATGTGAACTCCAGGCTGGTTGATGATTGTAGGAGGGCTCTGAGGGGAGCCTTAGGGGAGTATTTGCTAAGGTTGTGCTGGGTGCCGGGTCATTGCGACATAGGCGGCAATGAGATTGCTGATGAGTTGGCAAGACAGGGCTCAGAGATGGAGGATCCTGACTATGTGGAAGCGGTTAGGCCTCCATTGGGCTTCTATTTTGGTGAATAGACCAATCGGGCCTGGGGGAGCCGAACGGACTGTCGGGTATCACGGACACTGTGGCCGGTGCTTAGGAGGTCCGATTCGGTGTCGCTGTTGGGCAGGAGCAGGGTCTGCGTTAGGACCATGCTATCATGGGCCACTGTATGATAGGTAGGATGGCGGTGAGGATGGCATCCGACTTGTCGGATATGGAAATGGAGTCAGTTGAGCACTTACTGTTTCACTGTCCCAGGTTGCAGGGTAGCAGGTTGAGGTGGCTGGGCAGTAGATTCCTGGGCGAATAAGAGGATGTCTCGGGTTGCGGACTCGAGAATCTGATAGGATTCGTAATGGGGATGGCCTGGCTGCTAACCGCACGTAGGGCGGAGTTGGTTTTAGTGCGATTTCTCTCGGGGTTGGTCCTTTACCTTCTTTTCTTTCCTTTCTTTTCTGCCTATCTTTCGGATCTGTCTTATGCTTTCGCTGCTTATTTCACCTACTTTATACCTTCTTAGCTATCTCTAATTAAAGCGTCACAATGGACCATATTGGTCTCTGGGTGAAGGTGTGAAGGAGACTTCACACCGGCCTTTCTACCTACCTACCTACCTACAACCTAATAAAATTATATTCAATATTTTTCGTTTTGTGCTCAGCATAACTGTACGAATTCCAACAATGAAAATTCATTTGCTCATACTAATGCAAATAAAATACATATTTAAAAATATTCTACAATTATTAACCACCATTTACAATATTTTGTTTGTCGTCCTTAATTCCCAATTTGTATTGTTGATTAAAACACTGAAATTTATTGTTGAAGAGATAAACTATTCCTATGCGCATTTCACTGGTTGCTAAGGCCAGAATGTGATTTATACTGGAAAAATATAACGAACTAGCTGGCCCGGCAAACGTTGTTTTGCCACATAACTTATCTAACTGTGTCTGTTAGCCAAATTTTAAGAAAAAATTATAGGCTATAGTTCTTTCCAGATGTTACACTATTTGCCTGTCCAATTTCAAGAAAATTAATTGATTAGTTAAGAAGATATAGGGAGGCGGAGCTTGTTCCCCTCTTGCCCTATTTAATGCCCTGTGCTCTTTCCGATGTTACAGTGTATGCATGCCAAATTTTAAGAAAACCGGTTGATTAGTTAAGAAGATAGAGGGAGGGGGAGCGTTTACCCCTCTTGCTCTATTTCACACCCTTAATAATAAAAACTATAGGCTATAGTTCTTTCCAATTGTTACACTATTTGCCTGCGAAATTTCAAAAAAATCGGTTGATTAGTTACGAAGATAAAGGAAGATGTTACATTGTCTGCATGCCAAATTTTAAGAAAACCGGTTGAGATTGGGGAGTGGGAGCTTTTACCCCTATTGCAATATTTTGTGCCCTCTAGTGATATAAAATATACGCTACGACCTATTCTCAGACCTAACAAATATAAATATAAATATGTACATGTTTCGGAATGAATGCAGTGTTCACTATAACTTATATAACTCAAGAACCAATACACATTTGAAGACCGTTGGCACATTAAAACCTTGGTATTGACGTCACCTTCCACCTTTTACAGAAACAAAATCGGTTCACGCATTTCAGAGAACATCAAATACTAACACAATGCAACTTATTTTTATATATATAGAAGATAACAAAATAATTTTTGGGTGTCAATAGAAAACGAGATAAGCTTGTTAACTTCGAAGGTAAGTTTTAACATAACACAGCGTTTACATTTGACAGTACGTCGCTAGACAGTTGGAAAAGTTTGCATGTATTAGTGGAAAGGTTTGCATGTATTGCTACTGTCTTGCCAGTACTAGCAAATGTAAACGCCAGGTAAGCTTAAACGTTTCGTGTAAAAAAGTTAAATTTTGACAGGGTTGCATTTTCATAAAATACTTTGTGGGATAGTGTGTAACGGCCTTAAGTTACAGTTACCTAAATAAAATCAGCCTACTTTGAAAACCATTAACGATTATCTTTTTTATAAAAAAAAAAACTAGTTCTGCAATCGCGATGCGAAAGAAGCCTCATTGCCATTTCCTTCGTGACCTGCAGTCCAAGGAAAGCTAATTGTGTAAAAACCTATTGTTTTGAAATTTCAACGAAATTTTCCTTTCTCCTAAACAGGTTTCATGTCCCTTAACATAGTCCGACAACGCGTTGAGGACTCTTGGACTACTTAAACCGGGCCCTACACGAGCTGTGAGCAAGAAGTCTGCTTCAGCAGAAGATCGATGCCAATGGATCCCAAAATGAACTTACAGCAGAACTTTTGTAATAAAACCATTTTGCACCATGTAAAAGATGCAAAGTGACACAAGTTTAAATCATAATAAGACAAGGAAATATATTTTAATATCAAAGGACGGGCCTTTTTGGAAACAAAATTTTATGAAATTAATGTTTAAATATGGTTTCTGATGCGACCGACATAGCTGGCGCGTAGAAGGCGTAATCTAGAACACCATTTTTCAACAACTTTTCGCAGCATTTGCGGCCGTATTTCGTCAAAGCTCTTTGAATGTTGATTTCCAGGTTCAATTGTTTGTGGTGTAACATAACCCCAAAGAAAACAATCCAATGTGGTTAAATCAAACGATCTTGGTGGTCAGTTAATTGGGCCATTACGTGAAATTATTATTTCATCAAAAGTTTCTTTGAGTAAATTAATTGTAGCGCCCGCTGTGTGACATGTCGCTCCGTCCCGTTGGAACCGCTATTAGCAGTATTAATGCCACATATAACGCCCATAAAGCGCACCGAACAGTTATTTTCTGTGGATGTAATGGTGTTTCGATAAAAGCTTGTGGATTCTCCTCACTCCAAATTCGACAATTCTACTTATTTGCGTACCCATTCACCGCTCTGAAGGCCGATTTTGATGAAATTTTCAGGGAATCTTCAAAATATTCAGGCGGGTGACACTGTGAAGTCTGATTTTTGATTTTCGGTCAGCGGTCGGAGAGGCGTGGCAAAAGCCAATTTTCATATTGCACCACCTACGACATATAGTACAAACATATATTTTTTTTTTGTTTTTTGCTTTTTTTATTATTTTTTTTTTTTTTGAAAGCCGTTGCCATGTTTTTCAAAACGAGATATCAACCTCTTAGGTCGGTTATGCAGTTTCGAAGATATTGAAAAAAAAACCTCTGTTATTAACATTTTTAAACTTTTGAAATCCACGAATTCCGCTGATTTCCGACGATTTACCATTCCAATTCAAGCGGCTCCAATTCCCTTTGCGTCTTGCCTTTGCTAATACCATCAGCAAAGCACAAGGCCAATCATTGACTCTTGCTGGCTTACACGGCCAGTTGTATGTGGCTTGTTCCCGAGTTGGCACGCCAAAAAATGTATACGTTTTTACACCAAATAAAAAAACAAAAAACATTGTCTATCGGCCTTAAGATGAAGTAATAAATAAATATAATTTCCAATTTGCCTGAAATACATGCGTTTCTTTTTTTTAAGAGTCTTATTTTACTCTGGTGAATAAAAAAACTCAATATATTTTTGGGAATTTTGATAATTTCGGGGCAACTACATTTGGCCATTGTTTCAACATTACACTTACACTTTGAAACTCGAAATAAAACATTCCACTCATTATCAGAATACAAAATGGGGTTTTTAAGAATTTCATAATGTAACTCAAGAATACGCGCTAACATTTTTCTTATTGATGTTTTACTCAAAATTGGAATACCTGTGGTTTTCCATAAATCACAAACGACTTTTATAACTGTTTGAATATTCCGAGGCAGACTTCCGTTTTTTTTCACAGTTGTGGTACCAATTGATTTTAAATATAAGAAATGTTGAATAACGTCGCGATTCGTTGGTAATTTTTCTTTTGGAAGCTCACTTGGTTTGAAATACATTGCGTTTTATTTTTTAATGCTTGAATTCTTTATATGCAAACTAGTCAATATTAACAACCGTACCTTGAACTTAAGATTAAAATCCCAAAGTGAAGTAAGATTTGAAAATTTGGCTTTTAAATAAGTTGACAAACGTCAAGTAGATCGTTAGTCTCAAATATGTGTTATATTTGTTAAATAGTTTTACATAGGAAAAATGAATAATGTATTCAGCTTCAGAAACATTTTCATGAGACGTTTTCAAAATTATACAATAAACGGAATGATCTTAGATATCATAAATACCATCAAGAATTTGAAGTTAGACTAAAAAAGCACTAAAAATAAATTCATATTCTAGCCGTTAACAATGATATACTATACGATGAGATTGGACTGTAAATGACGATGTTGTATTATAAAACAAAAAGGGCTGTAATTTAGGGCGTGGCAAAACCCATTTTTTTAAGTTTTTCAAACTAAACCTTTTTTTCTAGAGCATGAATTATGAAAATGTTTTTGGTTTGTATTGGCTTCTACCTGGTTTAATGTAATATGTATTTGAAAAGGAAAAAAGGGGCTCAATTTTGATGCGTGGCATAAAAGTTAGTATAATAAAAGCTAGACATACTTAGTTTTACAAGGACTTTCTTGGCACGTTTAAAAAAATGTACATTTTGGGGAAGTATCCGAGATGGCATAAGTGGCGCCCAGAGTTTTAGCTCGGAATAAAAAGTCATCCAAGGCAAAAATGAAGCCACTGTCAAGCCATGAACAACGATATACGATATGATGAGATCGGACTTTAAATGGCAACGCTACATATAAAAAACCAAAAGTGCTGTATTTTGGGACGTGGCAAAAAAATTTTGTTCTGTTTTAGAAACTTCATTGACATATCTTTCATTCCAGGGGGTGACTGGCACAACTTTTTTTTCGACCCACCCTAATGTACATTAGGGTGTCCCAAAAATGTTTTCTTTCTGATTTTCATAGGTGCTCAATTAAAATTTAAAAGCTTTTTTTAAAATTTAAAAGCTTTTTTTTTTAAGAATTTTCGGAAGAGGTTTAGAGGTCGCGCAAATGAAGTTTTCATAAAAAAACGGAGTTTTCTGCATTTTTTTAACTTTACTCATAACTTGGTTAATACCACGAGTTTCTTCACTCCTGAGGAAACAGTTTTAAAGAAAAGTATCCAAACTTTATTCCTGTGTGAAAAAACTATAAGTTTTGGTGATGAGTTTACTCATTTAGATACCCTTAATTACAATTTTTCGTAATTTTTTCAAAAATTTTGTTATAACGCTTTACAACTTTTTAAGTTTGAATAGAAACGAAAAAAACTAATGATGCAGTTTAAAAGACAAATTAATTATAATTAATATGAATAAAGAATTTATTCGTACCGTTCCTGAGTTATTCCCGTTTTTATCTTTATACCCAGTATATGTTATTATAAGCTGTTTGCCAGTTCACCAATCTTGCCCAATCAACAAAAAAAAACTTTTCTTTTGCTCTGTAAAAAATCATTTTTTGAGGTTCTTGCGGTGTAGTTCTATACCTTGCAAAAAATTCTGGTAATCAGTTTCATAAGTTGTGACATTAATATAAGTATTACCCAAAGACACACCTTGTTCTGCCACATCATTTACCACTAGTAATTGTTGAACTTTTTTTTTGATTCTTGAAATGACTTGTTCGCTTTCCAATTCTCTGGATCTATTTTTAAAAAATCGATTGAAATATTGCAAGCTTCAAAAAAAGTTAAACTGGCATTTAAAATTAATTGTTGAATTTCTTTATTTCTAAAGTTTTCTTCTGTTAAAGTTACATTTGCTACTTCATAATCGCTGCATGGAGTATCTGCAATTTTTTTTTTGTCATTAAACGCAAAGTTTTGGTGTCGATACGTTTATCAATTCGAAGTTTAGTACCACTGATGACCTAGAAAAGTTTTAAGCGAGGCTTTTGCAACTGCTTTATTAATAATTTTATAACTATTCAATTCCTTTAAAAGGCTCAGATCATTGAGAGGATCGTATCGAGGGCACTGGTAGAGGTACCAATATTTGATATATATTCTTAAAATAAATGAACTAAATTCAAGCAAGACATCAACTGTTGATTGATAGATAATTTTCCGAGCCAGATTGATAGCTCCTGGAGCACACATAAAATAGAAAGTGAAAATGACAGCGTGTAACAATTTAGATCAATAAATGTCAGAAGTTAATGACAGTTAAAACCTAACTATAAAAATTGATGGAAATATACAATAATTATAACGAAAAAAGTATCACCATTTTTAAGGTACAAACTATAAAAATAGTGTAACTCGGAAACTGTAGGACAAAATTACATTTTTGTTTTTCTTAATTGTTAAGAACTTATCGGTATTCAAAATCGCGTCACGAGTTTTAATATCTTTCATATAAATTTGAAAAGTAATAAACCGTTTTTAACAGAATTTGTTAAAAAATTACAAAAATACTAAATATGTGGAATCTTAATGCACAAAAATATTGCCGGAACTTAAAGTTTTTGCATATGGAAATAAAGTTTGGGATATTTTCTTTAGAAATATTCGGTCAAAAAATTAAATGAACGTGGCTATTGACAAAATTATGAGTCAAGTTTGAAAAAAGGCCGAAAATCCCGATTTTTAACAAAGACTTGATTTGCGCGACCTCTAAACCTCTTTCTAAAAATCTAAAAAAAAATTCAAAAATACTGGACCCTATAAGCTTTCAAATTAGGCTTGAGCCTCTGACAAAAAAAATTTTGGGACACCCTAATGTACATGTAAGGGCAAAGACAATAAATTTATAAAGATGTTGGGTGCACTTGTAACATTTTTCGCAAACTGTTGATGAGGGAGGAAAGCAACTAGGAGAAAGCAAAAAAGTGTTCAATTCAAACAACCGAGTTGATTGATTCAATTAGACTTATGATTAAAATTAAGCTTAAAATCAAGTAAAATTTTAATTGAAAAAAATATTTTTATATATTTATTGTTGAACTTGTGGCGTCTTATATATAGCACTTTTGTGTGGACTTTGTTTCTGTGATAGCGTTGCAAACTTTACCTTCAATCATCACTAGAATAAGTTCGTGATTAACTTTAACTAATCTCTCTACAACTTATACTACCGAATCGACAAGAGCCTTTTTTCAGTCTCCACTCTTTTTTTCGAGCTTAATATTGTCCATCGTTTCTTTTAAAATAAAATTTTCAGGGGCCTGCAAAACCTAGTGGAAGACAGTCGAGGATTTTGCCAAATAGTTTTTTTTCACAAACTAGTTTCAATGGTACAATCGAATTTATAAATACTGAAGAGTCTGAGGTGAACAATAAATATAAATAGAGATGGAAGAGTGACCACATTTACCACACAAACAGTGTAGAATAGAATTTTCTTATGTAACTCTTTTTTTTAAACGAAGCTTTGTAAGTTATTTGTGCGCAAGTCTATATATGTATCTGATTTTAAATGAGTAAAATATATAAAGACTAAGCTTAATTATTTATGCAATAAGCTTGAAGTAAATATATATTTACTATTTACGAAATAATTTCTCGTTCGTGAGTAAAATTCAAACTTGTTATCTTATTATAACATGATTATATGTGAAAAATTCTATTCGTTCTGAAACAATTTTTTTTGAGTGTGCTTGATTTAAAGTTACTCAGGCACCCACGTTTAATAAACATCCCTCATTAGCTACAATAAAAACAAAAGATAATGCAAACAACTTGTTCTTTTGTTGGTTTTTTTCACATTGATTTTTAGCAACTGGAGTTCTCTCACAAAACCTTCTTAGCTCAAAAATCGCACAAATGCGCAAATAGGCATTTTGGGGCTTGTTAGCTAAAATCTCATATTTTAAGAGCATAAAAGCATTTTTTCCTGCACTCATCCGCATACCACATTTTTAGAGCAATTTGATTTGTTTTTTTTTTATTATTTCTAAAATATTTATCTAAACAAAAAATTGTGTTTAATATGCTTATATACCTAAAATTGATGGTTCCATTACAAAAGTTTTACTTATAGAAGTTTTAATGAAATTTTCTCTTTTAATCAATGCGCTCAAAAATAACAAAAATGATTGAACTTTGAACGCTCACTGCAAATAAAGAATACAACTTAGAACTTTTATTTTTGTAGTTAGTGATGTAGAATTTTATCTACTTTAATATGGTATCAAATATGGTTGTGGAAGTTAAGGTTCATCTTTTGAATTAATCGCCACCTTTGATGGGTTTCGCCCCTCTGTGCATCGTTTCGAAATAGGGCACAATCTCGAAAATTCGTCTGTAAATACTAAAGTGTTTCGGCTTTACCGATTTTAGTTTAAGGATTGTTTTAATTAAATGAAACTATTATTAAATTGTTGAATATTTTGTTATAAAATTAGCAATTTTTTTAAATTTTTGGGTCATATTTTTAACAATTTTTAGAGCATATTTTCAAGTTTTAACTGCATATTTAATGCACAAAAAATGTGTTTTTTAAAGCATTTTTCTGGTTTCTCTGGTCATTATAATCACCACAATATTAAATACTTAGTAACTCATTATAAATGAATATTTTTTGTAAAAAATTCAAGACAATTAGAAAGCTTAATAAAATTCAATCATACATAGGTACGAAATTGTTGGAAATCGTATTATCATAGCATTTAAATCTTCAAGTTGTTTTAATGACCTTTTACTTTTTTTTTAAAAATTTGCAAAAAAATTACGCATTCAAAAAACTCAACCCAGTATATATAGTATAAATAGATATAGGGACCTTTAAGAGTAACTTAAAAACTCATGCAAAATAAAAAGTTTTTTCTTAAGCAGTTAGTTACGACGTCTGGCAGTGCTGGTGATTATAATCACCGGTCGGCGAAAAACGGGTTAATAAGAAGAGACACTGCAGCACTTACCCAATAAGATGAGCGATAATCACCTATATATGTGAATAGAAGCCGTTATGACGAAATTTTTTGTCTGGCACTCGCAGGACATAAAAAAAGTATTAGAATAAAATTTGATTAATTATTGTAAGTTTTTATTTAATATATAAAGATTCAATAAATATATACCCTGCAAATAAAATTTGACCACCTGATCCATTTTGATAAAATGGACTACTCCATGGACTGGACGATGTAATGCAAGCATGGACCATTACATTGTTAAAAAGTGTTTGTAGTGAGACGACATGTCTTCGTTTTTTAACGACATGCTTTTGTTTTTAAACGACTTCAAAACTAATCCTCTTGAGTATACCATTTTTTTTTTTTTTGTCATTATTTTTTATTGAATCTTCATATATTAAATATGAACTAACAATAATTAATTAAGATTTGAATCTTAACCTAATACGTTATTTTATCTCCTGCCAGTGCCAGACAAAATTTTCTTCATCACGGGTTATGTTCACTATTATAGGTGTTTATCGCTCATCTAATTGGGTAAGTGCTGCAGTGTCTCTTCTTCTTAAGCGAGTGTGGCCGCCATGATTTAAAATATTTCGAGCTAGTGGATTTGGGTGTTGTTCAAGCCTTTTTAAATATTTTATTGCATATTTTGTAATCATAGTTTTAACTAATGGCACATTGAGATCCTTATGAATGTTTGAGTTTTTAACATACCAGGGAGCGGCTGTGATTATTCGAAGAAGTTTATTTTGGCGCCTTTGAATTTTGTCGATATTAGAGGCCGAGGCAGTGCCCCATAGTTGAATACCGTAGCACCAGATAGGCTTTAAGATAGAGTTGTAAAGTAGAAGCTTGCAATCGAGACTAAGGACAGAATTTCTTCCAATAAGCCAATGAATTTGAATGGCTTTTAGTTTCATTTGAGTTAATTTTGCCTCTATATGGCATTTCCACGTTAATCGCCGATCCAGATGTATACCGAGATATTTAACATGCGAATGTTGAGGAATTATTTGATTATTGATTGTAATAGGGGGGCAAGATTCCCGGCGCAAAGTGAATGTTATATGTACGCATTTTTGCTCATTGACCATTATCCTCCATTGTCTTAACCATATTTCTAGTTGAAATATATGATGCTGTAAGTAACGCGATGCTTCATAACGATTTTCGTGGACGCTTAGAAAAGCTGTATCGTCTGCAAATGTTGAAGTTTGTGTGTAGTTGCTTGTTGGCATGTCCGAAGTATAAATTAAGTATAATAGGGGGCCCAGGATGCTGCCTTGTGGGACTCCAGCGGCAATGGGCTGAGGTAAACTTAAGAAATTTCCTTCTTTAATAATAAATTGACGACCGACTAAGTAGCTCTCTAGCAGCTTGTGTGTGTTTGCTGGTAAATTTTGCTTCAATTTGTGTAATAAGCCTTCATGCCAGACTTTGTCAAAAGCTTGCGAAACATCGATGAAGAGTGCTGAGCAATATTTCTTTTCTTCAAATGCTTTTCTTATGACATTTACTATTCGATGAGTCTGCTCGATTGTACTGTGTTTTCTTCTAAATCCGAACTGATGGTTTGGAATACATCTATTTACACTTAAAATTGGTGTTAATTTTGAAACTAATAATTTCTCAAACAGCTTTGACATATTAGATAATAAGCTAATAGGTCTATAAGACTCAACTTTTGTATGATCTTTACCTGGCTTTGGTATCATGGTAACTAAGGAAACCTTCCATTTTTCAGGATAGTATTCAAGGCGTAAAATAGCATTAAAAATAAAAAGAATAATTTTCTTTGCTATGCGAGGTAGCTCCAAAAGCATTTTATTACTGATTTTATCAATACCAGGTGCCTTCTAAGTGTTTAAGTCACAAATAGCCTTTTCGATTTCTCTTATCTCAAATCTGAGGGGAATAGCTGCTCTAGCATCAACAGGTGGTAACTCGACCGCAATATTGTGAGATATATTTGGTGTAAATACGTTTTTCAAATGACTAACAAAAAGATTTCCTTTTTCAATATCGTTTCTTGCCCAACTACCATTCAAGTTTCTTAATGGTGGCTTAGATATAACTGGCCTTTTTAGATTTCTAGCTGCACGCCATAATGAGTAGTCAGATTGTGGAGTTGCATCAAGTTCCTTAAGATATTTTTCTAGAGAAGCCGTTTTCTGATTCTGTAGTAACTGGAGTATACCATGGAAAAGTTTTAAAACTACTCCTTAGTGGTCCAAAGGTGGGTTATAAGGTCCTCTCCTACGACATCGTAATGTTAAATAGACCAGGTTTTTTCCATACGTTTGGGTTACTTTTGGACTAGTCCTCGTCCCTTGTGAACTTCTCTTTCTTTACACGCGTGTTTGGACTGATCCTATTATTTGCAGGGTATTGATAAAAACAATGTTTAAAGCCTGTAAAGGCTCAGTTAGGCGAACGTTGCTGTACCCGTAATGTACCGCACCGTACTGTAAGCACGTTGGTGCACTTATAGAACGTTTAAAAACGTGTCATATGTTTTCCCATACATACAAAACACACAGTGACGGGAATCAAAAATGTTCAATGGTGACCGTTGTGCAGAAAAGGTACCTCGTGATTTAAATGGTAATAATAGGTACAGTATTTTGTGTATGTAAAAAATGTTAATAATTTAATATTTATACTATAGATTTACAATAAATAAATTTGTATTTTAGCATATATAAATTTAAAGCATACATACATATATTGTAAATGTGCATACACAAAAAATGGTTTTGATACCATTTAAAATCTTTTATATGTTTCCCTTTTTCATTGTATGTGTACCTATTAGTGCTGGGATACTATCGATATTTTCCACTATCGATATTTATCGATAGTTCAGATTTCACAATCGATATATCGATATTGCTATCGACTGAATGTTTGTACTTGTGCAGGAAAATTTTAATTATTTTTTATAAGGCTACAGTCCGTTGTTTTCATCCCTTTATTGAATGTATGAGACGTACATATGTACATATATTAGGGGTACAACCTGATTTCTAAAAGCCCTTTAAGATTTTTTTTTATAATTATTTACATTTCTTAATGTAATTATATGATTGTAAACAAATCACAATCTAAAAACTATCTTTGTTAAGTGAAATTAACTTAAGATTAAGAGTTTGTGTTGATTTGCATTGGGGGAAAATATCTTGTACGACTTTGATGGCGCGTCCCGCACAAATGTTGCTGCGTTGTGTTTTTGGAATTCTTGATTAATCTTTCACACAATGTCTTAGAAAGCATTTCTGAGCATTAGTAAAGCCCGATAATGACTTGTTTAAGGCTTCGAAGTCATTTTTATTGTAACAATGGTCTGAAAACCAAGGGCCACATATAAATTCGCATATTGCAAGAATTGTTTATCACCATAAACAACTTATAAACTGTTTATGGTAAAGGTTTAAATGCATTATTACTGATCCCAAACTTAATTGCATTTGACGCGGAACCCTTTTTAACGATATCGAAAATCTACAGATACAGTTCTTATTGTTTTTTATGCACTACATGATATGGATACGCCATTTTGATATTTTCAAAAATTGTAAAAAAGTTGTGTCCCTAATGTATATAGGCACGTTATTTTAGATGACAGTTTTTTAAAAATTGATAAATACATTTCATAAGGACCCGATGTAACAGGGACTATAAGATATTCCATTGCAACTTTAAAAAATCTTCTTAATTCTAAACCCAAAAAGGAAATCAATCTAGCGAACTTATCCTCTAATGGTCGTTCATTGTTATATCCTATGCTTGCAATTGCAATTGGATTTGCATTTTTTTTTAACAACATTACAAAAACATTTGACATTTCAGCCCCTATATAAACATGTACAAATTTCGACTTAAAGGCCTTAAATTAGCAGTAAAAAGAACTGCTAAGTAATCCATACCACTTGCCATTCTTGTTGTTTATATTCATTGCTGTAATTCAGCGCGAATTAATAATAGCGAGTAAAAATTTGCGGCAAAAAACTGTGTGTGTATAGCTGCTGTTAGATGTCTTTATATCTGGATTTTAAATACTAAAAATATCGATATTTATATTTTTCCTATCGATATTATCGATAGTCTGAAAATATCGAAAATATCGTCTATCGATAGTTTCCCAGCACTAGTACCTATATGCATTTGTTTATTTTAAACATATGTATATTTGTATATTTGGAAATATGTTGTATTGTAAGTAGTTTTGTCGCAATTCCATAGATATTCTGAAAAAAGAGCAAAATTACCCGCATTCAATGTAACATACAAGCCGCCTATCACTGTCTTACAAATGTCACGTAACAACGGCATGAAATTCTATTTTATACAGATTGGTACGTTGCAACTACGGTACATTGCATTTCGGTAAGCTTTTGTATTGGTTTTCATATAACAAAAAGCGAACAGCTGATGGATACAGTACAGATACGGTACAGCAACGTTCGCCTAACCGAGCCTTAAGTCTTTGGTGATGTTGTTGGTGGAAATGTTGCTGTTGACATTTCTTGATGTGTAGTTGTTCGCGTTGATAGGTATACATATTGGAAGTTCTGTTAAGTTTCCTCTAATCGAGATTTGTTGTGAGGAATGGTGACAAGTTGTTGTTTTAAACATTCGTTTAAATTTATTAAAAATTAATTATTGAGCTTTTCTAAAGGTCATTTATGTTCGATTAAATTTTTGGGAATCAGGTAAGGTATTGAAACTTATACTTGAAAACAAGCATTTTCATGAAAGGGCGATGTAAACACTATGGTCAGCATTACGCGAGGAAGTATACTTAATGATTTTCATTAATTTTTCAACAGACCATTTAAAGTTAACATACATAAATTGCTATGCAGACTTTAGAGCAATTAATAATAATACAATTATCGAAAAATGTTGAGTTATGGATAGACACAATCAGTTAATATTTAAATTAATTAAATTTGGAACCTGTATTTCTCAGAAACTTTGCTTATTTTTTGGAAAAATTGAGCAGTTGACAATATTTGAATTCTTTTTACAACCTAATACCACCACCCGGATAACTATCTTGCCGCGATGTGGTGGCTTAAATGCTGGCTGTAGTGAATGTCTTGTAACTTGAGTCGGCAAATTCTAGCCGGGACAAGTTGGAAGGTATATGCTTTAAGGCCAGCACGACTAAGGGTTATCCATCCTCCCATCCCCCATCCCATTACCTATGATCCTATCTACCCCCCTTTATTTCCCATTTCCCCCACTTTTAAGGTCAAGGTGGTTGATAGCAGTGCCGAGGACCTGAATGGCTGGTTAGTGGTTAAAGAAACTGGTCGCGAACAGCTTCCCTCTGGCGCCGATGGCAAGGGTCAGTTGTAATTTTAGCCTAGTCCGTGCAAGCCGTCACTGCGCGAGACGGTCCTTTTCTTTACGGTTTACTCGTGGGACCAAAAAACTGGACAAATTTAATGGAAAAACCAAGGACGCGACTCTAAGAGTCGAAGCAGGGAATATCTCTGACAACTCGGCAGTTTCGGTGTCAGATCCAGACGCCGATTGGCTGAGTATCTTGAGCAAGAAGGTCAGTTATTGACAGAACTGACAGAGACACGATATCGGAAAGACTCGATGGTCTAGCTCTGGGATCTAATGATGAGCATGAAATTACATTGATTTCAGCTCATGATCAGGACCATAGGGCCGGACCATCGGCTCCTGAGGTCACACTCGAGATAGGGAGCGGAGTAGTGGGTGGATCAAAACCCATTGTTCGGAAGGATGCGACAGAACAGGCCACATCAGAAAGCCGAACGAGTCTTGAAAAAGCCAAGAGTGGTGTAAGGGCCTCCTTAACCTTTGTAGAAAAGATAGCTAAGAAAGACTCCTCACTACACGATGGGTGGGATACGCACCTGCTGAGGAAGCACCGAAAGAACGTTGCCAGATTCGAACGAATCCACGGATCTGTCGGTGATATCCTAGGCATTCCCTATCCTGCGGGATACACAGCAAGGGCTGCTGAGGGCTCAAATGTTGTCAGTATAGACAACGAACCCTCAGTAACCCCTGCTGATGAATCCTCTAATAATGGAACGGGAAGTAAGAAAGGGGGTACAGAATCAACACCTGGTTCTCTAAACCGTGACAGTATGGTCACGGATAAGGGAACCAAGCCTGATGATGTACCACCCTATACTAGCTGCGCGATGAGGACTGGTAAAATCTTGATAATCTCCGACAGTCCCCCCAAAGGAAGGTCACAATGGGGATAACTGAGAAATACCAGCCAACATCTGCAGGGAAATCGGGTGATCACCGACAGAGCTCTGCTTAGGCCCCCAATAAGGGGGTATTTAAGAGAGTTAGGTCTGGTGATGACCAGAAATCCGCAGCGGCCAAAAGGAAGGATCCCCAAAAGGAGATCACTAAGAGGGTTGGCTCCAGAGAGGAACAACCCTCTACGTCAAAGAAGCTAAGGGAGTCGTCAGGTAAGGACGGTATTCTAGCAGCTGCCATTGATCGTATGGATCCCGATGGAAGGATCACTGTCGAGAAATGGCAGGTGCTAGCGTCAAAGGAAGGCCGGACGGAGCATCGTTCAAAGGGGCTGACTGGATAAAAGGTGTCAAAACTGTCAGTTGCGGCAATTTAAAAACCTTTGAGTTTTTAAAGGCTGCAATCGGCAGGTGTGGCAGCGCTTATCCTAATGCCAGATTGGACGTCATACTCGCGTCTGAGTTGCCATTATGGCCGGTGGTCACTGTATGGATTCCTCAACCTATAAAACCAGTGGAGGTCATACTGGGGTTACTGGCTAATCAGAACAATGGGCTCTTTACAGGAATGTGGAAGATGATAGCTTCACTGGGTTGTAAGGAGAACCAAGGAAGAGATTTCAGGTTCGCAGTAGACCGGGAATCTCTGAGAAAACTGAAATCAATGGGAGGGGTTGCTATATTCGCGTTAGGGTCTATCAGATTTAGGTTTCCTAAAAATGGGCTCATCATTTTTAGGAAAGAGGCTGAGAGTGGTGCAGATAAACTTGCACCGGGTAGTTGGATTAAAGATCACGGGGTATACCTTGTTCGTATCCCGCTCTGATGAGAAGGTACGAACTTGTTTACTGGCGAGAACTGAAGATAAATTTATGATTTCTCATTCTGTCAGTAATGGAGACCTCACGGTTGTGACAGGGGAAGCCAAGGACAAAACGGTCCTGGCACTAGCATCGGCATACTTGCCATATGAAGCTGCCGATCCACCTGGTGAAAAAGTGCGAGAGTTGGTGGAGCACTCGGGCAGAAGCGGCTCGATGCTGGTACTAGGATGTGACGCCAATGCACACCATTCCCAATGGGGTAGTGCCGACATCAACAAAAGAGGTGAGTCTATGTTTGATTTTATTATTGCCAGCAATCTTTTTATCTGTAACAGGGGGGATACGCCAACGTTCAGGACTAGGGATAGAGGGGCAGTGATAGATATAACGTTGACGAACTGTAGGGAATTAGTAGAGGACTGGAGGGTGGCTTTGGATTTTTCCTTCTCTGACCATAGTCATCTGTCCTTTAGTCTAATGTTTGAGAGGTCGAAAATGTGTCCATATAGGAATCCGAGAAGGACGGATTGGGATTCGTTTTCGGGACTAGTGCAACGGAACCTTAGGGTTAAACGGAACTGGAGGTCGACTCCGCCCGGTGTGGAGCAACTGGTAAACACCTTCGGGGGTATTGACCAGTAGCTATGAGCGATCCTGTCCGTTAAATTTTCCGGGCAGGCGTACACAGCCAAGATGGTGGACAGACGAGCTGAAAACTCAAAGGTCCACCGTCAGAGGGCTGTTCAATAGGGCGAAGTATACGCGCAGGGATGAGGATTGGAGTAACTTCAGGTTGAGTTACGGGAGGTATAAGGGAGATATTAGAAGGGCGAAAAGGGACTCGTGGATTAAGTTTAGAGAGTCAGTTGAATCCGTGAATGAGATGTCTAGATTCAGAAGAATTTTATCTAAGGACCCTGTAGTCCCTGGATTAATTCAGAGATCGGACGGCTCATGGACGGAATCTGTCTGCTTATGGAGACTCACTTTCCGGGGTGTGTGGATCCTGGGTCGGGGGAACAGGCTGTATGTGGTGACCCCTTCTCTGGTTCGGGCTCAGGCGGCGAGGAAAGGTAGACGGTGGGGGATATGATTACCTTGGATAAGGTAACATGGGCGGTAAATACCTTTGGGTCCTACAAATCAGCGGGGCCAGATGGTATATTTCCGGCGATGTTACAGAATATCGGGAAATCATCACTCCTGTTGATGGTGGAACTGTTTAGGGTATGTGTGCTGAACGGGTACATTCCTAGGAGGTGAAGGGAGGTTAGGGTAGTTTTTATTCCCAAATCGGGTAGAACCGGTCACTCTAAACCCAAGGATTTTAGACCAATCAGCTTGTCGTCTTTTCTCTTGAAGACGTTGGAAAGACTGATTGATCTACACCTGAGGACGAAGATTGACGCCGGCATCGTCAGCGGCGCTCAACACGCCTACCCTAAAGGTAGATCTGTTGAGAGTGCGTTGCATGATGTGGTTGGTTATGTAGAGCGGGGTTTGCGAACCAGGGAATACCCCCTGGCGGCATTCCTTGACATAGAGGGCGCCTTTAACAATTTGAGGATAGAGGCCATAAGGCAGGCACTGGTTGACCTGAGGGTTCCGTTGTTCTTGGTCGAATGGATAACTATGATGCTTAGCAGCAGGGTTACTCACTCGGACTGGGGAAACGAACGCTTAAGGAAATCGGTGACTAGAGGGACCTCACAGGGGGGAGTTCTCTCTCCCTTATTGTGGCTCTTGGCCGTCAATGTCGTTCTGAGACGTTTTGACAGAATGGGTGATATTGGTGTCGGGCAAGTTTCTGCCGACAATTAGCGACATCATGCAAGGGGCGCTGGGCGAACTGGCGGCATGGGCAAGTGACAAGGGACTGGGAGTTAATCCGGAGAAGACGGAGTTGGTTCTTTTCACTAGGAGGTACAAGGTGGAGGAGTTTAGACTGCCGGTACTGGGAGGAGTGGAGCTTGGACTATCTGATAGTGCTAAGTATCTGGGGGTTTTTCTGGACAGCAAGCTGTCATGGGGTAGGAATACTCAGGAGAGACTCAAAAGGGGTCTCAATGCCTACTATGCTTGCAGATCATCGATAGGTAGGAGCTGGGGACTCCGGCCGTCAGTGGTGGGATGGCTGTACACTTCGGTGGTTAGACCCATTCTTACGTATGGATGTTGTGTTTGGTGGGAGTCATTGAGATTGGCAAGTCGTAGGAACCTTCTTTCTAAGGCTCAGAGGTGTGCTTCAATTGGCATGGCAGGTGCCATGAGAAGTACTCCTCAGGCTGCCCTGGATGTCATTCTACATCTTCTGCCTATTGAGCAGTATGTGATGGGAATTGCGGCCAGGAGCATTCTTAGACTGAGGGAGTTAGGACTAACGAGGAATGACACTCAGGGTCACTCACGGATCCTGGGAGAGATTGAGGCTGGTGGCTATTGCCTGGGACCGTCGGGATCCACTGATTATGTTAGCACCAGATTGGATTTTGGTCGGTTGCCAGAGGTAATAATGCCCTCTAGGGAGAGCTGGTCGGGCAGGAGCAGATTATTTGGTGGATTTGCTATTTTCACTGATGGCTCGAAGATGAGGGGCACGGGTGCAGGGGTCTACATTGAGGATCTGCACATAAGAAGGTCATATAGGCTTTCTGACGACTGCAGTGTTTTTCAGGCGGAGGTTCTGGGGGTCTGGAGGGCCGTGGAACTGATGAGGGACAACATTGATAGGGGCTCGGAGGTCACTATATATGTGGACAGCCAGGCGGATCTTATGGCCGTAAGGGGCTCTTATGTGAACTCCAGGCTGGTTGATGATTGTAGGAGGGCTCTGAGGGGAGCCTTAGGGGAGTATTTGCTAAGGTTGTGCTGGGTGCCGGGTCATTGCGACATAGGCGGCAATGAGATTGCTGATGAGTTGGCAAGACAGGGCTCAGAGATGGAGGATCCTGACTATGTGGAAGCGGTTAGGCCTCCATTGGGCTTCTATTTTGGTGAATAGACCAATCGGGCCTGGGGGAGCCGAACGGACTGTCGGGTATCACGGACACTGTGGCCGGTGCTTAGGAGGTCCGATTCGGTGTCGCTGTTGGGCAGGAGCAGGGTCTGCGTTAAGACCATGCTATCATGGGCCACTGTATTATAGGTAGGATGGCGGTGAGGATGGCATCCGACTTGTCGGATATGGAAATGGAGTCAGTTGAGCACTTACTGTTCCACTGTCCCAGGTTGCAGGGTAGCAGGTTGAGGTGGCTGGGCAGTAGATTCCTGGGCGAATAAGAGGATGTCTCGGGTTGCGGACTCGAGAATCTGATAGGATTCGTAATGGGGATGGCCTGGCTGCTAACCGCACGTAGGGCGGAGTTGGCTTTAGTGCGATTTCTCTCGGGGTTGGTCCTTTACCTTCTTTTCTTTCCTTTCTTTTCTGCCTATCTTTCGGATCTGTCTTATGCTTTCGCTGCTTATTTCACCTACTTTATACCTTCTTAGCTATCTCTAATTAAAGCGTCACAATGGACCATATTGGTCTCTGGGTGAAGGTGTGAAGGAGACTTCACACCGGCCTTTCTACCTACCTACCTACCTACCTACCTACCTACCTACAACCTAATAAAATTCTATTCAATATTTTTCGTTTTGTGCTCAGCATAACTGTACGAATTCCAACAATGAAAATTCATTTGCTCATACTAATGCAAATAAAATATTTAAAAATATTCTACAATTATTAACCACCATTTACAATATTTTGTTTGTCGTCCTTAATTCCCAATTTGTATTGTTGATTAAAACACTGAAATTTATTGTTGAAGAGATAAACTATTCCTATGCGCATTTCATTGGTTGCTAAGGCCAGAATGTGATTTATACTGGAAAAATATAACGAACTAGCTGGCCCGGCAAACGTTGTTTTGCCACATAACTTATCTAACTGTGTCTGCTAGCCAAATTTTAAGAAAAAATTATAGGCTATAGTTCTTTCCAGATGTTACACTATTTGCCTGTCCAATTTCAAGAAAATTAATTGATTAGTTAAGAAGATATAGGGAGGCGGAGCTTGTTCCCCTCTTGCCCTATTTAATGCCCTGTGCTCTTTCCGATGTTACAGTGTATGCATGCCAAATTTTAAGAAAACCGGTTGATTAGTTAAGAAGATAGAGGGAGGGTGAGCGTTTACCCCTCTTGCTCTATTTCACACCCTTAATAATAAAAACTATAGGCTATAGTTCTTTCCAATTGTTACACTATTTGCCTGCGAAATTTCAAAAAAATCGGTTGATTAGTTACGAAGATAAAGGAAGATGTTACATTGTCTGCATGCCAAATCTAGTGATATAAAATATACGCTACGACCTATTCTCAGACCTAACAAATACACATACAAAATTTCATAAAAATCGGTCAAGCCGCTTCGGAGGAGTTCAAAATGGGGGGCATTTTTTTGATATTTGTATGGGAATATAAATATGTACATGTTTCGGAATGAATGCAGTGTTCACTATAACTTATATAACTCAAGAACCAATACACATTTGAAGACCGTTGGTACATTAAAACCTTGGTATTGACGTCACCTTCCACGTGAACTTTACAGAAACAAAATCGGTTCACGCATTTCAGAGAACATCAAATACTAACACAATGCAACTTATTTTTATATATATAGAAGATAACAAAATAATTTTTGGGTGTCAATAGAAAACGAGATAAGCTTGTTAACTTCGAAGGTAAGTTTTAACATAACACAGCGTTTACATTTGACAGTACGTCGCTAGACAGTTGGAAATGTTTGCATGTATTAGTGGAAAGGTTTGCATGTATTGCTACTGTCTTGCCAGTACTAGCAAATGTAAACGCCAGGTAAGCTTAAACGTTTCGTGTAAAAAAAGTTAAATTTTGACAGGGTTGCATTTTCATAAAATACTTTGTGGGATAGTGTGTAACGGCCTTTAGTAACAGTTACCTAAATAAAATCAGCCTACTTTGAAAACCATTAACGATTATCTTTTTTATAAAAAAAAACTAGTTCTGCAATCGCGATGCGAAAGAAGCCTCATTGCCATTTCCTTCGTGACCTACAGTCCAAGGAAAGCTAATTGTGTAAAAACCTATTGTTTTGAAATTTCAACGAAATTTTCCTTTCTCCTAAACAGGTTTCATGTCCCTTAACATAGTCCGACAACGCGTTGAGGACTCTTGGACTACTTAAACCGGGCCCTACACGAGCTGTGAGCAAGAAGTCTGCTTCAGCAGAAGATCGATGCCAATGGATCCCAAAATGAACTTACAGCAGAACTTTTGTAATAAAACCATTTTGCACCATGTAAAAGATGCAAAGTGACACAAGTTTAAATCATAATAAGACAAGGAAATATATTTTAATATCAAAGGACGGGCCTTTTTGGAAACAAAATTTTATGAAATTAATGTTTAAATATGGTTTCTGATGCGACCGACATAGCTGGCGCGTAATCTAGAACACCATTTTTCAACAACTTTTCGCAGCATTTGCGGCCGTATTTCGTCAAAGCTCTTTGAATGTTGATTTCCAGGTTCAATTGTTTGTGGTGTAACATAACCCCAAAGAAAACAATCCAATGTGGTTAAATCAAACGATCTTGGTGGTCAGTTAATTGGGCCATTACGTGAAATTATTATTTCATCAAAAGTTTCTTTGAGTAAATTAATTGTAGCGCCCGCTGTGTGACATGTCGCTCCGTCCCGTTGGAACCGCTATTAGCAGTATTAATGCCACATATAACGCCCATAAAGCGCACCGAACAGTTATTTTCTGTGGATTTAATGGTGTTTCGACAAAAGCTTGTGGATTCTCCTCACTCCAAATTCGACAATTCTGCTTATTTGCGTACCCATTCACCGCTCTGAAGGCCGATTTTGATGAAATTTTCAGGGAATCTTCAAAATATTCAGGCGGGTGACACTGTGAAGTCTGATTTTTGATTTTCGGTCAGCGGTCGGAGAGGCGTGGCAAAATCCAATTTTCATATTGCACCACCTACGACATATAGTACAAACATATATTTTTCTTTTGTTTTTTTTGCTTTTTTTATTATTTTTTTTTTTGAAAGCCGTTGCCATGTTTTTCAAAACGAGATATCAACCTCTTAGGTCGGTTATGCAGTTTCGAAGATATTGAAAAAAACCTCTGTTATTAATGATCCAATATCAACATTTTTAAAATTTTGAAATCCACGAACTCCGCTGATTTCCGACGATTTACCATTCCAATTCAAGCGGCTCCAATTCCCTTTGCGTCTTGCCTTTGCTAATACCATCAGCAAAGCACAAGGCCAATCATTGACTCTTGCTGGCTTACACGGCCAGTTGTATGTGGCTTGTTCCCGAGTTGGCACGCCAAAAAATGTATACGTTTTTACACCAAATAAAAAAACAAAAAACATTGTCTATCGGCCTTAAGATGAAGTAATAAATAAATATAATTTCCAATTTGCCTGAAATACATGCGTTTCTTTTTTTGATTGAGGCCAATCTACACCGTATGTAAGTTATTCTGTAAAAAAAACCATATGATTTTTATCAAAAAGTAATTTTAATTTTTGGGAATACAAAATTTTAATTTAAAAAGATTTTGCTATTCGTGCTTAATTCCCAGTTTTTATTTTTGACAAAAAACACTTGAAATTTATTGTTGATTGGATAAGCTTTTCCTATGCATTTCACTGGTTGCTTAGGCCAGATCATCAGGAAACTTCATCCATAAAGATTTTAGACAAACTAAAGATATTAAACCAAATAAAACTGTTAAACGTATAAGAATTATAGCAACAGTTCTACTTGTAATAATATCAAAGCTTGAACAAAACACATCAACAATAAACAACAGTGGGTTTATCTCATCTTACATCCATTTTAGAGATTGTGTTAAACAAAACACGACCTTTTGGTGTTATAAGTCGTGACCCCCAGAAGGTATGTTTAGCGTTATAATCGCCAGCGGCCAGAAAACAGGGTCCTAATGATTTATAATATTTATAATATTGGCCTTCTGATATGGAAAATCTAGGTGGAGAGTATAAAGAAGAAATTACTATGTTTCGATTTAGCTCCTCAACACAAATAGTCGTTGCTTGCAGATAGTCTTCACGGTGATCACACATAATGTAGTGTTTGACTCGAGTTTTTATTAAGATGGCAGAACCTCCACAAGCTCTATCTCGAGGGTCCTTGGTATCATATAGTATATAACCATTGATTTTAAACGTATTTCTTGAGGTCAAATGAGTTTCAGAAATCATCATGACATCAATTTGTTTATTTTTAAGAAAGTATTCTAATTCATTTTTATGTTGGCGGATACCGTTTGCGTTCCAAAAACAAATTTTTAAACAGTTCATGGTTTGTTAAGTACAGCTTGCAATAACATCGATTGCATTCTAAGCATTTCCTGCATCATATTACCCATTGTGTTCGTAAAATTATTTACTGTTTGCACTAATGTTTCCACGGTTTTTTCTAAACGACTTAAATTAGAAGCCGGAGTTTCATCATTACTTGGCGAGGCACCTTGCATTGGCTGATGGTTTGATTTTAGGACGTTAGCGTAAGAGGTTCTGTTATTACTAGGCTGGGGGGCTTGGATTGCATTTGTGTTTACCTGATTTGCAACCTGCATTTGAGGGGTATTTGTTTTCGGTCCAACCGTCTGCTTGACAATATTATATACTGGGCATCCTCTATAATTGGCAGTGTGATTACCGCCACAGTTGCTACATTTTTTTACGTTGGGGTCGGTTTTAGACTTATCGCAAGAAACTGTACCGTGTAGTTCACCACATACTACGCAGACAGGGGGTAAGTAGCAGTATGCCTTGGTATGGCCAAATTCTTGGCAGTTTAAGCACTGAACAGGTCCATTTTTTTTTGTGCGGCTCTTCTATAGTTATTCTTCTGTAGAGAATATATTTTAAATTGTAAATAGGATGTGTTTCGTTTTTTTTAAGTTTTACGTCGCCGGGTTCAAACTCCACTCGAAAAAGTGGTTGGGGAATTTTTTCTCTATTTTTAATATTTACTACATGTTTTACCTTGAAGCCTTTTTCTTCTAGGAATGTTTTAACCTCTTCTGGGTCCACACATGAGTCAATACCCTTAATCACTACCTGTAGACCTTTACTGCTTTTCAGTTGGTAGGTATAAAAGTTTTTTTTAAGCGTTTCAAAGTTGTTTACTATTTTGCGAAAATCATTCTCATTATTGACTTGTATTTTTGTCTCGTTTATACTTCCACGCTTTATAGCCGCTACGTAAAACGAATTTTCACCTATCACCGATATCAAACTCTTTATGAGCTCATTTGAATTTTGCTCCCTTAGATATATCGGGGGAGGCTTGGATGGTTTAATGACGTTTGGTGCTTCAGAGGATTCATTCTCCAGAATTGCAAAACGATTTTGAGTATTTATTTTATCAAAAGATGGTACTTTTGAGGCCGAAGCAACTGCTGCAGAGGTAGGGCTGCGTCCCCGTTTAAGCACTGTTATGTACCTGTCCATACCAACTTGTACTGTAGGCTTTTGACAACTTTTTACAGGGGGGTTTTCCATTGCATTTGTGTTTGAGTTCATGGTATCATTTCCCACTAAATTTGTTTTTGACGTCACGGCAATACTTGCTGGGATGGCAACACTTGTCACCAAATCTAGTTGTAGTTTTTTTAATGAGTCACTATCCACTGTTTTCGTAAACACCGAGGGTGATAGGGAACGTGTTCGAATAATTGGCTTAACCGTTAAATAGTTTATATTGTTTTATTTATTTTTACATTATTTTCGTTTGCCTGAACTAAAACGTAAACGTTTCTTTCATTTTGTCTTAGTGTTGTTTCACTGTTCGTACTCATGCAAAGAGTTGTTTTTGTTTTTCACCGTTTTGCTTTGCTTTAATATTTTTATTATTTATTGTATTTTACAACAACAAAAAAAAAAAACAAGAAATTTAAATTTAAATGTTTTTGTTCAGAATATGTATACACATGTATGAACATTCATACGTACATACATATATATTTTTACTGTTTTATTTAATTTAATTTTATCGTTTTAAATTGTTCACTATTATGTTAAGTAATTTAAATAACAAAATATATTATTTTTTTTTAAGCGTCCATTCGCTGCTTATATTTATGTATTACAAAATCAAATGTGATTAATTAATAGTTCAAATCGTATGCGGGGCTAAAAATACACGTCTGTATCAGAGAATAGCTTTTTGCAATTGAAAAAAAATCGCATTTAATTAACGACAACAAATACACACGCTTACGGTCATACAGTCAAACTCGCGCAACCGCAAATATTCGCTGCTGGTTTGCAGTCATTCAAATAACGCACATCGTGCTTTGTTATTTATACAATCGTTACCTTCGTTTTTTTTTTATACAGATTCTAAGTGTTCTGAGCGCAAATGATTGTTTGGTAAAGAAACAAAAAATACAAACGAAAGAGCCAGAAATCAAACAATCATTACTCATGTATTTATTCAGCATTAACTATGTAGTACAAGAAAAAAAAAATTTAAATGAAACTAAACACACATACTTATGTAGGTACACACAATTTCCATAGAAACAAAAAGTACAGTAGTAGTAGTAGGTACAATGTATTTTTGTTATTGTTGTTTTTATTGTTGTTAATTTTGAAAAAGCGTCTCATCGTTGTTTATTGTTGTTGTTGTTAATGTAAACAAAAGTATAGAGAATGTGCTCTTTTGAATTTACTCAGTTGTGTTATATTGCGTGAGCAACAAAAATGCAAATAAAGCACTTTCAATAAAAAACGAATAAATGAAAATATCAAATGTGTACGAAAGGAAAAAAAAATTACCAACGTTGAACTTTGTTTTGCATGTATAGAGTTATTGTAAATTTTAGCGTATGAATAAATGCACAAAAATAGTGAGTTTTGAGGTTCTCTGGTCTGTATCACAACAAAGCACAAACCGAACCAAATGGATGGGTCTTTTTTTTGTTGTAATTTCAATTGCCAAATGTCAAAAAGCTGTTTAGTAAGTTGTGTTTTGCTTAATAAACACACTTGCTACAGTGTCGCATTTTAATTATACTCTATATTTATAACAATTTCGTATTAATTAAGCAATAACTAAATTGCAATTTTGTATGCATAATTGAGCTCAATAATGACATTTATTACGTAAAACTCAATTAAGGCGCATATCTGAACACGGTATTACGATAGACCGTATTTCTAAACAAAGAGGGGGAGAGGGAACGCGTTCGAGTAATCGGTTTAGCCGTTAAATATTTGCTATAATCGATTCTTGTTTCGTCAACACTCCCTGTAACATAAGCATTTCTCTCATTATGCTTTATTGTTTTTGCATTATACGCATTCATAATAGTTTTTTTTTATATATTACTGTTTGTTTAATTGTGCTCTTCTTTTTATTTGTTGTTTCAAAACCCCGAGAATAAAAAACAGAATCAAGAAAAACAAGAAATGTTTTTGCTTAAAATGTATGTATGTATGTGTGTGCATACATTCATTTAAGTCGTCGCAAAATTTCCTGTCGACTAAAACGGGGATAATACTACTCGACGTCGACTTAAAAGCGCCTTAGAAAATATCAATTGACTGTTAATAGTCATCGATAATTGTCAACAACGACTCAGAAAATACCATTACTGTTCATGTGCCGTCGACTTTCATAATAGGGGTGAATATAAATATCCACTTATTTATGTTAAAACAACCGAACCGATTTTTCCGAGTTTTTCAGAAAATATTTATTTTTTACTAAAGATTTCCGATCTTTTGATATGCAAGGGATATCGATAGGTCATATAACAGTCCAAAAAATCAGGTTTTTATACAATTTTTGATATTTTTTGTACGGGAGATACCACGCCCACTTCTCCGATCCCGCCCACATTTTGTGGGATGCTGTGTATTGATAACCTAAATGTGCGTTATTTCTGCGAGTTGAAAAATATAAAAATATAAATATAAAAGAATTCAAATTTTAAGAGTCCAAAATAAAACTCAATTCGTAAGTCGAGCTGAAAAGAATTGCTCGCGAGTTTTATTTTTGGTTGTAAATTTTTTCTAAACTAAATTTTTTTCTGGTTTATTTGCTTGTATGCGTGGATAAATAGGCCTGCATACTATGCATGAATTAATGTATCATCGAAGACATACAACAACAATAGCATATTTATAAAAAAATAAGGAAAATGTTTATATTGATACAACAAAAATGATGATGTCACAAGCATAACGAATCATGAAGTAGAAATAGCAAAGGAAAGAATTCGTGTAAAGGAATGCAATCATGTAATACGTTTTAAAAACATAAAAAAAACTATGGTAAAAGAGTTTTAATTTTAAATTGGGAAATATTACTAACATAGTTTTGCAAATAAATGTTAGTTACTATCAGTGATGAATAAAGCTGAATGAAAACCAATATCGTACCAACGAACTTTTAAAATCGTACTTCTTCGGCCCCAATAGTGCTAAATCTTTTTTTATAAATTTTTTTTTATTTAATACAGCAACAACAAAAGATACTTTAAATTCATTTGTACATTAATTATACATAGTAACAGAGTGGGTAATATTTTTTAGCGTCAAAAGCACAGCGTGATTCTTGTTGTATAAGTCATTCCAAGAAACTTTGCTAAAGAAACCATAGGTCAAATTCGAGCGCCGGATTTTTTAAAATAGTTAAGGCCTAACCAGAATGTGCATAAACAAACTTAAGCTACTGGCAAAAATAAAACAAAAAGCCTCTCAAATGCATTTAAAATAACAAAAACAAAATAAAAAAAAACATTGATTCACCTTGCTTAAGCAAATGACAGTTTTATAAAACTTAACATAAAGTTTCCTTAAGTTCAATTTGATTTGACACATATGATTTAAATGTTTTTGCTCAGTTGCTTAAGCCACGACATTCACATTCTAATTGGGCCTTTAGTTTTCCACAATACTCAAGAATAGAGGCAAACAAATTGTATTAGATCTAGCAGACCTGTATCATGCGGTTTTTAGGATTGAGAAATCCATAAATGTTTTTTTTTTTTTTTTATTGCCTCCAGAGATCGTTTGCATACACTTTTTAGAATTTATCGCCTTTTTTGTGGAAAATTGACGAATAATTCATAAAATGCAATCTTGAATTTTAAACGAAAAAAAATTTTAAGCATTCTAAAAATATGTGCATACGAACATCTTCGGATTGCATTCCCAAATTAATTGTGTTTAAAATTTTCAATATGTACTGCAGAAACAGGAAAGGAGTAGAAAATCCGAATATAATAAAATTTAATTTAGCGCTTGTAAAATCTCCTTCAAAATAATTCGGAGTAACATAATAAACTGTTTCAAAATTCTTTTGGTAACTTCTTGACGTGACAACCATCTTGTTGACGAGTATTTGAAAATATTATGAGTTCGTATCAAAATAACCTTGAATTGAGAGGAATTCGTCTCTTCTACTATGTAGAACTTTTGCAGAACTGGTTTCCTATATCTTTTAAAAACTTGTCAATGGGCCGCGTGAATAAAAAGGTAGCTTTAGCTAATACTTGAAATTTTGAAGTTTAAACTAGCTTTGAGGTGAATAAAAATTTCAGTTAAAGCTAGTACTTTATACTGACTAGTAAAAACTAGTTTTCCCAGTGTTGACTCAAAAAATGTGTGAATAAAAACGAGTGATTGCTTAAAAAGACTAGTTTTTGCTTAATTTTTTTAAGCTTATGATTGGGGTGCTTGAATTATGTATTTTGCAACAATATTTAAAAAAAATTGATTTTTTTGTTTAATTTTATGAACGTTGGCCAAAGAAAAGAATATCTCCTAAGAGCAGATTTTCATCCAGAAGTTTATTTAAAATTATTTATTTTTCGGAAAAATATCTAAAATGGTAAAATGTCACATATACATTTAAATATGTACATATCCCTGCAGGAAATGTCACTAGTGAATTTCTACTGATTCACTGTTGACACAGTCCCCAGTACTAGTGACTTATTATACCCCAGGCAATGTTATTTACAATAGACATTTAACATGTGCGTGTCATTGGAAATCTACTACTGACGTTGGTACTACTGACTAGGTAGTTCCATTGGGAACATATGTAGACATTGAAACCAGAGAATCGCTAGTACATTTTAGTAAAAGTAGTCTACACTTTTTGTAAGAATACGAAGTCATAAAAATCTTTTTTTATCATTTCTTCAGCTTTTGTAGGAACTGTACTTCTCAGTGGTTATTGATAAAATCTTTTTCGTATTAAATCCAAATATAGTGGCAAATGTAATGTAGTGTAAACACTTCGCTGACAATGTCACCAATATAGTCGACAATACTGGTGACTTGGAGACACTTGCACCCAGGTTTCCTTCAGGGATGTTACAGTTTACCACATCAAAAGAATTACTTGAAAGCAAAAACAAAGTCATAAATATATTTTATTTTTGTTGTTGCTTTCTACAGAAATTCACTTTTTTGTAGATTCAATTTTTTTGCAGATTCAATTTTTTTGTAGAAAGCAATTTTATAATTAGGGCCTTAATTTTTATAAATTTTTTTAAAACAAGTTACACAATAATAAATAACAATCATTGATAAAGGTCGCTACAGACTTTTGCCATAGAAAGTCTGTGTTGCATTTTTTAAATAAAATAAAAACAATTTTTGAAAAGGAAAAAATTAAATAAAAATATCAATACACAGTACTTGTTAACGCTTCAAGACATAAAAAAGGAAATAAAAATTTTTTGTACTTATATTCTGTTTTATACATTAATATTTTTGAAAATAAGTTTAAAAAAATTTTAATTTTTGAAATTTTTGACATTTTTGCACTTTGTAATTAATTTAATTTAATAGTCACATTTTCCAGCGTTTGCTTCCCCTTTTAAGCACTAGCTATCTAGCACTAGCAAAGAGTTATTCACACTTTTTGTAGTTTAAACTTTTCAGCATAGCTAGTACTGAAAAGTAAAAGCTAGTACTAAGTACTAGCTAGTATAAGCTACATTTTTATTCACTCGACACATTGTCCTGACTCGCATATTCGTTGGTGTTCGATACTATTAGATTCATTATCTCATCATCAAAAAACAACTTTAACAGTTCTAAAAGAAATTTTTCCCCTAAAGTAATTTACAGAAAATAAAATAAATAAAAAAACTAATCCATGCATTACATACACAATAACTGATAGAGCTTTTCTTGATCTTTAATCAGCTCTGTAGAATCATGCGCACTGTTGGAGTAAAGTGGTCGTTTTGTGTGCACCCATTTTGAAGAAGGAAATGAAGATTTTGACCTAAATTTGTTCGCTTGGCGCACTAATATCTTCATTTCCTCCAATAAATTCAAGCTCCAATTCTCCAGCAACTTCACCCAACGCACTATTTTCTTGACCACCAATGATCGTTTCCTCAATGTCCTCTTCATCAGTCAGAATGTCAACTCTTGGCGGAATATAAACAACATTGCGAGTATTATCGCGAATCTGTGCATTAGTCGATTCATCATCCGAATCTTCCAGCACATCAAGTAGGTATTTCTCTCATTGTTAAAGCACGCTTGACTCCAAACCCAAAACTAGATTAAGTTATTGTTTATTTTAACAATTTTCTATAACACTATTACTTTTATATAAATACATACGCTCCTGACATTTTTCTAAATTATCACTTCACTTCCAAAAAAAAAAACACTTGTTAGTATACGTCCGCTTTGAAACACATTCAACACTAAACTAAAATAAAATGCATAAATATTTTGCAATTTCTCTAAAAAACTAATACAGTATAACCCGGTTAATTACCCCATTTCAGAGAACATCAAATACTAACACAATGCAACTTATTTTTATATATATAGAAGATATAAAAATAATTTTTGGGTGTCAATAGAAAACGAGATAAGCTTGTTAACTTCGAAGGTAAGTTTTAACATAACACAGCGTTTACATTTGACAGTACGTCGCTAGACAGTTGGAAATGTTTGCATGTATTAGTGGAAAGGTTTGCATGTATTGCTACTGTCTTGCCAGTACTAGCAAATGTAAACGCCAGGTAAGCTTAAAGGTGGAAGTACATAACACGCGTTAGTTCGTCGACAAGTATCGTGCGTTTATAAACTTTAGCGCGTCAAAAACTGCAAGTTACACAACACGCGTTACAAAAGCCGTTCCTGTCAGCTGTTTTTTATTTGTTTACTTATTTGTGCATTAAAAACGGGTTCGAAAGTATATCAAGATTTTGTTATTTTATTAAATTTATTCTTTTTATATAAATATTGTATGTTTTTTAAGCTCTTCTCTAAGTTTTTCTTTCATGATTCACAAATTTGTTAAATTACTATTTTTATTGTCAGCTGATTACTTGTCAAAAACACACAACGCGTTAAAAAGTTCAAAGTTAACCAACTTTCTGGCGCAAACGCGTCAAAATATTTTGCATGTAGCTTGTTCTATGAAAACACACTAGCTTAACTTTTTTTGACAGAAGACGACAGAGCGCGCGCGCACTAACGCGTGTTGTGTACTTCTACCTTAAACGTTTCGTGTAAAAAAAGTTAAATTTTGACAGGGTTGCATTTTCATAAAATACTTTGTGGGATAGTGTGTAACGGCCTTTAGTAACAGTTACCTAAATAAAATCAGCCTACTTTGAAAACCATTAACGATTATCTTTTTTATAAAAAAAAAACTAGTTCTGCAATCGCGATGCGAAAGAAGCCTCATTGCCATTTCCTTCGTGACCTACAGTCCAAGGAAAGCTAATTGTGTAAAAACCTATTGTTTTGAAATTTCAACGAAATTTTCCTTTCTCCTAAACAGGTTTCATGTCCCTTAACATAGTCCGACAACGCGTTGAGGACTCTTGGACTACTTAAACCGGGCCCTACACGAGCTGTGAGCAAGAAGTCTGCTTCAGCAGAAGATCGATGCCAATGGATCCCAAAATGAACTTACAGCAGAACTTTTGTAATAAAACCATTTTGCACCATGTAAAAGATGCAAAGTGACACAAGTTTAAATCATAATAAGACAAGGAAATATATTTTAATATCAAAGGACGGGCCTTTTTGGAAACAAAATTTTATGAAATTAATGTTTAAATATGGTTTCTGATGCGACCGACATAGCTGGCGCGTAGAAGGCGTAATCTAGAACACCATTTTTCAACAACTTTTCGCAGTATTTGCGGCCGTATTTCGTCAAAGCTCTTTGAATGTTGATTTCCAGGTTCAATTGTTTGTGGTGTAACATAACCCCAAAGAAAACAATCCAATGTGGTTAAATCAAACGATCTTGGTGGTCAGTTAATTGGGCCATTACGTGAAATTATTATTTCATCAAAAGTTTCTTTGAGTAAATTAATTGTAGCGCCCGCTGTGTGACATGTCGCTCCGTCCCGTTGGAACCGCTATTAGCAGTATTAATGCCACATATAACGCCCATAAAGCGCACCGAACAGTTATTTTCTGTGGATGTAATGGTGTTTCGACAAAAGCTTGTGGATTCTCCTCACTCCAAATTCGACAATTCTGCTTATTTGCGTACCCATTCACCGCTCTGAAGGCCGATTTTGATGAAATTTTCAGGGAATCTTCAAAATATTCAGGCGGGTGACACTGTGAAGTCTGATTTTTGATTTTCGGTCAGCGGTCGGAGAGGCGTGGCAAAAGCCAATTTTCATATTGCACCACCTACGACATATAGTACAAACATATATTTTTCTTTTGTTTTTTTTATTTTTTTTGCTTTTTTTATTATTTTTTTTTTTTGAAAGCCGTTGCCATGTTTTTCAAAACGAGATATCAACCTCTTAGGTCGGTTATGCAGTTTCGAAGATATTGAAAAAAAACTCTGTTATTAATGATCCAATATCAACATTTTTAAACTTTTGAAATCCACGAACTCCGCTGATTTCCGACGATTTACCATTCCAATTCAAGCGGTTCCAATTCCCTTTGCGTCTTGCCTTTGCTAATACCATCAGCAAAGCACAAGGCCAATCATTGACTCTTGCTGGCTTACACGGCCAGTTGTATGTGGCTTGTTCCCGAGTTGGCACGCCAAAAAATGTATACGTTTTTACACCAAATAAAAAAACAAAAAACATTGTCTATCGGCCTTTAGATGAAGTAATAAATAAATATAATTTCCAATTTGCCTGAAATACATGCGTTTCTTTTTTTGATTGAGGCCAATCTACACCATATGTAAGTTATTCTGTAAAAAAAACCATATGATTTTTATCAAAAAGTAATTTCAATTTTTGGGAATACAAAATTTTAATTTCAAAAGATTTTGCTATTCGTGCTTAATTCCCAGTTTTTATTTTTGACAAAAAACACTTGAAATTTATTGTTGATAGGATAAGCTTTTCCTATGCATTTCACTGGTTGCTTAGGCCAGATCATCAGGAAACTTCATCCATAAAGATTTTAGACAAACTAAAGATATTAAACCAAATAAAACTGTTAAACGTATAAGAATTATAGCAACAGTTCTACTTGTAATAATATCAAAGCTTGAACAAAACACATCAACAATAAACAACAGTGGGTTTATCTCATCTTACATCCATTTTAGAGATTGTGTTAAACAAAACACGACCTTTTGGTGTTATAAGTCGTGACCCCCAGAAGGTATGTTTAGCGTTATAATCGCCAGCGGCCAGAAAACAGGGTCCTAATGATTTATAATATTTATAATATTGGCCTTCTGATATGGAAAATCTAGGCGGAGAGTATAAAGAAGAAATTACTATGTTTCGATTTAGCTCCTCAACACAAATAGTCGTTGCTTGCAGATAGTCTTCACGGTGATCACACATAATGTAGTGTTTGACTCGAGTTTTTATTAAGATGGCAGAACCTCCACAAGCTCTATCTCGAGGGTCCTTGGTATCATATAGTATATAACCATTGATTTTAAACGTATTTCTTGAGGTCAAATGAGTTTCAGAAATCATCATGACATCAATTTGTTTATTTTTAAGAAAGTATTCTAATTCATTTTTATGTTGGCGGATACCGTTTGCGTTCCAAAAACAAATTTTTAAACAGTTCATGGTTTGTTAAGTACAGCTTGCAATAACATCGATTGCATTCTAAGCATTTCCTGCATCATATTACCCATTGTGTTCGTAAAATTATTTACTGTTTGCACTAATGTTTCCACGGTTTTTTCTAAACGACTTAAATGAGAAGCCGGAGTTTCATCATTACTTGGCGAGGCACCTTGCATTGGCTGATGGTTTGATTTTAGGACGTTAGCGTAAGAGGTTCTGTTATTACTAGGCTGGGGGGCTTGGATTGCATTTGTGTTTACCTGATTTGCAACCTGCATTTGAGGGGTATTTGTTTTCGGTCCAACCGTCTGCTTGACAATATTATATACTGGGCATCCTCTATAATTGGCAGTGTGATTACCGCCACAGTTGCTACATTTTTTTACGTTGGGGTCGGTTTTAGACTTATCGCAAGAAACTGTACCGTGTAGTTCACCACATACTACGCAGACAGGGGGTAAGTAGCAGTATGCCTTGGTATGGCCAAATTCTTGGCAGTTTAAGCACTGAACAGGTCCATTTTTTTTTGTGCGGCTCTTCTATAGTTATTCTTCTGTAGAGAATATATTTTAAATTGTAAATAGGATGTGTTTCGTTTTGTTTAAGTTTTACGTCGCCGGGTTCAAACTCCACTCGAAAAAGTGGTTGGGGAATTTTTTCTCTATTTTTAATATTTACTACATGTTTTACCTTGAAGCCTTTTTCTTCTAGGAATGTTTTAACCTCTTCTGGGTCCACACATGAGTCAATACCCTTAATCACTACCTGTAGACCTTTACTGCTTTTCAGTTGGTAGGTATAAAAGTTTTTTTTAAGCGTTTCAAAGTTGTTTACTATTTTGCGAAAATCATTCTCATTATTGACTTGTATTTTTGTCTCGTTTATACTTCCACGCTTTATAGCCGCTACGTAAAACGAATTTTCACCTATCACCGATATCAAACTCTTTATGAGCTCATTTGAATTTTGCTCCCTTAGATATATCGGGGGAGGCTTGGATGGTTTAATGACGTTTGGTGCTTCAGAGGATTCATTCTCCAGAATTGCAAAACGATTTTGAGTATTTATTTTATCAAAAGATGGTACTTTTGAGGCCGAAGCAACTGCTGCAGAGGTAGGGCTGCGTCCCCGTTTAAGCACTGTTATGTACCTGTCCATACCAACTTGTACTGTAGGCTTTTGACAACTTTTTACAGGGGGGTTTTCCATTGCATTTGTGTTTGAGTTCATGGTATCATTTCCCACTAAATTTGTTTTTGACGTCACGGCAATACTTGCTGGGCTGGCAACACTTGTCACCAAATCTAGTTGTAGTTTTTTTAATGAGTCACTATCCACTGTTTTCGTAAACACCGAGGGTGATAGGGAACGTGTTCGAATAATTGGCTTAACCGTTAAATAGTTTATATTGTTTTATTTATTTTTACATTATTTTCGTTTGCCTGAACTAAAACGTAAACGTTTCTTTCATTTTGTCTTAGTGTTGTTTCACTGTTCGTACTCATGCAAAGAGTTGTTTTTGTTTTTCACCGTTTTGCTTTGCTTTAATATTTTTATTATTTATTGTATTTTACAACAACAAAAAAAAAACAAGAAATTTAAATTTAAATGTTTTTGTTCAGAATATGTATACACATGTATGAACATTCATACGTACATACATATATATTTTTACTGTTTTATTTAATTTAATTTTATCGTTTTAAATTGTTCACTATTATGTTAAGTAATTTAAATAACAAAATATATTATTTTTTTTTAAGCGTCCATTCGCTGCTTATATTTATGTATTACAAAATCAAATGTGATTAATTAATAGTTCAAATCGTATGCGGGGCTAAAAATACACGTCTGTATCAGAGAATAGCTTTTTGCAATTGAAAAAAAATCGCATTTAATTAACGACAACAAATACACACGCTTACGGTCATACAGTCAAACTCGCGCAACCGCAAATATTCGCTGCTGGTTTGCAGTCATTCAAATAACGCACATCGTGCTTTGTTATTTATACAATCGTTACCTTCGTTTTTTTTTTATACAGATTCTAAGTGTTCTGAGCGCAAATGATTGTTTGGTAAAGAAACAAAAAATACAAACGAAAGAGCCAGAAATCAAACAATCATTACTCATGTATTTATTCAGCATTAACTATGTAGTACAAGAAAAAAAAAATTTAAATGAAACTAAACACACATACTTATGTAGGTACACACAATTTCCATAGAAACAAAAAGTACAGTAGTAGTAGTAGTAGGTACAATGTATTTTTGTTATTGTTGTTTTTATTGTTGTTAATTTTGAAAAAGCGTCTCATCGTTGTTTATTGTTGTTGTTGTTAATGTAAACAAAAGTATAGAGAATGTGCTCTTTTGAATTTACTCTGTTGTGTTATATTGCGTGAGCAACAAAAATGCAAATAAAGCACTTTCAATAAAAAACGAATAAATGAAAATATCAAATGTGTACGAAAGGAAAAAAAAATTACCATCGTTGAACTTTGTTTTGCATTTATAGAGTTATTGTAAATTTTAGCGTATGAATAAATGCACAAAAATAGTGAGTTTTGAGGTTCTCTGGTCTGTATCACAACAAAGCACAAACCGAACCAAATGGATGGGTCTTTTTTGTTGTTGTAATTTCAATTGCCAAATGTCAAAAAGCTGTTTAGTAAGTTGTGTTTTGCTTAATAAACACACTTGCTACAGTGTCGCATTTTAATTATACTCTATATTTATAACAATTTCGTATTAATTAAGCAATAACTAAATTGCAATTTTGTATGCATAATTGAGCTCAATAATGACATTTATTACGTAAAACTCAATTAAGGCGCATATCTGAACACGGTATTACGATAGACCGTTTTTTTTTTAAACAAAGAGGGGGAGAGGGAACGCGTTCGAGTAATCGGTTTAGCCGTTAAATATTTGCTATAATCGATTCTTGTTTCGTCAACACTCCCTGTAACATAAGCATTTCTCTCATTATGCTTTATTGTTTTTGCATTATACGCATTCATAAGAGTTTTTTTTTTATATATTACTGTTTGTTTAATTGTGCTCTTCTTTTTATTTGTTGTTTCAAAACCCCGAGAATTAAAAACAGAATCAAGAAAAACAAGAAATGTTTTTGCTTAAAATGTATGTATGTATGTGTGTGCATACATTCATTTAAGTCGTCGCAAAATTTCCTGTCGACTAAAACGGGGATAATACTACTCGACGTCGACTTAAAAGCGCCTTAGAAAATATCAATTGACTGTCAATAGTCATCGATAATTGTCAACAACGACTCAGAAAATACCATTACTGTTCATGTGCCGTCGACTTTCATAATAGGGGTGAATATAAATATCCACTTATTTATGTTAAAACAACCGAACCGATTTTTCCGAGTTTTTCAGAAAATATTTATTTTTTACTAAAGATTTCCGATCTTTTGATATGCAAGGGATATCGATAGGTCATATAACAGTCCAAAAAATCAGGTTTTTATACAATTTTTGATATTTTTTGTACGGGAGATACCACGCCCACTTCTCCGATCCCGCCCACATTTTGTGGGATGCTGTGTATTGATAACCTAAATGTGCGTTATTTCTGCGAGTTGAAAAATATAAAAATATAAATATAAAAGAATTCAAATTTTAAGAGTCCAAAATAAAAACTCGTAAGTCGAGCTGAAAAGAATTGCTCGCGAGTTTTATTTTTGGTTGTAAATTTTTTCTAAACTAAATTTTTTTTCTGGTTTATTTGCTTGTATGCGTGGATAAATAGGCCTGCATACTATGCATGAATTAATGTATCATCGAAGACATACAACAACAATAGCATATTTATAAAAAAATAAGGAAAATGTTTATATTGATACAACAAAAATGATGATGTCACAAGCATAACGAATCATGAAGTAGAAATAGCAAAGGAAAGAATTCGTGTAAAGGAATGCAATCATGTAATACGTTTTAAAAACATAAAAAAAACTATGGTAAAAGAGTTTTAATTTTAAATTGGGAAATATTACTAACATAGTTTTGCAAATAAATGTTAGTTACTATCAGTGATGAATAAAGCTGAATGAAAACCAATATCGTACCAACGAACTTTTAAAATCGTACTTCTTCGGCCCCAATAGTGCTAAATCTTTTTTTTATAAATTTTTTTTTATTTAATACAGCAACAACAAAAGATACTTTAAATTCATTTGTACATTAATTATACATAGTAACAGAGTGGGTAATATTTTTTAGCGTCAAAAGCACAGCGTGATTCTTGTTGTATAAGTCATTCCAAGAAACTTTGCTAAAGAAACCATAGGTCAAATTCGAGCGCCGGATTTTTTAAAATAGTTAAGGCCTAACCAGAATGTGCATAAACAAACTTAAGCTACTGGCAAAAATAAAACAAAAAGCCTCTCAAATGCATTTAAAATAACAAAAACAAAATAAAAAAAAACATTGATTCACCTTGCTTAAGCAAATGACAGTTTTATAAAACTTAACATAAAGTTTCCTTAAGTTCAATTTGATTTGACACATATGATTTACATGTTTTTGCTCAGTTGCTTAAGCCACGATATTCACATTCTAATTGGGCCTTTAGTTTTCCACAATATTCAAGAATAGAGGCAAACAAATTGTATTAGATCTAGCAGACCTGTATCATGCGGTTTTTAGGATTGAGAAATCCATAAATGTTTTTTTTTTTTTTTTTATTGCCTCCAGAGATCGTTTGCATACACTTTTTAGAATTTATCGCCTTTTTTGTTTAAAATTGACGAATAATTCATAAAATGCAATCTTGAATTTTAAACGAAAAAAAATTTTAAGCATTCTAAAAATATGTGCATACGAACATCTTCGGATTGCATTCCCAAATTAATTGTGTTTAAAATTTTCAATATGTACTGCAGAAACAGGAAAGGAGTAGAAAATCCGAATATAATAAAATTTAATTTAGCGCTTGTAAAATCTCCTTCAAAATAATTCGGAGTAACATAATAAACTGTTTCAAAATTCTTTTGGTAACTTCTTGACGTGACAACCATCTTGTTGACGAGTATTTGAAAATATTATGAGTTCGTATCAAAATAACCTTGAATTGAGAGGAATTCGTCTCTTCTACTATGTAGAACTTTTGCAGAACTGGTTTCCTATATCTTTTAAAAACTTGTCAATGGGCCGCGTGAATAAAAAGGTAGCTTTAGCTAATACTTGAAATTATGAAGTTTAAACTAGCTTTGAGGTGAATAAAAATTTCAGTTAAAGCTAGTACTTTATACTGACTAGTAAAAACTAGTTTTCCCAGTGTTGACTCAAAAAATGTGTGAATAAAAACGAGTGATTGCTTAAAAAGACTAGTTTTTGCTTAATTTTTTTAAGCTTATGATTGGGGTGCTTGAATTATGTATTTTGCAACAATATTTAAAAAAAATTGATTTTTTTGTTTAATTTTATGAACGTTGGCCAAAGAAAAGAATATCTCCTAAGAGCAGATTTTCATCCAGAAGTTTATTTAAAATTATTTATTTTTCGGAAAAATATCTAAAATGGTAAAATGTCACATATACATTTAAATATGTACATATCCCTGCAGGAAATGTCACTAGTGAATTTCTACTGATTCACTGTTGACACAGTCCCCAGTACTAGTGACTTATTATACCCCAGGCAATGTTATTTACAATAGACATTTAACATGTGCGTGTTATTGGAAATCTACTACTGACGTTGGTACTACTGACTAGGTAGTTCCATTGGGAACATATGTAGACATTGAAACCAGAGAATCGCTAGTACATTTTAGTAAAAGTAGTCTACACTTTTTGTAAGAATACGAAGTCATAAAAATCTTTTTTTATCATTTCTTCAGCTTTTGTAGGAACTGTACTTCTCAGTTGTTATTGATAAAATCTTTTTCGTATTAAATCCAAATATAGTGGCAAATGTAATGTAGTGTAAACACTTCGCTGACAATGTCACCAATATAGTCGACAATACTGGTGACTTGGAGACACTTGCACCCAGGTTTCCTTCAGGGATGTTACAGTTTACCACATCAAAAGAATTACTTGAAAGCAACAACAAAGTCATAAATATATTTTATTTTTGTTGTTGCTTTCTACAGAAATTCACTTTTTTGTAGATTCAATTTTTTTGCAGATTCAATTTTTTTGTAGAAAGCAATTTTATAATTAGGGCCTTAATTTTTATAAATTTTTTTAAAACAAGTTACACAATAATAAATAACAATCATTGAAGGTCGCTACAGACTTTTGCCATAGAAAGTCTGTGTTGCATTTTTTAAATAAAATAAAAACAATTTTTGAAAAGGAAAAAATTAAATAAAAATATCAATACACAGTACTTGTTAACGCTTCAAGACATAAAAAAGGAAATAAAAATTTTTTGTACTTATATTCTGTTTTATACATTAATATTTTTGAAAATAAGTTTAAAAAAATTTTAATTTTTGAAATTTTTGACATTTTTGCACTTTGTAATTAATTTAATTTAATAGTCACATTTTCCAGCGTTTGCTTCCCCTTTTAAGCACTAGCTATCTAGCACTAGCAAAGAGTTATTCACACTTTTTGTAGTTTAAACTTTTCAGCATAGCTAGTACTGAAAAGTAAAAGCTAGTACTTAGTACTAGCTAGTATAAGCTACATTTTTATTCACTCGACACATTGTCCTGACTCGCATATTCGTTGGTGTTCGATACTATTAGATTCATTATCTCAACATCAAAAAACAACTTTAACAGTTCTAAAAGAAATTTTTCGCCTAAAGTAATTTACAGAAAATAAAATAAATAAAAAAACTAATCCATGCATTACATACACAATAACTGATAGAGCTTTTCTTGGTCTTTAATCAGCTCTGTAGAATCATGCGCACTGTTGGAGTAAAGTGGTCGTTTTGTGTGCACCCATTTTGAAGAAGGAAATGAAGATTTTGACCTAAATTTGTTCGCTTGGCGCACTAATATCTTCATTTCCTCCAATAAATTCAAGCTCCAATTCTCCAGCAACTTCACCCAACGCACTATTTTCTTGACCACCAATGATCGTTTCCTCAATGTCCTCTTCATCAGTCAGAATGTCAACTCTTGGCGGAATATAAACAACATTGCGAGTATTATCGCGAATCTGTGCATTAGTCGATTCATCATCCGAATCTTCCAGCACATCAAGTAGGTATTTCTCTCATTGTTAAAGCACGCTTGACTCCAAACCCAAAACTAGATTAAGTTATTGTTTATTTTAACAATTTTCTATAACACTATTACTTTTATATAAATACATACGCTCCTGACATTTTTCTAAATTATCACTTCACTTCCAAAAAAAAAAAACACTTGTTAGTATACGTCCGCTTTGAAACACATTCAACACTAAACTAAAATAAAATGCATAAATATTTTGCAATTTCTCTAAAAAACTAATGCAGTATAACCCGGTTAATTACATCACGCTTAAATGCCTTTCACGCTTATTTACCTCGAGTTTTAAATCCCCGTTTTTTTCTTCCATTTTTTAAACAAAAATCTACGTTTAATTGCCATACGCTTAATTACCCGATTCGGATAATTGCCTTAAAAATTTAACACCCAAAACAAAATTATACCTAAATTTCATTCGTTTAATTGCCTCAGTACTATTTGACAAAAACACAGCAAGTAATGCAACCAAGTTTTCCATGTTAATAATTTGAAAATATGCACTCAATTTTTTTTTTTTTAAATATGCCTAAAAACAAAATATTCAACAAATTAATTTTTGCATTAAAAGTTATGTTATGAGGTCAAGATTCATATAAGGGTTATATATTATCTAGATACACAAAATTTATGAGATATTTTGTCTTAAAGAGATTAAAGTTTGAAGTTTGCATGGGGACTACGTGATATTATAGACCGATTCTTGCAATTTACATAGGTTTCGCTTATGACAATTAAACATATTTACCCAATTTTATTAAATTATCTAAAAACTGCTGCCTTTACTTTTCGAACAAGGTTTACATGGACAACCAGCAAGATGGAGGGACGGCCACGAAAAGATTACTTAAAAAAGTGTTTCTGATTCGATCGTTTATTAAACGATGCCTCTAGGTTTCTATGTTATAAGTTGCGAAAAACATTTATCTTCAACAAAAACTTGCTTTGGCTTAAAATTGTACAGTGAAAATTTAATGTAGGTGGCGAAATTAAGGCAACAGAAAATACATCTGTTAACCAGAATTTTAAGCAATTTTTTTATTTGCTGAACATGTATGTGTGGTTTGTGGCGACGCTCATAAAACCGCCGAATGCAATCGTTCTAAAGTTGACCCAAATGTCAAGAAATGCAGCAACTGTGGCGAAAATCACACGGCAAACTATAGGGGTTGTAAAGTCTTCTTGCATTTAAAAAAACCAGCTTTAGTTCAAAAATATACTCACTCCCAATATGGTCCATCACATGCGCCCAGCCAAGCCGCTGGCTCTATTGCTAGTACAACACAAACAAACAAACAAAACCAATCATATGCCCAAGTCCTTAAAGGAAACCCTAATGCGAAAAATCCCCCGAGTACTTCCAACGCAAAGCAACCTCCATACGCTAATGTTCCTAGGGAAGGTCTACAAATGCCTACCTCAATTGAAAATTTAATTCAAACTATGAATAACTTCATGGCCACTATGCAGAGCATGTTTCAGGAAATGATGCGAAACCAGAACATGCTCCTGCAAGTTCTACTCAACAAAAAATGAACCAGTTAAAAATATGTTTCTGGAATGCAAACGGGTTATCCCAACATAAACACGAAGTTGCAAACTTTCTTCATAGGCATGAAATCGACGTACTTCTTGTCTCTGAAACACACTTTACTCATAAAAACTGCTTTAGGGTAAATGGTTACCTTACGTATGACACAAAACATCCCAGCGGACGAGCTTGTGGTGGCACAGCCATAATTGTGCACAAACACATCAGACACTTACCATTGCCAGAGTTCGAAGAAGATTGTATCCAGGCCACATCTATAAATCTGACTGATTTCAAACTAACGTTAACATCCGTTTATTGTCCCCCGAGGCACAAAATTCTACACGATAAATTTCTCAACTTCTTCTCCACATTGGGCCAGAAATTCATTGCTGCTGGCGACTACAACGCTAAACATACATATTGGGGCTCCAGACTTATTAGTCCTAGAGGTAATCAGCTATATAATACCGTAACTGCAAATAACTTTGATGTGGTATCGAGTGGTGAGCCTACCTATTGGCCAACCGACTTCAACAAGCTACCAGACCTTATTGACTTTGCTGTAATCAAAAACATCAAGCGCGATCAGGTACTAGTTAGTTCCTCCTATGATCTTTCGTCTGATCATTCACCTTCAATCCTCATTTTAAAATGTAACTCTGACGCCGCAGCTGCAAACTGGTTTTCCTATCCAAACAGAAACACAAATTGGTTAAAGTATAAAATGTATGTGAGCTCTCACCTATCACAGTGCATTCCCCTAAAAAATTCATCTGACATCCAAATAGCTGTCGACCGATTTACAGAAGTCTTGGATGCTGCAGCAAGAAATGCAACCCCAATCAAGCGGACAATTAAACGTGCTCCTTACAATACATCGACGGATATAGAGACCCTTATCAGAGAAAAAAGGAAGTTAAGAAGACAATGGCAAAACAGTCGTTCCCCAACCACTAAGGCCCAACTACAATTATGCCTGACAACTCTTCGCAACAAATTGAGACAGAACCACGAGTCTGCAATAGAAGGCTATCTAAACAGCCTAGATGCCACAAAAAACTCCAATTATAGCTTATGGAAGGCTGTACGGCATATGAAATGCCCTATAACCCAAGAATCTCCATTAAGACTGGAAAACCGCACTTGGGCGAAAAACACAGATGAAAAATTAAACGCTTTCGCGGGCCATCTTGAGAAAGTTTTCACGCCACATGATACACATACTTGTTCCTGTCGTCCAACCATTCCTGATAAGGTAAACCATCCATTAAAATTTAACATTACTCAAGTAAAATCTGCAATAGAAAAAGTGAATATTAGAAAATCTCCCGGACTTGACCGTATCACAGGGTCAATGATAAGAAACTTACCTTCGTCTGCTTCCAGAATCTTGCTGTTCATTTTTAACGCTATATTAAGAGTCGGATACTTCCCATCCTCATGGAAGAAGTCTATAATTGTTATGATTCCCAAGCCAGGAAAAGATGCTAGCCAGGTTGCGTCGTACAGACCGATAAGCTTATTATCAATCCTATCAAAGCTTTTCGAAAAAATATTCATTTTAAGTATAACTCCTCATCTAAATGAACACGACATCATCCCGGATCACCAGTTCGGATTCAGAGCGAAACATGGTACAATAGAGCAAGTGCATAGAATTGTCACCCTTATTAGATCGGCGTTTGAGAAAAAGCAATACTGCTCAGCCCTGTTTATAGACATTTCCCAAGCATTTGACAAAGTTTGGCATGATGGGCTACTCATCAAAATAACACGAATGCTTCCTCAAAACACTCACAAGCTTCTGGAGAGCTATCTAACAGGCAGAACATTCATAGTAAGGTCGCAAGATAAATACTCCCCCCTCAAGAAAATTACTGCTGGTGTTCCCCAAGGCAGCATATTAGGACCGCTTCTATATATAATATACACAGCGAATATGCCAACAAACCTGAGCACGCATACCTCTACATTTGCAGACGACACAGCATTTATTAGCGTTAACCATGACCCAAAAGTCGCATCGCAAAATCTGCAGTCCCACATCAATGAACTAGAGGCATGGCTAGAAAAATGGAGAATAAAAGTTAACCCGGCTAAATGTGCTCACTTAACTTTCACGCTCAGAAGACAAACGTGCCCAGCAGTAAAAATAAATAACATCACTGTTCCGGTAGAAAACCGTGTAAAGTACTTGGGAGTTCATATAGATAGACGTTTGACCTGGTCTCGTCATATCGAAGCGAAAATAACGGCTATGAAACTTAAAGCAGCTCAACTACATTGGCTTCTCGGTAGAAACTCAAACTTGTCTTTAGACAACAAAGTTCTTCTATACAAGTCCATCATAAAACCAATATGGACATATGGCATCCAATTATGGGGTACTGCATGCGCATCTAACATCCAAAAGCTTCAAAGAAGACAGTCTAGAATATTACGACAAATTGTCTGCGCCCCATGGTATATACGTAATGATATTATCCACAGAGATCTCAACGTCCCCACTATCCAGGAGGAAATTAAAAAATATTCAATAAGCTACATCGATAAACTAATGGTTCACCCTAACTACCTCGCTCGGGGTTTGCTTCAGTTCGAAGGTCACCAGAGGCTAAAAAGAACCGATACTTTGAGCCTTACTAGAAGACAGTCTTAAAAATTTGAATACAGCAGTTAGTGGTTACACAGGTAACAACTAATAAACAACAAGTAGAATTAAGATTTGAATACATATTGTAAATTTCGATAAGAAAGATTCAATAATAAAAATAAATTATTAAAAAAAAAAAGTAAAAATTCATGTCTTAAATTTTTTCATTCATCAAAGTTAAGTTATCTTGTAAATAAATACGTCTAATTACCTCACTGAGGTATTCAAACGAATTCGCTTAATTACCTCAATGAGGTAGTTAACCGTATTTTCTTATAATTACCTCAACGAGGTAGTTAAGCGTATTCGTTTAAATGCTTACCCCGCATAATTACCCAAAAATATTGGCATTTTTGTCGAGGTAATTATCCGTGGAATACTGTATGAACCGTTTATTTACCGTTAAAAAACCATCAGCATAGTGACTTCTGTTTTTCGCATTTAGGCATACCTTTTTCGCAAATGGTCATTATAATCACCACAATATTGAATGCTCAGTTACTCGTTATAAAAAAAAAAATTTTTGGAAAAAAATCGATGCAGTAAGAAATCTAAATAGTAAATTTTAATGATGCATACGAAATTGTTAGAAATCTTATTATTATAGCATTAAAATCATCAAATGTTTAAATGACCTTTAAAACTGTTAAACGTATAAGAATTATAGCAACAGTTCTACTTGTAATAATATCAAAGCTTGAACAAAACACATCAACAATAAACCGCAGTGGGGAATGTAAGATGAGATAAACCCACTGTTGTTTATTGTTGATGTGTTTTGTTCAAGCTTTGATATTATTACAAGTAGAACTGTTGCTATAATTCTTATACGTTTAACAGTTTTATTTGGTTTAATATCTTTAGTTTGTCTAAAATCTTTATGGATGAAGTTTCCTGATGATCTGGCCTAAGCAACCAGTGAAATGCATAGGAATAGCTTATCCCATCAACAATAAATTTCAAGTGTTTTTTGTCAAGAATAAAAACTGGGAATTAAGCACGAATAGCAAAATCTTTTGACATATGATTTATATTTTAAGGCTGTAAATTTCGTTAAAAGTTTAATTTAAATAGTGTGGTAATACAACACTAATGTTTGCTTAGGGCCAGCAACGCGGACCGGGTCAGCTAGTAAATAAATAAAACGTTTCAAAATTTCGTTTAAAAATTCATTATAAAAAATAAGATCAGTTTATTGTTCCACAGCAATTTAACTTGGTCAAGCCATAAAAATACACTGGGGGGACAAATTTAGGTTGAGCCCTGTTGTCCGTACAATACTGTACACCGCTGAACTTAAGAATCCTACTTGCAAAAGCTTATTTGGTTCCAAGCTTTACATACGGACGCGAGTTGTTTTCTCATTTCGATTCCACAAGTACAAAAAAACTTAAAGTATTAGGAAAGAACATCATTCGAAAGCCTTCTTAAGAGAAGGGGTTTTTTGTTTTTGCACAAAGTGATTTACACCGAAAAACAGAAATACCTTTTTCAAAAAATAAGATATGTTAGATCACCAAGGGGTAAAAGGATCATATTTCCGAAATTTCGATGCCTTGTTTATGAATGGTAATTTTTCATTAACGCTACTAGTCTTTGCAATGCTCTTCCTTGTGACCAACAAATTAACACCAACGCAATGTCTTATAGGGAATTCCATCATCACCTGCCTTGTTTCCTTAACCCATTTTTCGCCGACCGGTGATTATAATCACCAGCACTTTCAGACGTTGTAACTGCTTAACTAAAAACTTTTTATTTCGTATGATTTTTTTAATTACTTATATAAGTCCTTATATCTATTTATTTAACTAGGTTGAGTTTTTTGAATGCATAATATTTGATTTTTTTACTAATTTTAAAAAGGCGTCAAAAAGGTCATTTAAACATTTGATGATTTTAATGCTATAATAATAAGATTTCTAACAATTTCGTATGCATCATTAAAATTTACTATTTAGATTTCTTACTGCATCGATTATTTCCAAAAATTTTTTTTTATAACGAGTAACTGAGCATTCAATATTGTGGTGATTATAATGACCATTTGCGAAAAAGGTATGCCTAAATGCGAAAAACAGAAGTCACTATGCTGATGGTTTTTTAACGGTAAATAAACGGTTCATATGTATTAGTTTTTTAGAGAAATTGCAAAATATTTATGCATTTTATTTTAGTTTAGTGTTGAATGTGTTTCAAAGCGGACGTATACTAACAAGTGTTTTTTTTTTTGGAAGTGAAGTGATAATTTAGAAAAATGTCAGGAGCGTATGTATTTATATAAAAGTAATAGTGTTATAGAAAATTGTTAAAATAAACAATAACTTAATCTAGTTTTGGGTTTGGAGTCAAGCGTGCTTTAACAATGACAGAAATACCTACTTGATGTGCTGGAAGATTCGGATGATGAATCGACTAATGCACAGATTCGCGATAATACTCGCAATGTTGTTTATATTCCGCCAAGAGTTGACATTCTGACTGATGAAGAGGACATTGAGGAAACGATCATTGGTGGTCAAGAAAATAGTGCGTTGGGTGAAGTTGCTGGAGAATTGGAGCTTGAATTTATTGGAGGAAATGAAGATATTAGTGCGCCAAGCGAACAAATTTAGGTCAAAATCTTCATTTCCTTCTTCAAAATGGGTGCACACAAAACGACCACTTTACTCCAACAGTGCGCATGATTCTACAGAGCTGATTAAAGATCAAGAAAAGCTCTATCAGTTATTGTGTATGTAATGCATGGATTAGTTTTTTTATTTATTTTATTTTCTGTAAATTACTTTAGGCGAAAAATTTCTTTTAGAACTGTTAAAGTTGTTTTTTGATGATGAGATAATGAATCTAATAGTATCGAACACCAACGAATATGCGAGTCAGGACAATGTGTCGAGTGAATAAAAATGTAGCTTATACTAGCTAGTACTAAGTACTAGCTTTTACTTTTCAGTACTAGCTATGCTGAAAAGTTTAAACTACAAAAAGTGTGAATAACTCTTTGCTAGTGCTAGATAGCTAGTGCTTAAAAGGGGAAGCAAACGCTGGAAAATGTGACTATTAAATTAAATTAATTACAAAGTGCAAAAATGTCAAAAATTTCAAAAATTAAAATTTTTTTAAACTTATTTTCAAAAATATTAATGTATAAAACAGAATATAAGTACAAAAAATTTTTATTTCCTTTTTTATGTCTTGAAGCGTTAACAAGTACTGTGTATTGATATTTTTATTTAATTTTTTCCTTTTCAAAAATTGTTTTTATTTTATTTAAAAAATGCAACACAGACTTTCTATGGCAAAAGTCTGTAGCGACCTTTATCAATGATTGTTATTTATTATTGTGTAACTTGTTTTAAAAAAATTTATAAAAATTAAGGCCCTAATTATAAAATTGCTTTCTACAAAAAAATTGAATCTGCAAAAAAATTGAATCTACAAAAAAGTGAATTTCTGTAGAAAGCAACAACAAAAATAAAATATATTTATGACTTTGTTTTTGCTTTCAAGTAATTCTTTTGATATGGTAAACTGTAACATCCCTGAAGGAAACCTGGGTGCAAGTGTCTCCAAGTCACCAGTATTGTCGACTATATTGGTGACATTGTCAGCGAAGTGTTTACACTACATTACATTTGCCACTATATTTGGATTTAATACGAAAAAGATTTTATCAATAACAACTGAGAAGTACAGTTCCTACAAAAGCTGAAGAAATGATAAAAAAAGATTTTTATGACTTCGTATTCTTACAAAAAGTGTAGACTACTTTTACTAAAATGTACTAGCGATTCTCTGGTTTCAATGTCTACATATGTTCCCAATGGAACTACCTAGTCAGTAGTACCAACGTCAGTAGTAGATTTCCAATGACACGCACATGTTAAATGTCTATTGTAAATAACATTGCCTGGGGTATAATAAGTCACTAGTACTGGGGACTGTGTCAACAGTGAATCAGTAGAAATTCACTAGTGACATTTCCTGCAGGGATATGTACATATTTAAATGTATATGTGACATTTTACCATTTTAGATATTTTTCCGAAAAATAAATAATTTTAAATAAACTTCTGGATGAAAATCTGCTCTTAGGAGATATTCTTTTCTTTGGCCAACGTTCATAAAATTAAACAAAAAAATCAATTTTTTTTAAATATTGTTGCAAAATACATAATTCAAGCACCCCAATCATAAGCTTAAAAAAATTAAGCAAAAACTAGTCTTTTTAAGCAATCACTCGTTTTTATTCACACATTTTTTGAGTCAACACTGGGAAAACTAGTTTTTACTAGTCAGTATAAAGTACTAGCTTTAACTGAAATTTTTATTCACCTCAAAGCTAGTTTAAACTTCAAAATTTCAAGTATTAGCTAAAGCTACCTTTTTATTCACGCGGCCCATTGACAAGTTTTTAAAAGATATAGGAAACCAGTTCTGCAAAAGTTCTACATAGTAGAAGAGACGAATTCCTCTCAATTCAAGGTTATTTTGATACGAACTCATAATATTTTCAAATACTCGTCAACAAGATGGTTGTCACGTCAAGAAGTTACCAAAAGAATTTTGAAACAGTTTATTATGTTACTCCGAATTATTTTGAAGGAGATTTTACAAGCGCTAAATTAAATTTTATTATATTCGGATTTTCTACTCCTTTCCTGTTTCTGCAGTACATATTGAAAATTTTAAACACAATTAATTTGGGAATGCAATCCGAAGATGTTCGTATGCACATATTTTTAGAATGCTTAAAATTTTTTTTCGTTTAAAATTCAAGATTGCATTTTATGAATTATTCGTCAATTTTCCACAAAAAAGGCGATAAATTCTAAAAAGTGTAAGCAAACGATCTCTGGAGGCAATAAAAAAAAAAAAAAAACATTTATGGATTTCTCAATCCTAAAAACCGCATGATACAGGTCTGCTAGATCTAATACAATTTGTTTGCCTCTATTCTTGAATATTGTGGAAAACTAAAGGCCCAATTAGAATGTGAATATCGTGGCTTAAGCAACTGAGCAAAAACATGTAAATCATATGTGTCAAATCAAATTGAACTTAAGGAAACTTTATGTTAAGTTTTATAAAACTGTCATTTGCTTAAGCAAGGTGAATCAATGTTTTTTTTTATTTTGTTTTTGTTATTTTAAATGCATTTGAGAGGCTTTTTGTTTTATTTTTGCCAGTAGCTTAAGTTTGTTTATGCACATTCTGGTTAGGCCTTAACTATTTTAAAAAATCCGGCGCTCGAATTTGACCTATGGTTTCTTTAGCAAAGTTTCTTGGAATGACTTATACAACAAGAATCACGCTGTGCTTTTGACGCTAAAAAATATTACCCACTCTGTTACTATGTATAATTAATGTACAAATGAATTTAAAGTATCTTTTGTTGTTGCTGTATTAAATAAAAAAAATTTATAAAAAAAGATTTAGCACTATTGGGGCCGAAGAAGTACGATTTTAAAAGTTCGTTGGTATGATATTGGTTTTCATTCAGCTTTATTCATCACTGATAGTAACTAACATTTATTTGCAAAACTATGTTAGTAATATTTCCCAATTTAAAATTAAAACTCTTTTACCATAGTTTTTTTTATGTTTTTAAAACGTATTACATGATTGCATTCCTTTACACGAATTCTTTCCTTTGCTATTTCTACTTCATGATGCGTTATGCTTGTGACATCATCATTTTTGTTGTATCAATATAAACATTTTCCTTATTTTTTTATAAATATGCTATTGTTGTTGTATGTCTTCGATGATACATTAATTCATGCATAGTATGCAGGCCTATTTATCCACGCATACAAGCAAATAAACCAGAAAAAAAATTTAGTTTAGAAAAAATTTACAACCAAAAATAAAACTCGCGAGCAATTCTTTTCAGCTCGACTTACGAATTGAGTTTTATTTTGAAATGTGGGCGGGATCGGAGAAGTGGGAGTGGTATCTCCCGTACAAAAAATATCAAAAATTGTATAAAAACCTGATTTTTTGGAGTGTTATATGACCTATCGATATCCCTTGCATATCAAAAGATCGAAAATCTTTAGTAAAAAATAAATATTTTCTGAAAAACTCGGAAAAATCGGTTCGGTTGTTTTAACATAAATAAGTGGATATTTATATTCACCCCTATTATGAAAGTCGACGGCACATGAACAGTAATGGTATTTTCTGAGTCGTTGTTGACAATTATCGATGACTATTGACAGTCAATTGATATTTTCTAAGGCGCTTTTAAGTCGACGTCGAGTAGTATTATCCCCGTTTTAGTCGACAGGAAATTTTGCGACGACTTAAATGAATGTATGCACACACATACATACATACATTTTAAGCAAAAACATTTCTTGTTTTTCTTGATTCTGTTTTTTATTCTCGGGGTTTTGAAACAACAAATAAAAAGAAGAGCACAATTAAACAAACAGTAATATATAAAAAAAAAACTCTTATGAATGCGTATAATGCAAAAACAATAAAGCATAATGAGAGAAATGCTTATGTTACAGGGAGTGTTGACGAAACAAGAATCGATTATAGCAAATATTTAACGGCTAAACCGATTACTCGAACGCGTTCCCTCTCCCCCTCTTTGTTTTGAAATACGGTCTATCGTAATACCGTGTTCAGATATGCGCCTTAATTGAGTTTTACGTAATAAATGTCATTATTGAGCTCAATTATGCATACAAAATTGCAACTTAGTTATTGCTTAATTAATACGAAATTGTTATAAATATAGAGTATAATTAAAATGCGACACTGTAGCAAGTGTGTTTATTAAGCAAAACACAACTTACTAAACAGCTTTTTGACATTTGGCAATTGAAATTACAACAACAAAAAAGACCCATCCATTTGGTTCGGTTTGTGCTTTGTTGTGATACAGACCAGAGAACCTCAAAACTCACTATTTTTGTGCATTTATTCATACGCTAAAATTTACAATAACTCTATACATGCAAAACAAAGTTCAACGTTGGTAATTTTTTTTTTCCTTTCGTACACATTTGATATTTTCATTTATTCGTTTTTTATTGAAAGTGCTTTATTTGCATTTTTGTTGCTCACGCAATATAACACAACTGAGTAAATTCAAAAGAGCACATTCTCTATACTTTTGTTTACATTAACAACAACAACAATAAACAACGATGAGACGCTTTTTCAAAATTAACAACAATAAAAACAACAATAACAAAAATACATTGTACCTACTACTACTACTACTGTACTTTTTGTTTCTATGGAAATTGTGTGTACCTACATAAGTATGTGTGTTTAGTTTCATTTAAATTTTTTTTTTCTTGTACTACATAGTTAATGCTGAATAAATACATGAGTAATGATTGTTTGATTTCTGGCTCTTTCGTTTGTATTTTTTGTTTCTTTACCAAACAATCATTTGCGCTCAGAACACTTAGAATCTGTATAAAAAAAACGAATGTAACGATTGTATAAATAACAAAGCACGATGTGCGTTATTTGAATGACTGCAAACCAGCAGCGAATATTTGCGGTTGCGCGAGTTTGACTGTATGACCGTAAGCGTGTGTATTTGTTGTCGTTTATTAAATGCGATTTTTTTTCAATTGCAAAAAGCTATTCTCTGATACAGACGTGTATTTTTAGCCCCGCATACGATTTGAACTATTAATTAATCACATTTGATTTTGTAATACATAAATATAAGCAGCGAATGGACGCTTAAAAAAAAAATAATATATTTTGTTATTTAAATTACTTAACATAATAGTGAACAATTTAAAACGATAAAATTAAATAAAATAAATCAGTAAAAATATATATGTATGTACGTATGAATGTTCATACATGTGTATACATATTCTGAACAAAAACATTTAAATTTCTTGTTTTTTTTTTGTTGTTGTAAAATTCAATAAATAATAAAAATATTAAAGCAAAGCAAAACGGTGAAAAACAAAAACAACTCTTTGCATGAGTACGAACAGTGAAACAACACTAAGACAAAATGAAAGAAACGTTTACGTTTTAGTTCAGGCAAACGAAAATAATGTAGAAATAAATAAAACAAAACAAAACAATATAAACTATTTAACGGCTAAGCCAATTATTCGAACACGTTCCCTTTCACCCTCGGTGTTTACGAAAACAGTGGATAGTGACTCATTAAAAAAACTACAACTAGATTTGGTGACAAGTGTTGCCAGCCCAGCAAGTATTGCCGTGACGTCAAAAACAAATTTAGTGGGAAATGATACCATGAACTCAAACACAAATGCAATGGAAAACCCCCCTGTAAAAAGTTGTCAAAAGCCTACAGTACAAGTTGGTATGGACAGGTACATAACAGTGTTTAAACGGGGACGCAGCCCTACCTCTGCAGCAGTTGCTTCGGCCTCAAAAGTACCATCTTTTGATAAAATAAATACTCAAAATCGTTTTGCAATTCTGGAGAATGAATCCTCTGAAGCACCAAACGTCATTAAACCATCCAAGCCTCCCCCGATATATCTAAGGGAGCAAAATTCAAATGAGCTCATAAAGAGTTTGATATCGGTGATAGGTGAAAATTCGTTTTACGTAGCGGCTATAAAGCGTGGAAGTATAAACGAGACAAAAATACAAGTCAATAATGAGAATGATTTTCGCAAAATAGTAAACAACTTTGAAACGCTTAAAAAAAACTTTTATTCCTACCAACTGAAAAGCAGTAAAAGTCTACAGGTAGTGATTAAGGGTATTGACTCATGTGTGGACCCAGAAGAGGTTAAAACATTCCTAGAAGAAAAAGGCTTCAAGGTAAAACATGTAGTAAATATTAAAAATAGAGAAAAAATTCCCCAACCACTTTTTCGAGTGGAGTTTGAACCCGGCGACGTAAAACTTAAAAAAAACGAAACACATCCTATTTACAATTTAAAATATATTCTCTACAGAAGAATAACTATAGAAGAGCCGCACAAAAAAAATGGACCTGTTCAGTGCTTAAACTGCCAAGAATTTGGCCATACCAAGGCATACTGCTACTTACCCCCTGTCTGCGTAGTATGTGGTGAACTACACGGTACAGTTTCTTGCGATAAGTCTAAAACCGACCCCAACGTAAAAAAATGTAGCAACTGTGGCGGATATCACACTGCCAATTATAGAGGATGCCCAGTATATAATATTGTCAAGCAGACGGTTGGACCGAAAACAAATACCCCTCAAATGCAGGTTGCAAATCAGGTAAACACAAATGCAATCCAAGCCCCCCAGCCTAGTAATAACAGAACCTCTTACGCTAACGTCCTAAAATCAAACCATCAGCCAATGCAAGGTGCCTCGCCAAGTAATGATGAAACTCCGGCTTCTAATTTAAGTCGTTTAGAAAAAACCATGGAAACATTAGTGCAAACAGTAAATAATTTTACGAACACAATGGGTAATATGATGCAGGAAATGCTTAGAATGCAATCGATGTTATTGCAAGCTGTACTTAACAAACCATGAACTGTTTAAAAATTTGTTTTTGGAATGCAAACGGCATCCGCCAACATAAAAATGAATTAGAATACTTTCTTAAAAATAAACAAATTGATGTCATGATGATTTCTGAAACTCATTTGACCTCAAGAAATTCGTTTAAAATCAATGGTTATATACTATATGATACCAAGGACCCTCGAGATAGAGCTTGTGGAGGTTCTGCCATCTTAATAAAAACTCGAGTCAAACACTACATTATGTGTGATCACCGTGAAGACTATCTGCAAGCAACGACTATTTGTGTTGAGGAGCTAAATCGAAACATAGTAATTTCTTCTTTATACTCTCCACCTAGATTTTCCATATCAGAAGGCCAATATTATAAATATTATAAATCATTAGGACCCTGTTTTCTGGCCGCTGTCGATTATAACGCTAAACATACCTTCTAGGGGTCACGACTTATAACACCAAAAGGTCGTGTTTTGTTTAACACAATCTCTAAAATGGGTTTAAATGTGGTCGCGAGCGGGCAACCAACATATTGGCCTACTGATCAGCAAAAAATTCCAGATGTTATCGACTTTGGCGTGGTTAAAAACATCCCCACAGAAACGATTCATGTTGAAGCTTCCTTAGAATTATCATCCGACCACACACCTACAATTGTTACTATATCGAACCCAAATAGAATTGTATTTCCGTCAGGTTACTTAGCGACGCCAGCCACACAAATAAATTGGTTTAAATATAAAAAATTTCTCAGTGCCCATTGCACAGAAAATATTCCGCTCAGTACACCGGAGAATGTGGATCTCTCTCTTGTTAACTTTGACAGTTATCTTAAACTAGCTGTTCAACACTCCAGCGTTACCCCCAAAAAAATTAAAAATAATAAAATATGTTCTTCAGATGTCGAGCGGCTCTTGACTGAAAAAAGGAGAGTTCGAAGAGAGTGGCAACTTTACAGATCCCCGCAACTTAAGATTTTATTAAAAGAATGCACAAAAAGGCTTAGAAAGTTGCTACAGAATCAGAAAACGGCTTCTCTAGAAAAATATCTTAAGGAACTATGCAACTCCACAATCTGACTACTCATTATGGCGTGCAGCTAGAAATCTAAAAAGGCCAGTTATATCTAAGCCACCATTTAGAAACTTGAATGGTAGCTGGGCAAGAAATGATAATGAAAAAGGAAACCTGTTTGTAAATCATTTGAAAAACGTATTTACACCAAATATATCTCACAATATTGCGGTCGAGTTACCACCTGTTGATGCAAGAGCAGCTATTCCCCTCAGATTTGAGATAAGAGAAATCGAAAAGGCTTAAACACTAAGAAGGCACCTGGTATTGATAAAATCAGTAATAAAAGGCTTTTGGAGCTACCTCGCATAGCAAAGAAAATTATTCTTTTTATTTTTAATGCTATTTTACGGCTTGAATACTAGTCTCAAAAATGGAAGGTTTCCTTAGTTACCATGATACCAAAGCCAGGTAAAGATCATACAAAAGTTGAGTCTTATAGACCTATTAGCTTATTATCAAATATGTCAAAGCTGTTTGAGAAATTATTAGTTTCAAAATTAACACCAATTTTAAGTGAAAATAGATGTTGGAATACATCAGTTCGGATTTAGAAGAAAACACAGCACAATCGAGCAGACTCATCGAATAGTAAATGTCATAAGAAAAGCATTTGAAGAAAAGAAATATTGCTCAGCACTCTTCATCGATGTTTCGCAAGCTTTTGACAAAGTCTGGCATGAAGGCTTATTACACAAATTGAAGCAAAATTTACCAGCAAACACACACAAGCTGCTAGAAAGCTACTTAGTCGGTCGTCAATTTATTATTAAAGAAGGAAATTCCTTAAGTTCACCTCAGCCCATTGCCGCTGGAGTCCCACAAGGCAGCATCCTGGGCCCCCTATTATACTTAATTTATACTTCGGACATGCCAACAAGCAACTACACACAAACTTCAACATTTGCAGACAATACACCTTTTCTAAGCGTCCACGAAAATCGTTATGAAGCATCGCGTTACTTACAGCATCATATATTTCAACTAGAAATATGGTTAAGACAATGGAGGATAATGGTCAATGAGCAAAAATGTGTACATATAACATTCACTTTGCGCCGGGAATCTTGCCCCCCTATTACAATCAATAATCAAATAACTCCTCAACATTCGCATGTTAAATATCTCGGTATACATCTGGATCGGCGATTAACGTGGAAATGCCATATAGAGGCAAAATTAACTCAAATGAAACTAAAAGCCATTCAAATTCATTGGCTTATTGGAAGAAATTCTGTCCTTAGTCTCGATTGCAAGCTTCTACTTTACAACTCTATCTTAAAGCCTATCTGGTGCTATGGTATTCAACTATGGGGCACTGCCGCGGCCTCTAATATCGACAAAATTCAAAGGCGCCAAAATAAACTTCTTCGAATAATCACAGCCGCTCCCTGGTATGCTAAAAACTCAAACATTCATAAGGATCTCAATGTGCCATTAGTGAAATCTATGATTACAAGATATGCAATAAAATATTTAAAAAGGCTTGAACAACACCCAAATCCACTAGCTCGAAATATTTTAAATCATGGCGGCCACACTCGCTTAAGAAGAAGAGACACTGCAGCACTTACCCAATTAGATGAGCGATAAACACCTATAAAAGTGAACATAACCCGTGATGAAGAAAATTTTGTCTGGCACTGGCAGGAGATAAAATAACGTATTAGGTTAAGATTTGATTAATTATTGTTAGTTCATATTTAATATATGAAGATTCAATAAAAATAATGACAAAAAAAAAAAAAAAAAAAAAAAAAAATTTGGTCTGCGCAAAACCAGATGTTTATTCCTTAAAGTTGTTAATTTTTGTTTACGTTAACTGTTGTATGTAGTAGTAATATAAATTGAGTTAGCTAAATTGTGTATATGTGAACAGAAAGATAATTATGTCAATTAACCGAATATTGACTCAATAAAAAAGGTATATCTGAACACGGTACTATACTATAACAAATTTGTTAACTGCAAGTGTTGCCGCAGTGCCAAACACAACGTTAATAAGTGACGATACAATTAACCCCAAAATAGCCGCTATAAAAAACTCATTAACTCAAGTTAAAATTTCTCAGAAGCCTCCAGTAGAAGTTGGCATTGACAGATATATAACAGTGCTTAAACGGGGTCGTTGCCCTACCTCCTCAAAAGTTGCTTCGGCACCGAAAGTTTTAAAAGATGGTACAACTGAGAGAACATATTCCCAAAATCGTTTCTCAATTCTGGATGAGAAATCCTCGGAAGCACCAAACGTCATCAAATCGTCTAAGCCTCCCCGATATATCGTAGGGAGCAAAACTTAAATGAGTTAATAAAGTGTTTGATTTTGTTGATAGGCGAAAACTCATTTTATGTAGCTGCAATAAAGCGAGGTAGTATTTACAGGTAGTAAATACAGGTCAACCACGAGGATTATTTTCGCAAAGTAATTACAAAATTTGATGCGCTTAATAAAAACTTCCATACACACCAAATGAAGAGCAGTAAAGGCCTTTAAGTGGTGATAAAGGGCATTGAATCATGCGCGAAAAAATAGGGGAAAAAATCCGCAACCACTATTTCGATTGGAGTTAGAACCCGGCGACGTAAAGCTTAAAAAAAACGAAACGCACCCTATTTACAATTTGAAATACATATATTCTTTATAGAAAAATAAGTATAGAGGAGCCACACAAAAGAAATGGCCCAGTTCAATGTCCATACTGAAAAAATTTTCTTCACAATACCAATGAATTTTGACATTAATCCCATGCAAAATTGCATCAATAAGGAACCTATGCAGCGTTTTGTTGGATCAATGAAACCTGTTGCATTAAAATGTATTTAATGAAACATTACATTAAATCTATGAATATTATTCATTGGATGAATACTTTCAATAAAGTAAAAAAAATTTTATTATTTAATTTTATTTTATTTTACTTTATTTTATTTTTTTTCTGTCTCTGGCGGGAATCGATCCCGCAACCTCGGCGCTGATAGCATAGCTAACTACCAGCTAGCCTACCGGGGCAGTGTAGTTTTCGAATAAAAAAAACTATGTTTTTTGTCATTACTCAATTAAGAGAGTAAATATTTATTTTTTTTTTTTTTAATTTATTTTTATTATTGACTCTTTCTTATCGAAATTTACAATATGTATTCAAATCTAAATTCTACTTGTTGTTTAGTAGTTGCTACCAGTGAAACCACTAACTGCTGTATTCAAATTTTAAAAATGTCTTCTAGTTAGGCTCAAAGTATCGGTTCTTTTTAGCCTCTAGTGACCTTCGAACTGAAGTAGACCCCGAGAGAGGTAGTTAGGGTGGGCCATTAGTTTATCGATGTAACTTATTGAATATTTTTTAATTTCCTCCTGGATAGTGGGGACGTTGAGATCTCTGTGGATAATATCATTGCGTATATACCATGGGGCGCACACAATTTCTCGTAATATTCTAGAATGTCTTCTTTGATGCTTTTGGATGTTAGATGCACATGCAGTACCCCATAATTGGATGCCATACGTCCATATTGGTTTATGATTGACTTGTATAAAAGAATTTTGTTGTCTAAAGACAAGTTTGAGTTTCCACCGACAAGCCAATGTAGTTGAGCTGCTTTAAGTTTCATAGCCGTTATTTTCGCTTCAATATGACGAGACCAGGTCAAGCGTCTATCTATATGAATTCCCAAGTACTTAACATGGTTTTCTATCGGAACAGTGATGCTATTTATTTTTACAGCTGGGCACGTTTGTCTTATGAGCGTGAAAGTTAAGTGAGCACATTTAGCCGGGTTAACCTTTATTCTCCATTTTTCTAGCCAGGCTTCTAGTTCATTGATGTGGGACTGCAGATTTTGCGATGCGACTTTTGGGTCATGGTTAACGCTAATAAATGCTGTGTCGTCTGCAAATGTAGAGGTATGCGTGCTCAGGTTTGTTGGCATATCCGCTGTGTATATTATATATAGAAGCGGTCCTAATATGCTGCCTTGGGGGACACCAGTAGTAATTTTCTTGAGGGGGGAGTATTTATCTTGCGACCTTACTATGAATGTTCTGCCTGTTAGATAGCTCTCCAGAAGCTTGTGAGTGTTTTGAGGAAGCATTCGTGTTATTTTGATGAGTAGCCCATCATGCCAAAGTTTGTCAAATGCTTGGGAAATGTCTATAAACAGGGCTGAGCAGTATTGCTTTTTCTCAAACGCCGATCTTATAAGGGTGACAATTCTATGCACTTGTTCTATTGTACCATGTTTCGCTCTGAATCCGAACTGGTGATTCGGGATGATGTCGTGTTCATTTAAATGAGGAGTTATACTTAAAACGAATATTTTTTCGAAAAGCTTCGATAGGATTGACAATAAGCTTATCGGTCTGTACGACGCAACCTGGCTAGCATATTTTCCTGGCTTGGGAATCATAACAATTATAGACCTCTTCCATGAGGATGGGAAGTATCCGACTCTTAATATAGCGTTAAAAATGAGCAGCAAGATTCTGGAAGCAGACGATGGTAGGTTTCTTATCATTGACCCTGTGATGCGGTCAGGTCCAGGAGATTTTCTAATATTCACTTTTTCTATTGCTGATTTTACTTGAATTATGTTACATTTTAATGGATGGTTTACCTTATCAGGAATGATTGGACGACAGGAACAAGTATATGCATCATGTGGCGTAAAAACTTTCTCAAGGTGGCCCGCAAAAGCGTTTAATTTTTCATGTGTGTTTTTGGCCCAAGTGCGGTTTTCCAGTCTTAATGGAGATTCTTGGGTTATAGGGCATTTCATATGCCGTACAGCCTTCCATAAGCTATAATTGGAGTTTTTTGTGGCGTCTATTCTGTTTAGATAGCCTTCTATTGCAGACTCGTGGTTCTGTCTCAATTTGTTGCGAAGAGTGCTCAGGCATAATTGTAGTTGGGCCTTAGTGGTTGGGGAACGACTGTTTTGCCATTGTCTTCTTAACTTCCTTTTTTCTCTGATAAGGGTCTCTATATCCGTCGATGTATTGTAAGGAGCACGTTTAATTGTCCGCTTGATTGGGGTTGCATTTCTTGCTGCAGTATCCAAGACTTCTGTAAATCGGTCGAGAGCTATTTGGATGTCAGATTAATTTTTTAGGGGAATGCACTGTGATAGGTGAGAGCTCACATACATTTTATACTTTAACCAATTTGTGTTCTGTTTGGATAGGAAATAAAGTTTGCACCTGCGGCGTCAGAGTTACCTTTTAAAATGAGGATTAAAGGTGAATGATCAGACGAAAGATCATTGGAGGAACTAACTAGTACCTGATCGCGCTTGATGTTTTTAATTACAGCAAAGTCAATAAGGTCTGGTAGATTATTGAAGTCGGTTGGCCAATAGGTAGGCTCACCACTCGATACCACATCGAAATTATTTGCAGTTACGGTATTGTATAGCTGATTACCTCTAGAACTAATAAGTCCGGAGCTCAAATATGTATGTTTAGCGTTGTAGTCGCCAGCAGCAATGAATTACTGGCCATTGTGGAGAAGAAGTTGAGAAATCTATCGTGTACAATTTTGTGCCTCGGGGGACAATAAACGGATGTTAACGTTAGATTGAAATCAGTAAGATTTATAGATGTGGCCTGGATACAATCTTCTTCGAACGCTGGCAATGGTAAGTGTCTGATGTGTTTGTGCACAATTATGGCTGTGCCATCACAAGCTCGTCCGCTGGGATGTTTTGTGTCATACGTAAGGTATCCATTTACCCTAAAGCAGTTTTTATGAGTAAAGTGTGTTTCAGAGACAAGAAGTACGTCGATTTCATGCCTATGAAGAAAGTTTGCAACTTCGTGTTTATGTTGGGATAACCCGTTTGCATTCCAGAAACATATTTTTAACTGGTTCATTTTTTGTTGAGTAGAACTTGCAGTAGCATGTTCTGGTTTCGCATCATTTCCTGAAACATGTTCTGCATAGTGGCCATGAAGTTATTCATAGTTTGAATTAAATTTTCAATTGAGGTAGGCATATTTCCAGAAGGCATTTGTAGACCTTTCCTAGGATCATTAGCGTATAGAGGTTGCTTTGCGTTAGAAGTACTCGGGGGATTTTTCATATGATTGGTTTTGATTGTTTGTTTGTGTAGTACTAGCAAAGAGTCAGCGGCTTGGCTGGGCGCATGTGACGGACCATATTGGGAGTGAGTATATTTTTGAACTAAAGCAGGTTTGTTTAAATGCAAGAAGACTTTACAACCCCTATAGTTTGTCGTGTGATTTTCGCCACAGTTGCTGCATTTCTTAACATTCGGGTCAGCTTTTGAACGATTACATTCGGCGGTTTTATGAGCGTCGCCACATACCACACATACGTGAGGCAATTTACAATATGATTTTGTATGCCCATATTCCTAACAGTTTGCGCATTGGGAGGGACCCTTTCGTTGTAATGGCTCCTCAACAGTTATTCTTCTGTTGAGTAGGTAGCGCAAGTTGTATATGGGATGAACTGAATTTTTGGTTTTGAGAACCGATGAATCAAACGATATTTCAACGCGGTGCAGTGGTTGAGCAACTTTATTCCTGTTCAAAATGTTATGAACAGATTTTACCTCATACCCCTCTAGCTCTATGGCAGATTGTATTTCCTCTGTAGGAACAGAACTATCTAAGCCTTTTATGACAATAATCAATCCCTTAGCACTTTTTAATTGATATGTATAGTAACTTTTATTTTCTGCGTCCAGGTGTCTTGATATAATACGAAAGTTCGTTTCTATACTGGCTTGAATTTTGGTTTCTTGAATTAGCCCGCGTCGTATAGAAACGACGTAGAAAGTATTCTTACCTACCAGTTGAATCAACATGTTGACTATGCTATTTGATGTTTGCTCCCTCAGATAGATAGGTGGCAGTTTAACTTCTTTAGTGGCTGTTCCATTAGCTGATTCTGCTTCTTCATCGTCAGGTATGGATAGTACAGAGAATCTGTTACCATTTGTTGGCAAAGAGACTACGTTAGAGCCTTTGTATTGTTTGGCCATGCGTTCCTGTTGGGTGGACCTAGGGCTAGCCTTTCTCTAAGTTATTGTAATATATCTGTCCATGCCTGTTTTCACTTTAGTACTTTTTGGCACAGCTCCGGTATTTATTAATGCAAATCGTGATGTTCCAGGTTTTTCGTTATTATTCCTCTGGTAAGAGGACTTCACACTTTGAACCACATTTACGGTCGGATCAACACACTTGCTCAGGTTGGGCACACTTGCACTTAAATTGCTGTATGGAAAACCAGTTGCTCTGGCAATTTTTGCACTTAAATAATTTTTATTTAATTCTGGGTATCGAATGTTTTCATTGCTCACGCTCGGAGAGCTTACCACAATATACGCATTTCTGCTATTTGTGCTGGGCCTACTCTCCTTATTGGGAGTATCTCTTCGGGAACCTTAGTTATTGTTTTTTTTTTCAGTTATTACAAATATTTTTTTTTTTTAATTAGAATTTTTTTTATTTTTCTTACTCTCTGATACACGTCCGTACTCGTCAAGAGCTGGCTTGAAACGCGTAAGAGCGTAAATATGAGATTATATTGTCCATATGTCCATACATAAATTGTCCATTACTATAATGACATTTTTCATTGTCATAATGAAAATTGATATTTATGAAGGCATGCTTTTTTAAATACTTTTATACTTTTAATTATTGAGACTATAAAGTAATCTGAATGGTAAAATAATTTTTTTATTTTTTTCAATTATTGAAATATGTTGCTTTTATGAAAAAATTTTTGATTTCATAAATTTAATGGCATAGTACATTAGATGTATGAAATAATTAAATCTTACATTTTTTAATTAACAATTAAACAATTTTTTAAGGAAACTAAAATTTTGTATTAATTTAATAATATAGTTATATTTGTATAAACTTAAGTTTTCATATATCCAATGAAAATTTTTAACGTAATTACGAAATCCAATGAAGCGATTTTAACGAAAATACTTCATTATAACTATGAACTTCCATTTAGACAATGAAAATTTTCATTTAATCAATGAAATTTTTTTATGAAAATGATTCATTAAATATATCAAGCATTTTTCTTTAAGTGTGAACGTTGTTTTTTTTTTTTTTTTTTGCTAAATCTGTACCGAAACGGGCTGAGTTAATAACATTGCTTTGGCCAATTATGATCATTATCGTTACACATAAAACTTAAAACCCAATAAAGCCAAATACAACTCAAAAAAAATAAAAAAAACTCGCAATGCTGGTTTTTTTTAAAAAATCAGGGTTTTTGCCAACCATTAACTGAAATGGAACAGCTTAAAAATTTTAAATTTAAATTAAAAATATCTTCTTTTAAAATAAATTCACAATATTAAATTTTTATGATTTTAAGTAATCAATATAATCATTTTGGTGATAGGTGAAAAATCAACAAATTTTTTACTTGGTTCAACGAACTTGGAACTATTTGAAGAAGTTTGATTTAGGTTGCAATAAAATATTTTTGGGCAAAGTTATATCTAAACTCATTAATACACTAATTTTTCTCGATGGCACAAAGAATCTATTTCTTGAAAAATTTTGTGTCAAAGCTATGTGAAATTATTAACAGATTCTCATTTTTTTTAGTAGACTTCGACCTCATAACAATCGAAAGATATTTCCTAAAAGAGTAGTAATCTGTACAAAAGTTAACATGGACAAATAACTAACCAGGCGGACGAATGTATATTGTTAGATCGATCAGAAATTGGTTCATAGTCGATTATCATACACAAAAGTAGGTCTTTTACCAATATTTCGAGTGTTTAACACAATAGGCCAAACGCATAATAAATACTCCACCTAAAGTGATGAAGGTTGTAAATAGTACACAATAAAATTCGTATACGTGTGCTTGTGCGAATGTTGGTATGTAAATTTGTATCGACAAGATATGTTTTTTCAACTTAACAATTGAAAGTTTTTTTTTGCTTTATTTTGCATTGAAACGTGACACTTTTGTTGACGGATGTCAATCGTATGCAGCACAGACCTTTTGGTGTTGAAAGGTGATAAATCCAACAATAATATTCTCAAAATAATTTACTTACATACATACAGATATAGTTTAATGCAAGCTGTTTCATTTCATCCATTGGGATATTCCAAAATAATTGCTCTTCTCTGCTCATCGATAATAAAAGATATCCCTTTTTACAGTTTCAAGTTGTTGTTATTGTTCAGAGGACGGATGTTGAGCACGAAAGTAAAGTTAATAACTATAGCACAATATAAATTTTTTAATGAACACAGTGCAGCTTAAATGTTCACAAACTATAAAGAAACATAAAACTCTAGCTTTTTACTCCTGTTCACATATGACCAGGAGACTTTTGGTGTAAAAAATTTTCTGGCAAATATACTCTATTTAAAGTAAACCAAATGCCACTATTAACGCTGTCTATTGGGACCGAACAAAGTGCGTGTAAATTAAATAATGTTAAGCACTAGTCCAAATGGTTTTTTTTTTTTTTTGAACCAAGCGTTTTAAATTTACCGCCAATCGAAACATGAGATAAGTACATACAGAATTTAAATTCGTGTTTTTAAAATCGCCTTAAATCAAAAATCAAACTTCATAAATTAAAGGCAATTTGTACATACACATGTTCATGCCAGACCGACTCACCCTAAATAGAAAAAAAAGTAAAAGTTGTATCTCCCTAATAAATAACTTTGACATTTTTTATTATGATCCCCAAAATATTTTGGCTCTAGCTCACGGAGGTTGAGCTAAACCGCGTCGAAAAGGGTCCAAAAATGAAATTTTTCATGAATAAAGCGTTCGCTAATTTTTTTTGACCAATGAATGACAAGTTCTTTGATTCTGCATTTAAATAATTATTTTTAAATTATTAGGATTGTGGTTATTTTATTGAACTATTTATGGTTTTTAATCCAAATTTTTAATATTTTTAATTAGGCTTAAGTTCATTAAATGTAATTTTCGTTAAATTATTTTTATGAAGAAATTCTAACCACAGACTCTAAATGGTAAGATGTTTATGTCAGTTTTTTAAAGCTTTCAATTCGATTTTGATGAAAATTCTAATAACTGAACCATTTTTCCAATTTTCATTTCCAATGCGTTGTTAGAAAAGTGTTGACCACCGGTTGAGATTTTAGTCAAAAATTAGCCCTTAACTGTGGAAAAAAACTTTTACAACAAATTTTTTGCGAATTGAGTTCAGTGTATTTCATATACCTTGTTAAATGTGCCTTGATAGCAATTATATTATTTTATAAAGTATACTACTGGACTGAAATTTTCCCCAAATTTTTTTAATGTCCCCTTAAAAATCTTGGCCATGAAAGGGTTAATATAATAGTAGTTAAAAATATTAATAAAATATGTTATAAAAAAGTAAGATAGTGCAGTCAAGGGTTAATTTTTGACTTAAATCTTAAGCGGTGGTCAACACCTTTCTAACGACATATTGGAAATGAAAAATAGTTGAGTTATTTAAATTTTCAGTAAAATCGATTTGAAGTGAAAACATAATACAAGAAGGTTTTGAGCAGATTACCTAGAGATATATACATACATAAAATAAAATGGAATTGTGAGTACCATAGCATTTTTAATACAGTTTTCTTTTGGCTCTGTGCAATTCTCCATGATTACAAGGATATATATTATATTTAGTAAAATTTTCCTAAATAAAGAAACATTTTGCTCAAGCCAAGCCACACATATATTTAGAATAAGAAATTTTTGGCTTGGACGAGAATCATGCAAAATTTTCTTGGTTCAAGCCATATTTAGTAAATAATTCTTTCTGTATATCAAACAATGTCCAACATATTTCAACAATAAGAATATGTGTACTTTTTTACAATATGTTTACCCTGGGTCTCAACGTAGCAATATTTGTTGCGGAAAACGTCAAATTGGATTGCTCCATTGAATTTGCGACGTGTATGCGGTTCGTGACTGGGAATCAATTGCGCTATGATTGCTCTTCTGCTGTCCAATCAGTAGCCATTTTCATTTCTCTGTACGTTTGTTGTATAGCAAAGGAGTTTCACGCGTTCTCCGGCAATATAATCAGCAATTATTGCGCCATTGTTCTGCCGAAATTTTGGCTTGTGCTTAGCAAAAAATTGCTATAAATAAAATATTAGCCGCAGACGTAGCAACACAGGTCGCGTTTTTCGGAACAATTAGACATTTCAAATCCTTACAAATTTTCTATGATCTTTTTTACAAAATTTTTGTTTATCTAATTACTCAAATTTTACTTTGAATGTAGACTGCGCTTTTAAAGCATCAAAACTTGTGTACAGTATAAAGATAGAGTTAAGATTAAGAGCAGAATATTTTATACTTTTGTTTTTAATTTTCTTTTTTAACTTTGTTTTTTGTATCATAATTTTTCTGTGATAATTTTTTCCATGTTGGCATAAGTATATAATTAACCCTTAACCAGTGCTGCCAATTTAGCCATTTACTGGCTAAATTTAGCGATTTTTCACCTTATTTAGCCATTTTTCAACTTGTTTAGCCATGATATTTGTTTTACCAACTTTCTTTTAAATAATAATATTTATTTCTTATAAAAATTTATAAACGTAAAAGGAAAATTTTTAACAATTAAAACGCATTTAATTTATATCACAACTTTTGCAAATATTGAAAATCGCAATAAACGATGATGATGAAACATCTTTCAAAATAAAGGAACAGTATTCCAATATTAAATTTTAAAAATATATAAACACAAACAACACAGGTTATTTAGCAAAGCAAATATCGTTAAGGGTAACCGTTAATTTGATATCAATTAAGCAAATATTTTTACCATAACAATAAAATATATTTACCCACACCACGATAAAGAAGAGGGTACTACCCAACAGACCAAAACAGAAAAAAATGTAAATGAGTTGTAGAACAAGCTTATCATAACAGATTTCCTACAACATGACAACAAATGTGATTGCAAATGAAATATTCTCGCTAAAGTTTTGTAAGCGTTTTTGAGAATGCTGTCCCGATATTTGACGCGTGCCTTAATTTTGTATTATTAGTTAAAATTTTCAGTCTTTGTATAAAACCATTGAGGTTTTAAACAGTGCACAATTGTATAAAACAGTAATTAAATATTTTATAAGTAAAAAGCTTTTTGTAAATATGCCATATATATATATATATATATACAGAATGCTCATAAAGAATGTAATCAATCTTATTAAAGTTAAGAAAAGTATTTTTCTGTACATACAAGTAATATTATCGCAAGGGATCAGTTTTGATTATTAAAAAAATGTTTATAAGCTTTTTATAATAGTAATCATAACACTTTTATAAGGATATTCTAGTAAGCTTGTTACAAGTTCTTTCTGAATCGTTTTGGTTTGTTGGGTATGCATTTGTGCTGATGTTTGTAACAGTTTAAAAAATTGGTCCTAGACCCACCCTTTAGTATACCGATCGACTCAGAATCACTTTCGGATTTTTAGATATTATTTGGTACATAGGTTCTAATATGGTGTAGGGTATTATACAGTCTGGTTTGGCCGACTATACTTTCTAACTTGATTTTTTATTGTAGATTTGGACCCAAAAGGTCGGGTAAATGCTGTCATGATTATGATTTAACTTCAACATTTTTGGAACTAATAGTCAGTTATTCCTATGAGATGAACAATAACGACATCGAACTTATCGATGATTTTTAAATGCTTAAATATTAATTTACGTTTATTCTAATGTAACAAATTATTCTGAGCTTTAAATTTTATTGTAAAAAATGTTAAATGAATTATTTCTGTTTTGTTATTGAATTTTAATGTGTTTTTTTTTTTTTTAAAGTTTTTAACCATTTTTCCCGTAAATTTTGCCATTTTTGGTCACCAAGTTTTGGCAACACTGCCCTTAACCCACCTTTTAATTTTTTGCTTATTTCTGGGGTTAAGGTTGAATTTTTGACTTAAGTGTGTTCGGAGACCTATAATAGAATTTCATGACAAATATTTTGGCAGAATATTTCAACTACATACATTCCTGTTTTAAAGGTTATTATTGCTTTTTTTCAAAAAAAAATTTAAAAAAGACCCATTTATAGAAGAAGAGTTCTGAATAAATCTTCTGAAGACACTTTATACCAAAAACCTTGTTGCTTGTAAAGTTCTGAATTCTCCATGATTACAAGGATATATATTATATTTAGTAAAATTTTCCTAAATAAAGAAACATTTTGCTCAAGCCAAGCCACACATATATTTAGAATAAGAAATTTTTGGCTTGGACGAGAATCATGCAAAATTTTCTTGGTTCAAGCCATATTTAGTAAATAATTCTTTCTGTATATCAAACAATGTCCAACATATTTCAACAATAAGAATATGTGTACTTTTTTACAATATGTTTACCCTGGGTCTCAACGTAGCAATATTTGTTGCGGAAAACGTCAAATTGGATTGCTCCATTGAATTTGCGACGTGTATGCGGTTCGTGACTGGGAATCAATTGCGCTATGATTGCTCTTCTGCTGTCCAATCAGTAGCCATTTTCATTTCTCTGTACGTTTGTTGTATAGCAAAGGAGTTTCACGCGTTCTCCGGCAATATAATCAGCAATTATTGCGCCATTGTTCTGCCGAAATTTTGGCTTGTGCTTAGCAAAAAATTGCTATAAATAAAATATTAGCCGCAGACGTAGCAACACAGGTCGCGTTTTTCGGAACAATTAGACATTTCAAATCCTTACAAATTTTCTATGATCTTTTTTACAAAATTTTTGTTTATCTAATTACTCAAATTTTACTTTGAATGTAGACTGCGCTTTTAAAGCATCAAAACTTGTGTACAGTATAAAGATAGAGTTAAGATTAAGAGCAGAATATTTTATACTTTTGTTTTTAATTTTCTTTTTTAACTTTGTTTTTTGTATCATAATTTTTCTGTGATAATTTTTTCCATGTTGGCATAAGTATATAATTAACCCTTAACCAGTGCTGCCAATTTAGCCATTTACTGGCTAAATTTAGCGATTTTTCACCTTATTTAGCCATTTTTCAACTTGTTTAGCCATGATATTTGTTTTACCAACTTTCTTTTAAATAATAATATTTATTTCTTATAAAAATTTATAAACGTAAAAGGAAAATTTTTAACAATTAAAACGCATTTAATTTATATCACAACTTTTGCAAATATTGAAAATCGCAATAAACGATGATGATGAAACATCTTTCAAAATAAAGGAACAGTATTCCAATATTAAATTTTAAAAATATATAAACACAAACAACACAGGTTATTTAGCAAAGCAAATATCGTTAAGGGTAACCGTTAATTTGATATCAATTAAGCAAATATTTTTACCATAACAATAAAATATATTTACCCACACCACGATAAAGAAGAGGGTACTACCCAACAGACCAAAACAGAAAAAAATGTAAATGAGTTGTAGAACAAGCTTATCATAACAGATTTCCTACAACATGACAACAAATGTGATTGCAAATGAAATATTCTCGCTAAAGTTTTGTAAGCGTTTTTGAGAATGCTGTCCCGATATTTGACGCGTGCCTTAATTTTGTATTATTAGTTAAAATTTTCAGTCTTTGTATAAAACCATTGAGGTTTTAAACAGTGCACAATTGTATAAAACAGTAATTAAATATTTTATAAGTAAAAAGCTTTTTGTAAATATGCCATATATATATATATATATATACAGAATGCTCATAAAGAATGTAATCAATCTTATTAAAGTTAAGAAAAGTATTTTTCTGTACATACAAGTAATATTATCGCAAGGGATCAGTTTTGATTATTAAAAAAATGTTTATAAGCTTTTTATAATAGTAATCATAACACTTTTATAAGGTTATTCTAGTAAGCTTGTTACAAGTTCTTTCTGAATCGTTTTGGTTTGTTGGGTATGCATTTGTGCTGATGTTTGTAACAGTTTAAAAAATTGGTCCTAGACCCACCCTTTAGTATACCGATCGACTCAGAATCACTTTCGGATTTTTAGATATTATTTGGTACATAGGTTCTAATATGGTGTAGGGTATTATACAGTCTGGTTTGGCCGACTATACTTTCTAACTTGATTTTTTATTGTAGATTTGGACCCAAAAGGTCGGGTAAATGCTGTCATGATTATGATTTAACTTCAACATTTTTGGAACTAATAGTCAGTTATTCCTATGAGATGAACAATAACGACATCGAACTTATCGATGATTTTTAAATGCTTAAATATTAATTTACGTTTATTCTAATGTAACAAATTATTCTGAGCTTTAAATTTTATTGTAAAAAATGTTAAATGAATTATTTCTGTTTTGTTATTGAATTTTAATGTGTTTTTTTTTTTTTTAAAGTTTTTAACCATTTTTCCCGTAAATTTTGCCATTTTTGGTCACCAAGTTTTGGCAACACTGCCCTTAACCCACCTTTTAATTTTTTGCTTATTTCTGGGGTTAAGGTTGAATTTTTGACTTAAGTGTGTTCGGAGACCTATAATAGAATTTCATGACAAATATTTTGGCAGAATATTTCAACTACATACATTCCTGTTTTAAAGGTTATTATTGCTTTTTTTCAAAAAAAAATTTAAAAAAGACCCATTTATAGAAGAAGAGTTCTGAATAAATCTTCTGAAGACACTTTATACCAAAAACCTTGTTGCTTGTAAAGTTCTGAATTCTCCATGATTACAAGGATATATATTATATTTAGTAAAATTTTCCTAAATAAAGAAACATTTTGCTCAAGCCAAGCCACACATATATTTAGAATAAGAAATTTTTGGCTTGGACGAGAATCATGCAAAATTTTCTTGGTTCAAGCCATATTTAGTAAATAATTCTTTCTGTATATCAAACAATGTCCAACATATTTCAACAATAAGAATATGTGTACTTTTTTACAATATGTTTACCCTGGGTCTCAACGTAGCAATATTTGTTGCGGAAAACGTCAAATTGGATTGCTCCATTGAATTTGCGACGTGTATGCGGTTCGTGACTGGGAATCAATTGCGCTATGATTGCTCTTCTGCTGTCCAATCAGTATTCATTTTCATTTCTCTGTACGTTTGTTGTATAGCAAAGGAGTTTCACGCGTTCTCCGGCAATATAATCAGCAATTATTGCGCCATTGTTCTGCCGAAATTTTGGCTTGTGCTTAGCAAAAAATTGCTATAAATAAAATATTAGCCGCAGACGTAGCAACACAGGTCGCGTTTTTCGGAACAATTAGACATTTCAAATCCTTACAAATTTTCTATGATCTTTTTTACAAAATTTTTGTTTATCTAATTACTCAAATTTTACTTTGAATGTAGACTGCGCTTTTAAAGCATCAAAACTTGTGTACAGTATAAAGATAGAGTTAAGATTAAGAGCAGAATATTTTATACTTTTGTTTTTAATTTTCTTTTTTAACTTTGTTTTTTGTATCATAATTTTTCTGTGATAATTTTTTCCATGTTGGCATAAGTATATAATTAACCCTTAACCAGTGCTGCCAATTTAGCCATTTACTGGCTAAATTTAGCGATTTTTCACCTTATTTAGCCATTTTTCAACTTGTTTAGCCATGATATTTGTTTTACCAACTTTCTTTTAAATAATAATATTTATTTCTTATAAAAATTTATAAACGTAAAAGGAAAATTTTTAACAATTAAAACGCATTTAATTTATATCACAACTTTTGCAAATATTGAAAATCGCAATAAACGATGATGTTGAAACATCTTTCAAAATAAAGGAACAGTATTCCAATATTAAATTTTAAAAATATATAAACACAAACAACACAGGTTATTTAGCAAAGCAAATATCGTTAAGGGTAACCGTTAATTTGATATCAATTAAGCAAATATTTTTACCATAACAATAAAATATATTTACCCACACCACGATAAAGAAGAGGGTACTACCCAACAGACCAAAACAGAAAAAAATGTAAATGAGTTGTAGAACAAGCTTATCATAACAGATTTCCTACAACATGACAACAAATGTGATTGCAAATGAAATATTCTCGCTAAAGTTTTGTAAGCGTTTTTGAGAATGCTGTCCCGATATTTGACGCGTGCCTTAATTTTGTATTATTAGTTAAAATTTTCAGTCTTTGTATAAAACCATTGAGGTTTTAAACAGTGCACAATTGTATAAAACAGTAATTAAATATTTTATAAGTAAAAAGCTTTTTGTAAATATGCCATATATATATATATATATATATACAGAATGCTCATAAAGAATGTAATCAATCTTATTAAAGTTAAGAAAAGTATTTTTCTGTACATACAAGTAATATTATCGCAAGGGATCAGTTTTGATTATTAAAAAAATGTTTATAAGCTTTTTATAATAGTAATCATAACACTTTTATAAGGTTATTCTAGTAAGCTTGTTACAAGTTCTTTCTGAATCGTTTTGGTTTGTTGGGTATGCATTTGTGCTGATGTTTGTAACAGTTTAAAAAATTGGTCCTAGACCCACCCTTTAGTATACCGATCGACTCAGAATCACTTTCGGATTTTTAGATATTATTTGGTACATAGGTTCTAATATGGTGTAGGGTATTATACAGTCTGGTTTGGCCGACTATACTTTCTAACTTGATTTTTTATTGTAGATTTGGACCCAAAAGGTCGGGTAAATGCTGTCATGATTATGATTTAACTTCAACATTTTTGGAACTAATAGTCAGTTATTCCTATGAGATGAACAATAACGACATCGAACTTATCGATGATTTTTAAATGCTTAAATATTAATTTACGTTTATTCTAATGTAACAAATTATTCTGAGCTTTAAATTTTATTGTAAAAAATGTTAAATGAATTATTTCTGTTTTGTTATTGAATTTTAATGTGTTTTTTTTTTTTTTAAAGTTTTTAACCATTTTTCCCGTAAATTTTGCCATTTTTGGTCACCAAGTTTTGGCAACACTGCCCTTAACCCACCTTTTAATTTTTTGCTTATTTCTGGGGTTAAGGTTGAATTTTTGACTTAAGTGTGTTCGGAGACCTATAATAGAATTTCATGACAAATATTTTGGCAGAATATTTCAACTACATACATTCCTGTTTTAAAGGTTATTATTGCTTTTTTTCAAAAAAAAATTTAAAAAAGACCCATTTATAGAAGAAGAGTTCTGAATAAATCTTCTGAAGACACTTTATACCAAAAACCTTGTTGCTTGTAAAGTTCTGAATAAATCTTCTGAAGACACTTTATACCAAAAACCTATCACATGATTTTCTAGGTTTTTTACTACACAAGGGTGCAACGTGAAATAGGCCGTAAAATGAGTTTCAGATGCAAACTCGTATATCTATTTTAGTCCCCTCTACAAGAATCGGTTTGCAGAACATTGTAATTTTTCTGTGTGTTGTACAGTGTTGTTATCAGGCGCGGATCCAGCTTGAGCCTTAAGGAGGGGGGGGATTTTAAATGATACAAAAAAGTAAAAAATTTGTTTTTAAAAGTTTATTAGAAACAATATGTGTGTATTATGTATATTAAAAAAAAAACTGAACAAAAATGTTAAAAAAATATAAGAACAGTTCAATATACATTAATCCTTTTAAATAAGCAATTTATGATTTTCTTGTGAGGCAAATTTCAAAACAATAAGGATATCTGTTGGAAAAGGTGTAAAATTGAAACGTGACGGTCCACCCATCTTGTCTCGCATAATGTAGAGAGTTTGGCTCCCATATACTTTGCTAAAAATGTGTTTCGCTTGGGATGATTATATTTAAAAAATTTTGTCGATTCTTAAACAAATGATACAACTTTTTGTATTAATGGCACTTTATTGCTTTTAGAAATTTAGTTCTTTGATTAATGGGAATAGCAAGGCGTTTGTTTCACATTTGTCGCGGTTTCCAGAGTTTTTTAACAGCTCCATTTTCTGCTGACATCAGAGGACACCCATCTGTTCCATCTCACAATTTTTTAGGTCAAGAACAAAATTTGTCAAAGCTTTAAGAACTATTGATGATAGTGCCTTCTTCAAATGCGTTTATAAGAAAGCTAATTAATTCTTCTCTAACAACTTTTTATTGTATGTTGAAATATCTTATAGATAGGAAATCTGGCTTTTCCCCGACAAATCCGTGCTTTCGTCAAAAATTATCGGATAGAATTTTGATTCATATAACACATACATACATAAATATTGCAAATTAATTAGCAAATTTGAGGCACTTAAAAAAAGTTTTTATACATACCAACTCAAGAGCAGTAAAGGTCTCCAGGTGGCGATTAAGGGAATTGATTCATGCGTAGACCCAGAGGAAATTAAAACTTTCTTGGAAGAAAAATGCTTCAAGATAAAACATGTGGTAAATATTAGAAATAGGGACAAAAATCCACAACCACTTTTTCGAGTAGAATTAGAGCCCGGCGACATTAAGTTAAACAAAAACGAAACCCATCTCATTTATAGTGTGAAATATATTCTATACAGAAAAATCACAATTGAGGAGCCGCACAAAAAAAATGGACCTGTTCAGTGCTTAAACTGCCAAGAATTTGGCCATTCCAAGGCATACTGCTACTACACGGTACAGTTTCTTGCGATAAGTCTAAAACCGACCCCAACGTAAAAAAATTTAGCAACTGTGGCGGTAATCACACTGCCAATTATAGAGGATGCCCTGTATATAATATCGTCAAGCAGACGGTTGGACCGAAAACAAATACCCCTCAAATGCAGGTCGCAAGTCAAGTAAACACAAATGCAATTCCAGCCCCCCAGCCTAGTAATAACAGAACCTCTTACGCTAACGTCCTAAAATCAAACCATCAGCCAATGCAAGGTGCCTCGCCAAGTTATGATGAAACTCCGGTTTCTAATTTAAGTCGTTTAGAAAAAACCATGGAAACATTAGTGCAAACAGTAAATAATTTAACGAGCACAATGGGTAATACGATGCAGGAAATGCTTCGAATGCAATCGATGTTATTGCAAGCTGTACTTAACAAGCCATGAACTGTTTAAAAATTTGTTTTTGGAACGCAAACGGCATCCTCCGTAAGAACATAAGAACGAATTAGAATACTTTCTTAAAAATAAACAAATTCATGTCATGATGATTTCTGAAACTCATTTGATACCAAGGACCCTCGAGATAGAGCTTGTAGAGGTTCTGCCATTTTAATAAAAACCCGAGTCAAACACTACCTAATGTGTGATCATCGTCAAGATTATCTCCAAGCACAAACATATGCGCTGAGGAATTAAATAGAAACCTAGTAATTTCATCGTTATACTCCCCGCCTAGATTTTCAATATCGGAGGACCAATATTATAAATTTTAATTTAATTAATTTTTATATAATTAAATCATTAGGACCGTGTTTCCTAGCCGCTGGCGATTATAACGCTAAACATACCTTCTGGGGGTCGCGACTTATAACACCAAAGGGTCGTGTTTTATTTAACACAATTTCTAAAATAGATTTAAATGTGGTAGCGAACGGACAACCAACATATTGGCCTGCTGATCATCAAAAAATACCAGATGTCATCGATTTCGGCGTGGTTAAAAACATTCCCATAGAAACGATTCATGTTGAAGCTTCCCTAGAATTATCTTCCGAACACACACCTACAATTGTTACTATAATGAACCCCAATAGAATTGTACCTCCGACTGGTTACTTAGCGACGGCAGCTACGCAAATTAATTGGTTAAAATATAAAAAATATCTCAGTACCCATTGCAGGAAAATATTCCGCTCAGTACACCGGATTATGTAGATCGCTCTATTGACAATTTTGACAGTTTTCTGAAACTAGCTGTCCAACATTCCAATATTGCCCCTAAAAAAAACAAAAACTATTAAAAAATATCCCACAGATATCGAGCATATTTTGCCTGAAAAAAGGAGGGCTCGAAGAGAGTGGCAATTGCACAGATCCCCTCAACTTAAGAACTTACTTAAAGAGTGTACAAAAAGACTAAGAAAGTTACTGCAGGCTCAGAAAAGGGATTCTCTGGAAAAATATCTTAAGGAACTTGATGCAACCCCACAATCAGACTACTCATTATGGCGTGCAGCTAGAAATCTGAAAAGGCCAGTTGTCTCTAAACCACCATTAAGAATGGAAGTTGGGCAAGAAATGATGTTGAAAAAGGAAATCTATTTGTCAATCATTTAAAAAACGTATTTACCCCAAATATATCTCACGATATTGCTGTCGAATTACCACCTGTTGCAGCTAGAGCAACTGTTCCAATAAGACTTGAGTTAAGAGAAATCGAAAAGGCTATTTGTGATTTAACCCCCAAGAAGGCTCCTGGTTTTAATAAGATCAGCAACAAAATGCTTTTGGAGCTACCCAGATAGCAAAGAAAATTATTCTTTTAATTTTTAATGCTATTTTACGCCTTGAATACTATCCTCAAAAGTGGAAGGTTTCCTTAGTCCACATGATACCTAAACCATGCAAGGATCACACAAAAGTTGAGTCATATAGGCCTATAAGCTTACTTTCTTATATGTCAAAGATGTTTGAGAAGCTGTTAACGTCAAAATTAACCCCAATTTTAAATGAAAATAGATATATTCCTAACCACCAATTCGGCTTTAGAAGAGAACACAGCACAATTGAGCAAACCCATCGTATAGTAAACGCAATAAGAAAAGCCTTTGAAGAAAGAAAATATTCTTCCGCTCTCTTCATCGATGTTTCTCAAGCTTTTTACATAAATTGAAGCTAAACTTACCAGTAAACACACACAAGCTGATAGAAAGCTACTTAGTCGGTCGAAAGTTTATTATTAATGAAGGTGGTTTTTTAAGCTCTTGTAGTGTAAGATACCAGCAAAAACTTACATTGCAAAGTAATGAGTTAAAAAGCTAATATAACGACTCTTCACTACTTATACATTGGCATTTTAACTCATTATTTTAACACGGTGATGTCATTGGAGGCAAGTACTTACCTCCCTCGCTTACAAATAGGGAGTTAAAAAGATATTACTCTGATGTCACCAAAATTACAACTAACATTGAATGACTTTAAAAAAATTTTTTTTTGTTACTTTTTTTTTATTATTTTTTTTTTCTATTTTTTCTTTTTTTATTTTACTTTATTTTTTTTTCTATTTTTTCTTATTTTATTTTACTTTGTTTTATTTTTTATTTTGTCTCTGGTGGGATTCGATAGCGCAACCTCGGTGCTGATAGACTAGCTCACTACCAGCTAGTCTACCGGGGCAGTGTAGTTTTTGTATAAAAAAACGTTGTTTTACTCAATTAACCCTGCGGCCACACGATCAAGTTGTTCTTGATAGTCTTTTACATATACTGCTTGTCAAAATTCACAAAAATTGAGAGCTGTGACGTAGGTGGCACTCAATTTACTTTCAAGATGCCATAAAAAAAAAACAATTTATAAAGACAAACATGAAGATGGTATGTAGTATTCATTGAAAAGTAAGTTGTTCAGTAATGGCATGTCATTACCAAGTTTTTGCTGGGATGTTAGATGTAGTGTGTTTATTTTTGTTTTCACTTGTTTGCCCTATAGCCCAATATATTTGTATGCAGCTGTAGGGTACCAGCTCGATGGTCAGGCGTTCTTGCGAACTGCCAAATTAAGAGACTAAAAATAATCAACAAGGCACCAAGTGCCACTTTACGTTTTCAAATCTAAAGTCTGATTTATTTGTGGGGTACTGCCCTTTTTATACTAATTTAATCCTATTGCCTACTTATTCTAACTTATAGTATTAATTCTTAAAATCTATGCCTCTATCTTAGTACTATGGAATTATCATTACTTTACCCTTTGTATTGTGACCAATCAGAATGCATGAGTGAGGAATGTACTCATTTACATTAGACAATCAAAATTATGTCACTCACATTCTGATTGATCTGCTTTACCATTGTATTGACTCATGTGTTCGAACACATTGAGTCATTGGGTAAATGCCGTTGTTTGATCTTTTGTTTATGGCATTTACCCTACAGTTATTCGGGTGGTATGTATATATTTCAAGTTGGATATTGGGTAAGCAGTGGACGCTTAGCAGGTACACTACACCCTCACCGTTAACACGTTGGCTGCCACGTCGCACGTTTTCATGCGACACCCAAATGTTACCCAGACGCCACGTCGCACATTTCCGTGCGACACCCAGATGTTACCCTGAGGCCACGTCGCACACTTTCGTGCGACACCTAAATGTTACCCTTAGGCCACGTCGCACATTTTCGTACATTTTAATATGGAATTTTACATGGAATTTGGATTCTCTGGCCTGTGGTGAACATTTTGGTATATTTCCCATGGCCGCTATGTATTTTTAATAGTATTTTTTTGGGTAATAAAAAAGTTGGAAATTTTAATTTGTATTTTTATTAATTCTTTTAAAAATCAATTAATTTATGAGCAAAAAAATGTATAACAATATACATATATGTATGTAAATTCAAATGGAGATCTGCAGAAAAACAATACACTTAAAATTAGAAATTCAATTTGGAGATCAGTAGAAAAACCATAAACTTAAAATTAAAAAATCAATTTGTTAATGGAGTGCAAAAATAGTGATATTAAAATGTAAATTTATCAAAACTGATGCTTCCTCTTCTTCTTAGTGCCTAAAAATAAGTTTTGACTACTCGCGATTTTTTTTTTGGTCCCTAATTTGCAGCTATAACGGTTTTTTTATGTCGCACATTTTCGTGCGACGTGGCCCCACAACATGTTTTATGTTCTCCCAGGCCATATCGCACGAAAATGTGCGACACAAAAAAACCGTTATAACTGCAAAATTAGGGACCAAAATAAATTCGCGAGTAGTCCAAACTTATTTTTAGGCACTAAGAAACAAAAATGAACAAAAATAAGTTGTTGGCCTCAGGTGACCAAAATGGTTAAATGACATTGCTACTGAACGATCAAAATTCTAAAAAGGCTTTGGCAGCCAACGTGTTAAGAGAAAAATTAGGGGAGTAATTTTTCTTGATATTTTCATAGTACTGTTAAAAATTTTCTTATAAATATAATGTGTTGTTTTAATTAATGATTCTTAAAATCTATGTACATAATTAATTTTTATATCTTTATACTTTTGTTTTTACATAATTTTTCTATTCATTGGTTCTTAATCATAGGTGTGGTTTTATATTTTTCTTTTACATAGTTTGTTTTATTCATTAGTTCTTAATTCTAGGTATGGTTTTATATTTTTTTTTTGTTTTACATAGTTTATTTTATTCATTAGTTCTTAATCCTAGGTATGGTTTTAATTGGTGCACACTACAATTGTTGCAGCGTTTCCTGGGATTTTTAATACTTACTGGATACCACTCCGTTCCACAATATGAAAATTATTGGAGTCAGCAACCAGATTTAGGGGTTCCAATTGTAAAGCGAGCCTTGACACGTTTTGAATTTCGGTGTAATAACAACGCTTTATATAAAAACGATCGTTTTGCGAAAATAAGACCCCTACTTGATGGACTAAACAAAAAGTTTTTGCAATTTGGAGTTTTTAGTGAACATTTATCAATCGATGAGCAAATGGTGCCATACTTTGGAAGGCATTCAAGCAAAATGTACATTAGGAATAAACCCATTCGTTTTGGTTTTAAGTTATGGGTTCTTGCTTCATCTGATGGATATATGTATAATTGTATGCATTACGCTGGTTCCCAGGAGCTCAATAGTAAGGAAATCGGCCTTGGAGCTCATGTGGTGTTAAGTTTGCTGGAATGTGTGAAGAATCCAGAGCGACATTACCTTTATTTTGACAATTTTTTTACTTCTTTTCATCTAATGTGTCTTCTGTCAGATAAAAAATTTCGAGCCACCGGTACAGTGCGCAAAAATCGGTTGCCAAGCAATATGGGCATTAAAAATGACAAAACTTTAAAAAAAGGTGAATACGATTTTATGTTTGATCGCGCAAATGAAATATTCATTGTAACTTGGCATGATAATGCAATTGTTACGTTAGCGACTAATTTTGACACCGTCGATCCTCTAACAACTGCCCGACGTTATAACCGAAAATGTCATAAATATGTTAGTGCTGAAGAACCTAATTTGATACAAAATTATAACTTGCATATGGGAGGAGTTGATATGGCAGACAATGCCATATCGAACTACCGTATAAATGTAAGAGGCAAGAAGTGGTGGTGGCCTTTCTTTTCAAACGCTGTGGATTCCGCTATTGTAAACGCCTGGAATATTTATTGTTTTTTGTGTAATATTGGAAAAACCCGAGCCAAACCACAACTAGACTTCCGGTCTGAAATCGCAAGAGCTCTACTTGTTTCTAAAGATGAAGTCCATCAGCGAACAGATTCAGAACAACCAAATTCAAAACGTACCAAATTGTCACAACACGTTATTGTAAGACAGAAGGAAGGCAAAAAAACGTCGATGTAAGCAATGCCACGGCTATACACCATTTATGTGCAAGATGTGTGAGGTTCACCTACATACGAAATGTTTTGAAATATACCACACTGATAATAATATATAAAATTATTAATAAATAAAATGTTTGTTATCTTTTCTAAAAAAATTTAATTTGTTTACGTATTTCGCCGGTGGAAAACTAAAAAAAAAATCGCAATTAAAGTTTTCAATTTTCTTAATTAGCATTATATTAGGTAAAAAATAGAGTTTTATGGAAATTGTTCGACAGGAACTATGTGCGGCGAAAAATGGGTTAAGTGTAATTTGCAATTAAAAATCAAATAAAAATGTATTAAAAAATGAACAATAATTTCGATTGACAAATATCGCTTCAAAAGTTATTCACAATCTAAGAAAAACGTTTAATCCAAATAGAGTGCTTCTAGATGTTTTGGAAATTTGCAGTCAAACTGCGGCAGCAAATTTGTTTGTTTGTTTTATGTTTTTCTTCCGGTAAGAGAATGGGTTGCATCGCACTTCATCTGTGTATGCCCAACAACTTAGTACTTTTGCTCAATAGTTACTTTTCGTTCTTCACAAAAGTAGAGAATAGCATTAGTAATATGACGTTGCGATTTTGATTAAATCAACCGTCTGAATAAATAATAATGTGGCGAATACATATGTGGAGATCTATCCAAAAAATCTGTTGAGTGCTTTATAATACATGTTGTGAAAACCGAAGCAGTAAGGTTTCCTGCCGTTTCAACCCATACAAAGTTATCCGATTGTTGTGTTAGAAGATTGTAAAATTGTGAATTTTTAGTTTAATTTAGTAGTATGCCGAATTGGCATTTAATTGTGGTACATACTAATTGTAATGCTTGCGTGTCCATACAAAACACTGCACACAGCCCCTTTCTAAATAAAACATCACACTCACCTTGCTTAGGTTTGAAAGTAGAGCAGTTTAAATTATTTATTGTTTCGACCAAGGTGCCCAGTTTTATGTAAGCCTTATCCCCAATTAGGAATGGGCAAAAAATATCGATATATCAAAATATCGATATATCAAAATATCGATATTTTTAAAAAGAATAATCGATATATATCGCCGATATTTAAAATACCGATATATCGATGTATCGATATTGAAATACGACTATCGAATTCGATATTTTTAAAGTCAGTCTCCATTAAAAACTCAAAATTTTAGACGTTTTTGAAACAATATGCGTTTTTTAAGAATTGGCATCACTGCATGCGTCATATGTTTTTTATAACTAGTATGAAGATCTATAACTCCCAGTCTACAACTGACATGATTTGCTGTTATAACATAATGTTATAAAAGGGTTGTTAAAACATTTGCATTAACTACCGTGTTATAACATGAGAAAACCTCTAACCTGATGAGTCTATACTTAACACTAACGTGATATTAGTGTTAATGTTAAGCATTTCATGTCAGTTGTAGACTGCATGTAAAGATTAGCATTTATAAGAAGAATTAAGAAAAAGTGGGGTTTTCACATTGCAGATTTCTAATTAAAACAGTAAAGTCAAACGAACTTGAAAAGATTTATTTTATGCGGTTTTGGAACAATATATGTGCCTATATATATTTGGAATAATAATAATATTTGTGCATATATGTATATATATATATCATTTTTTAATTCGGTAATAGTTTCAGCAAAATACGTTCAATATATCGATATATATCGATACTCTTAAAAAATATCGATTCGATATATATAGATATTTTTTTTTGAATTTGCCCATCCCTATCCCCACTTTCGATTTTTCATCCCCAAAATACCTATTTTCTTATCCCCAAAAATCCCCACATTTTCTTTAAAATAAAATACATAATATTATGTCAATGGAAAAATATGCATACATCGATTTATATAAGTGACAGCGCATAGAGAAAGGGAACAGTGAAAACCAACTACACAAAACAAGAGGTAGGGACGACCTACATGCGTTTTCAAGATTGACCAACACGTTCCTGACGTCATGAGATGTGTCGCTTTCAAATTAGACCAATACCAACACGCTAGGGATGGGCAAATTGAAAGAAACGATATATATCGAATCGATATTTTTTAACAGTATTGATATTTATTATTTCAAAAATATCGATATATCGAACGTATTTTGCTGAAACTGTTACCAAATTAAAAATTAAATTAAAAAATGTATATGCACGAATCTTATTATTATTCCAAATAAATATAGGCACACATATATTGTTCCAAAAACCGCATAAAATAAATCTTTTCAAGTTCGCTTGACTTAACTGTTTAAATTAGAAATCTGTAATGTGAAAATCCCGCTTTTTTTTCTTAATTCTTCTTTTTATAAATGCCAATCATTTTAGATCTTCATACAAGGCGAATCGACGAGAATGTGCGGTCAATTCTTCAACAACACTGCTTCTGAGGTCGGGTGGTCAAAAATATTGCTAGTAATAAATAGGTTTGTCTACATAAAAAACTAGTCTGTATCATGGTGAAATAATAAAGGTGGCAGATGACGATTTTTTGCTCTTGCATTGTTTGTCTAAACTTATTTCAAGGTTTTGTTTATGATTACAAAAAGTCCACGTTTTGTGCTGTAATAATTGTATTTTATTAAAGTGTTTGATAATTTTAAATTAAAATTAATAAGATATTGACCATAATTAAATAAAAATTGGCTAAAAATTTATTTATTTCATCACGTTCAGCAGCACGCTTTGATTTTTGTTTAAGTATTTTTTGACGCAAACGGTGATATAATTTCCATTTTTGTTGTAATGTTGTATTTGTTGACATAACGATGCCACCTGCTTATTACACCATGATTTGTATAGAAACTTTGACAAGTCGGACACCGAAAAAAACCCCATATGTTGACTAAGTGAATTAAGGCGAATTCATATTATGTAGTTTCAAAAAACATATGGTGCATCACTGCCGATTCTTAAAAAACATTTTGTTTGAAAAACGGCTAAAATCTTGAGTTTTTAATGAAGACTGACTTTAAAAAATATCGAATTCGATAGTGGTATTTTAATATCGATGTATCGGTATTTTAAATATCGGCAATATATATCGATTATTTCTTTTAAAAATATCGATATATTGATACATCGATATTTTTTGCCCATTCCTACAACACGCTCAGTGATGGTACACCAAAGATACACGTATTTAAATCTTTAATTGGCTCTCCTGAACAAAACCCTTAGCTCCCTTTCTATTTTGCGCGTCACATAAATCGCTTCAAATGTGTAATACATATTATTGAAACTAATGTTATTTATTCGTTGAGTTCTACGTATCTACTTACACATGTATAGTATGTAACAAGAGTTACGTTTAAACGCAAAAGAAAAATAATTATGCGCCAATATTAAACATTTCAAAAACTAGGGAATCAAAATCCTCTGATTCATCAGCCAGTTCAATTTTGTTTTACATGTTGTTTGTTTAAAAAGTGCATTTGAGATGATTGAATAAATTTGTCACAGCAAGCTGCATTATTTTAAAGTGTGTATTTATTCTTATTAACTCTAATATCTTATATTGCATTCTGTTACAAATATTGATTTTGGTCGTATTCATTACAAAAAAGACTAGTTCAGCAGAAGTAACGCTAGTTGGTACAAAACCATATTTAAAACTATTTCAACAAGTTCTTGAAAAAGTTTAAACCGCAAAAAAGACTAAAATTTGAGCCAAACTCTTGACCAAATCGGTCTTGCCATTGCAAAAAAGGAGTTTATAATAATATATTATCTCCAAAAATCCCCAACCAAAAAAAAGTTTTTCCTTAAAAATCCCCTGGGGATTTTTACTACATTTTTTTCCCCAATTATAAAAAAATCCCCAATTTTGGGATAAATCCTCAAAGCTGGGAATACTGGTTTCGACTACAACAGAATAAGACAATTTCATATCTTTGCTTTCCATGTTTGTCTCACACTCATTTAGGTAAAACTCATATATTTGTTGGTAAAAAGAAAAAACAGTTTCGAAGTACAGTTTTGTTGAATCGCGTCTGTAATAATGAGATTCTACTTTTAGTAAACTTGTTAACCAATTTTCTAAAAAATCACGTCTTATTTGATTGCGTTGGCCCCTTATGGAACATCGCTTCTTTTGTATGTGCAAACTTTTACTTTTCTGTTTAAAAAATGTGCAGTTGACTGCGTCCGTCAAGAACTTTCAGAAGAAATGCTTTAGCGCTCTACTAAGCTGACGAGGTTAACAACATATGTATATGTGCTTTTATTCTCACATCCTCTGTCAAAACTGTTATTCTGATGGAGTGGTTTACAAAACCAAATCCAATAACATTTATTAAATTCTTATTTCAGTTCTTTCTGTACAATATTTGTACTTATCCGTCATTTATCTTAATGTTTTTGTTGTTTTTAGTATGTAATGCAATAATAAGCTCAAAGTAACGTTATAACATTGTATCTTTATTGCATAATTTAGATAGGGCTTTAAAAAATATAAGTTTATTTTTTAGAAATAAGCCAAAACTTATTCTCTTTTAGAAAATTACATGGTAACAGCTAATTTTGATAAAATTGCCTTGAATTTTTGTGGGGAGGTGTTTTTGCGTTAAATGCATTAGAATCACAAAAAAAATCAATTTCGAATTTAGATTTTATAAAAAGTTTCTTAATGTTGAATATTTATTGTTGACCTGTGTCGATTACACAGTACAACAGCCAATCGGGGGGGTGAGAAATTCCAAGTCAGGGTGATGGTTTGGCGTTCGTATGTGTCAGTTTTTTTTATGACATTTTAAATGTTTTCCTTATCTTGATGTAGTTTAACATAACTCGAGAACCACTTGTCGGATTTTGATGAAACAAATTAAGAATTACAATTTCTCTAATCTGTTTCTTTACCGTTTTCCTATATGTGCAACACTTTCGAAGTTAAAAATGAATGTATGAAGAAAAAAAATATTTTTTGCCCAAAAAATTTAAATTTTTTATTTTTAATTCATAAAAAATCCAAAACAGTAAAAAAAAGTTTCAAGTCCTATTACTTTCACGTGAAGTCGCATAACCTATGAAATAAATGAGACATAAATCATGAAAATCGATGAACGCGTTTCGCTTTTATTAACAACTAGCTGACCCGGTCCGCGTTGCTGGCCCTAAGCAAATATTGTTGTATTACCAGACGATTTAAATTGAGCTTTAAACGAAATTTACGGCCTTTAAAATGTTCCTTCTGTAAAAACCTAAGTTGGACCATGGCGATGATTTTAAAGAAAAAATCGTCCAAATCGGCCCAGCCGTTCTCAAGTTATGCGCTTAATAGAAAAAGTGGGCGTAAAAGTAGGCGTGATACATTTTTCTTTCGATGAAAACGTAAAATGGATTAATACGAACATTTAAAAGAAAAATTAGTCAAATCGATGAAGCCCTTTTTTTTAGGTAAATCGAAAAAAGTGGGCGTGGCAAAATTTTCTTTCCGTAAAAACCTAAGTTGGACCATGGCAATCATTTTAAAGAAAAAATCGTTTGAATCGGTCAAGCCGTTCTCAACTTATGCGCTTAATAGAAAAAGTGGGCGTAAAAGTAGGCGTGGTAAATTTTTCTTTCGATTAAAACTTAAAGTTGATTAATACGAACATTTGAAAGAAAAATTAGTCAAGTCGATGGAGCCGTTTTCTTATTTTAGGTAAATCGAAAAAAGTGGGCGTAAAAGTGGGCGGGGCAAAATTTTCTTTCCATGTAAATCTAAGTTAGACCATGGCGATCATTTTAAAGAAAAAATCGTTCAAATCGGTCCAGCCGTTCTCAAGTTATGGTTTTTGCCACGCCCCTCCGCCCCCAGACCGAAAATCAAAAATCAGACTTCCCTATGTCACCTGCCTGAATATTCCCTGAAAATTTCATCAAAATCGGCCCAGCCGTTTTGGAGTCCATACGTTACATACATACCCACACACATCCAATTTTATATATATAGATTAAGTGAAGGTATGCATTTCAAAAATTTGCTCGAGATATACACAAAATTCTTTGCAAAAACATTTATGACTTTTTTTATGATTCTTAGAATTAAAAAAAAAAAAAAAAAGTAATAAACAAAAGGTTATTTGATTTTTATGATTGCGGTAGCAAAGTAATAAGCGGTAATAAATGTGCGTGGACAATTGAAAGGAAAAAAGGAAAGTGCACTTTTTAAATTATTTGGGGTTTTCCGTTGGCTACCTATATGACTTTTCTACAGAAATTCCACCCACATCTATTAGTGCTCATGTTTTGGAACGTACCTGTCAGTAAAATATTGAAAAATACGTAGTATTTATAAAGGGTTCAAGGGCCGATGTTGATTTTGAATAAAACACAAACTATTTAGGAAATTATTGTAATTTTATTTTATTATGATATATTGGTATTACTCAATTATGTATGGAACAAAATATCGGCCAAATGGGCGCCACGACCACGGCGGCACACCTCCATCCGATGGTCCAAATTTTCGATGACCCTGAGGCATAATGGAGGTTCTATGCCGTTAATGTGCCGAATTATCTCATCCTTTAGCTCTTGAATTGTTGCTGGCTTATCGACGTACACCTTTTCTTTCAAATAACCCCAAAGAAAAAAGTCCAACGGTGTCAAATGACATGATCTTGGCGGCCAATTGACATCGCCATTACGTGAGATAACACGGCCATTGAATTTGTTGCGCAAAAGAGCCATTGTTTCGTTAGCTGTGTGGCAAGTGGCACCGTCCTGCTGAAACCACATATCGTCCACATCCATATCTTCCAATTCGGGCCATAAAAAGTTCGTAATCATCTCACGATAGCGAACACCATTCACAGTAACTGCCTGACCGGCCTCATTTTGGAAAAAATACGGCCCGATGATGCCGCTAGCCTATAAACCGCACCAAACAGTCACTCTTTGTGGGTGCATTGGTTTTTCGACCATCACTCTTGGATTATCATTCGCCTAAATGCGGCAATTCTGATTATTGACGAATCCACCTTGATGAAAATGTGCCTCATCACGAACTGCACGATATGCATTTTGATTTGAACGCCCATTTTCATAATAAGTCTGGATAGCTTTAACACGTTGTTGGATTGTGTATCTCTCCATGGTTCAAATTGAGTAAGTCTGAAATAGAGAAATGTCAAATAAAATTCGGAAAAAAAACTTGGCGTTTAGGTGTGGTTCACATTCAACATTAGGTGTTCATTTATCGATTTTTGTCATTCAACAAGTGCCGACGAACGCGAACAGTAAAAGTGATTTTTCTCCAGTTTTTTAAAAGTGAACAAAAGAGAACAGAATATGGAACTGTGCAAGCCAGATATAAATAGCTTTTGCTACTGCTGTGGTCAATATGTCTCAACACATAAAAAAAGGGGAAATTTCAGTACTGATTTTGTTCAAACATACGAGATGTACTTCAACCAAAATGTTATAGTGAACGAAAATTGGGTACCAAATATAGTGTGTAAAAGCTACTACAACCGTCTAATGGATTGGAAAAATAGAAGACCTGAAAGTATGCCACTCGGTATCCCAATGACTTGGACTAATCCTGGCGAAGGTCACAATCCATTGAATTGCTATGCATGTGCGAATAAAGGAGCCGCAAAAAGGATAAGAAAATCGTATAATTCCGTTGGTGTTGCAAGTGCCGCAACACCATTGCCTCATTCGGACCACATTCCTGTGCCAAAAGCTTCTAGCCCAGATATTTTCTCTTCTACGACTGCTCCGACATATCATGCACGTGATGATCCCCCATATGAGCCATCAGTATCCAATGAGCCAATTTTAATAAATCAAAATAAGCTTGATTCAATTGTTTCCAAGTTGGAATTAACACAGCATAAATCGGAAGAGCTGGCTTCCATTTTGAAATCAAACAATTTGTTGGCACCCGGTGTTAAAGTCACAGCTTATCGAAGTCGTCAGGCAACACTCCAAAGTTTATTCCTTGTGAATGATGAAAAAACTTCTGCATATTGCCCGGATGTAGGAAAATTTATGGACGCAATGGAAATGGATGGAAACTCAGAGACCACAGCAGGTTACAAACGGCCAATATTATTCGTGAGCCTCTAGTGCCGAAGGAGAAGATATTGCTGCCTCCACTGCACATTAAACTTGGAATTGTTAAGAATTTTATCAAAACTGTCGCCAAAAGAGATGAAGTTTTCTTGTGTTTGAAACTAATTTACCCGAGACTCAGCGAAAGTAAAATTAAAGAAGGTAAGTTATAATATCACATTCATTTCCCATGATTTTCCATCTTAACAAATTAATTTTTTCCAATCAGGCGTACTAAATGGTCCAGATATACGAAAGCTGATTAAAAGTGACGCATTCAACAATATTTTGATTGACGCCGAATTGAATGCATGGCAAGCAATCAAAGAAGTAATAGAAGGCTTGTTGGGAAAGCATCGTTCTAACAACTACGATGTTTCTGTCGCAAGGATGTTAAGAGCATTCTCGGAAATTGGTGTCCACATGTCCTTCAAAATCCATTATTTACATTATCATCTGAACTACTTCAGCAAACAATTGGCTACCGAATCTGATGAACAAGGTAAACGCTATCATCAAGTTGCTATGCCATTTGAAATGAGGTAATACTGATTTTTTATTTTTTCAAACTCATTTTAATAAAACAAAAACTTACAGATATAGCGGCAAAAAGTCGCCGAGTGCAATAATTGCGGAAATTTGCTGGTGGAGTAAGCTTGTGTGGCAAGACAAGGATGATCTTGATGATAAAGAATTTTCAGGAGATGCAGAAGGGCCAACAGTGGTGTCACACATTGACATTATGTGTGGTTCAGAAACTGATGATAGCGATGAATGCGATGCCACTAGTCCCGAACAACCACCATCGAAAAAGTCTAGGCAATATTTATTAAAATAAATAAAAATAAATAAATAAAATAAAAAATTATAAAAATGTTTACTTAATTTTTTTAGTAGTTTATGGCCAGAAGTCTGGAGTTATTGGGGAAAATTTATAAAAAAGGCGATAAATGACACTTTTTTGAATAAAAACAAATATCAATATTCTTGTCAAAATGGGATACCTTCACTTAATTGTACATAAAAGCAGAACGCGTTAATCGATTTCTATGATCTATGTCGCATTTTGTTTATAGGTTATGTGACTTTACATGAAATTAATAACACTTGATCCTTTTTTCCGTTTTGGATTTTTTATGAATTTAAAAAAAAAAAATTTTATTTTTAGGCAAACAAATATTTTTTTTTCTCCACAAATTTATTTTTACCGGCAAAACTGTTGATTATAAAGAAAAACGTTATATGAACGGATTAAAGAAATTGTAATTCTAAATTTTATTGAGTTTGTTTTAGCAAAATCGGACAAGTCGTTCTCGAGTTATGTTAAACTACGTTTTTGCCAAAATGTTACAATGGTCTGTTAAGACCAAAAGTTCGTGCAATGTATGTAAAACAGATTTTCGAAATTCCTAGCCATGCAATTTTTGAATTTCTTGAAAACCTGTTTAACATAATTTGCATGAACTTTTGGTCTTAGAAGACCCCTAGTAAAATGTGATGCAAAAAATATTTGTGGAACATTTTAACCATCTAAAGTGGCGTTTTAAAATACTTTTGTTGGGAAGTTAAAAAAAGGACAAAAATGACCCCTTAAAATGAGTGTTAGAGGCTTATTATATCCTAAGAAAAGAATCGCAATACGATTTTACTGAAGACATCTGAATTTTTTTTTGCTCAGAAGTACATTTAGTATATTTTTTGTGAGTTATACCAAACGCGTTTTCAAAAAATTCAAAAACTTTAGGGGCCAATATTTCGGGAACCCAAGCTTACTTTTTAAAACCCTTTGGCAGATTTGCTCTACTGATATGCTAGTTTCATTTGGCGTTGCTAGTTTTGAGGCTGGTTTGTTTTGTTTTATAGTGTATTGATCGTAGGCGAATTCGTTTGAGATTTCTGTAAAGATTTTCTAATGAGGCTTTCAGAAAGCTCATCAAAAATCTTATGAAACTCTTGTAGGAATTCCCTTACAACGTGTGGCATGCTTACACATATAACTGAGCCACCCAAACAAGAGCATCAAGCTTCTTTTTCATACAATTTATACGAAACAAACCTTTAGATAAGGAATTCAACAACAATCCTGTTGGAAAATCTTATTTGGCAGATCCTTACGTCGGCTTGTTTAAGTAAAATTGTATTAACAAGTGAATTTTCATGTTTTAAAAATGCTCTTATTCAGGTAGCTCAGTAATTGTTATATGACTCATAAGGAGAGCCGCAAAAGGTTCATTCCAAGATTAAAAGACAAGCGTGTCAGAAAATATATAAAAAACTAATAAATGAAATATTTTGATGTTTTTATTATTGTTGCCCATCAGATAATCATCAAAAGATTATTTGAGGAGTTAGACAATCATCTAACGAACATCCGGTGCTATCTGGGCAATATCTTAGGCATACATACATACGTACAATACATATACATATTGTTTATATTTTGCTCCGAGTGTACATTGGTCAAACAAATATGTTATAAGTACATAAGATAAAAATCGCTCAGTTTTTTAGTGATTTTCATATTAATTTACAGCTTCAATCACTGTTGGTATTGTAAAAACCACATGTCAATTATTCTGTTTTACTTTAGACACTAGAACAAGACGACATTATTGAAAGAAATTGCAGTGAACTCTGAAGCCAAAGATTATTTTTGTTGGTACTTTAAGGGATAAGCTGTATACCTTTGGAAATCCGTTGGATGATGTGGAAAGCTGCATGTATGTATTTGTATAAAATTAAATAATTTGTAAACTGTACATAAAAATATTAATTAATAAATACACTAACAAAAAATTGAGTTTATTGCAATTATTTTGATTTCTATCTTATAAATCTGGAAAATGGTTTATGTAACCGGTTAAAAAAAATATTGATAAATACAATCAAATCTTTTGTTATGAACACCGATTATGTGTATAATTTTTATTTCTAATAATCTAAGGTGACCATACGTACTCTTTTTTAGAGGACAATCCTCTTTTTTAACTGGCTGTCCTCTATAAAATTTGTGTCCTCTTTTATCATCTTTTTTTCATAATCTGTCATCTTTGTCCTCTTTATTTTTAAAAGCATGACCAATATTTGCTTTTATTTTTATAAATTAAAATACAAATTTTATTTCACGGTGATCAACGGTTTTTTCTGTGCAATCGTATGGAAAATGTTGTGCCATGCTTGTTCTGTTCATACTCCTACTGGACTCTCATACACTTGCAGTATAAAATTTTTAATAATTTTTTGCAATGATTATTAAAGTTAGTTGTTTTTTTTTTTTGTAACTAATTTTACTTAAGTAAATGTAAATTTTTATACATCGTCGGCTTAATATGCAAACCTGCTAACTCTCTTTCAACAAATTTTACAGGAAAAACTTTTTATTTTTCCTATTTACTGCTTGAGAGGAGAACCAAAAATATAGTTGATTTGACACACTTCAAGACTCAAATTGAAGAATAACTACATGCTGGTCGACGAGGCATATATTTCTCTACCACACGGCATCAAATCTCAATTTACTTAAAAAGTGGATTTCGCAGGTCTGCATATTACATTTATTAATATGGGAATGTAAATTTGTCTGTAAAATATGTAAAAAAATCTTGAAGTCAAAAAATTTTTTTACTTTTTTTCTTTATGTCCTCTATTTTTATTTTCAAAATCTGGTCGCCTTAAATAATCATACTAACAACTAACAATGTATGTTGTCATAACTGATAGTGTACTAAAATTTAAATGTTGCTATCAAAAATATTATGCTTAAGGTGTTATGATACTTGCTATTTTTTGTATTGGATTTTTTTAGGATTTACTGAATGAAACAACAAATGCGAGAAATAACAAGAAATACAATTTGATAAAATGTAAACAAAACAAACAAACTGCCCATGTTTTTTCCCCACAAAAAACCGTCATAAAAGCTAAAAATCGCAACAAAAAAAGTTAAAAACCGTTTCTTTCGATCAAAAACTAAAAAAATTGGCAACAGTGCTAACAATTAATCTGGAAATGTCAATTTTAAGTTAAAAAATTTTATATTTTTTTTGACAGTCTTAGATTATTTATCGATAACACATGTATATTTGTTTGACATTTCAAGATTTTTTATGATATAATCATACTCTTTACACTTAGTCAGTTTTCCTATGCAAATATATTTGCACTGTTCTCCGATATAGAAAAAATACAAAAAATAGCAAGTATCATAACAGCTTTAGCAACGAAATTTTCAGTAATTGTAACCGAATTGTGTGATAGTACATGCAACCGACAAAATTCGATTGGCGCCAAATTCGGTTGTGATCACGAATCTGTTTTCTCTGTGTAGTACGCCTAAAACCCTAATTAACAACGCTATCATAACAAAATTTGGCTCGTCACAGTTTATTGCACTAGAAAGACACTGTGAAGTTTCGTGAATATTGGTCCATAATTTATCCTAGGCCCCATATAAACCTTACTTCCGGAAAACAGTTTAGTACGCATTAAATCGTAAAATATTATGCTATCATAACAACTTTAGGTTCATCAAAGTTTTATGAGACTAAAAATAAGACTGTGAAATTTCGTGAAGATCGGTCCATAATTTACCGTAGGTCCCATATAAACACTACTCCCGGAAACAGTTTTAGTACGCCTAAATACATAAAAAATAAGGCGATCATAACAAAATTTGGTTCATCAAAGTTTTATAGAAATAGAAAAAAGAATGTGAAATTTCGTGAAGATCGGTACATAATTTACCCTAGGCCTGATATAAACCCTTCTTCCGGAAAATAGTTTAGTACGGCTAAATCCGTAAAAAATAATGCTAACATAACCAAATTTGGAACATAAAAGTTTTATAGGACTAGAACTAATGCTGTGAAATTTCGTGAAGATCAGTTCATAATTTACCATAGGCCCCATATAAACCCTACTGCCGGAAAACAGTTAAGTACGCCTAAATATAGAACTAGAAATGATACTGTGAAATTTCATGAAGATCGGTGCATTATTTACCATAGGCCTCATATAAAGCCCACTCTGGTAAAATAATTAAATACGCGGTAAACTTTCTTCCCGTTAAGCTTAATATGGCCAGAAAAAATGTTATGCAATTTTGTGATATGCGGTCGGTCCATAATTAACCTTAGATTCCATTTTAGCAGACTTTTGAAATTCACTGCAAACGCTTAAACTAATTGCTGTATTGAAATTTATGTTTTTTAATACCAGAAATCGTTCTGCAGAATTTGGGATGATTGGTTCATAGCTTACCATGGCTTCAATATAAATTGCCCTCCTGAACATCATTTAGGTTCGGCTTAAACTGTTACGAATCATGATATTTTACTCAAGCAAGTTAAAATTGCTAAAAAAAAAGCATTTAACTTTCTGATTGTCGGTCAATAATTTAATATAGGTTTAAACCGCAACCAATTTTAATGCAGATGTCTGTTTTTATAAATATAATGATAATAAATAGGCAACATACATACAACGGTGGAGGGTATCAAAGATTCGGCACAGCCGAATATAGCACTCTAACTTATTAATCTTAAGCTTTGTAAAATATTAGTTTGTAGCTTTAAGTTTCATGTTTTAGTTCTTAAATTTTTTTCACATTCCAATTTTGTTAAAGTTCTTCAATGTTCTATCAAATTTTTGTTGTATATTTGAAACATTGCACTTTTAATAATACATAAATTATTTAAAAACATTTTTTCCATTGAATTTTTTTTTCTTTTGTTCATTAGAATTGTCTGTTCGATTTTCCACTTGTTATTTTAAATTTAACCATTTATGCCACCACTTACCACAACTTTAAATGTCCTGGGCGAAAAATAAAAAGGGCCGACATTTTGCTCTTTAGCGGCCAAGTGTAGTGTAACTTCTTTTACAAATTCTTCTGTATTTACACATATATCTCTCTCACTCTCTATCAGTAATGCATTTTGAGTTGTTTTGTTTTGGGCCAAATTGACGATTTAAAAGGTCCAAAATACTTTTAATGGGGCCAAAAAAAAAAATAAAATATTTGATTATTATGTTTCATTTATTTATTCAAATAAAACCAATAGTAATACATAGTACACGTGTCTTATTTTTTGAAGGACAAAAACAAACATTTTAGATGGTTTAAAAGTATTTTTGTCCATTTTTTTATTTCAATGTGGCTGAGTTCCAAAACGTACTAATACAAAGTTTGTATACAGTTTTAATACTGTATTTTAACGATGCAGATGTACAAAGTACCGCAACAATGCAACTATGTGTTCCGTTTATTTAAACGTTTTGAAATGTCAGTGATGCAATGCATAATATTAAAACAAATCTGTATTGCTTGCAAATTAAATGTCAAATATCACAAAGCATCAACTTTGAAACGGATGCTTTGATTGCTTTTTTGCTGCGTTACTAATAGATACCATTGATGTTTTGGAAAGGTTTGCATTGCATATATATTGTACTGCGGCGTAATGAAACATTATACTTTGTTCTGTGTGTTCGTACACTTTATATCTCACATGTTCTGGAAATCGAAATCACGTGAAATAGATATGGGCAATTCCATGTCAAAACAACCAAGAGTGGGACACGACCCCTTCCGATTTTAATAAAATTTGGTGAGAAGGTTCCTTTTATCTTATTAGGAACATATATGAACGAAAAAAAATTTTAAAATTTGTTTTTCGAAAGTTATGTCATATTCAAAATGTCATAATTTCGAAGAATTAGCCGAATGTGTTGAGCTTATTTCTTCAATATCTCGAAAACTACTTGACATACGAAGATGATTTTGATGTCATTTTTAAGAGAATACTTGGGGCTACAAACCATAAATTGAAAAAAAAAATATTTTTTTTGAAAAATGTAATATCTGCAAAATGTTAAATTTTAAAAACGGACTAACTCAAAAACCTATTTTTTTATTTGGCTGATTTTTTTTTTGTATAATACCTCAAACTGTTCTTTAAAAATCCTGAAACTTTGAAGGAGGTGTTTTTTTTCTTTTTTAAGATATGATTTTTTTCCTTTCGCAACCCTTCAAAAAATAATATTAAAATATAATTTTTATATTGTAATTTTGAGCAATAAGTACACTGTGCTAGTTGCAAACAATAGACCAGCCGCGCACCTGGCATTTTACCCTAATTGGGGGCGCTGAATCCAGTGGTGCTAACCGTTTTTTAGGTTAGCTCTTGTTTTCAAGATATATCGTTATTTCGAAAATGTAAGAGGTTGCACAGCATATATTCGCGTAACTCAAAAACGGTTTAGTTTATTGAAATAACTAAAAAAACCGAAATTCGGCAATAAAAAATAAAGTGGGGCTGGTCATACATTTGACCCATCTAGGAGCATCCTACGCGCTGCAGGAGCCAAATTAAAGAATTTTATTAAGCCCCAATATTTGTATGGTACAGCGCGTAGGATGCTCCTAGGTGGGTCAAATGTATGACCAGCCCTACTTTATTTTTTATTGCCGAATTTCGGTTTTTTTTAGTTATTTCAATAAACTAAACCGTTTTTGAGTTACGCGAATATATGCTGTGCAACCTCTTACATTTTCGAAATAACGATATATCTTGAAAACAAGAGCTAACCTAAAAAAACGGTTAGCACCACTGGATTCAGCGTCCCCAATTAGGGTAAAATGCCAGGTGCGCGGCTGGTCTATTGTTTGCAACTAGCACAGTGTACTTATTGCTCAAAATTACAATATTAAAATTCTATTTTAATATTATTTTTTTAAGGGTGCGAAGGGGAAAAAATCATATCTTAAAAAAGAAAAAAAACACCTCCTTCAAAGTTTCAGGATTTTTAAAGAACAGTTTGAGGTATTATACAAAAAAAAATCAGCCAAATAAAAAAATAGATTTTGAGTTAGTCCGTTTTTAAAATTTAACATTTTGCAGATATTACATTTTTCAAAAAAAATATTTTTTTTTTTTCAATTTATGGTTTGTAGCCCCAAGTATTCTCTTTAAAATGACATCAAAATCATCTTCGTATGTCAATTAGTTTTCGAGATATTGAAGAAATAAGCTCAACACATTCGGCTAATTCTGCGAAATTATGACATTTTGAATATGTCATAACTTTCGAAAAACAAATTTTAAAAATTTTTTTCGTTCATATATGTTCCTAATAAGATAAAAGGAACATTCTCACCAAATTTTATTAAAATCGGAAGGGGTCGTGTCCCACTCTTGGTCGTTTTCACATGGAATTACCAATATACATAGATCAAATTTTTAAAACTATCCGGTGCTTAAAGTTTATAAAAATATTTCCGTTTATATTACTGCATTATTTGCGGACCACTTACGTGATTTTTATTTCTAAAACATGGCCGTATGTTTCACAATTACCATTGCTCAAAGGCAACACGAAATTTTTTTCCAATCAAAATTTAATTTTTTTATCAAGGAAGCATTTGGCAGTCTACTTTATTTTTTGATATTTAATTTAAAGGATTTCAATTTAAAACAAGACAAACTCGCAAATAAGTTTTTACTTTAAAGGTCCAAATAAACTTAACAAGCAGCTTGACAACAACAACCATGATGTTTTTGTGAATATTTAAAATTTTTTAGATTCGTAGATCAAACCGCTTGTGTGGTTTATTTGGCCATGACCAAACAAAACAATTTCGTAAATAACAATAATGTTTGAAACAGTTGAAAAATAACATTGTATTTATTTAACAGGGTATTTATAGCTTATAAGTTTTGCTGTCTTAATAATTAAAATTTTTCAGAAACCAACTATTATAAATTTATGAACAAGATTTTTTTTAGTATGTATTACAAAAATATCTAAAACCAAATCGGAAACTCTTAAGAACCAAACAAAAGTTTATTTTTTTTTAAATATACAAAAGATTTAAATCACAAGTCCTCACAGTATTGAATGACTTAAAGGAGTGTGTTGAATTTTGACCTGAAAGGTCCAAAATAGACTTCCACAGGGCCATAAAACATTCAAAAGTGACACAAAGGGCCCAATTGTGGCACATTTTGCATCACTGCTCTCTATTATTCGTTCTGTCCTTTCTCCTTTTTCCAACGTTGCCGTTGCCCACCAATGCATTATACTGAACGTTTAAAGAGTACACACGACACAACAACGGTCAAAAACTTGGCCGGATAAGATAATTGAGCTTGGCTCAAAATAGATTTCTATATATCTGAAGAACGGTTAGTGTAAAATTGTGAAATTTTTGTACTAATAGAATGGTTATCAACAGTTACCAGTTTGGTACAGATAGCTTGGTTAAAAATACACAACATCTGTCAAAAAGTGAGGGTGGCACAAAATATAATTCGTTTTATCTGGAAGACGGTGAATGTAAAAATTTTGTCCAAATAGCTCCAGTATCAATATACGCGATATGAAACAAATAGGTGGAATTGGAGAGGTGGCCGCGGTACAAAATAGATTTTTGTATAGCTGGAGAACGTTTTTAACTTTGGAACAAAAAGTTTAGTGTTCTGTTCTAAAAATCAGGGGCCAAATTACGGCAATCGATATCGATCGAAATTTCCATTTAAATTGTATTGTAATTTCGATCGATAACGAATGCCGTAATTTGGCCCCTGATAAGAAGTGGGCCTGATGGCAGCTACAATATAAATTTCTGTACATCTGGAGAACAGTTACAGTAAAAGTATCTAAATCTATTACAAATTGCTTCGTTATAAACACACGAGATCTCTTGAAAAAAAAACAAGTAAGAGTGCTATATTCCGCTGTGCCGAATCTTATATACCCATCACCATTGTGCGAGTAGAATAGAGAGCAACTAAATAATTTTTACATATACATATACATACATATTAATATACAATACTTAAAACTTCATTATAAATGAAATTTAAAAAGCGAAAACTGGTAAATATTTTTTTTAAATCGTTTTTAATTTCTATTTGTTAAAATTATTTCGTTAAATATATGAAATAATAAAGAAGGGTGATAACGAAAATCATATTGGGCATTATGCTAGTATATGTAAACAAATACGAAAGGGTGGTGAGGGGATTGGAAGAAGAGACGACAACTGGATTTGAACTTCGCTTTGCATAAGAACCCAGAATATATATACTTTATAGGGTTTAGGAACTTCGGTGAAGGGTATAAAAAACAAACTTAATACAACGTAAATGTGTGTACCTAATTTGGAAACTTTGGCTCTTGCCGTTCTCCAGATATACAGAAAAAAGCAATACAAATACAACAACAAGGGATTTTTGGAAAAAATTAGAGGCAGTCGTGTTTTTTTGATCATATCTCAGCCATTTGTGAACCGATCTTGCTGAATTTCAATAGCACAAAATGGTGGACTATATGTGACATAAGTGTAAAAGAACCTAGCCGCTATCATGTCTGGAGTCTCCGGCAAACACATATCGAACGTAAGACGGACAAACAGACGGACGGACATGGTTAAATCAAGTTCTCTCCGTCCGTCCATCCGTCTTACGTTTGATATGTGTTTTCCGGAGACTCCAGACATGATAGCGGCTAGGTTCTTTTACACTTATGTCACATATAGTCCACCATTTCTTGCTATTGAAATTCAGCCAGATCGGTTTAACAATGGCTGAGATATGACCAAAAAACCACGACTGCCTCTAATTTCTCCAAAAAATCCCTTGTGGTTGTTGTATTTGTATTACTTTTTTCTGTATATCTGGAGAACGGCAAGAGCCAAAGCTTTAAAATTAGGTAAAACATTTAGGTTATAAATATACACCATCCTACAAAATGTGGGCGGGATTGGAGAAGTAGGCGTGGTACCTCTCATACAAAAAGTATTAAAAATTGTATAAAAACCTGAATTTTTTGACTGTAATATGACCTATGGTTACGCCTTATATATCAGAAGATCGAAAATTTTTAATAGAAAATATTTTCTGAAAAACTCGGGAAAATCGGTTCAGATACGAAAAAGTTATGACCAAAATATTAATTTTTTTTGTAAAATACCCATTTTCAGGAACCATAGATCTTCCCGAGTCCACGTTTTATAGCCAAAATAACTGGCAAATTTCTTCTTTAACACGTCGGTACATAAATCTGTCAAATCGGTTAAGAAATAGCAGAGTTATGACCAAAATACTGAAATCCCAAAAATTACTCTTTTTTATAATTAAGATTGTTTTTTATACCCTTCACCAAAGGTCCTACACCCTATAAAGTATATATATTCTGGGTCCTTATACAAAGCGAAGTTCAAATCCGGTTGTCGTCTCTTCTTCCTATCCCCTCACCCCCCTTCGTATTTGTTTACATATACTAGCATAATGCCCAATATGATTTTCGTTATCACCCTTCTTTATTATTTCAAAATAAAAAATATTTACCAATTATCGCTTTTTAAATTTCATTTATAATAAAGTTGTAAGTATTGTAAATATGTATGTATATGTATATGTAAAAATTATTTAGTTGCTCTCTATTCTACTCGCACAATGGTGAAGGGTATATAAGATTCGGCACAGCGGAATATAGCACTCTTACTTGTTATAATTAACTTTGTTAAAATATATGTATACAAGTATATATAAATGTTTATATATAAATATAACTTAAGTAAATGGTAAAATTCTTCCTTAACACGTCGGTATATACAACTATCAAATCGGTTAGACAATGGGTAATTTATGAGCAAAATACTCCAAAAATGAGCTAAAAACAAGTAAGAAAGTATAGTCGGTCAAGCCCGTCCATATGATACCCTACACCACAGTATTAAAAAACACATCATGCTTATATGTCCATATAAATAAGGATTTATTTATGTTTATAAAACTCATTAAAATCGGGTAAAAAGTTTGTGAGGAGCCGCCTTGTGGTCCTATTTTTGAAAAACTATATAGCTTATGTGTCCATATAGATATGGGTCTATCTATGTTTTGAATTTCATTAAAATCGGTTTGAGAGGCAGAAATTGGCCCTATCTCCCCTCGTGGTCCTATTTTTTAAAAAATACATCCCTTTTGTGTCCATGAAGATATGTTTCTCAGTAAGTTTTAATTTTCATTAAGATCGGTTTTGATAGTTTCTGAGAGGAAGAAATTTCCCCCTATCTTCCCTCTTGGTCCTACGATTTGGCCCATTTTCAATAGGCTTGGTCCTTGTGTCTATAAGAACCTATATCCCAAATTTTATAAAATTATCTCCAAAATTGCGACCTGTACTTTGCGCACAAGGTTACATGGACATCCAGCCAGCCAGCTGTATACTTTAAGGTGGGTCTAGGACCAATATTCTAAGGCGTTACATACATCAGCACAAATGCATTATACCCTCTCCACTATTGTGGTGTGGGTATAAACATCAAAATTTTTATAAAAACCTAAATTTTAGGGCTGCCATACGTCCTATGGATATGACTTACATACCAAAATATCGGAAATTTTTATGAGTTATAACCGAAATACTGGGGTCTAATCACCGCATACGATATCGAGCAAAATTGATCGAAATTATTTATTTTGGTATCTTGAAACTCGATATCGAATGAAATGTATTGAATTAGAAATAATAGCATTCGACATCGAGTAACTCGACATTACATTTATCGAGTTTTCATTCGATACGCCAGTGTCTATCGTATGCAAAAAAATTCAATAGTTTATTCGATACGATAGTATCGAATGCAGTGATTAGAACACTGAATTCCCGAAAATTACTCTTTTTAGACCCTTCACCGAAGGTAAAAAGGTATATACAATATTGATCCTACACCCTATAAAGTACATATATTCTGGGCCCTTATGAAAAGCGAAGTTCAAAACCGGTTGTCTCTTATTTAAAAAAAAATATTTACCAGTTTTATTTAGTTTTTGTCTAGTTGCTCTGTATTCTGCTCGCACAATGGTGAAGGGTATATAAGATTCGGCACAGCCGAATATAGCACTCTTACTTGTTTTTAGATAGGTAATACACTTTTTATAATTTTTTTTTTAATTTTTTAGGAACATGTTATTTAGTCTAGTGCATCATAATCAATCAAAAACTCGATTTTGATTTTTTTTTGTTGTTACGCCCTTATGCATTTTAGGTGACGATATTAAAATTTTATTTTATGATTATTTTTGGAAAGAAATAAAAAATCATATCTTAAAAAAAAGTACATCCTTCAAAGCTTCAGGATTTTTAAAGAACAGTTTGAAGTATTATATAAAAAAATAGGGTTTTGGCTACGTCCATTTTTAAAATTTAATATTTTGCAAAAATATATTTATTGTAGCCTCAAGTATTCTCTTTAAACTGACAAAAATCATTTTCGTATGTAAAGTAGTTTTCGAGATATAAAAAAAAAATAAACTCAACACATTCGGCTTATTCGGCGAAATTATGACATTTTGAATATGACATAACTTTTGAAAAAAATTAAAAAATGGTTTTTCGTTGATAAATGTTCTTTATAAGATGAAAGAAACCCTATCGCCAAATTTCATTCAAATCGAAAGGGGTCAAGTCCCACTCTAGGTCGATTTGACATGGAAATACCAAAATTAAGTTTTTGTGTAAAAACAAATTTTGGTTGTTTATTTTATGCCGTCGTTAATTTTAATAAAATTAGGTTGTTTTGAAAGTGTCCTCTTTTTTCAAGCAAATGTCCTACATTTTTTATGCTGGCGTCATCTTTTTTAAAATAGAAATGGAAAGCCTATTTTAGCGCGAGTTGTTCGTCTTTAAGGACAATTAATTTGGAAACAAAGATCGTTGGGTTTTGTATGCAGTTCTTACATTTTAAGCCATTTATTTCGTAAAATGTTTTAAAATTCCCTTTAACATGCGAAATAGCAATATTATTAATAACATATATTGCATTTTTAGCATTGTCGTTTTAGTATTAAGAATCTCATGTGATTTGTGTATGTATATTTACGTCGATATTAGATAAAATTTAGATAAATTAGAAATTCTTATTATTCTAAATGATATCAATATCTTGAAGAAAAGCTTTGTAAATAACAGCCAGGTTTATTCGATGAAAGAGTAAATACTTTTTGATTGTTTTTTGAAAGAGGCCTTCTAAAAGATAATTTGTGTTCTACCACAAATATTTATCCATTTAATACTCTTACATTAGAATACTCAGTGCGTGTCAGAGGACGGCTTTTTGCAAAAAAATCGCAGTAAATGAACACCAACAAATATACTCGCTTGCGGTCATACAATCAAACTTGCGCAACCGCAAACATTCGCTGCTGGTTTGCAGTCATTCAAATAATGCACATCGTGCTTTGTTATTTATTCCATCGTTTAGCTTCGTTTGTCAATTAACAAGTTGTGTGTTTGGTCCGACAATGATTGTTTTGGAAAAGAAAAAAAAAAAAAAAATACAAACTAAAAAGCCAGAAATCAAGCAATTATTACTCATGTAGGCATTCAGCAGTTACTATGTAGTACAAGAAAAAAAAATTAAAAAGAAACTAAACTCACATATGTAGGTACAAGCAATTTCCATAGAAACAGAAGACTTTTTTAACATATCTTAAAAAGTACAGTAGTTCTGTACGTACAATGTATTCTTGTTATTGTTGTTTTTATTGTTGTTAATTTTAACAAAGCGTATAAGTATAAAGTATAAGAATGTGTGGCTTTTGACTTTACACAATTAATTTATATTGCGTGTGAACAAAAAATGCAAACAAAGCACTTTCAATAAAAACGCACACATGTAAAAATCAAATGTGTACGAAACGATGTAAAAATTACCAACGTTGAACTTTTTTTTGCAGGCAAAGAGTGAATGCAAATTTGAGCGTATGAATAAATCAAGAAAAATAGTGATTTTGCAGTTATCTGGTGCGTGTTTGCATACTCATGTGAGTGTGTGTGTGTGCGTAACAAATTTACACTTACTGACTTACGTACAACCCAGCGGGAATAGAAGAAGCACGGAGACCTTCTAGAAGCCCTCTGTACTTATTTTGGATGTGCAAGGCCACCGTTAGGCATTCTTTAACAAAATTATAAGAATGGCAATTGAATTAAACAAATTGTAAGCATACCTTTAATAAGGCCTGAAGGAAGAAGGTCTTCTGAGTTTTTCCGCTGGGAATTACCTACAAATAAATAGACTCTTTTATACAGAACTTTCCACTTGGTTGCGTATTTAACATACTTACATTTCTATGTATGAATAATGCTTCCATGAGTTGTACATCTACATATAACACTGGATTCGTTGTAATGTGTGCTTGTGTGTGCTTATAACAATTGAAATTTTGAATTTGTGACTCACGTCGCATTACAAATTCAATTACATGCTTAGGTTCATTTTCAATAAAGCACATTTTTTTCTCTTCTCTTTTCTAAATTTTTTTCTTTTTTTGTTTTTTTGTCAGTTCACAATTGTAAAATCAACAAAAAGGAAATACATATGTATTACATTTTGTGAAAATAATCTAAAATTTAATGATAAAATAACAAAATGCCACATCCATTTACATACATCTTAGATACAGTCGAGGTCATAAAAATGCATTTCATATATAAAACCCAAAAATCGGGACTTTTGTTCTAGGAGAAAACATTGTCATAAATATTTTACATTCCTTTTCATACATCATACTTTTTTGACATTAGCGAGATTTTGTTTTTATAACAAAACAACTGACTAAAAGTTGTTTCATTACACATACAAACACAAAAAAAAATATACATTTAAAAATTTGCATTACCTTTTGTTATTAATCAACGATATTTATTTTATCAATATTATTCGTCTTTTTTATATTTTTACAGTTTTTATTAAACTTTTTAATTTTTTTTTTAATAATTTTTGTTTTGTCTTTTGTTTTAAATGTCATTTTTTCTTGTGCAGGGAAGTATTTTTTAGTGTTTATTGAAAAACCCATAGTTGCATCATTAAGTTCTACTAGATCGAAATCTAGTGACGAAGTAGACTTTGTTTTGTATGGGAAATCTAGTCAAAAACGACTAGATTTGGCTCGAAATCTCGTAAGTACTAGATTTGGCATAGGTGTAAATGTAGTATTATTTAAATATCAAAAATTTCTTTAACAAAAAAGGTTAAAGAAAAAAACAAAAGAAAAACACCAAGGATCGGAAAATGTTTTTTTATTTTGTTTCTAAAAAAATATTTATTGTGCAAGTTTAAAAAATTCTACATTTTACAGAAAACAAAAAATTTCTAAAATAGTTTTGAAAAAAAAGCCGTCGAAAAAAATAAATTAAATAAAGTTTTTGAAATAAAACGTTTTCTTAAAAACATTAAATAAAGTTTTAAAAATAAAACGTTTTCTTAAAAACATAAAAAAACAAAAACAAAATAATTATATATAAGCATTGTCATAAAAATTTCATTCTTCAAAACAAATTTCAATAAAATTTATGAAGAGGTTTCTGAGAATACATACATACATATTTCATTTATGAAAAATACATACATAGAAAAAAAATTCTAAAAAAAAAACGTTTTAAAAAATATTTTTTAACGAAAAAAAAAAGTTTTTTGAAAATTTGTATTTGTTTTTTTTTTTACAAAAAAAGTTTTTGCTATTTTTTGAAACTATAAATTTTGTTTTCAAAGAAAATGTTTTTTTTCTTTTTCGTTTAAATTTTAAACACAGAAAAACGATATTCTTTTTTTCACACACAAAAATTTTTTATTTAAAAAATAAAATTTAATTTTGTGTTTTCCGTTCGTAAAATCCGGTCCTTGAAAAACACATAAAAATATACTTGGGTTTTCAAGCCAAAGTCTTGACAAAAAGTGCGAAAAACAGAAGTGTTTATGAGACAGAAAAAAAAAAAAAACATTTAACTTTTTGATATTTTGTAGCAATGTTTTGTAGCAAATGATAAATAGCAACCGAGTACCAAGTAGTATCGGTAAAAAATACTCGGTATCGGTCAAAAGTAGCTTTGGTATTGAAATTAATCTTAAATTTTTGATTATTTTCCAAAGCTGGAGCAGCAACAACGGTATCAGGAAATCGTTTGGCCAGTAAACACCTATAAACCACATATCGTCTAGGTCCATTTCGTCAATTTCTAGCTATAGGAAGTCCGTTATCATCTCGCTATCACCATTCACGGTAATTGCTTGGCCGACCTCATTTTCGAAGAAGTACGGCCCGATAACGCCGCCAGCCGCAGAACTAACTGGGCGAGCATAAACATAGGTTTTCCCATTTCCTACAGACCCTGTTTGGTGAAATTTGCGCACAATGCTCCCGATTGTGGAAAAATTTGGCCGATTATACTGACCAAAAAAATCACAATGTGCACAAAATTAATTTTGATTGAACGCCCTTTTTCGTAAAAGGCTTTAACAATCTTAACGCGCTGCTTAATTGTTAAATACTAAAACTAAGAAAGGTAAATTAATGTTTCGCAAAAAACTTGACGTTAAGGTTACTCACAATTCTCGTGGATTATGGTTTTACCACCCTTTATTATATATTTATCAATTTAAAAATAAAATACATTTTTTTTTGATTTTGCTTAAAATTAAAAATTTTTGGCCACCTATTTAAGTTGTAAAATGTTTTTTCGAAAGGAAATTGGAAATTGGTGGTATCTAAAAGTTTTTTAAATGAAGATAAACAAAAATTGTGTTATTATTTAAATTTTCTCCTGAAACGGTGTTCATTAGTTTTTTTTTTAAAATAGCAAAATCAAAAATAATTTTTTATAACAAATTGACCACACAGTCAAACCCTACCTCTCACTGGAAAAATTTAACATACATGTTTTTTTCAATAGCTAACTTGCAACCACATATACAATATTCTAAATAAATATGGAGATGATCCCCTTGTTAAATTAATTTTAAAAAGCTACCTATCTTTCAGAGCTATGGCTGAGGTATATTACTTTTCATTCTCACAGTATATCGGTCTATATGTGTAACTCCGAAAGCAGCAAAAAACTCAATATCCAATTTGAACCTGACCCCGAAATAAATGATTGATTGTTAACTTTGGAAAACAATCAAATTTTTCAAAATTACTAAAAAATAGCTGAGTAATGGTTGTTTATGTTAAAAAAATTAAAAATTTATTATTTTTTAAAATCATCAAAAAGGAAAAAGTTACATACTGTGAACAAAATGAGACAAAGATCATAAAAATCGATGAATGCGTTTCGCTTTTATATACAATTAAGTGAAGGAAAAAACTTCCAAGTGCACGGCCTAAAAAACACTTAATTGGCAACATCTTTTGTAAGTTGTTGTTGTTTTTATTTTGTTTTTCTTAACCTACTTACAACTACAATTAATGTTGAGAGAATTTCAACTAATTGTAGTGGGGAATGTAAGATAAGATAAACCCAGTGTTGTTTATTTTTGATGTGTTTTGTTTAAGCTTTGATATTGTTACAAGTAGAACTGTTGCTATAATTTAACAGTTTAACAGTTTTATTTGGTTTAATATCTTTAGTTTTTCTAAAATCTTTATGGATGAAGTTTCCTGATGACCTGGCCTAAGGAACCAGTGAAATGCGCATAGGAATAGCTAATCCCATCAATAATAAATTTCAAGTGTTTTAATCAAGAATAAAAAAATGGGAATTAAGCACGAATAACAAAATCTTTTGAAAAAAAACTTCCATAAATAAAACAGCAGTTGAAACACACCTACTAACAATATTAACAAATATTCTTTTGGTATGGAAAATCGCGATTTTTATCAATTAAATTTTCTCAGTAAATTATGAACAAAATTAAAAGTTATGCACCAATTACAATGAAATAAAGCTTATTTCGTTCGAAATATGTTTGACTAAATGTTTTTAGAACAAAACTGTGATTTTTTCGCATTCTTGTATTTTATGAATTTTTAAAGAACAAAATTGTTCTTTTTTTTACACTTTAACGACACCTCTGAACCTACTGGGTAAAATAAAAACCAATATGGCGAGCTTATATTAGCTTAAGTGTCTTTATTTTGTGACATAAAGATATATAGTCGAGCTGATACTGAAAACTGAGTGCAGAAAAAAACATTTAGTTATTAATCAACAAAAACCTTGTTCCCTTTTGTAATAACACTACTTTACAGTTTTTTGACCAAATGAATTTGACACCTAATCTTTATGTAAAATTTTTTTATTTTATTTATTCATTTCTTTTTTCGATGTTCCGTACACAAGACTTAAGTCTTATATTGCAGTATGGAACTGAGCATATGTAAATACAATAAATCGGAAATAAGAAAAAATCAGAAATTAAATAATAACAAAATTGTATAAAATCATATTAAAGGCCATTTTAGACTATAATACTTTGTGTTAAGACATGTCAAAAACTTACAAATAATTCATAATGTATAATAGTGTAAAAACATTTTGTAATGAAATGTCAAAAAATACGTAAAGAAATTTGGCAGTCGTATGGTTCTCTCAATTTTTTGAAATTTTTCTAAACGATTAGATTTTTCATTTTATCAGAATTGTGTTTTTACAAAAGCACAAGAAGAAAATCAGGGATGGAAAATTAAAATTTTGTGCACAAATATTCACTATTATTTTTTCTAATAAAAAATTGCAAAACGATAAAAAAATAAAAAATTTCAAGTGAATTCTTTTAAAATTTAAATAAATTACAAATATTTGTTGTAAAAAATCGTTAAATACGGTACACAGACGAAAAAAAAATTTAAAAATATGATTGTATCAACTTTTCCACCCTAGAAGAAAATAAAAAAACAGCTGTTGAATAATTTGCCGGCCACATCAAAATAAAAATTATTAAATATTAAAGAAATATTAAAAATAAAGCAAAAATATATCTGAGGACCAAGGTGCAAGTTTAAATGTGCAAGTTAGTGAATAATACGCCAGCTAACAATGTTCCAATGCTTAATAAAATGTTTTTTCGTCTTTATTTTGTAATCTAAAGTGGATCTCATAAATCACAAAGATTTTACTTTTTATTTGAAGTGTGATAGTGTAGAAGCAAAATGTAATGAAAAAAAATTTCTCTTTGATTTTTTGACAATCAGACCAAAAATCATTTCATTTTGTAAGACCAAAAGTCTTAAGACTTGTGTGATAGTGTAAAACAGCCTTAAGTAGTTTTTAAAAATAAAATAAAATTTAAAATTTAATTACGCTTCATTACATAAAGTTAGCGAAATTTATTAAAACAAGCTAAAAAAAAGGAAAATGAGAAATATGACAAAAAATATAGTTCCTGAATTGACGTGCGTTACTAAGTTTTTGTGATATATAGGGGATTCCGTTCCATAGACTGATTGCGTGAATAAAGAAATGGTATTTAGAAATCAGTGTTCGATGACCAAATGTTAGAAGTCTTTTACCTCTGTCAAGTGTTGAAAAGTTTAAACGTGTGTAGACATGCTCAGGCTGATGTGTGTATATAATTTTGTGCAGAAACAGTAAAATACGCACTCTTAAGTAATCATCAAAAGTGATTCCGTAAAGCAAGGTAACGTAGGAAGAAATATGGTCATATCTCCTTAAACCATAGACGTACCGAACAATGTTATTAAACGCCACATTAAGTTTCCTTTTACTTCCGCTGTCACAGCTGGCAAATAATTCAGAGCCATACAATAAGATGGGTATCAAGTATGATTTGGCAATGAGTATTCTTATTTTAATTGGAGTACAATAATGGGTTTGCCACAGATTCCTTAACATTGAAAACGTTCGACCACATGCAAAATTAACGTGGTTAGACCAAGTGAGGGTGTTGTTAAAGTATATACCAAGATTTTTGGCAGAGTTTACGATTTTAATGGACTGGTTATATAAAGTTAGAGTAGGATTGCCGTCAAGTTTTAACGACCTCTTTTTAATAATCAAACACTTGGATTTGATAGGATTAATTGCTAGACCATTAGCGGTAGCCCACCCGTAAACACGATCTAACTCCTGGTTTAAGGTCCTCACACATTCATCAATCACAGTGGTGCTGCAACTAATATAGAGCTGAACATCATCTGCATACATTCTAACCCTACAATGCTCAAGCTTATTCTGAAGATCATTCACGTATAACGAAAAAAGTAATGGGCCTAAAATTGAACCTTGCGGAACACCACGACTCAATGGCAAAGAGCCCGAAACTGATGTAGTTGTTTCAACATATTGATATCTATCTGTTAGATATGAATATATAAGACTTGTGGCAGTTGATGCAAATCTAAACATATGGTTAAGTTTAAGACACAATATATTATGGTCAACCATATCGAACGCTCTGGAATGATCCAAGAGAACTAAAAATGTAACATTATTGCAGTCTACCTGTTGTCTTATATCCTCAGAAACATCTATCAGGGCCGTGATACAGCTGTGATTTTTACGAAAACCAGATTGCCGATCAGTGAGCATATTGTTGGTTTTAAGATACTGTGAGACTTGGTTATGAATCAATCTTTCAAAAGCCTTAGATAAAAATGGTAAGATTGCTATCGGCCTATAATCAGCATTAGTTTTCGGTATAGGAATAATCTTAGCAAGTTTCTATATTTTGGGATAGCAGCTGGTTGTGAAAATCTTATTGAAAACAAATGTTATAAATGGAAGCAGTCTTGGAATGAGAATTTTAATAAACCTAGGATCAATTCCATCCACACCAATTGCATTGGATTTTATTGACAACAGGCTGGATAAGACATCATATTGGCTTACGTTTGCAAAATTGAAACCATTGTCTAAAATGGCACTAGAGAAATGGTAGTAGTCAGAAATTGGTTGGACATTTGGAGTATTTAAAAATTGTGCATTTAAAGTGTTTGCATCGGCTGTACATTGTTCTTGAACACCAGGCTTGCCAATACCAATTTCGCGTATCGTTTGCCACTTTTTCTTCGAGTCTATGGCAGTCGAGAACTTTGAGGCATAAAAGTCAGATTTTCCGCTGAATTCGAATATGAAGCCAGAAGAAAAGTAGAACAGTTTTTGAGATATTCCAAAATAACCTTTATTTGTGTTTTTAAAAAAGATGATGTGACTGAAATGTAAATGTCTTAACAAAATTTCAAACGGATTATGTATTTCTTTCTTTGTAGTGAAAGGTTATAAAAAATAACCATGAGTCGTTTGTGAAGATGAGTCAATAACTGACAGAGTTACAGGGAACAAAAGTTCAAGCTTCATTAGAAATTTGATGATTTTTTGCAATTTTGCTCTTTTCAAGTTATTTTTTTATCACTTACGACATTAGCCTATTTTAATACGAACATTTTGTACCCAATAGGATCCAGATCGTTGCAAAAATAACAAAGTTACATAAGATTAATTGAATTTACCCACTTTTCGATTTGTATCAAATCAAAGAAAAACACAGCAAATAAATATACAAAGCTAAATTTTTATTAACAATAAATATTAAAAATAGGTTAAAACTGTTGAATTTCTATGTGGGTTAATATACTAAATATTCTGTAGCTTTGTAATTTTTATACCAATTTATGTCTTGTTTGGGGCATAATGTTCACATTAAAATAATCTAATATACTGAAATGAGAGATAAAGCCATTATATAATATTGCTAATGTGAGCTAAGGCCATCATGGCTTTATCTCCCATTCAAATGAAAAAAAACAGCAGGCTTATTTCATTCAAATGAAAAAAAACAGCAGGCTTTATCTCCCTATTGAATGAGATAAAGCCATCATGGACTTCTCTCACATGGTATTAAAGAACCCCCCCCCCCCCCTGAAGTTGACTTTTTTAATCTGGCTTCGCATACTAAAGTTTTTCTGCGTTGCGGCCGTGCTTACAAATTTTCTCCTCCAGTAGGACCCGGAAGGTGGCTTCGCTGAATAAAAGAATAAAAAATGTTTTTTAATGATAACTAGGGATTTTCCCTTTTACAGAATGTTGAAACCATGCACAAAAATATTCTGGAATTTTTTTTTTTTTTTGTCATTATTTTTTATTGAATCTTCATATATTAACATTAATGAACTAACAATAATTAATCAAATCTTAACCTAATACGTTATTTTATGTCCTGCCAGTGCCAGACAAAATTTTCTTCATCACGGGTTCTGTTCACCTATATAGGTGTTTATCGCTTATCTAATTGGGTAAGTGCTGCAGTGTCTCTTCTTCTTAAGCGAGTGTGGCCGGCATGATTTAAAATATTTCGAGCTAGTGGATTTGGGTGTTGTTCAAGCCTTTTTAAATATTTTATTGCATATTTTGTAATCATAGTTTTAACTAATGGCACATTGAGATCCTTATGAATGTTTGAGCTTTTAACATACCAGGGAGCTGCTGTGATTATTCGAAGAAGTTTATTTTGGCGCCTTTGAATTTTGTCGATATGAGAGGCCGAGGCAGTGCCCCATAGTTGAATACCGTAGCACCAGATAGGCTTTAAGATAGAGTTGTAAAGTAGAAGCTTGCAATCGAGACTAAGGACAGAATTTCTTCCAATAAGCCAATGAATTGAATGGCTTTTAGTTTCATTTGAGTTAATTTTGCCTCTATATGGCATTTCCACGTTTATCGCCGATCCAGATGTATACCGAGATATTTTACATGCGAATGTTGAGGAATTATTTGATTATTGATTGTAATAGGGGGGCAAGATTCCCGGCGCAAAGTGAATGTTATATGTACGCATTTTTGCTCATTGACCATTATCCTCCATTGTCGTAACTATATTTCTAGTTGAAATATATGATGCTGTAAGTAACCCGATGCTTCATAACGATTTTCGTGGACGCTTAGAAAAGCTGTATCGGCTGCAAATGTTGAAGTTTGTGTATAGTTGCTTGTTGGCATGTCCGAAGTATAAATTAAGTATAATATGGGGCCCAGGATGCTGCCTTGTGGGACTCCAGCGGCAATTGGCTGAGGTGAACTTAAGAAATTTCCTTCTTTAATAATAAATTGACGACCGACTAAGTAGCTTTCTAGCAGCTTGTGTGTGTTTGCTGGTAAATTTTGCTTCAATTTATGTAATAAGCCTTCATGCCAGACTTTATCAAAATCTTGCGAAACATCGATGAAGAGAGCTGAGCAATATTTTTTTTTCTTCAAATGCTTTTCTTATGACATTTACTATTCGATGAGTCTGTTCGATTGTGCTGTGTTTTCTTCTAAATCCGAACTGATGGTTTGGAATACATCTATTTACACTTAAAATCGGTGTTAATTTTGAAACTAATAATTTCTCAAACAACTTTGACATATTTGATAATAAGCTAATAGGCCTATAAGACTCAACTTTTGTATGATCTTTACCTGGCTTCATGGTAACTAAGGAAACCTTCCATTTTTGAGGATAGTATTCAAGGCGTAAAATAGCATTAAAAATAAAAAGAATAATTTTCTTTGCTATGCGAGGTAGCTCCAAAAGCATTTTATTACTGATTTTATCAATACCAGGTGCCTTCTTAGTGTTTAAGTCACAAATAGCCTTTTCGATTTCTCTTAACTCAAATCTGAGGGGAATAGTTGCTCTAGCAGCAACAGGTGGTAACTCGACCGCAATATTGTGAAATATATTTGGTGTAAATACGTTTTTCAAGTGACTAACAAACAGATTTCCTTTTTCAATATCGTTTCTTGCCCAATTACCATTCAAGTTTCTTAATGGTGGCTTAGATATAACTGGCCTTTTTAGATTTCTAGTTACACGCCATAATGAGTAGTCAGATTGTGGAGTTGCATCAAGTTCCTTAAGATATTTTTCTAGAGAAGCAATTTTCTGAGTCTGCAGTAACTTTCTTAGCCTTTTTGTGCACTGTTTTAATAAATTCTTAAGTTACGGGGATCTGTTAAGTTGCCACTCTCTTCGAGCCCTCCTTTTTTCAGTCAAGAGCCGCTCGACATCTGAAGAATATATTTTAGTATTTTTAATTTTTTTGGGGGTATCGCTGGAATGTTGAACAGCTAGTTTCAGAAAACTGTCAAAACTGTCAAAAGAGCGATCTACATAATCCGGTGTACTGAGCGGAATATTTTCTGTGCAATGGGTACTGAGATATTTTTTATGTTTTAACCAATTAATTTGCGTAGCTGACGTCGCTATGTAACCAGTCGGAGGTACAATTCTATTGGGGTTCATTATAGTAACAATTGTAGGTGTGTGGTCGGAAGATAATTCTAGGGAGGCTTCAACATGAATCGTTTCTATGGGAATGTTTTTAACCACGCCGAAATCGATGACATCTGGTATTTTTTGATGATCAGTGGGCGAATATGTTGGTTGTCCGCTCGCTACCACATTTAAATCCATTTTAGAAATTGTGTTAAATAAAACACGACCCTTTGGCGTTATAAGTCGCGACCCCCAGAAGGTATGTTTAGCTTTATAATCGCCAGCGGCTAGGAAACACGGTCCTAATGATTTAAAATATTTATAATATTGTTCCTCCGATATAGAAAATCTAGGCGGAGAGTATAACGATGAAATTACTAGGTTTCTATTTAATTCCTCAACGCCAAATGTTCGTTGCTTGGAGATAATCTTCACGATGATCACACATTAGGTAGTGTTTGACTCGGGTTTTTATTAAAATGGCAGAACCTCCACAAGCTCTATCTCGTGGGTCCTTGGTATCATATATTATATAACCATTTATTTTAAACGTATTTCTTGAGGTCAAATGAGTTTCAGAAATCATCATGACATCAATTTGTTTATTTTTAAGAAAGTATTCTAATTTATTTTTATGTTGGCGGATGCCGTTTGCGTTCCAAAAACAAATTTTTAAACAGTTCATTTCCTGCATCATATAACCCATTGTGTTCGTAAAATTATTTACTGTTTGCACTAATGTTTCCATAGTTTTTTCTAAACGACTTAAATTAGAAACCGGAGTTTCATCATTACTTGGCGAGGCACCTTGCATTGGCTGATGGTTTGATTTTAGGACGTTAGCGTAAGAGGTTCTGTTATTACTAGGCTGGGGGGCTTGAATTGCATTTGTGTTTACTTGATTTGCAAGCTGCATTTGAGGGGTATTTGTTTTCGGTCCAAGCGTCGATTACCGCCACAGTTGCTAAATTTTTTTACGTTGGGGTCGGTTTTAGACTTATCGCAAGAAACTGTACCGTTGCAGTATGCCTTGGTATGGCCAAATTCTTGGCAGTTTAAGCACTGAACAGGTCCATTTTTTTTGTGCGGCTCTTCTATAGTTATTCTTCTGTAGAGAATATATTTTAAATTGTAAATAGGATGTGTTTCGTTTTTTTAAGTTTTACGTCGCCGGGTTCAAACTCCACTCGAAAAAGTGGTTGGGGAATTTTTTCTCTATTTTTAATATTTACTACATGTTTTACCTTGAAGCCTTTTTCTTCTAGGAATGTTTTAACCTCTTCTGGGTCCACACATGAGTCAATACCCTTAATCACTACCTGTAGACCTTTACTGCTTTTCAGTTGGTAGGTATACATTTTTTTTAAGCGTTTCAAAGTTGTTTACTATTTTGCGAAAATCATTCTCATTATTGACTTTTTGTCTCGTTTATACTTCCACGCTTTATAGCCGCTACGTAAAACGAATTTTCACCTATCACCGATATCAAACTCTTTATGAGCTCATTTGAATTTTGCTCCCTTAGATATATCGGGGGAGGCTTGGATGGTTTAATGACGTTTGGTGCTTCAGAGGATTCATCCTCCAGAACTGCAAAACGATTTTGAGTATTTATTTGATCAAAAGATGGTACTTTTGAGGCCGAAGCAACTGCTGCAGAGGTAGGGCTGCGTCCCCGTTTAAGCACTGTTATGTACCTGTCCATACCAACTTGTACTGTAGGCTTTTGACAACTTTTTACAGGGGGGTTTTCCATTGCATTTGTGTTTGAGTTCATGGTATCATTTCCCACTAAATTTGTTTTTGACGTCACGGCAATACTTGGTGGGCTGGCAACACTTGTCACCAAATCTAGTTGTAGTTTTTTTAATGAGTCACTATCCACTGTTTTTGTAAACACCGAGGGTGATAGGGAACGGGTTCGAGTAATTGGCTTAGCCGTTAAATAGCTTATATTGTTTTGTTTTGTTTTATTTATTTCTGCATTATTTTCATTTGCATTAACTAAAACGTAAACGTTTCTTTCATTTTGTCTTAGTGTTGTTTCACTGTTCGTACTCATGGAAAAATATGGCTTTATCTCTCATTTGCGAAAAAAAAATATGGCCTTACCGCTCAATGAATGGGCAATAAGGCCATTATGGCTTTATCTCCCATTTCATTGAGCAATAAAGCCATCATGGCCTTATCTCACATGGTTTTAAAGCACCCCCCCAAAAATAACTTGAAAATAGCAAAATTTAACAAAATCATAATATTTTCAATGAAGCTTGAATTTTGGCCCCTGCAACTCTGTCATTTCTTGACACATCTTCACTAGCAATCCATGGTTATTTTAGAAATACGTACCTTTGAAGATATTTGCATTTAAGTCACATCATCTTTTTTAAAAACACAAATAACGGTTATTTTAGAATATCTCAAAAACTGTTCTACTTTTGACAATTCTTCAAATTCGGATTCAGCGAAAAATTTTACATAAAGATTCATTTGGTCACGACTTTGTTGAAATTTCGTCACGTAGTGTAATTGGCAGTGGCACAAGAATTGCAGAAAATTTTGCTGATGGGAATGTGGTTATTCTCGAAGCATGTAAATTCGATCTGAGTCGGGAATCCGGATAAGTGCTTAGAAGCCGTAGCATATCTAAATCAATTTTGGAGCCCATTTACTTACAGTTGCCTCATGCCAAAGACGAACATTTATACACTGAACCAAATAGTGTTCAAAATATTAACGAACAGCATTTTTAAAATAATTTTCGTTGGCTCAATGAGTTATTCGTTAATATTATGAAAAACAAAATTAGACAGATATTTAAATAAACGTACTAAACAAATTTCCAATCGGAAATTGGAAAGTTGTTGTATCTACTTGATAATTAAATTTATTTATTACACGAAATATAATAAATGTGTGAAGGGCACAAGAGCGGTGTTGTATATCAGTTAAGGCTAGATTACACTATTATACTTTGTATTAATACATGTCAAAAACTCAAGTAATATGACAAAGTGTGATAGTGTGAATGCAATGTGTCACGAAAATGACAAGTATTAAGAAAAAAGTTTGGCATCCCATACGACTTCATCGTTTTTTGAAAAATTTCAAAACAATACTTTTCATTGGATCAGGGTTGCATTTTATGTCATGTGTGAGTGTTTATACTTTGTGAGATGGTGTGAACACGAACTGTCATGTTACATTAGATTTTTTGACACTCGCAACAAAACTCATTAGATTTCTATCTCACAAAGTATTATGGAATACGTAAGGCTTGTGAGATAGTGTAATCTAGGCTTTAAAATGTATTCAACGGGATTGAATATACTTACTTACTTGGTGGTTGTCTGATTAAAGCAAAGCGAATGTTTTAACTTTAAAATTACAAATTTATTTATTTTACCACTAGTTAAATTTTGTTTGTTTCGATTTGTTTGATTGTTCTTGTTTGCCTAGATTTATGCGTTTGTTTTAATTGTTCTTGTTTGTTCAAGCTATGTGTTTGTTTGATTTAATGTATTTTATGCATGTATTTATTGAATTATTTTTTTACCTTCGTTGGAGATATTGTTGTGTTTATTTGGCGAGGACAAGTAAGTTGTTTTTTCTTCTTTTGTTTTGGCGCTTTGAACTGGGCGTTCTTACACGACGGGAACTATCACTTAAAGCCGAAGTCGATCAGTAGTGCGATTCACTAACTTTTATAACGATAATCGAATCGTTAAAATAAGTATAACGAAAATTTATCGAATATGCTATTCTGTAAAATTTTTAACGATATTCGCTGTCGTTTAAAGTCAGCTGTTACTTTAAGCAATTTTTTTGTCGTTATCTTAGCGACAATAATTTAGTTTGTGTTTATTTTATCGATAAAATGTTTTTTATGTTTAAAATAGCTTACATACATACAAAGATATATTCATATGTATATGTATGAACAAAAACAAAATAATAAATTTAAAATTTGCAAAAAGAAAGCAAATTAAGAACAAAAATAAAATTCGAAATGTAAAATTCACAAAAAAAAAAATATAAAACCACAAATTAACCCTTCGTCTTACTTATGAGTCTGGCCAGACCTTTTTCAGTGCATTTTAAATGAAAAAATATGTGTAACAAGGGGGGTTAAGAACAATTTCATATGTTTTTATTTTATTCTCTTTTGTGCTTTTCGTTTTTTTTTTAACATTTTGTAGACAGAGATGTTACAAAAAAAACAGCTGTGTACTATCGTTAAAAAGAATTACAGAATCACACTATCGTTACTGCAAGCGAATATAAATGTCGACAAACATTACGATTGTCGGATCGTTAAAAGTTAGTGAATCGCACCACAGCTCGCTTATAATGCGGGCGATAGCGACTGATCGACATGGCGGCCCCCTTGCACTGGTGCAATGTTGAGAATAGCGAATGGAAGTCGTCTTACTCAGAATGTGGATAGTTTGGGAACGGAACCTTAACTTTGACCCAATCGAACAGTTGATGGTAAAACGTTGGAAGAATTTGTCTTTACCTGAAAAGAGGAAAGAAAAAGGAAGAGACCAGCAGAATCGTTTGGAAACTAGATTTGAAGTATGGCACAAACTATGCACGAGAACTTGCATTAGATTAGTTAAGTTATAAAACGAAGTAACCTGTAGCCCGTTTCTGTATTTCTCGCATCGTAAAATTTTCCGCATGAAACCAATGAATTGGGATATAAACAGTGCAAATTGAAACAAAAAATGGGTTTTCTCACACAGGTGTTCCGTATATTTCCTTTGCGAGAATTATCTGTCATATAAGTAACTTTCCACCATTTATTGGAAATATGTGAGAAAAAGTGTTTCTGTAACAATATTTTGTAAAAAGTTTCTCTCAACAACTGTCAAAATAAGTCACATTTGAAATTAGTGCGAGAAAAAACAAAATATAGATATGTATTTTAAATTTAAAATATGGTTATATACTATTTTTTTAATATAAATAAATAAAAAAAATAAAAAGAATTTAAATGATGAGAGCATAATTTAAATGATGAAAATAAATAAACTCAATTGGTATATTTTGCTATTTAATTTTTTTTAGGATTTTGTTGTTTGGGTTTTATTCAGGGCTGCCAGATAAATTTGTGTCAAAATCGTAAATTTCCCGAGAAAAAAATAAAAATGATCGTATTTTTTGTTTTAAAAATCGTGCAATTTAAAATTAATTTTAAATAAATTTGTTTCGACTTTTATTAAAACATTATCAAATAAAAACATAGTTAAACTTCATGGGTATTTAATAATTTCTTTAAATTTATATTTATTTTGTTAAGCTGGAGGATTATTTTTTATAAAATTATTTATTTTCACAAATAGAAACTGGGAATTATTTCCTTTCGACGGTAACTTTATGTTGTATATAACATTTTTTATTTTTTAAATTTATTCTAAGAGCTAAATTTCAGTAATGTATTTTATAAAGCTTTTTTTTAATAGTCTTATTCCTTCAATTTTTCAGAAATGACTTTATTCACTACCAGACTATTATATTGAAATTTGAAAAATAAAAAATGTTGAATATAATATAAAGTAACCTTCGAAAGGACATCATTCCCAGTTTCTATTTGTTAAAATTGTTGAGTTAAATACATTCAATTTATAAAGTATCACTATCCAGTGGTACACAAAGAATGCTGAAGAAGGCCGTAGCGGGCCAGAAAATGCATTACATTCTGCTGGTGTCTAATAATTGTAAATTTTTCTGTACATACAATATACTTCATATCTGTCCAAAGGAAAGCTAAGGTAAAATGTAACAAGAAAATACAATATAATAGTAGTGAATAAAGTTATTTCTGATAAACTGAAGGAATAGGACTATTACAAAAAAGCTTTATAAAATACATAACTGAAATTAAGCTCATAGAATAAATTTGAAAAATAAAAATGTTGAATACACATATTACATATTTGTTTTCTTTAATCCAATAACAATTTAAAATTGTTGATTTTCCCTGGAGAAGTCATATTAAACAAAAAATAAAATAAATATATATTTTCAAATACCGAGATCAAAATGGAAAAGTTTTAAATAAAATCAGCTTTGATAACAGTATTAAAAATATTCGGGGTTTTTATTTTAGCGAAAAACCTAGAAGTGATAGTGACAACGTTGTTTTATATTTATATCAAATGTAGTCCGAAATAGTATATTATAGAAATTTAACTATATCGGTTTACAAATGGCTGAGATATAAATCTTTAATTTACGTATTCCTATAATCTTTTGTTTTTTTTTACCTGAAATACACTAAATAGAATAGCCGGTAGGTAAAATTAAAAAAAATCGGTTCAGAAATGAACGGGTTATAGACAAACAACTTTTTTTCTTGAAGAAATAATGGTTTTGGCACAAAAGTTTCCATATAAGATAAGAAAATCAAATATCAATCATATTTTGTATATGTGTATAAGAAGTATTAAATGTTCAAAATAAGCCAAGTCGGTCCATTACATTCCCTCGAAGTTTTGCGTTTGCCGATACATTTTTCAGGCAAGAGACAAACAATTTCGAGAACAATTTTCACAATAGGGATATATATAAAAATGTAAGCTGGCTTTTTCTAAAGATATCTATTTTTCTGTGGTGCCTAATAAACAAACATATAAAAATATTTAAAATTATCTTATTTCGAAGACTAAGGGGCTTATAATGTAAAACGCAACGCCAACAATTTTATTAAAAGTAAAAACAAAATCAAAAATATTTTATAAATTTGTTGTTACTTTCTACAGAAATTCATATTGTTTTTTAAATTTTCAACGCCACAAAATCTGAAGAGTTTGAAATTTAAAAATTCAATATGAATTTCTATAGAAAGTTACAACAAAATTATAAAATATTTTTGATTTTGCTTTCGTCACTTGTTTAGAAAAAATCATCAAATCGTCACTTTGCTAATTTCGGAACAAAAAATCGTCAAATCTGGCAGCCCTGTTTTTATTATAGATATTTATTGCCTTTGTTGAGGTTTCGCTTTTATTTGACCCTTTAGCTGGAGGTCCACACCGCGCGTTACTCGCTTTTTCGCAGCATACGCAGCTGTCAAAAAAAGTAGAATCTGTGTAGTTATACGTACTAAGTTACATGCACAAAAGCGTAGATGCCTTGAGGCAAAAAGTAGGTTTACTTTCTACTTTTGTAAGCGTCACAAGCAGCGTTCGAACAAATCAGCTGATTTTGACAAATTAAATTTTATTTTTACTTGTGCTGCTGCTGCATCAAAAGCGTTGCATGTAACTTGAAACGTAGAACGCAAGTAAGGTTATAAAAGCATGCGCTGCGTGAAGGCGCAAACGCGTGTTATGGACCTCCAGCTTTAAGGTAGAAGTACATAACACGCGTTAGTTCGTCGACGATTATCATGCGTTTAAAAACTATAGCGCGTAAAAAATTGCAAGTTACACAACACGCGTTACAAAAGCCATTCCTGTCAGCTGTTTTTTATTTGTTTACTTATTTGTGCATTAAAAACGGGTTCGAAAGTATATCAAGATTTTGTTATTTTATTGAATTTATTATTTTTATATAAATATTGTATGTTTTTTGAGCTCTTCAATAAGTTTTTCTTTCATGATTCACGAATTTGTTAAATTATTCTTTTTATTGTCAGCTGATTACTTGTCAAAAAAACACAACGCGTTAAAAAGTTCAAAGTTAACCAACCTTCCGGCGCAAACGCGTCAAAATATTTTGCATGTAGCTTGTTCTATGAAAACACGCTAGTTTAACTTTTTTTGACAGAAGACGACAGAGCGCACGCGCACTAACGCGTGCTATGTTCTTCTACCTTTAATTACTGGAAATATTCCCGTTATAACAGAATCTGCGTTGTCTGTTTTCGCATTCAAATACAGAAACACTCACAAATCGAGAAACGATGGAATTTTTTGTTTCACACTTCATGTGTGAAATTTTACGATGCGATAAATACAGAAACGAGCTACACAATGCTTTTTCACATTCATGAGGGTGAGGAAAAAAATATTTTGAACTTCCTCATTCATGTAAAATGAGCAAACAAAAAAATTCATATGTGAATTTGTCAGATATGAAAAATTTAAAAAAATTCACATTCAAATTCCTCATAATAAAATAAAAACTCGATTTGCCCGACCATTAACAGCGGGGAAATGAAGAAGTAAAGAAGCCTTATAGAAGGCCTTTTTGCCGATATTAAGTTTTCCAGTCGCATTCCAACTGTAATTCTTATTTACACAGTAATCATTAAACCAAAGCCTTGCCTTCTCGCATCTACTTTAAAGGCTTCTGAAAAGCCTTCTTAAAAGAATTTAGAGTTAAGAATAAAGTTTTATTCCAGTGTATTTCGCGACCTTAGGACAACAAGGTTCTACCTTACATGTTGAACCTTGTTGTCCTAAGGTCGCATATTGTTGTTGCTAATAACGGGAAGTGAGTAAATTAATAACTGAACTTTCTACACTTTCCAGCATAACTGCTAATAAAACGATTTCGCCAGGCCTTATCTCAGAAAAGATAATAATTTTTAAAATATTTCATAAAACCCATTCTTAAACACCTTTTCATAGAAGGCAGAGTGGATTAAGTAAAAGTTTATTAAAAATACAGTTAAAAACCTTCTTTAAGGCCTGACAAGTCAGAGAACAATTATCGAATTCGAGTTCTCATTACAAATGTGGCACCTAAGACTATTTGAAATGTGCAGGAGTTTTTAATTTTTCGCTTTATCCTTTATGGCACAGTTTCTTGAAGCTGACAAACCTTTTTCTGATCATTTTCTGACAAAAAAAAAAACGCAATTTTTTCAAATCTCAAATTAAAGGTTAAAATTAAAAAAAAAATTTTTAATTTTTTTTTGACATTAATCAATCTCTAGTATTTAATAAAAAAGCATCTTGCAGTCCTTATCTCTTATAAAGCCAACGCAGGAATTTTTTACTACTCTTACTTTTTTGGGTATTTAAATACCCAGTCGGCGTTCTGTATACGAAATGGTTGGATGCACCAAATTACATGGTGTCTTCACCTGACAATTTTTGGTAATACCAAACGTCAAAGTCCATATAAAAAAAACTTTGAAATTTCTGTCAGCGTCTTTTTTATATGAAGTTTGACGTTTATTATGACAAAAAATTGTCAGGTGAAGACCCTATGTAATGCTGTGATGTGCGACAGATTTGGTGTATAAGACAGAGTTGCTGCATGTTTGGCTACGGCACTTTTTAAAGATGTAGGATTCAAAGACGACAATGGGGAACTTATTATTATGGACAAGTGTAAAGTAGCGCGAGAAATGTAAAAAGTAAGGGATTTAGTGCTTGAAAAACAATACAGGGATTCCAGGTGCTAGCATTCTCTTTTGATGGCAGAAGAGATGAATCATTGTAAAGAATCTGATATCGTAGTTGTGCGAGAACCTAAAACCGAGCTTTTGGGCCATTTAGTACTCAATGCTGAGGATGCTGGTACAAAACGAATACAGCTGTATTACTTCTTTGTAAAAAAGAACTTGGATCTTACCGACCTGGTTGGTATTTGCTGTGATGGTGAGGTCACCAATACTGGCACGGGAAACGGTGCAAACATACCCTCTGACCATTTGCTCGAATACATACAATTTGACGATCCACCGCTTACGGATCTACAAATTCCTCCAAACATTCAAGGCACCGAGCGCTTTGCGCAACAACTGACTAGCGTTTCACGTCGAACTATTCACAAAAATCGCGATGGTGTTATGGCAGTCGGGGATAAAAGCCGAAACGCAACACCTAGCAAGATTTTATTTAGATATAAAATAATTTTGCTATCTACAATTGGACTATCAGGTTATATGGTTATGTAGTGTGACAACGCTAACTTTGTGAAAAAAAAGATAAAATAGGTGGCACCCTGGGGATAGTAAGAAAATACGCGGATGACAAACAAAGAATAAATAAATGAAATATATTATAAAAAATTAAGATTGCTCGTCACTCGTAAAACTGCTCTGAGTGGAGAAGCAGCTCGCGCTTTTTGTCATTAATTCTTAAGGACAAACAGGTCGTTTCTGTTTGTCTGCTTTTGTTGCGTTTTGCGTTGTCACCCCGCATTGGTAAGTGTTTCGGCGTCGTATAACTGTACCGAGTTACAGTTTTTGCGGTTTCTACATTAACTATATGCAATCGTTTTTAACCTAAATGTTTTAATGTGTGTTGTCTGGTGGAGAACCAAAGAAAAAAACTCAACGTGGCTGGTGAAGAACCATATATAACTCAGACGTTTTACTGGTGGAGTACCAAGGAAATTGCTTAGACGTTTTCTGGTAGAGACCAGAATACTCTGGAGCGGATTCTGGAAGCTCTCGCATTCCTATACGAAGGTTTAGGTCGAACGAGGTTTTGCGGTTAAAGCTCCAAAAATTGTGTGATACCCTGGCATTATAACTTAAATAGTTCGCCAAAATCTTTTAGTTTTAAGCAAAATAAAAAAAAAAAAAGATTGCTCGTTTGATTTGTTGTGGCTCTTGGTACCATAAATTGGGAGTTATTATCGAGTTATTACATTGGTGACGATAGCGTGGAGCTCGAGACCACAGATAGCAAAGGCATCACATTAAATTGTGATATTTTGGAAACACATTAAATTGTGAATTATTTTGAAAAACACATAAAATTGGTTAAAGGTTGGTACATTGAATTGTACAGATATATCAAATTGTCAAGAACCACTAAAGTTTTTCGAAAACACATTTAATTGTGAACGAATGGAGAGACATTAAATTGTGGACAAAGATTTAAAGCAATTAAATTGTTTATTATAGACAACATAGTATCGGAATATTTGGAAATCACATTTCATTGTGAAACACATTTAATTGTGATAGCATTTAGAAATGAAGACATCACGGCTTAATAGCGATGACTGAAATAAAGCCATTCCTATGTGACGTCATTGACGTCAAATCACTGTTGCGTCATGAATGGGAGAAATGGCTGTGATCGTTTAACTTGTATCTGGCAGCTGAGGAAATTAGCGATAATGTTAGAAAGAAAAACAAATTGTTGCATTTGGGTGGAGCCCAGCTGCAGGAAGTAATATATAACCTTCCAGGGGCTTTGATTGAATTGGACAATGAAAAACAAAATGATGTCTTTCAGGTATTGGTTGAGAAAATAAGCGAATATTTTTCGCCGAAGCGGAATTCGACATTTGAATGGCACTTGTTCAGAACTTTGGCCCCTTTAGAAGGCGAAAATTTCAGCAAGTTTCTTATTCGATTAAGACAGCAAGTGACTAAATGCTCGTTTGGGGAAACTAAAGCAGAAATTTAGGAAATTTGTATTAAAGACAAATTAATAGACATGGGCACCAATAGAGTTGAGGAAAAAACTTTTGGAAAAGGAAATTAATCGGTCTGAGGTTGTTGAAATTTTCCAAATACCTGAGCAAATTGATAAACAATCGCACAACCAGTCAATAGAGTTATACGACAGCCTCGATTTCCTACAAGTTTAGACTCGGAGTGTGGCCGATGTGGGCGTAAAAGTCATTCAAGTAACTCTCCCAATTGTGCGCCACGGAATGCTAGATGAATTTAATGCCAGTTGATAGGACATTTTGCTGCAAAGTGTAAAACTAAGACATTTAAGCGGAAAATGATGGGGCGAGACGGAAGGAGCTTTAAGAAACCACGATTTTCGGATTCAAACGTCAAATGTGTTGAAGAAGTTTCGCACCACGAAACTATAAAATCAGATTGTTTTAAAATAAAAACCGGTACAGAATATAACGATACCATTAATTGCACAATTGGTGGCATTACTGGATAAAGTTCACAATATTATTGATTTCGGTATTCTATTAGATCATAAACTAAAATTCTGTGATCACATTTCATTGATGGTTAAAAAAGCTTATGAAGTACTTGGCTTTATGAAACGTTGGTCGAAAGAATTTTCTGATCCATATATAACTTAATATCTATATACCAGAGTTCAGAGAAATTCATATGTGAACGCTCATATTCAACCATTCTTGATTTTTTTTCATAAATGAAAAATGTAAAATATGTTACTTTTTTCACAGTCATAAATGAATTGTTAATATTTCGCCAAATTCATTTATGTTTTTGAGAAAAATCCAATTTTGCCTTTCTTCAGTCATGAAGAATGAGGAAAAAAAAAGTTTTAGAAACGATCCTCACTAGTAATGTTGTTGTTGCTCGACAGTTTGCATGACCACAGCTCGAAATGCATGTGTGAATATTTGTTTGTGTAAAATATTTTTGGTAAGGGCAACCAGCCAAAGTGTCTGTTGGATTTTAGTAGGAAAAAATTATTGAAAAAAAATTTAAAAAAAAAACTGCACATATCGTCATCTTCAATGCAAAATAACATCACATTTCATGCAAAGCAAAAAAATTTGTAAAATGTTAATTATTTTTGATTTAAAAGCAGTTTTTAATATTTCAGCTAAAAATGATTGTTAAGTTGATTGTGTTACGTTATATAAATTTGTAATTTTCAGAAAAAAATTACTTATAATCAACGAAAGTATATTAGTATTAAGTGAAACAAACATTTAAAATATTAAATAATTAAATATGTGGGTTAAATTACCGGAAAAATAGAATATATGTTTATGATAATCACACGATTAATATGTAGCATCATTAGGTTTGCATCGAAATGGTAAAATAAGATTGCTTTACTGATGCAGCGCAGGCTTATAGATATTATGACATACGTAGTATGTATAATTTTTTATTGATTTTAATTACTAATAAAAAGTGGTTTAATCAAAAAAATGTACTTTATGTATTTTAGCTATGAATTGATTTTAAAAACCCATCTTTTTAATTTTAATTTAAAAGTATGTATTTTGATCTCCTTAAAATGAATTTACAATTTTACAATGAACAAATTTTGCAAATAAAAATTTGACCCGTATGTATAACATAACATACATATAACGAATTCTTTCAAAAGAACTCCGTATCACATTCTAACAACGCTATGTACGGAGCAAAAAGTAAATTTTAATTAGGTAATTTCTGAAAAATAATAGGAAGAAGGAAAGAGTAGTCCAACTAAGAGTAGTGTTGGTAGCAGCTTCCATATTAAGTTAACGTAAATGTTGGACAAAGTATTACTTCTCCATAGAAAGATATTTTTAGAATATAATAATTCTAAAGTATTAACACAAAATATAGTCTATATTCCACTACTTTATAAAAAAAATAAAAAAGGCAATTATTCCAAAAATAAAGAATAACTGTCTTTTGAGAATATTGATGAAGAGCCACTTGGAAGAATGCAATCCTAATAAAAAACAGATTATTTTAAATAAACTAATAAAAAGATTTCTTTTGTAGGTATTATACACTTTTTATATTACTAGTGCTCGCCTTATGGTCAAAATTCGACCATAATTTGTTTTTCGAAATATGAAGAAAACATAATTTATATATGAATTTATTTGTTTCGAGCATTTAGTTTTTACTTCAAAGTGGATCGATTTGGCGAGGGACCAACCTCCCGTTCATATTTTATCTTCTACGTGAGTTAATTTAATTTTGTAAGTTCCGTATAAAAAATACCAATTGAAAAACAAAAAAGTATCAAAAAGTCTCGATTATATATATTGTCATCCACTCAGAACGTTGCACATTTATTTTTATGTTTCTATGTCTAATATTAACGAAAATTAATCAAAGTACCAGATGTAGAACGAAAAAGTACCAAAAAGCTCCCCTTACATGTTCTTATTCACCCAGTTTAATGTAAAATTTTTTCTTTATAGGTCGAATATTAACGAAAATTCAAAAAGTTCCAGATGAAAAACAAAAAATACCACCATTATTTATCTTATAGGTTACACTCACTCAGGATTCTATAGAAAATTTAAAAATTATCACATGAAGCACAGAAAAGAAAAAAAGAGATTTAGTTTCCCATATTTCCCCTTTTTTCTCCCCATAGAGGTTCGGTTGACAAACAAAGGAAGAAAGCGTTCTTAACTGTTTTGCCTGGTCTGATTTATATAGTCAAAATATTCGAAACCCGGTTTCTGAAAAATGTCGAATAATCGATCACCCTAATTTTTTATTATTTGATAACTGAAAATAAATTTTTATTTATTTATTTTGCATTTGTGTTAGTAATAATTTTGAACGCTTATAACTCTGAAATTATTGAACAGATTTTAATAAAATAAACATTGTGCACTTCTTTGAGTAAATACCTCTTAAATGGTGTATATTTTGTTAAAATCGGTTGACATACAGAGGAGGAAAGTGTTCTTAACTGTTTTGCCTTAGCCGATTTATATATAGATAATGAAGAAGTTTTATGGTCCCATACAGATTCATTATAGGGAAGTTCACCTATATTTAAATTTATCAAAAAGGATATACATTCATAGATATTATAAGTATAAGTATGTATATGATAGTATACTATCATTATAATGATGACAGTCTGATGGAAACAAAAATCTGAGAGCCTGCAGATGTTGCCATTTATTCTTGGAAATTCTTAGCGTTTGGAAGTGCAATGGGGTAGGCTGCAAACTTTCAAAATTTCTTACAGTCCTATGTGGGAGAAGCTGATAGATACACTTATTATAAATTTTGTAATACATACGCATATGGATTCGGCTTTTATAATTTTACAGCACTTTTATTACTTTTTCTTATGTAAAATTTTTTAGTCTGATCACTTATTCCACTAACACCCTGGTAACAGTTATAAAACAAATTACCCAGTTTTGAAGTTTAAAAATATTAAGGTGTTCTTATAAAAAGATTTTAACACTCTGCTTATATTTTTCTTGAGTGTGAATATACATTATGTTGTTAAAGAAAATTATATTTTTAATTTTGTAAATATTTTTTAAGGTAGCAGTTTAAAATTTTATAAAAATATGTAACGTGAATCGTAATCAACAAAACAAATCAATTTAAAATTTTCTAATAATACCTACCTACATTGCTAACGATATGTTTTTTGTTTGTGTAAACAATTCTTTGGTGCTATTAAAAATTGTCACTTTTTCTTTCGTTAAAAAGACGTACCTAAGTCTGAGTTCATACGGCTCATGTCTTATTGACAAGATTCTTCCGTTTTCCTCTTTGAACATGAATTGGCGTTCAAATGATTCATGTCATGTTGACGACATGTTTTTTATTTTGTATAGTCGTGCGTATGCAAATTAAAACATTTAGTTTTTGTTTTTAAAAAAAGATTTTTTATTTCTACATCTGTCTTCCACCACCAACTTAAAACTGACTTAATTTTATTCTATACTTAATTATTAATACCAGTAGCAAACATGATTTTTGTTTACGCGATAATAATCAATTATGTTGTTGAATTGCAAATCAGCAATTCTTTATTGCGCGTGATAAGTAATTTGATACTAAAATTGAAAACAATTTTTTTCTGTGGCAAGCGTCAGCAGAATTTATGAATTGTATTGATATTTGAAAAAAACGAAAAGAACTTTAAAATAAATTGTATTGATATGAAAAAAAACGAAAAGAACTTTAAAAGAATGCTGTCGCCTTAACTCCCCCTTCCGTTAGTGGGATCGTCCCGATACTTAATGGATAGGAAGATCATTGATACTGCGAAATTCGCATCTTTGTTCACGAGGGACAGGCATTTCTCTAGGATTTTCGGTTACCGGCGGATGGTTTTCTTCGATTATATTTGTGACCGTTAATTTGGTCCGAAGTTTGAAAGCCATCGCCAATATACAAACCGTTAACACAACTACAAGGCCCAAATTAAGTGAGAACATCACTTTTCCTTTGGCCGACATTGACGCTAACCTTTCAATATTACTTGTTTGTAGATCCTTCATCAATTCCAAAGAAAGCACTTCCTCTAAATTTCCACCATTTTTTGTTGGTTGCAACAAAGCAGGAAGCGGTTTCCAATCAGATATTTCTTTTGAAATATATGTTTTATTGGCAATTGTGATAGTATCATTGTGGAACTGAATTAGGTATGTTCCACGTAATTCACTTGTTTCATTATTCGATGTCCCGACAATACCTTCAAATTGGTTCAGCAAAATAGTTCCCGGATACAGTTCTTGTACCGTATTTATATGCTGATTATTAATTACAACGCAATCATGTTTCCTACTTGATAAAAGTAAGGGAATACAATTTGTTTTGCTTATATCTATTAATTTTTCTTCGCTACAAATACATAATTTATTATATTCTTTGCAGTTTTCTCTTTGTTCGTAAATTTCCTTATTACATCTTATTATATTTTCAGAGTTAATTTTTACAATTTTGTTTCCCTTTTTTATTGGTTTAATCAACATTTTTTCACAAATCTTACTATCTATTGCAGGAAGATTTACTATATAAATGATAGCTCTATAATCTGTGGCTATTTTAATTGTCGCAAAACTTAATGCTTGTTCTAGATCAGCATAAGGGAACTTTTCCTGATCTAAAAATTGTTTAACCTCATTCATCTCCCTTTCGGATAAAATAAAAGAATTTATGATCCCTACCTTTGACCACTGCAACGCATACTCCACGTTAACAATCTCCTCTCTCAGTAACCTTAATTTATTGGTTATTGTTTCTTCTTGTAGTCTTCTAACTTCTTCTAAGGATTGGATGGTCTTAATAATGTGATTTGTGGTATTCGTCAATAAGTTAACTCTTTCTAAAACTTCTCTATTAATTATCCTCTGTCTTTCATTATTTTCCAACAGTCCCTCCATCTTTTGTACAACTATTTTATGGTCATCGTGATCTGGAGTACCAGCTACCCATTTCCAAGCGGTACCCAGGAAATTTATGGATCGTTTTTTCCGAGGCCTAATAATTTCGAGGTGTTTCTTCATTTGCCCGATATCGTAAAGAAAAAATGGCATTAAGGTGCTATTCCTAAGTATTTTGTTTTGGATTTCCGATTCGATTTCTTGAATTATTGACTCGTAATGTGTCAAATTTAAAACATGTATTAATTTGAAGTTTCCATTTTGCAACCGAGCTTGTCCTAAATGTATCGGAACAAGTTGGGAATTTGAATAATCCAATATCTGCACCTCAGAGCTGCAGACATCAAGAATGGTAAATAGTAATATAATTTTGAGTGACATTTCCTGCAGAGAAGAGAAACATTTATGATTTTATATTCTCCTTATGTATAATCCTACGTCTACTAAATATTTTTACTTTATTTCCTAAATCCTCGCTTATTTTTTGCTTCTTATACCTATCATCTAATTTATTTCTTTTGCCAATAAGTTTCTCATAGACCTCTTGATTTTGTTCGTACGTTTTTATTTTAGTAGGTTTATTTCTATTCATCAACTTCAATTGTGCTTGACGAAGTTTATCTCGTACATCGTCATGTTGGACTTTGTTATGAAATATATCGTATGGTTTTTTATTCGTTACTGAATGAATGGTTAAATTATACTGCTGAGCAGCTCGATAAAATGCTTCTTTAACATCAATTAAATGAAATTCTTCCTTAATGCAACGGGTGATTTCAACCAGAGTTGAGTGTACCCTTTCCACCTGACCATTTGTCGAACTATGGCGTGGATCACAGTAATACAATTCTACCTGTAACCTCTGCATTAATGATTTAAATTGTGGGGTTGTAAACCCTGGTTCATTATCAAGAGTAATTTTTTTGGCGTTTGGAAAGCTTTGCAGAATTTCTTGGACTTTTTCCCCAAGATTCAGTTTATCTTCTATATGTTTTATTACCAAGAATTTTGAATAAGCATCTATACAGGTTATAAACTTATGACTTTGTGCATAAAAGATATCAATATGAAGGAACTCCCCCTCATTGTTGGGAATTGGAGCTTCTCCAATTGGAAGCTTAGCGGGTTTCCTATCATACTTGGCTTTATTGCATATATCGCAATGTCTGATATATTGTTTTATACTATTTAACATTTTTGGCCAATAGTATTGTTGAAATATCTGTTTATGATTTTCTTTACAGTTTCTATGAGCACGGGCATGAGTTTGCTCTATTATAGCTGTTTGATCATCAGGGCTAGTAATGTCAATTGCGAGTATCGTAGTATAAACGAATTTGTTTTTAAATATATTTTTTACGGTTTCTTTAAATTCGTATAGATCTTCTGCGGTGCAATGAATTGCAGTAACAAGATTAGGCTTAAGGAATTCCAACAATATACTTCTCAAATTTTCCCTCGTATCGAACTCTATTATGTGGCGAATTCTACCGAAAGTTATCAGGGATTCATGTTTTGAGAAATTAGTTTTGCAAAGTAAAATTTGTTGTTTAAATTCATTAATAGGTCTAGTGATTTCAGGGATATTAAAACTGTCGCTGCTTTCAACAGAATGTTGGGTACTTCGTAGTGACTCATCGTCGGGAATATTATTCAAGACCTGTCTAGAAAGTGCGTCGGCTACGACGTTGGTAGCACCAGGCTTGTATACAAATTTAGGAGCTTATTCCTCAATAAAAGACATCCATCTTTTAATTTTTGCGTTGGGATTTTTAGTTGAAATCGCAAATGTAAGAGGTTGGTGATCAGTGTGTATTTCCAGATTTGTAACACCATATAAATAATTTCGAAGGTTTTTTATTGCCCAGACTATGGCATATAATTCCTTTTCGTTCGTAGCGTAGTTACGTTCGGTGGAATTAAGGGTTTTGGATATGAATATTATAGGTTTTTTCTCTTGTGTCAATACAGCACCAATAGCTGCGTTTGACGCATCGGTCGTTAGTATAAATTTCTTTTGGTAATCGGGTTGGGTTAGTTCGACTTGACCAGCCAAGAGATCCTTTAATTTAATAAACGCTGAGACACCTTCAGTATCGAGTTCAATTTTAACTTTTTTTGATGCATTAGCAGACACTCTACCGTTTTCTACCGCAAGAAATCTAGTCAAGGGTTTGGCAACATTGGCATAACTACTAATAAACTTACGGTAATAACCTGTAAGACCAAGGAAACTTCTTAGCTGCCTTAGAGTTTGTGGTTGTGGGTAATTTTTAATTGTTTCAATTTTATTTGGGTCTGTTTTTATTACCCCATGTGCTATTACATACCCCAGAAATTCTACTTCTTCCTCAAAAAATTTTGACTTCTCCAATGATATTTTCATATTTGCCTCTCTGAGAGTATTGACTACTATATCCAAATGTTGTATATGTTCCTCTAAATTTCGAGAGTATTCTATTATGTCATCTATATAGACATGACAGAATCTACCAATGAATTTTCTCAAAATATCGTCCATGGCGTTTTGGAAGATGCTCGGTGCATTCCTCAATCCGAATGGCATTCGAACAAATTCGTACTTCCCATTATTGACGGAAAATGCGGTTTTTCCCACATCGTCCTCCTTCATAAGAATTTGGTGGAAACCAGATTCAAGATCAATTGTTGAAAAGAATTTTGCTTTACCTAAGTTGGATAATATAACATTACAGTCTGGTATGGGGTATTTATATGCTATCGTTTTCTCATTCAATTTCTTGTAATCGACAACCAAGCGAAGTTTTTGTGTCCCGTCGTCATTCATTCCCTTTTTTGGGACGACCCATACTGGTGAATTATAAGGGCCCCTACTTTCACGAATAATGCCTGCTTCTAATAACTTTTCTATCTCACTATTAACAAATGAGTTTGCAGATAGCGGATATGGATATTGTTTGCTCCATACCGGATCGTTATCTACCGTCTTAATTTCCGCCTTAATATCTGTTCTAAAAGGCAGATTTAAATTAATATTCGAATGCAATCTAGAAACTTTTTCTCGTATATTCCCGCGTAGTTTTCCCAAAGTTTGCGATTCATGATCAACATTTGTAGTTGAAACACTTTTATCGGTATCTTCAGGATATTCTTCATTAATAATTTTGTTCAAGACATTTTCTACAACGTTGTTGATACTATTCTCATTAGATTTTTTGTCTGGAATATTTTTACTAGCTTTGTATATTTCTTTTTTAAACCCTAAAAATTTTTCGCAATATCTTCCACAAGTTATTGTTCCTTGCTGGAAGTCTAAAATTGCATTTGTTTTTCTTAGAAAATTGTAACCTATAAGCACATCTGTATCCAAACCTTGGATTTCGTAGAACCTTTGGTTTATTTCAAACATGCTTGCTTCATAATAATGTTCGATGAGAGTATAACCGTTAATAGTTTTTACTCTTTTCTTAATGACTAAATCCCTTTTGTTCGCGAGAACTCCAGGTTTGCAGTAGCTGCACGTTGCGCCACTGTCGATTAAAATTGTGAGTTTTCTTCCGTCCTTTGCTGTCCTGACGATGCAGGGCAGTTCGGATCTTTTTCTAAAAAAGCATCTTCGCTTAAGTTATTTATTCTTTGTGCCTTTTGATTTGGCTGATATATTGTTTGAGAATGTGGACGTTTGCTATTTTGTTGGAAATTACTAGATCGATTTTGCGATAAAAAATAATTTTGCCCATTGTTGTTATATCTATTTTGCGGATGCCTAACACTGGTCGAACTTCCCAATTCCATTGGTTCAGGTTTAGGTTCTGTTTGTCGTTGCTCGCGATAGTTAACTTGTGGATTATTTTGGTTACGTTGGGGAAAACGTAATGGATTTGTGGACCTAACGTGACTATTATTCTGATGTGTTGCTCTATTGAACTGAGAAGCGAAACTTGCGCGAATGTTGTTTGACTCGAGCTCCTGGGCTTTAGCTAATGCGTTTGGTAGGTCACTGGGTGATAATGAGAACAATATGTTGGCTAACGGAGCATTTAATCCAGTGATAAATACCCTTAAGGCATATTGCCTATTTCTAATATTAAGTTCCCTAGTCAAGTCCGATTCTGAACCATGAGTCATTATAGTTTTGTTAATAAGAGAGGTAAGTTTCTTATTTACTTCATTATAGTATTCAATAATGGACAGAGGACCTTGTCTCATGACACTCATTTCTTGTTCGATTATATGAAGGGGCCGTTTGTCGGCATAAGCGAAGTCTAATCTACTTATGATGGCGTCGAAGTTCAAGACTGTGCCGTGAGTGGTAAGAATGTCGTTTGCATCTTCGACTATTTTGTTTCTCAAAATAGTGAGTGCGGCGTAATATTTCCTACTACCCTTCTTATATAATTGTATGGAATTATTTGCGGCTTCACGCCAACTGACATAGGAGATTTTTCCGTCGAAATGGGGTAAGGATTTTATAACATCCAGGACTTCATCGCAACGAATAGTGTCATCAATGGTTTGTGTTCTATATTCCACTACTGTATTTACATTAACAATCTGTGACAATTGCTGAGTTAATCGATCTATTGTCTCCTGCAATGGAGCGGTCTGTAAACGAATCAATTCGGAAATTTGGGTAGATGTGGTCATGGTTGTATCTGAAGTACTAAGACCTTGAAAAGAACCTGTCAACTCCTCTAATGAATCAATTAAACTCTCTTCTCCTGGCAAATACCCTATTTCTTCTTGTAGTTCCCTGATGCGATCCAGCGTTTACACAATTTTGTATTTATTATTTTATTTTATTAAGACTTCAAACAAATATGCGAGCACTTACTAATAGTAAATCTTCACTTAAATAAATACACTTTTTCCTTACATTAATTCACATAAACAATTTTTAAATTAACTTACATAAAAATAATTAAACTGTAAGTAGAAACTGTTTTGATTGTCGGCTTTCGTTGGTTATCTTATAGCTGACCCAGATTCTCAATCGTTCTGGGGTGTTGCTGCCTTGGAATGGGCAGTTTTCCTCTCAATAATAATTGTTTTTATTTGAATTTCCCACAGGTTTTGCACAATTTGTTTAAAAATTTATATGTAATTTCAAGAGTTTATACAAATTTTTGCTGCCGCACTTTCAAATTTTCAAAGGAATTTGTGTTTTTTTGTAATTTTTGTTTTTATTGTATGTTATTAAGTCACTCTAGCACTAAAAAAAATCTTCCACTTGCACCAGGTTTATTTAGATTTTTATTTTTTCTCCTTTTTTTTTTTAAAAAAAAATTTTTCCTTTTTTAAGGATAGTTTTTTATTTTTTCTCCTTTTTAAGGATACTTATTTTTATTTTTTCTCCTTTTTTTGTTTAAGGATACTTATATTTTAATTTTTTGATCACTTAACCGAATCCTTACTTTGTTTTTTTTCAGGATATTTGTACGGTGTGGGCGATCCCGGTTGAGCCCCCAATTAAAACATTTAGTTTTTGTTTTTAAAAAAAGATTTTTTATTTCTACATCTGTCTTCCACCACCAACTTAAAACTGACTTAATTTTATTCTATACTTAATTATTAATACCAGTAGCAAACATGATTTTTGTTTACGCGATAATAATCAATTATGTTGTTGAATTGCAAATCAGCAATTCTTTATTGCGCGTGATAAGTAATTTGATACTAAAATTGAAAACAATTTTTTTCTGTGGCAAGCGTCAGCAGAATTTATGAATTGTATTGATATTTGAAAAAAACGAAAAGAACTTTAAAATAAATTGTATTGATATGAAAAAAAACGAAAAGAACTTTAAAAGAATGCTGTCGCCTTAACTTGCATGTGTGCTTTTTTGATATTGAAAACAATAACAAAATTAAACAACGAATGAAAAAGCAAAGCGTAAAAACAGTACATGCAACTGTGTACTCGTTTCTTTTCCCCTCGTCCCTCTCGCCTATAAAGAAGCAATCTTGTCAATAAGTCATGAGCCGTATGAACACAGACTATAAGCAGAAATCATTAAGAACAAGCTAGAGTGCTATATTCGGCTGTGCCGAATCTTTGATACCCTCCACCGACAGTTGGAATGTTTAAGGCGTAATATCTGTATGATGTTATTATTATCTTAAACTGTGACGATTTGTTATTAATTATGGTTTTAGCCGACTAAACTGTTTTCCGGTAGTAGGGTTTATATGGGGCCTAGATAAATTATTTACCGATCATCACGAAACTTCACAGCGTTTACTTCTAGTCCTTTAAAACTGTGATGTACCAATTTCTGTTATGCTAGCATTTATAATTATGGTTTTAGGTGTACTAAACTGTTTTCCGGGAGTAGGGTTTCTATGGGGCTTTGGGTAAATTATGTACCGATCTTCACGAAATTTCACAGTATCATTTATAGTCCTATAAAACTGTGACGAGCCAAAACTTTATATCATTGCATTATTTTTTACGGTTTTAGGCGTACTAAACTTTTTTCCGGTAGTAGGGTTTATATGGGGCCTAAGGTAAATTACGGACCGACCGTCACGAAATTTCACAGTGTTATTTCTAGTCATAAAAAACTGTGACGTACCAAATTTGGTTACGCTAGCGTTATTTCTTACGGTTTTAGGCGTACTAAATTGTTTTCCGGGAGTAGTGTTTATATGGGGCTTAGGGTAAATTATGGACGGATCTTCACGAAATTTAACAGCGTGATTTCCAGTCAAATAAAACAAATTTTTCCACAATCTTATCTCATTCCGTGCCTTGTTCCAGCATTTATGTTATTTATTGTAACAAAATTATCAATTTTTTTAGGTGGTGGTTCCACATTTTGATTCATGGCTCTGGTCCTACTGAACCGCTTTTGCTGAATTTCAATCCCAAACTGCTAAGGATAACTACGAGCAATTTGGCACCAAGTTTGTTCATTTATTTTGAGTTGTTCGAAAGTGAGCGTGTTTTCAACAGACGGACAGATAGACGGACATGGCTAAATCGACTTAGAAATACTCAAGAACCCAGAATATATATACAGGGGTGTGCTGGAAATCGCAAACGCAAAACGCAAGAATTTTAAAAGTCGTTTTTTAGTAAGATTTCTGTAATAAAAGAATTTTATGACAAATATTATACAAACATTTTTCTATTAAACAGAATTTTATAACAAAAATTATAAAAATTTGATTAAAAGTGTATTATAAACAGCCTCCAAATTCTTGCGTTTTGCGTTTGCGATTTCTGAGATGAATAATAAAAAAGTTTAACATGGAATGACAAACTTAATATACCCTCTTCACAACTAGTTGTGGTGGAGGGTATAAAAACAATAGACACAAGAAGTTGTTTGTATTTTGTGTTTTTAAAAATATCTGAAAACACTTTTCTTACGTAGGTAAAGTTATTTAGAAAACACATACAAAGTCTTGTTTCGCCACAAGTAAAGCGATAGTGAGTATAGTTGATGGGAAAGAAAATTTATTTTATTGTTGCATTAATGTAATTTTATTGCTTCGCGCCAAATTATGCCAGTTTTTGTAAATTCAATGTAGTGTTTTCAACACCGCTTGGTCCAGAAACAAATTTTTTTTCACAAGACCTCATTTTCAGTTTTCTTCAGTTCATGCAGGTTGTAATTTTTTTTTTTAATAGTTTTTGCCTTATGTCTTTTAAACGAAAAAAAAAAACACATTTTACTTTACCAGCCAACAAATAATTTTACAAAACACACACAGGCTATCGTGCTGCATAGCGGGAAAAATTGCGAGCGCTTTCACTTGTCAGGCCTTAAAGAAGGTTTATAACTATATTTTTAATAAACTTTTACTTAATCCACTCTGCCTTCTACGAAAAGGTGTTTAAGAATGGGTTTTATGAAATATTTTACAAATTATTTAGTATTGTGGTTATTTTGTTGAACTATTTATGGTTTTTAATCCAAATTTTTAATATTTTTAATTAGGCTTAAGTTCATGAAATTTAATTTTTATTAAATTATTTTTATAAAGAAAGGAATTTTACAACATGAAAATCAATTAAAATTGTTATTGATAATCTTTCATTCTTGACGGTTCTCGGGCTCGAACCCTGGCCGGCAGGTTACCATGACATGTTTCGATCGCAACCACTCGATCTCCTCAGATGGATTTGCCGTCTTACACTCGCAGCCATCGACGACTGCTGACGTCACTAGTCAAACATCAATCCTTAAACCAAATTGTATTTTAACATTTGGTAGATCGAAATTTGCTTTTCCTGAATGATTATCCATTTTTAATTGATTTTTTCGAAAAAACAGAAGTAAAGGAAAAAACATGTAAAAATAATAAATAAATAAAAAATTTCAATAATTTTTTCCTAAAAAAATTCAACAGACACTTTGGCTGGTTGCCCTTACCAAAAATATTTTACACAAACAAATATTCACACATGGATTTCGAGCTGTGGTCATGCAAACTGTCGAGCAACAACAACATTACTAGTGAGGATCGTTTCTAAAACTTTTTTTTTCCTCATTCTTCATGACTGAAGAAAGGCAAAATTGGATTTTCCTCAAAAACATAAATGAATTTGGCGAAATATTAACAATTCATTTATGACTGTGAAAAAAGTAACATATTTTACATTTTTCATTTATGAAAAAAATTCAAGAATGGTTGAATATGAGCGATCACATATGAATTTCTCTGAACTCTGGTATATAGATATTAAGTGATATATGGATCAGAAAATTCTTTCGACCAACGTTTCATAAAGCCAAGTACTTCATAAGCTTTTTTAACCATCAATGAAATGTGATCACAGAATTTTAGTTTATGATCTAATAGAATACCGAGATCAATAATATTGTGAACTTTATCCAGTAAATCCACCAATTGTGCAATTCATGGTATCGTTATATTCTGTACCGGTTTTTATTTTAAAACAATCTGATTTTATAGTTTCGTGGTGCGAAACTTCTTCAACACATTTGACATTTGAATCCGAAAATCGTGGTTTCTTAAAGCTCCTTTCGTCTCGCCCCATCATTTTCCGCTTAAATGTCTTAGTTTTACACTTTTCAGCAAAATGTCCTATCAACTGGCATTTATTTCATCTAGCATTCCGTGGCGCACAATTGGGAGAGTTACTTGCATTACTTTTACACCCACATCGGCCACACTCCGAGTCTAAACTTGTAGGAAATCGAGGCTGTCGTATAACTCTATTGACTGGTTGTGCAGTTGTATCAGTAATAAAGCTGTGCGATTGTTTATCAATTTGCTCAGGTATTTGGAAAATTTCAACAACCTCAGACAGATTAATTTCCTTTTCCAAAAGTTTTTTCCTCAACTCTATTGGAGCCCATGAGTCTATTAATTTGTCTTAAATACAAATTTCTTAAATTTCTGCTTTAGTTTCCCCAAACGAGCATTTAGTCACTTGCTGGCTTAATCGAATAAGAAACTTGCTGAAATTTTCGCCTTCTAAGGGGTCCAAAGTTTTGAACAAGTGCCATTCAAATGTCGAATTCCGCTTCGGCGAAAAATATTCGCTTATTTTCTCAACCAATACCTGAAAAACATCATTTTGCTTTTTCTTGTCCAATTCAATCAAAGCCTCTGGAAGGTTATATATTACTTCCTGCAGCTGGGCTCCACCCAAATGCAACAATTTGTTTTTCTTTCTAACATTATCGCTAATTTCCTCAGCTGCCAGATACAAGTTAAGCAATCGCAGCCATTTCTCCCATTCATGACGCAACAGTGATTTGTCAATGACGTCACATAGGAATGGCTTTATTTCAGTCATCGCTATTAAGCCGTGATGTCTTCATTTCAAAATGCTATCACAATTAAATGTGTTTCACAATTAAATGTGATTTCCAAATACAATGTTGTCTATAATAAACAATTTAATGTTAAATCACATTCAATTTGATGAATTCCTTCTCACCTTTGCTTTAAATCTTTGTCCACAATTTAATGTCTCTCCATTCGTTCACAATTAAATGTGTTTTCGAAAAATTTTAGTGGTTCTTGACAATTTGGTATATCTGTACAATTCAATGTACCAACCCTTTAACCAATTTTATGTGTTTTTCAAAATAATTCACAATTTAATGTGTTTCCAAAATATCACAATTTAATGTGATGCCTTTGCTATCTGTGGTCTCGAGCTCCACGCTATCGTCACCTATGTAATAACTCGATAATTACTCCCAATTTATGGTACCTAGAGCCACAACAAATCAAACGAGCAATCTTTTTTTTTTTTGATTTTGCTTAAAACTAAAAGCTTTTGGCGAACTATTTAAGTTATAATGCCAGGGTATCACACAATTTTTGGAGCTTTAACCGCAAAACCAGTGATGCCAACTTTTTGAGAGCAAAAAGCACTTTAAAATTTAAAAAAGCACTAAAAAGCACTATTTCGAGCAAAAAAAAACGTAAAAAGTACTAAGCCATTTTTATAATATAATTAAACCAGGCATTTCCAAAAATTTTTTGGTTGTGTATTAGTGAGTACCAGAGAGTAAAAAAATTGAGAGAATGCATTCATTTACAGACGAAATAAAATGTTAGTAATTTATTTTATAAGTTGTATAACACAAAGGTACAAAATTAAAAATTTTTTGTGTTGATAAAAAACTTGTAGCAATTCTTAAAGCTGTTATGATACTTGCTATTTTTTGTATTTTTTCTATATCGGAGAACAGTGCAAATATATTTGCATAGGAAAACTGACTAAGTGTAAAGAGTATGATTATATCATAAAAAATCTTGAAATGTCAAACAAATATACATGTGTTATCGATAAATAATCTAATGGCCATTTTCTCATTAGGCAATTATCTTTTTTCCCAAGGAAAAACTGCACAATAAAGAAATTTGGTTTTCTCAATGTCTCATTTGCTTCGATTTTATCGCAAAGCTAACCGGCACTCATCTGCCAATTATTTATTTTCTTTTATTTGCCGTACAGATAAATTCAATCAGATGACTCACAACTTTTACATGTATTTTGAGTGGCGTTGCCAACTGAAAACAGTGTTTTTTGTCGGTATATTGAGAAACCCAAAATCGTTAACGGACAGTTTATCGGTCCAATAAATTTATGTTGACATTAGGTAAGAGCCAGTTTGTCGATACATTGAGAAAATGGCCATAAGACTGTCAAAAAAAAAATATAAAATTTTTTAACTTAAAATTGACATTTCCAGATTAATTGTTAGCACTGTTGCCAATTTTTTTAGTTTTTGATCGAAAGAAACGGGTTTTAACTTTTTTTTGTTGCGATTTTTAGCTTTTATGACGTTTTTTTTGTGGGGAAAAAACATGGGCAGTATTGTTTGTTTTGTTTACATTTTATCAAATTGTATTTCTTGTTCTTTCTGGCATTTGTTGTTCATAACACCTTTACCAATTCAATGTCGCTGTACTTTTTTTATTCGGAAGCTTTTTGACTCTAAATCAGTTTCAAATATCTTATCAAACAATTGTAAAAAAATAAAGATTTTTATGATATATAAAAATTCATAAAAAAATAAATATTGCACGCAAATCACAGCTGATAGAAAAAAAGTGCAGTTTTAAAATCAGCGACATTGAATTGGTAAAGAACTGCCACAAATTTTCTAGCTACACAAAAAATGTTTAATATTGTTCCCTTGTGTTATACAACTTATAAAATAAAATCTTCTAAATTTATACTTCTCTTAATAGTAGAATGCTTTTCAAATGGGCAGAACTTAATTTATTACGTTGCTTGGAACAAATAAATTTTAAATCCGAAAAAATTTGTTCGGATAGGTAAGTACACTGAAAGAAAAATGCTTCATATATTTAATGAATCATTTTCATAAAAAAGTTTTCCTTGGGTAAATGAAAATTTTCATTGTCTAAATGGAATTTCATAGGTTTGATGAAGTATTTTCGTTAAAATCGCTTCATTAGATTTCGTAATTACGTTAAAAATTTTCATTGGATATATGAAAACTTAAGTTTGTCCAAGTTAAACAAAAAATTTTAATTGGGAACTTAAAAAAACAATATACAAACATAACTATATTCATAAATTAATACAAAATTATAGTTTCCTTAAAAAAATGTTTAATTGTTAATTAAAAAATGTAAGATTTAATAATTTCATGCATCGAATGTTACATGTATGCCATTAAATTTATGAAATCCAAAAATTTTTTTATAAAAGCAACATATTTCAATAATTGCCTTCATAAATTTAAATTTTCATTATGACAATAAAAATGTCATTATAGTAATGAAACAAAAACTTCCAATCCACTTTCAATCAACGTTGTTATTGTTATTATGGACAATTTAATCTCATATTTACGCTCTTAATTGAGAAAAAAACATAGTTTTTTTATACAAAAACTACACTGCCCCGGTAGACTAGCTGGTAGTGAGCTAGTCTATCAGCACCGAGGTTACATGTTCGAATCCCACCAGAGACAGAAAAAAAATAAAAAATAAAAATAAAGTAAAATAAAATAAGAAAAAAGAAAAAAAAATAAATAAAAAATAAAAAAAAAAAAAAAAATTTTACTTTATTGAAAGTATTCATCCAATGAATAATATTCATGGATCTAATGTAATGTTTCAATAAGTCCTTTTAATGAAACAGGTTTCATTGATCCAACGAAGCGCTGCATAGGTTCCTTTATAATGCAATTTTTCATGGGATTAATGTCAAAATTCGTTAGTATTGCGAAGAAAATTCTTTCAGTGTAGTGCCGAATAAAGAGAGGCACTTAAATGAATTTTTTTCAGTTCAGGATAGAACTTGCCATCCAAATCATTCCAGAACTCTGCAATATTTTTTTCGTCTAGGGCATTTACTTCGCTTCGTAGTATGGTTAGTTCTGATTGAATATCAATTTCGAAGTTGCTTACATCGCAACGAAAAAGGTTTTCGAAAAGATCTTATAGCGGTTATAAAATTACAAAATCTTGAAACCTGTCTTGAAAATTATTGAAACGTGTTTCAAATATTACGGCATATTCATATCTTTTGTCGATTTCGAGATTTCTATAAACAAGTGAAGTTTTTGGAAAATTGGAAAAATCACCAGTTCTAATTTGGCAAACCTAAGGATGCTACATATTAGTCGTGTGATTATCATATACATATACATATTCTATTTTTCCGGTAATTTAACACAAATATTTAATTATTTAATATTTTAAATGTTTGTTTCACTTAATACTAATATACTTTCGTTGATGACACGTAACACACACAACTTAGAATACAATATTTTTTGCTTACTAATATATCGGTTAACGCATTTTTGTCTGAAATATTAAAAATTGCTTTTAAATCTCAAATAATTACTATTTTACAAAGTTCATTGCTTTGCACGTAAACTTATGAAATGTTACATTATTCTACATTTAAGTCTTAAAATTTAAACTCAAAATAAAAATTGCATGCAAGGCATTGGATCTTACCAAAAGCATTTTTGACCGCACAATATTTTTTGAGTGTAAGCTGAAACAAAATAATATAGCATCCGCTGGACATGTACACTTGTCGAAGTCACATCAACGACTGAATTGAAGATCATAAAAATATTTGTTAGTAGTGGTGTACACAATTGTGCAAAGAAATGGAAATCCCTGAATTAAGCACAAAATAAGTTGCATTCGGCTATGCCGAATATTATATACCTCCAACATTGAAAAAAAGGCGACGGCGCACAGTGGCTGAAAATTTTATTTCATTGGCCAAAAGTCCAATTTTTGTTTGCCACCGATTTCAAAAATTTTAATTTGATTTAATAGTAAACATATTAAAACTAAGGTAGCCAAAAAATTTGGTCAAAATATTGGTAATTGTGGGTGTGACATGCTATTAAACACAACTTTTTTTTTTAATTCAGAAAAAAGTATTTTTTTTAATATTTAATCCGAAAGAAATTATCATTGCACAAAAACTATAAGCGAAAATGACCTGCTTGCTTTTCTGCTAGGTTGGAAGTCTTGTTATCTTTAAAAAGGTGATATTTGCGACTGTTGTGTTATTTATATTTGAGATGCTAGGACATATTTTCTAAACTACTATATTTTTGTCAAATTTCAAATTTAGTACAATAGAACTTTTGCGGCCCAAAAGGGACCAAGAAGGTGAAACCACTGATAGAAAGGTGAAAGTGTTTTCTTTTACCCTGTATATACTCTTGTACCCGTTTGGACCCGTCTGTTTAACACTTTTTTAATTTTAATGAAATTACTCAAAAAAAAATTTCTAAACTACTATATTTTTGTCAAATTTCAACTTTAGTACAATAGAACTTTTGCGGCCCAAAAGGGACCAAGATGGTGAAACCACTGATAGAAAGGTGAAAGTGTTTTCTTTTACCCTGTATATACTCTTGTACCCGTTTGGACCCGTCTGTTTAAGACTTTTTTAATTTTAATGAAATTACTCAAAAAAAATTTCTAAACTACTATATTTTTGTCATATTTCAACTTTAGTACAATAGAACTTTTGCGGCCCAAAAGAAACCAAGAAGGTGAAACCACTGATAGAAAGGTAAAAGTGTTTTCTTTTACCCTGTATATACTCTTGTACCCGTTTGGACCCGTCTGTTTAACACTTTTTTAATTTTAATGAAATTACTCTAAACAAAATTTCTAAACTACTATATTTTTGTCATATTTCAACTTAAGTAGAATATAACTTTTGCGATAGATCCAAGAGGCGGAAGCTTAAGGATATAAATGAAGAAATCGGATATGAAAATATTCAAGATACTTTCCTATATCAATTGCGATCACAGAAACAATTGACAAAAGAGGATATCATTGAAAAAGTTGTTAAAGCTAGTCCATTGAGAACAAAACGGATTCTTAAAAGTATACCAACTCCAAGCGATGCAAAACAATTCACAAATGAGGAGGCATTAGCATTATTTCTGGATTTGAAATAAACAAAACAGCAATATATACAGCTCAGATTGCGTGCGATTGAAAAAGGCTCAAATCTGTATCCAGCATATCATCACATAACATCTGCTAAAATGGACTGTTTGCCATTAAAGGACACTATTACAATCACATCAATTTCGGCAGAGGTACAACTACAATCTCTACTTGATCACACATCCGAACGCTTGCTACAATCAATAAAAGGAAATGAGTTAAAGAAATATGGAAACACAAAGTTTATTTTTTTTTTGTAAATGGGGATGTGATGGTTCTTCCGGACAAAAACAATACAAACAAGTAGTATGTGAAAATATTTCGGACTCAGATATGTTCATGGTATCATTTGTACCATTGCGATTAAAAAAGATTTTGGAAGATTCAGAGCCTTCGACAAGTACAACGCAAACAAAGGATATTTGGAAAATTGAGACACCATCTTCTACGAAATATTGCAGACCTATTAAATTTGAATTCAAAAAAGAAACTCATGATGCCATTAATAAAGAAGTTAGTGATATCAAGGCCCAAATTGCAATGCTACATCCATTACAGTTAGATTTAGATGGGCAGCAAATTGAAGTTAGCTACCAATTAGTGCTAACAATGATAGATGGAAAAGTAGGCCAGGCTTTGACTAACACGAAGGCTGCATCCAGCTGCATCATATGCCATGCAACATCAAGCCAATTAAACCAAGTCCCGACAAAATCATTAGATAATACTGATGCATATGAATTTGGATTATCACCACTACATGCAAGAATACGACTTATGGAACATATACTTAAAATCAGTTATGATTTGGATTTCAGATCTTCAGGATCAATAAGAAACAACGAAACCAACAACGAGTTAAGAAGTTCAAAAAGGAAACATGTTCAAGATGAATATCGCAAATTTGGGTTGATTATAGATCAGCCGAAACAAGGGTCAGGCAATACAAATGATGGCAATACCGCAAGAAGATTCTTTTCAGATCCAGAAACAGCATCTGAAATAACAGGTGTTGATTTTAACCTAATTTTTAGATTTAAAATAATCCTAGAAGTACTTGCGTGCAATGAAGAAATTGACTCTAGAAAATTTGGAGATTTTGCTAAGGAAACTGCAAAAATATATACAACCAAGTACCCATGGAGAAATATGTCTGCTACAGTTCACAAAATCCTTTATCATGGAGAAGATGTCATTAAATATCAGTTGGTGCCACTTTATAAGAGGAAGCTCAGTATAAAAGGAATAAGGATTACAGATTTTATAGAGAGCACAATACTAGAAAAATTTCACGAAATTCCACTAAAGAAGATCTATTTAATATATTATTGGCAACGTCAGATCCGTTTATCTCCAGTATTCGAAATCAATGGAAAGTGGAACATCGGGATTTAGATGAAGAAGTCAAAAAAACTACTTAAGAACAGAAATAACACAGAACAAAATATGGAATATTTGCAATCAATCTTTCAATTAAATGAACAATAATTATAATTCATTAGATCAAAGACAGACATTGTATTAGTAAAAAATAATAATAAATAGAAGCTCACGTTGCTACAAAAGCTATTAAAATCTATTGCTGCTATTATTCATACATTATCCACATATGTATGAAATGTTAAATAAGAATAAATAAGTGTAAACACATTTGAAAGCAAAAAATTGTTTATTTTTCAGCAATAATAGCAAAATTTCCAGTGGATTTTACTATTTTTTTTTATGTTAAAATTTTTTTATAGTAAGTATTTAATTTTTTGAGTGTCCCATTATTACAAAAAATGTTAATGATTATTATTTAAATCAAAAAATTACATTTTTAAATAATTAAAAGAATTAAAAAAAACCATATTGCACGCTAAATTAAAAAAAAATTTAAAGTTCCACTTTGACCTTAAATTCCTCAATAACTACTCAACCGCTTTTAATGAAATTTAAAGTGAAGAAAGTGTAAGAATCTAACTGTCGATTAAAAAAAATTTCAGTAAAATATCTCCTTCGGTTCAAAAGTTACAGATTTTTGGCCAATGAAAAACGATTTTCAGCCACTGTGCGGCGTTGATGTGGGACCATTTGCATTTAAAATTAAATAATAAATATATTAACATTTGTATATAAACATTTTTAATGTATACATTGAAGATACTTATAATAATATATTATTATCTTCAAAAAAATAATATCATCCAAATCATCATTAGCTGAGTTTGAATTGGGCCATACAACAGTTTTAAAGTAATATTTAATTGGATATTTTCTATGTTTCATTGGAAGAAAGATCTCTACAGACATTAGATGGTTGATTGTAATCATTACAGCATGAATTATGCCGACGAAGTCCACATATAACGTAAAGAATTGAAATAACAGAGTTTAAGGATAATCGGTTTACGAATTTTGATTAACTGTAGTTCATCAAACTAAATATTCTTTCAAAGCCAGCGTTAGAGTATGGAAAACTTAAAATTCTAAATACAAAATTGGACAATTCAAATCGTTGAATTCTATCTCAAAAAGATATGTTCGTTGTTTATTTTTCCATTCACAATTCCTAATATTTTCCAAGCCTTTTTCTATTTTTGAAACAGTGTAAAAATCTTTAAAAAAAAGTTTACCTTAAACAAATACATCGTTTTTACTACGTTTACTTAATATATTGTCAACTCTTAATAGTTTGTAAAATTTCCTAGTTCTAACTTCGTAAATAAGATTATTGGTAAAACGAATGCAACTTTCTTTTATCACTTTTTATCATTTGAAATCTTATAATCTTTACAGGCCTACTCAAAATTGTACACCAAATAGCAAAGCTCATCTAAATCATCCTCTATATAATCGAAGTTTTAAAAAATGGTAGAAAAACAATAAAAATTGTAAAAAGCACCAAAGGCACTAACAAAAAAATTGAAAAAGCACCAAGTTAGTGCTTTTTCTTAGTTTGGCACTTAGGATAAAATTTTGGCGTTTTGAGGCATCAAAAAGCACCATAAATAGTGCCAAAAGCACTAAGTTGGCATCGCTGCGCAAAACCTCGTTCGACCTTAACCTTCGTATAGGAAGGCGAGAGCTTCCAGAATCCGCTCCAGAGTATTTTGGTATCCACCAGTAAACGTCTGAGCTATCTCCTTGGTACTCCACCAGTAAAACGTCTGAGTTATATATGGTTCTCCACCAGTCACGTTGAGTTTTTTTCTTTGATTCTTCGCCAGACAACACAAATGAAAACATTTAGGTTAAAAACGATTGCATATAGTTAATGTAGAAGCCGCAAAAACTATAACTCGGTACAGTTATACGACTCCGAAACACTAACCAATGCGGGGTGACAACGCAGAACGCAACAAAAGCAGACAAACAAAAACGACCTATTTGTCCTTAAGAAACAATGACAAAAAGCGCGAGCTGCCTCAGTTTTACGAGTGACGATAAATCTTAATTTTTTTATAATATATTTCATTTATTTATTCTTTGTTTGTCATCCGCTCATGTTCTTACAGGCCCCAGGGTGCCACCTATTTTATCTTTTTTTCCACATAGTTAGCGTTGTCACACTACATAATCATATAACCTGATAATCCAATTGTAGATAGCAAAATTATTTTATATCTAAATAAAATCTAAAAATTTAAGGTCTTGCTTGCTAGGTGTTGCGTTTCGGCTTTTATCCCCGACTGCCATAACACCATCGCGATTTTTGTGAATAGTTCGACGTGAAACGCTAGTCAGTTGTTGCGCAAATCGCTCGGTGCCTTGAATGTTTGGAGGAATTTGTAGATCCGTAAGCGGTGGATCGTCAAATTGTATGTATTCGAGCAAATGGTCAGAGGGTATGTTTGCACCGTTTCCCGTGCCAGTATTGGTGACCTCACCATCACAGCAAATACCAACCAGATCGGACCACCTGTATTCGTTTTGTACCAGCATCCTCAGCATTGAGTACTAAATGGCCCAAAAGCTCGGTTTTAGGTTCTAGCACAACGACGATATCAGATTCTTTAACCATACTCGGGTGAAGTTTATTGTTAATGTTCTCCATTTGCAATGAGTCATCTCTTCTGTCATCAAAAGAGAATGCTAGCACCTGGAATCCCTGTTTTTTTTCAAGCACTAAATCCCTTATTTTTTTCATTTCTCGCGCAACTTTACACTTGTCCATAATAATAAGTTCCCCATTGTAGTCTTTGAATCCTACATCTTTTAAAAGTGCCGTAGCCAAACATGCAGCAACTCTGTCTTATACACCAAATCTGTCGCACATCACAGCATAACATAGGGTCTTCACCTGACAATTTTTTGTCATAATAAACGTCAAACTTCATATAAAAAAAAACGCTGACAAAAATTTTAAAGTTTTTTTTTTATATGAACTTTGACGTTTGGTATTACCAAAAATTGTCAGGTGACGACACCATGTAATTAGGTGTATCAAACCTTTTCGTATCCAGAACGCGCTTTACCCATTTTAGTCGACTGGGTATTTATGTAAATACCCAAAAAAGTAAGAGTAGTAAAAAATTCCTGCGTTGGCTTAATAAGAGATAATGAATGCAAGATGCTTTTTCATTAAATACTAGAGATTGATTAATGTGAAAAAAATTAAAAAAATTTTTTTTAATTTTAACCTCTAATTTGAGATTTAGAAAAATTGCGTTTTTTTGTTTGTCAGAAAATTATCAGAAAAAGGTTTGTCAAATAAAGGGTAAAGCGAAAAATAAAAAACGCCTGCACATTTCAAATAGTCTTAGGTGCCACATTTGTAATGTGAACTCGAATTCGATAATTGTTCATGGCGTTATCGAAAAGGTCAACACCTCCCATATGACTTAAATAGTTCGATAATAATGTTACGACCTTAAAAAATAAAGTAAAACAATTGTTAAACGTTACGGAATACTTCGCGGGGACATCAAGATGAGAAAGAAGGGAAAGTACCACCCTTACTCCTGATTGTAACTGCAGGTTATCCTGTAGCGTTGCGCCTGCTGATGGCTTCCCTTTGATGAACATTTTCATAAATGTCTTACTGAATGAATCTTACTGGAGGTCACTGGCAAATGATCATTCTTGTTTTCAACAGATAGTATTTCTTCATTCCATCTACTAAAGAAACGTTCTATTTTCGCAAAATTTTGGTCGTCGTTCATCCAATTGTCATTCAACTCCTACGTATCACTTATCTCGTTGACGTTATCGGGTGGTAATACAACATCATGATTTGTATCTAATTCTCTTTCAAAATTATCTTCCCCATCGGACCAGCTATCGAGAATTTCTTGTAATTCGGCAGTAGTACGAATTTTTTGACGACGATTCATTTTTATATCGGTTAAATATTTGTAACGCTCTTCGAAGTAACCCTGTACATTTTAAATGGAGTGTACCGGAACTTCGAGTGGTCAAAAAAAAAAATAATAATTTTGTAAGCAAATAAATAGCTTTTTTATTTAAACTGAAATAAGAAAACAAAATTGTTCAAAAATATTTAAAAAAGTTTATCGCTAAAGACGGTTGGGTATTTAAATACCCACGTCCTATCTCAGGAATGGGGGAGGTAAATTTTTTTTTCTATGGACCTCCAGGTAAAATTCTGAAAGTTTCGTCAAAATCGTACAAGCGGTCTATGAGCCGTCGTTAATGGGTTAAGAAGAACCGCCCTTGCTAAATTTGGTGTTATAAATATAAAATCTTCATCAACGTCAGGTTTCTTACGGTAGTGATCACTTTGTATATTGCATTTTCCGATATAGAACAACCTATTCATTGCCTCGACAGATGCGGTGTATTTGTGAGATTTAGACGTGACTTTTATTTATTTGGTATATTTATTAAAGCCTAGATTACACTATCTCACAAGTCTTACGTATTCCATAATACTTTGTGTGATAGAAATCTAATGAGTTTTGTTGCGACTGTCAAAATTCTAATGTAACATGACAGTTTGTGTTCACACCATCACACAAAGTATAAACACTCACACATGAAAAAAAATGCAACCCTAATCCAATGAAAAGTATTATTGTTTTGAAATTTTTCAAAAAACGATGAAGTCGTATGGGATGTCAAACTTTTTTCATAATACTTGTCATTTTCGTGACACATTGCATTCACACTATCACACTTTGTCATATTACTTGAGATTTTGACATACATATATTAATACAAAGTATAATAGTGTAATCTAGCCTTAAGCAAGGGTTTGAGTTTACTTATTACTGGTTTCTTCGTCATTATGGCAATATACAACTTGTTCCAAATTTAAATGTAAATCATTGGTATGAAAACATTTTATTTTCATTTTTATACCGATCACTCAGAAAAAAAATATTTTAAAACATCGCGGCAACTGGGCAAATTTAATTCGTGTAAGTCATTTGACAAACCAGAAGCACTAAAATTGGGGCCTGGCATAAGCAGTAAATTTGATTCCGTGTGACTTGATAATGTAATATCATTAGCAGAAGAAGAACCAATTGATATATCAGACTCCATAATTAATTATATTACAAAAAACAAAACTACCTTAAATGTGGTGAATAAACAATCGATTGCATGTGTAAAAGAAGCTGTGTTGCTTTTTTATTAGGCACTATGTTAATTTTAAATTAAAATTTTTCCTCTACCATTTAATGATAAGTTTTGCTTTTTCCCATGATTTAATGTCAATTTTCATTAAAAGCTTTTTAAACTTTACCTAAACATCAAAATTTCATGACCTTTTGAAAGCTCATTGAATTTCCTTTCGAACAAGTCCAAACATAATCCTCTTTGTCAAGGTTCTTAAAAGACTCTATAAAATGTTAGCATATTTTAACAAAAAAAAAAAAAAAACGAAAAGAAAATTTTGGCGTTAAAAATGGGAAGTTCGATTTTTATTTCTTGGGCAAACCTTCTTAGAATTCGTCGTAGATTTCCATTTCAACAACCGCCGGTTGAGAATAAAATTGACCCACTCAACTGTACGTATTTAAATTATGTTTTTTTTGTTAATGAACCATCAGTAAATCCACCTAATTTTATTTTACACAGATAGCATTTTACTTATGTAATTAAATTCAACTTACTTCTTCACTTTTATTTAATTTCAAAAAGTGTTAATTGTTATTAATTAATTGTAGTATTTAATTTTACACTGCACTTTTTATACCCACACCGCAATAGTGGGTATTATGCACTTGTGCTGATGTGTGTAACGCTTTAAAATACTGGTCCTAGACCCACCTCAAAGTATACCGATCGACTCAAAATCACTTTCTGAGACGAACTAACGATGTCCGTCCGGCTGGCTGGCTGTCCATGTAACTTTGTGCGCAAAGTACAGGTCGGAATTTTGGAGATAATTTGATAAAATTTTGGACGTAGGTTCTTAATAGCACAAGGACCAAGCCTATTGAAAATGGGCCAAATCGTAGGACCACCAGGGAAGATAGGGGGAAATTTCTTCCTCTCAGAAACTATCGAACCGATTTAAATGAAATTTAAAACATAGATAGAACCATATCTTTATGGACACAAAAGGGATGCATTTTTTAAAAAATAGGACCACGAGGAGAGATAGGGGCGATTTCTGCCTCTCAAACCGATTTTCATGAAATTTAAAACATAGATAAATCCATATTTATATGGACATATAAGCATGATGTGTTCAGTGTGTACAGTGGTGTAGGGTGTCATGTGGTCGGGCTTGACCGACTATACTTTCTTACTTGTTTTCAAATAATATTTGTAAAAGAACCAGTTCGACTAGAAGTATAACACGAAATGCCAAAACACTGATTTAAGAATCAACTTAAGAAACGTTACGTTACCCTTAAGTAACTTTTTTGACTTTAACGTACATACTTATTCGTTAAGCCAACAAATCAATTTTAAATTTTAGCTCAATGAACACTTTACTAATGTAAAAGTACGAGTTCCGCGGGACAATTATAAAGCCGCTTTTGTGTTAATATGACTTAATAAATGTTTCATTAGCTCAACGAAAATTTTATTAATTTTTACATACATTTCAATTGAGGTGACATATAAAAAAGTTAACTTCAATGAACTATTCTTTTTAGAAGCTCACGTTGCTACAAAAGCTATTAAAATCTATTGCTGCTATTATTCATACATTATCCACATATGTATGAAATGTTAAATGAGAATAAATAAGTGTAAACACATTTGAAAGCAAAAAATTGTTTATTTTTCAGCAATAATAGCAAAATTTCCAGTGGATTTTACTATTTTTTTTTATGTTAAAATTTTTTTATAGTAAGTATTTAATTTTTTGAGTGTCCCATTATTACAAAAAATGTTAATGATTATTATTTAAATCAAAAAATTACATTTTTAAATAATTAAAAGAATTAAAAAAAACCATATTGCACGCTAAATTAAAAAAAAATTTAAAGTTCCACTTTGACCTTAAATTCCTCAATAACTACTCAACCGCTTTTAATGAAATTTAAAGTGAAGAAAGTGTAAGAATCTAACTGTCGATTAAAAAAAATTTCAGTAAAATATCTCCTTCGGTTCAAAAGTTACAGATTTTTGGCCAATGAAAAACGATTTTCAGCCACTGTGCGGCGTTGATGTGGGACCATTTGCATTTAAAATTAAATAATAAATATATTAACATTTGTATATAAACATTTTTAATGTATACATTGAAGATACTTATAATAATATATTATTATCTTCAAAAAAATAATATCATCCAAATCATCATTAGCTGAGTTTGAATTGGGCCATACAACAGTTTTAAAGTAATATTTAATTGGATATTTTCTATGTTTCATTGGAAGAAAGATCTCTACAGACATTAGATGGTTGATTGTAATCATTACAGCATGAATTATGCCGACGAAGTCCACATATAACGTAAAGAATTGAAATAACAGAGTTTAAGGATAATCGGTTTACGAATTTTGATTAACTGTAGTTCATCAAACTAAATATTCTTTCAAAGCCAGCGTTAGAGTATGGAAAACTTAAAATTCTAAATACAAAATTGGACAATTCAAATCGTTGAATTCTATCTCAAAAAGATATGTTCGTTGTTTATTTTTCCATTCACAATTCCTAATATTTTCCAAGCCTTTTTCTATTTTTGAAACAGTGTAAAAATCTTTAAAAAAAAGTTTACCTTAAACAAATACATCGTTTTTACTACGTTTACTTAATATATTGTCAACTCTTAATAGTTTGTAAAATTTCCTAGTTCTAACTTCGTAAATAAGATTATTGGTAAAACGAATGCAACTTTCTTTTATCACTTTTTATCATTTGAAATCTTATAATCTTTACAGGCCTACTCAAAATTGTACACCAAATAGCAAAGCTCATCTAAATCATCCTCTATATAATCGAAGTTTTAAAAAATGGTAGAAAAACAATAAAAATTGTAAAAAGCACCAAAGGCACTAACAAAAAAATTGAAAAAGCACCAAGTTAGTGCTTTTTCTTAGTTTGGCACTTAGGATAAAATTTTGGCGTTTTGAGGCATCAAAAAGCACCATAAATAGTGCCAAAAGCACTAAGTTGGCATCGCTGCGCAAAACCTCGTTCGACCTTAACCTTCGTATAGGAAGGCGAGAGCTTCCAGAATCCGCTCCAGAGTATTTTGGTATCCACCAGTAAACGTCTGAGCTATCTCCTTGGTACTCCACCAGTAAAACGTCTGAGTTATATATGGTTCTCCACCAGTCACGTTGAGTTTTTTTCTTTGATTCTTCGCCAGACAACACAAATGAAAACATTTAGGTTAAAAACGATTGCATATAGTTAATGTAGAAGCCGCAAAAACTATAACTCGGTACAGTTATACGACTCCGAAACACTAACCAATGCGGGGTGACAACGCAGAACGCAACAAAAGCAGACAAACAAAAACGACCTATTTGTCCTTAAGAAACAAATAAAAATTGTAAAAAGCACCAAAGGCACTAACAAAAAAATTGAAAAAGCACCAAGTTAGTGCTTTTTCTTAGTTTGGCACTTAGGATAAAATTTTGGCGTTTTGAGGCATCAAAAAGCACCATAAATAGTGCCAAAAGCACTAAGTTGGCATCGCTGCGCAAAACCTCGTTCGACCTTAACCTTCGTATAGGAAGGCGAGAGCTTCCAGAATCCGCTCCAGAGTATTTTGGTATCCACCAGTAAACGTCTGAGCTATCTCCTTGGTACTCCACCAGTAAAACGTCTGAGTTATATATGGTTCTCCACCAGTCACGTTGAGTTTTTTTCTTTGATTCTTCGCCAGACAACACAAATGAAAACATTTAGGTTAAAAACGATTGCATATAGTTAATGTAGAAGCCGCAAAAACTATAGCTCGGTACAGTTATACGACTCCGAAACACTAACCAATGCGGGGTGACAACGCAGAACGCAACAAAAGCAGACAAACAAAAACGACCTATTTGTCCTTAAGAAACAATGACAAAAAGCGCGAGCTGCCTCAGTTTTACGAGTGACGATAAATCTTAATTTTTTTATAATATATTTCATTTATTTATTCTTTGTTTGTCATCCGCTCATGTTCTTACAGGCCCCAGGGTGCCACCTATTTTATCTTTTTTTCCACATAGTTAGCGTTGTCACACTACATAATCATATAACCTGATAATCCAATTGTAGATAGCAAAATTATTTTATATCTAAATAAAATCTAAAAATTTAAGGTCTTGCTTGCTAGGTGTTGCGTTTCGGCTTTTATCCCCGACTGCCATAACACCATCGCGATTTTTGTGAATAGTTCGACGTGAAACGCTAGTCAGTTGTTGCGCAAATCGCTCGGTGCCTTGAATGTTTGGAGGAATTTGTAGATCCGTAAGCGGTGGATCGTCAAATTGTATGTATTCGAGCAAATGGTCAGAGGGTATGTTTGCACCGTTTCCCGTGCCAGTATTGGTGACCTCACCATCACAGCAAATACCAACCAGATCGGACCACCTGTATTCGTTTTGTACCAGCATCCTCAGCATTGAGTACTAAATGGCCCAAAAGCTCGGTTTTAGGTTCTAGCACAACGACGATATCAGATTCTTTAACCATACTCGGGTGAAGTTTATTGTTAATGTTCTCCATTTGCAATGAGTCATCTCTTCTGTCATCAAAAGAGAATGCTAGCACCTGGAATCCCTGTTTTTTTTCAAGCACTAAATCCCTTATTTTTTTCATTTCTCGCGCAACTTTACACTTGTCCATAATAATAAGTTCCCCATTGTAGTCTTTGAATCCTACATCTTTTAAAAGTGCCGTAGCCAAACATGCAGCAACTCTGTCTTATACACCAAATCTGTCGCACATCACAGCATAACATAGGGTCTTCACCTGACAATTTTTTGTCATAATAAACGTCAAACTTCATATAAAAAAAAACGCTGACAAAAATTTTAAAGTTTTTTTTTTATATGAACTTTGACGTTTGGTATTACCAAAAATTGTCAGGTGACGACACCATGTAATTAGGTGTATCAAACCTTTTCGTATCCAGAACGCGCTTTACCCATTTTAGTCGACTGGGTATTTATGTAAATACCCAAAAAAGTAAGAGTAGTAAAAAATTCCTGCGTTGGCTTAATAAGAGATAATGAATGCAAGATGCTTTTTCATTAAATACTAGAGATTGATTAATGTGAAAAAAATTAAAAAAATTTTTTTTAATTTTAACCTCTAATTTGAGATTTAGAAAAATTGCGTTTTTTTGTTTGTCAGAAAATTATCAGAAAAAGGTTTGTCAAATAAAGGGTAAAGCGAAAAATAAAAAACGCCTGCACATTTCAAATAGTCTTAGGTGCCACATTTGTAATGTGAACTCGAATTCGATAATTGTTCATGGCGTTATCGAAAAGGTCAACACCTCCCATATGACTTAAATAGTTCGATAATAATGTTACGACCTTAAAAAATAAAGTAAAACAATTGTTAAACGTTACGGAATACTTCGCGGGGACATCAAGATGAGAAAGAAGGGAAAGTACCACCCTTACTCCTGATTGTAACTGCAGGTTATCCTGTAGCGTTGCGCCTGCTGATGGCTTCCCTTTGATGAACATTTTCATAAATGTCTTACTGAATGAATCTTACTGGAGGTCACTGGCAAATGATCATTCTTGTTTTCAACAGATAGTATTTCTTCATTCCATCTACTAAAGAAACGTTCTATTTTCGCAAAATTTTGGTCGTCGTTCATCCAATTGTCATTCAACTCCTACGTATCACTTATCTCGTTGACGTTATCGGGTGGTAATACAACATCATGATTTGTATCTAATTCTCTTTCAAAATTATCTTCCCCATCGGACCAGCTATCGAGAATTTCTTGTAATTCGGCAGTAGTACGAATTTTTTGACGACGATTCATTTTTATATCGGTTAAATATTTGTAACGCTCTTCGAAGTAACCCTGTACATTTTAAATGGAGTGTACCGGAACTTCGAGTGGTCAAAAAAAAAAATAATAATTTTGTAAGCAAATAAATAGCTTTTTTATTTAAACTGAAATAAGAAAACAAAATTGTTCAAAAATATTTAAAAAAGTTTATCGCTAAAGACGGTTGGGTATTTAAATACCCACGTCCTATCTCAGGAATGGGGGAGGTAAATTTTTTTTTCTATGGACCTCCAGGTAAAATTCTGAAAGTTTCGTCAAAATCGTACAAGCGGTCTATGAGCCGTCGTTAATGGGTTAAGAAGAACCGCCCTTGCTAAATTTGGTGTTATAAATATAAAATCTTCATCAACGTCAGGTTTCTTACGGTAGTGATCACTTTGTATATTGCATTTTCCGATATAGAACAACCTATTCATTGCCTCGACAGATGCGGTGTATTTGTGAGATTTAGACGTGACTTTTATTTATTTGGTATATTTATTAAAGCCTAGATTACACTATCTCACAAGTCTTACGTATTCCATAATACTTTGTGTGATAGAAATCTAATGAGTTTTGTTGCGACTGTCAAAATTCTAATGTAACATGACAGTTTGTGTTCACACCATCACACAAAGTATAAACACTCACACATGAAAAAAAATGCAACCCTAATCCAATGAAAAGTATTATTGTTTTGAAATTTTTCAAAAAACGATGAAGTCGTATGGGATGTCAAACTTTTTTCATAATACTTGTCATTTTCGTGACACATTGCATTCACACTATCACACTTTGTCATATTACTTGAGATTTTGACATACATATATTAATACAAAGTATAATAGTGTAATCTAGCCTTAAGCAAGGGTTTGAGTTTACTTATTACTGGTTTCTTCGTCATTATGGCAATATACAACTTGTTCCAAATTTAAATGTAAATCATTGGTATGAAAACATTTTATTTTCATTTTTATACCGATCACTCAGAAAAAAAATATTTTAAAACATCGCGGCAACTGGGCAAATTTAATTCGTGTAAGTCATTTGACAAACCAGAAGCACTAAAATTGGGGCCTGGCATAAGCAGTAAATTTGATTCCGTGTGACTTGATAATGTAATATCATTAGCAGAAGAAGAACCAATTGATATATCAGACTCCATAATTAATTATATTACAAAAAACAAAACTACCTTAAATGTGGTGAATAAACAATCGATTGCATGTGTAAAAGAAGCTGTGTTGCTTTTTTATTAGGCACTATGTTAATTTTAAATTAAAATTTTTCCTCTACCATTTAATGATAAGTTTTGCTTTTTCCCATGATTTAATGTCAATTTTCATTAAAAGCTTTTTAAACTTTACCTAAACATCAAAATTTCATGACCTTTTGAAAGCTCATTGAATTTCCTTTCGAACAAGTCCAAACATAATCCTCTTTGTCAAGGTTCTTAAAAGACTCTATAAAATGTTAGCATATTTTAACAAAAAAAAAAAAAAAACGAAAAGAAAATTTTGGCGTTAAAAATGGGAAGTTCGATTTTTATTTCTTGGGCAAACCTTCTTAGAATTCGTCGTAGATTTCCATTTCAACAACCGCCGGTTGAGAATAAAATTGACCCACTCAACTGTACGTATTTAAATTATGTTTTTTTTGTTAATGAACCATCAGTAAATCCACCTAATTTTATTTTACACAGATAGCATTTTACTTATGTAATTAAATTCAACTTACTTCTTCACTTTTATTTAATTTCAAAAAGTGTTAATTGTTATTAATTAATTGTAGTATTTAATTTTACACTGCACTTTTTATACCCACACCGCAATAGTGGAGAGGGTATTATGCACTTGTGCTGATGTGTGTAACGCTTTAAAATACTGGTCCTAGACCCACCTCAAAGTATACCGATCGACTCAAAATCACTTTCTGAGACGAACTAACGATGTCCGTCCGGCTGGCTGGCTGTCCATGTAACTTTGTGCGCAAAGTACAGGTCGGAATTTTGGAGATAATTTGATAAAATTTTGGACGTAGGTTCTTAATAGCACAAGGACCAAGCCTATTGAAAATGGGCCAAATCGTAGGACCACCAGGGAAGATAGGGGGAAATTTCTTCCTCTCAGAAACTATCGAACCGATTTAAATGAAATTTAAAACATAGATAGAACCATATCTTTATGGACACAAAAGGGATGCATTTTTTAAAAAATAGGACCACGAGGAGAGATAGGGGCGATTTCTGCCTCTCAAACCGATTTTCATGAAATTTAAAACATAGATAAATCCATATTTATATGGACATATAAGCATGATGTGTTCAGTGTGTACAGTGGTGTAGGGTGTCATGTGGTCGGGCTTGACCGACTATACTTTCTTACTTGTTTTCAAATAATATTTGTAAAAGAACCAGTTCGACTAGAAGTATAACACGAAATGCCAAAACACTGATTTAAGAATCAACTTAAGAAACGTTACGTTACCCTTATGTAACTTTTTTGACTTTAACGTACATACTTATTCGTTAAACCAACAAATCAATTTTAAATTTTAGCTCAATGAACACTTTACTAATGTAAAAGTACGAGTTCCGCGGGACAATTATAAAGCCGCTTTTGTGTTAATATGACTTAATAAATGTTTCATTAGCTCAACGAAAATTTTATTAATTTTTACATACATTTCAATTGAGGTGACATATAAAAAAGTTAACTTCAATGAACTATTCTTTTTAGAAGCTCACGTTGCTACAAAAGCTATTAAAATCTATTGCTGCTATTATTCATACATTATCCACATATGTATGAAATGTTAAATAAGAATAAATAAGTGTAAACACATTTGAAAGCAAAAAATTGTTTATTTTTCAGCAATAATAGCAAAATTTCCAGTGGATTTTACTATTTTTTTTTATGTTAAAATTTTTTTATAGTAAGTATTTAATTTTTTGAGTGTCCCATTATTACAAAAAATGTTAATGATTATTATTTAAATCAAAAAATTACATTTTTAAATAATTAAAAGAATTAAAAAAAACCATATTGCACGCTAAATTAAAAAAAAATTTAAAGTTCCACTTTGACCTTAAATTCCTCAATAACTACTCAACCGCTTTTAATGAAATTTAAAGTGAAGAAAGTGTAAGAATCTAACTGTCGATTAAAAAAAATTTCAGTAAAATATCTCCTTCGGTTCAAAAGTTACAGATTTTTGGCCAATGAAAAACGATTTTCAGCCACTGTGCGGCGTTGATGTGGGACCATTTGCATTTAAAATTAAATAATAAATATATTAACATTTGTATATAAACATTTTTAATGTATACATTGAAGATACTTATAATAATATATTATTATCTTCAAAAAAATAATATCATCCAAATCATCATTAGCTGAGTTTGAATTGGGCCATACAACAGTTTTAAAGTAATATTTAATTGGATATTTTCTATGTTTCATTGGAAGAAAGATCTCTACAGACATTAGATGGTTGATTGTAATCATTACAGCATGAATTATGCCGACGAAGTCCACATATAACGTAAAGAATTGAAATAACAGAGTTTAAGGATAATCGGTTTACGAATTTTGATTAACTGTAGTTCATCAAACTAAATATTCTTTCAAAGCCAGCGTTAGAGTATGGAAAACTTAAAATTCTAAATACAAAATTGGACAATTCAAATCGTTGAATTCTATCTCAAAAAGATATGTTCGTTGTTTATTTTTCCATTCACAATTCCTAATATTTTCCAAGCCTTTTTCTATTTTTGAAACAGTGTAAAAATCTTTAAAAAAAAGTTTACCTTAAACAAATACATCGTTTTTACTACGTTTACTTAATATATTGTCAACTCTTAATAGTTTGTAAAATTTCCTAGTTCTAACTTCGTAAATAAGATTATTGGTAAAACGAATTCAACTTTCTTTTATCACTTTTTATCATTTGAAATCTTATAATCTTTACAGGCCTACTCAAAATTGTACACCAAATAGCAAAGCTCATCTAAATCATCCTCTATATAATCGAAGTTTTAAAAAATGGTAGAAAAACAATAAAAATTGTAAAAAGCACCAAAGGCACTAACAAAAAAATTGAAAAAGCACCAAGTTAGTGCTTTTTCTTAGTTTGGCACTTAGGATAAAATTTTGGCGTTTTGAGGCATCAAAAAGCACCATAAATAGTGCCAAAAGCACTAAGTTGGCATCGCTGCGCAAAACCTCGTTCGACCTTAACCTTCGTATAGGAAGGCGAGAGCTTCCAGAATCCGCTCCAGAGTATTTTGGTATCCACCAGTAAACGTCTGAGCTATCTCCTTGGTACTCCACCAGTAAAACGTCTGAGTTATATATGGTTCTCCACCAGTCACGTTGAGTTTTTTTCTTTGATTCTTCGCCAGACAACACAAATGAAAACATTTAGGTTAAAAACGATTGCATATAGTTAATGTAGAAGCCGCAAAAACTATAACTCGGTACAGTTATACGACTCCGAAACACTAACCAATGCGGGGTGACAACGCAGAACGCAACAAAAGCAGACAAACAAAAACGACCTATTTGTCCTTAAGAAACAATGACAAAAAGCGCGAGCTGCCTTTACACTCAGATCAGTTTTACGAGTGACGATAAATCTTAATTTTTTTATAATATATTTCATTTATTTATTCTTTGTTTGTCATCCGCTCATGTTCTTACAGGCCCCAGGGTGCCACCTATTTTATCTTTTTTTCCACATAGTTAGCGTTGTCACACTACATAATCATATAACCTGATAATCCAATTGTAGATAGCAAAATTATTTTATATCTAAATAAAATCTAAAAATTTAAGGTCTTGCTTGCTAGGTGTTGCGTTTCGGCTTTTATCCCCGACTGCCATAACACCATCGCGATTTTTGTGAATAGTTCGACGTGAAACGCTAGTCAGTTGTTGCGCAAATCGCTCGGTGCCTTGAATGTTTGGAGGAATTTGTAGATCCGTAAGCGGTGGATCGTCAAATTGTATGTATTCGAGCAAATGGTCAGAGGGTATGTTTGCACCGTTTCCCGTGCCAGTATTGGTGACCTCACCATCACAGCAAATACCAACCAGATCGGACCACCTGTATTCGTTTTGTACCAGCATCCTCAGCATTGAGTACTAAATGGCCCAAAAGCTCGGTTTTAGGTTCTAGCACAACGACGATATCAGATTCTTTAACCATACTCGGGTGAAGTTTATTGTTAATGTTCTCCATTTGCAATGAGTCATCTCTTCTGCCATCAAAAGAGAATGCTAGCACCTGGAATCCCTGTTTTTTTTTCAAGCACTAAATCCCTTATTTTTTTCATTTCTCGCGCAACTTTACACTTGTCCATAATAATAAGTTCCCCATTGTAGTCTTTGAATCCTACATCTTTTAAAAGTGCCGTAGCCAAACATGCAGCAACTCTGTCTTATACACCAAATCTGTCGCACATCACAGCATAACATAGGGTCTTCACCTGACAATTTTTTGTCATAATAAACGTCAAACTTCATATAAAAAAAAACGCTGACAAAAATTTTAAAGTTTTTTTTTTATATGAACTTTGACGTTTGGTATTACCAAAAATTGTCAGGTGACGACACCATGTAATTAGGTGTATCAAACCTTTTCGTATCCAGAACGCGCTTTACCCATTTTAGTCGACTGGGTATTTATGTAAATACCCAAAAAAGTAAGAGTAGTAAAAAATTCCTGCGTTGGCTTAATAAGAGATAATGAATGCAAGATGCTTTTTCATTAAATACTAGAGATTGATTAATGTGAAAAAAATTAAAAAAATTTTTTTTAATTTTAACCTCTAATTTGAGATTTAGAAAAATTGCGTTTTTTTGTTTGTCAGAAAATTATCAGAAAAAGGTTTGTCAAATAAAGGGTAAAGCGAAAAATAAAAAACGCCTGCACATTTCAAATAGTCTTAGGTGCCACATTTGTAATGTGAACTCGAATTCGATAATTGTTCATGGCGTTATCGAAAAGGTCAACACCTCCCATATGACTTAAATAGTTCGATAATAATGTTACGACCTTAAAAAATAAAGTAAAACAATTGTTAAACGTTACGGAATACTTCGCGGGGACATCAAGATGAGAAAGAAGGGAAAGTACCACCCTTACTCCTGATTGTAACTGCAGGTTATCCTGTAGCGTTGCGCCTGCTGATGGCTTCCCTTTGATGAACATTTTCATAAATGTCTTACTGAATGAATCTTACTGGAGGTCACTGGCAAATGATCATTCTTGTTTTCAACAGATAGTATTTCTTCATTCCATCTACTAAAGAAACGTTCTATTTTCGCAAAATTTTGGTCGTCGTTCATCCAATTGTCATTCAACTCCTACGTATCACTTATCTCGTTGACGTTATCGGGTGGTAATACAACATCATGATTTGTATCTAATTCTCTTTCAAAATTATCTTCCCCATCGGACCAGCTATCGAGAATTTCTTGTAATTCGGCAGTAGTACGAATTTTTTGACGACGATTCATTTTTTTATCGGTTAAATATTTGTAACGCTCTTCGAAGTAACCCTGTACATTTTAAATGGAGTGTACCGGAACTTCGAGTGGTCAAAAAAAAAAATAATAATTTTGTAAGCAAATAAATAGCTTTTTTATTTAAACTGAAATAAGAAAACAAAATTGTTCAAAAATATTTAAAAAAGTTTATCGCTAAAGACGGTTGGGTATTTAAATACCCACGTCCTATCTCAGGAATGGGGGAGGTAAATTTTTTTTTCTATGGACCTCCAGGTAAAATTCTGAAAGTTTCGTCAAAATCGTACAAGCGGTCTATGAGCCGTCGTTAATGGGTTAAGAAGAACCGCCCTTGCTAAATTTGGTGTTATAAATATAAAATCTTCATCAACGTCAGGTTTCTTACGGTAGTGATCACTTTGTATATTGCATTTTCCGATATAGAACAACCTATTCATTGCCTCGACAGATGCGGTGTATTTGTGAGATTTAGACGTGACTTTTATTTATTTGGTATATTTATTAAAGCCTAGATTACACTATCTCACAAGTCTTACGTATTCCATAATACTTTGTGTGATAGAAATCTAATGAGTTTTGTTGCGACTGTCAAAATTCTAATGTAACATGACAGTTTGTGTTCACACCATCACACAAAGTATAAACACTCACACATGAAAAAAAATGCAACCCTAATCCAATGAAAAGTATTATTGTTTTGAAATTTTTCAAAAAACGATGAAGTCGTATGGGATGTCAAACTTTTTTCATAATACTTGTCATTTTCGTGACACATTGCATTCACACTATCACACTTTGTCATATTACTTGAGATTTTGACATACATATATTAATACAAAGTATAATAGTGTAATCTAGCCTTAAGCAAGGGTTTGAGTTTACTTATTACTGGTTTCTTCGTCATTATGGCAATATACAACTTGTTCCAAATTTAAATGTAAATCATTGGTATGAAAACATTTTATTTTCATTTTTATACCGATCACTCAGAAAAAAAATATTTTAAAACATCGCGGCAACTGGGCAAATTTAATTCGTGTAAGTCATTTGACAAACCAGAAGCACTAAAATTGGGGCCTGGCATAAGCAGTAAATTTGATTCCGTGTGACTTGATAATGTAATATCATTAGCAGAAGAAGAACCAATTGATATATCAGACTCCATAATTAATTATATTACAAAAAACAAAACTACCTTAAATGTGGTGAATAAACAATCGATTGCATGTGTAAAAGAAGCTGTGTTGCTTTTTTATTAGGCACTATGTTAATTTTAAATTAAAATTTTTCCTCTACCATTTAATGATAAGTTTTGCTTTTTCCCATGATTTAATGTCAATTTTCATTAAAAGCTTTTTAAACTTTACCTAAACATCAAAATTTCATGACCTTTTGAAAGCTCATTGAATTTCCTTTCGAACAAGTCCAAACATAATCCTCTTTGTCAAGGTTCTTAAAAGACTCTATAAAATGTTAGCATATTTTAACAAAAAAAAAAAAAAAACGAAAAGAAAATTTTGGCGTTAAAAATGGGAAGTTCGATTTTTATTTCTTGGGCAAACCTTCTTAGAATTCGTCGTAGATTTCCATTTCAACAACCGCCGGTTGAGAATAAAATTGACCCACTCAACTGTACGTATTTAAATTATGTTTTTTTTGTTAATGAACCATCAGTAAATCCACCTAATTTTATTTTACACAGATAGCATTTTACTTATGTAATTAAATTCAACTTACTTCTTCACTTTTATTTAATTTCAAAAAGTGTTAATTGTTATTAATTAATTGTAGTATTTAATTTTACACTGCACTTTTTATACCCACACCGCAATAGTGGAGAGGGTATTATGCACTTGTGCTGATGTGTGTAACGCTTTAAAATACTGGTCCTAGACCCACCTCAAAGTATACCGATCGACTCAAAATCACTTTCTGAGACGAACTAACGATGTCCGTCCGGCTGGCTGGCTGTCCATGTAACTTTGTGCGCAAAGTACAGGTCGGAATTTTGGAGATAATTTGATAAAATTTTGGACGTAGGTTCTTAATAGCACAAGGACCAAGCCTATTGAAAATGGGCCAAATCGTAGGACCACCAGGGAAGATAGGGGGAAATTTCTTCCTCTCAGAAACTATCGAACCGATTTAAATGCAATTTAAAACATAGATAGAACCATATCTTTATGGACACAAAAGGGATGCATTTTTTAAAAAATAGGACCACGAGGAGAGATAGGGGCGATTTCTGCCTCTCAAACCGATTTTCATGAAATTTAAAACATAGATAAATCCATATTTATATGGACATATAAGCATGATGTGTTCAGTGTGTACAGTGGTGTAGGGTGTCATGTGGTCGGGCTTGACCGACTATACTTTCTTACTTGTTTTCAAATAATATTTGTAAAAGAACCAGTTCGACTAGAAGTATAACACGAAATGCCGAAACACTGATTTAAGAATCAACTTAAGAAACGTTACGTTACCCTTATGTAACTTTTTTGACTTTAACGTACATACTTATTCGTTAAGCCAACAAATCAATTTTAAATTTTAGCTCAATGAACACTTTACTAATGTAAAAGTACGAGTTCCGCGGGACAATTATAAAGCCGCTTTTGTGTTAATATGACTTAATAAATGTTTCATTAGCTCAACGAAAATTTTATTAATTTTTACATACATTTCAATTGAGGTGACATATAAAAAAGTTAACTTCAATGAACTATTCTTTTTCCAAATGAAAGGTTTATACATTTTTAAAAACATTCGTTATTACAGTCAATTGTACATTATTCAATATAAAACCATGTTAACGAAATATTTAATAAATGCATGTTCATAGAGTTAATAAATGGTACGTGTCGAAAATCGATCAGTCCCTATCGCCCGCATTATAAGCGACCTTTTCGACATCGGCTTAAAGTGACAGTTCCCGTCGTGTAAGAACGCCCAGTTCAAAGCGACAAGACAAAAGAAGAAAAAACAAGGTTACTTGTCCACCACAAATAAACACAAAAACATCTCCATCGGAGTAAAAAAAAATAATTCAATAAATACATACATAAAAAACATTAATGGCATGTTTATACAAGCCATGTAAAGATTCAGACAAGCGAGTGGTACCCAGACGAGTACGTGAGAAAATGAGTCTTTTTTTGGTACTCGTCTATCTTACGTTCTCTAACGTTGTGTTTTTAGTATTGTCAAATGTTATTGTTGCCATTATATTATATTTTTAAATTTGGTTAAAGTTTTTCATATAAAATCATGATTTTTAAACAAAAAAATGGTAACCCTTAAAAAAACATAAAAACAGCTGTTTTTGTTTACTAAAAAATATTGTGTTGGGAAAATATAATAAAAATAAATTTATTAGTGCAAAAACTAAATTTCAAAAGTGTTCTCTTTAATTTAACAATAATGTTTCCATCAGTGGCAAATTATTTTAGTGAATCAAGTGATTCTAGTGAGAGTGGTGTTGGCGATACTCGTATATGTCGCATAAATGTTCGTGATGCATTAAATGTATTAGATTTGCCGGAGGAGCGGTATGTACATACATTGTATATAAAAAAGTTAAAGATAACTTAAAAATTTGTTAACTTTGTAGATTTGTCAACGCGTTTCGCGTCAGCAGAGAAATTTTTTCAATGTTGCTTGAAGAAATAGTGCCTCCTAAGCTAAATGTTGTGTACCGAAATACACATATCCCGGCGCCCACAAAACTAGCGACTCTAATGTCGTTTTTGGCAACTGGTGCTTACCAGGCATCAATTGGAAACGAGGTAGTCTCCTCCATGAGTAAGTCCATGGTCTGCAAGGTAATAAGTGACCTACTCAACATATTTGAGACATACATATGTAGGTCCAAAATGGATAAACCTGGAAAAAAGTATGGAAGAGGAAAACAAAAGAAGCCTTTTTCAGAACTGGTGGTATACCTGGCGTGGTAGGTTGTGTAGATGGCACACATGTGAAAATAAAGGCGCCAGGAAGTGAAATAAATCATTTATATTACAACCGTAAAGGTTATTATAGTATTAATGTCATGCTGGTAAGTAAATACTATATATAAGCATATGTGTATGTACATACATACATCTAATGTTTGCTTTTCGTTGGTTTTGTTAGATTTGCGATCAAAATATGACTATTACGTATGTGGATGGAAGACACCCCGGTGCAAATCGTGATGCCTTTATTTGGGATCAGAGTGGTGCTGACCATTTCTTTAAAACAAATTATTCAAATGGAAAAAGGAACAGTTGGCTCCTTGGTAAGTTTTTAAAGTATCACTACTACACTAAATATAAATTTGCAGTTAATACCCTCTTTATGATAAGCTATTTTAAAAAAATTTATTATATTGTGGTGCATACATGCGGGATATGCTATTTTAAGTTCAGAGTTTTATATGAAATGCCCTGTTAAATGTTTATTTTAATAAAGTACATATACATATATCGTTACCAAAAACGCAAAAGGCCCTTTCTAACTTTTTTAAAATTTTACAGGAGTAGCAAAAAACTATACTACTAATGATAAATTAATAAATCTTCTTAAATTGTTTATAATTTATTTTTCTTCTATTTTTCTATACTATGGAAACTGTTCCTTAGGTCTTTCAGCGTTTATCATAGAATTTCTGTAGATAGGGCCGTTTGGTTTTTGTTTATAAAATCGATAAATTTGGTCGAAAGATTCCAACATTGGGCATTTGTGTTGATGCAATACATCAGAATCGATGAAAGTCGATTTTAAATTTTTGGTCGTTTTAGGTAGCGATATATAAAATTGTAAAAATATGTGACAACCACTAAATTTTATTATGTGTTTCTTAATATTTATGTAGGAGATTCCGGTTATAAATTGCAGCCGTATTTAATGACTCCATACAGAAGTCCAACGGAAAATCTTGAAAAGAAGTTTAATGAAAAACATTGCAAGACCAGAAACATAATTGAAAGGTGCAACGGTGTTTTAAAAACCCGATCTAGGTGCATAATTGGTTCCAGAGGCTTACATTATAGCCCCAAAAAGGCCACGCAAATTATTAATGTTTGCTGCGTTCTGCATAATATATGCATTTTTTATAAAAATAGTTGGGAGCCGAGTGAAAACGACGAGTTTTCAAATAACGACGAAAACGCAGGTGAAACTAACAGTGATTTGAACTCTGAAGAAGTAAACATAGCCAGAGCCATCAGGGATGAAATTACCCGAAATTTAACGTAAATCCAAAAAAACAACTGTATCGTTTTATTTTTAAAACTTTTATTTAAAAAAAAAAAAAACAAAAAACTAACATCCATATACATTGTTGTAGTAAATAAAAAAAATCCATTACAAAGAAAATTAACAAAAATCAAATTGATATTTCATTATGCAGTTTCATCCTCATCTTTAAGATGCTTTACTATATCCACCAGGGCTTGGGCCATTACCTTTACCGAATCTGTTATTTCTTTTAAAGCAATTGCTTAAGCTTCGGCTTGAATTTTTGAGGCTTCAGCCTGTATTTTTGCCACTTTAGTGCTTTCTATAAATGCTTCTAACTGTTTTTTCATTATGTCCGCTGTGGTTTGTTGTATATTCGTTTGTCGGCATAATAATTTTTGTTGGTCTAACTCTGTTTCTCCGTGTTTTCTTTTTCTATTTTGATGAAATGGTCTTGTGTTTTCTTCTTGCACTTTTTTCTTTTCTTGTGTTTGTTTTGGCGTTGATGTCGTTGCTTGTTTAGATGACAGTTTAGATGCTTCGTTTAAGTGCGCTATTGTTTTAGGTGGCGAGTTGTCCAGTGTTATTATATTAGAAATATTGGACGTAAAAATATCTGTCATAAGTTCGCATTGAACCACTAGTACTGGTGTTTGCTTCGAAGTTGTTGGAGTTACAACAGCGACTTGAATATGACTTCGAGGTGGGGTGCGTTTATAATTTTTTTGGGCATGTGATATGTCTAAAATATTGCAATTGGGTTCTACGGATGGAAACAAAGGATTTTGGACAGTTGGTACACCTAAAATGTTGCCACTGGGTGCCGCTGCTGACGAAAGGTGACATATTTTGTCAATTTGCAGTTCCATTTCTGTTAAATTGTTAACTATACAAGGACCGCCACCAGTTCCGTGAAGACTTTTATTGTTGTCGCTTATTTTTCTTTTAAGACGACACTTTTGGTCATGCCATATCTATTATGAAAAATATGCATACTTTTGTTTATCATACTAAAATTCAAGATTATAGCTAAAAATACAGTACCTTCTTCCACTCCTGCCCAGTTCTAATAGGTGGCCCGTAAGCATTAACTTGTTGTGCAACATTATCCCATGTCTTTTCTACAGCAACTTTATTATTTCCAAATAAAGGGCTGCCGGTTGCAAATTGTGGATATTCTTCCATTAGGTCCACTAATTTTTTAAATTGAACATAGGTTGTCTTTTTTAAACTATGAAAACAAAATTAATCGTTCAATATTATCCAAGTTTCTGAAAGGGAATATACTTACCTCTTTTTATTTTTTGAATTCATGTTTTTATATTATAATTTTTTTATTTAGTTTTAGAATTATAGCTTCACGATAAAATTTTACTGATTGTCTGGGTTTGACATTAATGACATTTCTAATTGTGATAAAAAAAAATCACAAAATATGTATAAAAACGTCAGTGCTTACGTTTTTACTCACAATAACCCAACACATGCATTAAAAACGCCAAATAACTTTTTGCACTCATTTTATCAAAAATGTAAAGAAATGCAGCAACTGTGGCGAAAATCACCAATAAGGTCCGTCACATGCGCCCAGCCAAGCCGCTGGCTCTATTGCTAGTACTTCACAAACAAACAATCAAAACTAATCATATGCCCAAGTCTTAAAAGGAAACCCTAATGCGAAAAATCCCCCGAGTACTTCTAACGCAAAGCAACCTCCAAACGCTAATGTTCCTAGGGAAGGTCTACAAATGCCTTCTGGAAATATGCCTACCTCAATTGAAAATTTAATTCAAACTATGAATAACTTCATGGCCACTATGCAGAACATGTTTCAGGAAATGATGCGAAACCAGAACATGCTCCTGCAAGTTCTACTCAACAAAAAATGAACCAGTTAAAAATATGTTTCTGGAATGCAAACGGGTTATCCCAACATAAACACGAAGTTGCAAACTTTCTTCATAGGCATGAAATCGACGTACTTCTTGTCTCTGAAACACACTTCACTCATAAAAACTGCTTTAGGGTAAATGGATACCTTACGTATGACACAAAACATCCCAGCGGACGAGCTTGTGGTGGCACAGTCATAATTGTGCACAAAAACATCAGACACTTGCCATTGCCAGAGTTCGAAGAAGATTGTATCCAGGCCACATCTATAAATCTTACTGATTTCAATCTAACGTTAACATCCGTTTATTGTCCTCCGAGGCACAAAATTGTAAACGATAAATTTCTCAACTTCTTCTCCACATTGGGCCAGAAATTCATTGCTGCTGGCGACTACAACGCTAAACATACATATTGGGGCTCCAGACTTATTAGTCCTAGAGGTAATCAGCTATACAATACCGTAACTGCAAATAATTTTGATGTGGTATCGAGTGGTGAGCCTACCTATTGGCCAACCGACTTCAATAAGCTACCAGACCTTATTGACTTTGCTGTAATTAAAAACATCAAGCGCGATCAGGTACTAGTTAGTTCCTCCTATGATCTTTCGTCTGATCATTCACCTTTAATCCTAATTTTAAAAGGTAACTCTGACGCTGCAGCTGCAAACTTTATTTCCTATCCAAACAGAAACACAAATTGGTTAAAGTATAAAATGTATGTGAGCTCTCACCTATCACAGTGCATTCCCCTAAAAAATTCATCTGACATCCAAATAGCTGTCGACCGATTTACAGAAGTCTTGGATACTGCAGCAAGAAATGCAACCCCAATCAAGCGGACAAATAAACGTGCTCCTTACAATACATCGACGGATATAGAGACCCTTATCAGAGAGAAAAGGAAGTTAAGAAGACAATGGCAAAACAGTCGTTCCCCAACCACTAAGGCCCAACTACAATTATGCCTGACCACTCTTCGCAACAAATTGAGACAGAACCACGAGTCTGCAATACAAGGCTATCTAAACAGCCTAGACGCCACAAAAAACTCCAATTATAGCTTATGGAAGGCTGTACGGCATATGAAATGCCCTATAACCCAAGAATCTCCATTAAGACTGGAAAACCGCACTTGGGCCAAAAACACAGATGAAAAATTAAACGCTTTCGCGGGCCACCTTGAGAAAGTTTTCACGCCACATGATGCACATACTTGTTCCTGTCGTCCAATCATTCCTGATAAGGTAAACCATTCATTACAATTTAACATAACTCAAGTAAAATCTGCAATAGAAAAAGTGAATATTAGAAAATCTCCCGGACCTGACCGCATCACAGGGTCAATGATAAGAAACCTACCATCGTCTGCTTCCAGAATCTTTCTGCTCATTTTTAACGCTATATTAAGAGTCGGATACTTCCCATCCTCATGGAAGAGGTCTATAATTGTGATGATTCCCAAGCCAGGAAAAGATGCTAGCCAGGTTGCGTCGTACAGACCGATAAGCTTATTGTCAATCCTATCGAAGCTTTTCGAAAAAATATTCGTTTTAAGTATAACTCCTCATCTAAATGAACACGACATCATCCCGGATCACCAGTTCGGATTCAGAGCGAAACATGGTACAATAGAACAAGTGCATAGAATTGTCACCCTTATTAGATCGGCGTTTGAGAAAAAGCAATACTGCTCAGGACTGTTTATAGACATTTCCCAAGCTTTTGACAAAGTTTGGCATGATGGGCTACTCATCAAAATAACACGAATGCTTCCTCAAAACACTCACAAGCTTCTGGAGAGCTATCTAACAGGCAGAACATTCATAGTAAGGTCGCAAGATAAATACTCCCCTCTCAAGAAAATTACTGCTGGTGTTCCCCAAGGCAGCATATTAGGACCGCTTCTATATATAATATACACAGCGGATATGCCAACAAACCTGAGCACGCATACCTCTACATTTGCAGACGACACAGCATTTATTAGCGTTAACCATGACCCAAAAGTCGCATCGCAAAATCTGCAGTCCCACATCAATGAACTAGAGGCATGGCTAGAAAAATGGAGAATAAAGGTTAACCCGGCTAAATGTGCTCACTTAACTTTCACGCTCAGAAGACAAACGTGCCCAGCAGTAAAAATAAATAACATCACTGTTCCGGTAGAAAACCATGTAAAGTACTTGGGAATTCATATAGATAGACGCTTGACCTGGTCTCGTCATATCGAAGCGAAAATAACGGCTATGAAACTTAAAGCAGCTCAACTACATTGGCTTCTCGGTGGAAACTCAAACTTGTCTTTAGACAACAAAATTCTTCTATACAAGTCCATCATAAAACCAATATGGACATATGGCATCCAATTATGGGGTACTGCATGCGCATCTAACATCCAAAAGCTTCAAAGAAGACAGTCTAGAATATTACGACAAATTGTCTGCGCCCCATGGTATATACGTAATGATATTATCCACAGAGATCTCAACGTCCCCACTATCCAGGAGGAAATTAAAAAATATTCAATAAGCTACATCGATAAACTAATGGTCCACCCTAACTACCTCGCTGGGGGTTGCTTCAGTTCGAAGGTTACCAGAGGCTAAAAAGAACCGATACTTTGAGCCTAACTAGAAGACAGTCTTAAAATTTGAATACAGCAGTTAGTGGTTACACTGGGAACAACTAATAAACAACAAGTAGAATTAAGATTTGAATACATATTGTAAATTTCGATAAGAAAGATTCAATAATAAAAATAAATTTAAAAAAAAAAAAAAATTTTTATCAAAAATTTTGAGTGACATGGAGTATATAAACAGGCCATTAATCAAACAAACACATAGCTTGAACAAACAAGAACAATTAAAACAAACACATAAATCTAAACAAACAAGAACAATCACACAAATCGAAAGATTAACTAGTGGTCAAATAAATAAATTTGTTATTTTAAAGTTAAACATTCTCTTTGCTTTCATCAGACAACCACCAAGTAAGTCTGAGTTCATACGGCTCATGTCTTATTGACAAGATTGCTACTTTATAGGCGAGAGGGACGAGGGGAAAAGAAACGAGTACACAGATGTAATTGTTGTTACATTTACTTGTGTACCCTACAAGTAAGAGGATAATATCGTTAGTACAACGTTCAGTTGGTACAAAACATATTTTCTATACACAAAAACAGATATCACATATCTGATAGTTTGATTTTTCATACCATGCACCCTACATTTAAACGTTGGTATTTTCAATTGTATTTGTACTTACGGTGCATACAGAAGATTTAGAAAAAAAGTTACATTCGGCAATTAGTTGTTAAAATATCAATAATTATTTAAAAAATGAGTTCAGTAACTTGTGGTAGATTCACTTATGAATCTGAGATCATTATAAATGTTTGCAAAAGGTTTTCAACACTTTGTTTGGAAGACTTGACCGAATCTCTAGTTAGAGCTAAGATGCAGACATAAGATGAAGATTGGGAGTCACTCCTCCGTGCCTATGAAGGCGTCTATTTGTCTGAAGATGGAGTCTTCCGTAAAGACTTCAAAATAGAGGCGCAAACTAAAGCTGAAATGATCGATATCATTAAGTGTTCAGGGATTTCTTCTGAAAATGAACAAAGAGAAAATGATCCGAATCATTTCTCAGAAAATTACCAATTTAATTACCATCCGATGAACATCTAATATGAAGCGCCAGATTTTGGTGTTAACGTCCCTCCGTGCGATGCACCATATTTTCATGGTTCCTATGAAGAATGGCCGTCATTTAGAGACATGTTCACTGCTGTTTACATCAGCAAAGTGCGAATGCCAGATGTTCAGAAATTGTTATACTTAAGATGAAAGGTAAAAGGTGAAGCAAGTTTTATTGTAAATAGGTATACATTAACTAATGATGCATTTTCCATAGCATGGGGAGCTTTGCAAGCTCGTTATGATAACAAACGTGTTTTAGTTGATACAAATTGAAATCTCTTTTCAATATTTCACCTGCTAAGTTTGAATCAGGTAAAGCTATTAATAATATACAGACTACCATAAGCGTTTCCCTGTCAATGTTGTATAATAATGGAGTTGAAGTACGACATTGGGACCCTATTTTGGTATATTTGTGCTCCACAAAACTGCCAACTGAAACGTTAGCTCTCTGGGAACAATCTCTTGTTTCGCACACGACTCTGCCTTCCTGGTCTCAATTGAAACAATTTCTTATAAAAAGACATAGAGTTGTAGAGCGCATAATGAGTATTGAAAAAAATAAGTTTCAGAACACTCAATGTTCAATTGATTTTAATGACGTCCAAAGCAGTTAAAACCTGAAGGCTCAGAAATGAACATGCATATTATGTACAAAAAATCATAATTTGCGAGTGTGTTCAACGTTACTAAGCTTTTCTCTTAAGCAAAGAAATAGTTTTGTTTCACAAAACAACATTTGCAAAAATTGTCTATCGCTATCACATAGAGTTTCTGATTGCAGTAGTCGGTATAGATGAGGGATGTCAGCGCCTTGCACAATTGTGCAAATTAATTCACATGTACGCTTACGCTCTTTTATTTTGCGAGCGTAAAATATAATTGTTTACTGAGAAACACTCTCATTCAGCGGGAAATATCGCAAATATTGCAAGGCCTGTTTTGAGGCCTCTAAATATATTTATGTATATAAATAAATATACAATAACTGTATGTAGGTACATCTTTTTTTTTGTTTTATTATCTTTTTTATTTTATTTATTATGTTTTTGTTTTATTTCTGTTTTTGACATTGTACAATGATTTTAAAACAGGGATTTCCATTTCTTTGCACAATTGTGCAATTGTGGTTATTTTTTAAGATAGAATTTTAAAATTTTATAAAAATATATATGTTAAGTGAATCCTAATCAACAAAAATTTCAAATTTTCAAAATAATTGTTTTGCATTTAAGCTAACAATATGTGTTTTATTCGTGAAAAAAATTCATTGATGCCTGTAACAGGGTCCCTTTTTCTTTCGTTAAAAAGACGTACCTAAATGCAGAAATTATTAAGAAAAGAAAAAGCCACAAGAATTTGTTGGTATTTTGTGATTGTAAAAATATTTTTGTTTCCGTACCAATCTTGTTTTGCTACAATTTATGTGTAAACCTATACACATAAAAGCAAATGTGACAGCAGGTAAAATTTTTGGGTAAGAAGATGTGTTTTATTGATGTATTAATGAAATTTTATTGTTTCGCACTATTTTTATTGCTTACTTTTTTACGCTACAATTATATGACCGAGTCTAAAGAGTAAACCTTACTACTTTATGGTATTTATCTAACGTAACTTTGACCTGTTATAATGACTTTATACATTTTTGCAGGCAAACTCAGGTGCGCATTTGGTATTTTGTAAAAAGTTATGATATACCATTAGCTAGAATTAAAATGTATGCACAGATGTTTGAAGTATGAGTAACCCAACACCGTGAATACCCTTTCTATTTTACTTACCACTATGAATACCCTTACTTTTTACTAAAATAACTTTTTCACGTTATAATTCTCATGTAATTCATTTTATTTTTGAATAAATAGACCAGGGAAATCCATTTCTATGTACAATTGTGTATACCTGTAAACTTCAAATTAGAATTTCATTTAATAGTCTTGTAGACAGCGATAACGGACGTGCAAGCGGATGAGTTTATTAAAAAAAAAGATAAATGATGCCATATAAAAAATATTTTATGATAAAAAATGCATTTAATTATTTTCAATGTCTCTTATGTTCAGTGATGTTAACCGTACGGTAATTACCCTTTTTTAGGGTAATTTTGAGCCGCAAAAGGTAGCAAGGTAATTTTTTTTAAATACGGTAATTTAAAGAAATTTGGATTTTTGGTATATATATACTACCATAAGTAGGTTTTATAATTTTAACTTTTGCGAGGTGATTTTCAGTTTAAAAATAGATAAATTTTATAACAAAAAATTAAGAACTTTAATTATGTTTCTGCAAATTTTTTTCGTAAAACCGATAAGTGAAATTACTCTTGTTTATTATTAATTTTATATTAAAAATCAACAATTCTTAAACGGAAAAATAGATGAAATAGTATTTTATTTTTTGATATCAGATTTTTACCGTGCGTAGATATGACCACTGTTCATCGATTTCTTGCAAAAAGTAAAAATTGAAAAATTTGAGCTGACTCTCTTTAGAGCAACAAGTGCAATATGTACGCTAAGCGTATTAAATAAAAATATTTTGAGTTGATTGAATATACATATGGGCATATCCGTCAAAAGGTCCACCGTATCCGAAAAGTTATTAAAAGCTGATTATTTTACGATATTATTATAGAGAAATATTTAGATTTTACTAATTTTTTTTCACTTAGATGAACAACCAGACTGCAAAGTTGTGCAATCGTAATTTCTTATTTTTGAGAATGTTTTATTGTATGTTTTCTTTCATATTATCTTCTTGAAAAGAGGTGATATTTGATAAAAATTCAAAGAGCAATATGCTATTCGGATTAACGGTAAATTTTTATTTTATTTTAATCATTATTCAGTTCAATTATTATGGAATTTCACGTTCAAAATGTCACGTATCGACCCAGATTTTGGCTTAAAAAAAAGAAAATACACAAGATTTTGGAATCGAACCAAAGACATTTGAATGTTACATTGCTACGTAAAATTCTCAAAGTAGTTTGACAAAAAAAATTGTGCCAAGTTTCGCTTCATTACGCCTTTTTATACATGGCCACAAAAACTACTTCTATTTGTTTCACGTTCGAACCGCTACTTCTTTTGTCATTATCTTTGACCTAAAATCGCGCCCTCCATAAACTTTAGCATAGATAACAGTACTTTCTTAGTGCTATAATTAAAGGGTTAAGAGAACGTAAAAATATTTGTTGTTTAAAATGTTATTGCATTTTTGATGCGTACGACTGTCACGTTCAACACTTTGGATTTGCCCATATATGTACCTTTTTTATTCAAAATTATTTTACTTCCTTATTCATAAAAAATAAAAATTTTGTTAAAAATGTATTTTAACACAAAACTTTCTATTGAAATTTTTCTTAAAACACATTTAACAGGCGATGGACCTATTGCTTTTAATATAAATTTTACTACACAATCAATCGCCTGTCATTTGGAAACAGCATATTAATGTTTTGATAAAAAAAATCTTTGCGTACGGTAATTTCTTCTCAAAAAAGGTAATTTTAAGAGGTCCGCAAGGTAATGAAAAAATAAAAGTTAACATCACTGCTTATGTTTTAAAACATTTGAACTTAAGAGATTGTATACTTTGAAAAGGCATTATGATCATTTCCATAATGATATTAAACAATATGAAGTAAAAGAAAGGGAAAACCAATATAAGATTAAAAAAAAGGTTTATTTGGATAGCTTGAAAAGTTGGGTATCACAAGAAGAAGAGCATGCAGATAGGATAGAAGTGTTAAAAATAGAAATATCAAATTTACTAACTTTGGAAATAGTAAAACAGGGAAGACCATTTTCCGATGGGGCATTTATAAAAAAGCTTTTCAATGCAGTTTTGGAAAAACTGAAAATCGATTGCAGCGTAATAAAAACGCTTCCCATGAGCCGAAATAGTGTCGTCAAGTGCACATCAATTTTAGCTGCACATATACAATCTGTGATTTGGGAAAAGTTAAAAAAATGTGAATATTTTTCTTTTTGCCTGGTGTTTGCATCGCCCTTTCATGAAAATGTTTTGTAAGTTTTAATACCTTACCTGATTCCCAACAATTAAATAAAACATAGATGACCCTTAGAAAAAGTATTTAATAAGGCCTCGCAATAGGCCTCGCAACCGCATATTTCGCCCGCTGGGCATGTAAGAGATAAGAGTAATCTCACCAACACAATCATAATTGACATCACTGGTATAGATGCAATCAATGTGGTAATAAACTATACTCCATATACAGAATAATGAGTTAAACATTCTGAAAGAATCTAGTTCAAGCGATGCCGCTGTTAATAGTGCTGGGAAACTATCGATAGACTATCGATATTATCGATAGTCTTAAAATATCGATAGGCAAAATATAAATATCGATATTTTTATTATTTTAAATACAGCTATGAAGACATCATTTATGTAAATGAGAGCGGATTTGAGAGAATAAAATTCTTCTTTTTCTTGCACGAAACAGCCCAGACTTTTTCTTCGTGCAAATTGTGTAAATTGTCAAACAGCTGCAAAACATAAACCAAACAATGAAATGCAAAGGAAAAAAATTATGAACTAAATTTTGGAAATAGTGTTGTGCAGTAAAATAATGTTACTAAAATATAAAGTTTTTTGTTGAAATATTAGGAAAACATAATGTAAGTTGTTGTAAAAGTGTTTGTTTTGTTTAATTTTTGGTAAAATTCGTTTATTTCTACAGACAATATACAATTTTTCAAAAGTGGCATAAACTTTTATTGTTTTGTAAGGACTGTCAAAACAATGACTTTTTATTTTGTGCTTAAAATTTGTTTTTTTTCTGTTCCCGTACTTTTGTGTAATTTTGTCCAAGGTATATTTGCACAAGGTAGACTCATTTGGGAGTGTAGACATGCTGCTCTATAAAAGGAACCAAGTTGTTAAAATTATCTTCATATAAAACAAAAACAATTTAACGCACACATGTACAAATTTTGTTTCATATATACGAAATTTTACGTTTGGGTTCCAACTAGGGGTAATCAGCTGACAAACATATGGGCCAACGGGTTTACCTTGTGTACATATACCTTGATTTTGTCTCTTAATGAGAGAAATTTATGCTTGCTCTCATTTTCACGAACTTTACCCAAAAAGTAAAGAAACAGAGCTATTAATTCGCGCTGAATTACAGCAATGAATACAAACAACAAGAATGGCAAGTGGTATGGATTGCTTAGCAGTGCTTTTTACTGCTAATTAAAGGCTAATTAAGTCGAAATTTGTACATGTTTATATAGGGACTGAAATGTCAAATATTTTTGTAATGTTGTAAAAAAAAAATGCGCAATTCCAAGCATAGGACAAAACAATGAATGACCATTAGAGGATAAGTACGTTAGATTGATTACCTTTTTGGGTTTAGAATTTAGAAAATTTTTTAAAGTTGCTATGGAATATCTTATAGTCCCTGTTACTTCGGTTCCTTCAGAAAGGTACTTAACAATTATTAAAAAACTGCCATCTAAAATAACGTGCGTATATACTAGGGAAGCCAATCGGGATTGATTTTAGGGGGATTTCCGGATTTTTTTTAAATAAACAACACTTTTTATTTATTTATGAATTTTCAAAAGGTATTATATATACAACATATATTTTTAAGAAAGAAAAATAAGAATTGTAAAAATAAAAAATACCACTGAAATATAATTTTTAATAATTTTTTTTTGTATAGAGTATACAAATTCAATAAAACGAACATTTTTGTACACAAAAGTTAATATATTAAAAATCCCGGGATTAATAAAAATAAAACCCGGGATTCCGGATTTCTCAATCCCGAAAAATCCCGGGGTTTCCCGTTTGGCATCCCTAGTATATATGTACATACGTCTCACACATTCAATAAAGTGATAAAAACAACGGACTGTAGCAAGGTATATTTACACAAGGTAAACTCTTTGGCACATATGTTTGACAGCTGATTACCCCTAGTTGGTACTTTAACGTCAAATTTCATGTATTTGAGAAAAAATGTGTACATTTTTTTTTTTTTTTACTGTTAGGACCAGCACTCAGGGGATGACCCCTACTAATGCATTGCATTGTGTTGGAACTAGGAAAATAGGTTGTGGGAAGGAGGATAGAGGGAGTAGTGTTTGTGAACATTCGATTTGAACTTAATCATGTTGTAAGTGAGAGGGAAGACTTCTGCAGGAAGGTTATTCCACATACGAACTGTGCGGGAAAAAAATGAATTCTCTCTGTAATGCGTTGTACGATTCACCTGCCAATCGACCACATAAGGATGGGCTCTTGAGGAAAAACGTGTATTACGAACAAACGTACGGGTTTCGGGAACCAGATCCCTAATTCCGTCAGAACACATCCCATTGTAGTAATAAAACAGACAAATACAACTCACATTGCGCTAAATTGTTTTTGTTTTATATAAGGACAATTTTGACAATTTGGTACCTTTTATAGAGCAGCATGTATACACTCCCAAATGAGTCTACGTTGTGTAAATATACCTTGGACTGTAGCCTTATAAAAAAATAGTTAAAGTTTTCCTCTACAAGTACGAACATTCAGTCGATAGTAATATCGCTAGTAATATCGATAGTGAAATTTGAACTATCGATAGTACAAAATATCGATAGTATCCCAGCACTAGCTGTTAACTCATATACGAGTTCTAGTAAAACAAATACTAACAGAATTGCAGATACCCAACAAACACGAAGTCAAACCTTTGATATGAAATGACTTGGTCATTTGACATCAAACACAATTCTCAAACGTTTTTCAATTGTTTGATTTAACATTTAAATTCAACATGATAATGATTTGAAAATAAACATTTGATATCAAATGTTTTATCAATTTGATGTCAAATGTTAAATCAAATCAAAAATAAACTTGGCAATACTAAAGCGAAAAATAAATGTAATCATTAAAAATGGCGATTAAAGTTAAATTTTTTACTTTGCGGTTACATGTTTTACTATTAAAAATAGATTTTAATATAAAGTGAACAGCTTATTTCTTGTGAAAAATAAAAATTATTTGTGAGTAATTTCAATTATTAAAAATACAAAAAAAAGGAAAATAAAACGGGAAAGTGAAGAAAGTTTGTTGAACGATCTCGGTGCTACAATCCTCAAAATAAAAGGGAGCCAAGTAGTTTGTCTTTCCAAGAATTAGAGGACATTATTTAATCTTTATGCTATGGTGCCGAATGTTTATCTCACAGTTTATTTAAATAAATAATAAATTTATATTAAAAAAATAAAATATTTTTATTTATATTCCACATTGTATTATAATCCACATTTGAAAAACATTTGAGAATTACGTTTGAAAGCAAGTTGAAAATAAAGGCATTTTTCAATTTGAAAATAATTTCCCCTTTTTGTTGAGAACGCTATGATTTTCAAATGATTTTCAAATCATTATCAATCGTTCATCAAATCATTTTCAATTTGAAATCAAACCTTCGTGTTTGTTGGGTAGTTATTACCTACAGCCCTGGTCGAAGTAATACACGCAGGAAAAAGGCACACAGCTCGTGTCTTAATAGATTCAGGTTCACAATCGGTTCTTTTGACCGAAAAAGTCTCCAAATATCTCGGATTGAAGATATTATTGAGTTCATCAACATCGATGGTACAGCTATTAGTTTTAACAGCTTTTCCGATACCGATGTCTCGAATGGTCTTCCATGTGTTCCTAGAGTCAATGGCGGAACTAAAACGTTTGGCGGTATGAACTAAGTCCCCAATGAACTAACTCCCCAAACCCAAAATGAACTAAGTCCCCAAACGACTGTATGTTAAACAAGTAAGAGTGCTATATTCGGCTGTGCCGAATCTTATATACCCTTCACCATTGTGCGAGCAGAATACAGAGCAACTAGACAAAAACTAAATAAAACTGGTAAATATTTTTTTTAAATAAGAGACAACCGGTTTTGAACTTCGCTTTTCATAAGGGCCCAGAATATATGTACTTTATAGGGTGTAGGATCAATATTGTATATACGTTTTTACCTTCGGTGAAGGGTATAAAAAGACTAATTTTCGGGAATTCAGGGTTCTAATCACTGCATTCGATACTATCGTATCGAATAAACTATTGAATTTTTTTGCATACGATAGAAACTGGCGTTTCGAATGAAAACTCGATAAATGTAATGTCGAGTTACTCGATGTCGAATGCTATTATTTCAAATTCAATACATTTCATTCGATATCGAGTTTCAAGATACCAAAATAAATAATTTCGATGAATTTTGCTCGATATCGTATGCGATGATTAGACCCCAGTATTTCTGTTATAGCTCATACAAATTTCCGACATTTTGATATATAAGTCATATTCATAGGAAGTATAGCAGCCCTAAAATTTAGGTTTTTATAAAAATTTTGATGTTTTTTAGCCCATTTTTTGAGTATTTTGCTCATAAATTACCCATTGTCTAACCGATTTGATAGTTTTATATACCGACGTGTTAAGGAAGAATTTTACCATTTACTTAAGTTTTATTTATATATAAACATTTATATAAACTATTATTAGTATTGTGGTTATTTTATTGAACTATTTATGGTTTTTAATCCAAATTTTTTAATATTTTTAATTAGGCTTAAGTTCATTTTCATTAAATTATTTTTATGAAGAAAGGAATTTTACAACATGAAAATCAATTAAAATTTACTGATAATTTTTCATTCTTGACTCAATCTGGGCTCGAACCCAGGTGTTTACGGACAGGTTACCCTGACATGTTTCGATTGCAACCACTCAATCTCCTCAGAGGGCTTGCCGTTTAACACTCGCAGCCATCGACGACTGCTGACGTCATTAGTCAAACATCAATCCTTAAACCAAATTGTATTCAACCTTTGGTAGATCGAAATTTGCTTTGAATGATTATCTATTTTAATTTATTTTAACATGTTATTCCTTTACTTCTGTTTTTTCGTACTTTTGTCAAGAATTCTTCTTGAAGTTCAAAGTACATATTTTTTGTTTTTTTCATTTTTTTGTCTTTCTTTTTCTTGTTGACCTTTTCAGCACAACTTGAAGGACAAATGCAAACATAGAGCTCGTGCCTTAGCTTTAACAATTATTAGTATTGTGGTTATTTTATTGAACTATTTATGGTTATTGAACTATTATTTATATAAACTTGTAAATATATATTTAAACAAAGTTAATTATAAAAAAGAGTAATTTTTGTGGATTCAGTATTTCGGTTATAGCTCTGCCATTTTTTAACCGATTTGGCAGATTTATATACCGACGTGTTGAAGAAGAAATTTACCATTTACTTTAGTTATAAAACTTGGACTCGGGGAGATCTATAGTTCCCGAAAGTGGGTATTTAAAAAAAAATTTAATTTAATTTGGTCATAACTTTTTTGTATCTGAACCGATTTGTCCGAGTTTTTATAAAATATGTTCTACAAGAAATTTCAGATATTTTGGTATATAAGTCATATCCATAGGACGTATAGCAGCCCTAAAATTTTTATAAAAATTTTGATGTTTTTTAGCCCATTTTTGGAGTATTTTGCTCATAAATTACCCATTGTCTAACCGATTTGATAGTTTTATATACCGACGTTTTTTTTTTGTCATTATTTTTTATTGAATCTTCATATATTAAATATGAACTAACAATAATTAATCAAATCTTAACCTAATACGTTATTTTATGTCCTGCCAGTGCCAGACAAAATTTTCTTCATCACGGTTTTTATTCACTTATATAGGTGTTTATCGCTCATCTAATTGGGTAAGTGCTGCAGTGTCTCTTCTTCTTAAGCGAGTGTGGCCGCCATGATTTAAAATATTTTGAGCTAGTGGATTTGGGTGGTGTTCAAGCCTTTTTAAATATTTTATTGCATATTTTGTAATCATAGTTTTAACTAATGGCACATTGAGATCCTTATGAATGTTTGAGTTTTTAACATAACAGGGAGCGGCTGTGATTATTCGAAGAAGTTTATTTTGGCGCCTTTGAATTTTGTCGATATTAGAGGCCGATGCAGTGCCCCATAGTTGAATACCGTAGCACCAGATAGGCTTTAAGATAGAGTTGTAAAGTAGAAGCTTGCAATCGAGACTAAGGACAGAATTTCTTCCAATAAGCCAGTGAATTTGAATGGCTTTTAGTTTCATTTGAGTTAATTTTGCCTCTATATGGCATTTCCACGTTAATCGCCGATCCAGATGTATACCGAGATATTTTACATGCGAATGTTGAGGAATTATTTGATTATTGACTGTAATAGGGGGGCAAGATTCCCGGCGCAAAGTGAATGTTATATGTACGCATTTTTGCTCATTGACCATTATCCTCCATTGTCTTAACCATATCTCTAGTTGAAATATATGATCCTGTAAGTAACGTGATGCTTCATAACGATTTTCGTGGACGCTTAGAAAAGCTGTATCGTCTGCAAATGTTGAAGTTTGTGTATAGTTGCTTGTTAGCATGTCCGAAGTATAAATTAAGTATAGTAGGGGTTCCAGGATGCTGCCTTGTGGGACTCCAGCGGCAATGGGCTGAGGTGAACTTAAGAAATTTCCTTCTTTAATAATAAATTGACGACCGACTAAGTAACTTTCTAGCAGCTTGTGTGTGTTTGCTGGTAAATTTTGCTTCAATTTATGTAATAAGCCTTCATGCCAGACTTTATCAAAAGCTTGCGAAACATCGATGAAGAGTGCTGAGCAATATTTCTTTTCTTCAAATGCTTTTCTTATGACATTTACTATTCGATGAGTCTGTTCGATTGTGCTGTGTTTTCTTCTAAATCCGAACTGATGGTTTGGAATACATCTATTTTCACTTAAAATCGGTGTTAATTTTGAAACTAATAATTTCTTAAACAGCTTTGACATATTTGATAATAAGCTAATAGGCCTATAAGACTCAACTTTTGTTTGATCTTTACCTGGCTTTGGTATCATGGTAACTAAGGAAACCTTCCATTTTTGAGGATAGTATTCAAGGCGTAAAATAGCATTAAAAATAAAAAGAATAATTTTCTTTGCTATGCGAGGTAGCTCCAAAAGCATTTTATTACTGATTTTATCAATACCAGGTGCCTTCTTAGTGTTTAAGTCGCAAATAGCCTTTTCGATTTCTCTTAACTCAAATCTGAGGGGAATAGCTGCTCTAGCAGCAACAGGTGGTAACTCGACCGCAATATTGTGAAATATATTTGGTGTAAATACGTTTTTCAAGTGACTAACAAACAGATTTCCTTTTTCAATATCGTTTCTTGCCCAATTACCATTCAAGTTTCTTAATGGTGGCTTAGATATAACTGGCCTTTTTAGATTTCTAGCTGCACGCCATAATGAGTAGTCAGATTGTGGAGTTGCATCAAGTTCCTTAAGATATTTTTCTAGAGAAGCCGTTTTCTGATTCTGCAGTAACTTTCTTAGCTTTTTTGTGCACTCTTTTAATAAAATCTTAAGTTGCGGGGATCTGTAAAGTTGCCACTCTCTTCGAACTCTCCTTTTTTCAGTCAAGAGCCGCTCGACATCTGAAGAATATATTTTAGTATTTTTAATTTTTTTGGGGGTATCGCTGGAATGTTGAACAGCTAGTTTCAGAAAACTGTCAAAATTGTCAATAGAGCGATCTACATAATCCGGTGTACTGAGCGGAATATTTTCTATGCAATGGGTACTGAGATATTTTTTATATTTTAACCAATTAATTTGCGTAGCTGTCGTCGCTATGTATCCAGTCGGAGGTACAATTCTATTGGGGTTCATTATAGTAACAATTGTAGGTGTGTGGTCGGAAGATAATTCTAGGGAGGCTTCAACATGAATCGTTTCTATAGGAATGTTGAAAATAAAGGCATTTTTCAATTTGAAAATAATTTCCCCTTTTTGTTGAGAACGCTATGATTTTCAAATGATTTTCAAATCATTATCAATCGTTCATCAAATCATTTTCAATTTGAAATCAAACCTTCGTGTTTGTTGGGTAGTTATTACCTACAGCCCTGGTCGAAGTAATACACGCAGGAAAAAGGCACACAGCTCGTGTCTTAATAGATTCAGGTTCACAATCGGTTCTTTTGACCGAAAAAGTCTCCAAATATCTCGGATTGAAGATATTATTGAGTTCATCAACATCGATGGTACAGCTATTAGTTTTAACAGCTTTTCCGATACCGATGTCTCGAATGGTCTTCCATGTGTTCCTAGAGTCAATGGCGGAACTAAAACGTTTGGCGGTATGAACTAAGTCCCCAATGAACTAACTCCCCAAACCCAAAATGAACTAAGTCCCCAAACGACTGTATGTGAAACAAGTTTTTTTTTTTTTTTGTCATTATTTTTTATTGAATCTTCATATATTAAATATGAACTAACAATAATTAATCAAATCTTAACCTAATACGTTATTTTATCTCCTGCCAGTGCCAGACAAAATTTTCTTCATCACGGGTTATGTTCACTTTTATAGGTGTTTATCGCTCATCTAATTGGGTAAGTGCTGCAGTGTCTCTTCTTCTTAAGCGAGTGTGGCCGCCATGATTTCAAATATTTCGAGCTAGTGGATTTGGGTGGTGTTCAAGCCTTTTTAAATATTTTATTGAATATTTTGTAATCATAGTTTTAACTAATGGCACATTGAGATCCTTATGAATGTTTGAGTTTTTAACATACCAGGGAGCGGCTGTGATTATTCGAATTTTGTCGATATTAGAGGCCGATGCAGTGCCCCATAGTTGAATACCGTAGCACCAGATAGGCTTTAAGATAGAGTTGTAAAGTAGAAGCTTGCAATCGAGACTAAGGACAGAATTTCTTCCAATAAGCCAGTGAATTTGAATGGCTTTTAGTTTCATTTGAGTTAATTTTGCCTCTATATGGCATTTCCACGTTAATCGCCGATCCAGATGTATACCGAGATATTTTACATGCGAATGTTGAGGAATTATTTGATTATTGACTGTAATAGGGGGGCAAGATTCCCGGCGCAAAGTGAATGTTATATGTACGCATTTTTGCTCATTGACCATTGTCCTCCATTGTCTTAACCATATTTCTAGTTGAAATATATGATGCTGTAAGTAACGTGATGCTTCATAACGATTTTCGTGGACGCTTAGAAAAGCTGTATCGTCTGCAAATGTTGAAGTTTGTGTATAGTTGCTTGTTAGCATGTCCGAAGTATAAATTAAGTATAGTAGGGGGCCCAGGATGCTGCCTTGTGGGACTCCAGCGGCAATGGGCTGAGGTGAACTTAAGTGTTCATACATTCACAGTTCATCTTTACAATAAATATAGTTAATAATATAGTCTTTGTTTATTGCATCAATTATTTTTAATATTTTAACTTTTTTATTGTATCAATTATTTTGTATCACATTGTATTTTGCTGATTTATATTTTTGTTTGATTATTTAGTTCTATTTGTTTGTCTGCTAGAGTTCTTTGCACCCTTCTGCTGAACAAGCAGAACTGATCGTTGCATGCAATGACCCACATAACGACATAAATACCTGGTCAGCAAGATACAATGTTTTTAGAGTTTATTAACTTGTCTGTTTTTAGAGTTTGTTATTTTTTTAATTCAACATTTTTTTTGTAACTTGATACTTTATTGCAAGGTTGAAATTACTCAGCACTTTAAATTGTTCTTTTTGTTTTTAATTTTAATGTTTTTTTTTTGTTTGCAAGTTTTAGTAATTAATTAATTAGAATATAAGACAAAAAATCTAAATAAAGAAATGAGAAAGTTTTTAATAAGCAACCAAAACTAACATTTGTGATTACTTTCTCCTCGCCATTTGTAACCAAGTTCCAAGTGCTTGAGTTACTAAATCTAATTGTCCTGGTGTTACTGCCGGAACAATTCTCCAAACGCTACTCGGCTCATTGCCCTGTAGAATAGGCTCAACAAACAAAATAAGGTTAAACAAACTAGTTTAACCCAATTCAGTATCCGCTGAATTAAACATTGGTGACCCCGACGTGATCTTTTTCTTCTGTTTGACAACTAGCCCTGCAGAAGTTGTAACCAAGTCCAAGTACTTGTGTTATACGTTGAAAAACTCGTCCTGGTGGCACTACCTGGACAAGTCTGTTACAAAATTCAAACAACGATCAGCAACTCAGCTGACCAGTGCCCATGTTCTGTAACTCTCGCGTCGAAAAAGTTTTCGATTGAAATGTGTGAAATGAAACAAAAATGCCATAAAATGAAACAAACAGCTGTTTTTCTCACTTAACTGTGTCTGTAACTTTTTTGGCGAGAACAAGCTGTCACGTAAGGAAATTACTCGCCAATTTACAGAAAAAGTGTGTCTGTAACATTTTGGTGAGAAAAGTTCCCGCTTTGAACTGTCAAATAAACTCACGAATAAAAACGGGGCGAGAAAAAATTTTAACACTAAAAACAACTTAAAAGGCAAAATGCAAAGACTAATAATAATAATATTTTATTCTTGGCACATTTTTCATTCTTTTATTATTTTGCTTTTAACATTTTTATAAAATATACGAATGTCTTCAAAGCTTGTTTGCAAACAACAAACATTAAAGTCGCTCTTTACACAATTTGGTGTAGCCGACGGTTGTGTTTTCGCCGCCGTCGTTGAAAAATTTTCAATTTTAGTAAATTTTGGTCGCCGTCAACGATATGTGTTACTGGCGTTCTGAACATCTGCAATGTCACATCGGCTTCGAGTGCAATATTATGACATTTATAACGTAACGACGTAATCTCTTTTGATAGTTTTCTACATGAGTTACAGACACACATTTTTCTCACTTTTCGAGAAACGATGGAATATTTTGTTTTACATCTTTTCGATGCAAGAAGTTCTCACTAAAGTTACAGAACATGGGTACAGTTCAACAAATTCCTTTTATAGGATCATACATCAATTTAGATAAAACCTCACTACACTTTGTGAACACCACAATGACCACCCCGATGGATCAACTCGCTACAGCCCAGCACACGACAGGAGAAGTCATACAAAACATAATCAGGAACTTCAAAAAGGATCCTGCTTCAAGGAAAACCTTGCATTACTATGAAGAGCGACTCAACCGACTGGATGCAGCATGGGCGGAGTTTGAAATCGGCGACAACAAAATACGATGCCTCGAGCAGCCGCCACCAGACCACGAATATTTCACTGAAGGTTATTACGATAAAATATCGAATCTTACAACCAGCTACCGGGAAATATTTGAAGCAGCTATGATGGAAGCTCCGAAGGCGTCAACAAAGGACACTGATCAACAGGTAACCATCAGTGCTCCTTTACCACCAGCTAGATCAGCGACGTCTAAAGGCGGCGCATCTACCACCTCTAATTCATTAGTTAGAAGGCAAAACGTTATGATGGCATCCCTTAAACGGCTACTCAGCAGGGACCCATCAGCAACAAATATGCAGCTTAAAGAAAAACTTTGGGCACAAATTCAAGAGTTGCATTTCGCAATTTGGGAGGCCAGCGATGATCCACTACAAGAAGGGTACAACATGGAAACCTACATTGATCTGGAAAAATTAATAATTGAAAACTTTAAGCTGTCGTCACAAGGATCACAGCAAGGTAGCGAGTTCGCGCAACCTAACGTTCTTCCGCTTCCAAAGGTGACAATTCCAAAGTTCAGTGGGGATTATGTAAAGTGGAGAGCTTTTTCTGACCTATTCTCGCAACTAGTGGATAGTCAACAACTCCCAAAGGCACAAAAAATGTGGTATCTGAAGTCAAATTTGGGAGGCGAGGCTGAAAAACTAATCAGCCATCTTTCAGCAACAGCAGATAACTACACCACTGCTTGGAGGCTATTAAAAGAACGCTATGATAATCATCGCATTATTGTAACAACCACAATGCAACAGCTATTGGATCAACCCAATGCAGGGCCTTCTGCGTCATCAATAAAACAATTACATGACACCACGAAGGAATGTTTACACGCATTGAACAATATCGGAATTGATACTGCATCTTGGGACCCAATGCTTCTCCACATATTGATAAGAAAAAACTGGATCGAAGCACACACGTTCTATATGAGAGGTCAATTGTGAACCCGAAGGAGCTACCACAAATAACACATTTCTTGGCGTTTCTTGAAATGCGCTTTCAATCTTTGGAAGCAATGAGCTACAAGGAGAAACCCTCAAAGGTGTCCGTATCGGCGGCCTCAACTCAACAAGGTACAGGTACCTGCTCACTGTGTAAAACAGGCCATCATCCACTTTATCGCTGTAAAAAATTCCAAGAGTTATCCCCGTCAAGGCGCCTTACTCACGTTCAAAACCAAAAGCTTTGTGTAAACTGTTTAAGGGCAGGGCACTCGGCCATATCTTGCACGTCAGGATCATGCACCAAATGCAAGAAAAAACATAATTCACTACTGCATTTGGAAAACAATAATCACCAAACTAGAACAAGTAAGAGCAGCTCAGAGATGACAGCATCAGCGACGACAACTGAAGTTGAGCCAGCAGCAAATCAGTTATCTGACGCAGCTTCACTAGCAACAGCACACAACCAATTAAATAATTCATATGTCCTACTCAGCACAGCAATGGTAAAAATTAAAAATGAAGGAACCGAAATTGAATGTCGCGCTTTGCTTGATTCAGGCTCTCAAGTAAACTTAATTACAGAACGTTTAGTACAACGGCTCCGCATTTCAAAACAGCCATCATATATCAACATCAATGGCATCGGTAATACTAACACCAAAACTCAACATCGCGTAAATGTTTCCCTGCACTCTCGACTCAACGGCTTCTCAACCCGCCTGGAGGCACTTGTTCTACCTCGTATAATTGCACCTCAACCATCACAGTTCATTGATATTGAGGACTGGCCACTACCGAAGAACCTGATGTTAGCAGATCCCGGTTTTAACCGATCAAACAAAATCGATCTCTTACTAGGCGCGGAGCATTACCACCAGCTACTGGCAATCGGACAAATAAAGTTGTCTGAAAAGCTTCCAATCCTACAAAACACTGTACTGGGTTGGATTGTAGCAGGAAGAATACTCGGCGAACATCCATCTAATGCAACATGCGGAATACTAACATCAGATGAAGATCTTGAAGCATCAATCGCTCGGCTCTGGGAATTAGAGGATATTACAACTACTGAAAAACCGTTATCGATACCAGAAAGGTTATACGAAGAACATTTTGAAGGAAATACAACAAGAAATAATCAAAATCAGTTTGTAGTACGAATACGATTTTGCAAAAATCCTAATGCTCTAGGCGAGTCTCACGTTATTGCGCTTAATCGATTTCTTGCTCTTGAGCGCCGGCTACAGAAAAATCCTGAATTGAAGACCAAATATACCGAATTCATGAACGAATACGAGTCACTGGGGCATATGACAAAATGGATACCAACATCCACAGCTTCCCCAGCCTACTACATCCCACATCATTGTGTCTTGAGGCCCGAAAGTTCAACCACTAAGCTTAGGGTGGTATTTGATGCCTCGGCTAAAACCTCATCAGGATACTCGTTAAACGATCTGATGTGCACAGGGCCAACATTGCAAAGTGAGTTACTGTCCATCTTACTAAGATTTCGAATGCCAAGATTCGTGTTTACCACGGACATTGCAAAAATGTACAGACAGATCTTAGTAGCTCCCGACGATCGCCAGTACCAACTTATTATTTGGAGAAAGAACAATACGGACCCTATCACATATTACAAACTCAACACAGTGACATATGGCACCAGAGCTGCTCCATATTTGGCAACTAAATGCCTCCAGCATATAGCCAAAGAAAATGCTATCAGATTCCCTCTCGCTTCCAAGTTTCTCCAAGAGAATTTTTACGTAGATGACGGCCTGGGTGGGGCTGATAGCCTAGCAACCGCACTCCAAATACAAGAATAACTTGTGCAAATTCTGAAGGAAAGTGGCTTCACTTTGCGTAAATGGTGCGCCAATCACCCAAAATTGCTCCACAATGTACCACAAGGAGACGTAGAAGTCAATCTAGACTTCGAGAGTAACAAGATGGACTCGATAACCACGTTAGGGATTATTTGGCTACCAAAAGATGATAAGTTAGGAATAAAGGTAAACATAACCGACATAAAAAGAATCACCAAGCGTTCCGTCACATCGGATCTTGCAAAAATCTTTGACCCCTTAGGCCTACTATCGCCTATAGCCGTTACCGCCAAGATATTCATTCAAGAATTGTGGAAACTAAAACTCGATTGGGATCAATCACTCCCTGAACACATGCATACTAAATGGATCAGTTTCCGCACAGAATTAAATGAGTTAAAGACATTGCAGCTACCAAGACATATCTTCAATGGAGGAATTCCCGAATCCATCCAACTACATATTTTCACAGATGCTTCAGAAAAGGCATATGGAGCAGCGGCTTACATTCGATCCACTGAGAAAAACGGTTCAATTATAACACGATTACTGTGCGCGAAATCCCGGGTCGCTCCACTTAAAACTCAAACCATACCTCGACTGGAGCTTTGCGCTGCGGCATTAGGAGCACAGCTAGCCGCAAGAATCACAAGGGACCTTCAACTAACAAGCCAAGTGTGGTACCGGACAGACTCAGAAATTGTATTATCATGGATAAATTCACCAGCATCACTCAACACCTTTGTAGCCAATCGAGTGTCAAGCATTTTACAAACAACGCAAGCAACACAATGGCGACACGTCAGCACAAAAATCAATCCCGCAGACATCTTATCACGGGGGATCGCACCTAGACGCCTCAAAGACTGTTCTTTATGGTTCTTTGGCCCCCTATTTTTACATGGCCAAGAACTAGCTTGGCCTCCCAAATATAATCCAGCCCATGCTATTTCAACGGATCTGGAAAGAAAAGTTAAACAGTCGCTAACAATGACGTCAACGGACGCAGAATTTATATACAAAATAAACCACAAGAACTCCTTCAGGCGCCTTCAGCACATCCTTGGATACGTTCTGCGCTTCATCACTCAAACCAGATGCAAGAAAGGCTTAAGGCATAGTAAAGAATCATTAACAACAACTGAGTTAAACAATGCTCTAAAATTGATCATAAAGCAAATGCAAGCAACGGATTTTAAACAAGAAATCCATCAACTTACTAAATACAAAGAGCTACGCGGAACAAGCAACCTAAGTAACCTGTCACCTTTTTTGGATACAGATGGTTTAATCCGTGTAGGAGGTCGACTTGAAGCCTCTCCATTCGACTATGACTCAAAACACCAATATCTGATCCCGTACAATGATCCAATTGCAAAACTTTTATTTGAAATGACTCATAAGGACAACAAACATTGTGGGGCACAAACACTGCTAGGAACAGTGAGACATTGATTTTGGCCAATTAAAGGGAAAATCATGGCAAGAGCAACAATTCATCAATGCACAACCTGCACTAGGGCCAAGCCAGCTCTGCTTCAGCAAGTCATGGGAAACCTGCCATCCACCCGAGTAACGCCAGCAAGACCGTTCATTAACTCTGGAGTAGACTATTGCGGTCCAATCATAGTTCACTACAAGGGGAGGGGCAAACGGCTACACAAGGCATACATTGCTGTCTTTTGTTGTTTTGCGACGAAGGCAGTACATTTGGAGCTGGTAAGCGATCTAACCACCGACGCATTCATCGGAGCCATCAAACGATTTGTCGGTCGACGTGGACATTGCCAAAATCTTTACTGCGATAATGCCACAAACTTTGTAGGGGCAAGAAATAAATTGCCTGAACTATCATCCGCAATTTACTCAAATGAAGCAAAGGCAGCAATTGAGAATGCATGCAGTAAAAAGGGCATACAATTTCAGTTCATACCACCCAGAGCGCCACATTTTAGAGGACTGTGGGAAGCTGAAGTTAAATCTGCCAAACACTTGTTAATCAGAAGCCTCGCTAATGCATCATTAACTTACGAAGAGCTAGAAACACTGGTCATCGAGGTCGAAGCTATATTAAATTCCAGACCAATTTCACCAATGTCAAATGATCCTAATGACATAGGTGCACTGACTCCAGGCCATTTTTTGATTGGCGAACCTCTAACGGCGCAAGTTGATACTAATGCAATATCGGAAAGGGCAAATTTAGCTACTCGTTGGAAATTAGTATCTGCCCTCAAACACAACTTCTGGGGAAGGTGGTCCCGAGACTACATCAATGAATTGCAATACCGCAACAAGTGGAAGGAACAATCAAGAAATCTACAACCCGGAACTATCGTCATCCTCAAGGAAGATAACAGCCCAGTGATGAAATGGCCCTTAGGCCGAGTAATCAAAACCTACAAGGGAGACGATGGCATTGTCAGAGTGGCAGATGTCAAAACTACGTCAGGTATACTCAAAAGAGCAGTCCAGTATCTAGCACCACTCCCCCGAGAACCGATCGAAGACAAAAATGAAAGCAATTCTAAAGAGGAATCCTCTGAGCCTAAACCCAAAAGATTACGGCTACCAGCTAGCAATCTAGGCCTTACATTGTTGGCGCTATTTCTGATATTCCCAATGATACTAGGAGGACCAATCAATCATGTACAATTTGGGTCCAAGCTAGGAATTCATTTCGAGGAAATGGGCTCGACTTACATATCAACAAGTCAGTGGAAGCTGGTGGTGTACTATAATCTATCATCATACTGGACTGACATGGGATTCTTAGGACAAGGAATCCACTCCTTGAACACACTATGTGACAAAATGGAACACAATACATCATGCCGCAACACATTAGAACATCTTCGACACGTTGAAACAGAGCTGCGATTGGACAACAGATTACTTCACAAATCAAGACAGAGAAGAGGTGCTGTTGATGTAATCGGGAACATTGCTCATTCATTGTTCGGGGTACTTGACTCTGAATACGCAGAAAAAATGTCCGCAACAATCTCAAACCTGCAAGAAAACGACTCACACATCTTAAACCTGATAAAAGAACACACATCCATAATCAATTCAACCATGAATTTTGTGAAGCAAGGTCTAACAGCCTCAAGGTTCAAGTTTGACCAGATAGCGCAGCTGTTCAGCACGGGCATGATGCAACTTTTGCTTATTGCCAACAATTTGCAAAGAATACAAACCTACATTCTGGATGCACTGACTGACACTCACTACGGAAAAATTCATCCTTTACTGCTTACCCCACCGCAACTAGAAACTGAAATACAAAAAATCAAAACCCACATACCTCAGTCATTGAAGCTGCCAGCACCAGAATATGACCTACTAGAGTTCTACAAATTAATGAAAATACAGGGTGGCCTCACTCGGGAACTTGCTGTGTTTAAGATAACTCTACCATTAATAGAACATGAAAGATTTAAACTGTACAACTTAGTCCCTGTCCCGACTGCTATAAATCATATTATGCTAACAATTGACGTCTGCAGTACGACGATAGCGATAAACCCAACCTTACGGCGTTACTTCCCAGTATCATCAGCGCAGTTAAAAGGATGCGATCCGGTCGGTCTGAATATATTTATATGCTATAATGTGCAACAACAATATAACTTTGGAGCTGAAAAATGTTCTTGTGAAATCAACTTATTCAACAATATAACCATACCAAAGTGTCCTCTAAAGAATTTCCCGACTAACGTAACTTGGACTCCTTTAACTCACAAAAATAAATGGTTGTACTCATCTTCATCTCTTACACATGCTGTGGCCGTTTGCAGGAAAGAAATTATACCAATAAACCTAGTCGGATCAGGTGTTCTAACCATCAATCCAGAATGCATTCTTAAGCATGATTCCATCCACATACATATATGGACAACAATCAATATCAACAAATATCTCTTCATCCTACACTAGCCTGGGTAATATTTCAGAATTATCCGATCAATACACGTCTAGAATTAACCACATCAATGGCACTACCGCTTTACCAAGCCCAGACCAAATCGCACAACAACTCATCAAATTGACAGCTGCGCAACAGAAACTAGAAGCCCTGAACGCGTCCAAGCTGCAATCTCACCCATCCTCAAAACACAACACCACCATTGCATACTCTGCGTTAATCATCATTGCAATATCCATCATTTACCTCTTAATTAGAGCATGGTTACGCAAAAGGTCAAATCCTACCCAAATTCCAGAAATACCTCAAACATCTAACAACATTCAAGCTCCGTCGCCAGCCCCTCGACAGAAATTTACTATCCAAGTTTGAAGATAAATGCTAACTGAGCGTAGCGTCAACGGGGGTGCATGTTCATACATTCACAGTTCATCTTTACAATAAATATAGTTAATAATATAGTCTTTGTTTATTGCATCAATTATTTTTAATATTTTAACTTTTTTATTGTATCAATTATTTTGTATCACATTGTATTTTGCTGATTTATATTTTTGTTTGATTATTTAGTTCTATTTGTTTGTCTGCTAGAGTTCTTTGCACCCTTCTGCTGAACAAGCAGAACTGATCGTTGCATGCAATGACCCACATAACGACATAAATACCTGGTCAGCAAGATACAATGTTTTTAGAGTTTATTAACTTGTCTGTTTTTAGAGTTTGTTATTTTTTTAATTCAACATTTTTTTTGTAACTTGATACTTTATTGCAAGGTTGAAATTACTCAGCACTTTAAATTGTTCTTTTTGTTTTTAATTTTAATGTTTTTTTTTTGTTTGCAAGTTCTAGTAATTAATTAATTAGTATATAAGACAAAAAATCTAAATAAAGAAATGAGAAAGTTTTTAATAAGCAACCAAAACTAACATTTGTGATTACTTTCTCCTCGCCATTTGTAACCAAGTTCCAAGTGCTTGAGTTACTAAATCTAATTGTCCTGGTGTTACTGCCGGAACAATTCTCCAAACGCTACTCGGCTCATTGCCCTGTAGAATAGGCTCAACAAACAAAATAAGGTTAAACAAACTAGTTTAACCCAATTCAGTATCCGCTGAATTAAACATTAAGAAATTTCGTTCTTTAATAATAAATTGACGACCGACTAAGTAGCTTTCTAGCAGCTTGTGTGTGTTTGCTGGTAAATTTTGCTTCAATTTATGTAATAAGCCTTCATGCCAGACTTTATCAAAAGCTTGCGAAACATCGATGAAGAGTGCTGAGCAATATTTCTTTTCTTCAAATGCTTTTCTTATGACATTTACTATTCGATGAGTCTGTTCGATTGTGCTGTGTTTTCTTCTAAATCCGAACTGATGGTTTGGAATACATCTATTTTCACTTAAAATCGGTGTTAATTTTGAAACTAATAATTTCTTAAACAGCTTTGACATATTTGATAATAAGCTAATAGGCCTATAAGACTCAACTTTTGTATGATCTTTACCTGGCTTTGGTATCATGGTAACTAAGGAAACCTTCCATTTTTCAGGATAGTATTCAAGGCGTAAAATAGCATTAAAAATAAAAAGAATAATTTTCTTTGCTATGCGAGGTAGCTCCAAAAGCATTTTATTACTGATTTTATCAATACCAGGTGCCTTCTTAGTGTTTAAGTCGCAAATAGCCTTTTCGATTTCTCTTAACTCAAATCTGAGGGGAATAGCTGCTCTAGAAGCAACAGGTGGTAACTCGACCGCAATATTGTGAAATATATTTGGTGTAAATACGTTTTTCAAGTGACTAACAAACAGATTTCCTTTTTCAATATCGTTTCTTGCCCAATTACCATTCAAGTTTCTTAATGGTGGCTTAGATATAACTGGCCTTTTTAGATTTCTAGCTGCACGCCATAATGAGTAGTCAGATTGTTGAGTTGCATCAAGTTCCTTAAGATATTTTTCTAGAGAAGCCGTTTTCTGATTCTGCAGTAACTTTCTTAGCTTTTTTGTGCACTCTTTTAATAAAATCTTAAGTTGCGGGGATCTGTAAAGTTGCCACTCTCTTCGAACTCTCCTTTTTTCAGTCAAGAGCCGCTCGACATCTGAAGAATATATTTTAGTATTTTTAATTTTTTTGGGGGTATCGCTGGAATGTTGAACAGCTAGTTTCAGAAAACTGTCAAAATTGTCAATAGAGCGATCTACATAATCCGGTGTACTGAGCGGAATATTTTCTGTGCAATGGGTACTGAGATATTTTTTATATTTTAACCAATTAATTTGCGTAGCTGTCGTCGCTATGTATCCAGTCGGAGGTACAATTCTATTGGGGTTCATTATAGTAACAATTGTAGGTGTGTGGTCGGAAGATAATTCTAGGGAGGCTTCAACATGAATCGTTTCTATAGGAATGTTTTTAACCACGCCGAAATCGATGACATCTGGTATTTTTTGATGATCAGTGGGCCAATATGTTGGTTGTCCGCTCGCTACCACATTTAAATCCATTTTAGAAATTGTGTTAAATAAAACACGACCCTTTGGCGTTATAAGTCGCGACCCCCAGAAGGTATGTTTAGCGTTATAATCGCCAGCGGCTAGGAAACACGGTCCTAATGATTTAAAATATTTATAATATTGGTCCTCCGATATTGAAAATCTAGGCGGAGAGTATAACGATGAAATTACTAGGTTTCTATTTAATTCCTCAACGCAAATGTTCGTTGCTTGGAGATAATCTTCACGATGATCACACATTAGGTAGTGTTTGACTCGGGTTTTTATTAAAATGGCAGAACCTCCACAAGCTCTATCTCGTGGGTCCTTGGTTTCATATAGTATATAACCATTTATTTTAAACGTATTTCTTGAGGTCAAATGAGTTTCAGAAATCATCATGACATCAATTTGTTTATTTTTAAGAAAGTATTCTAATTCATTTTTATGTTGGCGGATGCCGTTTGCGTTCCAAAAACAAATTTTTAAACAGTTCATGGTTTGTTAAGTACACCTTGCAATAACATCGATTGCATTCTAAGCATTTCATGCATCATATTACCCATTGTGTTCGTAAAATTATTTACTGTTTGCATTAATGTTTCCATGGTTTTTTCTAAACGACTTAAATTAGAAACCGGAGTTTCATCATTACTTGGCGAGGCACCTTGCATTGGCTGATGGTTTGATTTTAGGACGTTAGCGTAAGAGGTTCTGTTATTACTAGGCTGGGGGGCTTGAATTGCATTTGTGTTTACTTGATTTGCAACCTGCATTTGAGGGGTATTTGTTTTCGGTCCGACGTGTTAAGGAAGAATTTTACCATTTACTTAAGTTATATTTATATATAAACATTTATATAAACTTGTAAATATATATTTTAACAAAGTTAATTATAAAAAAGAGTAATTTTTGTGGATTCAGTATTTCGGTTATAACTCTGCCATTTTTTAACCGATTTGGCAGATTTATATACCGACGTGTTGAAGAAGAAATTTACCATTTACTTTAGTTATAAAGCTTGGACTCGGGGAGATCTATGGTTCCCGAAAGTTGGGTATTTAAAAAAAAAAATTTAATTTTGGTCATTACTTTTTTGTAACTGAACCGATTTTCCCGAGTTTTTCATAAAATATGTTCTACTAAAAATTTCCGATATTTTGATATATAAGTCATATCCATAGGACATATGGCAGCCCTTAAATTTCATAAAATTTTTAATTTTTTTTGTACGGAAGGTACCACGCCCACTTCTCCAATCCCGCCCACATTTTGTAGGATGGTGTGTATTGGCAACCTATATGTGTGTACCTAATTTGGAAACTTTGGCTCTTGCCGTTCTCAAGATATACAGAAATAAAAAAAATACAAAAACAAGGGATTTTTGGAAAAATTTAGAGGTAGTCGTGGTTTTTGCTCATATCTACGTCATTTTTGGACCGATCTGTTTGAATTTCAATAGCAAGAAATGGTGGACTGTATGTAACATAAATGTTAAACAACCTAGACGCTATCATGTCTGTATTATCCGGAAAACACATATCAAACGTAAGACGGACAGACGGACATCGTTAAATCAACTTCTCTTTATGGGGTCTTAAATCAATATTGTGGAAATTACAAACGTTATGACAAACTTATATATACCCTTTTACCTGTGGTGAAGGGAATAAAAACAACAACGATATTTGGGACTTCGTTCACGTTTTTAGGGACATCGTTCATTTTATTTTTTGGGGAGTTAGTACATATGAACGAAGTCCTCAAAAAATAAAATGAACTAAGCCCCTAAATTATTTTTTGGGGGCTTAGTTCACTTTCATTAGAGGACTTTTTTCACTCTTGCGGCTTCGCTAACTAAAGCTTCTCTGAACAGCAGGCCTTCGGCCGGGCGCAAGGATTTTCTCCTCTATGGTATAACAAAGACCGGCTTCTCTAACTAAAGCTTCTCTGTATAGCCGGCCTTCGGCCAGGTGCAAGGATTTTCTCCTCTATGGTGTAACAAAGACCGGCTTTGCTAAATAAAGCTTCTCTGTATAGCAGGCCCTCAGCCGGGCGCAAGGATTTTCTCCTCTATGGTATAACAAAGACCGGCTTCGCTAACTAAAGCTTCTCTGTATAGCCGGCCTTTGGCCGGGCGCAAGGATTTTCTCCTCTATGGTATAACAAAGACCGGCTTCGCTAACTAAAGCTTCTCTGCAGAAAATCCTTGCGCCCGGCCGAAGGCCGGCTATACAGAGAAGATTGAGTTAGCGAAGCCGGTCTTTGTTATACCATGGAGGCCCAAAACAATTTCTATATTTTTTTAATTTGGGGGCTTAGTTCACTTTTATTAGAGGACTTTTTTCACTCTTGTGGAAATTTGGTGAAATTGGGGTCTTAGTTCATTCCTGTTTAGGGACTTGGTTCACCTGTTTGGGGCTTAGTTCATATTGGCTTTTTCGGGTTTTTCCCATAAATGAACGACGTCCCAAAATTTGGGGACTTAGTTTATTTTGGGATTGGGGAGTTAGTTCATTGGGGACTTAGTTCATACCGCCTAAACGTTTAGTATAATAGTTGGATTTAGCCAGTCTTATTTGATTATTAACATCCCTTCTATCAGAGCGGAATTCATCCCTTTTACTGCATTTACACCTACGCAAAATCTAGTACTTACGAGATTTCGAGCCAAATCTAGTTGTTTTTGACTAGATATTCATAAAATAAATATCGCTGATTATTAATAAAAGGTAATGCAAATTTTTTAATGGATATGTATTTCTTTTTGTGTTTGTATGTGTAACGAAAAACTTTTAGTCAGTTGTTTTGTTATAAAAACAAAATCTCGCTAATGTCAAAAAAGTATAATGTAAACGCACTAGATTTCGAAGAAGATTTTAAATCAAATATACAAGATTTCGACCAAATGTAAATGTAGTATAAGTCCTGCTGATCTAAAACGTTTCCATCTAGAGTAAGCTAAATCCCTACGTTGTATGGATTGCTCAATGTTTTTGGTGAACCACGGTTTGTTCTTAATTGTAATTTTTTTCCTTATTAAAGGCACAGTTTCATCATATGTGCAAATCCCAGAAACAGTCCACCAACCAAAAATTTTTCAAATGATTTTTTTTTAACGGAATATAAGACTAGATGTTTAATTTCATTTTTATATTAAAAAATATGCATTTCAATGATCATCAATGCAATAATTTTTACCAAATCCTACCCCACTGCTGATTTTTTAATAAAATACGTGAATTTAGCATTATTTTAGGTGATTTTTGTGCATAAAATAGCACTTAGAGCAAACTTATCAAAATATAAATTTCGTTAAAATAAAAGTTGATATTCATTAGTTAACAAATTAGTTAAAGAAATGCAATTCATTTTAATATAATTTGTTTTGTTAAAATAAATAAAATATAATAATAAAATACTCCTGGAAAAACTGTAGCGTGCGTTATGTAGCGTGCGTCACAAAGGGTTCACGGCTTTTGTAAAAAAATCACAACATTTTTTGACTGCAAATAAGTGCATTTAGAATTCTCTTATACTCATCTTTCATTTAGGAATCAGATTTTGTATACCTTATCATGCAAAATTCGCTAAAAATTAGGAAAACGCACTTCAACCTTTGAAGTTACTTCCACTTTTTGTAGCGTGCGTCACAAAACTTTGTGATCAATTATTTCGCAACAAATACTTGCTAAGAAACTATGATATAACCCTGTAGTAAATAAAAAAGTCAGTTGCAAAAAACTCTAACTATAAATTAACTTTTTTTTAAATGACTACAAATTGGTTTAAATCTCATGCAGATATCAACCAAGAAGGCACACGTAAAACACAAATAAAATCAAAATAAGTAAAACAAGCATGCCATGAAGTCAAATGAAAAAAAATATACAAACATTTTAAAATAATTAAAAAATGAATCAATACAAATCTGTTTATGTACTAGCAATTATGTGGCGTATTTATTTCAGGACTATTATACATCATCATTTAGGGACGTTTAATGCAAAATTTTCATAAATAATTATTTCTATAACAAAATATATAAAGATATGCATATGTATGCAGGTTCATATGTACATATATTTTTTTTGGCAAAAATTTTAAATTTAAATAATTTATTATAAACTGACAATACTTTTAATTAATTACACATAGGTTGAAAAATAAGTAGTTAGTAGTCAGTTAAAAAGTCATGCAATGATGGCCAATTGACTACTGCCTATGACATGCCCATGTTAAAATAATGAGTCGTCGGCAAGGAAAAAAGTCACTTAATCAACTAGATGTGGTTATTAAAAAACCAGTTTAAAGTTAGTTATAAATGTGTTTGACTTCCTACAGGGAAGCCATTCGTAAGTATATATTAATGTCAGTAAACACTATATATAAGTTGAAGCTATCTTTTTTGAAAGACCAAAAAATGTGTATATTTCAATGAGAAAACGCGTGCGCGTGTAGCGTTCGTCACGCAGGATTTGCCCATATAGGGATAGAATATTGTTTTCCAAAAATGCTAGCTGATCATCAACAGAACTCATAAAGTAAATGCTATTCCAATCAAAAGAATAGAAACTTTCATATAGCAAGTCGTAGATTACGTTTTTAAAATCCCGGTAACAAAACCTGATCCTCCTGTTGTAGCGAAAAATTATACACTAAAAACATGAAATCATGTTTGGAAAAACACGAAGCAGAGATTTGATCATTATAATACACAGAAAAAATTATTGCCGAATTATTTTCAAACAAACGCTTGTTTGAAAATTTTTTTAATTTCTATTTGTGTTTGATTTTTATTTTACCAACAAAAATGTGGACAACTCTTCAAAAATATAATAAACGCGTTATTGGTGTCGAGTTTTCATAATTTTGTATGAAATATTTAACGCTCTTTAATGTTGTCGTCTTTTTGCATTTTTTTATTTGATCGTAAGCAACAAAACGTTTCACTCTTTTTAAACAACATTATGAGAAACAAAATACATTTTTGGTTGGTTTCAAAGTTGGTAAAAAAAAAACAACAATAAGAAAGGTGATAAAATAGCGTGACGAGGTTTGTAGTAAAAAAACAACAAAAACAATAGCAGGTAAACAAACGTTTCACTATTTTTAAACAACATTATGAGAAACAAAATACATTTTTGGTTGGTTTCAAAGTTGGTAAAAAAAAAACTATAAGAAAAACAATAGCAGAAACAACATTATAAGAAACATAATACCGTATTCAATTTTTTAGAATGATGGCGAAAAACATATTGAGTCGGTCTGCTGCCGTTTTTGGTTACATTTCTTCTTTAGCAAAGGAAAGGATACAGTAACAGAGGAGAGTGATAAAAAAAACATTGTGTTGTGTGCAAAGTATATTTATTACAAGTACATGCAAGTGATCAGCTGTTCAGTTGTTTTTTTCGATAGTGTCAAAATTTGCTTACATTTTAGTCCGCCATGATTTTTTTTTTGTTTTCTTTATGTTTGGCTGTTTGACAGTATCAAATGTTTTTAGTAGCCCAGTTGGGCTCGTCTTTAAGACATCCTTGAGGACGGATGCACGACAATGTTAATTTCTGCACGACAAATGAGGGACAGCCAGAACAAACCGTCAACGACATTTTCGAACAAGTGTCGCGAGAATCGTGCACGACACAAAGAAAGACATTGTCGCTCTTCATGTCGTTCATACGATCGGAAGATTACATAGACGACAATGTCACCTATGTTGTCGCTCACGACCCCATGCATGGGAATGTCGCCTATTTTGTCGTTCACGACCCCATGCATGACAATGTTACCTATTTTGTCGTTCACGACCCCAGGCATGACAATGCCGCCTATTTTGTCGTTCACGACCCCATGCATGACAATGTCGACTATTTTGTCGTTCAGGTCCCCATGCATGGCAATGTCGCCTATTTTGTCGTTCACGACCCCATGCATGACAATGCCGCCTATTTTGTCGTTCATCACCCCATGCATGACAATGTCGCCTTCACGACAAAAAAATTATTAAAAAAACAAAATTTTAGACCTTATAATAATATAAAATTTTTATTTTACTTTGAGGTACATATTTAAATTTTAGCATTTTTTAATTAATGTTTTCTTTTTGCTTCTTGTACTTTCTGGCTTTATCTTTATTATATGTATTTTTCATCTTCCGAAAGATTATTCTGAACTCTTTTGTAAAATCTTCATAGGTGTACCCCTCTTTCTTTGTAGATTCTGTATAAAATAAATAAATAGATAATTTAATTATTAAAATGAGTGTAGTTTGGATTTGTGACTACATAATTAACTAATAAATAGATGTAACTTTTCAAATTAAAAAAAAATACTCACCATAATGCGCATTAAGCACATTTTTATTTTTGAACGACTTTTTCTCTTTCGTTCCATCAAAATTATGGGAAACCAGTAGCTCCTTTGTAAATATATGTGTAATATTTTTCAAATTTCCGCGTAAAATGCGACGCATAATGAAATACGAAGCAACTCTAAAAGTGAATACGAAATAAAACAATATGCTTATTGCAAAATGATAAAAAGGTTTTAAAAACGTATATACTATATTTAAATTTAATATGTTTACACTTACCATATCAATTTGGTTTTTTGAGCTTAAATCCTTCTCCAATTTTTGAATGTTTTCTTTCAAGTTTATTGGAAATAGTGTTTGTGTGACTTCAAAAAGCCCTAGATTTCTTCGGAGCAAAACATTATTTTCCGCCAAAATGTTTGATATTTGTTGCTGCTGCGACACAATAGAATCTACTTTGGTTTTTAAATTTTCAATCTCTAATTTAATGGACTCCATTATTATTTTGAAGGTGTTGATACTATGTAAAATAATAAAAAATATAATAAAGAAAAAAAAAAATAATAATAAAAAAGTTTAATGGTTTTGCAATTAAACTCCTTTGTGTACAATTTATGTGCAATTGTGTAAAATTGGTAAAACGACCAAATTTTCTTTATATGGTAGACACATCATTTTGCACTTAATTGTATTAATATCTATTGCATGTTCATCGATACCTTCTATATTGTCAAGCAGCCCAATTCCCAACTGTTTTGATGGCACAGGTAGGGTGTACAAATTTTTAGGATCTTTAACATCAACTCCATAAAATACGTTTTCCTGTATACGTGTTATTTTTACTATTGCTCCCATATAATGTTCTGTCTGGTTTTAAAGTAAACAGAAATTGTTTGGAAAACAATAGCTTAAATAGCAATCTGAATCGTTAATTTTGAGCAATTTTCCTTTTCGCTTATCGCAAGTTATGACTTTTTTTTCCATTATTATAGATTTTTCTTCGAAATGTTTTCTTATCTGTTGTAAAATTTGATGCGGCTTTTTAACACATTTCTTTATCGATTGCATAAAATTTTCGAAGTCGTATGCAGTAAAGCTTGAAAAAAGTCCCATTTCTCTGACGCAATCACATATGTGCAGCAAATTATGAACATTATATGTCACATATTTTTCTCCATATATATTCGGAAAAAACTTTACAAAATCATGTGATAAAATTTCGGATGCTGATAAATTATTTCGAAAAGAGTATGGACAACAAAGAAGTCTATATGCACAGTGGAGAAGTAGGAAATGGTAGAAAATATCGTCGCTTACGTAGTCTTTTAAAACTACAATACCCGTATATAACAAAAATTGACGGTACTCCGTAGCTTTCCACTTTTTTAACTCATGTAACGGTCTAGGGGTGCGGCCAAATTCTTTAGGGATACATCCAGATATCGAAATTAATTTATGTGTCATGGATGTTTGTTTATCAGACTGCATTTTTTTTAGTATTTCATTTAATATTTTTCTCATGACACCTAAATCTATTAAATGCATAGGATCTATAGGAAATTGTGTTACCATGTTAATACCTATTTCTTCTAAGTCTGAGTTATTAGATCGAAACATAACAGAATGATGTTCACGACACTCCCTATTCTTGAACATTTCATCTGTTCTTCTTTCCCCCGGGATAACAGAATAGACGGTATAGATCTTGCTGGGGCATCACAAATAACGCCCTAATGGAAACATCTATTTTCTTTTCATTATACGATATAAAATTAGCAAATATGTATTTTAATTCTTTTATAAAATCGTGCAGAAAACAGTTAATGGAAACAGGCTTACTACTTCCACAGTAAATTCCAATTGGAAAGAGGCAATCTTCTTTTAAATTGATCGTTTTTGCTAAAATTGGCCACAATCCAACAGAACTACTTTTAAAAAGTGGTAGTCCATCAATACCAATATCTATTTTAACCTCATCTATATCAATAAGCAGCCCATTTAATTTCAAAATTTGAGCTTCTAACCCAAAATGAAAATAACTTCCTGGATTAACTGTACGAGTTACCATTGGTTTTTTCTTTCTATTTAAAAGCTGTTTTGTACTTTTTGGTATATTTTAAACTTCTTCATAAAGGATCTCAAGAATATCGTCACCTAGCTTCCTTCCTATCTTATGCTTCAAAAAAAACTTTTTTCATCTTCTTGGCTAATTCGGCCTTCTGTACTTTTTTTCAGTAAAAATCTCACCCATTGCAACATCTTCAACTGTTTCACAATTACCTACATGCATTTCCACTTCACTATTTATTTTTTGTAAATAGTTACGTTTTTTACGAGAAATTTCTCGTTGCAATGATCTTAGCGATGTCATACTAAAAAACAATTGTAATTACTTACTAAAATTATATTCATTTTTATGCTTACACTTAAAAAAATCAATTGAAAAAACACTCCGTCTTCTTCAACTTTTCTCATTTTAATGAATATTTTTCACACTTAACTGACTGATTTCTTCAGTTTGCTTTGGCTGATTTTTATTAATATCGTTATTTTACAGTTATTTTTGTTTTTTATTGGGAACAAATTATTTTTGTTTCTTTAGAAGTTAGCTTGCAAGACAAGGTCGCTCATATTGTCGTGTTTAGTTGTGGAAAGAGGACACCTTACAAGACAATGTCGATCATGTTGTCGCGGTAGATTTTTATAAGAGACAAATTACAAGACACAGACGCTTATACTGTCGTGGATAGTTGTTGATAGAGGACACCTTACAAGACAATGTTGTCGTGGTAGATTTTAATAAGGGACAAATTACAAGACACTGTCGCTTATACTGTCGTGGATAGTAAATGATAGAGGACACCTTACAAGACGTTGTCGCTTATACTGTCATGTATAGGTGGTGATATAAGACACCTTACAAGACAATGTCGGTCATGTTGTCGTGGTAGATTTTTATAAGGGACAAATTACAAGACACTGTCGCTTATACTGTCGTGGATAGTTGTTGATAGAGGACACCTTACAAGACAATGTCGGTCATGTTGTCATGGTAGATTTTTATAAGGGACAAACTACAAGACACTGTCGCTTATACTGTCGTGGATAGTTGTTGATAGAGTACACCTTACAATACAATGTCGGTCATGTTGTCGTGGTAGATTTTTATAAGGGACAAATTACAAGACACTGTCGCTTATACTGTCGTGGATAGTAAATGATAGAGGACACCTTACAAGACGTTGTCGCTCATACTGTCATGTATAGGTGGTGATATAAGAAACCTTACAAGACAATGTCGGTCATGTTTTCGTCGATAGGCTTGTATAAAAGACAACTTGGAGGACAATGTCGGTCATGTCGTCATTAATAAACTTCTTTAGAAGACAGTGCACTAGACAATGTCGAGTATATTGTCGTCCACGACATTTTCCTCAACATTGTCTTCCAGAAATTGTAAGTGATAGACGACATGTCTTGCATATATCGTTGACGCCAAAGTCGTCGACGCACAGTGGCTGAAAATTTTATTTCATTGGCCAAAAGTCCAATTTTTGTTTGTCACCGATTTCAAAAATTTTAATTTGATTTAATAGTAAACATATTAAAACTAAGGTAGCCAAAAAATTTGGTCAAAATATTGGTAATTGTGGGTGTGACATGTTAAACACAACTTTTTTTTTTAGTTCAGAAAAAAGTATTTTTTTTAATATTTAATCCGAAAGAAATTACCATTGCACAAAAACTATAAGCGATAATGACCTGCTTGCTTTTCTGCTAGATTGGTAGTCTTGTTATCTTTAAAAAGGTAATATTTGCGACTGTTGTGTTATTTATATTTGAGATGCTAGGACATATTTTCTAAACAACTTTATTTTTGTCAAATTTCAACTTTAGTACAATAGAACTTTTGCGGCCCAAAAGGGACCAAGAAGGTGAAACCACTGATAGAAAGGTGAAAGTGTTTTCTTTTACACTGTTTATACTCTTGTACCCGTTTGGACCCGTCTGTTTAACACTTTTTTAATTTTAATGAAATTACTCAAAAAAAAAATTCTAAACTACTATATTTTTGTCAAATTTCAACTTTAGTACAATAGAACTTTTGCGGCCCAAAAGGGATTAAGAAGGTAAAACCACTGATAGAAAGGTAATTTTAATGAAATTACTCAGAAAAAAAAATTTTTTTTAAATTGTTTTTTACAATTTTTTTTATTCCGCAAAAATGTTTGCAGAAGTAACAGAAATCATGTGCTATTGTCTTCAAAAAAATTTTATGATATAGGGAAAATTTATCGTGATCGAACATAATACAGGTAGTACATATAAACAATTTTATTAATGTTACCCAATCAGAAAAACGTATAGCTACCCTGATTCATCCTTATCCGTTACACTACGTTCACACTAGCGTATTCTATAGTAGAATAAAGAGCTTATACACGCGTTTACGCTAAACAGGTATATTGTGACTCCCACCTTAGAAGGGCTTTTTAAATTTTGTTTGGTCTTTTTATTTTATCTGTTTTTATGACTCTAGTAATAGTCCATGACCCTATAGCTATGCAATGCGTTGTTAAATTTGTGTCAGGTATTTTATAGCATATAAATAAAAGGATGTTAAGTTTTTTAATCCTTTTTATTCTACCTGTACTTGGTATGAAAAAAAGTATGAAAAGGTTTAAAAGCAAGTGACATTCGGATGCAAACTCAGTGGATATAATATATCTGAGCAATAACAACTTTTTTCATAAACATGGAGAGCTTCAGCTATAAAGAATTGGCCGGAGAGTATTTTAGAAACAAAAACGAGGAAGATGTTAAAAATTACATTCGAAAAAAAGGAAACTTAAATTCCTATAGCACTGAAATACAATCGGACTTAGAAAATAAATTATATGTTTTCATCAAACATTTGAAACAGCAATACAGGAAAGTTGATTACAGCAAAGATAGGTTTTATAAGAGCTTTGCAAACTGGTTAGAGAACGAACTTTCTGTCCAGATCGCTTCAGAAACTTCAAATCAAAACACACGTGGGAGACCACAAAAATCGCTGGACAACTGTAGCGATAGATCCAAGAGGCGGAAGCTTAAGGATATAAATGAAGAAATCGGATATGAAAATATTCAAGATACTTTCCTACATCAATTGCGATCACAGAAACAATTGACAAAAGTGGATATCATTGAAAAAGTTGTTAAAGCTAGTCCATTGAGAACAAAACGGATTCTTAAAAGTATACCAACTCCAAACGATGCAAAACAATTCACAAATGAGGAGGCATTAGCATTATTTCTGGATTTGAAATAAACAAAACAGCAATATATACAGCTCAGATTGCGTGCGATTGAAAAAGGCTCAAATCTGTATCCAGCATATCATCACATAACATCTGCTAAAATGGACTGTTTGCCATTAAAGGACACTATTACAATCACATCAATTTTGGCAGAGGTACAACTACAATCTCTACTTGATCACACATCCGAACGCTTGCTACAATCAATAAAAGGAAATGAGTTAAAGAAATATGGAAACACAAAGTTAATTCTTTTTTGTAAATGGAGATGTGATGGTTCTTCCGGACAAAAACAATACAAACAAGTAGTATGTGAAAATATTTCGGACTCAGATATGTTCATGGTATCATTTGTACCATTGCGATTAAAAAAGATTTTGGAAGATTCAGAGCCTTCGACAAGTACAACGCAAACAAAGGATATTTGGAAAAATGAGACACCATCTTCTACGAAATATTGCAGACCTTTAAAACTTGAATTCAAAAAAGAAACTCATGATGCCATTAATAAAGAAGTTAGTGATATCAAGGCCCAAATTGCAATGCTACAGCCATTACAGTTAGATTTAGATGGGCACCAAATTGAAGTTAGCTACGAATTAGTGCTAACAATGATAGATGGAAAAGTAGGCCAGGCTTTGACTAACACGAAGGCTGCATCCAGCTGCATCATATGCCATGGAACATCAAGCCAATTAAACCAAGTCCCGACAAAATCATTAGATAATACTGATGCATATGAATTTGGATTATCACCACTACATGCAAGAATACGACTTATGGAACACATACTTAAAATCAGTTATGATTTGGATTTCGGATCTTCAGGATCAATAAGAAACAACGAAACCAACAAGGAGTTAAGAAGTTCAAAAAGGAATAAGGATTACAGATTTTATAGAGAGCACAATACTAGAAAAATTTCACGAAATTCTACTAATGAAGATCTATTTAATATATTATTGGCAACGTCAGATCCGTTTATCTCCAGAATTCGAAATCAATGGAAAGTGGAACATCGGGATTTAGATGAAGAAGTCAAAAAACTACTTAAGAACAGAAATAACACAGAACAAAATATGGAATATTTGCAATCAATCTTTCAATTTAATGAACAATAATTATAATTCATTAGATCAAAAAAATAAAAATAATAATAAATAGAAGCTCACGTTGTTACAAAAGCTATTAAAATCTATTGCTGCTATTATTCATTCATTAAGGCGTGTCGATTTTGGGAGAAAAAATTTTTTTTCCCGATTTTGGCAAATGAGGGGGTCCAAAAATATGCCTTTTGATGTGTTTTATCCTAATTTGAAAGGTTTTTGCGTATTGATAAACATTTAGCTTGGTAAATTTGCGTTTGATAAAAATGTATATTGAATTTTCTGAAAAAAGTGATTACTTGTTATAAACTTCAAAAAAATGTTGCTTAAATTAACCATTTATATATTTTCTTTATTAAAAAACAGTAAAAAACATTAAAAAACATTTAAAGAGTTTAAACCAACAATATTCATTAAATCTTGCTTCGATTCATTCCTAGACATCATTGTTCTGCTTGCTTCCTGACCTCTAATGAATCCATCCCGTTTTTCATGAGTGTACACTTTGGCAGAAGCCTCTGTTACTTGTTTCACACACCTTTCTATGGACTGTCCATGACATGGCCACTTTGGAACTTGCATTGGCTCTTCAACAAACTTTCTTATTTCGGATATTTTAAGTTTCTACGTAAGCGGAGGTTCATAAACTTTTTCTTTATCTGACCAGTCTATAAGTTCTAAAAGGGATGTTGCATTTAAATTTATTGCAGGTGTTATCCTGGGCCGAACAGATAGATCCCCTAGTGTATCATCATCGCCATTCCTTATCTCAATTATTTTCTGAACCCCTGCCATCCTTTCTTCTTGATCCTCCGAGCATAAAAGTGTCTGAAGCACCATTTCACTAAATGCAAACAACGATGAACGTTTGATTGTTGGAAAAACAATATCGGCTACTGCCTTCTCCTGAGATCTTAGGAGCTTCAATTGAAGAAGAATGTGACGAGGTCCTTCCACCCAAGAGAATTTCGATTTAATTGTAAACCAGCAGGGATAGTAAACACCGACAATGAATTCCACAAGAAGTTGTAACGTCTTCAAGTTACTGCCTTTAAGGCCATGTTTTGAAACCCATATGCGACAAATCCTATTTGCAGTTGTTAACCACCGAGAGTGGCTTACTGGGCCAATTTCTAAGAGTGCCAGATCGGTTGGAAGTGTACCATTTATTATGGCCTGGGTTATTCTGTACCCATAAGCCTGATCTGTAGAGAGATCTCTGACAATATCATCATTCAATGAAGAAAGGCTCTGGAAAGGATAATCTGACAAATGAGGGATTGATTTCAAGTTCAGTTGCAGTATCAAGCATGTTGCCAATCGTTCCACTCCACTTGTTGTTGGATAAAGTTTTTCCATCCAACTCTGTGATCAAGTGCCGCAGAGGTAACTCATTAATATGAAGAGCACAAACCAGCCAGATGAGTTTACGATTCAGTTTTGCCTCAACCCAATGCATGACTCCTCCTTGCCAACCAGTGTTTACATTGGTTGAGTCACCACCAATAGCCTGTAAACTTGTATCAATGCTGTGTTTCTTAAGGAATTCGACAAGATGGTTAGCAATAACTTCAGCCGATTTTCTTTTTGTTACGTCTTTCTTTGGAGTAAAATGGCAAAGATACCTTCCGCCTGGCTCACTGCAAACAGTGTAATGCTCTTCTTTCACAATGCTTGGAAATTGATGACTTGAGTTATCTGCTTTTAACAGAACTTTAGTTGAATCTTTGCGTCCATCAAAGAAAATACATTTAATACTGCCTGTTTGGCATCGATCATGAAATTCTTCATCAAGCAATTTTATAACTTTTTCTTCTGCCCTTTTTACTTAACTGTGATCAACCACAAGTCTCCTATCACCTTCTGTTATTAAGCCAGCATCCAAAAAAGCAGCTGTTGTAATGGCAGCTGTAGCACGTAGGCCGACACCATACCTAATACTTTGCAATGCAACATTGCGCAATTGTAATGTATTATAATCACTTGTTCTTGAAGTAGAAGGGACATCAAAATCATCACATGAAAGATGAAAATGTTCTTCAGATTCTTCACGCCAAGCACCAGTTGACTCATCACCATCTTCGGAGGAAATAAATTCACTTGTTTGTACTGTTAACTCTTTGTATTCTGTGATCACATAAATCCGGTAATCCAATTTGATGCTGTCCGACAGATCCAATCTTCTCTCTTTGACCCTTAATAAACACTAGTTCTTTGATAGGAATCTTCCTACTCTTAGAACAAGAGCAGGAGATGTGGACTTCATATTTACAGCCAGCTCCCCCTGGACATTTACCCTCGAACTCTGAACATAGCTTAATCTGACACTTGCAATTAAGTATGTCAAATAGCTTGTCTAATGTTGCTATGAAAGCCTCTTTCACTTCCAGTTTTCCTCTGCCAAGTGATATGTTTTTGGCCTTTTCCCAGTTTTCCTCTATCTTCTTCAGAATTTTGACTCTCGAATTTAAAATTGGTACCACAAAACAACTGTTTGCTAGCTCCCACTTTTCGAGCACTTTAAAATAAGTATCCTTGGCAACAGTAGCTGCTGGGTAATTTCTGACATTCTCTCCACTTTGCTCTCTTAGCAGAAGTCCATATCTTAGAACATCACGAAGGGTTGGGAGTTCTGAAGTAGCTATTTACCGAGCAAACCAATAAAATTGCTTGTTCTTGTTCTTGTAAATATAATTGTGAATAACTAACCAAAACACAACTTTTTGACACCCCTCATTTTTGGAAATAGAAAGTAAAAAAAATCGACACGCCTTATTCATACATTATCCACATATGTATGAAATGTTTTAATAAATAAGAATAAATAAGTGTAAACAAATTTGAAAGCAAAAATTGTTTATTTTTCAGCAATAATAGCAAAATTTCCAGTGGATTTTACTATTTTTTTTATGTTAAAATTTTTTTTATAGTAAGCATTTAATTTTTTGAGTGTCCCATTATTACAAAAAATGTTAATGATTATTATTTAAATCAAAAAATTACATTCTTACTTACACTTTGACCTTAAATTCCTCAATAACTACTCAACCGATTTTAATGCAATTTAAAGTGAAGAAAGTTTAAGAATCTAACTGTCGATTAAAAAAAATTTCACTAAAATATCTCCTTCGGTTCAAAAGTAAAAGATTTTTGGCCCATGAAAAACGATTTTCAGCCACTGTGCGACGGCTGTTTTGCCAACTGGGAGGCTTTTGCAAAAGTACAAAAAACAAATACTTAAACACATTCTCTTTTTTTCGTGTATTTGTTTTATTGTACCTTCTCTTTACAGAGAAAATTGCTGTTCTCTTTTATAAGAAACAAACACAATAAATATTGTTCCTGTAAAAAACAAGTAAGAGTGCTATATTCGGCTGTGCCGAATCTTATATACCCTTCACCATTGTGCGAGCAGAATACAGAGCAACTAGACAAAAACTAAATAAAGCTGGTAAATATTTTTTTTTTTAAATAAGAGACAACCGGTTTTAAACTTCGCTTTTCATAAGGGCCCAGAATACATGTACTTTATAGGGTGTAGGATCAATATTGTATATACCTTCTTACCTTCGGTGAAGGGTATAAAAAGAGTAATTTTCGGGAATTCAGGGTTCTAATCACTGCATTCGATACTATCGTATCGAATAAACTATGGAATTTTTTTGCATACGATAGACACTGGCGTATCGAATGAAAACTCGATAAATGTAATGTCGAGTTACTCGATGTCGAATGCTATTATTTCAAATTCAATACATTTCATTTAATATCGAGTTTCAAGATACCAAAATAAATAATTTCGATGAATTTTGCTCGATATCGTATGCGGTGATTAGACCCCAGTATTTATGTTATAACTCATACAAATTTCCGACATTTTGATATATAAGTCATATCCATAGGACGTATAGCAGCCCTAAAATTTAGGTTTTTATACAAATGTTGATGTTTTTTAGCCCATTTTTTGAGTATTTTGCTCATAAATTACCCATGGTCTAACCGATTTGATAGTTTTATATACCGACGTGTTAAGGAAGAATTTTACCATTTACTTAAGTTATATTTATATAAACTTGTAAATATATATTTTAACAAAGTTAATTATAAAAAAGAGTAATTTTTGTGGATTCAGTATTTCGGTTATAACTCTGCCATTTTTTAACCGATTTGGCAGATTTATATACCGACGTGTTGAAGAAGCAATTTACCATTTACTTTAGTTATAAATCTCGGTGAGATCTATGGTTCCCGAAAATGGGTATTTAAAAAAAAAATTTAATTTTGGTCAAAACTTTTTTGTATCTGAACTGATTTTTCCGAGTTTTTTATAAAATATGTTCTACAAGAAATTTCAGATATTTTGGTATATAATCATAATCATATCCATAGGACGTATAGCAGCCCTAAAATTTAGGTTTTTATATTTTTTGATGTTTTTTAGCCCATTTTTGGAGTATTTTGCTCATAAATTACCCATTGTCTAACCGATTTGATAGATTTATATACCGACGTGTTGAAGAAGAAATTTACCATTTACTTTAGTAATAAAGCTTGGACTCGGGGAGATCTATGGTTCCCGAAAGTTGGGTATTTAAAAAAAAAAAAATTAATTTTGGTCATAACTTTTTTGTATCTGAACCGATTTTCCCGAGTTATATTCTACTAAAAATTTCCAATATTTTGATATAAAAGTCATAGCCATAGGACTTATGGCAGCCCTCAAATTTAGGTTTTTATAAAATTTTTAATTTTTTTTGTACGGGAGGTACCACGCCCACTTCTCCAATCCCGCCCACATTTTGTAGGCTGGTGTGTATTGGCAACCTATATGTGTGTACCTAATTTGGAAACTTTGGCTCTTGCCGTTCTCAAGATATACAGAAATAAAAAAAATACAATAACAAGGGATTTTTGGAAAAATTTAGAGGTAGTCGTGGTTTTTGCTCATATCTCCGATATTTTTGACCGATCTGGCTGAATTTCAATAGAAAGAAATGGTGGACTGTATGTAACATAAATGTAAAACAACCTAGCCGCTATCATGTCTGGATTATCCGGAAAACACATATCAAACGTAAGACGGACAGACGGACATCGTTAAATCAACTTCTCTTCTCATATGGACCCAGAATATATATACTTTATGGGGCCTAAAATCAATATTGTGGAAATTACAAACGTTATGACAAACTTATATATACCCTTTTACACCTGTGGTGAAGGGTATAAAAAAGAGTAATTTTTGTGGATTCAGTATTTCGGTTATAACTCTGCCATTTTTTAACCGATTTGGCAGATTTATATACCGACGTGGTCATAACTTTTTTGTATCTGAACCGATTTTCCCGAGTTTTTTATAAAATATGTTCTACTAAAAATTTCCGATATTTTGATATATAAGTCATATCCATAGGACATATGGCAGCCCTTAAATTTAGGTTTTTATAAAATTTTTAATTTTTTTTTGTACGGGAGGTACCACGCCCACTTCTCCAATCCCGCCCACATTTTGTAGAATAGTGTGTTTTGCCAACCTAAATGTGTGTACCTAATTTGGAAACTTTGGCTCTTGCCGTTCTCAAGATATACAGAAATAAAAAATATACAACAACAAGGGATTTTTTGAAAAATTTAGAGGTAGTCGTGGTTTTTTGCTCATATCTACGTCATTTTTGGACCGATCTGGCTGAATTTCAATAGCAAGAAATGGTGGACTGTATGTAACATAAATGTAAAACAACCTAGCCGCTATCATGTCTGGATTATCCGGAAAACACATACCAAACGTAAGACGGACATCGTTAAATCAACTTCTCTTCTCATATGGACCCAGAATATATATACTTTATGGGGTCTAAAATCAATATTGTGGAAATTACAAACGTTATGACAAACTTATATATACCCTTTTACACCTGTGGTGAAGGGTATAATAAATAAAGCAAGTCTTAAGGTTGGTAAGAAGTAAGCATAATAAAAACCAGTACATGCACATGTTTGGATTTAAGACAAGAAGTTCTTAAACCATTTACTAAAATACTTGAGTATTTTTGTAAGTTTTATTTCGTTTGTATGAAATTTTGCTTTTGTTTAATTTGATGTTATGATCAAATTATCAACATATCAATAGTTATATATACCTAGATAGATATGTACTAAAGGGCTGCGCAAAATATTCTTAATGTTCTATATCTACTTCACACAACTATCAATTATATTATTTCACTGTAAACATACATACATAGCAAAACAAACATAACAACACATTACTTCCACCAAAACAAAACAAGCATAACTTGAAAAGTTTTTCTCTTCTGCTTTGTTAGTGCTTGCATTATCAAAACAAACAGAATATCAACACAAAAACAGACAATGAAATAAAGAAACGGTAAATTATAGTAAAAGCATCGAGTGCACTAGAACATTAAAAAAAATAAAAAAATTGATATTTTTGAATTATTTCCTAAATGTACATATATTTTATTTTAGTCGACCTTTATTATTATATTATGTATAACTAAATTATCAAGCTTGAGGTCTTGTTTTATTTTTATATAAAACTTTAAACGTTTATTTAACCAATATTTCTAATTCTAGTTAAATAATTATTAATATTTTGTTGCTATCAATTTTCCCAACAAATTGTGAAACACACCATTAGATTTTATTTTTTATATCTATGAAAATAATGAATTCTTCTTTATTTTATTTAAATATTAGACCTAAGTACCTTTATATGTATGTATGTAAATAATAAACAATAAATTTTTGCAAATAAAAATTAATATTACATATAAACTTTTTAAAGCTTTTTCATATTCATTACAAAACGAAAATGTTTCTCACTTTGCAATTCTCTTTGGTATATGTTTACAATCAAAACATTCAAACATGCTTGGAATGTTCTATTTCTGTTTTAATGTTCTACTTCATCTTTGTTCTAATTCAGCTTTATTTTAGTTCAGCATTGTTCTAGTGCAGTTTTGTTCTATTCTTCTATATTTTGATCGTAAAACAAAACAACTGTTTTTGGAAGTATGTGTTTTGTAATGAGAGAGTAATAAACACACACTATCTAAATTCAATGAAACTGCTTGTAAGCAATATTTCTTGTGCTTGTGCATCTCTTTAATATGTACATACATACATATCGTCATATTAAATGCAAACGGACGTAACTAAATCAATCAATAACAACAAGGTGTAATTGGCGTTTAAATTTCGTTAATAAAATCGCCATTTTTGATCGTAGGATTCTAAAATTTTGCTTGAATATGTATTTTGATAAAACGAACCATAATCGATAAAAAAACTCCATTTCGAAATTTTGTGTAGTTACGTCCGTTTGCATTTAATACGACGATATGTATATATATTCCATAAAACGAACTGCAAAATTAATGCTAAAAATAAAAACCAACAGAATTTCTTTAAAATATATAAAATAAAAATACTGTGTTAAAACTATAAAATTCACCAAAAGAGACAAAATATAAATAGCTGTTAAACAAAGTTATAGTTTTTATTTTAATAATCAGTAATAATCTGGAAATAAGACAAATTAAAAAGCATTAACCATTGCTTACATTTATTGCTTATAATACCCACATGGTAAAATAAGAATCTTGCAAAATACTTACAGAACATTAGCAAAAAAAAATGTTTACTTTGACTTATTTATAGTGAGGAAGAATAGTAGCGGGGGAGTACGAACTTTGCTGTACTCGCAAATTCCTTTTGTTTTGAGCAGGGATGATAAAGTTGGTAGTACAATTGTACTTTTTTTAGTACTATTAGCAGTGGAAAAGTTATAACGTACTTCAGTGCAAATTTAGTACAATTAAAAAATTGCAAACGCTTTTTCGCCTTTATGTAAATACTATATCGAATTTAATTCAAACAAATTATTGCTACAGTCTTATGAATCTTGTTGCTATAGTTTTAAATAAAAAAAATTAAATATGTATAAAAATATGTTACAAAACTAATTTCATACACCAACCGAACTTTCATCTTCTTTAAAAATAATAATTTTATGTTCCTTACTATGCCTGACTGTTGTAATTTTTTAATTAAATATTTTATATATGTATGGGCATTTCCTGGGGTCACTAACGTACGTTCGTACGCCTGCTCAACAAGAATATATCTTATAATTATAGAGCAAGAGTATTAATGTTAATAGTTTAGTGCTATAGATAGATTTCATCGAGTTAAAATTTTTTATAATGATACGTAGTTATAAACATGTGGTCACGAACGTACGCAAAATAGAAGTCAACTTTGGCTGACAGTACTGAAATGTAATAATCTGCGTAATGGAACGGAATATTAAAAGTGGTTAATTTATTTTAAGAGTGTATTAATGTACGTCTCCATCCAGTATTTACAAAATAAAATATCACTCTTGGTTTTTGTTTAATTGGCTTATGTACCGGACGCGAACGTATGATTTTTCCATATGTTTTTTTATTATTATCACCATGCATTTTCCAATAAATATCTTCAAATTTCCTTATTAAAAATCTTAATACTCCTTTTACAATTGATTTTAATGGAGAGATTATGAAGAAAGAGTGTAAATATAACATATTTTTTGCATGCAAAATAAGTATATAAAAATGAAGTAGCTTAAATACTTAGAAAATATAAAATGTTCCAGTTTTTAGCGTAATTTCCTCAAGTAACTCAATTTACATGATGAATTTTATGACGTCCAATTTTAGACGTCATATTTTTGTTTGGTAGCAAGCGGTGCAGAGAAGAAAGAGGGGTAGAAAAATATACATGATTTCCGTTTTCTCCTCCTCTTTCTTCTCTACACCGCTTGCTACCAAAAAAAAAAAATGTCGTCTAAAATTGAACGTCATAAAATTCATCATGTAAATTAAGTGTTAAATAGCTGAGATATGCTATGAAACCATTCTTTTATAAAAACATAGACTTTTTTTTATAATAATAAACAATAAAAGACGATGATAATCAACATTTGATTTTTTCATCCTGGTAGACCATTCTGAGGAAATGCCCATATAAGTTTTTTCCTTTAAGTTTTCTTTTAAATATGACATTTGTATTTTTATCGATGGTGAAACATATAAACCAGTAAGCAAATCATATGTGTTAAAATTAAAATTCCTTGCACCATAGATATCTATACACATCTAGATACTTTTAGTAGAAATTACGGGCATTACTACACAGTAAAAACTTCGCCTACTTTTTTAAAATGAATAGCTACTTTCACTAATTATTTAGCAGCTTTCTTCTATATAACTACTATAATTACTTCTATAACTACTTATTTTTCAGATGTATGTAGGAAAAAAATAATGACTTACATAAAAATGTATTCATTTTGGGACATCCCTTGTAAAATTCATTGGTTCTTTCTGTAGTGGAAGTAGTATTTTAACTTTTTCCTGATTACTTAACACATTATATTGCAGGCGAAGTTTTTACTGGGTAGGTAAAACATTTTTTTTAGCCTGTAACACTTTTAAATCTAAAAAAACAAGCTTTAGATTCTTCGTCTAAATTCCTTATTATTTACTTAATTTTTCTTTTTGTTAATTGCCAAAAGTATATTTCAAATATAAATGTATAGCACAAGTGCATTTTAATGTACATTTTTTGTTATGCAAATAATAAAACTTGTAAAAAATATTTTTTTGGCATTAAGTACAATTAGGGTAAAAGTTGTAAATTTTTTTTTCTGTATTAAGTACATTTTAAAAAATGCCATTTATCAACCCTGTATCTGAAGTTGGCTGCAACAACGAATAAACAAAAATTTGACAAATTAAACTTTGTGTGTCTAAACACCAAACAAAGTTTAAAAGAGAATTACAGAAGACTTTGCAAAGTAAACTTTGCCTGTTTAAAAGGGGTCTTAGCTTTAATCTGAGAATTTTTAAAAAAGCAAATGTTTTTGAATTTAAATGTACTTAGTGCAAAAGCCTAGTTTTTACACAAACAAATGAATGTTGTTTTTTTTGTTGTTGATTTGTTGTAGACTGCATGTACTTGGTATAAATATACTTTGGTTGTGTGTATAAATAAGACTTCGTTCAAAAATTATTCCAACAAAAAAATGTGTCTCAAAGCCAGCCGGCGGCTCTGCTCTGCCGTCATCTTCTCATACAGTGCTTACGTGTGCGCGTCATGTCATTGCTTGTGCAAAAACTTTTTTTTTTTATTTTGAAATTTAATATATGAATTTCAGTAAACTTTTTGTTTGATTCAGTTAAATTATTTGTTTGAAAAAATCAGTGTTTTTTTCAATAAACAAAATGCAAATAAATTGTTTGAATATGCAAATTTGTTTATAGGACCGATTTCAGACACAAATTTGTTTGATTCTACAAATTTTTTGTTTGAATTGGAAAAATAATTTTTTCTGTGTACCCAGAAATGTAATATCAATTAGTGTATTATTAAGAGATGTAAAATGTGTTGGCATTGAAAAATTGGTAGGCGAAAGTCCATTTGATTCCATACTTTCCCTAAGGGTCGATTCTTTGAGAAGATTTGAATTGAAGTCACCTAATATAACTACATCTTTGTACGGCATGGTCAGAATTTCCAAAGTTTCGATAAAATGCTCAAAAGGTATGTTAAATTTGGGTCTATAAACGCATCCAACTAGTATTTTTCTTCCAAATGATGAGATTTCGATAAAAATATATTCTATAATATCGGTTTGTTTTGCCTTAAAACAAAATTTGCATGTGATACTATTTTTTACAAATATTGCCCCTGCACCTGCACCACACCTGCTCCTATTAAATCTAAATGCTTTATAGCCTGAAGGCTTATCAGACTATCTGGAATTGATTCGGTGAGCCAGGGCTCAGAAACAGACACAACGTCAACATTTGAATTTGCGAAAATAAATCGAAATTCATCTATTTTACACAATAAACTCTGTGCGTTTATATGGCAGATTTGTACCTTGCTTTTGTCTTGCTAAGATTTAAATCATATGAAACGTCGCATCTTTGAAATTTTGTCTTAGGCTAACAAAATTATTCATCAAAATAGCAATTTAAATAAAGTTTTAACAGTAACGCAATCTGATTTATCAATTGAAAGATTGGAAGAAGAAAAAAATCATTAAAAAATAGATAATTAATAAAAAAGAAAAAAAAAATAAAGCTATATAAAGTTTAAAAAATAAAATAAATATGCTGAAATTAGTGACTCCAACGTAGTGTTGATGAAAAAAGCTAGATAGCAACATTGCTATCCGGCACAATATCATGTTGAGTAAACGAATTTAAATAATTACTAGTCAGTGTGGCCATATCCAAAAATATTTTACAGCTAAAGCGGCTTTAAAATAATGCTAAAAAATGCTAAAAAAAAATCCTAAACTGCCAAAAAATAATGCTAAAATTTAATTTGTAATATTTTAGTTAATATATCTTTTTAAATGGTTTATTTTTCATAATTTTTCCCTATAAATACTTCTCGCACATCATTACAATAAAACAAACTGATTAAAAAAAACAATAACATATTTATTGAACATAAAAAGCCTTAAAACTATAAATTAAATATATTTCAGTCTTTATATACATATGAGTGTATTTTATGTATGTATATACATAAAAAGTTTTTAAACAAAAGGTACCATTGAATTCAATATCACATAGTATTTATGATTAAAGCAAACTTAAATTATTCTTAAATTAGCAAAAGGAACTTGAACCACAAATGTCTAATAATAAGTATTTAAACATTTTTTTATTACATATTTAATAAAAAATTTTAATTATAAATTAAATACGTCATCAAATGAATATTCTTCTTCAGCTTCTGAAGAGTCGATCGAGATTTCATTATAATATATGTTCTTATCGCATTTTTTAATAAGATCGGTTGTTATTTCAAAACTTTCGCAACATGTATTAAGCCTTTTTAAACCGCACCTAATATAAAGAAGCGAATTCATAGTCTTTAACGTCATTCTGTTTCGAATTTTCTTTTAATGAGATTCATACCACTAAAAACACTTTCAACTTCCGCGTTGCTAAATGGCAAAACCAAGAACTTCATTGCAAAAGAAGCTAATTCACTGAATGGATTTTCATTAAATGCATTTTTATATTCATATAAATTTATCCAGAAATCAACTGTTGAGTTTTTATTTAACCATTCATAAGAATTAAGTTTCTGCCATTGATGTTCCAAAGTTGTTATTTCTTCAACAGTGAAATCAATCATTTCCGTTATAAAATTTTGTTTTATTTTGCATTTATTAGTTTTTAAACAGTTTTCTACACAAAAAAATTTAGTGTTTGTTAAATTATGAAAATTTTTTGGCAATCGTTGTCTAAGCTGACATATTAATTGAGCTATAAAATCACGGCATGTAATTCGTATTTGTTTTTCCATATCAAAAGTTATGGCTTCTCTTTTCGATTCCAAAAATGTTTCAAAGTCGTAATATATGGCGTTGGGGAAAAAAAATCAGCTAAACATGAATTTAATGGATCAAAATGATTAGATTTCAACACAATTTGGTATGAAAGGTCTTTTAAAAGATTGTACAGTTCTACTAGCAAAAGAGTTGGGTCAGTATCATTACTTTCAAACATTTTGTTTACTTTTTGTACGTCTGATAATAAAGGCTTTAAAAATTTTAAATATAATTAATTTGTATCGCTGTATAAGTTTTTTAAAATTTTTGCTTGGTGGCATGACTCTAACGTTGCAGCAATTTCAAAATGAGTTTTTAATTCTAGCCACTGATTTTCTATACGCTTAACAGCTAACTCAATTGATAACCATCTCGTATCACAAGCTCTTACTAATTTTAGTGGTTGTATTCCATCATTTATTGCAGAGTAGATATTTTTATAATTATTCTGTCTTAAAGAAGATTTGCTAAACCAATTATAAGTTTCAGATACCAAATATTCAATTTCGTTGGGTAAATTTCTGATAATTGTATTGAGTGACAAACGCAAGGAACTAAAATTATGTTTTTATTTTTTCCCGTAATTTTGTTATTACACCTCGGTTTGCTCCCGTCATTACGTTGGCGTTATCTGTACCTAACCCAACCATTTTAGAAACTTGTAAATTGAAATCGTTAAGCACTTTAAAAATGGCTTTGGAAATTCCGTTAGCTGAAGCATCTTCTAGTTCACTTAGATGTAAAAAAGTACTTACAATTTTTTTGGACGAATTGCTATAGTAACGAATTACTATTCCCAAGTATTTGTGAATACTTATGTCGGTTGATTCGTCTATAACCAAACTATAATAATTATTAGCAACATCTTTAGCTAGTAATTGCTGAAAATGTGGAGCCAAAACTGATCTAATGATGGCACCACACTTTGTTCGGCCTAATGTCATGCTAACAGCGGCTTTACTATCGCTGAATTTATTTTTTTGCAGGCGGACTAAATGTTCTGCTGACCTTATTGAAGTATGTACAGCCACATATAAAGCTGCCATAACTTCAGCTTCTTTCGTTTTAAAATTACTGCTTATTGGTAGAAAATCTATTGTTTTTTTGTCATTTTTAAGAAAAGGAGACGCTGCTACTATATGTTTAGCCGTTTTTCCATGCATGACAAGGGTGCTTAATTTTGGTTTCAAAATACATTGGCAGTATTTACATTTTATCTCTTGGTCATTTAATTCAATAATCCACTTGCATAGTCTTGTGTCACTTAACCAACTTTTTCTGGTTTTTTGGATATAGTATTTTCTGTTACATTAAGAAGAATTTTAGCACTTTTCATATTAAAATATGTGTGTAAGAAATTTTTACCTTTTGCTAGTACTCGGTCGGCATAAGTTTTCTTCGGAGTCACTGCTGTGCTCGTCCACATCTACACAATTTTGTTCACTTCTTCTGAAATACCTATGTACATATAAAATAATTATGATTACAATAAACTTCAAACAAAATTTTGAGTCTATTTATTTGTTAAACATATGTTTATGTACTGACCTTTCCATGTTTGTTGTATATGTTAAATGTAACCAGGCTTTTTCAACACAATTTTTTAATAATTTTTGGAAGCTTTATCTTGAAATCAATACTTTTATTTTGTTCAAATTATGGACTATTTGTGCACTTATTGCCTTATAATAAAATATGGATATATGATAAACACAAAAACACAGACAACATTATGCTTCTTTTTCTGATATTTAACGGCAATATTAGCAAGTAAACATTTCTTTCTGACAATTTAACTTTGTGATGCCAGATTTTAATTTTCATTCACGTTATTGCCAGGGTTTCCGATTTGTATGTGTTATCAACAAAAAGTTGTGGTAGATGTTTGAAATAATATTATTAAATTTTAATATTCTTAAATCAAATAATGCTAAAAAATGCTAAAAATGTAGTTCAAAAATGCTAACCGCAAAAAGGAAAATTTGCAGCTAAATCAGAAAAAAAATGCTAAATCTAGCTGCAAAAATGCTAAAATGGCCACGCTGTTACTAGTACGAAAAAACTGTCCAGAGCATCCAAGCTTTCAATATAAGTCGGCTTATTGGTAATGCATCGTTAATGAACAAAACTAAACTAAAATGATTTACATTATTGTTTTTTTATTTTTGTATTTTAATACCTATGTACTTTGTTACATAGGTATTCAGATCCCTTTACAAAAACAAAGTAACATATGTTGTAAATCATTTTAGTTGAAGTTGAAAAGAGAAAGAGTAAAATTTTTTGTTTTGTTTTTTTCGCCAAAGCGAAAGAATTCAGATCCCGTTATAAAAACAAAGTAACAAAGAAGGTGCATATTAAAATACAAAATAAAAACAATAATGTAAATCATTTTAGTTGAGTTTTGTTCATTAAGGAAGATAGGTACTTGTGCTTAAAAGTTTTTTTTTTATTATATACTTTTATTTAGTTAGTCTATTTTCGTATTTAGAACTAAATCTGTTTATTTCACTTAAAATAAATGTTACTCTTAGATCCCTATGAATTTGAATGTTGGTCATAAGCCATGGGTCGCCGGAAATTTTCCTTAATGTTTTAGACTGATTTCCCTTCAATATGACCTTGAATCAAAGGCATTTCTTGAAGGATGGCCTTTTAAAAGCCATTAGTTGAAAGGCATTTTAACATACCTTTCTTAAAAACCCTTCAAGATAACCTTTTTCTAAGGCCTTTTGACAGTCATTCTCTGGAAAGCCTTCTAAGAGCCATTTATTTGAATGCCTTTAAGAAGCTCTGGCGAAACAAAGGAAAGCGGAAGGCCTTCTCCGCAATGACAACGCGTGTAAAAAAGATATGAGTATGGAATTGAGCGAGAAGGCCTTGTTTATCCAAAAGAAGGGGTACCGTACTCCTTCTTTTTCCCGCTGGGATTGTGCAAATAAATGGAAATCCCTGCTTTATACACAAAAGTCTCTATTGTGAATAACTTGTCAGTTATTTATATATAATAATATAAATAATGAATCTTATCTTAATATTTCTTATTAACACTCCTTCAATAAAAGGAAAAAGTAACTTAATTGAGCCCTACCTTAGAATACAAATTAAAACTTATTTACATGTTCCCTTCTCGTTCACATTAACACTTGTTGGGAATTTATTTAGTAAAAAAAATTGGAGGGAGTGAACATTGGCGATGACAAATTTTTTAAGTTACTATTGTACGTAAATAAGTAGAAATAAAAAACTGTTTTTTTTTTGTTTGTTTTAAGGCAGGTATATTAAAAATATAACCTGACAAAGTGTAATTGGCAAAACAAAGTGTATAGGCAACGACCTATACCATCGTATAAGAAGATGTAGATCCCGAAGTCCACTCCAAGAAATAAAAAAAAACGAGTTTTAAACGATCCGCTACCAGTAATAAAAAAAAGAGTTTTGGATGGTCCTACACCAGTAATCAAAAAATGAGTTTTTATTGGTCCTCCACCAGTATCTAATCAATTTATTAAATTTAAAATCTCCACAGTTATTTCCACATGGTCACCGCCGAGGAAAATTAAGGTTAAAACGAATGCATGTGGTTAATGTTGAAAACACCAAAAACTGTAAATCACAACCAAAGCTGTGAAACAAGAACGATCTGATTGTCCTTAAAATTAATGACAACGAACGAAACTGCATTTTTATTTTAAAATTTTTTTGTTTATTTTGTAGTCTTATTAATGGTGGCCTTACACGATATGTTTTTTAACTCTGATTTGTCAACTTTTTTTGTCATATGTACTTCTGCATGTCTGTCAAAATTGTTATTTAACAGATGACTTATAATATTAGCGCGTAAAAGTTCCTGTTTATTTAAGTCTGCAATGGGTCGATTTTTTTTAATCAGCTAAGCTGTTTCAATTAAAATATTAAACTAAATAAATAAAATTGTAATAAAATAAATGGGCATTTCCATTTTGACGTGTCGTGATATTTGTACCACAAAATAGGTTCGTTTGAGAACATTTACAGTAAAATGCAGTAAATGAGTAAACTGAAAAATTTGCTCTCACAAAAAGCTGATGGCAAATAACTGAAGTGTTGAAAAATATTGACACTTTTGACTACATAACTCGTTTTCTCATCGGTACTCGGTTAAATACTTTTTATAACAAGAACATTTTTGGAAAATACAAACAAACTATTTTATGTAATCGTTCATATTTGTTTGTTTTTTTTTATTTTATATGATTTTACTAGTTTGTAGTGGGTTAAATTATTAAAAAGAACATGAATATCTCTTTGCTATTGATTACTTAAGTACCCAAATAATTTACACTTTTACAACTCTAAAAAATTAACATAACAAAAAAAATTTCAAAAGTTTGTATTTAGCCAAATAAATGCTTCACCAACAAGTTTAATTAATTAATATTTATTCACTTTTTGTATAGGCTTATTTTTTATTTCAACTTTTCTTTTATTTAACAATTTTTTCACAATTTGTATGCTTTTTATTTGTTACTTTTGTTTGTTTACCTTCTTTTGAAACATATGTTTTTTTGATTTACTAAATTTTGCTGCAAAAACTCTGACAAGAACTGTTACTTTTCGCTCTCAATTTATGTTCTCATTTACTGCATTTTGTGTACTCGAACGCAATTTCGTAAAATGCAGTTAAGTTTAGTAAAAAATAGTAAAAACTTTTGTGTTCTCGAACGCAACTAATGTAAAAAAATTAAATGAAGAAGTCAAATTTGTAAAAAGTGTTTTTATATATACAAATATATTCAGAAAAAATTAACTGAAACTGTAATATAAAATTAATGAAAACTCAGTAAAAACCCGGTCTACTAATTTTTCATTTATTTCACAGTGCAACACGAAAAAAAAATAACCATATACGGACACCACTACGTGATAAAAGACCAAAAAAAAAAAAAGACCCGTGTCTCCCAGTTTTGCCCAAAGTCATGCCCTTTTCTTTTTATGGGCCCCCAAAAATTTGGGGCCTCGGTGACATTTTTCCAAAAAAGTGATAATTTTCTCAGGCTCATATCTTGCAAACCGTTCGGAATTTTGATTTACCCTCTGAGACAAAGTTGAAGTTCTTGTCATAAAGAGCAAAAATTGTGAACATATAAAATCAGAAAAACATCATCTTCAAGATCAAAATCGCAAAAAACTTTAAAAAATTCGATTTTTTTTACCTTTATTCCCCTGTTCAGGTCTATAGGTAGCAAACCGTTCAAAGTTCAAGCAAACAATCAACCACAAAAATGTACCCAAGATATCAATAAATAACTCAGAGGGTAAATCAAAATGACGAACGGTTTGCCTGAGAAAATTATCACTTTTTGCAAAAATGACACCGAGGCCCTAAATCTTTGGGGGCCCATAAAAAAAGTGCATGACTTTGGGCAAAACTGGGATACACGGGTCTTTTTTTTTTTTTTTTTGGTAGTAGTGGTGTTTGTATATGGTTATTTTGCCATGACTTAAAAAATTACACACAGTGTTTTTAATTTTTACTGTCAAAAATTCAACCCCATGTTCCGTAAAAGCAAATAAATTTTCGGTTATTTTATATAAATTAACAATCAAAAAATTAACTACATATTCCGTAAAAACAAAGAAATATTCAATTATTTTATTAAATTCAGTTATTTTTGTTTACTCCACAAAAGATCCGAATTTCTAAAATATACTAGATTTTTATAGATAACTAAATTTATTTTTGGTAGTTAAATTATTGTTAAGATTGTTGAGTTAAATACATTCAATTTATAAAGTATCACTATCCAGTGTGACACAAATAATGCTGACGAAGGTGTCTAATAATTGTAAATTTTTCTGTACATACAATATACTTCATTGCTGTCCAAAGGAAAGCTAAGGTAAAATGTAACAAGAAGATACAAAATAATAGTCTGGTAGTGTATAAAGTCATTTCTGAAAAATTTAAGAAATAGGACTATTACAAAAAACCTTTATAAAATACATAAATGAAATTTCGCTCATAGAATAAATTCGAAAAATAAAAAATGTTTAATATAATAGAAAAAGTAGCCTTGGAAAGGAAATAATTCCCAGTTTCTGTTTTGAATATATGTTAGAATCAGTAAAGATTAAATTTGCTTGGAATTTTTAATGTGTATTGACTGAACAGAATACTTCTTTAATAAACTACAGTCCGTTACTGAAATAATGTTGTGGGTGTACGCACCATACTTCCGAAGATGATTTATATTTTTTATTATTAAATAAATATTACTTATATCCTAAATTTGCTTATTTGTCTTAAATTTAAATTCAACTAACAGTAACTTCAATACGTGATTATAAATGAAGACATTTAAAAAAAACTTAACATAAAGATTGTATTCATTATTTTAATGCACGTTTTTTTAAACAATTCTCACATCATCTGCAACGATAAGGCCAGGTTACAAAACGTAATACAAATGACGTACGAGCAAGTATATTGAAATTCTGGGATCTAAAAACAGGATCTATAAAAACTGTTTAAAATTTCGCCAATTCTCTTTTAAATAATAAATCGCAAAACAACAAATACCAAATAGAAAAAAACTTAACAGAAACAAATGTTGGGGAGGGGGAGGCAAGTAAGTGTTCATGTATATAAAATGAATGAGCAAAAAAAATGTTTATGAATACAAACGTGTCAATAGCAGGTAAAAGTTGACAATTTTTGTAAAAAGAAAATATACGTGCTTTTTATTACATGATTATGCATACGAGCTCTAACTATGTATCTAAGAACTCATGTGTTTGAATGTTTGTCAACAAACAGTATGCGAACTTTGAATTAGGACAACATTTCCTTGTGATAACGGAAATTTTACAAACTATAAAAAATTTTTATTACATTTTAAACAATTTTAAATTAATTTTAAAAGATTTTATTATTCGTGCTTAATTCCCAGTTTTTATTCTTGATAAAAACACTTGAAATTTATTGTTGATGGGATAAGCTATTCCTATGCGCATTTTACTGGTTGCTTAGGCCAGATCATCAGGAAACTTCATCCATTTCTGCAAACATATTACAATGACGATTAATAAAGCTCGTGGTGTGCTTGCTTATATAAAACGATGGTCTATAGAGTTTACAGATCCTAAAGTAACGAAACAACTATACACATCGCTTGTAAGGCCAATTTTGGAGTATGGGTTTATTGTCTGGGATCCTGAAGTTAACATGCACATAGACCGAATTGAATCTGTTCAAAAGCAGTTTCTCTTATTCTGCCTGAGGAGCTCATTTGGTCGTTATGCTGGGAATCTTCCTTCGTATACTGCGAGGCTATCAATAATTAAACTACCTACTTTAAAAAGTCGAAGGACTATGCTCAATGTGGCATTTCTAATTAATTTGATTAATGGCGATGCCCTCTCCGACTTCCTTCTTCGTAACATAAATTTTAATATTCTACGACGTTTTACCCGACACCTAATACCTCTGCACCTTCCTGTTGTTCAAACAAATTATGCTGATGCTGATCCTTTGAGGAGAATATGCAAAAATTTCAATGAATTGTGTAGCTTAATCGATTTTTCAATTAATATAAATGTAATTAAACGCAATATTATCGTGTTTTTAAATACTTAATATGCATTAACAAAATTTTTTCATTAATAATACCTTTATATAAAACTTTGTAATATATAGTAGTCTGTAAGGATTCATATCCATAGATTTAATCAAATAAATAAATAATAAATAAATAAATAATAAAGATTTTAGAAAAACTAAAGATATTAAACCAAATAAAACTGTTAAACGTATAAGATTTATAAGCAACATTTCTACTTGAAACAATATCAAAGTTTAAACAAAAACATCAACAATAAACAGTGAGTTTATCTCACCTTACCTATCCCACTACAGTTGATTGGAATTCTCCCAACATTAATTGTAGTTGCAAGTAGGCTAAGTAATTCCAATCAATTGTAGTGGGATATGTAAGATGAGATAAACTCTGTTTATTGTTGATGTTTTTGTTTAAACTTTGATATTGTTACAAGTAGAACTGTTGCTTATAAGTCTTATACGTTTAACAGTTTTATGCAAAAGTTACCATTACCTTCTTCTTCAAAATCTAAAAATAAATTTTCGACGTTTGAGGCACAATACGGGTTTCAGTATCTGGTATCTTTCCGTATTTTATTAGATATGTATTTAACATTTGTTTTACATCTTCCTTCGTTTTTGATGTAGCCGTTTTAATAGAGGTTTTAAAAATCAGAGCTTTATTTCAGGTATAGCTACCGCCGCAATGCAGCATCCCAAGCGTCTGGCTGTACTTTGAAATATTTTTCAAATCTTAGAAATAAAGCGTCTTTAATTTTTTTTATCGATGGAGCTAAGTATTTTAAATTCGATTGCTCTAAACGCCAAAATTTTACCCTTAACGAAACTATGGTGGGGACAAAATATCCGAAGTACATAGTCTTTTCTCCCTGAAGGTAGTCAATTGCCTCTGCTATAGGTTTCTTTACCAATAGCAATTCCTCCAAGTACTCTAGTTCGTCCGCAAGAATGGTTAGGATAGAAATCCGGTAGCAAAGTTCCGGAAAATTGTCTTTATGCTGCAACAACCTTTTTACGGAATCATAAAGAGAGTTCTACCTTGTTATACATGGAATCAACAAGTTGGCTCTTAAAACTCCGCTGATGGCTTCTGCAGACTTCGGTCTATTGCATTTGTTCCAAATCTGTGTACATCTATAAGCATAAAAGTATAATATAAATCGAAGCGGTTTGCAGTATGGATTTTTTCAATTTTACCTGCAGAAAGATCGTTTATGAATATCTTTTATATCTTTACTTAAATGTATGACTTGCACGCGGAAAGTGTTTAGATAACCTTATATTTGTAGGTTGAAACTGGGGGCCTAAAATGTTTGCTTGGTCATCCGAATCAGATCCAGAGTCCTCATCACTATCATTTTCATTGCATATTGCTGAATTAGAGAATATCAATAATATAATCACATTTGGAATAAATATTTATCCCTAACTTAAATCAACACCGAATTCCTTAAAAGCTTTAATAAAATTTGATCCATTGTCGGTTATTGCATAAACAATTTTGTCAATGGGTGTTTTAAATTTTTTATTGATTGTGCCTATCAACTTCTAGATGCGATCAAAAAATGAGTTCCTTTGAATCGTCGACAGGCCAGTGCTACTGATTTCCTCCCTAAATTATTTGCATCAAGCCAATGGCAGGTGTAGCCAAAGTGATTTTTTCCCACTGGACCACACATCAGCAGTAACACAGACGTATTCAACTTTTTCTAAGTTAATTATAATGTCATTAATAAATTTGTTTTGCGTTTCTTAAAGGAACCTTGTTATTGTACGTCTGCTTGGAATTTTTTTGCCAGGAAATAAGTTTTCGAAGCTCTTGTCATCAATTATGGACAATGGAGAGGCAGTAGAGCATATAAAATTCAAAATGTCCTCAACAAAGGAGCCTTTGCGACCTCTAATCCTCCTGTTCTCCTCCTTTCTCGCTTTTAAATCTCCAAGTTTTTGGGGATGTTCTTTTATTAAATGTTTAATAAAATTGGAGCACACACGCAGACCCCTTTAATTTTTTTGCTGCAAACTTGGCAAATAGCAATTAAGCCACCCATTTTACATTGGTGAGGAGTTTTGTCCATCTTATTAAAATTGAAAATCAATAAATTACAAGTGAGAGTGCTATATTCGGCTTTACCGAATATATATTTATACCCTTCACCAATTTTGTTATGAATAAAGCTGAAACTTGGAACCTTTTCTTTGCTGAACAACCCCTTAGACCGTTCAGCTATATAAGGTTTAATTTGTTGGATAAAATTTTTTTGGAATTTTTAAACGCAAACGGTAGATACAGCGATATAAAGAAAAAAAGAAATTCATATGTAGTTATGAAAATAAAGACTAATTTTTCGCAACACCGGTTTTCATTTCAATATTAGATATAGTTAGATAGATTATTAAATGAATTTATGGTAAAGGTTATAAAATATGCTTATATTTTTTATTACCATTTCAAAAACTCGTTACTAAAAATAAATGCATTAACACCATTGAGTTCATCTGTTTTCAACAAATCATTTGAGGTTTCACTAAAAAAATTTGAAAATCTTGGAAGATCTTCTTCACACAAAAATCCGGATCTCTGACCGAGTCATGACTATCAAAATCGGAAATATCGCTAATTTTTTTAAATATTTTTTCACAACAAATTATTTTTTAAAAATTCGAAATGTCTGCTACGAAAGAATTTCTGTACCGTTAAAACATGAAACTTTTTTTATATTTTTATTAGTTGCAATTTTACAATTGATAATGTAATTAATAGCACTGGGTGGCTAACTTATGTATCAATATTAATTTACAAAATTTATACAAAAAAATTAAAAAAGTACAAAATTTAAATTAACATTAATGCGAAGTCCCCACATGATTGGCGTGGCATACTGGTAAGTGTTTAAGCCGCTAATGCTTAGGATTGATGGTTCGAATCCGGCTTTGGTAGACAAGATATTTTCTTTTTTATATTTATAATTTAAAAATAATTTTTTTTTAAACATTTTAAAAAATAAACTTTTTTTTCAAAATCAAAACATAAATATGAATTTAAATATAAAAGATATTGGTCTTGTATTAGGTGTTTAAGGCTCTCATCTACAAGGTCGTGGGTTCGACTCTAGGCTCGGTCGGCTGGAAATTTTTTTCATTGTAAATTAAAATAGCTAGTTGTTTTAACTATGTTAATACATTTTTTTAACCAATAACACATTTCCTTTTTAAAGTCTTCCCTCTCACTTACAACATGATTAAGTTCAAATCGAATGTTCACAAACACCAATCCCACTATCCCCCTTCCCACAACCCATTTTCCTAGTTCAAACACAATGCAATGCATTAGTAGGGGTCATCCCCTGAGTTCTGGTCCTAAAAAAAAAAAAAAAAATTTAAAGAAGTGAAAACACGCCACTATTCATACAATTTGTATGTATTATTTTTAAAGCAGACAGTATCTACTATCAATCATTTACTTATTACTTATCAGGCCTTAAAGAAGGCTTACAACTGTATTTTTAATAAACTTTAACATATTTCACTCTTTCTTCTTCTTTTAGGATGGTTTTTGAAAGATCGTGTACAAATTTAAATTTTTAGTTACAGTACTTCCCACTTAAAAGCACCCCACTTAGATGATAACCCATCTTAAATGCGCAAAATGTGCGGGCAAGCAAAATTTTCATAAAATTACATGAAGAAAGTCCCGCTTAAATGACCTCGCTTAAATTCGTTCCCCGTTTTAAAGATTTATTATTTTTGTCCGAAATTACATACATTCGAACAAAATAAATCGTTTAATTGCGTAACCAAAAAACTTGCGTTTTTTTTTAATTTCTGGCAAGGCATTACAGAGTTAGTATAAGTGTTTTTGTATTTTTTTTTATCGAGCTTGAGGTCTTTTTTTAAAACTTTAATGGCCATTTTCTCATTAGGCGATTATCTTTTTTCCCAACGAAAAACTGCACATTAAAGAAATTTGGTTTTCTCAATGTCTCATTTGCTTCGATTTTATCGCAAAGCTAACCGGCACTCATCTGCCAATTATTTATTTTCCTTTTATTTGCCGTTCAGATAAATTCAATCAGCTGACTCCCAACTTTTACATGTATTTTGAGTGGCGTTGCCAGCTGAAAACTTTGTTTTTTGTCGGTATATTGAGAAACCCAAAATCGTTAACGGACAGTTTATCGGTCCAATAAATTTATGTTGACATTAAGTAACAGACAGTTTGTCGATACATTGAGAAAATGGCCATAAATGTTTATTCTAACCAATGTTTTGGCACTTCTTTGTGTGCCTTCTTCAGGGTATCTTTTTTCTTTTCCTTTTATAAATTTACAAATTGTAAGAAGTGCCAAAATATTGGTTCGAATAAACATTTAAAGTTTTTTAAAAAAATACCTAAAGCGGGTCAATTTATTAATACTTGAAAATAATAAAGGTCGAATAAAATACATATTATATACAAAACATATTAATATTTTTAATGCAAATGTATGTGCATTTGTATTTATGAAAGAATGTTTATTGAATTAGTTTTAGTTTTAATATTATATTAATTTCGTATGAGAACAAGGTATAATAAATTTTATTTTTACTTATAACTACGAGATTAGTTTGTGCTTTGTTGTGATACAGACGTGTATTTTTAACCCCGCATACGATTTGAACTATTAATTAATCATATCTGATTTTGACATTTATCAGCAGCGAATGGACGCTTAAAATAAATAATATATTTTGTTATTTAAATTATTTAACATAATAGTGAACAATTAAAACGATAAAATTAAATAAAATAAAAAAGTAAAAATATATACATACGTATGAATTGCAAATGAAAATAATGCAGAAATAAATAAAATAAAACAAAACAAAACAATATATGTAAACTATTTAACGGCTAAGCCAATTACTCGAACACGTTCCCTATCACCCTCGGTGTTTACAAAAACAGTGGATAGTGACTCATTAAAAAAACTACAACTAGATTTGGTGACAAGTGTTGCCAGCCCACCAAGTATTGCGGTGACGTCAAAAACAAATTTAGTGGGAAATGATACCATGAACTCAAACACAAATGCAATGGAAAACCCCCTGTAAAAAGTTGTCAAAAGCCTACAGTACAAGTTGGTATGGACAGGTACATAACAGTGCTTAAACGGGGACGCAGCCCTACCTCTGCAGCAGTTGCTTCGGCCTCAAAAGTACCATCTTTTGATAAAATAAATACTCAAAATAGTTTTGCAATTCTGGAGGATGAATCCTCTGAAGCACCAAACGTCATTAAACCACCAAGCCTCCCCCGATATATCTTAGGGAGAAAATTTAAAATGAGCTCATAAAGAGTTTGATATCGGTGATAGGTATAAATTCGTTTTACGTAGCGGCTATCAAGCGTGGAAGTATAAACGAGACAAAAATACAAGTCAATCATGAGAATGATTTTCGTAAAATAGTAAACAACTTTGAAACACTTAAAAAAAACTTTTATGCCTACCAACTGAAAAGCAGTAAATGTCTACAGGTAGTGATTAAGGGTATTGACTCATGTGTGGACCCAGAAGAGGTTAAAACATTCCTAGAAGAAAAAGGCTTCAAGGTAAAACATGTAGTAAATATTAAAAATATAGAAAAAATTCCCCAACCACTTTTTCGAGTGGAGTTTGAGTTTGAACTTAAAAAAAAAAACGAAACACATCCTATTTACAATTTAAAATATATTCTCTACAGAAGAATAACTATAGAAGAGCCGCACAAAAAAAATGGACCTGTTCAGTGCTTAAACTGCCAAGAATTTGGATATACCAAGGCATACTACTACTTACCCCCTGTCTGCGTAGTATGTGGTGAACTACACGGTACAGTTTCTTGCGATAAGTCTAAAACCGACCCCAACGTAAAAAAATTTTGCAACTGTGGCGGTAATCACACTGCCAATTATAGAGGATGCCCTGTATATAATATCGTCAAGCAGACGGTTGGACCGAAAACAAATGCCCCTCAAATGCAGGTTGCAAATCATGTAAACACAAATGCAATACAAGCCCCCAGCCTAGTAATAACAGAACCTCTTACGCTAACGTCCTAAAATCAAACCATCAGCCAATGCAAGGTGCCCCGCCAAGTAATGATGATACTCCGGTTTCTAATTTAAGTCGTTTAGAAAAAACCATGGAAACATTAGTGCAAACAGTAAATAATTTTACGAACACAATGGGTTATATGATGCAGGAAATGCTTAGAATGCAATCGATGTTATTGCAATCTGTACTTAACAAACCATGAACTGTTTAAAAATTTGTTTTTGGAACGCAAACGGCATCTGCCAACATAAAAATGAATTAGAATTCTTTCTTAAAAATAAACAAATTGATGTCATGATGATTTCTGAAACTCATTTGACCTCAAGAAATACGTTTAAAATAAATGGTTATATACTTTATGATACCAAGGACCCACGAGATAGAGCTTGTGGAGGTTCTGCCATTTCAATAAAAACGCGAGTCAAACACTACCTAATGTGTGATCATCGTGAAGATTATCTCCAAGCAACGAACATTTGCGTTGAGGAATTAAATAGAAACCTAGTAATTTCATCGTTATACTCCCCGCCTAGATTTTCAATATCGGAGGACCAATGTTATGAATGTTTTAAATCATTAGGACCGTGTTTCCTAGCCGCTGGCGATTATAACGCTAAACATACCTTCTGGGGGTCGCGACTTATAACACCAAAGGGTCGTGTTTTATTTAACACAATGTCTAAAATGGATTTAAATGTGGTAGCGAGCGGACAACCAACATATTGGCCCACTGATCATCAAAAAATACCAGATGTCATCGATTTCGGCGTGGTTAAAAACATTCCCATAGAAACGATTCATGTTGAAGCCTCCCTAGAATTATCTTCCTACCACACACCTTCAAGTGTTACTATAATGAACCCCAATAGAATTGTACCTCCGACTGGTTACATAGCGACGACAGCTACGCAAATTAATTGGTTAAAATATAAAAAATATCTCAGTACCCATTGCACAGAAAATATTCCGCTCAGTACACCGCATTATGTAGATCGCTCTATTGACAATTTTGACAGTTTTCTGAAGCTAGCTGTTCAACATTCCAGCGATACCCCCAAAAAAATTAAAAATACTCAAAAATATATTCTTCAGATGTCGAGCGGCTCTTGACTGAAAAAAGGAGAGTTCGAAGAGAGTGGCAACTTTACAGATCCCCGCAACATAAGATTTTATTAAAAGAGTGCACAAAAAAGCTAAGAAAGTTACTGCAGAATCAGAAAACGGCTTCTCTAGAAAAATATCTTAAGGAACTTGATGCAACTCCACAATCTGACTACTCATTATGGCGTGCAGCTAGAAATCTAAAAAGGCCAGTTATATCTAAGCCACCATTAAGAAACTTGAATGGTAATTGGGCAAGACCCGATATTGAAAAAGGAAATCTGTTTGTTAGTCACTTGAAAAACGTATTTACACCAAATATATTTCACAATATTGCGATCGAGTTACCACCTGTTGCTGCTAGAGCAGCTATTCTCCTCAGATTTGAGTTAAGAGAAATCGAAAAGGCTATTTGTGACTTAAACACTAAGAAGGCACCTGGTATTGATAAAATCAGTAATAAAATGCTTTTGAAGCTACCCCAAAAGTGGAAGGTTTCCTTAGTTACCATGATACCAAAGCCAAGTAAAGATCATACAAAAGTTGAGTCTTATAGGCCTATTAGCTTATTATCAAATATGTCAAAGCTGTTTGAGAAATTATTAGTTTCAAAATTAACACCGATTTTAAGTGTAAATAGATGTATTCCAAACCATCAGTTCGGATTTAGAAGAAAACACAGCACAATCGAACAGACTCATCGAATAGTAAATGTTATAAGAAAAGCATTTGAAGAAAAGAAATATTGCTCAGCACTCTTCATTGATGTTTCGCAAGCTTTTGATAAAGTCTGGCATGAAGGCTTATTACATAAATTGAAGCAAAATTTACCAGCAAACACACACAAGCTGCTAGAAAGCTACTTAGTCGGTCGTCAATTTATTATTAAATAAGGAAATTTCTTAAGTTCACCTCAGCCCATTGCCGCTGGAGTCCCACAAGGCAGCATCCTGGGCCCCCTATTATACTTAATTTATACTTCGGACATGCCAACAAGCAACTATACACAAACTTCAACATTTGCGGACGATACAGCTTTTCTAAGCGTCCACGAAAATCGTTATGGAGCATCGCGTTACTTACAGCATCATATATTTCAACTAGAAATATGGTTACGACAATGAAGGATAATGGTCAATGAGCAAAAATGCGTACATATAACATTCACTTTGCGCCGGGAATCTTGCCCCTCAATTACAATCAATAATCAAATAATTCCTCAACATTCGCATGTAAAATATCTCGGTATACATCTGGATCGGCGATTAACGTGGAACTGTCATATAGAGGCAAAATTAACTCAAATGAAACTAAAAGCCATTCAATTCATTGGCTTATTGGAAGAAATTCTGTACTTAGTCTCGACTGCAAGCTTCTACTTTACAACTCTATCTTAAAGCCTATCTGGTGCTACGGTATTCAACTATGGGGCACTGCCTCGGCCTCTTATATCGACAAAATTCAAAAGCGTCAAAATAAACTTCTTCGAGTAATCACAGCAGCTCCCTGGTATGTTAAAAACTCAAACATTCATAAGAATCTCAAGGTGCCATTAGTAAGAACTATGATTAGAAAATATGCAGTTAAATATTTAAAAAGGCTTGAACAACACCCAAATCCACTAGCTCGAAATATTATAAATCATGGCGGCCACACTCGCTTAAGAAGAAGAGACACTGCAGCACTTACCCAATTAGATGAGCGATAAACACCTATATAAGTGAACAGAACCCATGATGAAGAAAATTTTGTCTGGCACTGGCAGGACATAAAATAACGTATTAGGTTAAGATTTGATTAATTATTGTTAGTTCATATTTAATATATATAGATTCAATAAAAAATAATGACAAAAGAAAAAAAAAAATTAACTAAAAAAAAGTACTTTTAAATGATTATTGAGTTTATTACGCGAGGTCTTTTTAAATGCGATGATTGCGCATTTATCCGGATTATCGGTTAAATGATTCCCCGTTTAAATGCGTAGAAAACTGAACATTTTTCGATACGCACTTAAGCGAGGACTACTGTATTACAATTACACTGGGGTACATTTTTATTCTTAATTATTTTTCTAAGCCGTTTTCGGAAGCCTTTAAAGTAGATGCAAGAAGCCAAGGTTTTGGTATTTAATGACTCACTGTGTAAATTAGAAACATTTGGAATGCGACTAGAAAACTTTATATCGACAAAAAGGGTTTCTTTAAGGCCTCTTTAATTTTCATATGTGACAAATTCACATACGAATTTTTTTGTTTGCTCATTTTTCATGAATGAGGAAATTCAAAATATTTTTTTTGCTCACCCTCATGACTTTAACATTAACTGTTAATTTTTCACGCTCGCTCATGACTGAAAAATGAGTGAATGTATCGGTACTCTGGTTTTATTGATAAGAATGTACAAAAAGGCTAAGAAAGTTACTGCATACTCAGAAAACGACTTCTTTGGAAAAGTATCTTAAGTAACTTGATGCAACTCTACAATCAGACTACTCATTATGGCGTGCGGCTAGAAATCTTAAAAGGCATGTTGTCTCTAAACCACCATTAAGACACTTGAATGGAAACTGGGCAAGAAATTATGTTGAAAAAGGAAATCTTTTTGTTAATCATCTAAAAAACGTATTTACCCCAAATATATCTCAAGATATTGCGGTCGAGTTACCACCTGTTGCTGCTGGAGCAGCTATTCCCCTAAGATTTGAGATAAGAGAGATCGAAAAGGCTATTTGCGATGTAAGCCCCAAGAAAGCCCCTGGTTTTGATAAGATCAGCAATAAAATGCTTTTGGAACTACCCAGCATAGCAAAGAAAATGATTCTTTTAATTTTTAACGCTATTTTACGTCTGGAATACTCTCCTCAAAAGTGGAAGGTTTCCTTAGTCACCATGATACCTAAACCAGGAAAGGATCACCCAAAAGTTGAGTCATATAGGCCTATAAGCTTACTTTCTAATATATCAAAGCTGTCTGATAAGCTGTTAGTATCAGAATTGAGCCCAATTTTAAATGAAAATAGATGTATTCCTAACCACCAATTCGGCTTTAGAAGAGAACACAGCACAATTGAGCAAACCCACCGAAAAGTAAACGCAAAACGAAAAGCCTTTGAAGAATGAAAATATTGTTCCGCTCTCTTCATTGATGCTTCTCAAGCTTTTGATAAAGTCTGGCATGAAGGCTTATTATACCTATATAAATTGAAGCTTAACTTACCAGTAAACACATACAAGCTGTTAGAAAGCTACTTAGTCGGTCGTCAATTTATTATTAAGGAAGGAAATTTCTTAAGTTCACCTCAGCCAATTGGTGCTGGAGTCCCACAGGGTAGCATCCTGGGCCCTCTATTATACTTAATTTATACTTCGGACATGCCAACAAACAACTACACCCAAACTTCAACATTTGCAGACGATACAGCTTTTCTTAGTGTACACGAAAACCGTTATGAAGCATCTCGTTACTTACAGCATCATATATTTCAACTAGCAATATGGTTAAGACAATGGAGGATAATGGTCAATGAGCAAAAATGCGTACATATAACATTCACATTGCGCCGGGAATCTTGCCGCCTTATTACAATCAATAATCAAATAATTTCTCAGCATTCGCATGTGAAATATCTCGGTATATATCCGGATCGGCGATTAACGTGGAAATGCCACATAGAGGCAAAATTAATTCAAATGAAACTAAAAGCCATTAAAATTCATTGGCTTATTGGAAGAAATTCTATCCTTAGTCTAGATTGCAAGCTTCCACTTTACAACTCTATCTTAAAATCTATCTTTTGCTACGGTTTTCAACTATGGGGCACTGCCTCTACCTCTAATATCGACAAAATTCAAAGGCGCCAAAATAAACTTCTTCGAATAATTACAGCCGCTCCCTGGTATATTAAAAACTCAAACATTCATAAGGATATCAATGTGCCATTAGTAAGAACTATGATTAGAAAATATGCAGTAAAATATTTAAAGAGACTTGAACAGCACCCAAATCCACTAGCTCGAATTATTTTAAATCATGGCGGCCACACTCGCTTAAGAAGAAGAGACACTGCAGCCCTAATCAGGGGTGCCAGATAATTTTGATAAAAAATCGCCATATTTTAAAAAAAAATCGGCATTATCGGCACTTTAATATAAAAAAATCGGCAAATTAAAAATACCTATTTTAAAAACAATAAAACCTATTCTTACTTACAAATGAGAACAATTCCGAATTATCTAATATTTATAACTTATGAAATTTCAAAAGAATCAATCAAAATAAACGTTTTACAAAGAAATTGTAGTTAAATATAAAGTTTTTTTAACGTTATTATAATTAAGTATATTCCATATACAAATATTTGAGTTTGACATTTTTATTAAATCCGTTTTAACATTAATATCAAAACAGTTTAAATTATTAATTTTTAAATAGTCTTTAAAAAACGAATAACTTGCAAAGATAAATTTTCCAGTGAACAAAACTCTGTTACATTAAAAAATTCTTTCCACATTTGCGGAAGAATGTGGAAGGACCAAAAATTGTACCAAATGCTGCCATAAAATGTTCACGTTATAAATCTGAAATTTTTTGCCAAAAAGTTTGCAAATTTATTTAATTTTCCTTACATAATAATTGGCTATTTAACATCGTCCTCAATTGCGTTATAATCTTAAAAAAAAAATTATTTAATTATCAAAGTAATTATTATTTAAATAACATTCACTGATAGTGAATATACATTTATCTTACCTTTATTCTTTTGTAAGTATTTATCTATCCATTTCAAACACAAATATAAAGTGTTTTATATTTTCTTAATAGAAAAAGAAATTTTAACTGAATTATTTTAGGTTTAAAAATTATTTCTTTTTTAACTTTGGCCCTTAATTCTTCATAGTGGAATATTTTTCAAATAAAAATGTATTAACCCAACACACTTTACAAACACTGCATATAATATTGAATACAACTTACCCCTTTTCTTTAGTAGAAGCGCTGACTTAATAACAGTTGTCTCTTTTCAATGTAACAACTGTTTCAGTATCGCTTAAAGTTAGTGAAGTATTATCAAACAAACAAAAATTAATCGCCTTTTACGTGTTAGTCAAAAAATCGGCATTTTTGGAGCAAAAATCGGCAAATCGGCACTTTGAAAATTTAGGGGCAAAAATCGGCAAAATGCCGATAAATCGGCAAAAATGGCAGGCCTGGCCCTAATCCATTTAGATGAGCGATAATCATCTATTTATGTGAACGGAACCCGTTGAAGAAAATTTTTGTCTGGCACTGTCAGGACGTAAGTAAAGTATAAGAATAAGATTTGATTTATTATTGTTAGTTAATATTTGCTATATGAAGATTCAATAAATAAATAATGAAAAAAAAAAAATATTGATTTATTTTATAATTTTTTTTTAACTAATTTTTTATAATACATCACAATTGTCGTGGCAGGTAGTTGGCTTCTTCATATTTATCACACCTTAAACGGGCTTTTGGTTTTGTTTTTGTTAATAAATTGCACTTAGGGCGGTAATTTTTTGAAGATGTTGGAAAATGTACTGTTTCCACCTGCGATATGGTTGGTTCATTACAAGGTAGTTGTCTTTGGCCCTAAGAAAATATATTATAAATATAACATTGGCTAATGACCAGCGATTGGATTCACGTTTAGAGCTGTAGTATCTGATCCATTGTATCAACTCCAGCTTTATTTTGGTTATATTCAATAATTTGGCTAAATTTTTTTGAAACGTTCAATCTGCTGCCGTATTCTGTAATTCGCTTAGCTAAAGCTAAATCTCGATCTTTAAAATTCCTTAGAGAAAACAAAATTAAAAAATTTTAGCGATGGCATTAAAAGCTAAAATTGCGGCAAATTAAATTTGTATTACATTGCCAAATTTAGCAATGCACGTTACTGAATTACATTTGTAGCCAAAATTGCTAAATCAACTTTATAGATTTTTAGCGATAGAGATTTAGCTTTAGCGAATTACGGAATACGGCTGCTGGTTGCTCAACATGGCTCATCTATTATAGTATTTGTCAAATTTCCTGTATTTCCAATATTATCTGAGAGATTTGAAAAATCTAAATTATTTAATAATGAAACGTACGCAATGGCCCATAAATCGAGTAACATACTGGCAAAACTATACAGTAAAACCAAAGATAAAATACATAAATTAGATAAATCAAACGTAATTTATAAAATACCATGCAATGGAAACGAATTTGGAATATGTGACAAGGTTTATATAGGTACCACAAAAAACAAACTAAAAACTAGAATTTCAGCACACAAATCAGATATAAAAATAAGAAATAAAATTCCAACACAAAAAACCGCACTGTTAACCCACTGTGCACAAACAAAGCACTCTCCTGATTTTGACAATGTACAAGTATTACAGAGTGAAAATAACTACAAAAGACGTTTCACATTGGAAATGTTACATATAATTAAAACAACAACAACAAGGATGAATTTTAAAGCCGATGTTGATGAGAACTCTGCGAGAGTATACAGACATCTGGTTAACAAACGAACATAGTGCAATATTTATTTATTTATTTATTTTAAGCTCAGTTCAGAATTTGACGAAGTTGACATAACATTATAAAAATTAATTTTTTTCTCATTTTTGTACGTTAATAATTTTTTCAATGTAACAAAAAATTTTTTGTCGTTCTTTTTGTATACATGTAATATTGTGAATTCAAACACAAATATCAATAATAGTTTTATGATTATTTAATTTATTTATCACGAAATACAATTAGGATTTAATTAGATGTATGAAAGTGAGGTAAAAGTTCAAGGTAAATTAGATATTAACACAAATCTGACAATCAACATAAACGGGCGACAACTTAACGACTGATCAGCTTAAAGTTCAACTGACTACTGCCCTCTCATTGCTGACCGAGAAATACCCAATCCTTAACACCAACTGACATTATGCCAACTTGACAGCTTCACACCTGACACTCGCTTTACATTCGGTCATCCTGCTCTTCATCTGACCCATGCTCATTATTGGTTTCGGTGAACTTCCATAATTTCATGTTGTCGCAGCTTGAAGAAGTTTTTTTAAGTCCATCAACATCTCCTATTTTCTCCATATCATAGCGATTATTTCTTTACTTTACTTTAGTGATTTTATATGGTCCCAAAAATTCGCTGGCAAGCTTCTTTCCAGCAACAAACTGCGTTCGTTTTATAGCGACTAAGTCATTCAATTTATAATCGCTTTGTTGTTTACATTTTTTATCGTAATTCTTCTTCTAATGTTCTTGTGCGCTAATTATTGGCTGTTTGACACTCGCTCTTGAAAACCGGTTATCAGCTCTTCTTCCAGCAATTTGAGAATATTATCGCTGACACCTGATTTCATCTTAACTCCAAACATTACTTTAAAAGGTGAGGCTTTTGTTGTACTATGAACACAGGAATTTAAAGCTTTTTGTACCTGACCGACATATTTGTACCATTTTGATGTATCTTCTGATGATAGCTTAGCGATAATTGAAATAATAGAACGGTTTAGGTACTCTTTTTATTTGACCGTTTCCACGGGCAACGCCAGTTGTAACTAAAACGTGTTCGATATTATTTTCTTTACAAAATTCGGCAAAAGAATTTGAAGTGTATGCTGGTCCTTTATCGCTGACTATCCTTGATGGGAAACCAAAAACGTCTGACCAGACCTTAAGATTTTTACTGCCTGTTTTTAGAAAACGTAAACAAGTGAGTGAGTGGGAAATTATATTGAAAACAAAAACAAATTGTCGTTTTTTTATTGTTGTTTTCAATATAATTTCTCACTCACTCACTTGCTTACGTTTTCTAAAAACAGGAAGTTAATCAACTCTTCAACGCCAGTAGACTTGGTTGGAAACAACCACACAAATTTTGAAAAGCCATCAACTGCAGCAAAGATGTGTTTGTAGAGTTTTGTTGTTGAATCCATTGGACCTAAGTGGTCCACGTGAAGTGTGTGCAGCGGTTCTTCTCCTTTGTCGATGCAATTTAAGAAGCCTTCACGCTTTCCAAGCTTTTTGTTGTGTATTATGCATTTTATACAATTAGATATTAGCTGGTTAACTTTTTTCTCCAAATGAGGTATAAAAAACTGTTGCTGAATACGATGCATAGTTTTTTGAACTGCAAAATGACCTTGTTCATGAGCACTTCTAATAATTTCGAATTCTAAAAGCTTGGGCACTAAAACTAAATCATTTCCCCCAACACTTTTATAAATCCAGCTACCTTTTCTTTTAAAATCTTTGTAAGGGCCAGAGTTGAGAATTATTGAAATGGCTTTTATACCTTCGTCTTCTTGTTGAAGTTTGCCAATTCTGCCTGATATATCTGATATGATAAAAACATCCACAGGATAACGACTTAGTCCGTCAACGTGTTTTAATCTACTTCCTGATCGATGTTCAACGGTATATGTAAAATCTTGAATATACATTACCCACTGGGCTACATCTCTTGGAACGTCTCTCTTTGATATGGTTTGTTTAAAAGCAGAACAATCAGTAATCAATTTAAACTCGATACCAAGAAGATAATGGCGAAACTTTTTTAGCGCAAGATATGCTGCCTTAACTTCCAAAATATAACTATGTTGCTTTTGCTCTTGCGGCGAAGTTTTTTTACTCCAAAAGAAAACTGGATGCAACTGATTTTCGTGGTATTGCAAAAGTGACGCGCCAAAACCATATTTAGAGGCATCTGTGTGCAACTCAGTTACAGCTGATCTATCATAAGTTCTAAGAACTGGTTCTTTTATTAGAGCTATCTTTAACTCTTGAAACGCTTTTAATGCTTCTGGACCAATTATAAATTTTTCATCTTTTCTTAGCAAGTTTGTTAGGGGTCGAGCAATATAAGCATAACCTTCTATGAACCTCCGAAAATAGCCCGTTATTGCCAAAAATGATTGAACATCTCTGATGGTTTTTAGCGGAGGAAACTTTTCAATTGCTCTTGTTTTGTCTTTGCCTGGCCAAATCATTCCATATTGCACGGTATGTCCCAGGAAATCGATCTTTGATTGCAAAAACGAACATTTCGACCATTTTATTCTTAAATTGAAACGAGCAGACGTATTCAAAACTGTTTTCATTTTAAAGGGGCAACTTTCAGCTGTTTCGGCGAAAATAACTCTATCATCCATGTAAAGTTCCATAACATTGCTATTTATAAGTGGTTGAAAAATGTGACTAACATATCTTATAAAGTTCGCAGGCGAATTGCAAAAACCAAAGGGTGCTTTATTAAACTCAAACAAGCCTTCTTTTGTACAAATTCTGTAAAATGTTTGCAGGATTCGTCAATCGGGACATGAAAAAACTCGTTTTCAAGATCCATAACAGTAAAAAATTTGCGTTTTGCAGCTTCTCCAACACTTCATCAATTAATGGTACTGGAAAGCAGTCCTTCAACACCATATTATTTAATTGACGGAAGTCAACACAGACTCTATATTCACCAGTTTTCTTTTTTACTACAACAACTCTACTAGCCACTGGCGAAGTCGACTTTCTTACAATACCATTTGCTAACCACTCTTCTACTTGTTTTCGTACTGCTTCCTGCTCGTTAATTTGTAGTCTAGATGGTGAGTGACGAAACGGCTTAATTTCACCATCTGATATGATTTTCATCACTACTGGTATGTTTTCTAAAACTGTTGATGGCTTATAACTGGAAACTAGTTCTGCGACCTCTTCTTTGTACTTTGGCGGAACTTCTAATTCTGCGGCTGTTATATTGTAAAGAGATAAATTTTCACAATTTTGCACATTATCCTGATGTTCGAATTTATAACCGCTTTCGTCCAAATAAAGTTTAAAATTCTTAATAAAATCATAACCGAGAAGTGCGTTATACTTTAGTGCATTGTCCGATACAACGAGAAAATTGTGATTTGTTTTAACAGAATCGATACACACTGTGCCGTTTATGGTACCAAGCGGATCTGTTGAAAAATTTCCGAGACCGAATAATAAAGATGTACTTTGTTTTAATTCAACATGTTCGAAATTCTGTATATATATACTTTCTTTCATTAGGGTTACGTCTGAACCCGTATCGATTAAACAGTCAATTTGCTTATTTTCAAAATAAATTGTCTTTAAACGTTTTTTATCAATTACGACATTCACATTCATATTTACACGACTTTTCTGATTTTTAAGATTACAATTTTTTGATATATGACCTGTTTTGTTACAGAAAAAACATTTGGTTTGTTCGTTACAGTCTTTTTTTTTTGTGATCAGTTGATCCACAGTTAAAACAATGTTCTTTTTTAACACTAAACTTATTTTAATTTTTCTTGCAAACGGCTCCAGCATATATAGTTTCATTGGGCTTTATACGCTCATATAACGAATATTGTTTACGAAGGTCACTATACGATTTTGCACTGTAAAAAGGATACTTAAGTTCAGGTTTGATCCGTAACCCATCTACAATATACCGTATCACCGAAATGTCTTCTACATTACCGGCTGTAGCAAGTTTTCTCATATGTAAAACATATTCATGAAACGATTCACTTTCTAACTTTTTGCGGTTTGATAGTTGTTTATGTATTTCTGCACTACTATATGTTTTATAAAATTCTTTTGTTAAAATTGACTTTAAAGTAGCATAATCACAAACACTGACGGCCTCTAAAAACAATTTCGCAGCTCCGGTCATTTTGTTTCTAGCATGGACATATTTTTGTTTCTAATTTAGTTCATATGCCTCAGCATTTTTGTCAAAGTTCTCGAACCATTGTTCAACACCCATAGTTACACCATCAAAATCAGGAACAATTTTACCAAAACACTCAATAGAAACATTTGCTTTGTTTTTTTCACTTTCATCTTTTTGCATATTCAACATAAAAAGCCTTATTAACTCATTTAATTCGGTATTTTCCCCACTAATATTTTCTTCTTTTTTTGACAACTTTATTAACTCAAGGTAATTTTTTACTTCTGTTTTATTACTTCGTTGTTCTACTTCTTTTTGCCTTATATATTTTGCATACGCTCTTGTATTATGAGTTTTCGAAGTCACTGGTTTTTGTTTTTTTGCATTAGCTCTCATTAAACAACGTTTCATACAAATTATTTTTTGTTTGTTAAAACACTGATGGATCTTTATTCCCCAAAATAAATGCACTTGATTTACTTTATAAATGTTATTTGTTGCTACAACTAACGGGGTTTTAGGAGAAGATTAAACAATAACACGGTAAATTTTTTTTTATTCGTTTTTAAATTGTTTTTTTTTTTTTTTTTGTTTTACGGTTGAGCCCCCTAATGTAATATTGTGAATTCAAACACAAATATCAATAACAGCTTTATGATTATTTAATTTATTTATCACGAAATACAATTAGGATTTAATTAGATGTATGAAAGTGAGGTAAAAGTTCAAGGTAAATTAGATATTAACACAAATCTGACAATCAACATAAACGGGCGACAACTTAACGACTGATCAACTTAAAGTTCAACTGACTACTGCCCTCTCATTGCTGACCGAGAAATACTCAATCCTTAACACCAACTGACATTATGCCAACTTGACAGCTTCACACCTGACACTCGCTTTACATACATACGTGTTTTATAAAAATATGTTTAAAAAATTTTGTACTTATACATTTATGTATTCTTTTTTGTTACTTGTTATTTCTAGATTATACCTAGCCCAGAAGATGTTTTTCAAAGAAAAACGAAATATTGGCAAAAAAAAAATATTGTTAAATTAAAATAATTAATAATAAAAACCAGGACCTCGAGATCAAAGGAAAAAAAGTTTTTTTATTTATACATTTTAAAGGTCGAATTAAACAAAATATTAGATGTATAAATAAAAATGGAATTTCACCGCATAATTTTGCTCCGATCGATTACAAATAGATTTCATTCCATTCAGAACATATCATTTATAGAATTCACGTACCTGGTTTTTTGATTTTTTGTACTATTGGAAAGATATTGCAAGTGAAACGCAAATTTGGATGGTAATCCAAGGGTTAAACAGAAAATTTTTAAAACAATGAGATTTAATATCAGCTTGTTGTCTATTGGTTTGCACACTTTTGTACCTACCCATTGTCTAGCATCCACAAAAATGCATCTTTATTTCTGGGCATATAAATATTAAAAAAGCATCATAGATTAGCGGTTGTTCATTTGGGAATATTGATGAAAAAAATTTGTGAAAAAAAACGTATTTTTATAAAGATTAATTTACTAAAGAACAAAAAAGTTCATGTATCTAGTACCAAAAGGTAGAACTAATGGAACTTAATCCTAGGATTACCGTCTTGGTCTATCCAGACCAAATTAGGGTTTTCCTTGCAATATTTTTCGAAATATAACAAAAAAACAGAATTCTATAAATGATATGTGCGGAGTCGAATGAAACTAATTGGAGCAAATATGTGGGATGAAATTCTATTTATATGTAAAAGTCTATAAAATTACCCTCTTAGCCAGACCTTCTTGATTTCTTGCAATATCTACAAATTGGACAAAAAAAAAAACAGAAACATGAATTCTTTAAATTATATGTGTGACAGATGCGAAGAAGCAATGTGCTAAATTAAGGACTACATATTTGATGACTTGCATGTAAAATAAAATAATGAAATAATAAAACTATATAATAAATTCGTATAATCTAGCGTAATAAAAAATATATTTATTTACTTTTTATTTCATTGGTTTTTTTTTTGGCTGTTCTAATTGTGGTCTGCCCAAGAGGATAGGAGAACTTTGTGGTGAAAAGTTAACGAGAATCCTAGGGTTATGAAGCTTTTGGTTTGAAAATTCCATATGATAATTTTTAAACAAAGTATATATACATACATACATAAGTGCTTAAGCATATATAAAAGGTTTACCAACATTATTATATTTCCATTAAGAATATATTAAGGAAAATCCATATTTCTTCAATGAGCTTTTTTTAAATGCAATTTTATCAAAATGCCTTTGATATTACAATGGTATCAAAAAATATAATATTTAATTGAGCACCCTTAGGATTTCATATGATGTACATGTACATGATGTGTGACCCTTTTAGCATTTTCACTGCTAAATTTAGCATTATTTATTTTGATTTAGCAGCGAATTTTTCAAATAGCATTTAGCATTATTTTCAGCATTTTTTTAACTTTTTTTTAGCATTATTTAGCATTTTTTAATCTTAAAAAGTTTATATATTGCTATTAAACAATATAACTTATCACTTCTGTCAATCTCTATAATTGTATTTTGTCATTTATACGTTTATACAAATGTATACTAATAGCAACCCTGTAAACACAAAAAAAAAGTTAAAAAAGAAATGGTAGATTTTATTACATAAGAAATAACGGTTTTGGAACAGCAATGGCAAAAGCTGAATGCATACGAATTGATGAACCAAAGTTCAACTATTGAATTCTGGATAGGTGTTTAGAATATGATGAAAACAGATCATATTCTAATGGTATTTTGACCAACACTTTGGAAATTAACGAAAACTATTCATATAATGGTGTGTTAAATGTGTAATTAAATTTATTGAAAATGCTGTTGAATAGCCTTTTATGTTTCCAATGATAATTTTTGTTTTTACTTATATTTAGTATTTAATAACATATAGCTGTGGCAATAAATAATAATGGCTTTAGTTGACTTAAGTGCTTTTTAATTTTATTTCATATTCTTATTATCTTCTTCACGCTGCTAAGTTTCAAGTATAAAATATAATTTTTAATAAAACTATATGCATTTATATCTTAACTTTCACAATACAACACACAATTCATTTAAAAAAAAACCCTTAAAATCTCAAAACACGAAATTTCGACTTTAGCCATTATTAACATCTAACATTTTTAAATTTTACAAAAAACTATTTAAAATGATAAATTTATTTATCGCCTTAAACTGTTTATAATTTCTTTTTATTTTACTTTTCTTGTTAAACCTAAAGGTCCAACCATAATATTCATAGCCTTGCTTAACCTACTGTCAAAAATTAACAAAGTCTCTCAAATGTATTTAAAAAAACAAAATCAAAAAACATTTGATTCCGTACGGAATGTGCGATCAGGTTTGCACTTTTCTTAAGCTAATGGCAGTTTCATAAAACTTAACATAAATTTTCTTTAAGTTCAATATGGTTTGCCTCATATGATTTACATGTAATCAAACAACTTAAGCACATTATGGTTGCGACTTAAAAGTTTTTTTGACAGTTGACAATGTTGCATATTTTGCAAACTGTAGGTTAGGGCTTTAAACTTTTATCATGTAATATTTTATAGATAGGGACTTTTGTTATTTTGTTTAAAAAATCGCTAACTTTTGTCAAACTACTGTTTTTATTAAATAAATCTCAGTATGTATGTATAAAATTTATTTTTATATAAACTTCATTTCATTTTAAAGAAATATAAAATTTACAGGTTAATTAATGTTCAATTCATTCATTAAAATTATACAAATCTTTAAGAAAATTTAGCATTTTAAAATTTTATTTTTAGCATTGTTTTAATCCCCATTTAGCATCAAATTTTCTTTTAGTTGTGGTCACACTGATGATGTATGAGCTTCATAGCTCCCTAACTAAAATTTGTTTGACCAAAATTTATACATCTCTAATATGTATTAGAATTTAATTATTTTCGATGAAACTTCTTTATTTAGATGGACTTTTAGAAATTCAAAATGTATTTTTAGAAAGAATTTTATGGAAAATATTACTAAAAATACAATTTAACCCTGCAATCTAATTTTGTATAAATACGGCAATTACGTTTCCATAATCAGAAGTATTTTCTTTTAAAAAATTAATAATTTTTACTTTTTTGCTCTTTTCAAAATAAAATTTTTTCGCCAAATGAAGATTTTCTGGCAACGCTGATTCGAACCCATATTTCGGCACTCTTTTAAATTATTCTCTATGATTTTCGAAATTTAAGAGAAATTTACTTTTTTACTTCAACTGCTGTTTTTAATATTTGTGTTGCCATCAGGGATGATAAATGAGAAAACCAATATCGTATCAACGAACTTTTAAAATCGTACTTTTTCGGCCCCAATAGTACTAAATCTTTTTTTTTTTACCAAAAATTTAAACCAACAATAACAAAAGGTATTTAAAAGTCATTTGTTCATGTAAAGTTTAGACAGCAAAAAAATCATTAATTATACATAATAATAGGGTGGATAACATTTTTTCACGTCTAAAGCACATCGCGATTCTTGTTATATAAGTCATTCCAAGAAACTTTTCTAAAGAAACCATAGGTCAAAAATGAATTTCGGGCCCCAGATTTTTCAAAATAGTTAGTTTTCCAAAATATTCATGAAAGCAAACAAATTGAATTTGGTCTAGCCATACCTGTATCATGCGGTTTTTAAGGACGAAAAATCCATTTTCATACACTTTTTAGAATTTCCAAATTTAATCCAAATTTTTAATATTTTTAATTAGGCTTAAGTTCATGAAATTTACACTCGCAGCCATCGACGACTGCTGACGTCACTAGTCAAACATCAATCCTTAAACCAAATTGTATTTTAACATTTGGTAGATCGAAATTTGCTTTCCTGAATGATTATCCATTTTAATCGATACCGATACAACGAGAAAATTGTGATTTGTTTTAACAGAATCGATACACACTGTGCCGTTTATGGTACCAAGCGGATCTGTTGAAAAATTTCCGAGACCGAATAATAAAGATGTACTTTGTTTTAATTCAACATGTTCGAAATTCTGTATATATATACTTTCTTTCATTAGGGTTACGTCTGAACCCGTATCGATTAAACAGTCAATTTGCTTATTTTCAAAATAAATTGTCTTTAAACGTTTTTTATCAATTACGACATTCACATTCATATTTACACGACTTTTCTGATTTTTAAGATTACAATTTTTTGATATATGACCTGTTTTGTTACAGAAAAAACATTTGGTTTGTTCGTTACAGTCTTTTTTTTTTGTGATCAGTTGATCCACAGTTAAAACAATGTTCTTTTTTAACACTAAACTTATTTTAATTTTTCTTGCAAACGGCTCCAGCATATATAGTTTCATTGGGCTTTATACGCTCATATAACGAATATTGTTTACGAAGGTCACTATACGATTTTGCACTGTAAAAAGGATACTTAAGTTCAGGTTTGATCCGTAACCCATCTACAATATACCGTATCACCGAAATGTCTTCTACATTACCGGCTGTAGCAAGTTTTCTCATATGTAAAACATATTCATGAAACGATTCACTTTCTAACTTTTTGCGGTTTGATAGTTGTTTATGTATTTCTGCACTACTATATGTTTTATAAAATTCTTTTGTTAAAATTGACTTTAAAGTAGCATAATCACAAACACTGACGGCCTCTAAAAACAATTTCGCAGCTCCGGTCATTTTGTTTCTAGCATGGACATATTTTTGTTTCTAATTTAGTTCATATGCCTCAGCATTTTTGTCAAAGTTCTCGAACCATTGTTCAACACCCATAGTTACACCATCAAAATCAGGAACAATTTTACCAAAACACTCAATAGAAACATTTGCTTTGTTTTTTTCACTTTCATCTTTTTGCATATTCAACATAAAAAGCCTTATTAACTCATTTAATTCGGTATTTTCACCACTAATATTTTCTTCTTTTTTTGACAACTTTATTAACTCAATTTAATTTTTTACTTCTGTTTTATTACTTCGTTGTTCTACTTCTTTTTGCCTTATATATTTTGCATACGCTCTTGTATTATGAGTTTTCAAAGTCACTGGTTTTTGTTTTTTTGCATTAGCTCTCATTAAACAACGTTTCATACAAATTATTTTTTGTTTGTTAAAACACTGATGGATCTTTATTCCCCAAAATAAATGCACTTGATTTACTTTATAAATGTTATTTGTTGCTACAACTAACGGGGTTTTAGGAGAAGATTAAACAATAACACGGTAAATTTTTTTTTATTCGTTTTTAAATTGTTTTTTTTTTTTTTTGTTTTACGGTTGAGCCCCCTAATGTAATATTGTGAATTCAAACACAAATATCAATAATAGTTTTATGATTATTTAATTTATTTATCACGAAATACAATTAGGATTTAATTAGATGTATGAAAGTGAGGTAAAAGTTCAAGGTAAATTAGATATTAACACAAATCTGACAATCAACATAAACGGGCGACAACTTAACGACTGATCAACTTAAAGTTCAACTGACTACTGCCCTCTCATTGCTGACCGAGAAATACTCAATCCTTAACACCAACTGACATTATGCCAACTTGACAGCTTCACACCTGACACTCGCTTTACATACATACGTGTTTTATAAAAATATGTTTAAAAAATTTTGTACTTATACATTTATGTATTCTTTTTTGTTACTTGTTATTTCTAGATTATACCTAGCCCAGAAGATGTTTTTCAAAGAAAAACGAAATATTGGCAAAATAAAATATTGTTAAATTAAAATAATTAATAATAAAAACCAGGACCTCGAGATCAAAAGAAAAAAAGTTTTTTTATTTATACATTTTAAAGGTCGAATTAAACAAAATATTAGATGTATAAATAAAAATGGAATTTCACCGCACAATTTTGCTCCGATCGATTACAAATAGATTTCATTCCATTCAGAACATATCATTTATAGAATTCACGTACCTGGTTTTTTGATTTTTTGTACTATTGGAAAGATATTGCAAGTGAAACGCAAATTTGGATGGTAATCCAAGGGTTAAACAGAAAATTTTTAAAACAATGAGATTTAATATCAGCTTGTTGTCTATTGGTTTGCACACTTTTGTACCTACCCATTGTCTAGCATCCACAAAAATGCATCTTTATTTCTGGGCATATAAATATTAAAAAAGCATCATAGATTAGCGGTTGTTCATTTGGGAATATTGATGAAAAAAATTTGTGAAAAAAAACGTATTTTTATAAAGATTAATTTACTAAAGAACAAAAAAGTTCATGTATCTAGTACCAAAAGGTAGAACTAATGGAACTTAATCCTAGGATTACCGGTTTTCCTTGCAATATTTTTCGAAATATAACAAAAAAACAGAATTCTATAAATGATATGTGCGGAGTCGAATGAAACTAATTGGAGCAAATATGTGGGATGAAATTCTATTTATATGTAAAAGTCTATAAAATTACCCTCTTAGCCAGACCTTCTTGATTTCTTGCAATATCTACAAATTGGACAAAAAAAAAAAACAGAAACATGAATTCTTTAAATTATATGTGTGACAGATGCGAAGAAGCAATGTGCAAAATTAAGGACTACATATTTGATGACTTGCATGTAAAATAAAATAATGAAATAATAAAACTATATAATAAATTCGTATAATCTAGCGTAATAAAAAATATATTTATTTACTTTTTATTTCATTGGTTTTTTTTTTTTGGCTGTTCTAATTGTGGTCTGCCCAAGAGGATAGGAGAACTTTGTGGTGAAAAGTTACCGAGAATCCTAGGGTTAAGAAGCTTTTGGTTTGAAAATTCCATATGATAATTTTTAAACAAAGTATATATACATACATACATAAGTGCTTAAGCATATATAAAAGGTTTACCAACATTATTATATTTCCATTAAGAATATATTAAGGAAAATCCATATTTCTTCAATGAGCTTTTTTTAAATGCAATTTTATCAAAATGCCTTTGATATTACAATGGTATCAAAAAATATAATATTTAATTGAGCACCCTTAGGATTTCATATGATGTACATGTACATGATGTGTGACCCTTTTAGCATTTTCACTGCTAAATTTAGCATTATTTATTTTGATTTAGCAGCGAATTTTTCAAATAGCATTTAGCATTATTTTCAGCATTTTTTTAACTTTTTTTTAGCATTATTTAGCATTTTTTAATCTTAAAAAGTTTATATATTGCTATTAAACAATATAACTTATCACTTCTGTCAATCTCTATAATTGTATTTTGTCATTTATACGTTTATACAAATGTATACTAATAGCAACCCTGTAAACACAAAAAAAAAGTTAAAAAAGAAATGGTAGATTTTATTACATAAGAAATAACGGTTTTGGAACAGCAATGGCAAAAGCTGAATGCATACGAATTGATGAACCAAAGTTCAACTATTGAATTCTGGATAGGTGTTTAGAATATGATGAAAACAGATCATATTCTAATGGTATTTTGACCAACACTTTGGAAATTAACGAAAACTATTCATATAATGGTGTGTTAAATGTGTAATTAAATTTATTGAAAATGCTGTTGAATAGCCTTTTATGTTTCCAATGATAATTTTTATTTTTACTTATATTTAGTATTTAATAACATATAGCTGTGGCAATAAATAATAATGGCTTTAGTTGACTTAAGTGCTTTTTAATTTTATTTCATATTCTTATTATCTTCTTCACGCTGCTAAGTTTCAAGTATAAAATATAATTTTTAATAAAACTATATGCATTTATATCTTAACTTTCACAATACAACACACAATTCATTTAAAAAAAAACCCTTAAAATCTCAAAACACGAAATTTCGACTTTAGCCATTATTAACATCTAACATTTTTAAATTTTACAAAAAACTATTTAAAATGATAAATTTATTTATCGCCTTAAACTGTTTATAATTTCTTTTTATTTTACTTTTCTTGTTAAACCTAAAGGTCCAACCATAATATTCATAGCCTTGCTTAACCTACTGTCAAAAATTAACAAAGTCTCTCAAATGTATTTAAAAAAACAAAATCAAAAAACATTTGATTCCGTACGGAATGTGCGATCAGGTTTGCACTTTTCTTAAGCTAATGGCAGTTTCATAAAACTTAACATAAATTTTCTATAAGTTCAATATGGTTTGCCTCATATGATTTACATGTAATCAAACAACTTAAGCACATTATGGTTGCGACTTAAAAGTTTTTTTGACAGTTGACAATGTTGCATATTTTGCAAACTGTAGGTTAGGGCTTTAAACTTTTATCATGTAATATTTTATAGATAGGGACTTTTGTTATTTTGGTTAAAAAATCGCTAACTTTTGTCAAACTACTGTTTTTATTAAATAAATCTCAGTATGTATGTATAAAATTTATTTTTATATAAACTTCATTTCATTTTAAAGAAATATAAAATTTACAGGTTAATTAATGTTCAATTCATTCATTAAAATTATACAAATCTTTAAGAAAATTTAGCATTTTAAAATTTTATTTTTAGCATTGTTTTAATCCCCATTTAGCATCAAATTTTCTTTTAGTTGTGGTCACACTGATGATGTATGAGCTTCATAGCTCCCTAACTAAAATTTGTTTGACCAAAATTTATACATCTCTAATATGTATTAGAATTTAATTATTTTCGATGAAACTTCTTTATTTAGATGGACTTTTAGAAATTCAAAATGTATTTTTAGAAAGAATTTTATGGAAAATATTACTAAAAATACAATTTAACCCTGCAATCTAATTTTGTATAAATACGGCAATTACGTTTCCATAATCAGAAGTATTTTCTTTTAAAAAATTAATAATTTTTACTTTTTTGCTCTTTTCAAAATAAAATTTTTTCGCCAAATGAAGATTTTCTGGCAACGCTGATTCGAACCCATATTTCGGCACTCTTTTAAATTATTCTCTATGATTTTCGAAATTTAAGAGAAATTTACTTTTTTACTTCAACTGCTGTTTTTAATATTTGTGTTGCCATCAGGGATGATAAATGAGAAAACCAATATCGTATCAACGAACTTTTAAAATCGTACTTTTTCGGCCCCAATAGTACTAAATCTTTTTTTTTTACCAAAAATTTAAACCAACAATAACAAAAGGTATTTAAAAGTCATTTGTTCATGTAAAGTTTAGACAGCAAAAAAATCATTAATTATACATAATAATAGGGTGGATAACATTTTTTCACGTCTAAAGCACATCGCGATTCTTGTTATATAAGTCATTCCAAGAAACTTTTCTAAAGAAACCATAGGTCAAAAATGAATTTCGGGCACCAGATTTTTCAAAATAGTTAGTTTTCCAAAATATTCATGAAAGCAAACAAATTGAATTTGGTCTAGCCATACCTGTATCATGCGGTTTTTAAGGACGAAAAATCCATTTTCATACACTTTTTAGAATTTCCAAATTTAATCCAAATTTTTAATATTTTTAATTAGGCTTAAGTTCATGAAATTTAATTTTTATTAAATTATTTTTGTGAAGAAAGGAATTTTACAACATGAAAATTAATTAAAATTGTTATTGATAATCTTTCATTCTTGACGTGGCTCGGGCTCGAACCCTGGCCGGCAGGTTACCATGACATGTTTCGATCGCAACCACTCGATCTCCTCAGATGGATTTGCCGTCTTACACTCGCAGCCATCGACGACTGCTGACGTCACTAGTCAAACATCAATCCTTAAACCAAATTGTATTTTAACATTTGGTAGATCGAAATTTGCTTTCCTGAATGATTATCCATTTTAATCGATACCGATACAACGAGAAAATTGTGATTTGTTTTAACAGAATCGATACACACTGTGCCGTTTATGGTACCAAGCGGATCTGTTGAAAAATTTCCGAGACCGAAAAATAAAGATGTACTTTGTTTTAATTCAACATGTTCGAAATTCTGTATATATATACTTTCTTTCATTAGGGTTACGTCTGAACCCGTATCGATTAAACAGTCAATTTGCTTATTTTCAAAATAAATTGTCTTTAAACGTTTTTTATCAATTACGACATTCACATTCATATTTACACGACTTTTCTGATTTTTAAGATTACAATTTTTTGATATATGACCTGTTTTGTTACAGAAAAAACATTTGGTTTGTTCGTTACAGTCTTTTTTTTTTTGTGATCAGTTGATCCACAGTTAAAACAATGTTCTTTTTTAACACTAAACTTATTTTAATTTTTCTTGCAAACGGCTCCAGCATATATAGTTTCATTGGGCTTTATACGCTCATATAACGAATATTGTTTACGAAGGTCACTATACGATTTTGCACTGTAAAAAGGATACTTAAGTTCAGGTTTGATCCGTAACCCATCTACAATATACCGTATCACCGAAATGTCTTCTACATTACCGGCTGTAGCAAGTTTTCTCATATGTAAAACATATTCATGAAACGATTCACTTTCTAACTTTTTGCGGTTTGATAGTTGTTTATGTATTTCTGCACTACTATATGTTTTATAAAATTCTTTTGTTAAAATTGACTTTAAAGTAGCATAATCACAAACACTGACGGCCTCTAAAAACAATTTCGCAGCTCCGGTCATTTTGTTTCTAGCATGGACATATTTTTGTTTCTAATTTAGTTCATATGCCTCAGCATTTTTGTCAAAGTTCTCGAACCATTGTTCAACACCCATAGTTACACCATCAAAATCAGGAACAATTTTACCAAAACACTCAATAGAAACATTTGCTTTGTTTTTTTCACTTTCATCTTTTTGCATATTCAACATAAAAAGCCTTATTAACTCATTTAATTCGGTATTTTCACCACTAATATTTTCTTCTTTTTTTGACAACTTTATTAACTCAAGGTAATTTTTTACTTCTGTTTTATTACTTCGTTGTTCTACTTCTTTTTGCCTTATATATTTTGCATACGCTCTTGTATTATGAGTTTTCGAAGTCACTGGTTTTTGTTTTTTTGCATTAGCTCTCATTAAACAACGTTTCATACAAATTATTTTTTGTTTGTTAAAACACTGATGGATCTTTATTCCCCAAAATAAATGCACTTGATTTACTTTATAAATGTTATTTGTTGCTACAACTAACGGGGTTTTAGGAGAAGATTAAACAATAACACGGTAAATTTTTTTTTATTCGTTTTTAAATTGTTTTTTTTTTTTTTTGTTTTACGGTTGAGCCCCCTAATGTAATATTGTGAATTCAAACACAAATATCAATAATAGTTTTATGATTATTTAATTTATTTATCACGAAATACAATTAGGATTTAATTAGATGTATGAAAGTGAGGTAAAAGTTCAAGGTAAATTAGATATTAACACAAATCTGACAATCAACATAAACGGGCGACAACTTAACGACTGATCAACTTAAAGTTCAACTGACTACTGCCCTCTCATTGCTGACCGAGAAATACTCAATCCTTAACACCAACTGACATTATGCCAACTTGACAGCTTCACACCTGACACTCGCTTTACATACATACGTGTTTTATAAAAATATGTTTAAAAAATTTTGTACTTATACATTTATGTATTCTTTTTTGTTACTTGTTATTTCTAGATTATACCTAGCCCAGAAGATGTTTTTCAAAGAAAAACGAAATATTGGCAAAAAAAAATATTGTTAAATTAAAATAATTAATAATAAAAACCAGTGTAGTGTACCTCATAGGTTGCCACCGTCTACCCTTAAATTACTCTCAAATCTATACATGCCAACCTATTTTGTGTAGGGTAACTATGCAAGATCAAATAACGGCATTTACAATCGACTCACATTGATTGGAATGCAAGTTAATTGGGGTATGAGTATGATAGAAACAAACGAACAATTCTACTCAATAAAGAATTTAAATTGAGTGACTAATAGGAATGGGTGTAACCACAAACATCCCTATTGGTCAAAACAATTGTAATCAGGGTGATTATGCATATGCCCATAATATCGACAAAGATAACTACAACTCTATCAATAAGTATAATAAGTAAGAAAGGCTAAGTTAAAAATTCATGTTTAGTATTTAAGCACATGTAAATCAAAAATAAAGCAGACTTGAAATTATCACACTAATTCGGCAACAACCTGCCTTGTGTTTAATTAAAGCCTCACACTAATTCGGCAGTTCCTTTGAACGCCTTGCAAATCAGCTGAAACCCTGACAGCTACAAAAATAACCAAGGGCTATAGGGAACTAAATACACCAACACGCATAGTTTACACATTACATGGCGATCCTGCCACTCCTACATCCTACATTACATTACATGGCGATCCTGCCCACTCGGACCTTAATAAATTAATAATCCTGCCAGGCTGGGAAAAATTAATTATCCTGCCAAACTAGGACCAATCCTCTAAAAAAAATATATTCATACGGAAACAAATTCAAAATTAAATAAAATTTATAAAAAAAAAAAAAAATTTTTTTTTTAAATAATATTTGTAGAAACAAAATGGCTCATAAATTTACTAAAAAAATAAAAAAAAAAAAAAAAATTTTCTCAAAATATTACAAAAAGGGTTTGTTATAAAAAAAAAAAAATTTTAAATATATAGAAAAAGCAATTTTAAATAATTCTTTGTTACAATTATCTAAACATTTTTATCTAAGCATTAATTAATATTTTTGTATTCAAAAAAAAAAAAAAAAAAAAGAAAAAAAACTCTACAAATATTAAAACAAAAATTTATAAAATAAAATTTAACATAATAAATAAAAATATTTACAAAAATAGAAATTAGAAAAATTAAATCTTTAAATAACACGTATATACAAATTTATTTGAGAAAAGATGGAAAGTTTTTGAATATGTTATTCTTAGCTAAAATACGTAGTTTGCAAAAACTAGAAAAATAATATTAACATACATTACACTTATACATGCATACATACCACAATGGCTCCATTATCTCATGGCACAAGCGCGATGGAAGAAGGAATACAACCAATGATGTCAAACGATCCATACAGTTCGACCATATCTAATAATGGGACAAAACCTACCAGGCGGAAGACGACAACAAGAGCGAAATAAACAAAACAGAGAAGACACATCTTTACTCAAAAATAAAAACGTAAAAAGACAACGAATTAACTGACATAACTAATAGAACAACTCTTTCACTAACAACCATACAACTCATGCAAAGATACACATGAAAACATGAACAGAATAAATAAACTCAGAAAAACTTAAGCAGATGATACAGGTAGAAAATTATGAAAAAGAAAAAGAAGACACTAGTAACTACAAGGGCAAAGAACAATCAAAATAAAGAGGCACATAATATGACAAGTAATGAGGCAAATAAGAATAACAATGAGAGAATAGGAATGTATAAAACGCACGCGAAACGAAAAATATGGGAAAATGCATCTCTTAGGAGTCTGATCAACTTCGAATATGGGAATGTAGATTCATTAATGAGTTAAAAATATAAAGAAATTGCAATTGAATAAATTTGAGAAGACGTCGATATAAGAATTGAAGATAATACTGTGCACATAGGACGTGATGATAATTCATCGAAACAAGATTCGATAATGAAGAAGTCACGTACCCAAATGATAATTATATGAATAAAGGATGTAACGATAATTCATCGAAACCAGATTCGATTATGAAGAAGTTACATGCCAAGAACAATAATAAAATGCATGCAAGATTCAGCGATAACTCAGCGAAACTAGATTCGATTCTGAGGAAACTGATATCTAAAAAGAGTGAAGGAATATTTAAGAGAACTAGCGATATCGAAGAATGAAGGAATATTTAAGATATGAACATGACAATAATTGAAAGAAGCATATGCAAAAATAGTAACAAATTACAAAAGTCCTCAACTAAGAATATTAAGATACAATGCTCTAATGAAACATTGAAATTGATTGAACAAGTATTTTCTACAGCCTACTATCACCAAACAATCAGCTCACTTGAAAGAATCCAAAGATTACTAAATAAATGCCACCAACGATGAATGAGACACTTGGATGCCGTATTTTACATACTTATACAACACAACACCAAATTTTGACACACTTGAACTAATTTTCGTCAAATTACAATCCCAACCTACTGACACATTAAACAAAACGAACAAAGAAATAATTTTACAGGGCATTGAACTGCACACTGACCCACTTAAGAATTACGACATATTAGGTTACACAAAAGTAAACAATGACGAACGTTTTTGAACAAATTCTAAATGACTTGCACTTAAACAATACTGATGAATATGCAAAATCAGAATTAATAACATAATATGTATATCAAAATGTATTTCATTTAGAGAATGACAAATTAACAGCAAATAAAACCAAGACAGTAACAATAACTCTTTAAAAACCAAACGTAAACAAACTAGTATTACTAAAAGTAATAACAAAATATAAAAAAAACGAACATGATACCATGCCACGGACATTACAGAAAGTAAAGAACAAAGGGGAGTAAAACACAGTAATTAAAAAAACAACAAGACACTAAAATAATTTCACAACAATTCATTAAAACCACAATACACAAACAAAAAAAAAATAAAAACACACTTCCATAGATACATATACACACATATATTTTAAACTAAATATCAATTAAAATATTGTAATTAATAAATTAATTAATAAACATATAAAACCATATATAGACTTAAGAAATAATTATTAAGTACACAATATACATTAAAAATTACAAGAATAATATGTTTAAAATTATAAAATTATAAAAATATTAAATACTACAATAAGAATTAAATACTACAATAAGAATTACTATAACGTATTTAATAAAAATTGTAAAATCATAAAACTATACTAAGAACTACTTTGTAAAACCATAGCATATATAAATAGAAATTAAGAACTATTTTACAAATATTGTCGGTACTATGAATATATCAAGAAAAATCAATCCCCTAATTTTTCTCTTAGCGGTGAGGGTGTAGTGTACCTCATAGGTTGCCACCGTCTACCCTTAAATTACTCTCAAATCTATACATGCCAACCTATTTTGTGTAGGGTAACTATGCAAGATCAAATAACGGCATTTACAATCGACTCACATTGATTGGAATGCAAGTTAATTGGGGTATGAGTATGATAGAAACAAACGAACAATTCTACTCAATAAAGAATTTAAATTGAGTGACTAATAGGAATGGGTGTAACCACAAACATCCCTATTGGTCAAAACAATTGTAATCAGGGTGATTATGCATATGCCCATAATATCGACAAAGATAACTACAACTCTATCAATAAGTATAATAAGTAAGAAAGGCTAAGTTAAAAATTCATGTTTAGTATTTAAGCACATGTAAATCAAAAATAAAGCAGACTTGAAATTATCACACTAATTCGGCAACAACCTGCCTTGTGTTTAATTAAAGCCTCACACTAATTCGGCAGTTCCTTTGAACGCCTTGCAAATCAGCTGAAACCCTGACAACTACAAAAATAACCAAGGGCTATAGGGAACTAAATACACCAACACGCATAGTTTACACATTACATGGCGATCCTGCCACTCCTACATCCTACATTACATTACACCAGGACCTCGAGATCAAAGGAAAAAAAGTTTTTTTATTTATACATTTTAAAGGTCGAATTAAACAAAATATTAGATGTATAAATAAAAATGGAATTTCACCGCACAATTTTGCTCCGATCGATTACAAATAGATTTCATTCCATTCAGAACATATCATTTATAGAATTCACGTACCTGGTTTTTTGATTTTTTGTACTATTGGAAAGATATTGCAAGTGAAACGCAAATTTGGATGGTAATCCAAGGGTTAAACAGAAAATTTTTAAAACAATGAGATTTAATATCAGCTTGTTGTCTATTGGTTTGCACACTTTTGTACCTACCCATTGTCTAGCATCCACAAAAATGCATCTTTATTTCTGGGCATATAAATATTAAAAAAGCATCATAGATTAGCGGTTGTTCATTTGGGAATATTGATGAAAAAAATTTGTGAAAAAAAACGTATTTTTATAAAGATTAATTTACTAAAGAACAAAAAAGTTCATGTATCTAGTACCAAAAGGTAGAACTAATGGAACTTAATCCTAGGATTACCGTCTTGGTCTATCCAGACCAAATTAGGGTTTTCCTTGCAATATTTTTCGAAATATAACAAAAAAACAGAATTCTATAAATGATATGTGCGGAGTCGAATGAAACTAATTGGAGCAAATATGTGGGATGAAATTCTATTTATATGTAAAAGTCTATAAAATTACCCTCTTAGCCAGACCTTCTTGATTTCTTGCAATATCTACAAATTGGACAAAAAAAAAAACAGAAACATGAATTCTTTAAATTATATGTGTGACAGATGCGAAGAAGCAATGTGCTAAATTAAGGACTACATATTTGATGACTTGCATGTAAAATAAAATAATGAAATAATAAAACTATATAATAAATTCGTATAATCTAGCGTAATAAAAAATATATTTATTTACTTTTTATTTCATTGGTTTTTTTTTTTGGCTGTTCTAATTGTGGTCTGCCCAAGAGGATAGGAGAACTTTGTGGTGAAAAGTTACCGACAATCCTAGGGTTAAGAAGCTTTTGGTTTGAAAATTCCATATGATAATTTTTAAACAAAGTATATATACATACATACATAAGTGCTTAAGCATATATAAAAGGTTTACCAACATTATTATATTTCCATTAAGAATATATTAAGGAAAATCCATATTTCTTCTATGAGCTTTTTTTAAATGCAATTTTATCAAAATGCCTTTGATATTACAATGGTATCAAAAAATATAATATTTAATTGAGCACCCTTAGGATTTCATATGATGTACATGTACATGATGTGTGACCCTTTTAGCATTTTCACTGCTAAATTTAGCATTATTTATTTTGATTTAGCAGCGAATTTTTCAAATAGCATTTAGCATTATTTTCAGCATTTTTTTAACTTTTTTTTAGCATTATTTAGCATTTTTTAATATTAAAAAGTTTATATATTGCTATTTCACAATATAACTTATCACTTCTGTCAATCTCTATAATTGTATTTTGTCATTTATACGTTTATACAAATGTATACTAATAGCAACCCTGTAAACACAAAAAAAAAGTTAAAAAAGAAATGGTAGATTTTATTACATAAGAAATAACGGTTTTGGAACAGCAATGGCAAAAGCTGAATGCATACGAATTGATGAACCAAAGTTCAACTATTGAATTCTGGATAGGTGTTTAGAATATGATGAAAACAGATCATATTCTAATGGTATTTTGACCAACACTTTGGAAATTAACGAAAACTATTCATATAATGGTGTGTTAAATGTGTAATTAAATTTATTGAAAATGCTGTTGAATAGCCTTTTATGTTTCCAATGATAATTTTTGTTTTTACTTATATTTAGTATTTAATAACATATAGCTGTGGCAATAAATAATAATGGCTTTAGTTGACTTAAGTGCTTTTTAATTTTATTTCATATTCTTTTTATCTTCTTCACGCTGCTAAGTTTCAAGTATAAAATATAATTTTTAATAAAACTATATGCATTTATATCTTAACTTTCACAATACAACACACAATTCATTTAAAAAAAAAACCCTTAAAATCTCAAAACACGAAATTTCGACTTTAGCCATTATTAACATCTAACATTTTTAAATTTTACAAAAAACTATTTAAAATGATAAATTTATTTATCGCCTTAAACTGTTTATAATTTCTTTTTATTTTACTTTTCTTGTTAAACCTAAAGGCCCAACCATAATATGCATAGCCTTGCTTAACCTACTGTCAAAAATTAACAAAGTCTCTCAAATGTATTTAAAAAAACAAAATCAAAAAACATTTGATTCCGTACGGAATGTGCGATCAGGTTTGCACTTTTCTTAAGCTAATGGCAGTTTCATAAAACTTAACATAAATTTTCTTTAAGTTCAATATGGTTTGCCTCATATGATTTACATGTAATCAAACAACTTAAGCACATTATGGTTGCGACTTAAAAGTTTTTTTGACAGTTGACAATGTTGCATATTTTGCAAACTGTAGGTTAGGGCTTTAAACTTTTATCATGTAATATTTTATAGATAGGGACTTTTGTTATTTTGGTTAAAAAATCGCTAACTTTTGTCAAACTACTGTTTTTATTAAATAAATCTCAGTATGTATGTATAAAATTTATTTTTATATAAACTTCATTTCATTTTAAAGAAATATAAAATTTACAGGTTAATTAATGTTCAATTCATTCATTAAAATTATACAAATCTTTAAGAAAATTTAGCATTTGTTTGACCAAAATTTATACATCTCTAATATGTATTAGAATTTAATTATTTTCGATGAAACTTCTTTATTTAGATGGACTTTTAGAAATTCAAAATGTATTTTTAGAAAGAATTTTATGGAAAATATTACTAAAAATACAATTTAACCCTGCAATCTAATTTTGTATAAATACGGCAATTACGTTTCCAAAATCAGAAGTATTTTCTTTTAAAAAATTAAAAATTTTTACTTTTTTGCTCTTTTCAAAATAAAATTTTTTCGCCAAATGAAGATTTTCTGACAACGCTGATTCGAACCCATATTTCGGCACTCTTTTAAATTATTCTCTATGATTTTCGAAATTTAAGAGAAATTTACTTTTTTACTTCAACTGCTGTTTTTAATATTTGTGTTGCCATCAGGGATGATAAATGAGAAAACCAATATCGTATCAACGAACTTTTAAAATCGTACTTTTTCGGCCCCAATAGTACTAAATCTTTTTTTTTTACCAAAAATTTAAACCAACAATAACAAAAGGTATTTAAAAGTCATTTGTTCATGTAAAGTTTAGACAGCAAAAAAATCATTAATTATACATAATAATAGGGTGGATAACATTTTTTCACGTCTAAAGCACATCGCGATTCTTGTTATATAAGTCATTCCAAGAAACTTTTCTAAAGAAACCATAGGTCAAAAATGAATTTCGGGCCCCAGATTTTTCAAAATAGTTAGTTTTCCAAAATATTCATGAAAGCAAACAAATTGAATTTGGTCTAGCCATACCTGTATCATGCGGTTTTTAAGGACGAAAAATCCATTTTCATACACTTTTTAGAATTTCCAAATTAAATCCAAATTTTTAATATTTTTAATTAGGCTTAAGTTCATGAAATTTAATTTTTATTAAATTATTTTTGTGAAGAAAGGAATTTTACAACATGAAAATTAATTAAAATTGTTATTGATAATCTTTCATTCTTGACGTGGCTCGGGCTCGAACCCTGGCCGGCAGGTTACCATGACATGTTTCGATCGCAACCACTCGATCTCCTCAGATGGATTTGCCGTCTTACACTCGCAGCCATCGACGACTGCTGACGTCACTAGTCAAACATCAATCCTTAAACCAAATTGTATTTTAACATTTGGTAGATCGAAATTTGCTTTCCTGAATGATTATCCATTTTAATCGATTTTACATGTTTTTTCCTTTACTTCTGTTTTTTCGTACTTTCGTCAAGAATTTTTCTTGAAGTCCAAGTACATTTTTTGTTTTTTCACTTTGTCTTTCTCTTTTCTGTTGACCTTTTTCAGCACAACTTGAAGGACAAATGTACATATAGAGCTCGTGCCTTAGCTTTAACAATAATTAGAATTGTGGTTATTTTGTTGAACTATTTATGGTTTTTAATCCAAATTTTTAATATTTTTAATTAGGCTTAAGTTCATGAAATTTAATTTTTATTAATTTTTTTTTTTTTTTTTTTGTGAAGAAAGGAATTTTACAACATGAAAATTAATTAAAATTGTTATTGATAATCTCTCATTCTTGACGTGGCTCGGGTGTAAGACGGCAAATCCATCTGAGGAGATCGAGTGGTTGCGATCAAAACATGTCAAGGTAACCTGCGGCCAGGGTTCGAGCCCGAGCCACGTCAAGAATGAAAGATTATCAATAACAATTTTAATTAATTTTCATGTTGTAAAATTCCTTTCTTCACAAAAATAATTTAATAAAAATTAAATTTCATGAACTTAAGCCTAATTAAAAATATTAAAAATTTGGATTAAAAACCATAAATAGTTCAACAAAATAACCACAATACTAATTATTTTCCAAATTTATTGTGTTTACAATTTTCCATATGTACGTCAGAAACAGGAAAGGAGTAGAAGTCCGAATATAAAAAATTTTTTTATTTAGCACTTGTAAAATCCCCTTCAAACTAATTCGGAGTAAAGTAACAATGGAGTAGGTTTTCACTGCTCCAAAATTCTGTTGATTACTTTTTGACGTGACAACCGTCATGTTGACGAATATTTGAAAATATAATGAATTCGTTCCAAAATAATCTTGAATTGAGAGGAAGTCGTCTTTTCTAGTATGTAGAACGTTTGCAGAAGTGGTTTCGTATATCTTTTAAAAACTTGTCAATATCATCAGAAAATGCACGCTTTTATGCTGCCTGTGATTCTAAATTTAGAATGTGGCATAAGCAATCGTTCAATGAACAAGTGCAAAAATCTATTCGCAATAGCGGAGTTCTGAACATTTTTCGATACGCACTTAAGCGGCAACTACTGTATTACAATTACACTGGGGAAAAACTTTATTGTTAATTATTTTTCGAAGCGTTTAAAGTAGATGCAAGAAGCCAAGGTTTTGGTCTTTAATGACTCACTGTGTAAATAAAAAATACATTTGGAATGCGACTAGAAAACTTTATATCGACAAAAAGGCGCTGTTAATGGTCGGACAAATCGCATTTTTTCCATATGAGGAATTTTAATGTAAATTTTTTAAAATTTTTCATATCTGACAAATTCACATACGAATTTTTTTGTTTGCTCATTTTTCATGAATGAGGAAATTCAAAATATTTTCCTCACCCTCATGACTTTAACATTAATTGTTCATTTTTCACGCTCGCTCATGACTGAAAAATGAGTGAACGTATTGGTACTCTGGTTTTAATTTATAAAAGTGAAGTGTTAATACGTACCTATATTTATATCCTTCACCACAGGTGGAAAAGGGTATATATAAGTTTGTCATTCCGTATGTAATTTCTACAATATTGATCAAAGACCCTATAAAGTATATATATTCTGGGTCCTTATGAGGAGTGAACTTGATTTGACCATGTGAATTTTGGATTTGAAATCGTTCGATTTGGATAAAAGCAGTAAACCTTTTTCCGGAAATAGATTGTAAAAAAATTTCCGAAGACCTCATATATGATGGGGGGCCAGGATATTATATAATTATGTAACATATGGTCCGGAATTGTTTGCTATTTTTATTCTATTTAGAAAGAGCGGTCCACAAATGGCTGAGATATGAGCAAAAAACCACGACTACCTCTAATTTTTTCCAAAAATCTCTTGTTGTTGTGGTATTTTTATTACTTTTTTAATTACTTAAGCACAGTGCTTATTCCCCATATAACGAAGGGACATAAATAGAAGGAGTTGTCAGAAATTTTTGAAATTTCGTACACTAGCATAAAATAGCTTAGTTAAGAAAAATATGAATTTTTGGAGAAATTGGTTCAAGGACACGCCTCCTCCCATGTGTCCTGAAATGGAAAAATGTAATTTTAGCTTCAATAATGCCCACAAAACTACAAAAAATGGTCAGGCTAATACACACACAACTAACAACGTGTGTGCAAATTTTCATTTAAATCTGAACAAGGACTCAAGGTCCTGCCATATATCCTTTTTCTTAAAAATGCTATAACACTTTCAAAAATTATCCAATCGTAATAAAATTTGGTGTGGATTGATATTTGTTAGATATATATGTGTGCCGAATTTTGGTAGAATCGGATTATTAATGTGAAAAATACAAAAACATCATTTAATGAAAAATGAGTTAAAAACGCTTAAAATGCTCTTGCAAAAATAACAAGTAAGAAAGTATAATCGGTCAAGCCCGACCATGTGATACCCTATAGTATAGTATTTAAAAACAAATTTCCTAGAGTGTAATCTATTTGGGACCCATGGGCAATCATGGACCCGCCAGAACAAAATTATGTTATGAGGTTAAGATTCGTTTAAAAGTTCTTTCTCCCGAATATTGTTTCGATATCTTAAGCTCCGTATATGAGTTTTTTGGATGAGGGTTTATATGGAACCTATAGTTTATTTTGGACCTATCTGGACAACATTTTGTCATGACTTAGTAGCTATCGTCATAGTCGCCAATTTGTATGTAAATCAAGGACCGGAAAATGTTTTTTTATTTTGTTTCTAAAAAAAAAATATTTATTGTGCAAGTTTTAAAAATTCTACATTTTACAGAAAATAAAAAATTTCTAAAATAGTTTTGAAAAAAATGCCGTCGAAAAAAATAAATAAAATAAAGTTTTTGAAATAAAACGTTTTCTTAAAAACATAAAATAAAGTTTTTTAAATAAAACGTTTTCTTAAAAACATAAAAAAACAAAAACAAAATAATTATATTTAAGCATTGTCGTAAAAATTTCATTCTTCAAAACAAATTCAAATCAAATTTATGAAGAGGCTTCTGAAAATACATACATACATATTTAATTTTTTAAAAATACATACATAGAAAAAAAAATTCTAAAAAAAAACGTTTTAAAAAATATTTTTCAACAAAAAAAAAAGTTTTTTGAAAATTTTTATTTGTTTTTTTTTTACAAAAAAAGTTTTTGCTTTTTTTTGAAACTATAAATTTTGTTTTCAAAAAAAATGTTTCTTTTCTTTTTCGTTTAAATTTTAAACACAGAAAAACAATATTCTTTTTTTCACACACACAAATTTTTTATTTAAAAAATAAAATTTAATTTTGTGTTTTCCGTTCGTAATTTCCGGTCCTTGATGTAAATACTAATATTTTTAAGGAAGCTGGCATTAAAAGCTTTTTCGGGAGAATGATTTGTATGGGAGCTATGTTCAAAAATAGAAAGATTCCAATACAATTTGATAAGCTGATTTTGATTGCAATAAAATTAGTTTGGTTTGGACCAAATTTAATCTTGCCGATGTAATAAGATGGCTTTTGTAAAATTATGGACCGATTCGTTCCATTTATAATAGGCTTGGTCCTTGTACCAGTCAGAGCCTCTGGGACAAATTTCATCAAATTGTCTCCGAATTTGCGATCTGTATGCACAAGGTTGCATGGACCGCCAGCCGGCCGGACGGACATCGTTAGATCGACTCAGAAAGTGATTCTGAGCCGATCTAATGAATTATTTGGAATTATTTCTTATTATATTCCTAATTTATTTTCTTTAAACTAATTTATTTATTATTTACATATGTATGTTCATATTTTTTAATTACAATAAATCATCTTCAGTACTGAATTCTTCCAAAAAAATATTGCCGCTCAACGAAACATTTGTTTCGTCATCTTTAAGTGGTACATTTTCTCTCAGTATATATTCCTCAACTTCTTCAAAAAATATATTTTTTTTAGTCTTTGGATTCCTGTTTGAAGATAACAACGGATCTGAGGAATGTATTAAATGAGTCATTAAATCTTTATGAGTGTCGTCGTAACGTTTTTCTCGTATGGGAAAGTCTGGGTTTTCTCACGATTTTGTGGTTGGCTTTCAATGCTTCTTCGGACAAGCACCCTGAAATTTATTTTAGTTATTAGTTACGTTTCATTATAATTACATAAAGCCACTTTAATACCTTAATATTTCTTATTATGTTCCTAGTTTATTTTTTTTAAACTAATTCAATCTATGAAAATTTTAGCGAAAATCACGAAAATAGCATTTTTTTTATATACATTTTTTTTCAAGTTGTGGTAAAATTTTTTAAATTTTTTTGCTTGTAGTTATTAGAAAACAGTCTAAATATTCGAAATCAGAAAAAAACCCATAGACGGTATTTTTCTTTTTTTTTTAATATTCCATCAAAGTTAGGAATTTTTTAGAGCTTAAGTAAATAATAAGCATTTTTCAAACCAATAAAAAATATGTATAGGAGCATAATTCCCCTAAAATTGTTTATAGTTGGTTTAGAATATAGTTAGGTGTTACAGAAAAAAATTTGAATCTCATAATCCAGAAAATGAATTTTTTACAATTATTTTCTTGAAACAATAAAAAACCAAGGGCATTTGTGATTTCAGCGTCCTCTTATGCCGTAAAATGCAGGCAAACACAAAAAATTTTTTATACCTATTTTGATTTTTGTTGTTTTTTATTGAACGGTATAAGTTTGAATTATTTCACAGTATTTGTAGTTAATTGTCTTTTAAACTCCTGAAAACTATCAAAATTTGAGCAAAAATCATGAAAATAGCCATTTAAAAAAAATTTTTTTTTTCAAGTTGTGGTAAAATTTTTTTAATTGTTTTTCTTGGAGTTATTAGAAAACAGTTTAAATATTCGAAATCAGAAAAAACCCATAGACGGTATTTTTCTTTTTTTTTAATATTCCATCAAAGTTAGAAAATTTTTAGAGCTTAAGTAAGTAATAAGCATTTTTCAAACCAATAAAAAAACACTTATGAGAAAATAATTCAATAAAATTTTTTTACAGTTAGTTCTAAATATAGTAAACTACTACAGAAAAAAATTTCAATCTCGTGCTTTAAAAAACAACAATTTTACAACAGTTTTCCTAAAGCATGTAAAACTCAAGTAGTTGCTTGGCCATTTTTACTATAAATTCTCAAACGTTGGCGCCCTCTAGCGCCGCCAAAAAGAGTTAAATCTTAAAAATTCTTCAAAATTCATTTTAATTATTTTGTTATCTATCGATCTGTACATTTTTAAGTACAATATAAGATTTGTTTTTTTTTTTTTTGATTTATGTCTATGGACCAAAGCACTGTGCGTCGTATCTCCCGTACAAAAAATATCGAAAATTGTATAAAAACCTGATTTTTTGTAATGTTATATGACCTATGGATATCCCTTGCATATCAAAAGATCGGAAATCTTTAGTAAAAAATATTTTCTGAAAAATTTGGAAAAATCGGTTCGGATACGAAAAAGTTATGACCAAAATAATATTTTTTTTTTAAATACCCACTTTCGGAAACCATAGATCTTCCCGAGTCCAAGATTTATAACCCAACTAACTGGCAAATTTCTTCTTAAACACGTCGGTATATAAATCTGTCAAATTGGTTAAAAAATGGCTGAGTTATAGACAAAATACTGAAATCCCAAAAATTACTCTTTTTATACCCTTCACCTCAGGTGGAAAAGGGTATAATATAAGTTTGTCATTCCGTTTGTAATTTCTACAATATTGATCTAAGACCCTATAAAGTATATATATTCTGGGTCCTTATAAGGAGAGAACTTGATTTAACCATGTGAATTTTGGATTTGAAATCGTTCGATTTGGATAAAAGCAGTAAACCTTTTTCCGGAAATAGGTTGTTAAAATCAATTTCATTCTGAAAATGCAACATTTAATTAATATTGTTAAATCCTTACCAAATCTGCAGCTTTTGCATGCGATTACTTAGACCTCGAAATAAAAAAATGTATGCTATTCAGCTCTAGCTTATCTCGGCGACGTTATTTAAGCGTTACTTATTAAAAAATTGTACCTAAAATTTTCCATATTTTTTTAATACAAATAAAATAAAAACCAAAAAAATTTTATATTATTTTTTTATTTTTTAATTAGGCTTGAGTTCATCAAATTAATTTTCCATTAAATTATTTTCACTGAGGAAGAATTTTACAACTTGGAATTTTCATTTAAATTCCATTGATAATCTTCCCCTGGCTGAGCCGAGATTCGAACCCGGGTTGAGTTTTACATGTTTCAAGAATCACCACATCCTATCCTCCGAAAATCTTTGAGTTCTAACCACTGCACCACTGCGGTGCCCGCCAGCCAACAGTCAAACATCAATCTTTTAACCTGTAGTACTGGTGGTTAGAAATTTGCGGTTATTATCATTTTTAAATTTCAAATTACATGTTGCCTCCTTTCCTCTGTTTTTTCGTATTCTTTCCGTCAAGACTTTGTCTTGAAAACCTGAATACTGAATCAACTAAGAATCAAAATAGTTATTAAAAAAAATTTTTTTTCAAAATATATATAAAAAAAAAAAAATAATAATTGTTTTAATTATCAAAAAGTAATTTCAATTTTTGGGAATACAAAATTTTAATTTCAAAAGTTTTTGTTATTCGTGCTTAATTCCCAGTTTTTATCTTCTATCTTCTATATACATTAGGGTGGCAGCTAAATGTATGGAGCAATTTTTTTGTATTAATATTGATGTCTCCCGGGCGGAATATTATGCCACATGGTTTAAAACTGATGTGGAAAAAATTTCAGCCAAATCGGATAACTTTTACCCCTGCCCCTTTGAGGTCAAAGTTCAAATGATAAAAAAAAAGAAGTAAGAAAGTATAATCGGTCAAGCCCGACCATGTGATACCCTATAGTATAGTATTTAAAAACAAATTTCCTAGAGTGTAATCTATTTGGGACCCATGGGCAATCATGGACCCGCCAGAACAAAATTATGTTATGAGGTTAAGATTCGCTTAAAAGTTCTTTCTCCCGAATATTGTTTCGATATCTTAAGCTCCGTATATGAGTTTTTTGGATGAGGGTTTATATGGAACCTATAGTTTATTTTGGACCTATCTGGACAACATTTTGTCATGACTTAGTAGCTATCGTCATAGTCGCCAATTTGTATGTAAATCAAGGACCGGAAAATGTTTTTTTATTTTGTTTCTAAAAAAAAAATATTTATTGTGCAAGTTTTAAAAATTCTACATTTTACAGAAAATAAAAAATTTCTAAAATAGTTTTGAAAAAAATGCCGTCGAAAAAAATAAATAAAATAAAGTTTTTGAAATAAAACGTTTTCTTAAAAACATAAAATAAAGTTTTTTAAATAAAACGTTTTCTTAAAAACATAAAAAAACAAAAACAAAATAATTATATTTAAGCATTGTCGTAAAAATTTCATTCTTCAAAACAAATTCAAATCAAATTTATGAAGAGGCTTCTGAAAATACATACATACATATTTAATTTTTTAAAAATACATACATAGAAAAAAAAATTCTAAAAAAAAACGTTTTAAAAAATATTTTTCAACAAAAAAAAAAGTTTTTTGAAAATTTTTATTTGTTTTTTTTTTACAAAAAAAGTTTTTGCTTTTTTTTGAAACTATAAATTTTGTTTTCAAAAAAAATGTTTCTTTTCTTTTTCGTTTAAATTTTAAACACAGAAAAACAATATTCTTTTTTTCACACACACAAATTTTTTATTTAAAAAATAAAATTTAATTTTGTGTTTTCCGTTCGTAATTTCCGGTCCTTGATGTAAATACTAATATTTTTAAGGAAGCTGGCATTAAAAGCTTTTTCGGGAGAATGATTTGTATGGGAGCTATGTTCAAAAATAGAAAGATTCCAATACAATTTGATAAGCTGATTTTGATTGCAATAAAATTAGTTTGGTTTGGACCAAATTTAATCTTGCCGATGTAATAAGATGGCTTTTGTAAAATTATGGACCGATTCGTTCCATTTATAATAGGCTTGGTCCTTGTACCAGTCAGAGCCTCTGGGACAAATTTCATCAAATTGTCTCCGAATTTGCGATCTGTATGCACAAGGTTGCATGGACCGCCAGCCGGCCGGACGGACATCGTTAGATCGACTCAGAAAGTGATTCTGAGCCGATCTAATGAATTATTTGGAATTATTTCTTATTATATTCCTAATTTATTTTCTTTAAACTAATTTATTTATTATTTACATATGTATGTTCATATTTTTTAATTACAATAAATCATCTTCAGTACTGAATTCTTCTAAAAAAATATTGCCGCTCAACGAAACATTTGTTTCGTCATCTTTAAGTGGTACATTTTCTCTCAGTATATATTCCTCAACTTCTTCAAAAAATATATTTTTTTTAGTCTTTGGATTCCTGTTTGAAGATAACAACGGATCTGAGGAATGTATTAAATGAGTCATTAAATCTTTATGAGTGTCGTCGTGACGTTTTTCTCGTATGGGAAAGTCTGGGTTTTCTCACGATTTTGTGGTTGGCTTCCAATGCTTCTTCGGACAAGCACCCTGAAATTTATTTTAGTTATTAGTTACGTTTCATTATAATTACATAAAGCCACTTTAATACCTTAATATTTCTTATTATGTTCCTAGTTTATTTTTTTTAAACTAATTCAATCTATGAAAATTTTAGCGAAATTTACGAAAATAGCATTTTTTTTATATACATTTTTTTTCAAGTTGTGGTAAAATTTTTTAAATTTTTTTGCTTGTAGTTATTAGAAAACAGTCTAAATATTCGAAATCAGAAAAAAACCCATAGACGGTATTTTTCTTTTTTTTTTTAATATTCCATCAAAGTTAGGAAATTTTTAGAGCTTAAGTAAATAATAAGCATTTTTCAAACCAATAAAAAATATGTATAGGAGCATAATTCCCCTAAAATTGTTTATAGTTGGTTTAGAATATAGTTAGGTGTTACAGAAAAAAATTTGAATCTCGTAATCCAGAAAATGAATTTTTTACAATTATTTTCTTGAAACAATAAAAAACCAAGGGCATTTGTGATTTCAGCGTCCTCTTATGCCGTAAAATGCAGGCAAACACAAAAAATTTTTTATACCTATTTTGATTTTTGTTGTTTTTTATTGAACGGTATAAGTTTGAATTATTTCACAGTATTTGTAGTTAATTGTCTTTAAAACTCCTGAAAACTATCAAAATTTGAGCAAAAATCATGAAAATAGCCATTTAAAAAAAATTTTTTTTTTCAAGTTGTGGTAAAATTTTTTTAATTGTTTTTCTTGGAGTTATTAGAAAACAGTTTAAATATTCGAAATCAGAAAAAACCCATAGACGGTATTTTTCTTTTTTTTTAATATTCCATCAAAGTTAGAAAATTTTTAGAGCTTAAGTAAGTAATAAGCATTTTTCAAACCAATAAAAAAACACTTATGAGAAAATAATTCAATAAAATTTTTTTACAGTTAGTTCTAAATATAGTAAACTACTACAGAAAAAAATTTCAATCTCGTGCTTTAAAAAACAACAATTTTACAACAGTTTTCCTAAAGCATGTAAAACTCAAGTAGTTGCTTGGCCATTTTTACTATAAATTCTCAAACTTTGGCGCCCTCTAGCGCCGCCAAAAAGAGTTAAATCTTAAAAATTCTTCAAAATTCATTTTAATTATTTTGTTATCTATCGATCTGTACATTTTTAAGTACAATATAAGATTTGTTTTTTTTTTTTTTGATTTATGTCTATGGACCAAAGCACTGTGCGTCGTATCTCCCGTACAAAAAATATCGAAAATTGTATAAAAACCTGATTTTTTGTAATGTTATATGACCTATGGATATCCCTTGCATATCAAAAGATCGGAAATCTTTAGTAAAAAATATTTTCTGAAAAATTTGGAAAAATCGGTTCGGATACGAAAAAGTTATGACCAAAATAATATTTTTTTTTTAAATACCCACTTTCGGAAACCATAGATCTTCCCGAGTCCAAGATTTATAACCCAACTAACTGGCAAATTTCTTCTTAAACACGTCGGTATATAAATCTGTCAAATTGGTTAAAAAATGGCTGAGTTATAGACAAAATACTGAAATCCCAAAAATTACTCTTTTTATACCCTTCACCTCAGGTGGAAAAGGGTATAATATAAGTTTGTCATTCCGTTTGTAATTTCTACAATATTGATCTAAGACCCTATAAAGTATATATATTCTGGGTCCTTATAAGGAGAGAACTTGATTTAACCATGTGAATTTTGGATTTGAAATCGTTCGATTTGGATAAAAGCAGTAAACCTTTTTCCGGAAATAGGTTGTTAAAATCAATTTCATTCTGAAAATGCAACATTTAATTAATATTGTTAAATCCTTACCAAATCTGCAGCTTTTGCATGCGATTACTTAGACCTCGAAATAAAAAAATGTATGCTATTCAGCTCTAGCTTATCTCGGCGACGTTATTTAAGCGTTACTTATTAAAAAATTGTACCTAAAATTTTCCATATTTTTTTAATACAAATAAAATAAAAACCAAAAAAATTTTATATTATTTTTTTATTTTTTAATTAGGCTTGAGTTCATCAAATTAATTTTCCATTAAATTATTTTCACTGAGGAAGAATTTTACAACTTGGAATTTTCATTTAAATTCCATTGATAATCTTCCCCTGGCTGAGCCGAGATTCGAACCCGGGTTGAGTTTTACATGTTTCAAGAATCACCACATCCTATCCTCCGAAAATCTTTGAGTTCTAACCACTGCACCACTGCGGTGCCCGCCAGCCAACAGTCAAACATCAATCTTTTAACCTGTAGTACTGGTGGTTAGAAATTTGCGGTTATTATCATTTTTAAATTTCAAATTACATGTTGCCTCCTTTCCTCTGTTTTTTCGTATTCTTTCCGTCAAGACTTTGTCTTGAAAACCTGAATACTGAATCAACTAAGAATCAAAATAGTTATTAAAAAAAATTTTTTTTCAAAATATATATAAAAAAAAAAAAAATAATAATTGTTTTAATTATCAAAAAGTAATTTCAATTTTTGGGAATACAAAATTTTAATTTCAAAAGTTTTTGTTATTCGTGCTTAATTCCCAGTTTTTATCTTCTATATACATTAGGGTGGCAGCTAAATGTATGGAGCAATTTTTTTGTATTAATATTGATGTCTCCCGGGCGGAATATTATGCCACATGGTTTAAAACTGATGTGGAAAAAATTTCAGCCAAATCGGATAACTTTTACCCCTGCCCCTTTGAGGTCAAAGTTCAAATGATAAAAAAAAAATTTCCATACAAGCAAAAAATTTTTTTTCCCTTTTATTTTTTTTTTTTTTTTTTAATATTAGTTAGCTTTATAAGCTTATTAACAACAAAAAATTTCATTTCCATCGGACAAGATTTTCAGTTTCAAAAGTGACTCTGAAAAAAAAATTTTAGGCTTGTTAGGGGCTTACTCTAAAAAATTTTCAAAAAAAAACTTTTTTTTTGTTTTGATAAGCACACATTAAAGATTTTTTGTTGCTCTTAATACCAGGTTTTTAAAATTTTTTTTCGACATCGCATTTTTGTTCTAAATTGGGGTAAAAAACTGGAAAAATGCAGTTTTTGGCCCTATTTAAGAGCATGATTACTAGGGTGGCAGCTAAATTTCAACTTTGGGTTTTCAACATCTCCCGGGCGGAATATTGTGCCACATGGTCTAAAACTGATGTGGAAAAAATTTCAGCCAAATCGGATAACTTTTGCCCCTGCCCCTTTGAGGTCAAAGTTCAAATGATAATAAAATAAAATCGAAAAAAAAAATTTTTCCTTGTATGGAAATTTTTTTTTTATCATTTGAACTTTGACCTCAAAGGGGCAGGGGTAAAAGTTATCCGATTTTGCTGAAATTTTTTCCACATCAGTTTTAGACCATGTGGCATAATATTCCGTCCTGGAGATGTTGAAAATCCAAAGTTTAAATTTAGCTGCCACCCTAGTAATCATGCTCTTAAATAGGGCCAAAAACTGCATTTTTCCAGTTTTTTACCCCAATTTAGAACAAAAATGCGATGTCGAAAAAAAATTTTTAAAAAAAATTTAAAAACCCTGGTATTAAGAGCAACAAAAAATCTTTAATGTGTGCTTATCAAAACTAAAAAAAAAATTTTTTTGAAAATTTTTTAGAGTAAGCCCCTAACAAGCCTCAAATTTTTTTTTCAGAGTCACTTTTGAAACTGAAAATCTTGTCCGATCGAAATGAAATTTTTTGTTGTTAATAAACTTATAAAGCTTACTAATATTAAAAAAAAAAAAATCGAAAAAAAAATTTTTTGCTTGTATGGAAATTTTTTTTTTTTATCATTTGAACTTTGACCTCAAAGGGGCAGGGGTAAAAGTTATCCGATTTGGCTGAAATTTTTTCCACATCAGTTTTAGACCATGTGGCACAATATTCCGCCCGGGAGATGTTGAAAATCCAAAGTTGAAATTTAGCTGCCACCCTAATATACATATTTAAAAATGAAAAATGTTTTCATGTTTGTTTGTTTGTTTGTTTGTCAGTTTGTTTGTTGGCTTATAGACTCCTAAACTACTGAACCGATTTTCCTGAAATTTTTACAGTAACATCATGTGAGCCCTAAAAATAAAATAGGCTACTTATTTTTTCGATAGGGGTAGGGGAATTGATACCCCCATTTGATGCCAATATTAAATATCGAATATCTTAAGAGCCGCTGCACGCTTTTTGTTGAACTTTTTGTAGTAGGATCTCCTAAGCCCCAAAATTTAAATAAAATAGTAGCGGGGGAAGTGGTTCGACCGATAGGACGCCAATGTTTAATATAGCATATCTAAAGAACTGTTATAGTGAGAATGTTCAAACTTTGTAGAAGTCAATCTTATCGTATCCCTGCGGGAAATTTGTGTCAATTGGTCCAACAGACTGGCCCTGGGAGTTGTGAAAATAGAACAAGTACAAAAAGAAAGAACTCATGACCAGTGAAAGGAGAACCAATCATGTAACTGGTTTATGAAGAACAAAAAGGTAGAAAAAGTAATGAATTACAGTACAGTCTTCGCCGGTGGTGTGATACATTTTTTTGGACTTTCTAAAATTTGGCTCTTGAATTAAATTCTAGGACTTTTTTTATTGAAATAATACCACATCGTATTGAAATGATACTACATTTTAGTAACTGTCACTAAACACGTCCATTGAGAATAGATGTGTGACTGGTCAAATGGTGTCAATTGGCCCCCTCCAATGACAACCCCATGTAAAAGTGATAGGTCTTATTCATAGAAAGTGTTAAAACTAGAACCGGTCTCTACCACCAAAGACCTATCACGGGACTACTTTGGTGTCAGTTCGCTTCCCTCTAGGGATACTACTCTATTAAGAATAAAAATAAAGCGGTAGGCGCAGGGGGGGAAATACCTCCCTTAGGATGCATATATTAAATATCGCTCAGCTGAAAGGGACAGTCTTCAAACGTGGTAAAAGCTACTATTATGATAAAATATAAATTGCAATATAAAAATGGGCGGGGTTGACAGGGGAGGAGCAGTACCCCTCATAGATAGAAATATAATTAAGAGCCGCTGCAGGCATTTTGTTGAACTTTTGGTAGTAGGATCTTCAGAGCCCCAAAATTGAAATAAAATAGCAGCGGGGGAAGTGGTACCCACCATAGGACGCCAATGGTTAATATCGCATATCTTAAGAACTTTTATAGTGAGAATGTTCAAACTTTGCAGAAGTCTCTCTCATGGTATACTTCACTTTTGAAAATAAAAATAAAGCGGGTAGGCGCAAGGGGGGAAATACCTTCCATAGGATGCATAAATTAATTATCGCTCAACAGAAGAACTATTAAAGGGAGAGTCTTCAAACGTGGTTAAAGCTACTATTATGGCAAACTTCAGTTTCGATTTCAATATAGAAATGGGCGGGCTAGACAGAGGAGGAGCAGTACCCCTCTAGATAGAAATATAATTTAGAGCAGCTGCACTCATTTTGTTGAACTTTTTGTAGTATGATCGTCTGAACCCCAAAATTGAAATCAAATAGCAGCGGGAAAATGTTACCTCCCATAGGACGCCAATGTTTAATATCGCATATCTTAAGAACTGTTATAGTAAGAATGTTCAAACTTAGTAGAAGTCACTTCTATAGTATACTACACTTTTGAAAATAAAAATAAAGCGGGAAGGCGCAGGGGGGAAAAACCTTCCGTAGAATGCATATATTAAATATCTCTCAACTGAAGAAGTGGTTAAAGCAGTCTAGCGAAGCGCACCGGGTTAAGCTAGTTCTTGATAAAAACACTTGAAATTTATTGTTGATGGGATCAGCTATTCCTATGCGCATTTCACTGGTTGCTTAGGCCAGATCATCAGGAAACTTCATCCATAAAGATTTTAGAACAACTAAAGATATTAAAACAAATAAAACTGTTAAACGTATAAGACTTATAGCAACAGTTCTACTTGTAATAATATCAAAGTTTAAACAAAACACATCAACAATAAACAGTGGGTTTATCTCATCTTACATTCCCCACTACAATTAGTTGAAATTCTCTCAACATTAATTGTAGTTGTAAGTAGGTTAAGAAAAACAAAATAAAAACAACAACAACTTACAAAAGATGTTGTCAATTAAGTGTTTTTTGGGCCGTGCACTTGCCTGTTTATTATCAAAAAGTAATTTAAATTTTTGGGAATACAAAATTTTAATTTCAAAAGTTTTTGTTATTCGTGCTTAATTCCCAGTTTTTATTCTTGATGAAAACACTTGAAATTTATTGTTGATGGGATAAGCAATTCCTATAGCTCCCTAGAGGAGTGAAAGGAACATATATATATATATATATATATATATATATATATATATATATATATATATATATTTATATATATATATATATATATGTATATATATATATATATATATATATATATATATATAGCTTAACTATTTCAAGTGTTTAACTATTTCAAGTGTTTTTATCAAACATAAAATCTGGGAATTAAGCACGAATAACAAAAACTTTTGAAATTGTTTTAATTTTATTTTTTCTAAAATTTTTTTCAAATTTTCCAAATCCTTCTTTTGAAGGATCTGGGTTATTTTATGGATTTTTATTCCCTATATCATAACGGATATGTGTGCAAAACTTTGAACATGTACACCTAGAGCACCGTTGCACACTAAAAAAAGAGAAAAATAAATCATCAAAAATCACGATAAAAGTTTAATTTTTTTGCATAGTGTAATTTAAGCAAACATTAAGTACTTGTTTTTGATTAAACCAGTAAAAAAAACTATAAATATTATTATTTAATGTACATATATAATATTCATATGTAAAGAAATTGTTATTTATTCATACTTATTAGTACTGGTGACAGATTATTTGGTTTCAGATTTTTACAATTCCAAATAACCTAAGTGACATAACATAAGCTGTGTTTAGAAAAACAAAATTTTCTCAACCGATATATTTCTGGTTTCATTTTAATCAAAATGTGAAATTTTCGTTTCGTCTTTAAGGTGACGATATGTATGTATTTACTTTTACGAATTGTTGTTTAAGAGTCTAAACACAATGTTTGCGCTGCGGTGCGATTTCTCGTTGCGGGAGAGAACAATAAACATAATACAACAGAAGACGGCGACGGAAATAGTTGTAATTTTTTGTTTAAATTTTTATTAATTCATTTGTGCAAACATTTTTATCATGTTGTTTGCTTTCAATAATGTTGTGAACATAGCCAATTATTCAAAAACTATGGCAACATCAGAAAGAGAACGAGTCAGGGTTGCCGGTTGAAAAAACCTACCAAAATCCTTTGAAACCGACCAAATTTTTGAAATATTTAAAAACAATTTTATCGTCATAAAAATGCAAAATGCCTATCATAATTTTTTAAAAAATTTTTAGTAGCGATACGACTGAGATTACAAAAACAGTTTTTCAGGATATTGTCAATCATGCGTAATGTGTTAACGATATTAACCAGAAAACCTCGTTGTAATAATCACAATAGCTGCCTTTTTATTAAGTTATCTCTCTTTTTCTTAAAATGAAGATAGGCCCTTTTGCATTTTATATGACGATATGTATGTGTATGTATTTTTGATAAAAAGTATAAATTTTATTGGATGAAGCTATAAATCTACATATTATTTTTTTTTTGTAATATGCAATTATAGTAAAAACAAAAAAGTAAGCATTTATATTTATATTTTTGTGTTATGTCAATGTTTTATATACAGTATTCCACGGATAATTACCTCGACAAAAATGCCAATAGTTTTGGGTAATTATGCGGGGTAAGCATTTAAACGAATATGCTTAACTACCTCGTTGAGGTAATAATAATTACCTCAGTGAGGTAATTAGACGTATTTATTTACAAGATAACTTAACTTTGATGTATGAAAAAATTTAAGAAAGGAATTTTTACATGTACCAGCTAAATCTTAAGAGATAGCAATAAAAACAATGGGATTTGTTGTCTTAAATTTTATCTGTAGTGCTTTTTGAGATGTCCTATCATATCCTACTACTGCTCATGGAAGCCGTAAATATGCAATTGAATGGTTTTTCTTGTGCGACCAATGAATGCAGAAACAATATATTTATGCGCTTAGAGCTTTTAATGAGTTTTGGTATCGATTTGTTTGTAAATAATTTCCATATTATAACCATTGCTGTATTTTTATTGCACACATATTTTAAGTTTTTAAAACATATTTTAATACATGTTAAGCAAAAAAAAAATTGCTTTAAATTCTGGTTAACAGATGAATTTTCTGTTGCTTTAATTTCGCCACCTACATTAAATTTTCACTGTACAATTTTAAGCCAAAGCAAGTTTTTGTTGAAGATAAATGTTTTTCGCAACTTATAACATAGAAACCTAGACGCATCGTTTAGTAAACGATCGAATCAGAAACACTTGTTTAAGTAATCTTTTCGTGTCCGTCCGTCCGTCCATCTTGCTGGTTGTATGTCCATGTAAACCTTGTGCGAAAAGTAAAGGTAGCAGTTTTTAGATAATTTGATAAAATTGGGTTAATACGTCATAAGAACAAAACATATGTAAATTGTAAGAATATAACTCTATATGAATCTTGACCTCATAACATAACTTTTAATGCAAATATTAATTTGTTGAATATTTTGCTTTTAATCAAGCCATATTTTGTTTTTAGGCATATTTAAAAAAAAAAAATTTAGTGCATATTTTCAAATAATTAACATGTAAAACTTGGTTGCATTACTTGCTGTGCTTTTGTCAAATAGTGCTGAGGCAATTAAACGAATGAAATTTAGGTATAATTTTGTTTTGGGGGTTAAATTTTTAAGGCAATTTTCCGAATCGGGTAATTAAGCGTATGGCAATTAAACGTGGATTTTTGTTTAAAAAATGGAAAAAAAACGTGGATTTAAAACTCGAGGTAAATAAGCGTGAAAGGCATTTGAGCGTGGGGTAATTAACCGGGTTATACTGTAATATTATTATTGAGGTTTTTTGTTTTCCTCACGGGCTAATATGATCAATCGTTTTTTTTTCCAAATGTAATTAAAAAACATTTATGGTTAATTTATTTTCTTTTCCCAACGTTTCGTTCGCTTTTTTCGAACTTCATCAGGGGTTATTTTTATTCCATAAAAATCTAGACAATTAGATAATAATTATAATAAATTTTTGAACTTTAATAATATCACAGCTTAACTTACAAATTAGGGTTTACATTTGTATTGCACTTTTTAACTATTTTATATTAAAAACTGGACTACACGACACAGAAATAAATAAATAATTAATAAGTAAAATACAACACAAACACCGAATAAAAGTCAAACTTAATGTAAATAAAACAGAACTATAACTAATTATAATCATTAACTATTGCAGCGGAGTATTGCAGTTTTGTATTGTCCTTGTCTTCTTTCGTGTTCATTGTATTTTTGATTTTCTCTTGGATTCGTAAGCTTTCGAGAGTGTAACGTTTGTTCTCTCTCCGCTCTCTGTCTAATTTTTTTGTATTGTCGAAGTTCATGTTGTCATTGCACTCTTTTACATGCAGAGATAGTGCCGTCGCTATTTTGCCTTTTTTGACGTCTGTTTTGTGTTCATGAATTCTCTGCTCTAACCTTCTTTTTGTTGTTTCAATGTAAACCTTATTACACCTTTCCCTTTCGTTTCCGTCACATTTAATTTCATAAACTACATTATCTATTTTACATATGTCCAGTTTGGTTTTGTTATATGTAAACAAATGCCTTAGTGTCTTGTTTGATTTATGTGCAATTGTTGTTGTTGTTTCTGTGATCAAGTTCTTTAGTGTTTTTGTCTCCGTTAATTTTGGGATGTATGGTACACTGTAAAAATATTTTTCTGTTTCCGATTCTTTCTTTTTCTCAAGATTTTAGTTTTTTAGAATTTTATTTATTAATGAATTTGTTCAGTGTGTTGGATAATTGTTCATAGTCAAGATATTTTGTATTTTGCATATATTTTTCTTTTTAAATTTTAAAAAGTAAGCCTATGTGCACACCTATTAAATAATTAACGTCCTACACGTAACCCCTAGTTTTATTAAAAGTTTATTTGCTGGTAACGTTTAACCTTTATACATTTTCTTTGTTATATATACAAATTCATTTAATAACGCTTATAAACTAGAATAATTCATTGATCGTATGCAATAACACATGTAGACCACAAATAAAATATGAATCAAAATTTATTAATTTATAATTTGTACAATTAAAAAAAAAAGTACTATACTTTATTCGATTTTCAAAATCCGTTAAAAATATACGAACATTTGATAGAAAAACTAGTCAAATCGATGGAGCTGTTTTCTGATTTTAGGTAAATCGAAAAAAGTGGGCGTTAAAGTGGGCGGGGCAAAAATTTCTTTCCGTTAAAACCTTAGTTGGACCATGGCGATAATTTTAAAGAAAAAATCGTCAAGCCGTTCTCAAGTAATGCGCTAAATAGAAAAAGTGGGCGTAAAAGTAGGCGTAGTACATTTTTCTTTCGATGAAAACGTAAAATGGATTAATACGAATAATTAAAAGAAAAATTAGTCAAATCGATGGATCCGTTTTTTGATTTTAGGTTAATCTAAGAAAGTGGGCGGGGCAAAATTTTCTTTCCGTAAAAACCTAAGTTGGACCATCGCAATCAGTTTTAAGGATCGTCCAAATCAGTCAAGCCGTTCTCAAGTTATGCGCTTAATAGAAAAAGTGGGCGTAAAAGTAGGTGTGGTAAATTTTTCTTTCGATGAAAACTTAAAATGAATTAATACGCACATTTGAAAGAAAAATTTGTCAAATCGATGGAGCCGTTTTCTGATTTTAGGTAATTCGAATAATAATTCCTTTAAATAATTTAATTATTCCGTTGGTACCTCCAACGAGCTTGAGGTTTTGTACAAATCTAATCCTTTATTTTTCATTAACCAAAAGTTATGCTTAAATTAAATCTATCTTAAGTATAAACAAATAATTAAATATAAACAAATATTTGTATATGCGTTTTATTTCTTTGTTTTAGTTCTTTGTTCTAAGATTCATTTTATGCTGAATCTCAGAAAACGGTTTAGGTTATAAATTTTAATAAATTTTGTTATCCACAAAACAACGAATCTCGTTGTGTGGTCAAAATTAGCAAACTAAGCATAACATTAAGTGGATGGCCAAATGTTTATACTATTGCCAGTCTCTTCGGTAAGGGGTAAGTCACAGTCATATATGACTCGCCCCTCCTTATGATTCGAGTCTCTTCGAAGCAAAACCATTCTGAACCTCATCCGATTATCCGATTTGGCTGAAATTTTTTCCACATCAGTTTTAGACCATGTGGCACAATATTCCGCCCGGGAGATGTTGAAAATCCAAAGTTGAAATTTAGCTGCCACCCTAATATACATATTTAAAAATGAAAAATGTTTTCATGTTTGTTTGTTTGTTTGTTTGTCAGTTTGTTTGTTGGCTTATAGACTCCTAAACTACTGAACCGATTTTCCTGAAATTTTTACAGTAACATCATGTGAGCCCTAAAAATAAAATAGGCTACTTATTTTTTCGATAGGGGTAGGGGAATTGATACCCCCATTTGATGCCAATATTAAATATCGAATATCTTAAGAGCCGCTGCACGCTTTTTGTTGAACTTTTTGTAGTAGGATCTCCTTAGCCCCAAAATTTAAATAAAATAGTAGCGGGGGAAGTGGTTCGACCGATAGGACGCCAATGTTTAATATAGCATATCTAAAGAACTGTTATAGTGAGAATGTTCAAACTTTGTAGAAGTCAATCTTATCGTATACTACTCTATTAAGAATAAAAATAAAGCGGTAGGCGCAGGGGGGAAATACCTCCCATAGGATGCATATATTTAATATCGCTCAGCTGAAAGGGACAGTCTTCAAACGTGGTAAAAGCTACTATTCTGATAAAATATAAATTTCAATATAAAAATGGGCGGGGTTGACAGGGGAGGAGCAGTACCCCTCATAGATAGAAATATAATTAAGAGCCGCTGCAGGCATTTTGTTGAACTTTTGGTAGTAGGATCTTCAGAGCCCCAAAATTGAAATAAAATAGCAGCGGGAAAATGTTACCTCCCATAGGACGCCAATGTTTAATATCGCATATATTAAGAACTGTTATAGTAAGAATGTTCAAACTTAGTAGAAGTCACTTCTATGGTATACTACACTTTTGAAAATAAAAATAAAGCGGGAAGGCGCAGGGGGGAAAAACCTTCCGTAGGATGCATATATTAAATATCTCTCAACTGAAGAAGTGGTTAAAGCAGTGTAGCGAAGCGCACTAGGCTATTCCTATGCGCATTTCACTGGTTGCTTAGGCCAGATCATCAGGAAACTTCATCCATAAAGATTTTAGAACAACTAAAGATATTAAACCAAATAAAACTGTTAAACGTATAAGACTTATAGCAACAGTTCTACTTGTAATAATATCAAAGTTTAAACAAAACACATCAACAATAAACAGTGGGTTTATCTCATCATACATTCCCCACTACAATTAGTTGAAATTCTCTCAACATTAATTGTAGTTGTAAGTAGGTTATCAAAAAGTAATTTAAATTTTTGGGAATACAAAATTTTAATTTCAAAAGTTTTTGTTATTCGTGCTTAATTCCCAGTTTTTATTCTTGATGAAAACACTTGAAATTTATTGTTGATGGGATAAGCAATTCCTATAGCTCCCTAGAGGAGTGAAAGGAACATATATATATATATATATATATATATATATATATATATATATATATATATATATATATATTTATATATAGAAAAGAAAATAGAAGATGTGACTGTTTTTTTACCAAATGTATTTGACACTTAACCTCTATGTAAAATTGCCCGCTGAAGCCGAATATTAAGTCAGAATGCTCAAAAGTAGTTTCGAGATATTTAAAAATAACCATTATTTGTGTTTTTAAAACAGATGATGTCACTTATATGCTAATATCTTCAAAAATATTAAATGGATTTTGTTTTTCTTTTTTTAATGAAAAATAATTAAATTACTAAAATAAAAATGGATTGCTAGTGAAGATTGGGCAAGAAATGAAAGAGTTACAGGGGACAATTAAAATTTTTTTTACAGCATGGGGCATTAGTTTATTTCAATACGAACATTTTGCGCCCAACAAGACCTAGATTGGTGCAAAAATTATAAAGGTACAGAAGATGTAGGGAATTAACCCACATTGTAATTTAACAGTTTTAGGCTTCTTTTTAATATTTTTTGTTACTAAACATTTCGCTATGTGTATTTGCTTGGTGTTTCTTTTGTGATTTGGTATGAATCGGAAAGTGTGATATTTCAAATAATCTTCTGTAACTTTGTTATTTTTTACCGGTTTGGATCCTATGGGTACAAAATGGGCGTATTGAATAGGATAACTCGTGAGTGAAAAAACTTAAAAAATTTTATTGTTTGGTTTTAAACAAATACGTTGAAAAGAGCAAAAAGTCATTGAATTTTTTTGTGAAATTTGAACGTTGCAACGTTCCCGGGATCCCGGGAATTCCCGCGCAATACATATCGATGCAAAATATTACTTAATTTACATTATTTGACAAATATCATTTCCTTAGATCAATCAAAACAAGTTTATAAATGCATTAAACTTTTTTATTTCTGTGACTTAAGTGCTTAATAAAATCTTAAGATCTTTTTGTTCAAAAGAACATATTATTTTAAAGGATTTTTGAGGAAGTTATAGTAAAATGACTTTTTGTTTACCTTTGTTTACAATGTGATTTTGGAATTTTAAAAACTTACTATCTGTGACTCAGGAGTGTTAAGGAAGAAAAACTTTAAAAAACTATAGCGGTAGAAAACTGATGATTATATTAAATTCGAAGTAAATTTATAAATGCCACCTTTAAAGTTTTAAATTTTTCTCCTATAAAACTAAACAAATAGACTTAAGCACTTATTGCCACAAAATTAATTCAAAGCCAACAGCATTTATATAAGACCAAGCAAGCTAAATTATTTTAACAAATAATAACAAAATATTTCTTTAAAATTAGGATTATAGTTCAGTTCAGCATTAACATAATCGTTCGAAAACCTATATCAAATTTTGATCAAGAAGATTTCAATGAGAAAATAAGTTTCCTTTCTACGGTGGTTTGTCATCGAAACTTTTAATTCCTTTTTAAAAAAAATTATTTTCTTTTTAAGCAAGTCGGATCAACTTTTTTCTTATAAAATAAATCTGGGTCTTTAAATAAATTAAAAATTCTTAAGGTGGAAGTACATAACACGCGTTAGTTCGTCGACAAGTGTCGTGCGTTTAAAAACTTTAGCGCGTCAAAAATTGCAAGTTACACAACACGCGTTACAAAAGCCATTCCTGTCAGCTGTTTTTTATTTGTTTACTTATTTGTGCATTGAAAAAGGGTTCGAAAGTTTATCAAGATTTTGTTATTTTATTGAATTTATTCTTTTTATATAAATATTGTATGTTTTTTTAACCTCTTCAATAAGTTTTTCTTTCATGATTCACAAATTTGTTAAATTATTCTTTTTATTGTCAGCTGATTACTTGTCAAAAATACACAACGCGTTAAAAAGTTCAAAGTTAACCAACTTTCTGGCGCAAACGCGTCAAAATATTTTGCATGTAGCTTGTTCTATGAAAACACACTAGTTTAACTTTTTTTGACAGAAGACGACAGAGCGCGCGCGCACTAACGCGTGTTATGTACTTCTACCTTTAGTCTTTCGAAATTTCAGAGCATTAAACATTAAAGCTTACCTTACTTATCAGATATGAATTGACATCTCTTTGGCGTTTAACAAAAATGTCTTAAGTTAAAAACTGTAGTTTTTAGTTATATAAAATTGAAAAATATTTATTTATTGTGTTTCATAGACTTTTTTCCTTAGAGAAGATGATAACGAAATTTCAGAGCATTAAACATTAAAGCTTACCTTACTTATCAGATATGAATTGACATCTCTTTGGCGTTTAACAAAAATGTCTTAAGTTAAAAACTGTAGTTTTTAGTTATATAAAATTGAAAAATATTTATTTATTGTGTTTCATAGACTTTTTTCCTTAGAGAAGATGATAACGATTAGAAGCAGTTGTGCTAGACTAAAGTGATTTGAACCAAACAAATGAGAAAAAAATTGAATTAAACCCAATCAAAAACTCAAAATGAGATTTTTTGACTTAAGACCTTTTTGCCTAACGGCTAAGATCTATTTCATGATACAAATTAATTACAATTAGTAATTACCAGCAGGCTGTTAAAAAAAATACGATTGACAAATGAGCGAATGTTTCTTTTAATAACGAGCGATATTTCTTGCAAAATTGATTGTTGAAAATAAAAGTATTGTTCCGTTTATAAGTTACAGGCAAATGCTGTTTTTTCATATCGTCAGCTCAGAATTGGTTTGATCGACCATTTAAAAAAAATTTAGTTAGGTATGGGGAATAAATATTTTCAATACCCCCTTTTTGAATCCAAAATCTGTTTCGCGAAAATTTTTGTGGTTTCTGAGATATAAAGCATTCATTCAGGACAGTTCGGCTTGTGCTTTATTATACCATCCACCACAATTAGTTGTGAAATGGCTATATTAAGTTTGTCATTCCGTGTGAAACTTTTTTATTATTCATCTCAGACCCCATAAGGTATATATATTCTGGGTCCTTGAGTAATTCTAAGTCGATTTAGCCATGTCCGTCTGTTGAAAACACGCTCACTTTCGAACAACTCAAAAGAAATGGTGCCAAATTGCTTGAAGTTATCCTAAGCAGTTTGCGATTGAAATTCAGCAAAATCGGTTCAGTAGGACCAGAGCTATGAATCAAAATGTGGAACCACCACCTTAAAGAATTGATAATTTTGTTACAAAAAATAACATAAATGCTGGAACAAGGCACGGAATGACATAAGATTTTGCAAAAAATTGTTTTATTTGACTGGAAATCACGCTGTTTCGTGAAGATCCGTTCATAATTTACCCTAAGTCCCATATAAACACTACTACCGGAAAACAGTTTAGTACGCCTAAAACCGTAAAAAATAACGCTAGCGTAACAAAAGTTGGTACGTCACAGTTTTTTAGGACTAGAAATAACACTGTGAAATTTCGTGACGATCGGTCCATAATATACCTTAGGCCCCATATAAACCCTACTACCGGAAAACAGTTAAGTACGCCTAAAACTGTAAAAAATAATGAAATCATAACAAATTTTGGCTCGTCACAGTTTTATAGGACTATAAATGATACTGTGAAATTTCGTGAAGATCGGTACATAATTTACCTTAGGCCCCATAGAAACCCTACTCCCGGAAAACAGTTTAGTACACCCAAAACCATAATTAATATTGCTATCATAACAGAAATTGGTACATCACAGTTTTAAAGGACTAGAAATGACGTTGTGAAATTTCGTGATGATCGGTCCATAATTTACCCTAGGCCCCATATAAACCCTACTACCGGAAAACAGTTTAGTCGCCTAAAACCATAATTAATAACAAATCGACACAGTTTAAGATAATAATAACCTCATACAGATATTACTCCTTTAACATTCCAACTGTCGGTGGAGGGTATCAAAGATTTGGCACAGCCGAATATAGCACTCTAACTTGTTGTGATACAGACGTGTATTCTTAACCGCGCATACAATTTGAACTATAACAATTGATTTTTAAAATTAACATTTAACATAAAAGTGAACAATTATCAAAAACTAAAATTAAATAAAGAAAGTTAAGGAGAAAAAAATGTACATATGTATGTACGAATGTACATACATTACCTAACGGCTAAACTAATTGTTCGTACGCGTTCCCTTTCACCCTCGGTCTTTACAAAAACAGTGGATAGTGATACGTTAAAAAATATTAAACTGTCTTTTGGGAGAAGTGTTGCCGAGTCCGCAAGTATTGCCGCGACGGCAAAAACAAATTTAGTAGGAAATGATACCATGAATTTAAACACAGTCACTATGGAAAACCCTCTAGCAAAAAGTTGTCAAAAGCCGCAAGTACAAGTTGGTATGGACAGGTATATAACAGTGCTTAAACGGGGTCGCAGCCCTATCTCTTCAGCTGTTGCTTTGGCCTCAAAAGTGCCATCTTTTGATAGAATAAATTCACAAAGAAGCACCAAATGTGATAAAATTGTCCAAGCCTCCCCGGATATATCTTAGAAAGCAAAACTCAAATGAGCCTTTAAAGAGTCTGATCTCGGTGATAGGTGAAAATTCGTTTTACGTAGCTGCAATCAAGCGTGGAGACAAAAATACAAGTAAATAATTAACAGATTTGAAGCACTCAGAAAAAGTTTTTATACATACCAACCGAAGAGCAGTAAAGTTCTTCAGGTAGTGATTAAGGGAATTGACTCATGTGTGGACCCAGAAGAAATTAAAAGTTCCTTGCAAGAAAAAGGATTCAAAGTAAAACATGTAGTAAACATTAAAAAAAGGGGAAAAATCCCCAACCACTATTTCGAGTGGAGCTAGGACCCGGCGACGTAAAGCTTAAAAAAACGAAACGCACCCTATTTACGATTTGAAATATATTCTGTATAGAAGAATAACTGTAGAGGAGCCGCACAAAAGAAATGGTCCCGTTCAACGTCTAAACTGCCAAGAATTTGGCCATACTAAGGCATACTGCTACTTACCCCCTGTTTGCATAGTATGTGATGAATTACATGGTACATTTCTTGGCGATAGGTCTAAAAACGACCCCAATGTAAAAAAATGCAGCAACTGTGGCGGTAATCACACTGCCAATTATCAGGGGCGGATCCAGCTTGAGCCTTAGGGGGGGCGGATTTTTGTATGATACACAAAAGTAAAAAATTTATTTTTTTTTCTAATAATTTCATGAATATAACAAGATCTTACCATTTGTACGGAAGAAGGGCGCCAAAAAATAGCGAATCTATTTCGCGGTTTTTTTTTATAAACTAAATTTTAGTGGCAAATGATAGATGAGTTGTTTGGCGGATATATGAAACAGTGATAATTTTGAGCAGCGTAGTAATATATGCGCGGAACGCGCTATTAAAATTTTTTTTGAGGAGTTTTAGAAATTGAATTTGGTTCGGAAACTTTTTTGGCCAATACTAAATTGCCCAAAGCGTGGTGGGATGAAGAAATTTTGTCCAAAAAAAGTCATTACCCTAATTAAAAACTCAAAAAAAAAAAGGTTAAATAAAATATAAAATCAGTTCAATTTACATTAATCATTAATAAGCAATTTATGATTTCCTTGTGAGGCAAATTTAGACAGTAGTTGATCTGAGCCATGTTTTTATTCGACAAAGGGAAGGAAATGACCTCCCGCTCGTAGCTTTACTGACGAGCATTGAAACGAAATCTATTTTTCTAAGATTTGGGTAGATTATTTCATCACAGTTTACTAAAGCATTTACAACGTTATCTGATAGATTAGGCTCAAGTTTAGATATTAGTAGGTGTTTATCTCTTTTATCAAATATAATCAGCTAGTTGTGGTCTTAAAACTTTTGTATCTGTTTATGACTTGATTACACTTTGAGGTAGAAGTTTAGCTATGTTCAATACATTTAGGAAAGGTGTCTTGAGATCTTCTAAAAAAATTCAATTAGTGGAACGTTACCTACAACTTGGTGGTAATCTTCAACATTTTGGATGTAATTATTTCGTTCAAATCTTGTCTTTTCGATTGGAACCTCGGTTTAAACGCAAATAACTTCAACTTTTTCAAAAATCGCTTTAAATTTTTCTTCGGCTTTATTTCTTTTTTCTTCAAGGTACATGATTAAAATTTTGATAAGGCTTGATCCTTTTTGAAGATCTATATCTTGCTTTTGTAAATTGATACTACGTGGCTGTGTTACAATAGGTATCACACTTAATATGTATATTCCGCAAATAAATTTAAAAGTACTAAGTGAGTTCCTTAATATAAAGGTAGAGATACTACCTTTCCACTCAGATATTTTTTCCAAAGCTTCTACCATATGAGGGGCTTAAAGCACAAGGGGTTCAAGTGAATTCAATAATGAGACAAAAGCGGTTGTTTCGCTTGTGCTCCAAGCGAAACAGGTATTTAAATGTCAAGTGCTTGAATTGTTCACCATACCTAGAGTCTGGATGAGAATCCTACCTTCACCTCTTGTGCTCTGAACAACTTCTCCGAACTTCACCTATAATTCCATATGTAAACGCAATTTTAGAAAAAGGCACTCAAACCCCCTGTGCTTTAAGACCCTCATATGATGTACACTTGTTGCAAAGACGCATAATGAAGTGAGTTTGGCTCCCAAATACTTTGCTAAAACTGTTTTTCGCTTAGGATGATTATATATAAAAAATTTTGTCGTCTCTTTAACAAATGATACAACTTTTTGTATTAATGGCACTTTATTGCTTTTAGAAATTGAGCTATTCGATTTATGGGAATAGCAAGGCGTTTGTTTCGCATTTGTCGCTTTTCCAGAAATTTTGAACAGCTCCATTTTCTGCTGACATTAGAGGACACCCATCTGTTCCATCTCCTACACAATTTCTTAGGTCATGACCAAACTTTGTCAAAGTTTTAAGAGCTACTGATGATAGTGCCTTCGCATCAATTGACACATCAATGTCTATTGAAGCCTCTTCAAATGCGTTTACAACAAAGCCAATAAATTCTTCCCTAAAACTTTTTGTTGTATGTTGAAATATCTTAAAGATAAGGAAATCTGGCTTTTCCCCGACAAATCCGTGCTTTCGTCAAAATATATCGAATAGAACTTTGATTTATATAACACATATGTATATACATAAATATTGCAAATGCTTAGGCTTTTTAATAATTCAACCGCCCGCATTATCAAGTCAAACGTTTAGTCCTTTGATATATATATAGATGGCACCTGCTGGGATTGAATGTAGAATAATAAGTAATTGAATACGGTAAACTAGATGTTTCTTTGAAAATATCTAATAAATTAGGATTAAGATATGGATACTTATTGAAAATCGTTAGAGATTCAATAAAAATAAATACAAAAATACATATTGAAAATTTCGTTAGAGATTCCATAAAAAAAAACCTTGCTTTGTACATTAAAAAAAATAATATTATTGGGAATTCTTGTATTATCGAAATTAACAAAACATATTTTTATAATTTACGGGGGGGAAATTTCCTTATTTCCCCCCGCCCCTGAATCCGCACCAGCAATTATAGAGGATGCCCTGTATACACTATAGTCAAGCAGTCATCTGGACCGAAAACTGATCCCCCTCAAATGCATGTAACAAATCAAATAAGCACTAATGACATTCAGGTTCCGCAGCCTAGTAATAACAGAACCTCTTACGCTAACGTCCTAAAATCAAATCATGTGCCTATGCAAGGTGCTGCGCCAAGTAATGATGAAACTCCAGTTTCAAATTTAAGTCGTCTAGAAAAAACCATGGAAACTTTAGTGCAAACAGCAACTAATTTTACGAACACAATGGGTAATATGATGCAGGAAATTCTTAGAATGCAATCGATGTTATTGCAAGCTGTACTTAACAAGCCATGAACTGTTTAAAAATTTGTTTTTGGAACGCAAACGGCATCCTCCGTAAGAACATAAGAACGAATAAGAATACTTTCTTAAAAATAAACAAATTGATGTCATGATGGTTTCTGAAACACATTTTACATCAAGAAATACGTTCAAAATCAATCGTTATATACCATATGATACCAAGGACCCTCGAGATAGAGCTTGGGGAGGTTCTGCCATTTTGATAAAAAATCGAGTCAAACACTACCTAATGTGTGATCATCGTGAGGATTATCTGCAAGCAACGAACATTTGTGTTGAAGAGCTAAATCGAAACATAGTAATTTCATCTTTATAGTCTCCACCTAGATTTCAATATCAGAAAGCCAATATTATAAATATTATAAATCACTAGGACCCTGTTTCCTGGCCGCTGGCGATTATAACGCTTGACATACCTTCTGGGGATCACGACTTATAACACCAAAGGGTCGTGTCCTGTTTAATAGAATCTCTAAAATTTAAATGTAGTCGCGAGCGGACAACCGACATATTGGCCTGATCAGCAAAAAATTCCAGATGTCATCGATTTCGGCGTGGTTAAAAACATCCCCACAGAAACTATTCATGTTGAAGCTTCCTGAGAATTATCTTTCGACCGCACACCTACAATTGTTACTTTAATGAATCCCAATAGAATTGTATCTCCAACTGGTTACTTAGCGACGTCAGCCACACAAATAAATTGGTTAAAATAAAAAAACTAGCTGTTCAACATTCCAGCGTTACCCCCCAAAAAAAATTAAAAATAACAAAATATATTCTTCAGATGTCGAGCGGCTTTTGACTGAAAAAAGGAGAGTTCGAAAAAGTTGGCAACTGTACAGATCCCCGCAACTTAAGAATTTATTAAAAGCGTGCACAAAAAGGCTAATAAAGTTACTGCAGACTCAGAAAACGGCTTCTCTAGAAAAATATCTTAAGGAACTTTATACAACTCCACAATCTAAACTTGAATGGTAGTTGGGCAAGTAACGATATTGAAAAAGGAAATCTGTTTGTTAGTCACTTGAAAAACGTATTTACACCAAAAATATCTCACAATTTTGCTAGAGCAGCTATTCCCCTCAGATTTGAGATAAGAGAAATTGAAGAGGCTATTTGTGACTTAAACACGAAGAAGGCACCTGGAATTGATAAAATCAGTAATAAAATGCTTTAAGAGCTACCTCGCATAGCAAAAAAAAAGATTCTCTTTATTTTTATTGCTATCTTACGCCTTGAATACTGTCCTCAAAAATGGAAGGTTTCCTTAGTTACCATGATACCAAAGACAGGTAAAGATCATACAAAAGTTGAGTCTTATAGGCCTATTAGCTTATTATCAAATATGTCAAAGCTGTTTGAGAAATTATTATTTTAAAAATTAACACCGATTTTAAGTGAAAATATTTGTATTCCAAACCATCAGTTCGGATTTAGAAGAAAACACAGCAATGTCATAAGAATAGCATTTGAAGAAAAAAAAATTGCTCAGCACTCTTCATCGATGTTTCGCAAGCTTTTGATAAAGTCTGGCATGAAGGCTTATAACATAACTTGAAGCAAAATTTACCAGCAAACACACACAAGCTGCTAGAAAGCTACATAGTCGGTCGTCAATTTATTATTAAAGAAGGAAATTTCTTAAGCCCACCTCAGCCCATTGGCGCTGGAGTCCCACAAGGCAGCATCCTGGGCCCTCTATTATACTTAATTTATACTTCGGACATGTCAACAAGCAACTACACCTAAACTTCAACATTTGCAGACGATACAGCTTTTCTAAGCGTCCACGAACACCGTTATGAAGCATCTCGTTACTTACAGCATCATATATTTCAACTAGAAACATGGTTAAGACAATGGAGGATAATGGTCAATGAGCAAAAAGCGTACATGTAACATTCGCCTTGCGCCGGGAATCTTGCCCCCCTATTACAATAAATAATCAAATAATTCCTCAACATTCGCATGTTAGATATCTCGGTATACATCTGGATCGGCGATTCACGTGGAAATGCCATATGGAGGCAAAATTAACTCAAATGAAACTAAAAGTCATTCAAATCCATTGGCTTATTGGTAGAAATTCTGTCCTTAGTCTCGATTGCAAGCTTCTACTTTACAGCTCTATCTTAAAGCCTATCTGGTGCTACGGTATTCAACTATAGGGCACTGCCTCGGCCTGTAATTTCGAAAGAAATTCAAAGGCGCCAAAATAAACTTCTTCGAATAATCGCGGCTGTGATTCAAACATTCATAAGGATCTCAATGTGCAATTAGTAAAAACTATGATTACAAAATATGCAGTAAAATATTTAAAAAGGCTTGAACAACACCCAAATCCACTAGCTCGAAATATTATAAATCATGGCGGCCACACTCGCTTAAGAAGAAGAGACACTGCAGCACTTACCCAATTAGATGAGCGATAAACACCTATATATGTGAACAGAACCCGTGATGAAAAAAATTTTTTGTCTGGCACTGGCAGGACATATATAAAGTGTTAGGATACGATTTGATTAATTATTGTTAGTTCATATTTAATATATGAAGATATGAAGATTCAATAAATAAATAATGAGACAAAAAAATTCAGGACATTTCATGTTGAATTTTGTGTTTTGAGGTCAAATATTAACGATAATTAAAAAATACCAGTTGGAGAACCAAAAAGCTGAAGTAGGATATTAAATTTCCCGTATTTCCCATTTTGGTACTATTTTTCCCCCATTGGTATTCGTATTTTTTTGATAAGTTTTGAATGTGGTATAAACTTTATTTCAAGGCTTATTGGATCAAAGGATAGATGGGCTGACAAAAACGTACCAAAATTCAGGTTTTACCCGTTTTCACCCTAAAAGAGCCGAATTTCAAAAAAGTACCACACACCTGTTCACTTATTTTTCAAAAGAACGACGATATGTATTACAGTTTTTTTTGTATCTCTTAGTTTTGGAGATAAAAGGTTTCCGAATTTACCCTTTTTACCCCCTAAACATTCCAATTTTTAAAAATCCTGTCTTAGTGGATCGAGTTTAGGAGAGATCCACCTCCGGTCCAACTTTCAAGTTGTTAGCTTCAGGCGTTTGGGCTGTACGATGATGAATGAGTCAGTCACTCACGCAATAAATATACGTATGCAGCCACTTTTTTAATTTTTTTTTCGAAAAATGGCGTATGCGGCACAAAACAATGTTTTTAATTTTCAAAAAAAATACTATTAAATTCTAACTTTATTCATGAAGTGCGCAAAAATTTGCATTTTTTTTTTTAAACATATACCGGAAGCAGTTGTAAAAATATAAAAAATTCTATCGGGTACATTTTGAGAAATCTTCTTTGTCGTTTTTCTCCTCTCCGACTTTTTGGCATATGCGGCAAATCAATTCTGAGCTGACGATATAGCAATTTTACGCAATAAATTCTTATTTGAGAAGTTATAAGTCATTTTAATTATATCTGTATTTTTGGTTGTTATTTGATTAAACGCCTATTTAAGGAATTATTTTTTTGGGGATTTTCGCGTGAAGTCACAATTTTACCCAAAAAATATGTGTGATCACAAATTAAACTTCCAGTTTCTTCTATTTTACATAATCACAGCTTACATATATCAAGAATATGAAATAGCAAAAATTAATCAATTTTTAATTTAATTAGGTTCCCAGTAATAAATGTGCTCCAAAAGGATCAGGTTTTATGTATGAACTCATACCTTAAATCGCTTCAAACCTTCTGATAGGATGCCTGATTTTTATATGGGGTGTTACCGGCTTGGAGGACTATTTTCTGCCGACAATAAGCGCTTCTTTTAACAGGCAAACAAAGCACTCCTAAAGAGCTTTTTTAAGGGCTAACTATATAAACATTTTCATTTTCGAAATATCGAAAATAAAAATATTTTAATTAATTTTTCAAAAAAGTGACCTTAAGCTTGAATAATTTATTCAAATAAAACATATCATTAATGTTTTGTTTTAATTGTTTAAATGCCATTTTTAATCATTTTCGTAAACCATAATATTTTTTTTCGCTTTAAAACCTTCTTCGTTGTCAGCACTAAAATAGCAGCTTTTTTGTATATTTTATTCTTTATCATTTACTGCAGTATTAGAGCTCTCTTATTGAAGCGCACGATTATGTGCTTTTTCTCTTAAGTGCTTCAAAAAACTCGATTTTTTTTAATGGGTTAGGTTAGATCGAAACGAGGACGAAGCATCAAAGGTGCAGCCTTATATCAGTTAGTTTTCGTCCTAACCTAAACTTAATTTAACTTTTTAGTTGTGATTTAATAATTGTGATTGGAAAAAAAATATTTTTCCAAAAAAAAAAACGAAACCTTTTGCTCCATGATGGACTTTGGCACGCTGGTGTTTTGGCTGTAGCTCGCCGGGAATGGGAGGTTCGTGTCCATCTAGGTTTGCACAATTATTAAGTCTACTCTTTCGTGCCAATATGGAAATTATGTAAAAAAAAAGGAAGCAAAAAAAAAACGAGCAACGATGTACGAAATACCTAAAGAAAGGAGTAAATACCTATAATAAACGGACAGACATTTCGATGACAGAAACGTTCACACTAAATTTATTTGGCCGGACTCGAATCCTCGGGACAAGATGTTACGGTCCCGGTCAGGCTGCCCACCCCATATGACGGGTTAATGTCAACCGTGACATTACCTTTTTGCCTGAATAAAAAAAATTAGGTAATGTCCCTAAGCTTTACTTACCACCATTTAATTCCACTTCAGCTACATTTCAACTACTTAATTAAATTCAGCACATATTTTTAATTAAATTCAAATCCAGAAAAAATATTTATTAAATTATCGACGATACAATGATTATTGAAGGTTAATCAGTTTTTGGTACCTTAAAGTAATTAACAACTGTTATTGTCATTATAGTTTTGTACATGTGTTTCTTTTGTATTATTTTAGTTACTCCAAAAAAATGTTTTTTTTTTTTTTTTTTTTTTTTTAACGCGAAAACTTATTTCCAAAAAAAATCTAGAGACGCAAATTGTACGAAATAAGCGAATTCAAAATCAAATACGGAAAAAAATGGTGTCCTAATTTGATTTTCCATTTAGAATAATTTTTCATTAAGGTAAATTTATTATCTCATTATAAAATTGGTAGTGCAGTTAGAATTGTAAATTGCTGATGGATTATAAGATCATTTATTTACAATTTTAAATGGTTTATTAATTTTTAAGGTTGTTTATCTGGTTATAATTCTAAAGCGTTAACTAGTTTTGAAATTATTCATGTGGTTATACTTCCACATTGTCAATGAATTGTAAAATTATATCCGTAAATAAAATGAATTATCCGTTTATAATCTTAAAATTTCCATTAATTCTAAAACCATTGAGTAATTTACAATTCCAAACTTTCTAGTTTTTAATAAATAATCTATTCGTTATACCAACTTGTTAACAATAATTTCAAAATTAATTATTTTTATGTGCCCTTATAATTGCTAATCAATTACAAGATTAGTTATCGGGTTTTTAACATGGTAATTAATTCGAAACTTATTAATTTATTTATAATTTCACATTGTTGACCAATTTCAAAATTAATCCTTTATAGGTAATTTTATAAATTTAAAGTTGTTTTCAATTTTAAAATTATTATTTATTTATAATTTCAAATTGTTAACTAATTTTAAAATTATTTATTTATTTTTTTTAATTTCATAATTATTATTTAATTATAAAATTACTCATCAGGCAAAAATTTTAGAATTGCTAAATAACTTCGAAATCAATCACTCATTTGTAACTTTATGATTATCATTTAATTGTAAAATTAGTTATTGTAACAAGAAAAACCTATCAATTTTAAAATCATTAATCTAATTATAATTCCAATTGGTTTACCAATCCCAAAATCATTCTTTATTAATAATTTTAAAAATTGTTAAACAATTCCAGAATTATTTATTAATTGGTAATTTTCCAATTGGTATTTCATTACAAAGTTAGTTACGAGGTTATAATTTTAAAATGTTAATTAATTTTAAATTTATTAATTTATTTATGATTTCAAATTGTTACCTAATTTCAAAATTATTTTCTTATTTTAAAATTTTTTTATCTATTTGTTTTTTTAATTCCTAACTGTTAACTAATTTTAGAATTATTTATTTATTTTTGATTCTATGATTGTTATTTAGTTATAAAATTGGTCATTAGATTACCATTTTAAAATGTTAATCAATCTTAAAAGTTTTTATTATATTATTGATCAGGTTGGATGTCTAAGGATTCATTCACCTGTGGTATTATTTATTTAGTTAGTAATTACTTATTAAACTAAAATTCTAAATAGTTTTCAATCTCCAAAATTGATCTAATATGTGAGTTCTAGAAGTAAATACATATTTCTCATTCAATGAATACGCTCTTTTAATTTGCTGTCTTTTGTTTTGTTCCTTTACCTGATAATTTTTATATCCTAAATTTTAGATTAGCCTCAAGTTTAATAGTTACTAGAGTTGTCAACCGATTAAGAATAATTCGATTAATCGATCAAACAAAACCAAACTCTTGTTCGAATAATTTCAAAACGCCGATTTTCGAATAACGAATAAATCGATTAATTAATGTTGGTTAATCGAACAACTTTTTTTTATTAAAAAATAAATTAAATAAAAGCTTAGAATTTGATTTATTCTCATAAGTTTTAAATGATTTTATACAAAATGTAGGAAAGTTAAAAAATATTGTTGCTATAGCCCTGGTTGTAATTAATCTCAATTTTTAGTAAGCAAAAACCGTGTTGAGTACTCATTGTATATCAAAAATTTATTTTATGTTTTTATTTAACAAATCTTATCAAACAATTGAGTAGGTGAGTTGCAAAACTCGTTCGTTACAAAATTTAAAATACGAAATTAAATGATATACTAATTGTATCAATGCATGTCCTCTTCCATGTTTTTAGCACGGGCATGCAATCAGAATATTTCGTCTAATAAAGCGCCAAAAGAACTGTAAGAATCATTTGCCATCTCGTATTTTTAATTTTGCAACGAACGAGTTTTGTATCTCATCTTCTCAATTGTATCAGCTGTTTTGTTTTTAAGTCAAACGCAAAGTATATTTATTACAAGTACATGCAAGTGATCAGTTGTTCAGTTGTTTTATTTTCGATAGTGTAAAAATTTGCCTACATTTTAGTGCGCCATGATTTTTTTTTTTGTTTTCTTTATGTTTACTTGGTATAAAAATACTTTGGTCAAACGTTAAAAAATTTTGAAGAAAGGGATTTTTTCAATTTCGGGTGAAAAATTTAGAAATAAACAAAAAGCTTAAAAATAAAGAATTGATTTATATAAATCATATATTGAAAATAAAAATTGTTGTTATTGTATTATAATAAAATTTTTTTAAATTATATACATATGTATATCTTTACAATTTGTAAGTGCCACAATACTACCATTGAAAACGATGTAGTGGAAGATAATCCAACGACATCAAGAAATGCCGAACTTGGTCCAATGGAAAAACACATTAAGACAGCTGCTGTCGATAGAAGAAATTGTAGACAAAAGAATGGCTGAAGATGGTAGGTCTTCCAACGCCTTTCGAAAATCCAGAGTAATATCGAATTTGTAAGGAATTAAGGGTATTACGATGCCTTAAAGTAATACAACGATGTGGAGTTAAGATGAAAAATTTTATGCATCAAAAAAAGAAGTCATAGCGGATGGAATGGAAGATTTTTCATAGTTTTTTTTTGGTAAAATAATTTTTTTATTCGTTATTCTCATCGATTAATCGAATAATTTTTTAGATTTAATCGTTTGATCGAACGAACAAAAACAATTATTTGAATTATTCGAACAAAGTTGAAAGGCGAATAATTGACAACTCTAATAGTTACTAAAAAAATCGAATAAAAAAAATTAAAAGGTATACCTTTCCTTTCATTCTATTCTCTTGCATTTTTTTTTTTTTTTTTTTATATCAATAAATTTTCTTTCAAAGTGGTTTTTGTTCTTTTTATTTCATATTTGATTGTTTCCAATAATAATTTGGTAAGCCTTACAATCGCCAAATACATAACTTAGCTAGCGACAAGTTCTTTAATAATGTTTAAGAGTTTTGTCAAGATAAAAATGGTTATTTATAGTCGTAGTAATTAATAATCCTTACAGGTTAGTTGGAAATAATAATAACGATAATTTTTAGTCATAGTTATAAACGTTATCCTAAATTAAGTAGATCTAATCCCAATGATAATTCAAGAAATATTTAAAGTAATCTTTTTCATAGGTTTGAATGTATAATTGTGATTCGAAACTATCTTAATAGTGGTTGCAGTATTAGAATAAATGTAATTTTAGAAAAAGGACAAATGCTTTAAGTATTGAAAATCGCTACTAATGTACATACGTCTGTGTGTTTCCGAGAGCAAGGTTATTTCAGGTTCTTATTTCATTGGTTTTAAAAGAGTTACCTGTTTCCAAAGGGTACTTTCTAAATCTCCAGAGCCGGTTTGGGTTTGGCCACGATGGTTCTATAGTTGCTTTGGTATAATAGGTTTCGATGGTAATACAGATATATCTGGTTTGGTGGTAACGTTGTATTTGGCCAGTCAATTGATTTTAACGATGCTTTTGTTTGATGGGTTGCGATGTTTATAAAGATGTATTCGGTTTGATGGTAAAGTTGTTGTTCGTTTTAGATGATAAAGCTGTATTTCGGTTTGATGATTTTAAAGTTGTATTTCGGTTTTGAGATGGTAAAGCTGTATTTGGTTTGATGATTTTTAAAGTTGTTTTTGTTATACGGGTTGCGGTGGCTATAAAGATGTATTCGGTTTGATGGTAAAGCTGTTGTTCGTTTTAGATGATAAAGCTGCCGATTGTTGTTGTTATGACACAGGTGGTTATCTGGTTGTTTTGATTTAGCTACAGGTGGTAGTTGTTGCAAATTTGTTTTGCTGCTTTTTGGTTTTGTTGTTGAAAGGTTGAAGGCCAAGATTTTGTAAAAATTTGTTGTATTTGTCACCCGCGCTGTGGGCAGTTAACTTTGTCGCTTTTATTTTTAAGGATGATTCAAAAATTTTGGTTGGTGGTAATCATGTAAAGTGGACTTTGTTTGTTGGTGATGACGTCGGACCTTGGTTTTGGTTTGTTGGGGCACTAAATAAAAAAAAACGTTCACCCGTTTTCGAGTTGTTTTGGCGGTAGTTGTGAACATGTGCCTCTCAGTATCTTTAAGGTTATGGTAAACTTGTCTTGCCGCCCGATTTACTGCGCCACACGTGGTATTTGCGTGGTCTTAATTTTTTGTTAGAATGCCCTCGTCGTCGTGCCGCCAAAATTTTAACTCAGCTCGAAGACTGAAAACGTATCTTTTTGCACAACCAACCAATTTCACACTGCAAACCGTCGATAAATGTAATAATGGTTGCTCACCCCAAACACGTGCACATGTATTTTTTTATTCGGACTTATTGAAACGGTTTTATGAAATTTTTCCTTCTGAAAAAAAACACGTTAGGACTGTATTACTCTCGCAGGGAGTTCGTTCAAAATCTTTCTTTCTTTTTTTTTTTGATGCTATTTTTTTCAAAGCAATTTGTTTTAGCGCTTCCGCCATTTTTTGTTATTTTCATGTTTAGTTGCAACTTACGATTTTTAAACGGTATGTAGTTCTCCTTTTGTTGGTTTTATTATTTAGTTAATCCTTTCAAGTTTCTGTCCCGATGTTTTGACCAAGGTCTCCATGAATATTCTTATTTTTTTTTATTTTAGTATAATTTTAATTACTTTGTTTAAGACAAACAAAAAAAACTTTGCCGGCTAGACCACTTTCACATTACCGCTGCAACTTTATGAATGACTTTGTAAAATCCTGTATACCCACGCTGAATCTGCAGGCAAAGCGAATTCAAAGACAATCTTGTATTTTAGTCAATTCGCTTTGGTATTTGTTCCGTATGTTGTAGGGTTGTATTTGTTTGTTATTTTAATCGTGATGGCACTCAGGGATGGAGATCCCAATTGTTATGTATGAATAAAAAAACCCGCTTAGTTTAAAATCACCCACGGTGACCGTCACATAGTTTACGTCCTTTCTTGTTCTTGTCCACAAAGGTGATATCTCAAGCATAAGCGGGCATGCCGCCGTCATTCAAAATATTTCGAGCAAGTGGATTTGTGTCATGTTCGCTTTATCAATAAACATAATCAAACATAAAATTCTTACACAGCTGATACATTGAAACGAAGAAATATTTTTATTTGATCAGGTTCTTCCGCAACGCAATGTTACGTTTACGTAACTATACCTTTTTATACTACATGCTTAGTAAGAGAAAGAAAAACAGGTGATCCACAAATTATACGATTACAAAGAGTTACAAGATCTTTAGAGACATAGAAAAATTTTAAAAAACCGTTATTCAAACAAGATCACGCACAAAAAGAAATATATAAAATTGATTTTAAAAATGTTGAGAAAAAAATATAAAAATTAAACAACTTTTTCCCCTTTCCAGAGAAGGGAGTAAGAAAGGTGACTAAAAAAATAACTAAAAAACTTCCGAATGCGTATGTGTACTGAATATTTTGGGAAGCCTTTCAAAAAGTAATTTATACCTCCTAGAAGGCATACTTCTGAAGGCAGGATATCAAACGATGCGAATCTTTAAGAAAAGGCCTGAAACTTGCGGCCATTTCAATATTTACCGCTGGGTATGAATTTGAGCATTATAAATGCTTAGAAGCAACAATATGTATGGCAATGTAATAATGAAGTACAGATCGTGTCATTTATCACTAGAACTGTCACCAGCGCTTTTATTTAGTGCAACTCGCTTAAACGCACATAAAATTTGCATTCAAACTCTTCATGGATTAGTAAATTTGTGTGTGTTGCAATTTTTTTTCTTTTTTATTGCTAGAATGAGTGCTAACGTGCATTTGTTAGTTCGTATAACAAGTAGTAGTTTTTTGTTGTTCCTGCTGCCACAGTGTCTGTCATCAACAACTGTTTTGCTTGGTACATTTTATGATTTTCAACTTTTCAACTGATAATGACGATGATGATGAGGACGAAAAGATGATGAGGATAAAATGGTGATTTCAATGTTCCTGCGACCACTGCTAACGTACTGGCAAAAAATGATGCTCTGTTGCACCATTTTGCTGTTGAAATTCACTAGATTTGTAGTCGTACAATTTAAGTGGTGAATTATGTAGAAACCATGCAAAAGTGTTGCTGACACAGCACGATTTGTGTACTTTCGATGGCTTTTGTTGGAATTTAAATAAATTCAACGTTTGAGGCTGTGGGTGGTTGTGAGCATGATTTGGTCAAATCTATGAAAATATTACACCTTAAGTATTGTGTAGTTGATGTTGATGAGGATGTGCCTTCTCTTGTTAAACTGTGGCAGTGGCCAGGTCATATGACTTTCCCCGGTATACATTAAATTACTCACATGTACTGACACGTATATATACGGTGACCATTCGTTTTTTTTTTTTTTTTCTTTAAACTCAAAAACTATAAAGCGCCCAATCTATTTACAATATTATTGTTTATGTTATTCGCCATATTAATTCTTTATTTCTCTATAGTATTCAATAAATGGCACAATGGTTTCAATTTATATATGGCGCAACTCTTATTAAAAAAACATAACCTTTAAGGCATGCTAACATCGTATATTGTTGCCAACACATATCACAGTATATTGAACATCTTTTCGTTGTGCAATAAAAATTAAAAGGATTTTGATTCTTGCCAATATATTGTGCCATCTACGAATATCACATACAATACGAAAAATTGAACAATTATATTGCAAGTGTATTACTCGCATAAGTTTTATTTTCCCAAAACCCCAAAATTTCAACATAAATACAGCAAATATGGTTAACATTAATACCAGCGTAAGACCGAATTCAAAAATTGTTCGTTCCGTTGAAAGAGTATTTTCTCTCTCAAGCAAGGAGCCCGATGATATTGCAAAAATTATTTTGATGGTCCATGTACTGGATTGTGGTTACTTTTGATAGATAGCCAAGCATTTATATTCGATAAATATGTATATTTGTCGTCTAAAGTCACAACAGATTTCAATGCCTAAGGCTACACTTACTTTAAAGGACTTAAAATTAAAATGAATTGTTTTTACCATTGGTTTTAAACCATTTTGACATATTAAGTTGACAGGTAGTATTCTGTACTGACGATTAAAACCAATAGGCTACAGTGTTTAAAATTCTACATTTTGATTGGCTGAGACGTGGAGAAAAGATGATACATCAGTGGATCAAATATAAATGAAATATTTTGGCTATTTCAATGAAAAAAATATTGGAGGTAAAAATATAATAATATTTGTAGCATTTGGCTTGTGTGTGCGCCAACACAAAGATTACTTTCAATTGCTAATAGTTGTTAGATTATCGAAAAGTCCTAATTAAAAATCGGTTCTTAAGAATCACTTTTAATAACAAAATGCAAATTTCAAATGAATTGTGCAGAATTTAAATTAGTTTTGTGTAAAAACAGTCATATTTAAACTGCTTCTACAGAAATACATCAATTATTTTAATTAATTTCTTTTTTTTTTGGTTTTAAAGACTTTTACATAATTTTTTTTATATGAGTTTCTAGGTATATTTTATTATTTTTCATAGACAATTAAATACCCTGCAAACAAATGGAAGATATCCCCTAAGGCAATAGTTTAGCAATATTCCCAAATTGTCATCTAAAAGAAAATCAAAATGAGTTTTTATTTTCTTCCTTTTATAATTTTCGAGAAAGTTACGCAAAATAAACAGAATAAAAATTAAATTATTATGTACGTCATAAATTAAAAAATAAAAATTAATCAAATTATAAAATCTAAGAAACTAGTTCTCAAAATATTCTGCAAATGGTAAATATTTAAATTAAATAAATCTGTTAAATATTAATCTGTTTCCTTTTTAATATAGTCAAGATATTTCTCAACCCTGGATGCAATTTCAAAGAAGTGGGACGTTTTTTCTTCAAAAATATAGTGGAAATATTTATGTATATTATTTTATTTTGTTTTGATTATTTAATAATAAATAAAAAGATGTGCTTCTTTGTACATAAATGACAATATTTTAAAATGCAAAATCTTCTTTTTATCATCCCAATGATATTTTGGCGATATCTGCCTATTTTCTATTAAGTGGTTATCTGGCGATATTACTAGATAATCATCTAAAAGTATCGCTTTCGTATTGCTGAGAAGTATTGCCATCGAGACACGTTTCTTCCCGAAGGAAGTATCTTCCGCAATACGAAATCGATTATTGCCGACATAATATTTTTCATCCTGTCAATACGTTTGGCAATACATGAGGTGTATTTCTGTGTTTGCTGGGTAAGTAGCTCTACTTGCTAGTTTCGAGAGTTGTCAATTATTCGCCTTTCAGCTTTGTTCGAATAATTCAAATAATTATTCGTTCGATCAAACGATTAAATCTCTTAAATTATTCGATTAATCGATGAGAATAACGATAAAAAAATTATTTTAAAAAAATACATATTTTAAATAAGATACATTCTTCCATTAATTTACAACTATACAAAATCTTCCATTTTCTTCTTTATTTTTTTCAAATCCACTATAACTTCTTTTTTTGATGCGTACAACTTTTCATCTTAACTCCATATCGTTGTATTACTTAAAGGAATCTTAAAATCCCTAATTCTTAAATAATCTGATACAACTTTGGATTTTCGAATGGCGTTTGCATACCTTTCATTTTCAGCCAAACTTCTGCGTACAATTCCGTCTATGGAACAACCGCTGTCCCTCTTTATGTATTTTTCCATGGGAACAAATTCGGCATTTTTTTATGTCTTTGGATTATCTTCTACTACATCGTTTTTAATGGCAATATTGTGACACTTATACTATGTTCACACTTGGGTTCCTTAAGCAACTCGAACGTGAATAAGCTGTGTATATTGAAGTGATTTGTTAATCACTTCAAATTGACATTTTTACAACAAAATAACTTCATTCATCACATCGAATCCTCTGAATATACCTCAAACTGAGTATAATATGGAATAGGTCACCATGAACGTACCCCTCACGTGTACAACCAACCACGATTATATTCAAAGAAATGTAAATTTTTTTGTTGTTTTTTTTTTTTTCTTAATCAACTGTCATATTAATCATCTCAAATGTAATGTGAACGGCTTCGATTAACTTAATCAATATTTAAAAACCCAAGTGTGTACATAGCATTACGCAAATGGCAAAGATATATATCTTTTAAAATATATATATTAAAATATATATGTATGTATAATACCAATATTTTTTACTTTCATGATATGATTTCTATAAATCAATTCTTTATTTTTTAGATTTGTGTTTATTTCTAAGTTTTTTGCCCGAGAGTGAAAGATCCCATTTCTTGAAAATTGCTAACGTTTGATTTAAAAAGAAAACTGCTGTTACAATTGTTTGACAAAGATTTGTCTAATAAGAACATAAAATACATTTCTGAAATGCTATGAATATTCAACACGGCTTTTGCTAACTAAACATTGAGATTAATAACAATCAGGGTTAAAGCTACAATATATTTTACCTTTTCTACATTTTGTATAAAATCGCTTAAAAAAAAAGTATGAGAATAACTCAAATTCTAAGCTTTTTTTCAGATAAGGTTTTGTTATTAATTTATTTTTTATAAAAATAAAAAAAAATTATTCGATTAATCGTCATAATTTAATCGATTTATTCGTTATTCGATTAATCGAATTATTCTTAATCGGTTGACAACTCTACTTGTTTGACATTCTTTGAATTCTCTTATTACCTTTAAAATAACCTTGATACTATTTATCATTTTTACTTCATTTAGAAATGTCCTTTTTTTCGTTTGAAAAATATGGTCACCGTACGTGAATAAAATGCATACGAGAGTGTTTTTGCAATAAATTCACTTTATTTGAATTATTGTAGTGCGGATTTATTTTTTCAAATCTTTTTCTGTGTCTGCGGCTTTTTAAATAAATTACCTTCATTAAACACATGAATGTATAAGCATAAATTTCAGTCTATCTGCGGACACATGACTCCATGTCTTGTATTAACAAAAAATTTACAACTAAACAAATATGTAACTGTCTTATGCTAAAAAAGTTAAAGTTCACATTAGGTATCCAATATATATAGCCCATATACTTTTGCTAGCTTAATGTATTGGTTTTTTTATTAAATCTTCATATATTAAATATGAACTAACAATAATTAATCAAATCTTATCCTAATACTTTATTTATGTCCTGCCAGTGCCAGACAAAAATTTTTTTCATCACGGGTTCTGTTCACATATATAGGTGTTTATCGCTCATCTAATTGGGTAAGTGCTGCAATGTCTCTTCTTCTTAAGCGAGTGTGGCCGCCAAGATTTAAAATATTTCGAGCTAGTGGATTTGGGTGTTGTTCAAGCCTTTTTAAATATTTTACTGCATATTTTCTAATCATAGTTTTTACTAATTGCACATTGAGATCCTTATGAATGTTTGAGTTTTTAACATACCAGGGAGCGGCTGTGATTATTCGAAGAAGTTTATTTTGGCGCCTTTGAATTTTTTTGATATAAGAGGCCGAGGCAGTGCCCCATAGTTGAATACCTTAGCACCAGATAGGCTTTAAGATATAGTTGTTAAGTAGAAGCTTGCAATCGAGACTAAGGACAGAATTTCTACCAATAAGCCAATGGATTTGAATGGCTTTTAGTTTCTTTGAGTTAATTTTGCCTCTATATGGCATTTCCACGTTAATCGCCAATCCAGATGTAAACCGAGATATTTAACATGCGAATGTTGAGGAATTATTTGATTATCAATTGTAATAGGGGGGCAAGATTCCCGGCGCAAAGTGAATGTTATATGTACGCATTTTTGCTCGTTGACCATTATCCTCCATTGTCTTAACCATATTTCTAGTTGAAATATATGATGCTGTAAGTAACAAGATGCTTCATAACGGTTTTCGTGGACGCTTAGAAAAGCTGTATCGTCTGCAAATGTTGAAGTTTGGGTGAAGTTGCTTGTTGGCATGTCCGAAGTATAAATTAAGTATAATAGAAGGCCCAGGATGCTGCCTTGTGGGACTCCAGCGCCAATGGGCTGAGGTGAGCTTAAGAAATTTCCTTCTTTAATAATAAATTGACGAACGACTATGTAGCTTTCTAGCAGCTTGTGTGTGTTTGCTGGTAAATTTTGCTTCAATTTATGTCATAAGCCTTCATGCCAGACTTTATCAAAAGCTTGCGAAACATCGATGAAGAGTGCTGAGCAATATTTTTTTTTCTTCAAATGCTTTTCTTATGACATTTACTATTCGATGAGTCTGTTCGATTGTGCTGTGTTTTCTTCTAAATCCGAACTGATGGTTTGGAATTCATCTATTTTTACTTAAAATCGGTGTTAATTTTAAAACTAATAATTTCTCAAACAGCTTTGACATATTTGATAATAAGCTAATATGCCCATAAGACTCAACTTTTGTATGATCTTTACCTGGCTTTGGTATCATAGTAACATAGGAAACCTTCCATTTTTGAGGACAGTATTTAAGGCGTAAAATAGCATTAAAAATAAAAAGAATAATTTTATTTGCTATGCGAGGTAGCACCAAAAGCATTTTATTACTGATGTTATCAATACCAGGCGCCTTCTTAGTGTTTAAGTCACAAATAGCCTTTTCGATTTCTCTTATCTCAAATCTGAGGGGAATAGCTGCTCTATCAGCAACAGGTGGTAACTCGACCGCAATATTGTGAGATATATTTGGTGTAAATACGTTTTTCAAGTGATTAACAAACAGATTTCCTTTTTCAATATCGTTTCTTGCCCAACTACCATTCAAGTTTCTTAATGGTGGCTTGGATATAACTAGCCTTTTTAGATTTCTAGCTGCACGCCATAATGAGTAGTCAGATTGTGGACTTGCATCAAGTTCCTTTAGATATTTTTCTAGAGAAGCAATTTTCTGAGTCTGCAGTAACTTTCTTAGCCTTTTTGTGCACTGTTTTAATAAATTCTTAAGTTACGGGGATCTGTTAAGTTGCCACTCTCTTCGAACTCTCCTTTTTTCAGTCAAGAGCCGCTCGACATCTGTAGAATATATTTTATTATTTTAAATTTTTTTGGGGACATTGCTGGAATGTTGAACAGCTAGTTTAAGAAACCTGTCAAAGTTAACAATAGAGAGATCCACATTCTCCGGTGTACTAAGCGGAATATTTTCTGTGCAATGGGCACTGAGAAATTTTTTATATTTTAACCAATTTATTTAAGTAGCTGGCGTCGCTAAGTAACCTGACGGAAACACAATTATATTTGGGTTCGATATAGTAACAATTGAAGGTGTATGGTTGGATGATAATTCTAAGGAAGCTTCAACATAAATCCTTTCTGTGGGGATGTTTTTAACCACGCCAAAGTCGATAATATCTGGAATTTTTTGCTGATCAGATGGCCAATATGTTGGTTGTCCGCTCGCGACCACATTTAAACCCATTTTAGAGATTGTGTTAAACAAAACACGACCTTTTGGTGTTATAAGTCGTGAACACCAGAAGGTATGTTTAGCGTTATAATCGCCAGCGGCCAGGAAACAGGGTCCTAATGATTTATAATATTTATAATATGGAAAATCTAGGTGGAGAGTATAAAGAAGAAATTACTATGTTTCGATTTAGCACTTCAACACAAATAGTCGTTGCTTGCAGACAGTCTTCACGGTGACCACACATAAGGTAGTGTTTTTTTTATCAAAATGGCAGAACCTCCACAAGCTCTATCTCGAGGGTCCTTAGTTTCATATAGTATGTAACCATTAATTTTAAATGTGTTTCTTGAGGTCAGATGAGTTTCATAAACCATCATAACATCAATTTGTTTATCTTTAAGAAAGTATTCTAGTTCATTTTTATGTTGGCGGATGCCGTTTGCGTTCCAAAACCAAATTTTTAAACAGTTCAAGGTTTGTTAAGTTGAGCTTACAATAACATCGATTGCATTCTAAGAATTTCCTGCATCATATGACTAGGGACGAAACAATACCTCTAAGGTATCGATACTTTTACTTGATGTGGTATCGCTCGTAAAGTATCGATACGTACTTAGTATCGAAAAAAAAGTATCGATACTGATTTGTATCGGTACTTGTATCGGTTTGTATCACAAACGAATAGATATCAGCAATTAAAAACGTTCTTATTAGTGTTTTAATACTATACAATACAATAAGAACTACCACCCATTAGAATTTTTGTGCAAAACAAAAAGTATAAAGATTGAGACCACTTTTAGATACCACCAAGTGCCAATATCCTTTCGAAAAATCTTTTTTATCTCAGGAAAAAAATTTTTATAGAACGTTCAGGATGTTATGAATTTATTTTAAATGTAAATATGTATTTCACTCGTAAAACCGCTCTGAGTGGAGAAGCAGCTCGCGCGTTTTGTCATTATGTCTTAAGGAGAAACAGGTTGTTCTTGTTGTCACCCCGCATTGGTTTATGCTTAGACGTCGTAAAAGTGTACCGAGTTACAGTTTTTGCGGTTTCAACATTAACTATATGCAATCGTTTTTAACCTCAATTTCTAAATGTGACTGGTAGAGAACCATATATAACTTAGACGTTTTACTGGTGGAGTACCAAGGAAATAAATCAGAAGTTTACGGATGGAGACCAAAATACTCTGGAGCGGATTCTGGCAGCTCTCGCCTTCCTATACGAAGGTTTATGTCGAACGAGGACTGGCATTAAAACTTAAATAGTTGGCCAAAAATTTTTAATTTTAAGCAAAATTCAAAAAAAAAAAAAGTATTTTATTATACCCACACCACAATAGTGGAGAGGGTATTATGCATTTGTGCTGATGTGTGTAAAGCCTTAAAATAGTGGTCCTAGACCCACCTCAAAGTATACCGATCTACTCAGAATCACTTTCTGAGTCGAACTAACGATGTCCGTCCGGCTGGCTGGCTGTCCATGTAACCTTGTGCGCAAAGTACAGGTCGCAATTTTGGAGGTAATTTGATAAAATTTGGGTCATACGTTCATACTGGCACAAGGACCAAGCCTATTGAAAATGGGCCCAATCGTAGGACCACGAGGGAAGATAGGGGGAAATTTCTTCCTCTCAGAAACTATCACACCGATTTTAATGAAACTTAAAACATAGATAGAACCATATCTATATGGACACAAAATGTATACATTTTTAAAAAAATCGGACCACGAGGGGAGATAGGGGCAATTTCTGCCTCTCAAACCGATTTTAATGAAAGTTATAACATAGATAGATCCATATCTATAGGGACACATAAGCTATACAGTCTTTTAAAAATAGGACCACAAGGGGAGGCATGGGGCAATTTCTGCCTCTCACAAACTTTCAAACCGATTTTCATTAAGTTTATAAACATATATAAATCCATATTTACATGGACACATAAGCATGATGTGTTTTTAAATACTGTGGTGTAGGGTATCATATGGTCGGGCTTGACCGACTATACTTTCTTACTTGTTTTTTAATTGATAAACATATAACAAAGGGTGGTAAAACCATAATCCACGATAATTGTGAGTCACCTTAACGTCAAGTTTTTTGCGCAACTTTAATTTACCTTTCTTATGGCCAATTTTTAGCATTGATATTAAAACACATTTATTTTTAAAATCGTTTTAAATACAAAATTCTCTTCTTCACTAAAAACTAAATTAAAACTTAAGTCACCGATGTGGTACACTTAATTTGCTTAAGCAAAGTGCGAAACTAATCGCACATTCCGTACGGAATCAAATGTTTTTTATTTTGTTTTTGTTTTTTTAAATGTATTTGAGAGGCTTTTTCGTTTATTTTTGACAGTAGCTTTAGTTTGTTTATGCACATTCTGGTTGGGCCTTTAATTTCAACTTAAGTTTCCATTGTAATATTTTAGCAAGGTGGCCTCAATATCACAAGAAAACAACAACAACAGGCAAAGCATTAACAGTCAGCTGTTTTTTCATACCATCTTGTAAATAAATACACTTTTTTATATTTTTTTTTTGTATTTAGTAGTGCTACCATACTTTTATCTTAATTAAATAATACCCTTTGTACACTTGCATACATTTCGGAGGAACGCATGGAAGATGTTGAAAATGTGAAATACGCGTTCACACTTGAAACATCTAACATTTACAATTAACAAAAAATGTCACCATTTCTGAAAAAAAACTTTTATTTTTTTTTAAATACTTTTTTTCTACAAAAGTACCAACATTTTAAGAGATAACACCAAAATGTATTTCTAATTCATTTTGTTTAATAATTTAAGCAAAATTTGGCAAAATAAGGCTTGCAAAAAAGGAAAAACTTGAGAAATGGTAACGCTGCTTTCAAAGCAACTGCCATTTTGTCAGTGATGCCACAATAATAACAGAATTTATTGCCACTTTTCTAGTGATTACACTAAAAGAATCGAAAAATGTAAAAGGGAACAAAATGAGATAGTAACATTCTGTAAAAATTTTGATTTTTAGCCCTATGTATTTCTTATGGGAAAATTCCAACATTTTCGCAAATTGATGTTAAATGTTAAATGTTGACAAGTGTGAAAAGGCTATAAGACTTTTCAAATAAAACTCAAAAAACCAATCTGTTATAAATACGATTTAAGTTTGTTATGAAAATTAACTTAATATTGATTTAAATACTATCCTGAAAATTGGGCATTAGTTTCAGTATTTAACAATTAAGCAGCGCGTTAAGATTGTTAAAGCCTTTTACGAAAATAAAATGAATGCTACGAAAATAATTTAATTATGGCACCTTATTATGCTAGTGATGTATATAAAGAAAACGTTACAAAATGGATTCGTACACCCTGAGGCCTTCCTAAACTTCGATAGTCAAGGTTTTATACAAAACGAAACTGGCACTCCTATATTTTACCACATTTATAGAAGAGCCAACATAAAGAATGTATATAGCAAAGAACTTACAACACAAAAAAGCAGATTTGATACTAGCGTTTACGCAGCGGATAAAAATATAGACACAAATATAAATATTAAAAAACTAGCTTTTAACCCGCTACTTCGTTAGCGTCTCCTTTTTCTTCGTGGACATAGTTTTATGCCAAAGTTTATTTTCAAAAAAGTACCAGGCACCTGTCCCCTTATTTTTTTTAACGGACAACAATAATATTAAATTTTTTGGATTTCTTTAATTTTGGATTTTTAAGGTTAGCGGAATCGATTTGGCGAGAGGCCAACCTTCGATCCAAAAGTCAGCTTTTTAGCTTCAAGAGTTTCGGATGTGCGATGATGAATCCGTCAGTTACTTTACAAATTTATATTATATAGAGATGGAGAAAAATGTTGAGAAAACAGTAACAAAATTAGGAACGATTTTCACACCTTAAACGTTTGAATTTCAAAAAAGGTCCAAACCTGTTTTGTATTTTTTAGATAAGCTAAAAATGTGATACAATATTTATTTACCCTTTTACACCCCCAAAAGATATTGGTGGCTCAATAGATAATTGGCATTATTTTTTGACTTTAGTTTTTATTTCTCTAAAATATATAAGTAAGGTTTTATTCTAATTTTTTCTTTGCATTTAGTTATATAGAAATACATAAGTCGTATTATTAGGAATTAATATATATTATCCAAAAAATTATAATAACATATAGAAAATACTTGAGAGCCCGTTTATCGGACTTTGTATAATAAATAAGTTATATTTCTACTATTTGTGTATTTATAATTAATTATATGTTTTTTGTTTAAATAAACGTTAATAAAAAAAAAATTAATTTTTGTGCACATCGTGTTTTTTTTTTGGTCAGCATAATCGACCAAATGTTTCCACAACCGGGAGAATTGTGCGGAAATTTCAGCAAACCGGGTCTGTAGGAAATGGGACAACATATGTGCATGCTCGCCCAGTTAATTCTGCGGCTGACGGCGTTATCGGGCTATACTTCTTCGAAAATGTGCTCGGCCCAGCAATTACAGTGAATGGTGATCGCTATCGCGAGATCATAACGGACTTCCTACACCCAGAAATTGAGGAAATGGACCTTGATGATATGTGGTTTCTAGGTGTTTACTAGTCAAACGGTTTCTTGATACCGTTACTGCTGCTCCAGCTTTGGAAAATAATCAAAAATTTAGGATTAATTTCAATACCCAGGTGAAACGATTACTTTTGACCGATACCGAGTATTTTTTACCGATAATATTTGGTACTCGGTTGCTAAGTATCGATTACAAAAATACTTGGTACTTATATAAAAGTATCGAATATGTACTTTTATTTACTCGTATCGTTTCATCCCTACATATGACCCATTGTGTTTGTAAAATTATTTACTGTTTGCACTAATGTTTGCATGGTTTTTTCTAGACGACTTAAATTATAAACTGGAGTTTCATCATTACTTGGCGAGGCATCTTGCATTGGCACATGGTTTGATTTAAGGACGTAAGCATAGGAGGTTCTGTTATTGGGGAGGATTAGTTTACGGTCCAACCGACTGCTTGACGATATTATATACAAGGCATCCTCTGTAATTGGCAGTGTGATTACCGCCACAGCTGCTACATTTTTTTACGTTGGGGTCGGTTTTAGACTTATCGCAAACAACTGTGGCATGTAATTCACCACATACCACGCAAACAGGTGGTAAATAGCAGTAAGCCTTGGTATGACCATAGTCTTGACAGTTTAAACATTGAACGGGACCATCTCTTTTGTGCGGCTCTTCTATAGTTATTCTTCTGTAGAGAATATATTTTAAATTGTAAATAGGATGCGTTTCGTTTTTTTTAAGTTTTACGTCGCCGGGTTCAAACTCCACTCGAAAAAAGTGGTTGGGGAATTTATTCTCCATTTTTAATATTTACTACATGTTTTACCTTGAAGCCTTTTTCTTCTAGGAATGTTTTTACCTCTTCTGGGTCTACACATGAGTCAATACCCTTAATCACTAACTGAAGACCTTTACTTCTTTTCAGTTGGTATGTATAAAAGTTTTTTTAAGTGCTTCAAAGTTGTTTATTATTTTGCGAAAATCATTCTCATGATTGGCTTGTATTTTTGTTTCGTTTATACTTCCACGCTACGTAAATCGAATTTTCACCTATCACCGATATCAAACTTGTTATGAGCTCATTTGACAAACTTGTTATTGTATTACGATCGAACGTATTTGTAAACAAAGAGGGTGAGAGGGAACGCGTTCAAATAATTGGTTTAGCCATTAAATATTTGCTATCATCGATTCTTGTTTCGTCAACACTCACTGTAACTTATGCATTTCTCTCATTATGTTTTATTGTTTTTGTATTAAACGCATTCATTAGAGTTTTTTTTTATATATGTATATTACTGACTGTTTAATTGTGCTCGTCTTTTTATTTGTTGTTTAAAAGCCCCGAGAATAAAAAAAAGAATAAAGAAAAACAAGAAAAGATTTTGCTTCTAATGTATGTATGTATAAGTATGTGTGTGCATACATATATATTTTTTTTTGTAATTTTTAATATTTGTATTATAAATGTTATGTTTATTAATTAAAAATTATTTTAAAGCATCTATTCGCTGATCCTATGATAATATAATATTATGATATTATAAATATACACTTATTTCTGTTAAAAAACCGTATGCCGAATTAAAACTTACATAAATATGAACTAACCTTTCGCCATGACTTAATATCTTTTATTGGTGGACCCTCCATATTCAACTTGTTCGACAACCGATCCCATAATTTATTTATTGCACTCCGCCCTTGGGCACAGTTTGGCAAAATGTTTCTGGCCAACTGGGGATGCGCCGCCATGAACTCTGCCATTATTTGTTTTTGTTTCCCATTTTTTTTTATTTGCATTTGTCCTTTGAAATTAAAATTAAACTTTACTTTTCACATTTTATATTTAATAAATACATTTCCTTAAATTTTTTAGGATACAAAATGTCTTGGCGGTCATATAAAATGTATTTGTTTATATTACGATACCCACTGACCTGTCCAAGGTCTATCCAATAGGTCTGCTTAAGAAGCCAGATGTTTATTTGGTTTATTCCTCAACGATATCAAAAGTTGGTTACATTTTCCTTATACGTGTATATTTTTGTTTACTTTTTTGGTTTTTTGCCCCACATACATGCACACAAAACACATTTTTTCTTTTGTTTTGCATATGTAGTAGTAAGATTTTGACAACGGCGAGGAATTTTACACAAACAAAATGCCTGTTGTTTTTTGTATTGTTGTAGAAGTAAGCAGACCTATTGGATAGGCCTTGGACCTGTCGAATGACAGTCTGAGAGATGTGTTGTGTTTGATTACACGATATCGAATGCCATCATCTCAAATTACGATACTTTTCATTAGATATCGAGTGTCATGATACCAAAATTAAAAATGTCGATCAATTTTGCTCGATATCGTATGCGGTGATAGACCCAGATAAACTAATTTCACCGCTGTATTGAAACTAATGTTTTTAAATACCAGAAATCACTCTGCATAATTTTAGGATTATTGGTTTATAGCTAGGGTTTTTTCCCGAGATTTCCCGTCCCGGGAATTCCCGGGAATTTCAATAATTATATTTCCCGCTTTCCCGGGATTTTTCATGCGGGATCCCGGGAAATAAAAAATTCCTCATAGTTTAAGAAAACAGCCATTTATACTTTGAAATTTAGTTTTCTATGCTCTTAAAATAAGCATCTGTGGATGGGTTGTCGATTAGATCAATTACAAGAAGTAAGTACATACGTAAATCAATGTCTCCTGATGCAATAAATCTACTTAAAGCAGAATAGGCAGTGCAACAGTTGATAATTAATAAATTTAGTGAAGTGAAAAGTTAATAAAGAACATTAATTCAAAATAAGATGCAGGTAGTAAAGCTTAATTGTCCATGGACAAGTCTTTATTGTAACATAGTACAAAAACAAATGAACTTGGCAAAATGCGATTAAAGTTTTCAAAATGTACCGATTTAAAGATATATTTTGCTATAACTTCGGTTCAGTTTGAGATAAAATACGAGAAGGCATGAAGGAACACTTTGCTTAAATAACTTTAAATTTTTGATTTTTTGAGATATGACTATGTATGTTTATTAGGTGATAAACACAAATTTTTTTCAATTTGTGTTGGTTTATATACCCTTGAAGTGCGGGGAAACCGAAATAAAAAAAAATTTGGAAACTCGCTTAAGATACTACAACATACAATTTGAAAAACACATTGTCCTAAAGATTACCTAATGAAATGAAAAGGTTTGTAAGAGGTTGATGCTATTTTTTGCATGAACCTTGACATACATTTGACTGATATAGACGTTGTTTATAAAAAAAATGCTTCTTATTGTGAATCAAAAGCCTTCTACAACGGTGCACTTTTAACTATTTATCCAACCTCGGTAAAAAAATGAACGAAATTTTTCGGAAACATGGTAATTAGTAAATAAAATAATCAATATACTTTTTGACGGCTTACTAAACGCTTTGAGTGTGTCAGAAAGTTATTTCCTAAGTCGTTAAAAAATGTTAATATATTTATTTAAAATATTTTATCTATTTTATGAATTAACTTTTTGATCTCATATCTTGAGTACCTCAATTCGTGTTTGTTTTTATTATTGTTTTATGAATTAAATTGTTATGTTTATCTTAATTTTTTATCTTGTATCTAGAGCATAATAATAATACGGAAGTTACATATAAAACCGTAAGGTAATAATAATTCAAGTTCCTCTTTTAATCTTCATTAATTTTGTAGCATTTAAGGATTTCTTTTATTTAATTTACTGTGTATTATTTATATGGAGCGGGATCCCGGGATCCCGGGAAATTCAAAAAAATTTCCCGCTTTCCCGGGAATCGAAAAACTCCGGGAAAAAAAACTCTATTTATAGCTTACCATGGCTCCAATATAAATTATCTTCTAAAAATCATTTATGTTCAGCTTTAACTGTAACGAATCATGATATTTTACCCAAGATTGTTAAAATTGCTAAACAAAAAAGCAAACAATTTTTGATTGTCGGTCAATAATTTAATAAAGGTCCAAGCCGCAACCAATTTTAATGCTGATGTTTTTATAAAGATAAATTAACAATATATAGATATCATACAGCTTTCACTCCTAAAACATTGGAACTGTCGGTGGAGGGTTTCAAAGATTTGGCACAGCCGAATATAGCACTCTAACTTGTTTTACAATGTCAAGCCATAGTATTGATAATATTGATCCTCAGAAGGATAATATAAACTTACCCCAGTGTACCATTTGAAAAAGGGATTACGTAATAATTGTTTCAACCCCATGTAATCATATTTTTTATAAAGTTTGTATTGTAAGCGTTTTAAAAAAGGCTTTAGCTTGCCCAATCTGCGGTAAAGTCTGTAGACAAAGTAAAGTAAGATCTCATAACATATTAACGGGCAATTAGGAATCAATTAGCTTCGATGAATTTCAATAAAAATTATACTTCAAGAGGCTATTTTGGAAATCGGAATAATTACCCTAATTTAAATAGAAGTATGCCGAATAGACCGAATTTTAATTTGAATTGAAATAAAAAAAAGTATACTTTATCCACTGATAAAATTTTAAATATAATAACAGGTTGGCACATTAAATTTAATGGCCAAGACGAAAAAGGGATCTCAGTAGATAATTTTATCTATCGGGTACACCCTTAACTGTTTACGGGAGATTTCAAAGTATTGTGTCAAAATATTCACCTTCTGTTTTCCGAGAAAGCCATTGATTGGTATTTGCGATTTCGTCGTACAGCTCATAGTTTGAATTGGGAAATGATCTGTAGATTACTGAGGAATCAACTTAGAGATAGAAGAACAGATTATGATCTAAGAGAACTAGTTAGATGCCGAAGACAGAAGATAGGCGAAAAGTTTGATACTTTTTATGATTCCATATTAAAATTTTAGACCGTCTTCAGACACCGATACAGGAAGAAGCCTTAGTTAAATTCTAAAACGAAATCTATGTCCACAGATTCGGCAAGACATTTTACACTTAAGAAATTATAAAATTTTTGAATTGCGAGAGTTCGTAAGAAGAAATGAAATCGTGGCTTTTCAACTAGTATAACTATAAAGATCTGATAGAAAAGATTTTTTTTTTATAATATGGAGAACTTTGGGCCCCACCCGCCACGGCTATGCACCGTCGGATTGACCTGAAAAATTAGATCATGATTTCTTACACCAAACCTCATATTTTAAGCAGAGCAAACAATTAAATTTAAAAAAAAAATCCCATACAAGATGCGACCAGTCTAATAAGGAGGCTAAATTAATGATTTTTAATAGTGAAATACGCACCACTAATGGATTGAGAAAACCGATTTTCCCGAGTTTTTCTGAAAATATTTTTTTCTGAATTATATTTCCGATATTTTGATATATAAGGCGTAATCATAGGTCACGTGACACTCCAAAAACTCAGGTTTTTCTACCATTTTTAATATTTTTTTTTTCGAGGTACCACGCCCACTTCTCCAATCCCGCCCACATTTTGTGGGATGCTGTATATGGATATTATTAATCTTTATACCTAATTTGGAAACTTTGGCTCTTGCCGTTCTCAAGATATACAAAAATAAAAAATACAACAACAACAAGGGATTTTTGGGCAAAATCGGATGTAGTCGTGGTTTTTTGCTCATATCTCCGTCATTTTTGGACCGATCTGGTTGAATTTCAATAGCAAACTTAAACGGAGTATATGTGACATAAATATACATTAACCTAATCCACATCATTTCTGGGGTTTTCGGAAAACCCATTTCAACATACACACGGACAGACGGACAACCGGATTTGAACTTCGATTTTCATAGGGACCCAGAATATATATACTTTATTGGGTGTAGGATCAATATTGTGGAACATTTTTTTTTTTTTTTTTCTATTTATTTATTTATTTCAAAATTTATAATTACATTTTCATTTAACTAACCCTACAAAACCACTAAGGTTTGTCTGTAGGAAAAAAATATTTATATAAATAATTCATTTAATTTGCTTTCATTGCGAATTTATATTTTTTCTTTTATGTTCATTGGTTATTGAGAGAGTCTCTTCAGGAATTATATTCACAAATTTAGGAAGTGTCACTTGTAGTGTACTTTCGCCGTATTTGTTGCGATGTTTTGTAGTTATGATCGATGCGTTGAAGAAATCTGCTATCGTTATGAAATTCATTGATTAATGTTATTTTATATATGCTTTTTATATTGAGTATTTGTAGTTGTTTACAAAGTTTAAAATTTTGATTTTTTTTTGTTGTGTTTTTTATTACACACTGTTCTTGATGAATTGCTACCTGGGATATGACGATTGCTATTGTTGGTTTCATTTGTGTTATTAGAATTATTGTTGATTGAACTATGTTGTCTATCAGTTGTACCGAATATAGGGATGTTGTTGTGTTCAGATTTTTTCCAGAGGATTTTCAAAATTTTATCTTGCATTTGTTGCAGTTTTCCACAGTGTGTTGAACTACCCCATGCAGAAATTCCGTGGCGTAAGTGTGATTCTACAAGTGCGTAATATGCTTGGCGAACAACGCTGTATGTAGAACAATTAGTTAGGTGGTGTAGTATGTACGCAGATTTTCTTAGTTTCTTTCTAATGTTTTCAATGTGTGGTGACCATTTAAAATTATGATCAACAATAATACCAAGGTATTTGTAGCTATTAACTAATTCAATATAAGTTGAGTAGTTATCATTTGTTTTATCATTTGTTTGAGTTAAAGTATGTAGGCAATTGGTACCGTGGAATTTCAGTTTTATATTGGTGTTACGAATATGCGAAGGCTTAATGTGCATAGCTTTCGTTTTATTTGCATTGATCGTTAACCCGAAGTCATGACACCAGTTTTGTATAGTGTCCAGCTGCTCCTGCATGATTTTAACAGCTTCTTCTAAGTTCTTGTGCACCACGACGACGGCGGTATCATCAGCATATGTAAATGATGTGCTTCTTTGCAAAATGTTCTTCATCTCATTAGCATATATTATGTAAAGGATTGGTCCTATCTTTGAGCCTTGAGGTACCCCATATTCAACTGAGCTCTTATTGCTAAGAGTGCTATTTATTTTAACCCTATATGATCGAAGTTCGAAATAGTTTTGAAACCATTTTATGCATTCACCTCGTATTCCGATTTTTTTCTAATATAAGTAGAAGTTTAGAGTGTGAAATGGTGTCAAAGGCCTTACTAAAATCGATAAATACTGCTATACAATGGTTATTTACACTAAGATTTTCATTTATATGATTGCTGAAGTTACCAAGAAGTTTGTTTATATTCTTCCCCTTTTTAAACCCGAATGGATTTTTGTTTAGTATTTTGTATTTTTGTGTAAAATCTGTTAGCCTCCTACATACGATTTCTTCTAGAATCTTTTCAATAACGGGTAGCACAGATATCGGACGGTAGTTATTGTAATCATTTTTCTTACCACTTTTATATATTGGCCGTATCAATGATGTTTTAAGTAGCTCTGGTACAGTCGCATTATCTTAGCTCGAGTTTACAAATTTGGTTATAATTGGTGTTAAATAGTTAGCGTTATTTTTAATATCTTTTGGCCTGATATTGTCAGAACCAGCTGCTTTTTTTGTATTTAAACTGTTCAGTATATTAAAAATTTCTTCTTCATTAGTTCTTGTAATAAACAATGAGTTTTGTAAAGTTCTTGTAGTGTTAGAACTAGTTTGTATATTGCAGGTATGCATAATTTTTATTACGTTTTCTTTAAAATTAATTGCAAAATTGTTTGCTATATCGGTAATATTTTCGTTTTTAAAATTTTTTATTAATACATCATCAATATTGCTTGACTTTTTTCCAATTATTTCATTAATGAGTTGCCAAGTAACGCGAATGTTTTTTCGATTTTCTACGAATTTATTTTTATAATAATTGTTTTTTGTATACAAAATTTTTTTATTTAAAGAATTTCTAAACTTTTTATATTCATTTTCATATGTTTTGTTATGTTTATTATTCGACCATTTTTTATAAAGTTTATCCCGTGTTTCGCACAATTTAACCAGTTCTTCGGTCATCCACTGATTCGCAACTTTTCTTATTTTTTTAGATTGATTTATTTTTGATTTTGAATAGATTTCCCTGAAGTTGTTATAAATTTTCAAGTAAATATCGTTAACATTATCACTTTCAGGTAACTCCATGCTCCAATTAACATTTCGTATCTGTTGATTTACTTTACAACCGCTAAGCTGAACACCCTGTATTGTGTTGTTACTTAAACCCTGAGAGTTTTCTTTATTTGTTAAGCCGCAGAATAAAGAGAAATGATCAGATATATTTGTTTTGATAATTGCTGCTTGTAGTTCTGTTGTTGTTTGCTTATTTCTGACAAAAATATGATCTATGCAAGTATTTGAGTTTTTGATTAAATCAACTCTTGTTGTCTCATTAATAGTGCATATTAACCCATTAGACAGCATAATATCAAGGTACTTTGCAGTTATAGTGTCTTGTTTAAATAAATCGATATTAATATCACCAATGATCATTAAGTGCTGGTTCACACAGGTCAAGTTTACTTGAACAGTTTTATTTAAATTTTCTTTTGAACTTGCGTTCACGTTCATGCACAAAATGAATTTTTGTTTTCTTTTCCTTCAACTTTGTAGCTTTTTATTGTATTACGGATAAAAAAAGAAAAGAAAAATAAAAACTGACTGGTACGGTCAAGTATGTACCCCTTTCCATTCTCTTTACCCCTCTCTCCTAAAAGCTCAAGACTTGAAGAGTCATACTTGACTTGTGTGAACCAGCACTAAGTTTTGTTGTTTTTTTATTGAGTGTATTTTCTCTTCAAGTTCTTTTAGAAACATTTTCTTGTTTGTATTTGGGGGTCTGTACATTGAGATGATGGACATAGTTCATTACAAGTATGTACGTCAATTTGCAAATGTTCAAACGATACCGAATTATGAGGAATTCGTATTTATGTAATGTTTTCTCTGACATAGATGGCTATACCCCCACCGCTTCTCCCTTTTCTGTTAAAAAAAAGCGAGCTAAAGCCAATAATGTTAAATAGATCGTTTTCATTGTCAGTTATATTAGTTTCAATCAGAATAATTATTTTAATGTGCTGAATTATGTTATGTATAGTTGCAAGAAATGTGGCGAAGTTAGTTCGTAGAGATCGTATGTTTAAATAAATTATGGACAAGGGATAACTTAAAAGATCTTTATTGATTTGATTAAAATTGTCTACACTTTGTTTTTCATTTATTATTGTTTTTTTTTTTTTTTATTTATTTTTTTTTTTTTTTTTTATTAGAATTTTAGATACAAAAAATAAAAATTATATAAATATTAGTCAATCATTTCAATATCACTCACATTTTTAATTAAAATTGATGAAGAATTTGCGTTTTTTTTTTGCGAGTATTAAACCATTTCTAAACCATACAAAATCCCATTTACAATCTTTTGCTTTACTTTTGGCTAACCATAAAAGACGACGGTTGTAAGGGGTTAAAAGATCATTAACATGTATGAAGTTATTGTTGTTGTTCTGACTTTCAGTGTTTGCTGACGACGTTTCATTTATTATATTTCCTTCAACTCTGTGACGTGTAATATTGGACATTATTTGCCTTTTTCTATTTATTGAAGAGTACTCAACAATAATTTTAGTGTCATCTCTTTTGAGCCTGTATGCAGCGTTACCGTTGTGATACTAAAGTATCAATTTGACCCTTTTTCGACGGTGTTGATACCTTTTATGACCCTTTTTTTAAATTATACTTTTGTATCATTATCACCTATTTTGTGACGTTTTTTGACCCTTTTATGGAAATAGCTCTCACATTTTGTTTTTTTGTCAACACTGCGGAACAGAAGTGCTAAACAAATGTTTTCGAAATAAGCATTGCTTGATATGGAACAGACTCAAAGTATAAACTTACAATTCCATGCTTTCTTCTCCTTGATTTTTGATAATAAAGTACAATTTCCCTAAAAGCAAACATAACTCATATAAATATTTGTTATTTTTTACGGTGGTTTCTTTTTAAAACAAAAATTTTACATTTTATTAAAAAAATGCAATTTGGTGTTTTGCTCTCTTAAAGAGTAGCATGTTTTATTCAAAAAAATTCGCCCTTAATAATGGCAAAAGGTATTGAACTTTTCGCCTTCTTTTGAATCGACAGTGTTGAGAGTGCCCTAACAGGAATGAAAACAAGAGGTAAACATTGCTAAATTAGCGGAAATTCCCATATATTTGGTAACAGTCTTATTCAAAATCGTAAAACCTTTAAAAAATCTGACACTTACAGGAAAAAATCGCTTTAATCGAGAAAATGGTTACAATTTGCGAACGATTGCAAAATTTAAAACAAACACTAAAATTTTTTGACATCACTAAATCGGAAAATTACATAAAAAATATTAAAAAATTAGCTATGTATTATGATAAAGAATACACATTTTGTCAGGTGTTTAAAATAGGACAGAGCATTCCATAAAAAAATTAAGTTTTTTGAGCTCTTCCTACCCGAAATATTATTTGTTTGTTTGCTTATAAAAAAACTTGATATTATTATGTTCATTAAAATGGGAAATACTGCTAATAATAAACTTGACCCTTTTTTTATTGAAATACCCTTTTTTTGACCCCTTTTTCTGGAAAATACCCTTTTTGTGACCCTTTTCGAAAATTTCCAACCGTAACCCTGCCTGTATGCATTAGAAATATCGTCTTCTTTTATTTCTACGTTCACATTGGCTGCTATAGTTTTTACCACATTATTGGCACTCATATTTTTGTTTTGTATATTTTTTATTTCAATGCTGTTGTTTAGCAATTGTTGCTCTAGTGAGTTAATTCTTCGGTCCATTTCGTTAATTTTAACTTCTTTCTCTTTATTTTTTTCATTAAGGTTATTGACCTGTATAACTAATCCAGTAAGAGTTTCAGTAATTTTAGAAAGAGCTGTTGTTAAGTCGGTTTCATATTATCGTTCGCTACACCCACGCTTGCAGACATCTTTTGTATTGAAGTTTTAATCTATTTTATGTCTAATTAAAGCTCAGTAACATCTGATTGAACTGCACATACTTAAGAATTCATCGCCTCTAATGAAAGAGAATCCTTAAAACGTTTCGATTGCTCTTCATTATCACCATTATCTTCATCTCTTTGATTTTTGTTTACTTTTGGTGGCATTTCTATAAGGTTTTATTTAGTTTTTTTTATATTCTTTTTGAAATTATTTAAATAAAAATTTGTTTTTTTAAATTTTTTAAGGATTTTAAATAACACTATTAAAAGAAGTTTTAACGTATATTTTTTTCTATCCTTTTGTGGATGATTTAATGATTTTTTGGAATTTTATTTGTTTGTTTTAACCGGGAAAAATATGTTTTTTATAAGCACGAAATAAATACGTCTTCTCGCAATGAATGTTGTTTTCAATCATGCATACAAACGGAATAACAAAGTTATATATACCCTCTTACCTTCGGTGAAGGGTATAAAAAAGTCGATAAAAATTCTTAATACTAAAAACTTAAACACATAAATATTTTTTAAAAAATGCATACCTTACGTGCCCATATAAAAATGGATCTATCTACATTAGGTATGGATTAGTGCACGACTTTTTGATTTCGATACGCTAGAACCCCTTATTTTATGAGGTTTATAGAAAAAATGCATGAGCCAAAAAATTAGGCGGGTGGGATAGGGGTAAATGGCTCCTCATCGGGGTCAAAGCTAGGGGAAAACGAGACAAAATCTAAGAAAAGCTTCACAACTGTCCCAGAGGCGCTCCTAGAAGGGTAAAATGTAAGACTCACCCCCACTAATATTTCCCCCCCTACATTTTTTATTAACATACTTACCCCCTATCTGCGCTCCTTAAGGGTGTTCCCATACTAAATATTATTTTTTATACAATTACCCGCCACCGCCCTAACTAGCCCCAGAGTGCCCCTAGAGGAGTAAAATATATGAAAGACCCCCAATATTTTAGCTACCCAAGCATTTTTTCGGAACATACCTAGCCTCCATCTTTAATCATTAGGGTGGTCCCCATACGAAAATTTTTAATTTCCAGAAAAAAATTTATAAGAAATATAAAAACATATTTTTATAATTAAATTAATTCATTTTTATTATGAGAGGGATATTTTTTTCGCCATCCATCGAGCATGACTAATGGCTCCTGGTGGTCTAAAACGGTAACTTGGAATATTTTCACCAAGAAACAATAAAATAATTTCAAGAAACTCTTTATAATCATTTCTGGGATGGTTTTCCTTCAGTTGCGCTAAGCAAAAAGACTTCATCTCCTCTTGAACTTTAGCTGGTATTTTTTCTGTAACCGTATTATCTTCTATGCCAGAACTATAAGGTTTATGTTTAATGTCTTCCCATTGCCCTTTGAAACGAGAAAAAATCGTCACTCCGGGCCCAGACATTTTACCGAATTTAGCTTCAAATGCTTCTTTTAATAGCAATTCGTAAATGTGATGTCTACATGGTAGATAGAAAAGATCTCTTTCTAGTATTTGCTCCAACAAGTGTGCCGCGCCTTGAAATTGGCCAGTGTTTGTTGACGTGGTATCGAAGGAAATAGCTTGAACACGCTGAGTGAGTTTCCACTCAAGCAAAAGCCCGTAAACAGCATCGGCAATACGCTTACCTTTGCCTTTACCCGACGGTATCTTGGGCACGCCCAGTAGCTGCTCCTTTCCATCGTATGTGACGATTACAGGAAGTCGATCAACTTTTTTATCGCTGCCTTGCAAGTCCTGCAACATTTTGCCATCCCAGTGCACATTGAACAATTTTGTTTCAGTCAACTGTAAATTTACTCGTGCTACGTTTTACAGATATATAAATTTTATTTTATATGGCATACCTGTGGATTTTCCTTTAAAAACACAGCTATCTCCTGACGATTTTAAGTACGGGCTTGTCGAAGGGAATTCCGATTGATTATATATTTTCTTGGATCAAGTTGAAAAGCTCTTGCGGCAGCAATCAGTATACGAACTGCTGCTACATCTGATATCTTACATCTATCGAAAACAGACACAAGATCCGGAGTGATGCATTGCATTTTGCCTCTTGTTCCGTTTGGTATTCGCTTACAGGACAGCATTGCATCATCGACAGTTTCGAGCTCATTGTCTGATTCACTAGATTCAGTGGATGAAGTCTTCCCAACTGAAATTACACAGATCGCATTTGTAATATCGTAATTGCACTGTAAAATTATATTTATATTGTAATAATAATAGTTACCCGATACTGCAGATTCATTTTGTATTTTTGCGCGTTTTCTTCGCTTATCTTCTAGCTCTTTTCGTTCCATTTGTCTTTTCTGTTTTTTACCTAGAATCATATCAACACCCGTCATGCATCCTTGACGCCCCTTTTCTCTCTGCAGTTGTAAAAAAGCCATATCTTCCGGGTTGGTTGCCATATCGAGTACATTTGCATGTGCGATGCCAAAAAGATCATCCAATTTCGCGATAAATTCAGCCTCCCTTTTTCTTTGCGTTTCGCCACCTCTTAAAGTATTCTTTTGTATGGCTAACCATTCTGCGACCAAAGAATGCACCTTTTTTTTCACATCGCCCCTGTGTTTAGTCGGAATAAACGCTTGGCGCCAAAAAACCATGACAGTGTCAGTTAACAAATAACCACTTTCGTCGGCACTTATTTTACGCTCTCCAGTACCATAAAAATACATTCTAAGCACTTGTTGTCTAGATGGTAACTTTGCTCCCGATATATTCGAGCATGGTTGTCCAATCAAAAATAGTCCGGTATGTGATCTTAGACTATTTGCAATGCCCGTCGATGTTGATGCCATTTTTTTACTCTGAAATCTAGGAATACACTTGTTTTTTTTTTGTCTTCTTGTTTATTTATTATTACTTACCTTTATTTTTAACTTTTTTTTATTATTAACTTCAAATAAAACACAATTTTAAAAATACTATTATCAAGTTGTAAACGTTGCCCAAGGTATGTGGCAGCTCTTGTGAATTATGAATGTATAACCTATAAAAACTATATTGCGTAATTTATTATTGTTATTTATATTATTTACTGCGTATTTGTACAGTAATTTGTCAATGACGCTGAATAAAAAATTTTTATAAAAATTTTTAATTTTTGTATGGGGACCACCCTTATGATTTAAGATGGAGGCTAGGTGTGCTTGGGTAGCAAAAATATTGGGGGTCTTTCATATATTTTACTCCTCTAGGGGCACTCTGGGGCTAGTTAGGGCGGTGGCGGGTAATTGTATAAAAAATAATATTTAGTATGGGAACCCCTTAAGGACCGCAGATAGAGGGTTAGTATGTTAATAAAAAATGTAGGGGGGGAAATATTAGTGGGGGTCAGTCTTACATTTTACCCTTCTAGGAGCGCCTCTGGGACAGTTGTGAAGCTTTTCTTAGATTTTGTCTCGTTTTCCCTTAGCTTTGAACCCGATGAGGAGCCATTTACCCCTATCCCACCCGCCTAATTTTTTGGCTCATGCATTTTTTTTATAAACCTCACAAAATTGGCGGTTCTAGCGTATCCAATTCTTGTTGCTAAGGATTTCCATATAACACTATTCCACCCCTAATCTAAATATGTTTTAAATTTCATTAAAATTTGTTTAATAGTGGGCACAAAGACCCTATTGCGGAAAGCAGCTTGTATGGGGGCTATATGAAATTATGGACCGATCCGCTCTTGTGCCATGTATGTTTCAAATATCATTAAATTATCCTTAAAATTGCGAGCTATACTTTGCGCACAAAGTTAGGTGGACAGCCAGCCGGACGGACATCTTTAGATCGGTATACTTAAGGACCAGTATTTTAAGGTGCTGCACACATCAGCATAAATGCATAATACCCTCTCCGCTATTATGGTGTGGGAATAATAACATTCAGATGTAATATATGTTGCTGGGATGATATTTTACAACGGAAACACAAAATATTACCTTAATATTGAAAAATTTTTTTTAACCAGAGTTGTTACAGTACAAAAAAGGGTCGATTTTTTAGTACATATTTATAAAAAAAAGTGTTTCATCAAAAATATTATTAACGATTTTTGCAAAAATTTATTATTTGTATAAAAAAAATTAAAAATTATCTTTAAATTGCAAAATAATTAAAAAAAAGCCCATATTGCCAAAAAAAAAAAACCAAAAAAAGCCCTATCAAATATAGCTCATTTTCTTTGTTTTTTTTATGATCGGAATTTGTGTTCAATCAAAATCATTCTATCTTGTAAAGCAAAAAATAAGCATTTACTTTTTTTTTGTTGCCCTACTAGTGAAATTCAGGTTCCGCAGACTAGTAATAACAGAACCTCTTACGCTAACGTCCTAAAATCAAACCATATGCCAATGCAAGGTGGCGCGCCAAGTAATGATGAAACTCCAGTTTCAAATTTAAGTCGTCTAGAAAAATCCATGGAAACATTAGTGCAAACAGTAAATAATTTTACGCACACAATGGGTAATTGCAAGCTATACTTAAAAGCCATGAACTGATTAAAAATTTGTTTTTGGTACGTAAACGGCATCCGCGAACATAAAAATGAATTAGAATACTTTCTTAAAAATAAACAAATTGATGTCATGATGGTTTCTGAAACTCATTTGATCTCAAGAAATACCTTTAAAATCAATGGTTATATACTATATGATACCAAGGACCCTCGAGATTGAGCTTGTGGAGGTTCCGCCATTTTGATAAAAAAATCGAGTCAAAGGTGGCATGTCATAACGTCCAGTGTCATAGTGTCATAACGTCCAGTGTCATAGTGTCATAACGTCCATCAAAGAAATGTCATAGCGTCCGCGGACGTTATGACACTTTGCAGAGTGTCATAATGTCCACAACATGCTTACAAACTAAAACAAGTACCGGCTTCGCTAAGTAAAGCTTCTAAAATCTGCCTTGTTTCCGAACGAAGGCCGACTACGCAGAGAAGCTTTAGTTAGCGAAGCCAGTTTTTTTATACCATAGAGGAGAACATCCTTGCGCCCGGCCAAAGGCAGGCTGTGCAGAGGAGCTTTAGTAAGCCATGCCGGTTTTTGCTATACCATAGAGGAGAAAAACCTTGCGCCCGGCCGAAGACCGGCTATGCCAAGACGCTTTAGTTAGCGAAGCCGGTGTTTGTTATACCATAGAGGAGAAAATCCTTGCGCCCGGCCAAAGGCCGGCTGTGCAGAGAAGCTTTAGTTAGCGAAGCTGGTATTTGTTATACCATAGAGGAGAAAATCCTTGCGCCTAAAAGTGTTTTCGTTACATATTTAATATATACACCCAGACTAGCAACACCATTTTTAAAAAATTTTAACCATATTATGTCTAATTTAACCAAATCATTGTCACCGACAACGTACATTATGACATTTTCAAAAGTGTCATAAAGTCCATGGACACTGTGACACTTTTTGGAGTGTCATAACGTCCATGCACGCAAAGAAAAAACATGGTTGATACAATCAGAATCGCAAACTATCATTAATGTTTGTGGTTATGATTGTGTCAAACACGTCTTAAGTAACAATATATGTTCACACATAATGTTATAGCTAATTATTGTCTCAAACATATTATTATGTTCAGAAGAAAAACGCAAACGATTATTCAAACCATGTTTCTATATTTCCTAACACCATGCAACATGTCTATTTTAACATGTTATATGGTTGTCACAATAAAACCAATAACATATTTAATATCAAGATTTTTTTTTTTTATTAAAAACACATATATAATTCAAATACATATAAAGTATATACATATATTAAAAAAATAACATTAAATACTAAAATTTAGCACTTGTAAAAATAAAGTAAAGACAAACTTACTTTTTTTCTATTATAAAATCCACTATTTTAATACACTCTGGAACAGCAATTGAAATAATTTCCAAGACGGCTTCAATGTTGTAGGGTTTCTTGGCTGTTAGAAAGGCAACGTTATTGCATATTTATACTTGATTATAATTTTAAATAAAAAACATACCTGTTTCAATAAAATAATTTATTTTGTAAAACTTCTTAATTATTTTGTAATCATTCATGTTTGCCGATTAACTGATGCTCGCGGACGGAAGAAATTTTTTTTCTTTATAAACACACACTGTTGGTTTTAACAATAAATGTTTGCTCATTTAGAAAATGTATTTTAGAGCAAACAAAAATTATGGTATTAAACATACCTTTTGTGTGCAACTAGTATTATGATTTTAAATGTATAGTTGAAAATATATTTATTATAGTAGCAAACATTTCACATAATTTAATATGTTTAGCAAGATCAGAGTAACTTTTTAGGTATAAAACACCATATAATATTATTATAGTGATTTTAAAAATGTTGAGGACAAAAAATATTTTTTCAAGTTATATTAGGACTATAATAAAATTATTAGGGTAAACATATAAGGCAAATATGAATAAAAATGGTCGTAGTGACCACTCAGTAACCATGTTTTTTCTCTGCGTGTGGAAACTATGACACTGGACGTTATGGCATTCCACCGAGTCAAACACTACCTTATGTGTAATCATCGTGAGGATTATCTGCAAGCAACGAACATTTGTGTTGAAGAGCTAAATTACTCAGCGACGTCAGCCACACAAATAAATTGGTGAAAACGGCTTCTCTAGAAAAATATCTTAAAGAACTTGATGCAACTCCACAATCAGACTACTCATTATGGCGTGCAGCTAGAAATCTAAAAAGGCCAGTTATATCTAAGCCATCATTAAGAAACTTGAATGGTAGTTGGGCAAGAAACGATATTGAAAAAGGAAATCTGTTTGTTAGTCACTTGAAAATGTATTAACACCAAATATATCTCACAATATTGGGGCCGAGTTATCACCTGTTGCTGTTAGAGCAGCTATTCCCCTCAGATTGGAGATAAGAAAAATCGAAAAGGCTATTTGTGACTTAAACACTAAGAAGGCACCTGTTAAGCCAAAGGCTTATTTATGTTTTATTTATATTTATATACATAAATATATCTCACAAACATACATGCTCTACTAACAGTATGTGTGTATTGTATTGATCACATGATTCCCGGAATGTACATACCAGTTCAAAAGTATGTATAAACATATTCTGCTTACGTATCCATAAATCGTAAGTAACTAAAAGACTATAAAGGCAACTTATTCAATGAATAGGTTTAAGACCGTCTTTGTTTATAGTTAATATAAACAAAGAATTCTTTTAAGTAAAGAACCTTCCATCATCCCATACTTCGTTACTTGAGATACTGTGTAAACATCCGTTTATTTACTGCTAGTAATGACCATTTGTGTGCGTGTGTTAGTGCGTTGGCTTATGGTGGCTTCGCATAAAATGTCTTATTGTTTTAGAGCAGGGATGTCAGCGCCTTGCACAATTGTGCAAATTAATTCACATGTACGCTTACGCTCTTTTATTTTGCGAGCGTAAAATATAATTGTTTACTGAGAAACACTCTCATTCAGCGGGAAATATCGCAAATATGGCAAGGCCTGTTTTGAGGCCTCTAAATATATTTATGTATATAAATAAATATACAATAACTGTATGTAGGTACATCTTTTTTTTTTGTTTTATTATCTTTTTTATTTTATTTATTATCTATGTTTTTGTTTTGTTTTATTTCTGTTTTTGACGTTGTACAATGATTTTAAAACAGGGATTTCCATTACTTTGCACAATTGTGCAATTGTGGTTATTTTTTAAGATAGAATTTTAAAATTTTATAAAAATATATATGTAAAGTGAATCCTAATCAACAAAAATTTCAAATTTTCAAAATAATAATAATATTTGCATTTAAGCTAACGATATGTGTTTTGTTCGTGAAAAAAATTCGTTGATGCCTGTAACAGGGTCCCTTTTTCTTTCGTTAAAAAGACGTACCTAAATGCAGAAATTATTAAGAAAAGAAAAAGCCACAAGAATTTGTTGGTATTTTGTGATTGTAAAAATATTTTTGTTTCTTACCAATCGCGTCGGTGGGTGTTTTTTTTTTTGAAAACTCTTTTCTTAAGTAGGTAAAAATATTTAAAAAACAAGTTAAAAAAGTCTTGTTTTGCTACAATTTATGTGTAAATCTATTGATGTATTAATGAAACTTTATTGTTTCGCACTATTTTTATTGCTTACTTTTTTATGCTACAATTATATGACCGAGTCTAAAGAGTAAACCTTACTACTTTATGGTATTTATTTAACGTAACTTTGACCTGTTATAATGACTTTATACATTTTTGCAGGCAAACTCAGGTGCGCATTTGGTATTTTGTAAAAAGTTATGATATACCATTAGCTAGAATTAAAATGTATGCACAGATGTTTGAATTAATACAGTTGAATGATTATGAGTTCATTTTAGACCTTGCGTTTCTGGCGGATACAAGCAGTATTTTAAATGAGCTAAATTTGGAACTACAAGGAAAGGGAAACAATTTAAGTGACATATATACGATTGTTTTTAATTTTAAAACCAAATTATTTTTATTAACAACTTTCCTAAAACTTTGCTTATTTATGACAAGGAGAAATATTTGAAAAAATCTGAGTATTTGGCAATTTTTGAAAACCTTTTTTACAACTTTCAAGATCGTTTTCAAGATTTTGAGGATATAAAACCACTACTTAACATATTCCAAAATCCCTTTAAGTGCGACATTGCGAGTTATGAATTCAGCATCCGGTCGGAACTAATCATACTTAGGAGCGAAATTAATCCTCCAGACAGGGAAAATATTATTGAGTTCTGGAAAAATTTAGACGGAGCGCTATATCCTATATTAAAAAAAAATTCCTTCAAATGTTTGTCGCTTTTCTCCTCAACATATCTTTGCGAACAAATATTTTCCGATTTGAAATACATTTGCTCAAAACAACGCAATAAATTAACATCCGCAAACCTAAAAAATGTTTTGTTGTTACGAAACTGCAATATAAATTTAGAAGATATTATTGGTAAATAAAAGTATTTATTATAGGCTAGTAAAATCTTCTCTTTTTATAATGGTGGTAAATACTTACAGAATATTTTTAAACTTAATATTTGCATTAGTATGAGCAAATGAATTTTCATTGTTAGAATTCGCAAAGGTATGTTGAGCAAAAAACGAAAAATATTGGAAAGAATTGTATTAGGTTGTAAAAAGACTTCAAATATTGTGAACTGCGCAATTTTTCCAAAAACTAAGCAAAGTTTCTGAGGTTCCAAATTAAATTTATTTTAATAATAACTGATTGTGTCTGTCCATAACTCAACATTTTTCGATAATTGTATTATTATTTATTGCTTTTAAGTCTTCATAGCAATAAATGTAAGTTAACTTTAAATGGTCTGATGAAAAATGAATGGAAAGCATGAACTATATTTCCTCGCATAATGCTGGCCCTGGTGTTGCATCGCCCTTTCATGAAAATGTTTTGTAAGTTTTAATACCTTACCTGATTCCCAACAATTTAATCGAACATAGATGACCCTTAGAAAAGGTCTTTAATAAGGCCTCGCAATAGGCCTCGCAACCGCATATTTCGCCCGCTGGGCATGTAAGAGATAAGAGTAATCTCACCAACACAATCATAATTGACATCACTGCCCTAATGTCTAATTTTTTGTACGTGACAAGTAAGTCTTTTTAATACTTTGTATGTCTAGGTCTTGATTTGCTGTCTTTTATGCCACGCCCCAAAAGTACGCCCCAGTTTTACTTTTGCACATAAATATTATATTAAACCAGGTAGATCACCATACAAAAACAAGAAAATTGCATCAGTCAGAAAGAAATTTAATATTAATATCGTATCTATAATTATAAAGAAGAGTTTTTGCCACCCCCCAAAATGCAGTACTGTTTGCTTCCATCACCTCCCCATTTAGAAACAAGTGTAAACGATACACTTGTTGGGAGCACACTGCTGATAACTTCATTCTGTGCTAATACTAGACGTTCCACTGTTTTATTTAATAAGGCTTGCAAATTTATTTTAGCACGAGTTTCTGTTATATCAATGTGCTCATCTGCAGGGTAACAGGCCTGTTTGGACTGTCTTAAACTAAAATATGACAGAAACACATTATGCTCATCCTCCATGGTTTGTAAGAATGCGTTGTTGACTTAAAATCTATATAGTAAGCTAAGGCTTCGTCACTTAATTGCCTAGGAATAACGAAACTGGTATTTTTGAGACTTAATAATATTATCTGGCTTCTAACTAATGTCTCCTCACATTGGCAATTTTCCTTTGCCCTGTTAAACGCACAGCAATTTCGGCAGCAGTCACCAATTCACTGACACTTCGAGATTCTACAAGATTTACGACGCGACGTTTCTTCGTTTTAAACGATGATTCCTCGCAGTCTTTGCGAGGTCTTCCTGCAAGAGTCACAATCTCACTTGATGTCGAAGGTTGTGGCACAAAAGAACTCGCAGTAAATTGTATGTTTGCTTCATTCAAGCAAGTCTTATTATACCCTTCACCTCAGTTGGAAATAAGTTTGTCATTCCGTTTTTAATTTCTACAATAGTGATCTAAGACCCTATAAAGTGTATATATTCTGGGTCCTTATGAGGAGAGAACTTGATTTAACGATGTCCGTCCGTCTGTCCGTCTTACGTTTGATATGTGTTTTCCGGAGACTCCAGACATGATAGCGGCTAGGTTGTTTTACATTTATGTCATATATAGTCCACCATTTCGTGCTATTGAAATTCCACAAATGGCTGAGATATGACCAAAAAACCACGACTACCTCTAATTTTTTCCAAAAATCCCTTGTGGTTGTTGTATTTTTATTACTTTTTGGTGCATATCTTTGGAACGGCAAAAGCCAAAGTTTCCAAATAAGGTGCACAAATTAAGGTTGCTAATACACACCATCCTACAAAATGTGGGCGGGATTGGAGAAGTGGGCGGGGTACCTCCCGTACAAAAAAAATTAAAAATTGTATAAAAACCTAAATTTAAGGGCTGCCATATGTCCTCTGGATATGACTTATATACCAAAATATCGGAAATTTTTAGTAGAACATATTTTATAAAAATCGGTTCAGATACAAAAAAGTTATGACCAAAACTAATTTTTACTTAAATACCCACTTTCGGGAACCATAGATCACCCCGAGTCCAAGCTTTATAACTCAAGTAAATTCTTCTTCAACACGTCGGTACATAAATCTGTCAAATCTGAACTGAATCCCCAAAAATTACTCTTTTATATATATAACTTTGTCATTCCGTTTGTAATTTCTACAATAATGATCCTACACCCTATAAAGTATATATATTATGGGTCCTTATGAAAAGCGAAGTTCAAATCCGGTTATCCGTCTCTCCCCCCTCCCCCCCCCCTTTACGTTTGTTTACATATACTAGCATAATGCTCAATATGATTTTCGTTATCATCCTTCTTTATTATTTCATCTATTTAACGAAATTATTTTAACAAATCGAAACTAAGAATTTTTGTGTTTTTTTGCTACTTAAAAACTCCCCAAAAAGATAAAAGAAAACAAACACGCATACTTACATGCCACAAACTATTTTGGTGGATATATTTCCATATTTCGGTTCACAACTGAAATAAGTTTTATGGTTTACAACTTTGCTATTGTGTTGAACAAAAACATCAAAAGTAATTACAACTCAACACAGTGAACATTAAATGTTTCATTTAATGATATTCAAACAACGTCCCTTCATGGTTTAGTTGTCTAGGGGGTGTGTTAAGTTAGAAACTGTGAGTTCTCTGGTTCGAATCTTGTTTTTTTAAATAGAAAATTTTTTTTTTAATTTTTATTTTTTTTTATGTTCTAAAAACGATTTAAAAAAATATTTAGTTTTTGTCTAGTTGCTCTGTATTCTGCTCCCACAATGGTGAAGGGTATATACGATTCGGCACAGCCGAATATAGCACTCTTACTTGTTATAATTAACTTTGTTAAAATATATGTATACAAGTATATATAAATGTTTATATATAAATATAACTTAAGTAAATGGTAAAATTCTTCCTTAACACGTCGGTATATACTATCAAATCGGTTAGACAATGGGTAATTTATGAGATAAATGTTTAAATATAACTTAAGTAAATGGTAAAATTCTTCCTTAACACGTCGGTATATACAACTATAAAATCGGTTAGACAATGGGTAATTTATGAGATAAATGTTTAAATATAACTTAAGTAAATGGTAAAACTCTTCCTTAACACGTCGGTATATACAATTATCAAATCGGTTAGACAATGGGTAATTTATGAGCAAAATACTCCAAAAAATGGGCTAAAAAACATCAAAATTTTTATAAAAACCTAAATTTTAGGGCTGCCATACGTCCTATGGATAGGACGTATATACCAAAATATCGGAAATTTTTATGAGTAATAACCGAAATACTGGGGTCTAATCACCGCATACGATATCGGACAAAATTGATCGAAATTATTTATTTTGGTTTCTTGAAATCGAATGAAATGTATTGAATTTGAAATAATAGCATTCGACATCGAGTAACTCGACATTACATTTATCGAGTTTTCATTCGATACGCCAGTGTCTATCGTATGCAAAAAAATTCAATAGTAAAAAAGGTTTATATAACTCTAATTTCTACAATATTGATCCTACACCTTATAAAGTATATATATTCTGGGCCCTTATGAAAACCGAAGTTCAAAACCGGTTGTCTCTTATTTTAAAAAATATTTACCAGTTTTATTTAGTTTTTGTCTAGTTGCTCTGTATTCTGCTCGCACAATGGTGAAGGGTATATAAGATTCGACACAGCCGAATATAGCACTCTTACTTGTTATACCCTCCACCACAATTAGTTGTGAAGAGGGTATATTAAGTTTGTCATTCCGTGTGAAACTTTTTTATTATTCGTCTCAGACCCCATAAAGTATATATATTTTGGGTCCTTGAGTAATTCTAAGTCGATGAAGCCATGTCCGTCTGTTGAAATTACGCTCACTTTCGAACAACTCAAAAGAAATTAACAAACTTGGTGCCAAATTACTTGTAGTTGTCCTAAGCAATTTGGGATTGAAATCCAGCAAAATCGGTTCAGTAGGACCAGAGCTATGAATCAAAATGTGGAACCACCACCTAAAAAAATTGATAATTTTGTTACAAAAAATAACATAAATGCTGGAACAAGGCACGGAATGAGATAAAATTTTGCAAAAATTTGTTTTTTTTTTTTGACTTTAAATCACGCTGTTAAATTTCGTGAAGATCCGTCCATAATTTACCCTAAGCCCCATATAAACAATACTCCCGGAAAACAGTTTAGTACGCCTAAAACCGTAAAAAATAACGCTAGCCTAACAAAATTTGGAACGTCACAGTTTTTTAAGACTAGAAATAACACTGACGATCGGTCCATAATTTACCCTAGGCCCCATAGAAACCCTACTCCCGGAAAACAGTTAAGTACACCTAAAACCATAATTAATAATGCTAGCATAACAGAAATGGGTACGTCACCGTTTCAAAGGACTAGAAATGACGCTGTGAAATTTCGTGATGATCGGTCCATAATTTACCCTAGGCCCCATATAAACCCAACTACCGGAAAACAGTTTAGTACACCTAAAACCATAATTAATAATGCTAGCATAACAGAAATGGGTACGTCACAGTTTCCAAGGACTAGAAATGACGCTGTGAAATTTCGTGATGATCGGTCCATAATTTACCCTAGGCCACATATAAACCCTACTACCGGAAAACAGTTTAGTCGCCTAAAACCAGAATTAATAACAAATCGTCACAGTTTAAGATAATAATAACATCATACAGATATTACCCCTTAAACATTCGAACTGTCGGTGGAGGGTATCAAAGATTCGGCACAGCCGAATATAGCACTCTAACTTGTTTTTAATTAAAAACGCTCCTTCGACTTTCCTGAAGCCAACCATTTGGCACCAATCTTATCAGACAAGTTGGATATTTTCAACTTTATTTCTTTTTGGTAATATCACCAAAGTGAAATTTTGAAGAAAGATAGTCATATACACGCGAGTTTTTTATTCTTCGCGTGTTTCCACCACTCCTTAAAAAAGGCTACCCTTGAAATAGAGTAAACGTGTTCTATAAAATAGAAATGCTAAACAATATGTGTATTTTTACGATGAAAAAAGTTAATTTTGCGTTATATCTAAAAACTAGCCCGGATAGAAGCGAATGTCCGTATATTCTGAACTTTCAAAGTTTTTTTTTCTTATCAAAAAAACACGCTTAAATGTATAGGATATAAAAAAAATACTAAAAAACTCAAATTAATAGATTGTGATTAAAAAAATGGATTAAAAAATAGTAATTAATCTCAGTATTAATATCCATCACTAAAACTTTCACAATATTAGAATATGTCACTATGAGATGTGCACGAAAGGGTCGCTAAATTTCAACTGATTGATTGAAAGAGTTGTATTAAACTAATTACCTGACTTCTGACCCTTATGACTCACCACTTGCGAATTTGACAAACACCCTTTTCTCGGAATTCGGAGTTTGGGCGTGTTGCGTAGGTTTTGCAAAAAAGATTTCCTAAAAATGATAACATGAATTTTGTCAACCTAGCATGTTCTACGCGACACACAGTGTGACGGTTCAAACTCCATCAACGGCTCCCTTTCCGTGAGAACCATCAAATTTGTTTAATAATGTCATTCAAGCTTATCAAAATAAAGCTTCCATCAGAAACTATTATAATCTTTGAAAAAACTTCTTTTATTTCGGTTAAAAGGGTTAAAACAAAAATAATTACGTCGTGTTTATTATGCGCACGTTTATCGCTTTTAACCGCGAACAACTGCGAAGACCAGCCAAGCTTTTTTGTTACCTGGATGGTGCTGAAATGAGCACTTTGTATTTCGTTTTGGTGTGTTAGCCTATAATTCTCGGCAAAATCAATTTGAAGATATTTTATAAAAAAAAATTATTTTGAATTTATGCATTTTACACTTACGAAGTCGCACGCTACAAACTTAAAATAAAAGCACTGATTATTTTCCAACAAAATTTTGTAACAAAAATATCTGTTTGCTACTAATATGTGATGCGCATTGTACAAATACCCTCGATGCACTGATAACAAATGTTCTTTTTCAATGTCGCATGCTACATCGAAATATACGGTAAAGCAAATAAAAAATTTGCCGTAATTGGCAATACCATTATGCATTGTCAATGCATAATGTTTCTTATTAAGATCATTTAGCAAAACAAAACGTGCAATAGAAAGGTTCAAAACAGAACTTTTGCATTTGAATATTTCAAAATGTGTTATGAATTAATGTAAAATTTGTTTACATTATTAAAAGTTGTTGGATTCCTTATAAAAATATGTTAAAACAACATACATTTATAAACTTTGAATTTTTTGGCTGCGGTTGACATTTCTGTGGAAATGCTCATATACAAAAATATCGGCATATCAGTCCTCAATTGGTTTACAGCAGCTAGAAGTCAAGCCATGCCTTATCTCTTATTTGTAATTTATCTTTTCACACGCTTATCAATTTTTAGTCTAACCCTGCGGCCACACGTTCAAGTTGTTCTAGATAGTCTTTTACATATACTGCTTGTCAAAATTTACATAAATTGAAAGCTGTGACGTAGGCTGCACTCAATTTGTAAGCAATTTACTTCCAAGATGTCAACAACAACAGAGACAAACTTGTACTCAGCTGTTAAATTGAAAGTAAATTGCCAAACAGATGGAAAGGTGAAATTGAAAGCCATCTCGTGGTCAATTTAAAAAGTGTGAGTGTGTTAGTAAAAAACTGAGAGTGTATTGCAAATTGAAAGGAATTGAAAGGCAAAACTTGATCGTGTGGCCACCAAGTAAGTAAGAGCTGATGAACTATGCAGCCAGTGCTCCAAATTATATATTTAATCTTAGCAATTTATCTGTAGATTAAATAAATGAATAATAATAAAAATAATATTCTTAGTAATGTTTTTGTTCAATAACTAAATTTGTTGTCTTGTTGAAATATGTACTTAAAATATTTACATATATTTACAGGATTATATTAATATGTTACTTTTGACGAAAAACGTAACTTTTTTGAAAGAAAAGCATACATTTTTTATTCTTCCCTGGCAACACTGGAATATAGTACAGAGTACATACACAATGTGTAATACACATGAATAATCACAAATACATGGTTGAATGTTGTTAAATATTTAGACTTACAAGTGTTTTGGTTTTTATGATTGTACTTTATTAAATTTTGTTTATGTGCTCGCTAATGTATGAGTGTTTTACATGTATGTAAACCATACCAAACGGAATTTTTAAGCTAGTCGTCTAACGTACAAAGTATGAGTATCTTAAAAATGCTTATGTGTAAGCATGTTTGGTTAGAGTCGACATGAGAAAATGTTTTACTACAGTTTTATCTTGCATACTCGTAGATACACGCACACATATCTATACATATATACTCATACTTGAAATGTACGTGATGTTAATAAAACTTTTTTACACACCCACACTTTCAAACTTAAGAATGATAAACAAAGATAAATAAATAAAATTCAGTAGGAGTACATACACACACAAGTGTAAACATTAAATCATAAAATACAACAGTTTAATGTAGAAAATGTCTATATTATGTAAAAAAAAACCATTTGAAAAATATAATGTATTTATATCATTATGAATTTATTTGTATCAAAAGTGAATAACAAACATTTTAAAAATTAATAACAATAAAGCGCCTATTAGTCATACCTGGTCAAGCGCCTATTAGTCAAACTTGGTCATACTTGGTATGTGAGAATGGAACGAACAGACCATTCCCAAGCAAAATGTAAATGGCTTGTAGAAAAAGCTTATCATAAGAGATTTCCTACAACATGACAACAAGTGTGATTGCAAATGACTTATTCTCGCATAGTTTTGTAAGTGTTTTTGAGCATGATATCCCGTTATTTGACGCGTGCCTTAATATTGTATTATAGCGCACAGAAAAATCATAGTTGTGGTAAACATTCTAAGACCAACATATTATGATAAGATTTATGATTGCGGTCAACATATTACAATTATAATAAGAATCATAAATATCATATTTTGACCAAATATATTTGTAATATAACGTCATAATATTTATAATCAGTTATATATACTACATACTTTCGACGCATACATATGTATACAGATTTTTCCAATGGATGCTTGTGAAGAATTTTTAGTAAGAATAAAAGCTTGGTGTATCATGCATTAGGTCATCTGTGATCATATCAATGCTTCCATGTTTTACTACACTACCATCTCCGTAGTAAAAACCGAAGTCAGAAGTGTTGCTTGGTCGTTGTTTCAAGAAACATATTGGGCAGAATTTTTAACTAAAAAACTATAGTTTTCTGCAAAATCACACTGCACGACTATTTAAATTTCAGCGATACTCTCCTTCAGCTTTTTTTTAAATAATGTAGTATTAAAATAAAAATTTTTGTTTTATTATTGCGAGCAACCCGAAGTGTTGCTCGAGCAATTGTAGTTTTTATTCTTCTTTATTCTCACAATTTATTCTAACTTATATACTAACTATGAAAATAATTCTTAGCCTATTCTTACGTGTAAATAACTTAAACTAAAGCATGGGAAAATAAGTGTAATATGATTTCAATTTAAAGTTTCTAAATATTTCCCATGCGTCTGGGTGTAGTACCTTTTAAGCGGCTATTTAGGGTAATAAGATACCCGTTTAATGTCTGCTCTTTAATGGTATGAATTCATGCAAATAAATAATATTTAAAGTAATGCATTCATACGGTCAAATAATACTACACCTCCTTTCTTAATAAGAATGTTCATATAACTTTAATGTTTTATGGACATTCTTTTACTATTATATGTATACTTTGGTATTAATTAAAATTCTTGGGTAATAATTGTATTATTAAAACTACAAAATTCTTAAAACAAAAATGTTCATATAAGTTTTTGTTTTTTTTTTTTGAACATTCTTTTTCTTATATTAACAATTTATTATTATTTTTATTATAGTTTACAAATTATAGCTTTATACAATATGATATCTTTTAAGTCTATTCTTATGTACTACTTGTGTTTTATTTGTTAGCTTATCAAGTATTGTAACATTATTTCTTAAATCTATGTTTGTTATTTCATATGGCCCTCTATAATTTGAAGCAAGTTTATGGCCTGTTTCACCTTTAAGCACTACTAAATCTTTAATTCTAAAATTATATTCTAATGTTTTCTTATCATAGTTAAGTTTTTGCTTATGTTTATAATTTTCTAGAAGTATTTGAGCTCTCTTATATGCTACTTCTAGCCTAAATTTTGCCTCTTTTGCATAGTCATCTATGTTGTATAGAGGTAAAATTCTATCAATGTTGACTTCCTGTTTAAACTTATTTGGACCTTTTGAAAAAATTAGCTCATAGGGGCTGTAGTTATGAACTGTAGAGGGTGTGGTCTTAAAACAGTATGTGAAATACTTTAACCAATCATCCCAGTCTGTTTTGTTTACAGAAATGTAAGATCGTACGTATTCGTTAAATGTTCTGTGACTTCTTTCTACTGTCCCTAATGTTTGATGGTGGTCCGCTGTTGAAGTTAGTTTTACAATATTTAGTAGGGTACACAGTTCTGTCAAAATATAATTTTTATATTCCGTGCCCATATCTGATACGAAAGTTCTCATTGGACCATAGCACATAGGGGTTTTTTGCCAATCTAGCCGGACATTAAGCATAAAATTAAATTTAAGAAATGGAAAATTTAAGTACGCAGCTCGACAGACAACAAAGTTCTGCATCGTTTAGTGAATTTTCAAGTCTTTTGCTTGAGATTTGTGGTTTTGGGACACTGTTAAAACCAGGAAAGTTGATTAAACTGCATGCGTGTTCATTGACTTTTTACGCTTTTGGGAGGTTTACAATATATTTTTTTTGTAGATAAACTAATAAAGATTTTACATTGATTTTTTTTTTCTGTGAAAGACTATATAAACTGCTAATTATGAAAATTTTTAGAAAAATTTTATTAGAAGTTTTTATGATAAAAAATTAGTTCGAAATTAAAAAAAACGATTTTTTTGTTAACTTTTTTTTGTAAAAAAAAAAAAATTTAAAAGGTATTTGAAGGTGAAATCTCTACTTTTAAATTAAAAAAAAAAAACGTTGCGCGTTGTTGCGCCATTTTTTATGATTTTTTTAAAATTTCACCTTTTTCTGTTTTTGCTCATCTTGCATAGGTACATATATGATAGAAACCCTTTCGTCAGTCATAAAATGCTTTGGTTGTTTGAAGATGTTTTTTATTTAAATTATTACATCTAAGACTAATATTACCTGTGTAAAAAAGGGATGTGCGAAACAGTGAGTAACGGGTTTTAACCACCTGTGCGGCCGCTAAATGACGTTATTTTATGAAGCAAAATAAATGTACCTATTTTGCATAACTTTTAAAATCATTAACAACAAAAATAATATAAAATAAAAAATCAAATCTGGGCTCTAGGTACTAAGTTTTTTTTAATATATATTGTGGTTATAGCATAAAATTGTTATCAGAACCATTTTGAAGCTTTGAGAGTAAAATGGAAAAAGTGTATAATACATGGCGCAACTGTAATGAGTGAGGCATTGTTGCCTATCGGGCTATTGTCAGAAGAAGCGTCTGAGGCACGAAATAAACATTTTCGGCTTTACAGGCAGAATTTTGCTAGAATGTTTTCGAGATTCAGTGTAACAAAGATATTATAAATAGACTTTTGCTCAGTTCTGACCCACTGATTACTAGTATAAGACCAACTCCAAAAAAAAAGTCATTACCCTTTACGAAAGAAGCAATTTCTTGTATGCTTCCAACTTTACTTGGCTCTGAAGAGAATTCAGAAGAGGATTTTGAAGAAGCAGACGAAGAAGAACCATGGCACTCATCATCATCTTAGTGCAAAAGAGAGTTTTTTTTTTAAATAAAATTTGCTTTTACTATTATAAATAAGTTATAACTAGATGACCCGTGCGAATATTTCGCACCGTAATTTTTATCAATGAAAATATTAATTTTTCAATTTCTAATTATTTTTCGTCATTAGTGTTAGAAATAAGCTTTAAAATGAGATATTTGCAACCGACAAAAAAAAGTGCTTTAGAAATAATATATACTAGATGACCCGTGCGAATATTTCGCACCGTAATTTTTATCAATGAAAATATTAATTTTTAAATTTCTAATTATTTTTCGTCATTAGTGTTAGAAATAAGCTTTAAAATGAGATATCATTCATTAAATTTGATGCTGTGGTATGGGAGATATTTGCAACCGACAAAAAAAAGTGCTTTAGAAATAATATATATGATACGAATATATTAATTATTTTCAGATAAATTAAATACTATAAAATACATAAAATCTTAAAAATTAATATGTTTTGGATATTAGAAAAAAAAATTTTTTTTACAGGGTCGTTCCGGGGGAGGGGAGGCGGTTGGAGGTATACCTCGCCCTACCCATAAAAGTTCAAAAATTTAATTTTTATAGTATTAAGGCGTTAGTAATCTATTTCTTTTAATATTTAAATTTTTTTTTAAATATTATTTCATGTAACCGCCCTCAAAAGGGGGCGGGGGCGAAAAGTGTAATTTTACGATCTCATGGGTCTAATTTTAGGGTTTTTAACTTTTGCCGACGTTAAAAGTTGCATTTGCCAAACAAAAGTATGGGAAAACTTTAAAAAAAATTGCATTTTTCAGAAGTTGGATTAGTTCTTCAAGGGGGAACCTTTTCCTCCTTGGTCCGATTTTATTTATTTTTGGGGTTTACCTGCCTATGACAATATCACATATTTCTGCCAAGTTTTATCGATCTAGGGGCACTCAATAACTTTTAAGAAGCAATATAAGCTAAAACAAAAAGTAATGTCCGGCTAGATTGGCAAAAAACCCCTATGTGCATAGGTGAGTACGAAATTTTCAAATATCGCCTTAGCATGCTTGTCTTGTATTGGTTAAATCACATATTAGTGTTATTGCATATTCATTTCCTTGTACCGATCTTAGAAATGGTGTTATTGTATCTACATAAACTATGTCAAAGGGTTTCCTAGGTGTCTCTGTCATAGTCATAGGACATTTTATATTCCTAATAATTTTTGCTGTTTGGCATTTGTGACAGGATTTGATATATTTAGATATGTCCTTGGACATATATTTCCAGTAGTAATACCTTTTTATTTTCTCTGTTGTCCTATGGATTCCACAATGTCCTCCTTCTACCGGATCATCATGATACTTCAACAAAATATCAAGAATTGCCTGGGCATTTCTATTATCAATTTGGGTCACCTCATTTAATAGCGCTATTTTAATTTTATTTAATATCTTATTGCCCATTATTTTAAAATCATTAATGGAGATAAATTCGAACATTTTCTCACTAGGTGCCACTTGTAAATTATGAATATTGTGCTTACCGGCCACATTTTCGAGCCTAGGGTAAAATTGTCCGTAGTCAAGATTCCCATTAGTAAACAATTTGTATATATGTTACTATAGATTTTCCCTTTTTGATTTAACATCTTCTGGGGGAAATCTTTAGTTTATAGTATTTTCTGATGTCAGTATTATTTAGTGGTACATATATACTGGGCTCTTTAGTTTTGTTTATACTTTGTTGAATATTGCTTTTTACTGGATTCTTCTGATTTTCCGTCCTTTAATTATTTTTCATTGATCTTATTGTAGCTCTCAATACGGAACAAATCTTGTCATTCATATCTTTCAAGTCATTAATGGTGATGCGTGATAGTGCATCTGCGATATAATTATCTTTTCCCCTAAGATATTCTATAGTGAAGTCATATTTTTCTAAGTCTAACCTCATTCATGTTAATTTGGAGCTTGGATTTTTAATGGAAAATAGGTATGTCAACGGTCTGTGGTCAGAGCGGACGAGAAAGTGTTTTCCATATATATAAGGCCTGAAGTAATTTATAGCCCAATGAATAGCTGTAAACTCTTGTTCGATAGTGGATTTATTACTTTCACCTTTAGTAAAAGTTTTCGAAGCATATGCAATTGGAAGTTGTTTACCTTCATATTCCTGTGTAAGTACAGCGCCACAAGCTTGTTTGCTTGCGTCTGTTGTTATACAAAATTCTTTTGTGAAGTCAGGATATTGATGTAATGTCGGGCTCATTAAAACCTTTTTTAAATATTCAAATGCCTGATTGCATTCTTTTGTCCATTCAAACTTTGCGCCCTTTTTCGATAGTTTCGTAAATGTCTTGAATATTCTGAAAAATTTTTAATAAATCTACGATAGTAATTGCAATAAGCTACGTATCTTTTCGCACTATCTGCGTTCGTTGGTGTTGGATAATTTTTAATAACAGAATATTTAGTATCATCTGGCAGAATACCTTTGTCAGTGCACTTGTGACCAAGGTATGTTACTTCCTTCATTATTGAAATACTTCCCTTAAGTTTGCTAGCATATGTTTGTCCGGGCATCCTAATACAACCAAGTCGTCCATATACAGGAATGCTTGATTTGGTTTTAGGCCGCTAAAAGCTAGTGTCATCATTCTTTGAAATGAGTTAGGAGCTACCTTGAGACCATTGGGTAATCTTGTAAATCTATATGAACCTTTATTGGTTGAAAATGATGTTATGTCTCTAGACTGGTCGTCTAATTTGATTTGATGAAATCCAGACATCAGATCTTAACAAGAAAAATATTATGCTCTACCAAGTTGGTCTAGTATATCATCGATTTTTGGTAAAGGAAATTTATCAGCTATAAGTTTCTTATTTATTTGTCGGTAATCGACCACAAGCCTCCATCTTTTCTGTTCAGAGTTCGCAAAGATTTCTTTGGAACTAACAGAATTGGGCTGTTACAATCAGAATATGATTGTTCTACTATTTCATCATTTATCAACTGATTTACTTGCTTTTCTATTTCTTCCTTGTGGGTATAAGGTATTCTATAGTTCTTTATGTATATCGGTGTTGAATCATTTGTTCTTAACTTTTGCTTATAAAAATTGTTAGTGCTAACTGGTTCTGTCTCAATTCCAAATATGTCATGAAATTCAGAGCATAGTTCGGTTAATAGTTTCTCGAATGGTTTGGGAAACTTCTTCTGTAATTCTTCTAATATTTCAGATTTTCTGTCATTATTGTTACTATTTCTTTTTGTTATACAATTGTATTTATGGATGTTTTCTGTTACTATATTATTTGTTTGTACTGTGGTTGTAGTATCATTAGCAGCTATGGGCAAATGCAAAATGAAAATGCAAAAAGAGCGAACGATGTGTACACATACACAAAAAACAAAGAGCAAAAGAGCATAAAACCAACATATGAAAACGTAAACAAACCAATACCAATAACCAATGCCACACATGCAAAGCTTTCAATGTAGTGGTGCCCATACTTGATCATTAGTATTTAATAGACGTATGTAGGCGTTATTAGTTTTCACGAGTGTGTTTGCAATAAATACACCTGAAGCTATTTCCTGATTGGGTACCAATATGTCTTCTTCAGCCATTCCAAAGTGTACTTTACGTATGACCTCTGATCTGGCTGGTAGTACAATGTTTTTGCTATTGTTTGTAAGTGGTATTTTTATATCATGTGTAATGTTGACAGGTCTAAGAATTAGGTAGTCGTAGTCATTGTTAAAGTCTAATACACAATTGTATTTCTTTATAAAATCCATTCCAATAATTCCGTCGCATGTACTAGGAAAATTATCATTTACAACATGAAAAATATGGGGTATTAAAAAATGTTGATTCCTTAATTCAAATAATATAGTACCTATGGATTTGATTTCACCTTTTCCTATTCCACTTATTGATGTAGTCTTATTTGTATGTATTTTGGTACGTACAAAATATTTTGATTTAACTAAAGAAATGTCTGCTCCTGTGTCTACTAATAATGTTAGTTTGGTATTAGTGTTACCTATGTAAGTGTTAATGAAGAAACAAAAGTTAAGATTGAGGTTATATACTTTTCTTCTTATTGATTCAATCCTAGGGGATGATTCGAGTTTTCCGAATCTCTATCATTACTTTCTGTTGTGTGTACATGGTTTCTACGATTGTTGTGTCTTTGTTGATTTTGGTTAAGGTTAGTGTTTCTACCATTACTGTTATAGTTATTTTCACTAGTATTATAATTGTTGTAATTACTATTTCGGGGATAATTATTTATCTGATAATTGCTTCTTGGATAATTGTCTCGTGGGAGAAATTTGTTGTTACCTCTACGATTCTAATTTCTTCTAAATGGTTTAATAATATTCCTAAGTGTTTCTTTCTTTATTTGTCTGTCTACATTAATACATTTGTATGATTGATTAAATTTTTCCTTTATGTTTCTACACCTTTCTAAAATACTTTTCCAATCCATACAGAAAACTCAAACTTTGTCCAAATCATTACCCTTACTAAGGTATCTCTTTCTAAGTGACCTTTTATGCAAAATATAGACTTTAAGTAGCAAATTAGTTATTGATACTATTACTAAAATTAATGCTAACATCCATATGGAGTTTAATTCTTCAGTGTGATCGACAATTTCTACATTATTTACAACATTTGCGTTGGTATCCTTTATTTTTGGATATGGTTTTCCCATATTTAATTGTAATATTTTTATTAAAAGTATTCACTTAATTTACCTAATAGTTTTTTTTATTTTTATACCCACACCACAATAGTGGAGAGGGTATTATGCATTTGTGCTGATGTGTGTAACGCCTTAAGATAGTGGTCCTAGACCAACCTTAAAGTATACCGATCTACTCAGAATCACTTTCTGAGTCGAACTAACGACGTCCGTCCAGCTGGCAGGCTGGCTGTCCATGTAACCTTGTGCGCAAAGTATAGGTCGCAATTTTTGAGATAATTTAATAAAATTTGGGTCATAGGTTCTTATTGGCACAAGGACCAAGCCTATTGAAAATGGGCCGAATCGTGGGACCACGAGGGAAGATAGGGGGAAATTTCTTCCTCTCAGAAACTATCAAACCGATTTTAATGAAACTTAAAACATAGATAGAACCATATCTATATGGACACAAAATGTATAAATTTTAAAAAAAATCGGACCACGAGGGGACATAGGGGCAATTTCTGCCTCTCAAACCGATTTTAATGAAATTTAAAACATAGATAGATCCATATCTATAGGGACACATTGGCTATACAGTTTTTAAAAAATAGGACCACAAGAGGAGGCAGGGGGCAATTTCTGCCTCTCACAAACTTTCAAACCGATTTTCATGAAGTTTATAAACATAGATAAATCTATATTTACATGGACACATAAGCATGATGTGTTTTTAAATACTGTGGTGTAGGGTATGATATGGTCGGGCTTGACCGACTATACATTCTTACTTGTTTTATTTGTAGCTGTCAACTTTGTATCACAATACATTAGTTATATTGTGTATGAGAAAGGCGGGAACATGTAAAGAGAACTCGCCTTGTGTTTAATTAAGGTGACCATACGTTCTCTTTTTTAGAGGACAATCATCTATTTTAACTGGCTGTCCTCTATAAAATTTGTGTCCTCTTTTATCATCTTTTTTCATAATCTGTCATCTTTTTACTCTTTTTTTTAAAGCATGACCAATATTTGCTTTTATTTTTATAAATTAAAATAAATTTTATTTCGCGGCGATCACTGGTCCTTTCTGGTAAATGTCGTGCCATGCTTGTTCTGTTCATATTCATACTGAACTCTCATACACTTGCAGTGAAAAGTTTTGAATAAGTAAGTGCAATGCATTTTTAAGTTTCGTTATTTTTTTAAACTAATTTTACTTAAGTAAATGTAAATTTTTATATATCTTCGGCTTAATATGCAAACCTGCTAACTCCCTTTCAAAAAATTTTACAGGAAAAACTTTTTATTTTTCCTATTTGCTGCTTGAGAGGAAACAAAAAATATAGTTGATTTGACACACTTCAATACTCAAATTGCTGGTCCACGAGGCATATCTTTCTCTACCCAACGGCATCAAAATCTCAATTTATTTAAAAAGTGGATTTGCAGGTTTACATATTAAGCCGATAATATGTTATTTTTATACCCACACCACAATAGTGGAGAGGGTATTATGCATTTGTGCTGATGTGTGTAACGCATTAAAATATTGGTCCTGGACCCACCTTAAAGTATACCGATCGACTCAGAATCACTTCTGGCTGGCTGACTGGCTGTCCATGTAACCTTGTGCGCCAAGTACAGGTCGCAATTTTAAAGATAATTGGCACAAGGACCAAGGGGAGTTAGGGAGCAATTTCTACCTCTCACAAACTTTCAAACCGATCTTAATGAAGTTTATAAGTATGGATAAATCCATATTTATATGGACATATAAGCATGATGCATACTGTGGTGTAGGGTATCATATGGTCGGGCTTAACCGACTATACTTTATTACTTGTTTTAATTTACTGTACGTATATAAATATGGGAATGTAAATTTGTCTGTAATATAAGTACAAAATCTTGAAGTCAAAAATATATTTTTTACTTTTTTTCTTTATGTCCTCTATTTTTATTTTCAAAATCTGGTCGCTTTAGTTTAATAATTTGATCTTCAAAGAACTACAACAACCTGGTAAATAATTCTGCCTTAATTAGCAACTGAAACATTTTGATTCCCTTTTGTCACTATGTATATATATAGTGCATAAATTTTTTTGAAATCCCCCATTCAAATAAAATAATCCAAAAATGGTTAACATTTTTCGATAATGGGGAAAGTCCAAATTTGTTTATTATAAGTGCAATATATTTTCATTGTTTAAATTTCTTATTTTTGTTGTTGTTGTAAAATACAATAAATAATAAAAATATTAAGAGCAAAGCAAAACGGTGAAAAACAAAAACAACTCTTTGCATGAGTACGAACAGTGAAACAACACTAAGACAAAATGAAAGAAACGTTTACGTTTTAGTTAATGCAAATGAAAATAATGCAGAAATAAATAAAACAAAACATAACAATATAAACTATTTAACGGCTAAGCCAATTACTCGAACAAGTTCCCTATCACCCTCGATGTTTACAAAAACAGTGGATAGTGACTCATTAAAAAAACTACAACTAGATTTGGTGACAAGTGTTGCCAGGCCAGCAAGTATTGCCGTGACGTCAAAAACAAATTTAGTGGGAAATGATACCATGAACTCAAACACAAATGCAATGGAAAATCCCCCTGTAAAAAGTTGTCAAAAGCCTACAGTACAAGTTGGTATGGACAAGTACATAACAGTGCTTAAACGGGGAAGCAGCCCTACCTCTGCAGCAGTTGCTTCGGCCTCAAAAGTACCATCTTTTGATAAAATAAATACTCAAAATCGTTTTGCAATTCTGGAGGATGAATCCTCTGAAGCACCAAACGTCATTAAACCATCCAAGCCTCACCCGATATATCTTAGGGAGCAAAATTCAAATGAGCTCATAAAGAGTTTGATATCGGTGATAGGTGAAAATTCGTTTGGAAGTATTAACGAGACAAAAATACAAGTCAATCATGAGAATGATTTTCGCAAAATAGTAAACATCTTTGAAACACTTAAAAAAAAACTTTTATACCTACCAACTGAAAAGCAGTAAAGGTCTTCAGGTAGTGATTAAGGGTATTGACTCATGTGTGGACCCAGAAGAGGTTAAACATTCCTAGAAGAAAAAGGCTTCAAGGTAAAACATGTAGTAAAAATTAAAAATAGAGAAAAAAATTCCCCAACCACTTTTTCAAGTGGAGTTTGAACCCGGCGACGTAAAACTTAAAAAAAACGAAACACATCCTATTTACAATTTAAAATATATTCTCTACAGAAGAATAACTATAGAAAAGCCGCACAAAAAAAATGGACCTGTTCAGTGCTTAAACTGCCAAGAATTTGGCCATACCAAGGCATACTGCTACTTACCCCCTGTCCGCGTAGTATGTGGTAGACTACACGGTACAGTTTCTTGCGATAAGTCTAAAACCGACCCCAACGTAAAAAAATGTAGCAACTGTGGCGGTAATCACACTGCGAATTATAGAGGATGCCCTGTATATAATATCGTCAAGCAGACGGTTGGACCGAAAAAAAATACCCCTCAAATGCAGGTTGCAAATCAAGTAAACACAAATGCAATTCAAGCCCCCGAGCCTAGTAATAACAGAACCTCTTACGCTAACGTCCTAAAATCAAACCATCAGCCAATGCAAGGTGCCTCGCCAAGTAATGATGAAACTCCGGTTTCTAATTTAAGTCGTTTAGAAAAAACCATGGAAACATTAGTGCAAACAGTAAATAATTTTACGAACACAATGGGTAATATGATGCAGAAAATGCTTAGAATGCAATCGATGTTATTGCAAGCTGTACTTAACAAACCATGAACTGTTTAAAAATTTGTTTCTGGAACGCAAACGGCATCCGCCAACATAAAAATGAATTAGAATACTTTCTTAAAAATAAACAAATTGATGTCATGATGATTTCTGAAACTCATTTGACCTCAAGAAATACGTTTAAAATAAATGGTTATTACTATATGATACCTATATATGAGCTTGTGGAGGTTCTGCCATTTTAATAAAAACCCGAGTCAAACACTACCTAATGTGTGATCATCGTGAAGATTATCTCCAAGCAACGAACATTTGCGTTGAGGAATTAAATAGAAACCTAGTAATTTCATCGTTATAAATATTTTAAATCATTAGGACCTTGTTTCCTAGCCGCTGGCGATTATAACGCTAAACATACCTTCTGGGGGTCGCGACTTATAACGCTAAAGGGTCGTGTTTTATTTAACACAATTTCTTAAATGGATTTAAATGTGGTAGCGAGCGGACAACCAACATATTGGCCCACTGATCATCAAAAAATACCAGATGTCATCGATTTCGGCGTGGTTAAAAACATTCCCATAGAAACGATTCATGTTGAAGCCTCCCTAGAATTATCTTCCGACCACACACCTACAATTGTTACTATAATGAACCCCAATAGAATTGTACCTCCGACTGGTTACATAGCGGTGACAGCTACGCAAATTAATTGGTTAAAATATAAAAAATTTCTCAGTACCCATTGCACAGAAAATATTCCGCTCAGTACACCGGATTATGTAGATCGCTCTATTGACAATTTTGACAGTTTTTTGAAACTAGCTGTTCAACATTCCAGCGATACCCCCAAAAAAATTAAAAATACTAAAATATATTTTTCAGATGTCGAGCGGCTCTTGACTGAAAAAAGGAGAGTTCGAAGAGAGTGGCAAATTTACAGATCCCCGCAACTTAAGACTTCATTAAAAGAGTGCACAAAAAAGCTAAGAAAGTTACTGCAGAATCAGAAAACGGCTTCTCTAGAAGGAACTTGATGCAACTCCACAATCTGACTTCTCATTATGGCGTGCAGCTAGAAATCTAAAAAGGCCAGTTATATCTAAGCCACCATTAAGAAACTTGAATGGTAATTGGGCAAGAAACGATATTGAAAAAGGAAATCTGTTTGTTAGTCACTTGAAAAACGTATTTACACCAAATATATTTCACAATATTGCGGTCGAGTTACCACCTGTTGCTGCTAGAGCAGCTATTCCCCTCAGATTTGAGTTAAGAGAAATCGAAAAGGCTATTTGTGACTTAAACACTAAGAAGGCACCTGGTATTGATAAGATCAGTAATAAAATGCTTTTGGAGCTACCTCGCATAGCAAAGAAAATTATTCTTTTTATTTTTAATGCTATTTTACGCCTTGAATACTATCCTCAAAAATGGAAGGTTTCCTTCGTTACCATGATACCAAAGCCAGGTAAAGATCATACAAAAGTTGAGTCTTATAGGCCTATTAGCTTATTATCAAATATGTCAAAGCTGTTTGAGAAATTATTAGTTTCAAAATTAACACCGATTTTAAGTGAAAATAGATGTATTCCAAACCATCAGTTCTGATTTAGAAGAAAACACAGCACAATCGAACAGACTCATCGAATAGTAAATCTCATAAGAAAAGCATTTGAAGAAAAGAAATATTGTTCAGCACTTTTCATCGATGTTTCGCAAGCTTTTGATAAAGTCTGGCATGAAGGCTTATTACATAAATTGAAGCAAAATTTACTAGCAAACACACACAAGCTGCTAGAAAGTAATTAAGTCGGTCGTCAATTTATTATTAAAGAAGGAAATTTCTTAAGTTCACCTCAGCCCATTGCCGCTGGAGTCCCACAAGGCAGCATCCTGGGCCCCCTATTATACTTAATTTATACTTCGGACATGCCAACAAGCAACTATACAAAAACTTCAACATTTGCAGACGATACAGCTTTTCTAAGCGTCCACGAAAATCATTATGAAGCATCGCGTTACTTACAGCATCATATATTTCAACTAGAAATATGGCTACGAAAATGGAGGATAATGGTCAATGATCAAAAATGCGTACATATAACATTCACTTTGCGCCGGGAATCTTGCCCCCCTATTACAATCAATAATCAAATAACTCCTCAACATTCGCATGTAAAATATCTCGGTATACATCTGGATCGGCGATTAACGTGGAAATGCCATATAGAGGCAAAACTAACTCAAATGAAACTAAAAGCCATTCAAATTCATTGGCTTTTTGGAAGAAATCCTGTCCTTAGTCTCGATTGCAAGCTTCTACTTTACAACTCTATCTTAAAGCCTATCTGGTGCTACGGTATTCAACTATGGGGCTTTGCCTCGGCCTCTAATATCGACAAAATTCAAAGGCGCCAAAATAAACTTCTTCGAATAATCACAGCAGCTCCCTGGTATGTTAAAAACTCAAACATTCATAAGTATCTCGATGTGCCATTAGTTAAAACTATGATTACAAAATATGCAATAAAATATTTAAAAAGGCTTGAACAACACCCAAATCTACTAGCTCGAAATATTTTAAATCATGGCGGCCACACTCGCTTAAGAAGAAGAGACACTGCAGCACTTACCCAATTAGATGAGCGATAAACACCTATATAGGTGAACAGAACCCGTGATGAAGAAAATTTTGTCTGGCACTGGCAGGACATAAAATAACGTTTTAGGTTAAGATTTGATTAATACGCTATGTAGTCCAAAAAAGTCCAAATTTGTTTATTATAAGTGCAATATATTTTCATTGTTTAAATTTCTTATTTTTGTTGTTGTTGTAAAATACAATAAATAATAAAAATATTAAGAGCAAAGCAAAACGGTGAAAAACAAAAACAACTCTTTGCATGAGTACGAACAGTGAAACAACACTAAGACAAAATGAAAGAAACGTTTACGTTTTAGTTAATGCAAATGAAAATAATGCAGAAATAAATAAAACAAAACATAACAATATAAACTATTTAACGGCTAAGCCAATTACTCGAACAAGTTCCCTATCACCCTCGGTGTTTACAAAAACAGTGGATAGTGACTCATTAAAAAAACTACAACTAGATTTGGTGACAAGTGTTGCCAGGCCAGCAAGTATTGCCGTGACGTCAAAAACAAATTTAGTGGGAAATGATACCATGAACTCAAACACAAATGCAATGGAAAATCCCCCTGTAAAAAGTTGTCAAAAGCCTACAGTACAAGTTGGTATGGACAAGTACATAACAGTGCTTAAACGGGGAAGCAGCCCTACCTCTGCAGCAGTTGCTTCGGCCTCAAAAGTACCATCTTTTGATAAAATAAATACTCAAAATCGTTTTGCAATTCTGGAGGATGAATCCTCTGAAGCACCAAACGTCATTAAACCATCCAAGCCTCACCCGATATATCTTAGGGAGCAAAATTCAAATGAGCTCATAAAGAGTTTGATATCGGTGATAGGTGAAAATTCGTTTGGAAGTATTAACGAGACAAAAATACAAGTCAATCATGAGAATGATTTTCGCAAAATAGTAAACATCTTTGAAACACTTAAAAAAAAACTTTTATACCTACCAACTGAAAAGCAGTAAAGGTCTTCAGGTAGTGATTAAGGGTATTGACTCATGTGTGGACCCAGAAGAGGTTAAACATTCCTAGAAGAAAAAGGCTTCAAGGTAAAACATGTAGTAAAAATTAAAAATAGAGAAAAAAATTCCCCAACCACTTTTTCAAGTGGAGTTTGAACCCGGCGACGTAAAACTTAAAAAAAACGAAACACATCCTATTTACAATTTAAAATATATTCTCTACAGAAGAATAACTATAGAAAAGCCGCACAAAAAAAATGGACCTGTTCAGTGCTTAAACTGCCAAGAATTTGGCCATACCAAGGCATACTGCTACTTACCCCCTGTCCGCGTAGTATGTGGTAGACTACACGGTACAGTTTCTTGCGATAAGTCTAAAACCGACCCCAACGTAAAAAAATGTAGCAACTGTGGCGGTAATCACACTGCGAATTATAGAGGATGCCCTGTATATAATATCGTCAAGCAGACGGTTGGACCGAAAAAAAATACCCCTCAAATGCAGGTTGCAAATCAAGTAAACACAAATGCAATTCAAGCCCCCGAGCCTAGTAATAACAGAACCTCTTACGCTAACGTCCTAAAATCAAACCATCAGCCAATGCAAGGTGCCTCGCCAAGTAATGATGAAACTCCGGTTTCTAATTTAAGTCGTTTTAGAAAAAACCATGGAAACATTAGTGCAAACAGTAAATAATTTTACGAACACAATGGGTAATATGATGCAGAAAATGCTTAGAATGCAATCGATGTTATTGCAAGCTGTACTTAACAAACCATGAACTGTTTAAAAATTTGTTTCTGGAACGCAAACGGCATCCGCCAACATAAAAATGAATTAGAATACTTTCTTAAAAATAAACAAATTGATGTCATGATGATTTCTGAAACTCATTTGACCTCAAGAAATACGTTTAAAATAAATGGTTATTACTATATGATACCTATATATGAGCTTGTGGAGGTTCTGCCATTTTAATAAAAACCCGAGTCAAACACTACCTAATGTGTGATCATCGTGAAGATTATCTCCAAGCAACGAACATTTGCGTTGAGGAATTAAATAGAAACCTAGTAATTTCATCGTTATAAATATTTTAAATCATTAGGACCTTGTTTCCTAGCCGCTGGCGATTATAACGCTAAACATACCTTCTGGGGGTCGCGACTTATAACGCTAAAGGGTCGTGTTCTATTTAACACAATTTCTAAAATGGATTTAAATGTGGTAGCGAGCGGACAACCAACATATTGGCCCACTGATCATCAAAAAATACCAGATGTCATCGATTTCGGCGTGGTTAAAAACATTCCCATAGAAACGATTCATGTTGAAGCCTCCCTAGAATTATCTTCCGACCACACACCTACAATTGTTACTATAATGAACCCCAATAGAATTGTACCTCCGACTGGTTACATAGCGGCGACAGCTACGCAAATTAATTGGTTAAAATATAAAAAATTTCTCAGTACCCATTGCACAGAAAATATTCCGCTCAGTACACCGGATTATGTAGATCGCTCTATTGACAATTTTGACAGTTTTTTGAAACTAGCTGTTCAACATTCCAGCGATACCCCCAAAAAAATTAAAAATACTAAAATATATTTTTCAGATGTCGAGCGGCTCTTGACTGAAAAAAGGAGAGTTCGAAGAGAGTGGCAACTTTACAGATCCCCGCAACTTAAGACTTCATTAAAAGAGTGCACAAAAAAGCTAAGAAAGTTACTGCAGAATCAGAAAACGGCTTCTCTAGAAGGAACTTGATGCAACTCCACAATCTGACTTCTCATTATGGCGTGCAGCTAGAAATCTAAAAAGGCCAGTTATATCTAAGCCACCATTAAGAAACTTGAATGGTAATTGGGCAAGAAACGATATTGAAAAAGGAAATCTGTTTGTTAGTCACTTGAAAAACGTATTTACACCAAATATATTTCACAATATTGCGGTCGAGTTACCACCTGTTGCTGCTAGAGCAGCTATTCCCCTCAGATTTGAGTTAAGAGAAATCGAAAAGGCTATTTGTGACTTAAACACTAAGAAGGCACCTGGTATTGATAAGATCAGTAATAAAATGCTTTTGGAGCTACCTCGCATAGCAAAGAAAATTATTCTTTTTATTTTTAATGCTATTTTACGCCTTGAATACTATCCTCAAAAATGGAAGGTTTCCTTCGTTACCATGATACCAAAGCCAGGTAAAGATCATACAAAAGTTGAGTCTTATAGGCCTATTAGCTTATTATCAAATATGTCAAAGCTGTTTGAGAAATTATTAGTTTCAAAATTAACACCGATTTTAAGTGAAAATAGATGTATTCCAAACCATCAGTTCTGATTTAGAAGAAAACACAGCACAATCGAACAGACTCATCGAATAGTAAATCTCATAAGAAAAGCATTTGAAGAAAAGAAATATTGTTCAGCACTTTTCATCGATGTTTCGCAAGCTTTTGATAAAGTCTGGCATGAAGGCTTATTACATAAATTGAAGCAAAATTTACTAGCAAACACACACAAGCTGCTAGAAAGTAATTTAGTCGGTCGTCAATTTATTATTAAAGAAGGAAATTTCTTAAGTTCACCTCAGCCCATTGCCGCTGGAGTCCCACAAGGCAGCATCCTGGGCCCCCTATTATACTTAATTTATACTTCGGACATGCCAACAAGCAACTATACAAAAACTTCAACATTTGCAGACGATACAGCTTTTCTAAGCGTCCACGAAAATCATTATGAAGCATCGCGTTACTTACAGCATCATATATTTCAACTAGAAATATGGCTACGAAAATGGAGGATAATGGTCAATGATCAAAAATGCGTACATATAACATTCACTTTGCGCCGGGAATCTTGCCCCCCTATTACAATCAATAATCAAATAACTCCTCAACATTCGCATGTAAAATATCTCGGTATACATCTGGATCGGCGATTAACGTGGAAATGCCATATAGAGGCAAAACTAACTCAAATGAAACTAAAAGCCATTCAAATTCATTGGCTTTTTGGAAGAAATCCTGTCCTTAGTCTCGATTGCAAGCTTCTACTTTACAACTCTATCTTAAAGCCTATCTGGTGCTACGGTATTCAACTATGGGGCACTGCCTCGGCCTCTAATATCGACAAAATTCAAAGGCGCCAAAATAAACTTCTTCGAATAATCACAGCAGCTCCCTGGTATGTTAAAAACTCAAACATTCATAAGTATCTCGATGTGCCATTAGTTAAAACTATGATTACAAAATATGCAATAAAATATTTAAAAAGGCTTGAACAACACCCAAATCTACTAGCTCGAAATATTTTAAATCATGGCGGCCACACTCGCTTAAGAAGAAGAGACACTGCAGCACTTACCCAATTAGATGAGCGATAAACACCTATATAGGTGAACAGAACCCGTGATGAAGAACATTTTGTCTGGCACTGGCAGGACATAAAATAACGTTTTAGGTTAAGATTTGATTAATACGCTATGTAGAGCGTGTTTTCAGCGTCATGAAAAATAAATGGCGTAATACGCGTTCTAGGATGTTTGTTCCTTTATTTAAAGCGAAGTTGTTGGTTCATTTCAATTTTAGCTTAAGATTTGCTGAGTTTGTTGAATTTATTACTAATAAAAGCTGATAAAATTTATAAAAGATATTAATTTAAAACTAAATATGTACTGAAATAATAAATATGTACTGAAATAATTACACTTTTTAAAATTCTATTTTATGTTACTATTGTTATTAACTACATATGCATATTATATTTATTTACGTTTATGTTTTGGTAATGTTTTATAAGTCTAGATTTTACACAATTTGAATTAATGCGTTATTGTTGATTTTCCAAATAATACAGAATATTTATTATACAGAAACGGATTTGTTTTTCTTTTTTTTTTCTTTGATTTTTTAGGAGTGTCTCGTTTTGGCAATTTGAGAAGATGGCAAGCCTACTTAAGAGTGCACTTCTTTTTAAAAATTCTATGTTATATTTTTTTGTTTTATTTTTTTTGTTTGGAATGTTGCTCCATTAATCTTTCTATGGTGAGCGGCTGAGGACCTTCTTTCATTGTATTGCCTTTTGGCCAGGCGGATCTTCGCAACTGAGAGATCTTTTTGGCTGATCTCGTCAGGATCCAATAAAAATTTAGATGTGCTTTTGAGCACTTCCCTAGGTTTTGCTGTGTGCTTTTTAAAGCAAGCACTCCTCCACCTTCTTTTTTTAAGGGTGCTTAAAGTTTTTATCACTCCTTAAAAGAGGACTGGCAGGATCGCCATGTAGTATTAAAATAAAAATGTTTGTTTTATTATTGCGAGTGTAGTTTTTATTCTTCTTTATTTTCACAATTTGTTCTAACTTATATACTAACTATGAAAATAATTCTTAGCCTATTCTTACGTGTAAATAACTTAAACTAAAGCATGCACTGAAAGAAAAATGCTTCATATATTTAATGAATCATTTTCATAAAAAAATTTTCCTTGGGTAAATGAAAACCTTCATTGTCTTAATAGAATTTCATAGTTATAATGAAGTATTTTCGTTAAAATCGCTTCATTGGATTTCGTAATTAAGTTAAAAATTTTCATTGGATATATGAAAACTTAAGTTTGTCCAAGTTAAACAAAAATTTTTTTTTTGGGAACATAAAAAAACAACATACAAGCATAACTATATTCATAAATTAATACGAAATTATAGTTTCCTTAAAAAAATGTTTAATTGTTAATTAAAAAATGTATAATAATAATTTCATACATCTAATGTTACATGTTTGCCATTAAATTTATGAAATCAAAAAATTTTTTTATAAAAGGACCATATTTCAATAATTTCCGTCATAAATTTAAATTTTCATTATGACAATAAAAATGTGATTATAGTAATGAAACAAAAACTTTCAATCCACTTTCAATCAACGTTATTATTGTTGTTATGGACAATTTAATCTCATATTTACGCTCTTTATTAAGTAAAAAACATAGTTTTTTTATCCAAAAACTACACTGCCCCGGTAGACTAGCTGGAAGTGAGCTAGTCTATCAGCACCGAGGTTGCGCGATCGAATCCCGCCAGAGACAGAAAAAAAATAAAAAATAAAATAAGAAAACATAAAAAATAAAAATTTTTTTTTACTTTATTGAAAGTATTAATCCAATATATAATATTCATAGATCAAATGTAATGTTTCATTAAATCCTTTTAATGGAACAGGTTTCATTGATCCAACGAAGCGCTGCATAGGTTCCTTCTTAATGCAATTTTTCATGGGATTAATGTCAAAATTCATTGGTATTGCGAAGAAAATTGTTTCAATTTAAAGTTTCTAAATATTTCCCATGCGTCTGGGTGTAGTACCTTTTAAGCGGCTATTTAGGGTAATAAGATACCCGTTTAATGTCTGCTCTTTAAAGGTATGCATTCATACGATCAAATAATACTACAATAAATTGCCTGTCCTTCAGCATTTTAAGCATGAGCATGACAGACATTCAAGCCAGAGCAAAATTTACAGCTTTCATTACGCGGTGATTTACACGTCTGTATTGGATTAGGGCAAAAAATCATGCACGGACAATCCCTTAAATTAATAAACTTTGATACGCCAATTTGAACGTTCAGATGTTCATTAATGTTGCACATCAGGAGTTGTTTTTGTAAATGCATTTTTTTCCCATGGTCTGATTAAACAGATATAAAACCTTATATACCGGGCATCATTCTGCTATTGTTTTCCCGTAGATAAAAGCTCTGAACTAAATTTTCGGATTCAATAGGTAATTTACGCTCACCCCGTAGGTTAGGAGATGTAGCCTTGTAGCCTTGATGTTTCAAACTCTTTAGCCTGCTTATTTTCACTTCATGACTTAGGTGCTTTGGTAATCATAGAAGTTGAAGGGTAATCAAATTTCTCCTTTAACTACACAGAAAAAATTATTCCCGAATTGTTTTCAAACAAACGCTACACATGTTTTTCACTGATTTTATCAATATTGGGTTCAAGTTTTCATAATTTTGTATGAAATATTTAACGCTCTTTAATTTTGTCGTCTTTTTTATTTGATCGTAAGCAGCACTTCTTTATGTGAAATATAAGAACAACAACAAAAAGCACATACAGTCTGTTTTTGGACGCTTTAAAAAAGTACGAGGTTTGTAGTAAAAAAAAAATCAAAAATAATAGCAGGTAAAAAAAGAAGTTTTACTATTTTTAAACAACAACAACAAATTTAGTTGGTAAAAAAGAATGAAAAACAAAATCTCGTATTAAATTTTTTAAAACTGTTTAGTTAAATACACCAAATACAAAAATAGAATGATGACGAAAAACATATCGAGTCGGTCTGTTGCCGTTTTCGGTTACATTTCCTCTTATTTAGCAAAGGAAAGGATACAGCAACAGTGAGTGATGAAGAAAAACATTGTGTGTATAAATAAAACTTCGTTCAAAAATTATTTCAACAAAAAGATGTGTATCAAAGCCAGCCGGACGCTCTGCTCTGCCTTTATCTTCTCCTAAAGTGCTTGCTTGTGTGCGAGTCATTGTTTGTGCAAAAACTTTTTTGTTTGATTCAGCAAAATTATTTGTTTGAAATTTATATGAATTTGAGTAAACTTTTTGTTTGATTCAGTTAAATTATTTGTTTGAAAAAATCAGTGTTTTTTCAATAAACAAAATGCAAATAAATTGTTTGAATATGCAAATTGCCAAAAAAAATTTTGATTCTACAAATTTTTTGTTTGAATTGGAAAAATAATTTTTCTCTGTGTATCAAGGGTTTTCTTGGGAGTCAAAAATTTCATTAATAAGATTTAGTTTTAATGTGCTAAATTCCCAATTCTAACTATTGGTAAACTAAAATGTATTGTTGGTGGGGGAAGCTATTCCTGTGCACATTTTAATAATATAAATGGTATATGCACAAATGTTCAGGGATTAATGAACAATTTCAACCAAATAGAAATAATTGCGGCTTTAAAAAATCCGGAATATAAATTACTATCTAAAACTCATTTAACAGAGGATATAAACGAAGAAGATGATTATTTATTTAAAAAAAACATGGAAGGTGAACAAGTTATGTGAAAAGGTTGCAGAGTCAAAATTTTGGACTTTTGGTTATTATGGCTGTTTATAGATCTCCAAGCTGCAGTGAAGTAGAATTTTGTAATGCATTTGATAAAATAATAGAAGTGATTTGTGAACCGAGTTATGAAATAATTATAGTTGGCGATTTTAACATTGATTGGAGCAAAGATGAAACTTTTAAAACTAGAATTCAAGTAACTTTGAATGACAATGGTCTGAAACAAATAGTTACAGAGTACACCAGGATTACAGAAAGTACAAAAACATTAATAGACTATTTAATAACAAATAATGATAACTTATCCGTAAGAAACAGTGCAAACAAAATAGCAGATCAAGAAGCGATTGATATTACAATCCAAAATAGAAACCATGAAAAACAAAAATGAAATAAAAATATTCAAATATAACGAAATTTCGTTTAATAGAGAACTTAATAGTGTACTGAAATATAGTACGAATGATAGTGTAAATTATAATGTTTACGATATTGATACCAGCATTGAAAACACAATTCTGAAATTTATGAAGAAAAAAACAATTTAAATACAGTCGGGCCTCGATTATCCGTGATCCGGTTAACCGGTGACCCCGATTAACGGTGATGTCCAAATATCAGTCTATTGTTTTTTGTTTGCAATGTTTTCCAATTGTTTGCTTCGATAAACTGTGATTACCTCTATTATCAGTGATGGAAGTTGAAAAATATTAGACAAACATCATTACAAACAACATATGTCCATACTTATTTAATTTAAAAATGTACAGAAACTTCTTGAATAAATTTTTTGTAAATATGTATGTACACCAATGTTCACTTGTTAAATAATAAAAGTATTAAAAAAAACTGTATAATCAAAATTGTTATTCGATTAACCGTGAAAATCGATTATCCGTAATGCTTCTGGTCCCGACCATCACGAATAATCAAGGCCCGACTGTAAATGGCTTAGTAGAGAACTACAATTTAATAAAATAGCGAGATACGGTATAGCAAAATCTGTGAACACAAGTGTAGCATGGAACCAGTATAAAACAATAAGAAATAAGTATAAAACAAAGCTCGAATATGAGACAAATAAGTTTGTTAAAAATAAAATAAGCAAAATCAAAGACCAGAAACAAATGTGGAAGGAAATAAAAGAATTACAGTCTAATTCATAAACGCATCATTAATAAGCAAAAGTTGAAAAAGAGTATTTATAAATGTTAAATAGCCTATTATGTTTTATTAAAAATAACGTGGGTCGCGAGATATATTTTCTGTTGAAACTTGCAAGTCTTATTGATCAGCTTGCTACCTTATAGGCGAGAGAGAGTGAGAGAGAAACGTTTATTTTCCTCTCTTCACTCTCGTTATAAAGTAGCAAGCTGATCAATAAGACATGCAACGTGTGAATTGGGACTTAAAGCCGTTATAACTTTTTGATAAAATATAAAAAGCTATTAATACTAATTTTGATTTTAGTTGAACTGTTAATTTTTTTATATTCTCTTATTAGGCTTGAGTTCATCAAATTAAATTTTGATTAACTTATTTTCACTGAGTGAAGGAATTTTTACAACTAAAATCAAAATCTATATATATAAAACAGGATGTATGTATGTATGTATGTATGTATGTATGTAACGTATGGACTCCAAAACGGCTTGGCCGATTTTGATGAAATCTTCAGGGAATCTTCAGAATATTCAGGCAAGTGACACTGTGAAGTCAGATTTCTGATTTGCGGGCGGAGGGGCGTGGCAAAATCCAATTTTCATATTGCACCACCAATTACATCTATATAATTGTGACGATTTTTGCTTTAAAATGATCGCCATGGTCCAACTTAGATTTATACGAAATGAAAATTTTGCTCCGCCCACTTTTTTCGAATTACTTAAAATCAGAAAACGGCTCCATCGATTTGACAAATTTGTCTTTCAAATGTTCGCATTAATCCATTGTAAGTTTTAATCGAAAGAAAAATTTACCACGCCTACTTTTCTGCCCACTTTTTCTATTAAGCGCATAACTTGAGAACGGCTTGACCGATTTGGACGATTTTTTCTTTAAAATCATCGCCATGGTCCAACTTAGGTTTTTACGGAAAGAAAATGTTGCCCTGCCCACTTTAACGCCCACTTTTTTCGATTTACCTTAAATCAGAAAACGGCTCCATCGATTTGACTAATTTTTCTTTCAAATGTTCGTATATTTTCAACGGATCTTAGAAATCGAACGCAACCCTTTTTTCCTAATTTGGACAGGACAACGTCTGTCGGGTCAGCTAGTTGTTTTTTAAATAGCTATGGCACAAGCTCTAATGGAGTGAATCCATGTCAAACCGTTAAGTCGTTCGGCATCATCACCTCCGATTTGAATGAAATTCAACACAAATGTTGAATGTTATTGGACTTTAACAAACCATAAATTTTCAGACCCCAGATTCTTTCGGCTTCCGAAATATGACGTCATAAAAGATGAGAAAAATGTGGAAAAACCTCAAAAGTCTCCTTACAAAAGGGGATAGAACTCTTGAACTACGCAAGATAATTTAGTTTTATTGGTATCGTTTTAAAGGTGAAAGTGCACCCTTTAAAATGATATGCATATTGTGTTTTTCTAAGAAAAGGTCAAAGCTCAATTATTGGGGTCTTGAGTTTAAAGCTCCATATCGAGAAAAGTATATTTTTTAAAATTCTTAAAAAAATATATGTTAAGTATTATACCCTCTTCAACATTTGCAGAAAATTTAAAGGTGGAGACTCGATTGGTGTTAGAGTTATATACCAGAACGTGATTCTAAGTATGTTTTGTGTTCAAAAATCCCTTGTTGTTGTTGTATTTTAATTATTTTTTTCAGTATATCTGGAGAACGGCAAGAGCCAAAGTTTCCAAATTTTGTACACAAATTTAAGTTATCAATACACACCATCCCACGAAATGTGGTCGGGATTGGAGAAGTGGGCGTGGTACCTCCCGAACAAGGGATTTTTGAACACAAAACATACTTAGAATCACGTTCTGGTATATAACTCTGACACCAATCGAGTCTCCACCATTAAATTTTCTGCAAATGTTGAAGAGGGTATAATACTTAACATATATTTTTTTAAGAATTTTAAAAAATATACTTTTCTAGATATGGACCTTTGAACTCAAGACCCCAAAAATTTACCTTTGACCTTTTCTTAGAAAAACACAATATGCATATCATTTTAAAGGGTGCACTTTCACCTTTAAAACGATACCAAAAAAACTAAATTATCTTGCGTAGTTCAAGAGTTCTATCCCCTTTTGTAAGGAGACTTTTGTGTTTTTTTTAAACATTTTTCACATTTTTATGACGTCATATTTCGGATGCCGAAAGAATGTGGGGTCTGAAATTTATGTTTTGTTTAAGTCCAATTACTTATAACATTTGTGTTGAATTTCATTCAAATCGGAGGTGCTGATGCCGAAAATTCCATTTTTTCGTGATGGTTTGACGTGTTTTAACTCAATGTTTACATTTGTACACTCACAATATTATTACAGTAACGGACTGTAGTTTATTTAAGAAATATTCCGTTCAGTCATTTAAATAAATAAACATTCCAAGCAAATTTATTTTAAACTGATTCTAACAGTTATTCAAAAAACAAAGTGCATATTAATACGGATTTTCAGTTGCAGTTAATATTGTCCGTTGAATGAGTTAAATTCTTCTTTATGTTAAATTAAATAAAAATGTAATTTAAAGCAACGAAAAGTTCATTTAATTTTTACTGTCAAAAATTCAACCGCGAATTCCGTAAAAACGAATGAGTATTCAGTTATCTTATATAAATTAATTGTCAAAAAATTAACTACATATTCCGTAAAAACAAATAAATATGCAGTTATTTTATAAAATTTTACTGTCAAAAATTCAACACCATATTCAGTAAAAACATATCTGAATATTTATTCAGTAAAAACAATTAAATATTCAGATATGTTTTTACTGAATATGGTGTTGAATTTTTGACAGTAAAATTTTACAAAATAACTGAATATTTATATGATTTTAAGGAATATGGTGTTGAATTTTTGACAGTAAAAATTAAATAAACTTTTTGTTAAAAAATAATGAAAAGTAAGTAGACCGGTTGTTAATTGAATTTTCATTTATTTTATACTAGCATTTAACCCGCTACTTCGTTAGCGTTTCCTTTTCCTTCGTGGACATATTTGTATATCAAAGCTTATTTTTCTAGGTTTAAATTTGAATTTAACCCACTACTTTGTAATAAGACCTTTTCTTTCATGAACTTATTTATATTCCAAAGTATATGTAAATAGGTCAAAGCAAAATAGTTCCAAGATTTTTTATATCATAGGTTGATATTGACACAGGACTTTGCACCTATAATTTTGTGCTTTTAAGTTCAATATATGAAATTCAAAAAGTACGAATCGTAGAACACAAAAGCAAATCAAAGAAAGTTAATTTTCCGTATTATCCTTTTTGATACTTTTTTCTCCCCACTTATGTATTAAAAATTTCAATGTTGTAGTTGGAGCCTATAGTTTAGAACGTTTTTGTCATAGGACTAAATCTCTGGTGGGCGTGAGGGACTTCGCCAATTGAGCAAAAAAAAATGTTTGGTTTATAATGAACCGAAAAATGTGTTTTATTATACAATATTGCCCATAACACGCAAAGAAAAAACATGGTTGATACAATCACAATCGCAAACTATCATTAATGTTTGTAGTAATGATTGTGTCAAACATGTCTTAAGTAACAATATATGTTCAGACATCATGTTAATAGCTAATTATTGTCTCAAACATATTATTATATTCAGATTCCTAACACCATGTAAAATGCCTATTTAAACATGTTAAATGATTCTCACAAATAAAACCAATAAGAATTTTATTTCAAACATTTGTACATACACTTTGTATTATATATACCGACACAGAATGTCATATATTAAAAAATTAAATTAAATAAATACATTTTTACATATACTTACTTACTTGAGTTGAATGTTGTTTTTCTGTTTGATATCAAATGTCTGCATACAAAACGTCTCCTGCAACCATCTCATATATCTGCAGTTCGGTGATATGTTGTTAAAAGTCTCTTCCTAAAAAAGTACTTTGTCATCTGCTGGTGGGATTTCTGGTAAGTCCACAATATCTTGTGGCGAAGCTCTACGAACTACCACAACGCATCAGCCACTTTTTATTTTATTTGGGCTAACGATAAAATTTATATGCCGGTTTCAATATTGTAGGTTTTTTTTTGGCTGCAAGAAAGACAACATTAATATATATTTATTTTTATAACTACCTATACATATATAAATAACTTACCTATTTTAATAAACGTGTAGTTTTTTATTTCGTCAATTTGCAAGGCAGCATGGTCTTTTTCTTCCCGAAAAACGTCTTAATTCTTTTGTTATCATCCATGTAACTGACGCTCGCGGACAGAAATAAAGTGGGAGAAAATTTGATTGTCTTTATAAACACACACTGTTTGTTTTGACAATAAATGTTTGCTCATTTAGAGAATTTCACACATTTCACATTATTTAATATGTTTAGCTAGATCAGAGTTACTTTTTAGATGTAAAACACCATATAATATTATAATAGTGAATATAAAAATGTTTACGACAAAAAATATGTTTTCAAGTTAGATGAGCACTATAAAAATTGTATTATGGTAAACATATTTGGCAAATATGAATAAAAATGATCGTAGTGACCAGTCATTAATCATGTTTTTTCTCTGCGTGAAGATATAGTCCCTTGGGGCAATGATATCCAGAAAAGTTGTGTCTCCAAAGAACATACAGTGGTGGATTGACATTCAGTTACTTTACAGTTTTATATTATATAGATAGATGGAGAAAAATGTTGTGAAAAAAGCAACAAAATAGGAATGATTTTCACACCTTAAACGTTTGAATTTCAAAACAGGTCCAAATCTGTTTTGTATTTTTTAGATAAGCTACGAATGTGATAAAATTTTTATTTGCCCTTCTACTCCCCAAAAAGTCCGTACCTCACAAAAGTACCAGAAACCTGTCCGTTTATTTTTTTAATGAGCAATAATAAGTATTCAATTTTTGTATCTCTTTTAGTTAAGGAGATATGAGGTTAGGGAATTTTTCTAATGAACAACAATAAGTGTTAATGCTTTTCATCTCTTTTAGTTAAGGAGGTATGAGGTTAGGAGGATCCTTTGACGAGAGGCCAGCCCATGGTCCAAATGTCAACCTTTTAGTTTCAGACGTTAGGCTCTGCGATGAAAGATTTGAAAAAATAACAAACATAGGTAAAATTTTCATCCCTTAAACGTTTGAATTTCGAAAAAGTACCAAATATGCATTTGTAGTTTTTAGATAAGTTAATAATTTTTATTTAGTTTTTATTAAAATGGATGAATTTCGTAAAAGTACCAGACAATTACTTTAACTTAAAATAAATATTAAGTTAAAAAAGTACCGGTTTATAAAAAAAGTACCAATTAGAGAACGAAAAAGTTCCAAAAATCCCTCTTACAGATTCTCTTTTACTCAGGACCTTGCAGATTTATTTTATGTTTCTAGATCCAATAAATGCGGAAATTGAAAAGGTACCATTTAAAATACAAAATAATATCAAACCCCCTTTACAGATTCTCATTCACTCAGGACCTTGACTGTTTAATTTTACCTTTCTAGGTCCAATACTAGCGGTAATTCAAAAAGTACCAGTTAATGAATAAAAAAGTACCAAAAAGTTCCTTCTTATAGAATCTCATCCACTCAAGACATTGCATGTTAAATTTTATGATTATAGGTTCACTATTTGAGGAAATTCAAAAAGTACCAGTATAAGAACAAAAAGTACCACAAACTTGCCTTATTCTTATTCTCTCAGGGCATAGCATCTTGAATTTTATGTTTCTAAGTTAATTAATAACGGATATTGAAAAAGTACCAGCTTAAAAACCAAAAAGTACCAATAAGCTCTTTTAGGGATTCTCATTCATTCAGGACCTTGCAGGTAAAATTTAATGTTCGTAAGACCAATATTAGCGAAAATTTAAAAAAAGTGCCAGTTTAAATCAAAAAAGTACCAAAAAGATCCACTTACAGATTGTCATTCACTCAAGACCTTGCATGTTTAATTTCATGTTTCTAGGTCCAATACTAATGGAAATTCAAAAAGTACCAGCTAACGAATAAAAAAGTACCAATAAGATCCCACTAAACGATTCTCATTTACACAGGATCGTGCATGTTTAATTTTATGTTTCTAGGTCCAATGCTGACCGAAATTCAAAAAGTACCAGTAAATGAACAAAAAAGTACCAAAAACTTCCCTCTTATGGATTCTTATCCACTCAGGACCTTGCATGTTAAATTTTATCTTTCTAGGTCCAATACCAACGGAAATTCAAAAAGTACCAATCAAAGAATAAAAAAGTACCAAAAAGTTCATTCTTATAGATTCTCATCCACCCAGGACATTGCATATTGAATTTTGTGTTTCTAGGTCCAATACTAAAGGAAATTCAAAAAGTACCAGTTAAAGAACAAAAAGTACCAAAAACTTCCCTCTTATAGAATCTTATCCACTCAGGACATTGCATTGATTCTTATCCACTCAGGACATTGCATGTTGAATCTTATGTTTTTAGGTCCAACATAAACGATAATTTAAAATATACCAAAAAGTTAAGTAAAATATCAAATTTCCTGTATTTCCCCTTTTTGGTACTATTTCTCCCCCCATTAAAGTATAAAAAATTTCAATATTATAGTGGCAGCCCATAATATAGTACGAATATTTCAATGAATGGAGAAAAATGTTTTTTAAAAAAAGTACCAAAAATAGTTACGATTTTTACACCTTAAATGTTCGAATTTCGAAAAAGTACCAAATTTGTATTCGTATTTTTTTGATAAGTTTCGAATGTGGTATTAACTTTGTTTCAATGTTTATTGGTTCAAAAGATAAATGGGGTGTCAAAAAAGTACTAAAATTAAGATTTTACCCATTTACTCCCAAATAGGGCCGAATTTCGAAAAAGTACCAGACACCTGTCCGCTTATTTTTCTGAAGAACAACTATAAGTATTAAATTTTTTTTGTATCTCTTTTAGTTTTCGAGATATAAGGTTACCGGATTTTCCCGTTTTTACCCTTTTTTTACCCCTTAAACATTTGAATTTCCAAAAATCCCGTCTTATTGGATCGATTTGGAGTGTGACCAATTTCTGGTCCAAATTTCAAGTATTTAGCTTCAGGCGTTTAGGCTGTGCGATGATGAATCAGTGAGTCAGTCAGTAACGTTACAATTTTATATATCGTCATATTAAATGCAAACGGACGTAACTACACTTTTTATTTTTTTTTTCAGGAGAAGCAAAAAACTTTACAAAATCAATAACAACAAGGTGTAATTGGCGTTTGAATTTCGCTAATAAAATTGCCATTTTTGATCGTACGAAGCTAAAATTTTGCACGAACATGTATTTTGATAAAACGAACCATAATCGATACAAAACTCAATATCAAAAATTTGTGTAGTTACGTCCGTTTGCATTTAATATGACGATATATAGATTACAATTTCAGTTAATTTAACGTACAGAATATTGTGAGTGTACTTTAATTTGTACAAATAAAATGTCGACGAAAGTGGACAAAGAATCATAATAAACAAATGTATTCAGGTTGTCAAGACAAAGTCTTGACAGAAAGAATACGAAAAAACAGAGGAAAGGAGGCAACATGTAATTCGAAATTTATGTCATAACAACAGCAAATTTCGAAACAACAGTACTACTGGTTAAAGATTGATGTTTGACTGTTGGCTAACGGGCACCCCAATGTTGCAGTGGGTAGAACTCAAAGACCTTCCGACGATAGAATGTGGTGATTCTTGAAACATGTAAAGATCCACCCGAGTTCAAATCCCCGCACAGCCAAGAAAAATTATCAATCAATTTTAATAAAAATTTCCAAGTTGTTAAAATTCCTTCACTCAGTGAAAATAATTTAATGAACATTAAATTTGATGAACTTAAGCCTAATTAGAGAATATCAAAAATTTAAAGCTATTAATATTTATTTCCAAAAATGCACACCTTATTTAACCATTCATTACACTTTTATTTTAAAATGTCTTTCAAATAGGTAAAGTGTTTGTTAAGTAGAAAGTAGAAACCGTATAGTGTATCGTCTGTTGGTTACTGGTTTGCCGCACGGAACAAAAATGTTTTATTTTACATGCTTTGAATACCTTAACTTTCGGGCATTGAAACGAAAATTTGATTCATAGCACAAAAAGTGACGATTGAAGCAAAACAATTTTTAGAGAACTCTAAAATTAATGATATCAGGCAATGCTAGAACTTGATATCTATTAATATATTTGAGATCTCAAAACAAGTATTAAATGTTAAAAAATAGGGCGCCGTTATTATTATATAGAATTGATTTCAAACAAAATTTTTGTAAAAATGTGCCTACCAGGAACCACCCGATGAAATTAAATTTAAAAAACTAATTTTAGCAATTATCAAAAAGCGCTAATAACAAATTAAATGGAAGTTAAAAAAAACAATTGGTAGATTAAGGATGATGCGGCCGATCTTCATGGGTTCTTTTAAGCAACAGTGTGTAGAATTTCAGCCAGAGTGGCTCGCTGGGGCAATATAATAAAATGCCCTTATCTCTTATAGCGGAAGCAATCCCAATGAGGAAATTTTAGACATTTAAAAATTTCCCAAACGTATCTGTTAGTGCTGGGATACTATCGATATTTTCTACTATCGATATTTATCGATAGTTCAGATTTAACCATCGATTTTTACTATCGACTGAATGTTTAAACTTGTGCAAGAAAATTTTAATAATTTTTTATAAGGCTAAGTCCGTTGTTTTTATCACTTTATTGAATGTATGAGACGTTTGTATATACGCACGTATTTTGAGATGGCAGTTTTTTAAAAAATGATAAGTGCCTTTCTAAAGGAACGGAAGTAACAGGGAATATAAGATATTCCATTGCAATTTTAAAAAATGTTCTAAATTCTAAGCCCAAAAAGGTAATCAATCTTGCGGACTTATCCTCTTATGGTCGTTCATTGTTTTGTCCTATGCTTGCAATTGCATTTGGATTTGCATTTTTTTTTTACAACACTCGCCATTTTTCTTGTTTGTATTCATTGCTGTAATTCAGCGCGAATTAATGAAAGGAAGTAAAAATTTGCGGCAAAAAACTGTGTGTGTATAGCTGCTGTTAGATGTCTTCATAGCTGTATTTTAAATAATAAAAATATCGATATTTATATTTTTCCTATCGATATTTTCGATATTTTAAGACTATCGATAATATCGATAGTCTATCGATAGTTTCCCAGCACTAGTATCTGTTAATACATATTTTATTTTTTGTTCTTGCCCAATTATTTTCCGTAATACATGTATTATTTTGTTATTGTCTAATTGTGGTCGTTTAAGTTTTTTGAACCGTTCTCTGCTTAATTTGAGTTCATTGAAGTTACACATTTTTTTTGTCTTGACATTGAAATTGAAACTTAGCTCTTAATATTTCTTGTTTATTTAAATTTGCAACTTCATACATATTTTTTGTTTTGGCTTGTCTTGTGCTTACTCAGTAGTCTATAAGTTTCATGGACTTTAATTTAATGTTTATTTGTTCATATGATAATTTGTAAATTCGGCAGAAATATGGGTCAATGTATTATTAATTAATTTATAACAAATAGGCCGTCAGCATATTTCTCATAAGCAATTATTCATATGTTTAGTGTAAAAATTAGTATATAAGTTGGAAAAAATGAATAATAAAAAGACTCTTATTCTGAAGGTAAACCAAGACTCTTAATTAAGAGAAAGCAGCACAGTTCAAGTGCTGTTGTTGTCCATCCAAAACCAAATTGCAACATAGTTAAAGTGCTACTGTTGTACAAATCAACTTTAGTTCAATATAGTTTAAGTGCTATTATTGAACATTTTTTGGTGACCCCGACGTGATCCTGTAGCAGGCACAGGATCTCAATCAAGTGAACAGGCAACATAACTTAAGCCAACATGCCCTCGTTTGAAGACCTTATCGCTAGCCAACAACAGAGCGGCCAAAGGGTTGAAACCATCATCCGCAACTACAAGAAGGATCCAGCCTCTAGGAAGACATCAATTAGCTATTTCCAAGAACCAGCTCTTGATGAGTACGGACGTGTATCAGTGAGTAACAAAAATAAAAAAAAAAAAAAAAAAAAATAAAAAAAATTGGAAGTGAAAAAAAATATTTGCCGTGGGTGAAAAAAAAAAATATTTGTAATAGGTGAAAAAAAGAACAATAACTAGTGTTCCCGACGAGATTTGTGAATGAGCCTCACAAATACTCCCAATAAGGAGAGTAGGACCAGCACAAATAGCAGAAATGCTTATATTGTGGTAAGCTCCCCGAGCGTGAGCAATGAAAACTTCGATACCCAGAATTAAACAAAAATTATTTAAGTGCAAAAATTGCCAGCGCAACTGGTTTTCCATACAGCAATTTGAGTTCAAGTGTGCCCAACCTGAGCAAGTGTGTTGATCCGACCGTAAATGTGGTTCAAAGTGTGAAGTCGTCTGACCAGAGGAATAATAACGAAAAACCTGGAACATCACGATTTGCATTAATAAATACAGGAGCTGTGCCAAAAACTACTAAGGTGCAAACGGGCATGTACAGATATATAACAATAACTAAGAGAAAGGCTAGCCCTAGGTCCAACCAACAGGAACGCATGGCCAAACAATACAAAGGCTCTAACGTAGTCTCTTTGCCAACAAATGGTAACAGATTCTCTGTACTATCCATACCTGACGATGAAGAAGCAGAATCAGCTAATGGGACAGCCACTAAAGAAGTTAAACCGCCACCTATCTATCTGCGAGAGCAAACGTTAAATAGCAAAGTCAGCATGTTGACTCATCTTGTAGGTAAGAATAATTTCTACGTCGTTTCTATACGACGCGGGCAAATTCAAGAGACCAAAATTCAAGCCAGTACAGAAACGAACTTTGGTATTATATCAAGACACCTGGACGCAGAAAATAAAAGTTACTATACATACCAATTAAAAAGTGCTAAGGGATTGATTATTGTCATAAAAGGCATAGATAGTTCTGTTCCTGCAGAGGATATAAAATGTGCCGTAGAGCAAGAGGGATATGAGGTAAAATCTGTACATAATATTTTGAAGAGGAATAAAGTTCCTCAACCACTGCACCGCATTGAGATATCGTTTGATTCATCGGTTCTCAAAACCAAAAATTCAGTTCATCCCATATACAACTTGCGCTACCTACTCAACAGAAGAATAACTGTTGAGGAGCCAATAAAACGAAAGGGTCCCTCCCAATGCACAAACTGTCAGGAATATGGGCATACAAAATCATATTGTAAATTGCCTCACGTATGTGTGGTTTGTGGCGACGCTCATAAAACCGCCGAATGTAATCGTTCTAAAGCTGACCCGAATGTTAAGAAATGCAGCAACTGTGTCGAAAATCGCACGGCAAACTATAGGGGTTGTAAAGTCTTCTTGCATTTATTAAAACCTGCTTTAGTTCAAAAATATACTCACTCCCAATATGGTCCGTCACATGCGCCCAGCCAAGCCGCTGGCTCAATTGCTAGTACTACACAAACAAACAAACAAAACCAATCATATGCCCAAGTCCTAAAAGGAAACCCTAATGCGAAAAATCCCCCGAGTACTTCCAACGCAAAGCAACCTCCGTACGCTAATGTTCCTAGGGAAGGTCTACAAATGCCTACCTCAATTGAAAATTTAATTCAAACTATGAATAACTTCATGGCCACTATGCAGAACATGTTTCAGGAAATGATGCGAAACCAGAACATGCTCCTGCAAGTTCTACTCAACAAAAAATGAACCAGTTAAAAATATGTTTCTGGAATGCAAACGGGTTATCCCAACATAAACACGAAGTTGCAAACTTTCTTCATAGGCATGAAATCGACGTACTTCTTGTCTCTGAAACACACTTTACTCATAAAAACTGCTTTAGGGTAAATGGTTACCTTACGTATGACACAAAACATCCCAGCGGACGAGCTTGTGGTGGCACAGCCATAACTGTGCACAAACACATCAGACACTTACCATTGCCAGAGTTCGAAGAAGATTGTATCCAGGCCACATCTATAAATCTTACTGATTTCAAACTTACGTTAACATCCGTTTATTGTCCCCCGAGGCACAAAATTCTACACGATAAATTTCTCAACTTCTTCTCCACATTGGGCCAGAAATTCATTGCTGCTGGCGACTACAACGCTAAACATACATATTGGGGCTCCAGACTTATTAGTCCTAGAGGTAATCAGCTATATTATACCGTAACTGCAAATAACTTTGATGTGGTATCGAGTGGTGAGCCTACCTATTTGCCAACCGACTTCAACAAGCTACCAGACCTTATTGACTTTGCTGTAATCAAAAACATCAAGCGCGATCTTTCGTCTGATCATTCACCTTCAATCCTCATTTTAAAAGGTAACTCTGACGCCGCAGCTGCAAACTGTATTTCCTATCCAAACAGAAACACAAATTGGTTAAAGTATAAAATGTATGTGAGCTCTCACCTATCACAGTGCATTCCCCTAAAAAATTCATCTGACATCCAAATAGCTGTCGATCGATGCTGCAGCTAGAAATGCAACCCCAATCAAGCGGATAATTAAACGTGCTCCTTACAATACATCGACGGATATAGAGACCCTTATCAGAGAAAAAACGAAGTTAAAAAGACAATGGCAAAACAGTCGTTCCCCAACCACTAAGGCCCAACTACAATTATGCCTGACAACTCTTCGCAACAAATTGAGACAGAACCATGAGTCTGCAATAGAAGGCTATCTAAACAGCCTAGATGCCACAAAAAACTCCAATTAGAGCTTATGGAAGGCTGTACGGCATATGAAATGCGCTATAACCCAAGAATCTCCATTAAGACTGGAAAACCGCACTTGGGCCAAAAACACAGATGAAAAATTAAACGCTTTCGCGGGCCATTTTGAGAAAGTTTTCACGCCACATGATACACATACTTGTTCCTGTCGTCCAATCATTCCTGATAAGGTAAACCTACCATTAAAATTTAACATTACTCAAGTAAAATCTGCAATAGAAAAAGTGAATATTAGAAAATCTCCCGGACTTGACCGTATCACAGGGTCAATGATAAGAAGCTTACCATCGTTTGCTTCCAGAATCTTGCTACTCATTTTTAACGCTATATTAAGAGTCGGATACTTCCCATCCTCATGGAAGAGGTCTATAATTGTTATGATTCCCAAGCCAGGAAAAGATGCTAGCCAGGTTGCGTCGTACAGACCGATAAGCTTATTATCAATCCTATCGAAGCTTTTCGAAAAAATATTCATTTTAAGTATAACTCCTCATCTAAATGAACACGACATTATCCCGGATCACCAGTTCGGATTCAGAGCGAAACATGGTTCAATAGAACAAGTACATAGAATTGTCACCCTTATTAGATCGGCGTCTGAGAAAAAGCAATACTGCTCAGCCCTGTTTATAGACATTTCCCAAGCATTTGACAAAGTTTGGCATGATGGGCTACTCATCAAAATAACACGAATGCTTCCTCAAAACACTCACAAGCTTCTGGAGAGCTATCTAACAGGCAGAACATTCATAGTAAGGTCGCAAGATAAATACTCCCCCCTCAAGAAAATTTACACTGGTGTTCCCCAAGGCAGCATATTAGGACCGCTTCTATATATAATATACACAGCGGATATGCCAACAAACCTGAGCACGCATACCTCTTCACTTGCAGACGACACAGCATTTATTAGCGTTAACCATGACCCAAAAGTCGCATCGCAAAATCTGCAGTCCCACATCAATGAACTAGAGGCATGGCTAGAAAAATGGAGAATAAAGGTTAACCCGGCTAAATGTGCTCACTTAACTTTCACGCTCAGAAGACAAACGTGCCCAGCAGTAAAAATAAATAATATCACTGTTTCGGTAGAAAACCATGTAAAGTACTTGGGAATTCATATAGATAGATGCTTGACCTGGTCTCGTCATATCGAAGCGAAAATAACGGCTATGAAACTTAAAGCAGCTCAACTACATTGGCTACTCGGTGGAAACTCAAACTTGTCTTTAGACAACAAAATTCTTCTATACAAGTCCATCATAAAGCCAATATGGACATATGGCATCCAAAAGCTTCAAAGAAGACAGTCTAGAATATTACGACAAATTGTCTGCGCCCCATGGTATATACGTAATGATATTATCCACAGAGATCTCAACGTCCCCACTATCCAGGAGGAAATTAAAAAATATTCGATAAGCTACATCGATAAACTAATGGTCCACCCTAACTACCTCGCTCAGGGTTTGCTTCAGTTCGAAGGTCACCAGAGGCTAAAAAGAACCGATACTTTGAGCCTAACTAGAAGACAGTCTTAAAATTTGAATACAGCAGTTAGTGGTTACACTGGTAACAACTAATAAACAACAAGTAGAATTAAGATTTGAATACATATTGTAAATTTCGATAAGAAAGATTCAATAATAAAAAACAAAAAAATATATAAAAAAAAAAAAAAATTCCAAGAACGGCTAAGAAGGCTAGACGAGGAGTGTTCGAAATTTGAGAGTACCGATAACCAACTCCGGTTGCTGGAGAAGATACCCTTGGATCATGAGTATTTCCAAAAGGACTATTATACCTCATTAATGGACATCGTGCAGCAGTACAAGGAGGAATTCGAAACAGCAATGCTGAAAATAATTCCCGAAGCCACGAAACGATCCATGAGCCACAGTCCAGACGAGCAAGGTCAGGCCACTGCTGCTGAGGAAGCCACGGCACCAAATGGTGAGCTGGTGAGGCTCATGCTCATGCAAGCAGCCATGATGTCCTCCATAGACCGACTATTGGAAGACAATTTCACACCTGAAGACGCCTTAGCTGCCACAGGGCTATGGCAAGACATCGAAGGCTTACACTACCAAATAGCGGAACTATGCAGTGAAGCCGTTCAACACGGGTTCAATATGGGGAGGTTTATCCAGCTCGAAAAGCAGGTCAGGGCAGCCTCCAGAAACAACACAACAATTCAGTGTCATTATGAGTGCAACAATGGGCGTTCCGAATCATCCACCGTGCCAATTCCAAAGATAACAATCCCCAAATTTGAAGGAGACTACATGAAGTGGAAGGAATTTCATGATCTGTTCTCGCCCCTAATCATTCATCAACCAATTCCAAACGTGCAAAAAATGTGGTACCTAAAAACCCATTTAGAGGAGGAAGCAGCAAACTTAATCAAACATTTCGCCACCACAGGAGAAAACTTTGAAGCTGCATGGTCCGTCGTGGTAGAGCGCTACAACAACAGAAGATTACTGGTGAGCAAACTAATCCAGGATCTAGTCAGTACTCCAACCAAGACATCAAGCGATAATTACAAGTCGCTCCATGATAAAACTCAAGAGTGTCTTTTATCACTTCGAAATCTTGACATTGACACCTCATCATGGGACCCATTGCTGATCCATTTGCTGCTTAAAGGGCAGGCTCAGGCCACACGACTTCGATACGAACAGTCTCTCCTACAGCCACGAGAAGTGCCAACCATCAAAGATTTTCTGAACTTCTTGGAAAGGAATTTTCAGTCGGTAGAAGCAATGCCAGAAAAAGAAAAATCGCCAAGGGCAAATTTGTGCACATCCATCGCACTAGACAAACGGAACCATGACCTCTGTAACATGTGCAAATCAGGAAAAAATCCACTATTTGTATGCGCAGAATTTCTGAAACAACCACCATCAGCGCGACTTCAATTTGTTCAAAACCAACGGTACTGTGTGAACTGTCTGAAGTCGGGACACATCGCTAAAAATTGTAGTCTAAGAAATTGCATGAGGTGTGCCAACAAACACAATACCCTGTTGTATTTGAAGGACTCTGATAAAAACACAAGCCAACAACCCTCAACCTCAAGGGTAACAGGCACTCATTCAGCTGAGACGACAAGGCACTGCTGGACTTGGGATCTCAACTCAATTTCGTTAGTGAACGCCTAGTTAAACGTCTTGGCATTACAACAAAACCAACTTCAATTTCTGTAAGTGGAATTGCATCCAGCAACACCAAGGTGCATCATCGGGTCAACGTCGAGCTATGTTCAAGAGTTAATAACTACTCTACACGACTTGAGGCAGCTGTTCTTAAACACATTATCTCACCACAACCCTCACAAGTGATTAACACAAATCACTGGAAAATTCCTAATAATATCGCACTAGCTGACCCAGGGTTTAACCCTCCGGACAAGATAGACATTTTGTTGGGTGCTGAATTCCATCATCAATTATTGGCAGAGGGGCAAATCAAGTTAGCCAAGAATTTGCCTACTTTGCAAAATACTGCCCTCGGTTGGATCATATCTGGAAAAATCGGAGAACACCAACCAAACACTGCAGCATGCGGGATGTGTGTCGAAAATGAAACAGCACTAGAAGAAGACATCGCTCAACTATGGGAACTAGAAAAGGTTACGATGACAGACAAACCTCTGTCAGTGAAACAGTGTGAAAACCATTTTGCGCAGACACACAGCATTGATAAAAATGGAAGATTTATTGTCAGAATTCCGTTTAGTGACAAACCCGATGCGTTAGGCGAGTCGCATGGAATAGCCTATAATCGATTCCTATCACTGGAGCGTCGACTGTCAAAGGCGCCAGAAGTCAAAACACAGTACATACAATTTATGGATTAATACGAGCACTTAGGCTATATGACACAAATAGACATAAATTCCACGTGCAAACCTAACTACTTCATTCCGCACCACAGTACACTGCGGCCTGAGAGCTTAACCACAAAATTACCAGTGGTCTTCGACGCTTCAACAAAAACTTCTTCGGGCTTGGCACTAAATAATCTGGTGTATACAGGGCCATTCAAAGCGAGCTGTTCAGAATACTACTTCGCTTTCGACTACCACGTTTCGTATTCACAACGGACATTGAGAAGATGTATCGCCAGATGCTAATACACCCAGACGACAAAAGGTTTCAGATGATTATCTGGAGACAGGACCCATCTATGCCAATCAAATATTAACAACTTAATACCATTACATACGGTACCAGATCGGCCCCATATTTGGCCACAAAATGTTTGGAAAAAATAGCAAAAGAAAACAGGGTTCAGTACCCACATGGAAGCCAATTTTTGCTTAAAAATTTCTATGTGGACGATGGAATCGGCGGAAGCAATGTTTTAAATGTTACACTGACAATCCAGCAAGAGCTAAAACACATACTAAAGAAAAATGGTTTGAATCTACAAAAATGGAATGCCAACCACCCAAAATTACTTCAAAGTGTTGCAGAAAAGGAACACGAAGTCAATATTGACTTTAACAATACCCACTGTATATAATGTAACAATGTAAAATTACTGTAACAAGGTAAAAACCTTAGCCTTAACCTGGTTGCCAACGGCTGACAAGTTTTGTATCAAGGTATATCCAGGAGAAATCAAACAAGTTACTAAGCGAACAGTAACATCAGATCTGGCAAGGCTCTTCGATCCCTTGGAGATATTGGCACCAGTTGTAGTCACCACCAAAATGTTTATTCAAGAGCTTTGGCAAACGAAATTGGAATGGGATGAAGCATTGCCAGCAAACCTCTCCAAAAGATGGATGACATTCCGGAATGAATTAGATCAGTTAAATAATCTAGAGATTCCACGACATGTTTTTGAAGGACACATTCCCTCAAACACACAAATTCATGCCTTCGCAGATGCTTCAGAAAAAGCATATGGTGCCGCTGTTTACCTCCGATCAAACATCAAAAATGGGCAGGTGATCGTGAGACTGCTGTGTGCAAAGTCGCGTGTAGCCCATTTAAAACGTCAGACCCTGCCTCGTCTTGAACTCTGCGCAGCCTTGTTATGTGCCCAACTAACAGCAAGAGTAAAGGATGATTTGGAACTTGAAAATGCACCCACATATTTGTGGACCGACTCAGAGATTGTTTTAGCCTGGATCAATTCGCAATCATCCGCTTACCAAACGTTCGTAGCTAACCGAATCGCGGCCATCCAGGAGTTGTCAATCCCACAGCAGTGGAGACACGTCAAATCAAAGGAAAACCCGGCAGATATTCTATCACGAGGTCTTTCTCCATCAAAACTAGCAGCAAGCACTCTATGGCTCTATGGGCCCATATTTCCACACGGACGAGAGGAAGTTTGGCCGGCAGCCATGACCAACGCACTCAGAATAGCTGCAAACGAGCACGACATGGAACGAAAGAGGGTGACCGTAGTTACGACTACAGATGACACATCAACAGATATAATCTACAAAATATAACACAACGGTTCATTTCAAACACTCCAGAGGGTTGTAGCTTACATGCTACGATTCATGAATCACACTAGAAGGATAAAGCAACATCAAGAACTAAACTTAGCGGCTCAGGAATTGGAACAGGCTCTCACGGTCATTATACGTGCAATGCAACGATCAGATTTTGAAGAAGACTTGAAGCATTTGAAAAGACATGGTGAAGTAAGCAACGGCAGTCAATATAGCAATCAAACGGTGCCGTGCAATAAAGCCATAGGAAATAAAGCCATATGGCCTTATTTCTCAATCCATTGAGCAATAAGGCCATATGATTTTGTTTCCCTGTAAGGAGTGAAATAAAGCCATACATGGCCTTATTTCCCATTTAAATAATAATTCTAATTTATTTAAAATTTGTTTTGTTGTTTTTTCTCTGGGTGTATATAATGGTGGGGTGTCACAAAGCCATAGGACATAAAGCCATAATTTTGATAAGGCCTTAGGTCTCATATCAATTTTAGTGGAATGGGACATAAAGCCATTATGGTGTTATGTCCCATTTGATGTGTTGCGTTACAAATGCTTATATGGTATAACAAAGACCTGCTTCGCTAACTAAAGCTTCGCTGTATAGCAGGCCTTCGGCCGGGCGCAAGGATTTTCTCCTCCATGGTATAACAAACACCGGCTTCGCTTACTAAAGCTTCTCTGTATAGCCGGCCTTTTGGCGGACGCAAAAATTTTCTCCTTTATGGTATAACAAGTACCGATTTCGCTAAGTAAAGCTTCTAAAATCTGTCTTGTTTCCCAACGAAGGCCGTTTACGCAGAGAAGCTTTAGTTAGCGAAGCCGGTGTTTGTTATACCATAGAGGAGAAAATCATTGCGTCCGGCCGAAGGCCGGCTATGCAGAGAAGCTCTAGTTAGCGTAGCTTTTTCGGGTTTTTTCCATAAATTAACGTCGTCCTCAAATTTAGGGGCTTAGTTCATTTTGGGTTTGGGGAGTTAATTCATTGGGGACTTAGTTCATACCGCCATTTTTTACATAAAACAGGGCGACATGAAACAACAAAGCATTTTCTACATGAAATAGGGTGAAATACAATCATTATCAAAAATATGGCTTTATGTCTCATTTTACGGAAAAAATGTATGGCGTTAAGTCCCATTATATTGAGACTTAATGGCATATGCCCTTATGTCTCAATGGAACTTGACGCCATATGGCTTTATGTCCTATGGCTTTGTGACACCCCACCGTATATAATAAAAATATAACGAAAACACTTTTGGGCGCAAGGATTTTCTCCTCTATGGTATAACAAAAACCGGCTTCGCTAGCTAAAGCTTATCTGCATAGCCGGCCTTCGGCCGGGCGCAAGGATTTTCTCCTCTATGGTATAACAAATACCGGCTTCGCCAACTAAAGCTTCTCTGCATAGCCGGCCTTCGGCCGGCCGCAAAGATTTTCTCCTCTATGGTATAACAAACACCGGCTTCAAGGATTTTCTCTTCTATGGTATAACAAATACCGTCTTCGCTAACTAGAGCTTCTCTGCATAGCCGGTCTTGTGCCGGGCGCAAAAATTTGCTACTTTATGGTATAACAAGTACCGGTTTCACTAAGTAAAGGTTAAAAAATCTGCCTTGTTTTCTAACGAAGGCCGACTACGCAGAGAAGCTTTAGTTAGCGAAGCCGGTATTTGTTATACCATAGAGGAGAAAATCCTTCACCCGGCCGAAGGCCGGCTTTGCTTTGGAGTTTGTAAACATCTTGTGGCGGGCCCGCCGGGCGCGCTCCCTCCCCTCCCCCTTCCACCTACTGTACCATATTTTTTCAACACTTGACAATGGCAACTCATTCTTTTGGCAATTGGTAACCATAACAATTACACTGTTATGCCGTAATTTCTACTTTGGTTATTAAGCGATTATGGTGTTATTGAACTTGGATGGTGGTAATAAAGCCATATGGCTTTATTTCTCAATTCATTGAGAAGTAAGGCCACAAGGCTTTATTTCCTATGGCTTTATTACACGGCACCCAATCTCACCCCTACTTAGATACTAACGGCATCATCAGAGTGGGAGGTCGGTTAAAATCATCGTTGCTTCCATATGACGCAAAACATCCGATGTTGATTCCCTACAATGACCCAATAACAAAGTTGATAATGCAAATGACACATGAGAAGAATCGCCGCTGTGGCCCCCAAGCACTATTGTCACACGTTAGACAAAGGTATTGGCCAGTAAAAGGTAAAACAGCAGCACGATCAATTGTCTAACACTGCGTACGATGCACCAGAGCAAAACCACAATTGCTCAATCAAATCATGGGCAATCTACCATCAACCCGCGTAGGGTAGCCAGTACCTCGTTTCTGTATTTCTCGCATCGTTAAATTTCTTACATGAAGTGTGAAACAAAAAATTCCATCGTTTCTCGATTTATGAGATAAAAGTGTTTCTGTATTTGAATGCGAAAACAGACACAACAAATTCTGTTTATACTGGAATATTTCCAGTAATTAAGTGTCAAATAAAAGCGAAACGTCAACAAAAGAAATAAATATAATAAAAACGGGGCTGCCAGATTTGACGAGTTATTGTCATTTTGACAACTTTTTGTTCCGATATTAGCAAAGTGACGATTTAATGATTTTTCTAAAAAAGTGACGAAAGCCAAAACAAAATCAAAAATATTTTATAATTTTGTTGTTGCTTTCTATAGAAATTCATATTGAATTTTTAAATTTCAAACACTTCATATTTTGTGGCGTTGAAAATTGAAAAAACAAAATGAATTTCTGTAGAAAGAAAGTCGATAAGAAAGATTCAATAATAAAAAACAAAAAAATATATAAAAAAAAAAAAAAAAAATTCCAAGAACGGCTAAGAAGGCTAGACGAGGAGTGTTCGAAATTTGAGAGTACCGATAACCAACTCCGGTTGCTGGAGAAGATACCCTTGGATCATGAGTATTTCCAAAAGGACTATTATACCTCATTAATGGACATCGTGCAGCAGTACAAGGAGGAATTCGAAACAGCAATGCTGAAAATAATTCCCGAAGCCACGAAACGATCCATGAGCCACAGTCCAGACGAGCAAGGTCAGGCCACTGCTGCTGAGGAAGCCACGGCACCAAATGGTGAGCTGGTGAGGCTCATGCTCATGCAAGCAGCCATGATGTCCTCCATAGACCGACTATTGGAAGACAATTTCACACCTGAAGACGCCTTAGCTGCCACAGGGCTATGGCAAGACATCGAAGGCTTACACTACCAAATAGTGGAACTATGCAGTGAAGCCGTTCAACACGGGTTCAATATGGGGAGGTTTATCCAGCTCGAAAAGCAGGTCAGGGCAGCCTCCAGAAACAACACAAAAATTCAGTGTCATTATGAGTGCAACAATGGGCGTTCCGAATCATCCACCGTGCCAATTCCAAAGATAACAATCCCCAAATTTGAAGGAGACTACATGAAGTGGAAGGAATTTCATGATCTGCTCTCGTCCCTAATCATTCATCAACCAATTCCAAACGTGCAAAAAATGTGGTACCTAAAAACCCATTTAGAGGAGGAAGCAGCAAACTTAATCAAACATTTCGCCACCACAGGAGAAAACTTTGAAGCTGCATGGTCCGTCGTGGTAGAGCGCTACAACAACAGAAGATTACTGGTGAGCAAACTAATCCAGGATCTAGTCAGTACTCCAACCAAGACATCAAGCGATAATTACAAGTCGCTCCATGATAAAACTCAAGAGTGTCTTTTATCACTTCGAAATCTTGACATTGACACCTCATCATGGGACCCATTGCTGATGCATTTGCTGCTTAAAGGGCAGGCTCAGGCCACACGACTTCGATACGAACAGTCTCTCCTACAGCCACGAGAAGTGCCAACCATCAAAGATTTTCTGAACTTCTTGGAAAGGAATTTTCAGTCGGTAGAAGCAATGCCAGAAAAAGAAAAATCGCCAAGGGCAAATGTGTGCACATCCATCGCACTAGACAGACGGAACCATGACCTCTGTAACATGTGCAAATCAGGAAAAAATCCACTATTTGTATGCGCAGAATTTCTGAAACAACCACCATCAGCGCGACTTCAATTTGTTCAAAACCAACGGTACTGTGTGAACTGTCTGAAGTCGGGACACATCGCTAAAAATTGTAGTCTAAGAAATTGCATGAGGTGTGCCAACAAACACAATACCCTGTTGTATTTGAAGGACTCTGATAAAAACACAAGCCAACAACCCTCAACCTCAAGGGTAACAGGCACTCATTCAGCTGAGACGACAAGGCACTGCTGGACTTGGGATCTCAACTCAATTTCGTTAGTGAACGCCTAGTTAAACGTCTTGGCATTACAACAAAACCAACTTCAATTTCTGTAAGTGGAATTGCATCCAGCAACACCAAGGTGCATCATCGGGTCAACGTCGAGCTATGTTCAAGAGTTAATAACTACTCTACACGACTTGAGGCAGCTGTTCTTAAACACATTATCTCACCGCAACCCTCACAAGTGATTAACACAAATCACTGGAAAATTCCTAATAATATCGCACTAGCTGACCCAGGGTTTAACCCTCCGGACAAGATAGACATTTTGTTGGGTGCTGAATTCCATCATCAATTATTGGCAGAGGGGCAAATCAAGTTAGCCAAGAATTTGCCTACTTTGCAAAATACTGCCCTCGGTTGGATCATATCTGGAAAAATCGGAGAACACCAACCAAACACTGCAGCATGCGGGATGTGTGTCGAAAATGAAACAACACTAGAAGAAGACATCGCTCAACTATGGGAACTAGAAAAGGTTACGATGACAGACAAACCTCTGTCAGTGAAACAGTGTGAAAACCATTTTGCGCAGACACACAGCATTGATAAAAATGGAAGATTAGTGTCAGAATTCCGTTTAGTGACAAACCCGATGCGTTAGGCGAGTCGCATGGAATAGCCTATAATCGATTCCTATCACTGGAGCGTCGACTGTCAAAGGCGCCAGAAGTCAAAACACAGTACATACAATTTATGGATTAATACGAGCACTTAGGCTATATGACACAAATAGACATAAATTCCACGTGCAAACCTAACTACTTCATTCCGCACCACAGTACACTGCGGCCTGAGAGCTTAACCACAAAATTACCAGTGGTCTTCGACGCTTCAACAAAAACTTCTTCGGGCTTGGCACTAAATAATCTGGTGTATACAGGGCCATTCAAAGCGAGCTGTTCAGAATACTACTTCGCTTTCGACTACCACGTTTCGTATTCACAACGGACATTGAGAAGATGTATCGCCAGATGCTAATACACCCAGACGACAAAAGGTTTCAGATGATTATCTGGAGACAGGACCCATCTATGCCAATCAAATATTAACAACTTAATACCATTACATACGGTACCAGATCGGCCCCATATTTGGCCACAAAATGTTTGGAAAAAATAGCAAAAGAAAACAGGGTTCAGTACCCACATGGAAGCCAATTTTTGCTTAAAAATTTCTATGTGGACGATGGAATCGGCGGAAGCAATGATTTAAATGTTACACTGACAATCCAGCAAGAGCTAAAACACATACTAAAGAAAAATGGTTTGAATCTACAAAAATGGAATGCCAACCACCCAAAATTACTTCAAAGTGTTGCAGAAAAGCAACACGAAGTCAATATTGACTTTAACAATACAGTGGGTAACAAGGTAAAAACCTTAGGCTTAACCTGGTTGCCAACGGCTGACAAGTTTTGTATCAAGGTATATCCAGGAGAAATCAAACAAGTTACTAAGCGAACAGTAACATCAGATCTGGCAAGGCTCTTCGATCCCTTGGGGATATTGGCACCAGTTGTAGTCACCACCAAAATGTGTATTCAAGAGCTTTGGCAAACGAAATTGGAATGGGATGAAGCATTGCCAGCAAACCTCTCCAAAAGATGGATGACATTCCGGAATGAATTAGATCAGTTAAATAATCTAGAGATTCCACGACATGTTTTTGAAGGACACATTCCCTCAAACACACAAATTCATGCCTTCGCAGATGCTTCAGAAAAAGCATATGGTGCCGCTGTTTACCTCCGATCAAACATCAAAAATGGGCAGGTGATCGTGAGACTGCTGTGTGCAAAGTCGCGTGTAGCCCATTTAAAACGTCAGACCCTGCCTCGTCTTGAACTCTGCGCAGCCTTGTTATGTGCCCAACTAACAGCAAGAGTAAAGGATGATTTGGAACTTGAAAATGCACCCACATATTTGTGGACCGACTCAGAGATCGTTTTAGCCTGGATCAATTCGCAATCATCCGCTTACCAAACGTTCGTAGCTAACCGAATCGCGGCCATCCAGGAGTTGTCAATCCCACAGCAGTGGAGACACGTCAAATCAAAGGAAAACCCGGCAGATATTCTATCACGAGGTCTTTCTCCATCAAAACTAGCAGCAAGCACTCTATGGCTCTATGGGCCCATATTTCCACACGGACGAGAGGAAGTTTGGCCGGCAGCCATGACCAACGCACTCAGAATAGCTGCAAACGAGCACGACATGGAACGAAAGAGGGTGACCGTAGTTACGACTACAGATGACACATCAACAGATATAATCTACAAAATATAACACAACGGTTCATTTCAAACACTCCAGAGGGTTGTAGCTTACATGCTACGATTCATGAATCACACTAGAAGGATAAAGCAACATCAAGAACTAAACTTAGCGGCTCAGGAATTGGAACAGGCTCTCACGGTCATTATACGTGCAATGCAACGATCAGATTTTGAAGAAGCCTTGAAGCATTTGAAAAGACATGGTGAAGTAAGCAACGGCAGTCAATATAGCAATCAAACGGTGCCGTGCAATAAAGCCATAGGAAATAAAGCCATATGGCCTTATTGCTCAATGGATTGAGAAATAAGGCCATATGATTTTGTTTCCCTGTAAGGAGTGAAATAAAGCCATACATGGCCTTATTTCCCATTTAAATAATAATTCTAATTTATTTAAAATTTGTTTTGTTGTTTTTTCTCTGGGTGTATATAATGGTGGGGTGTCACAAAGCCATAGGACATAAAGCCATAATTTTGATAAAGCCTTAAGTCTCATATCAATTTTAGTGGAATGGGACATAAAGCCATTATGGTGTTATGTCCCATTTGATGTGTTGCGTTACAAATGCTTATATGGTATAACAAAGACCTGCTTCGCTAACTAAAGCTTCGCTGTATAGCAGGCCTTCGGCCGGGCGCAAGGATTTTCTCCTCCATGGTATAACAAACACCGGCTTCGCTTACTAAAGCTTCTCTGTATAGCCGGCCTTTTGGCGGACGCAAAAATTTTCTCCTTTATGGTATAACAAGTACCGATTTCGCTAAGTAAAGCTTCTAAAATCTGTCTTGTTTCCCAACGAAGGCCGTTTACGCAGAGAAGCTTTAGTTAGCGAAGCCGGTGTTTGTTATACCATAGAGGAGAAAATCATTGCGTCCGGCCGAAGGCCGGCTATGCAGAGAAGCTCTAGTTAGCGTAGCTTTTTCGGGTTTTTTCCATAAATTAACGTCGTCCTCAAATTTAGGGGCTTAGTTCATTTTGGGTTTGGGGAGTTAATTCATTGGGGACTTAGTTCATACCGCCATTTTTTACATAAAACAGGGCGACATGAAACAACAAAGCATTTTCTACATGAAATAGGGTGAAATACAATCATTATCAAAAATATGGCTTTATGTCTCATTTTACGGAAAAAATGTATGGCGTTAAGTCCCATTATATTGAGACTTAATGGCATATGCCCTTATGTCTCAATGGAACTTGACGCCATATGGCTTTATGTCCTATGGCTTTGTGACACCCCACCGTATATAATAAAAATATAACGAAAACACTTTTGGGCGCAAGGATTTTCTCCTCTATGGTATAACAAAAACCGGCTTCGCTAGCTAAAGCTTATCTGCATAGCCGGCCTTCGGTCGGGCGCAAGGATTTTCTCCTCTATGGTATAACAAATACCGGCTTCGCCAACTAAATCTTCTCTGCATAGCCGGCCTTTGGCCGGCCGCAAAGATTTTCTCCTCTATGGTATAACAAACACCGGCTTCAAGGATTTTCTCTTCTATGGTATAACAAATACCGTCTTCGCTAACTAGAGCTTCTCTGCATCGCCGGTCTTGTGCCGGGCGCAAAAATTTGCTACTTTATGGTATAACAAGTACCGGTTTCACTAAGTAAAGGTTCAAAAATCTGCCTTGTTTTCTAACGAAGGCCGACTACGCAGAGAAGCTTTAGTTAGCGAAGCCGGTATTTGTTATACCATAGAGGAGAAAATCCTTCACCCGGCCGAAGGCCGGCTTTGCTTTGGAGTTTGTAAACATCTTGTGGCGGGCACGCCGGGCGCGCTCCCTCCCCTCCCCCTTCCACCTACTGTACCATATTTTTTCAACACTTGACAATGGCAACTCATTCTTTTGGCAATTGGTAACCATAACAATTACACTGTTATGCCGTTATTTCTACTTTGGTTATTAAGCGATTATGGTGTTATTGCACTTGGATGGTGGTAATAAAGCCATATGGCTTTATTTCTCAATTCATTGAGAAGTAAGGTCACAAGGCTTTATTTCCTATGGCTTTATTACACGGCACCCAATCTCACCCCCTTCTTAGATACTAACGGCATCATCAGAGTGGGAGGTCGGTTAAAATCATCGTTGCTTCCATATGACGCAAAACATCCGATGTTGATTCCCTACAATGACCCAATAACAAAGTTGATAATGCAAATGACACATGAGAAGAATCGCCGCTGTGGCCCCCAAGCACTATTGTCACACGTTAGACAAAGGTATTGGCCAGTAAAAGGTAAAACAGCAGCACGATCAATTGTCTAACACTGCGTACGATGCACCAGAGCAAAACCACAATTGCTCAATCAAATCATGGGCAATCTACCATCAACCCGCGTAGGGTAGCCAGTACCTCGTTTCTGTATTTCTCGCATCGTTAAATTTCTTACATGAAGTGTGAAACAAAAAATTCCATCGTTTCTCGATTTATGAGATAAAAGTGTTTCTGTATTTGAATGCGAAAACAGGCACAACAAATTCTGTTTATACTGGAATATTTCCAGTAATTAAGTGTCAAATAAAAGCGAAACGTCAACAAAAGAAATAAATATAATAAAAACGGGGCTGCCAGATTTGACGAGTTATTGTCATTTTGACAACTTTTTGTTCCGATATTAGCAAAGTGACGATTTATTGATTTTTCTAAAAAAGTGACGAAAGCCTAAACAAAATCAAAAATATTTTATAATTTTGTTGTTGCTTTCTATAGAAATTCATATTGAATTTTTAAATTTCAAACACTTCATATTTTGTGGCGTTGAAAATTGAAAAAACAAAATGAATTTCTGTAGAAAGTAACAACAAATTTATAAAATACTTTTGATTTTTTTTTTTTTGCTTTCAATGAAATTGTTGGCGTTGCCTCTTAGTCTTCGAAATAAGATAGTTTTAAATATTTTAATATGTTTGTTTATTAGTAAAAAAAAATATCTTTAAAAACAAGACAGCTTAAATTTTTTTATTTATCCCTTTTATGAAAATTGTCCTCGAAGTTGTTTGCCTCTTCCCTGAAAAATGTATCGGCAAAAGCAAAATTTCGAGGGAAAGAAATGGACCGATTTGGCTTATTTTGAACATTTAATACTTCTTATATACATTAACAAAATATGATTGATATTTGGGTGTATCCAAAGTAACGGCCGTTACTTTATAAATGTGCTGTTTTTAAATGTCTGAAACAAACATCATGTTTTGTAAAATTTTGCACAGGATATGTCAAGTTAAATATCTGATTTAATTCTTTGAAATGATTTGCTTAAATAATACATTATAAAAATTAAAAGTGTGAATTCATTTATTATCGGTGACAAAAAAAAAATATATTTTTGTTAGTATAAATAAAATTAAAGGTAATCTTTAGGAATATGACACGATACATTTATTTTGTATAATAGCGGAAAAATTAATTCAAAATAAAAATTTAATTTTTGAGCTATAAGGGGTCAATTTCTGTGGAAACACCCTTTTGATATTCTTATCTTATATGGAAATTTTTGGGCCAAAACCATTATTTCTTCAAGAAAAAAAGTTGTTTGTCTGTAACCCGTTCATTTATGAACCGATTTTTTTAACTAAAACTACCAGCTGTTCTACTAAGTCTATTACAGGTAAAAAAAAGAAAAAAAATTTATAGAAATAGGTAATTTACAGATTTATATCTCAGCCATTTGTAAACCGATATAGTTAAATTTCAATAATATACTATTTCGCACTACATACGATATAAATATAAAACAACGTTGTCACTAAGAATTCTAGGTTTTTCACAAAGCTGATTTAATTAAAAAATTTATCTATTTATCTATTTTAAATAAGGATGTATGTTTATTTTATTAAGCTTGGCTTCTTTTTGCTTTTGTTAAAATATTGGCCCATAATCGTAGTCAAACGCTAAAGTCGGTTCTATTTAAAAACAACTTTAAAATAAAAACATTCTTTTAAATATTTTGCTACTATAGTCGAAACTAAAGTACATATGTTTTAAATTGAACCGACTTTAACTGGGTGCCACCTCAAATGTAGCAAATTTTTCATACAACATACAACAAAATATAAGCAAGTGGCAACTTTAAGCAGCCGACATTGAAAATTAAAATATAAATAAAACACTGCATATCTTGTACGGTTGAAACACGCAATATGATTTTATGTAGAAAGCAACAACAAAATTACAAAACTTTGTGTAAAACGCTAGGAAATTTTGGCCAAGCGTTTTACACAATTAGGTTCTATACATATATATTTTGTGTTTCTTTCCATAAAAGTTTTCCTGCAAATCATTAATAATTGCAAAATATCAGCCAACATCTTATAACATAAACATTTATAACTTTTTGCAAGTACTTTTTTTTTGGCGAAAAACAGCTGATGCTGTTGTTAAATGAGTTAAACACAACTTCAGCTGGTTTTAAAATTAACATCGGGTTTAACGTGTAAAGTATGCTTTTGCTTGTCTATAGTAGATCAAAAGCATATTTTTAATAAAAGTTTACTTTAGAACTCTTAAAGTATGCTTTGTTTATGACTATAGTTATGGGCCATTTATTTTATTTTTTGTTTAATATGATATTTTCTCATGCCTTTGTGTGACTTCTTCAGGGAAAAACAATTTTTAATTGTTATCGGATTAAAGAAAATAAATAGTTTTATAAAAAATTATCCTTCAGCTTAACAAAAGAAATATAAATTTAAAGAAATTATTAAATACCCATGAACTTTAACTTTGTTTTTATTTGATTATTTTTTAATAAAAGTCGAAACAAATTTGTTTAAAATTTATTTTAAATTACACGATTTTTAAAACAAAAAAGGAGGATCTTTTATATTTTTTTCTCAGAAAATTGACGATTTTGACACAAATTTATCTGGCAGCGCTGATTAAAACCAAAACAAGAAAAGGCTAAAAAAAATTTAAAATAACAAAATATAACAATGGTTTTTAGTTTATTTTCATCATATAAATTATGCATTCATCATTTATATTCCTTCTATTTTTTTATTTATTTAAAAAAAATAGTATATAAACATATTTTAAATTCAAAATATTTGTTTTTCTCGCCACCAATTTCAAATGCTACTTATTTTGACAGTTCTTGAAAGAAACTTTTCGCAAAACATTGTTATAGAAACACTTTTTCTCGCATCCTTCCAATAATTGCTGGAAAATTATTAAAATGACAGATAATTCTCGCCAAGAAAAGATACAGAAACACTTGCGTGAGAAAAACCATTTTTTGTTTCATTTCACACTATTTTTGTTGCAATGCACACGTTTCATGCGGAAAATTGTACGAAGCGAGAAATACAGAAACGAGGTGCAGATTTTAAATTCAGAAAAACAGTACATTGAATACAAAAAAACAGTACAACCAAGAAAAAACAGTACATTTTTTTGACGAAAACATAACCACTTTTAATTTCACCAAGTTCAGCTGTAATTAACTATCAGTTCAAGCTGTCAAAACATATTGTAAGCTCCAAATTAAAGTAATAGTTAGTTTTAACTGAACTTGCTGAAGTAGGGGTAAATATTTTAAACTTAAGTTAAAAAAATTTTATCATTTTACGAAGCACTAAAGGTACATTTAAAAAAATAAGCGCACAAATATGCGCTACGCAATAAGACATACAGAAATGCAGTAAAGTAAGTGAAAGAACTCTCAACAACTTTTATAAAAAAAATAAAATTTCAAGTGCTACGGCATTCCCTTACTACGAAGCAGGTTTGTAAGGGAGAAAACTAAAAAATTACTGTATCAAAACATTCAGTGTGTAAAGATGATCGTTACATCCAACAATATTTATTTGCGCTGAATAATGCGCTTTATGTGTCAAAAATGTATTGCTTCAAAGTGGGAACTCGCCATATAAAATTCAAGTCTTCCGTAAGCGCAATGGTAAGCGAAACCCTTATGTTTCTCCCTTACAAACCTGCTTCGTTGGCAGCTCCATTTTTTATTGGGTTTTGATTGAATATGCAACAACAATTATATTAGGAAATACACTTAAAATGTGTAACGTCAACGGAATTATTTCCATTTTATGGCATTTCATAAATATACATATGAAATTACTCCATTTGCGTTTAAAAAGCCAACACCACAAACGAAGCATTTGGCCAGGAAAACCATAACAGTGCTGTAAGCCATATAAGAAAGGAGAAAAGCCTTACTTAGCTCAAAACAATTAACTCATTGATTGTGTAAGTATGATTTTCTTTAAACATATTCGTATTTAAAGCAATTTTCACTACACACATAGTTGCACAAATCATATAGAATTTTAGAAAATGTTTTTTTCCTAAATTAATTTTCCAATTTAAAAAAATTTTTAAATTATTTACGGCTAATTTTACCAAGTTCAGCTATAATTTACTATACTAAAACAATAGGTTTTTTGTCTTTTATAATGAAAATTAATTAAACCTGAACTTGGTGAAATTGGCCATTAATCTATAAAATCCAAAACAAAAAAATAGTTTGGTTTATTTTTATTTCACAAATTCTGGAAATATTTAAAATCAAGTGCAATTGAAAACGATGAATATTTTCAATAAAATTTTTGTAAAAATTAACTTATCTTTTTCTTATTTCAGTATTTTAGGTAAAGAAAAGTAGTCCTCAAACGTATTAGGTATTTTTAAAAATTTTTAACACGGAGAATTTTCCAAATTTTTTTGTTTTAAATTTCACGTGAATTCGATTTCCAGAACATGCCCGAAAATTAAAAAAAGTTCTAAATTTAGATTTTATTTTCGTCTTTCTCAGGTGTGGAAAGGGAAAGACTATTGGAAGAGGTATCCATAAAATCATAACAACATGAAAATATACCACCGCTACGAGCCACCCATTATAATTTAGATTTCTACTGTGTATTTATCAGAAAACAATGACCACAGCGTTAAAACCCTTATTATTTTAGAACTTTTTTTTAACACAACATAATTTTTGTAAGCCAGTACTTGTAAATATAGATTGAGCAAAAACAGTACAAAAAACTGTACAAAGTGTTAAAAACAGTACATTTGCGTACTGTTTTAGGAGTTGTGCTTAAAAAGTACAATTGCAAAAAATCAGTATTGTACTGCTCAAAACAGTACGTATGGCAACCCTAAACCCGCGTCACACAACCCCGCCCTTTCATCAACTCCGGTGTTGACTTTTGCGGACCGTTTTGGGAACATTACAAAGTACGAGGGAAGAAACCTAAAAAGGCATACATAGCCGTGTTTTGCTGCTTCGCTACCAAGGCTGTTCATCTAGAACTGGTTAGCGACCTAACCACCGAAGCTTTCATAGGAGCACTAAAGTGATTCACAAGCAGGCGAGGTCATTGTAGAGAGCTGTACTGTGACAACGCGACTAATTTTGTAGGCACAAAAAATCATCTTGCAGAATTGTCAGATTCGGTCTACTCCATTTCGGCTGCAAGTAAAATTAGTAAGGAATGCTCATCCAAGGGCATAACGTTCCACTTCATACCACCACGAGCACCTCACTTTGGGGGCTTATGGGAAGCCGCGGTAAAATCAGCGAAGAAACTTTTACTCAAAAGTGTAGCAACAGCATCGTTGGCATATGAGGAACTCGATACCATCATAATTGAAATTGAAGGCATTCTTAATTCAAGACCAATCACACCCATGTCAATTAACCCAAATGATTTGGCTGCACTAGCACCTGGTCACTTCCTAATTGGGGAACCACTTAACTCCCAGGTAAACTTAAGCTCTAAAGAACAAAAAATGGGTCTCTTGACCAGGTGGAAACTAGTCACTCACTTAAAAGAAGAGTTTTGGAAGAGACGGTCGCGAGAATACTTGTGCGAACTACAGTATCGACATAAGTGGAAAACACGGAACGCCAACGCAAGGCCAGGCGATATGGTCATAGTGAAAGAAGACAACATACCTCCCTTGAAATGTGAAGGTGCACCAAGGAGATGATGGTCTGGTACGGGTGGCTGATGTTAAGACAAAATCCGGAGTATGTAGAAGACCAATTGCACGGTTAGCACCTTTGCCAGTTATCAGCACAGAATCCGATGAAACTTCCGATCAAGAAGATTGCGATAAGTCCGAGAATCCTAGAAAGAAAAGGCGCATATCCATGCCCAGTACTATCACCACTGCCTTGATTGCCATCATGGTTCTAGGAGCCCAATTTCACAACATGCAGTTTGGAACTCAAATGGGCATTCATTTCGAAGGCATTGGATCAGCCGCAATTTCATCCTCAGAGTGGCAAATCTTAATCTATTACGACTTACGGGAGTTTTGGTCTGAATCAGCAATGTTCGCAAGCGGGACCAGCGCGTTAAGCAGTTTATGTGAAAACTTGCAAGAACAATCTACATGTCAAAACCTTGTCAAATACTTTGAACATACCAAGGATGAACTACACACAAGCAACACTCTACTTTCAGGTAGAAGATACAAAAGGGGAACAATCGATTTAGTTGGGAACATCGCAAACTCACTATTTTGTGTATTGGACTGAAAGTATGCGGACAACATGGCAAGCACAATTTCACAAATTAAGGAAAATGAGGCACATCTTCTCAGTCTTTTAAGAAATCAGACGTCAATTGTGGACTCTACCATAAATATCCTGAAGTCAAGCCAAGGGCGAATAAAAAAGAAATTTGACCAAATCGACCAACAAATCGCGCAAGTGTATAACAAAATACACAATGTCAGTCAAGAACAATACCAAGAAAGAAAATACCGCATTTTTTCATCACTATGCATTCAACTCACAATCACTGCGGCAAACTTACAACATACACAGTTGTCAATACTGGAGGTTCTTACCAACACTCATCACGGTATTATAAGTCCTCTGATTCTTACTCCCTCTCAACTACAACAGGAAATAGAAAAAATAAGAATGCATTTGCCAGAGTCACTTAAATTGCCTGTAAACAATTGTACAAACTGATGAAAGTCGAAGGTGGACTCACAAATAACACAGTAATATTTCGTATCAATTTGCAATTGGTTGAAATTGACGAATTCATCTTATTCAACCTGGTACCAGTGCCAAATTGGATCAACGGCACCTTATTGTCAATAAAACCATGTTCGCCCCTATGGGTCATCAATAGTATCCGTCATCAGTATTTCAAACTTTCTTCATAGGCATGAAATCGACGTACTTCTTGTCTCTGAAATACACTTTACTCATAAAAACTGCTTTAGGGTAAATGGTTACCTTACGTATGACACAAAACATCCCAGCGGATGAGCTTGTGGTGGCACAGCAATAATTGTGCACAAACACATCAGACACTTACCATTGCCAGAGTTCGATGGAGATTGTATCCAGGCCACATCTATAAATCTAACTGATTTCAAACTAACGATAACATCCGTTTATTGCCCCCGAGGCACAAAATTCTACACGATAAATTTCTCAACTTCTTCTCCACATTGGGCCAGAAATTCATTGCTGCTGGCGAATACAACGCTAAACATACATATTGGGGCTCCAGACTTATTAGTCCTAGAGGTAATCAGCTATATAATACCGTAACTGCAAATTACTTTGATGTGGTATCGAGTGGTGAGCCTACCTATTGGCCAACCGACTTCAACAAGCTACCAAACCTTATTGACTTTGCTGTAATTAAAAACATCAAGCGCGATCAGGTACTAGTTAGTTCCTCCTATGATCTTTCGTCTGATCATTCACCTTCAATCCTCATTTTAAAATGTAACTCTGACGCCGCAGCTGCAAACTGGTTTTCCTATCCAAACAGAAACACAAATTGGTTAAAGTATAAAATGTATGTGAGCTCTCACCTATCACAGTGCATTCCCCTAAAAAATTCATCTGACATCCAAATAGCTGTCGACCGAATTACAGAAGCAACATCCTCATGAAAGAGGTCTATAATTGTTATGATTCCCAAGCCAGGAAAAGATGCTAGCCAGGTTACGTCGTACAGACCGATAAGTTTATTATCAATTCTATCGAAGCTTTTCGAAAAAATATTAATTTTAAGTATAACACCTCATCTAAATGAACACGACATTATCCCGGATCACCAGTTCGGATTCAGAGCGAAACATGGTACAAAAGAACAAGTGCATAGAATTGTCACCCTTATTAGATCGGCATTTGAGAAAAAGCAATACTGCTCAGCCCTGTTTATAGACATTTCCCAAGCATTTGACAAAGTTTGGCATGATGGGCTACTCATCAAAATAACACAAATGCTTCCTCACAACACTCACAAGCTTCTGGAGAGCTATCTAACAGGCAGAACATTCATAATAAGGTCGCAAGATAAATACTCCCCCCTCAAGAAAATAACTGCTGGTGTTCCCCAAGGCAGCATATTAGGACCGCTTCTATATATAATATACACAGCGGATATGCCAACAAACCTGAGCACGCATACCTCAACATTTGCAGACGACACAGCATTTATTAGCGTTAACCATAACCCAAAAGTCGCATCGCAAAATCTGCAGTCCCACATCAATGAACTAGAGGCATGGCTAGAAAAATGGAGAATAAAGGTTAACCCGGCTAAATGTGTTCACTTAGCTTTAACGCTCAGAAGACAAACGTGCCCAGCAGTAAAAATAAATAATATCACTGTTTCGGTAGAAAACCATGTAAAGTACTTGGGAATTCATATAGATAGATGCTTGACCTGGTCTCGTCATATCGAAGCGAAAATAACGGCTATGAAACGTAAAGCAGCTCAACTACATTGGCTACTCGGTGGAAACTCAAACTTGTCTTTAGACAACAAAATTCTTCTATACAAGTCCATCATAAAACCAATATGGACATATGGCATCCAATTATGGGGTACTGCATGGGCATCTAACATCCAAAAGCTTCAAAGAAGACAGTCTAGAATATTAAGACAAATTGTCTGCGCCCCATGGTATATACGTAATGATATTATCCACAGAGATCTCAACGTCCCCACTATCCAGGAGGAAATTAAAAAATATTCAATAAGCTACATCGATAAACTAATGGTCCACCCTAACTACCTCGCTCGGGGTTTGCTTCAGTTCGAAAGTCACCAGAGGCTAAAAAGAAACGATACTTTGAGCCTAACTAGAAGACAGTCTTAAAATTTGAATACAGCAGTTAGTGGTTACACTGGTAACAACTAATAAACAACAAGTAGAATTAAGATTTGAATACATATTGTAAATTTCGATAAGAAAGATTCAATAATAAAAAATAAATTAAAAAAAAAAAATAATAAAAAAAAGTATTTCACTATTGACAAAACTGAACTTTAATCATGCGCTGTCATCAGAGTAGATAATTTTGTGTGCTCCAAGGTACAGGTCCGATATGAAGAAGGTTCATCCGCATGCGCCTGCGAAATTAGTTTATTTCACAATGAAACCAAAGCGGACTGCCCAGTGCAATAAATAAAAGACACCGTGCAATAAAGATATTACCCAATTTATCCTTAAAGAGTCCGGCTTACCTTACCTGGAACCGGAATGTACTCTCAAAAGTAAGACCATGTCACTACAAGGCCAACAGACAATTTCCAGCTCGCTTAAAGCATCATATACCAAGCTGTGGGCAATTACCGAACTAACCCATGCAACACGTCTAAAGCCATTATTTAATAAAATACATACAATCGAGTACATTTCACAAATACAAAACCTAACAGATTTGCAAACCTCACTAAAGACGGAAGAGATACTTCAGCTACCAAACAGAATTGGGACCCACAACTACCATCACATGACTGTTGGTTACTCAGCTTTAATCATCACGTGCGGCATCTTATTACACCTAATTGTGAGGAAAACCCGTAAACATCATCCAACTCCAGCACCTCGCCAACAACAAACGACATCAGATTTTGTGGTACACATTTGATCAACATCAGTAGCAGACCACATTGCAGTTCCCTCAGAAATCAGCACAATGTCTCATCAGATGAACATGCGAGAGCAAGTCAGCAAATTCTAACCGCAACCTATATTTTGAGCTGCGCTCAACGGGGGGAGAATGTTAATACATATTTTATTTTTTGTTCTTGCCTAATTATTTTCCGTAATACATGTATTATTTTGTTATTGTCTAATTGTTGTCGTTTATGTTTTTTGAACCGTTCTCTGCTTAATTTGAGTCATTGAAGTTACACATTTTTTTTTGTTTTGACATTGAAACCTAATACTTAATATTTCTTGTTTATTTAAATTTGCAGCTTCATACATATTTTTTGTTTTGGCTTGTCTTCTGCTTACTTAGTAGTCTATAAGTTTCATTGACTTTTATTTAATGTGAATTTGTTCATATGATAATTTTCTTGTTTATTTAAATTTGCAACTTCATACATATTTTTTGTTTTGGCTTGTCTTTTGCTTACTCAGTAGTCTATAAGTTTCATTGACTTTAATTTAATGTTTAATTGTTCATATGATAATTTGTAAATTCGGCAGAAATATAGGTCAATGTATTATTAATTCATTTATAACAAATATGCCGTCAGCATATTCCTCATAACCAATTATTCATATGTTTAGTGTAAAAATTAGTATATAAGTTGGAAAAAATGAATAATAAAAGGACTCTTATTCTGAAGGTAAACCAAGACTTTTAATTAACAGAAATCAACACAGTTCAAGTGCTGTTGTTGTCCATCCAAAACCAAATTGCAACATAGTTAAAGTGCTACTGTTGTACAAATCAACTTTAGTTCAATATAGTTTAAGTGCTATTATTGAACTGTATCAAAAAAAAAACCGGCGGGAAATAGCCCAATATTATATAAACAGAAAGAGTTAAGTAGTATATTTAGGATGGTACTACGGCACTTTTTCCATACAAATTTGGGAGCATGGTATAACCCAGCAAACAATCACTTGTTCCATACACATTTGGGAGCATGGTATAATAGACCGGGTCGACCTCCATACAAAAAAAAAAAGTTGTGCCAGTCACCCCCTAGAATGAAAGATATGTCAATGAAGTTTCTAAAACAGGAAAAAAATTTTTTTTGCCACGCCCCAAAATACAGCACTTTTGGTTTTTTATATGTAGCGCTGCCATTTAAAGTCCGATCTCATCATATCGCATATCGTTGTTCATGGCTTGATAGTGGCTTCATTTTTGTCTTTGGTGACTTTTCAATCCGTCCTGAAATTGTGGGCGCCACTTATGCCATCTCGGATCCTTCCCCCAAATGTCCAATTTTTTTGACGGTCCAAGAAAGTCCTTATAAAACTACGTATGTTGACATTTTAATATGCTCACTTTTATGACACGCCTCCAAATAAAGCCCCTTTTTCTGAATCACATACATACTACATTAAAACAAGTAGAAGTCAATACAAACCAAAAAAATTTTCCTCAGTCACGCCCTAGAATAAAAGGTATATTTATACAGTTTTAAGGACTTTAAAAAAAATTTGCCACGCCCTAAATGACAGCCCTTTTTGTTTTAGATATATAGCAAAATAAAAATTCTGTAAAAGCCTCCATTTTTTTTAATGGCTCCCTAAGCCATTATCAATCTCGTACAAAACTCTGTAAGTTACGCGCAATTTTTGTTTAATTATTCAATAATCCTGAAAACCACTCTCTATGGCTTGTCATTTGAATTTTTAAAAACTGTTTCTTAGCCTTTGGTTTTTTTTTAACTAAGCGGTGTTTTCAAGTGGACTACTCATATTTTAATGAAAGTGAGACGGATGAATTTATTGACAAGCTTTCTCGATCTGAACTACTAGCGTTTTTTTTTTGCCAGTTTTCATATTTTGTGCAATTTTTCGTGCCATTTTTTTTTTTGCTGGACTGTGAAACTCAAATTAAAAATTTAAATTAAGACATTTGTAAAAGCAAACATAATGTCATATATGAGACCATGATACAGAGTTAAAACAAGAACTAAAAAATATAAAGAAACTGCAGAATTCTAAAAATGAAAAAAAAAAATAATTTAAATGCATAAAAATGAATGCCTCAAAACATGTATGCGAAAAATTATAAATTGGGCAGTCGGTGTATATAAATCTAAGCTAGACTCAAGGTGACTTAAAATGGAGCATGGCGAGTATATTAAAAGCTAGATATACTAAGTTTTAGAGGGACTTTCTTAGCACCTAAAAAATTAGACATCAGAGGGGAAGGATCCGAGATATCATAATTGCCATCTAGAATTTTAAGTTAGTTTAAAAGAGCATAAAACACGAAAATAAAGGACATTCGAGACATTAACAGTGATATATGATACGATGAGATTGGACTTTAAATGACGATGCTGTATATATAAAACAATAAGGGCAGTTATTTAAGGCGTGGCAAAAACAATTTTTTTAAAGTTTTTCAAACATAATATATATACCTTTTATTTCAGGGCGTGACTGAGGAAAATTTTTTTGGTTTGTATTGACTTCTACTTGTTTTAATGTAGTATGTATGTGAAACAGAAAAAGGGGCTTTATTTGGAGGCGTGTCATAAAAGTGAGCATATTAAAATGTCAACATACGTAGTTTTATAAGGACTTTCTTGGACCGTCAAAAAAATTGGACATTTGGGGGAAGGATCCGAGGTGGCATAAGTGGTGTCCAGAATTTCAGGTCGGATTGAAAAGTCACAAAAGACAAAAATGAAGCAACTTTCAAGCCATGAACAACGATATGCGATATGATGAGATCGGACTTTAAATGGCAGCGCTACATATAAAAAACCAAAAGTGCTGTATTTTGGGGCGTGGCAAAAAAAAATTTTTTCCTGTTTTAGAAACTTCATTGACATATCTTTCATCCTAGGGGGTGACTGGCACAACTTTTTTTTTCGACCCACCCTAATGGTATAACCCAGCAAACAATTTCATGTAAAAACTATCCTCTATATATCCCTATGTATCCCCTTCCTATCTTGGAGGCGATATCGTAGTGAGCATACGCTATCAAGATTTTATTTTCACCCTACAGTCGGTTGGTTAACTTAATAAGTTCATCGATTTGCAAGCTCCACCACTTTTATTGTCTGTGTATGTTTGTGTGTGCGTAAATGTGACCGTCTGGCAACCCTATGCGGGCTCTTTGTTAGGTGTTCGTAAAGAGTAGGGTGTGTCTGTGTATGTTTGTGTGTGCGTAAATGTGACCGTCTGGCAACCCTATGCGGGCTCTTTGTTAGGTGTTCGTAAAGAGTAGGGTGTGCATGTGTGTAAATGTAACCATCTGGCAACCCTATGCGGGGTCTTTGTCAGATGTTCGTAAAGAGTAGGGTGTGTGTATGTGTGTGTGTAAATGTGACCATCTGGCAACCCTATGCGGGGTCTTTGTTGGATGTTCGTAAAGAGTAGGGTGTGTGTAGATACAACCATGTCGAATGGTCTTTTTTATGTAATATTAAACTTTTTTATTTTTCAAATGAGTTGTACATACGTGACAAATTTAAGTTTCATAAAGTCTCAAAATTCTTGGAAATACAAAGAAATTTGAGTATTAGTTGAGCAGATGTGTAGGTGTTTAGAATTCTTAAAAAAACAAAACAAAAATAACTAAATAAATATTTTATAGAATCAGCTAATTGCTCCTTTTCATAATTATCTTTTTTATGTAATATAAAACCTTTTTATTTTTTTCAAATGAATTCTACATTTATTCGTAATAAATTTATTTTATGTTTGTAATATGATTTCATAAAAAAAGAAACTATGTTTATGAATTAGAAAATAAAACAAATAGTTTGATATATGTATGTATGTATATGTTTACATTTTATTAAAAATACAATTTTTACATTTAGTTAAATTATATACATTATTATTATAATATTCCATGATTTCTTTAGCTTCTTCTATGACAGTTTCTTTTGTTTTCTTAAAGCGGGAGCAGGAACAAGTATCTGGACCACACGTATTATTTTCATATGACCAAGCACAATTATTGTAATGTTCCCCATATCGATTAGTTATTGTATGAAATTTGTTTCTATCCTCCAGATATGATTTAATGTTCATAATTTTATTTTTATGTTTATCAGAAATAACGTTAGAAAATTTTTTTAAAAAAGTATAAATCTCTTTGATAATCATTGTTGAATATGTTACTGTATACCTATATGTAATGTTTGTGAATAATCATTAATATTGATTGCTCTTCTATTTATATAATTTTAACTACGTTCGAAGTGGACTTGTTTCAAAGTCACTATTTCTATCATTAAAGTATATGAAGAGTAATTTCACAATATTATGAAATTTATAAAAATACTTACTTACTTATAATATTAATAAACAAACAAAATAAATAAAAACAAAAGATTTTTAATAGAAAAAATTATATATATTTATTTATTTATTTTATTTCTATTTTACATTAGTTTTTTTATTTCATTTGTAAGTGGTATGTATTCGAACATTTTATCATGTATAATTAAACAATATGCGGCCGTATTAGCTGGAATGTTTGTTAAAGTTTTCATCTCAATGCGAATATCGATTGGTCCAGTTTTGACTGATTCATTTTGATGAGTCACATCTAACACAATTAAAGGAGCATCGGATTTAAATTGTTCTCGTGTTAGTAATGGTTGTGGATGACGTAAATAATAGCTTTGTTGGAACTTCAAATACATTTCGTATAGTAGAGCAAAACGATTTCTATCAAATTTGAGATTTAGATCATCATATGGATAAGTATCAGAATTTAGATAAACTTTTATATCTGACAAATCGCAATGTATAAACTTGTTGTTAGTAGTGTTTCGAAATCCTAAAAGAAGAAAACGAGGTCTTTCATTTTCGTTGGCTAGCTTAACATTCCACAAAACAGTTGTACTTTCTGGTAGCGAAGGATAATAATACATATCCCAACTTCGAAATGATATATTTAATGGATGACGATTGTTGATGGTTTTAAATATATACAATTTATATGTATCAGAAAGTTGAACATGCGGTACTTTCCATGTAATATTAAGTATAGTTAACTTTATTCTTTCTGTGGCAACGCTAGATTTGAAAACTTGTTTATCATCTTTGGAACGTAAAAGAATCAATTCATGTTTTGAATTGACTATTATTTTGTTAAAATCTTCAGCAAATCCAAGTAACATCTTTAATGGCACACAAAAGTTAAAATATCCGTTTACAAGTGTCAAATCATTATTATTAGAGGGTGCCCATCCTGCATTTAAGAGGTTATCACTTTCAGATTTATTAAGTGAGGCGTAGTTTTTTATTTCTGTTGCAATACCCAAATGTCGTGTACGATCAATCTCTACACCGTTTAATTCATATCGAATTTCATCAAACAAATGTGCTATACAATTATTTAAGAGCCGTATATTTGAAGAGATTGTTGAATCTTCCTTTGATGCTAACCCTTCAACATATAAGAGACTTTCATGTGGTAATACGTATAAATCCTGATTTTGAATGGCTATACGAATTTCATCATTATTCTTAAACGATTGTAAATATGATGAGTAGCTATGATACTCCTTTTTGATGATTGAATTGTCGAATTTAGGTTTTTGTAAAACATCAATAAAATGATTCATTTTTTTAAATGTTTTAATCGAAATCCCAAGTTTTTTAAAAATTCTTGATTATTCTCGCTTAGACTAAGTCTTAAAGTTTTTTCAGCTTCTTGCTCCTTTGAACGTAAATGTGTGAATGATGACTCCTTATACAAATCACTTGTATTTTTATTACTATTGTTATTATTGAATATAATCATTCTTTTATAGTGGTTTTAAATGTAATCGTATAGATATTTTCTCCTCACGAAAATTTATTAAATTTCCGTCTTGATCGATTACTTTTAAAACTAAAGTGTTTATACTTTTAGTGTTAACGGGTAAATATATAACATTAGCCGGTGTCTCTGTTATTTTATAGCCGGGACTGACAACAAGCGAAAACTGATGAAGGGTATGCGCAGATGTGCTATTTATATAGGATCCGTTAACAATATTACATTCAACTATAATATTGTTTATTTTTGTAATCTCTATAGTTTTATCTGAAAAATGTTCTTGATTCTTTTCCAAAATTTTCTTACTAAAGCCCAATAGGGAACCGATTGATCGCTCCTTGTTAAAATAAATTGTATCGGTTGTACATTTTATAGACGTTTGTAAAGTATTATAATTAGCTTCAATAATAAGATTTCCTCTTGGATTAAGGGTGTTATATTTATCTATAATCAAATCAGCTATATCCGAGAATTCATATGATCCAACAGGTATAACTATTTCATAATCACCAATATGAAATCTATTGTTTTCAACATCAACATTTGGTATAGAATGATATGTATCAAGACTAATTAATCCGCAAACGTAATTTCCATCAAGTTGAATGGGGGGAAAATAGTTGGCAACTAGAAGTGAAGTATCACCATTTAATGTTAGCGTTATTGACATCTTAAAGTTCGGTGTATTAATAAATTAAAAATTTTTTAATGCTCTTTATATAGGAGACGAATCGTTTACATTTATCCAAGAGTTATGATCTGATGTAAATCCCAACCATTTAACATATAACATATTTCCTCTTCTTCTTAAAATCTTTTCAACCAAATACGTTTCTGGATATTTAGTTTTCATTAGTTCAAAATCATAAAAACCACCTTTAATATCATGTCCTTTATAATCTTTTAGTATATAAGTGGTAGGACTTGTGGATCTTACAGTTTTAACTTTAAAGATTTCTGTAGTCCAATTCGGTGTATAACCTTTTTCAAACACATGTTTATATTTACTTATTCGAACATTATCACCAACTTTAAACTTCGGTCTTTTAAACACTTTTAAATTGTTGTAGACTGTATCCAATAGTGATTTTTCATTTGATAAATTTACTTGATTTGGTGTCATTTTTATTGTTCTATGATAAGTATTATTATATTTATTAACAAGTTCTTGATAAATGTGTATCCATTTATATGTTCCTTGATAACTAAATTCTTTCCACATTAGTCCCTTTAATGTTCTATTAAATCGTTCAATGATGGAAGCTTTTAAAACGCTATATGTTGAATAGTGATTAATATGATTTAATTGCATCAATCGATGAAATTGATTATTGAAGAATTCTTTACCATCATCTGTTTGTAGGTTTTTCGGTTTTCTATGATTAATATTAAATATATTTTTAAAAGCGTTCAGTACACTTTCACCACTTTTATTTTTTACTGCAACAGCCCAAGCTTTTTTCGAAAATGTATCTATTACGGTTAAAAGATAACGATATCCATTGTTAAATGTTGCATAACTTCCCATTTCTACTAAATCCGCTTGCCATAAATCATCAATTCCTTTTACAACAACTCACCTTCTTTTAAAATTTTTTCTCGCTTGTCTATGTAGTTCATTAACTATTGTTCTTTTATCTGCATTTAGATTCATATCTTTTATTTTTGTATTATGTCTGAATTAATATATATTTATGGATATTTAGTTATCTTTATCGGAGGACGTTTATCAATATTTTTAAAAAGGTAATCTTCAATATTGTTAAATCTTTCATCTATGCCATCCAATTTTAAAATATATTCTTCTACTTTATTAACTCTTTCATCCACTTTTTTCATATATTCTTTATTTACTTTTAATATTTGTTTCTCAACTGATTGTTCAATATCATTTTCCTCCTTCTTTATATGATTTGGAATGGCAATACTAATAGCTTCTACATCTTTATAGAACTTTTCAATGTTATTAACGATAGCTTGATTAATTTCATTTTTTAAGTCTGATATTTTCTTTTCGAAATCTTTGTTAGCAGTGGTAATGACTTCAACATCTTTATACAGCTTTTCTATGTTATTAACGATAGCATGGTTAATTTTATTTGTTAGCAGTTGTATTTTAGTTTCAACATCTTTAACAGTTTTATCTATTTTATTTGTTAGTAATTCATTTGTTCGTTTTAAATAGGCTTTTGTAACAGCATCCTTAGGTTCGATCGGTGTGGCTAGATTAGTAATTCTTTTTTTATGTATATCAAAAACATGATTGTTTACTTCAACATCAAGCATTTTTAATAGATTTGATCTTAGTTTTGAATCGTTAAATTTATACTTATGTGTTGAGCTTTCTCCAAATTTATTTATAAAACTCATGTTTTTAATATATTATATTAGCCTCTCTTAGTTCCTCAATAATTGAAATTATCTCGTTTTTATGATTATTATGACCAGCACCTTCCGATGAAAGGAGTAAACGTAATCTGTCGACTAATTCATTAGGATCATCCCAATATATATAGTTTGGTTTACGTTTTTCTACTAATTTTAAGGATAATCCACTACCTTTAGTAAGAATATTACCCTTTGTGTTGAATAATTTTTTTATAATGCGTTCATATTTAAATGCTTTAGTTCCTTTAATTTGTTTATTTGACTGATAGTTACGTCTGTGTACATTTGTATTAATAAGAATATCTTTATATTTTTTTAAATCTATTTTATTATAATGTAAAGGTTTTATGTGGAATAATAGTTCAAATAATCCTGGTGTCAATTTCAATTTTTTATCGCCTATATATAAAGTGTTATCGTTATTAAATTTTAGTTTGTTTGTTCCATATCGCCAATTTCCAGCATGATCTATATTAAATCCATAGATTCTATCAATCATTTCATTATTTATTAACAACATAATATTCTTATAAAGAGGTGATTCATTTAATTTAGAATTACTTAATTTCATTCGTTTCTTATCGGTATTTAATTGTGTTTTACTTTTACGTTTGGAAAATAAATGTGTGATTTTGTTGCGTTTTCTATCACCATCTTCATCGAAATTTGAAAGCAATGAATAATTCTTTCTTTTTAGATTTTTTTGATTTTTATCATTCTTCAATTGTGTTGTGGATGTTGTTGTTTTTGTTTTTAGTGAAATGTGCTTTTTAGTACTGATAGGTTTTGATGATTTCGTTGTTTCTGTTGATTGTAAAATTTTCATATTATTTTTCTTTCGCTTTATATTAGGTAGAGTAGATGTGTTATTGCTAAATGTTCTTATTCTTTTTAAGTTGTTTAGGTATTGGACTTTGTTATCATTATTATCTTCATTGTAATGGTCATCATCATCAATATCCATGTCGTAATTGGATTTATTTTCTTCATTTAACCTCATCAAACTAGATACATTATCAATATCATTATCATAATCCATATTGGAGTTAGATCTATTTTCTTCATTAAAAACAGCAAAACCAGCTTCGTTATTATCAATTTCATCATCATCATAATCCATATAAGAAAGAACATTACTAGAAGCATTATCCTGATTTAAATTAGGTCTATATAGTGATAGAGAAGATGGTGTATATAGTGATTGATATGATGGCGCTCGTACTGTTCCAGAAGATTTATTTGTCTTATCAAGTTTTTTTATTATATGTTTTAAAGGTTTTGTTATAAGTTTAAAGGTATCTTCTAACATATTAACTTTATCTATTTCATTAAGTTTAATATTTTGTAATTTTTCCTTTAATACCGCTCTGGTTTCAACAATATGTTTTAACAATTCATTATTCTTATTCATGATTGCTGAATGCATGTGTTTGTATTTTAAATTATAAACGATCTGCTTTATATCTGCTTTTGATCTGCTTTTGATCTGCTTTATATCTGCTTTTGATCTGCTTTATATCTGCTTTATATCTGCTTTTGATCTGCTTTATATCTGCTTTTGATCTGCTTTTGATCTGCTTTATATCTGCTTTTGATCTGCTTTATATCTGCTTTATATCTGCTTTTGATCTGCTTTATATCTGCTTTTGATCTGCTTTATATCTGCTTTTGATCTGCTTTCGATCTGCTTTACATCTGCTTTTGATCTGCTTTCGATCTGCTTTACATCTGCTTTCGATCTGTTTTATATAAAATCTTACTTATAATTGAATAAAATTATTAAATCCCTTCCTATAACGACCGCCATTAATTGGATCGTCCTTACTGACAACAACAAAACCATAATTATCTTTCCAACATTCCTTACAAATTGTTATAAACTGTTTAAATGACATATCACCGATAACATGATCATTATATATATGCTTTAAATTCATTTCATCTTGTTTAAATATTATAATCATATTTGCATTATCACGTATCAAATGTTTAGGAATTTTTGTATATGTTTGACATAAATAGAAACAATCTATATGTTTATGTCTACCCATACAAAAGTAATCTCTTACAGTGTCTTGTTTACCACAAATAACATCATCGAATATTATTATAGAGTGTGGATTTGCTTTAGCTGGACTTAAAACTTTTTCATTTTCCGAGAATGTAAATAGATTTATATCTTTTATGGGTTTAATAAGTTTTCTTAAATAACAATATTCCGGTTGATATAAGGATTTAGAATATATGTATATGTTTTTGAAACAAAGACCATTAGGACTTTCTATAAGACTAATCATTACATTAGTCTTACCACAGTTTGATGGTCCAACAATTAACGCTCTTATTGTGTTTGGTAATAGTGTGCTATGTACAATTTTAGATTTTTTTTCTTTTTCAACATCAGCATTTCTAATAACAATTTGTTTCGTTTGTTTAACTATTCGCATATTGCTGTGCTCTGCTTTATATCTGCTTCTGATCTGTTTTATATCTGTTTTCGATCTGCTTTATATCTGCTTCTGATCTGTTTTATATCTGTTTTCGATCTGTTTAACTATTCACATATTGACGAGTAATAAAATAATTAACTATAAAAGTAATGTTTTACAAAAAAGATAATTATTACAATTTTAAGCGCTGAACATATAAAATGGTTATAAGATATAACAATATACACAACACTAATCAGTTTAAAATTGGACGTGGAGTAGTCAACAACTTAATTAACAAATTACCAATTGAATTACATTTACCTGGATATCAGTTTTGCGGACCGGGTACAAAACTTAAAGAACGATTAGCAAGAGGAGATAAAGGAATAAATTTATTAGATGCTGCTTGCAGAGAGCACGATATTGCATATTCAGAAACTGACGATATAACTAAAAGACATAAAGCTGATCAGATATTAGCTGAAAAGGCTTGGCAACGAGTTAAATCTAAAGAAAGTAATTTAAAAGAAAAAGCTAACGCTTGGTTTGTTACGAACGCTATGAAGGCAAAAGTAAAATTTGGATTAGGTATGAAGAATAATACAGATCGAATATCAAAAAAAGGAAAAGGTGGAAAGAAAAGAGTGTGTAGTAAGAAATTATTCTCTAGCACTGTTAAAAATACTCTAAAACTATTGAGAAAGGAGAAACCTACCAATATAAATGATGCTGTTTTAATTGCACAAAAAGCAGTTCGCTCTGATTTTAAAAGAAAAAAGAAAGCTGATATAAGTATACCAAGAGTTATTCCAGTGCCTAAAGTTGGTGGATTTCTGCCATTGATTCCAGTTTTAACAGCCTTGTCAGCTCTTGGAAGTTTAGCTACAGGTGGATCAGCAATAGCTAAAGCTGTTAATGATATAAAGAATGGAAAAGAACAATTGGCAGAAGCAACACGTCACAATAAATATATGGAATCAATTGCTATGGGAAAAGGTTTATATCTTAAACCATATAAATCTGGTTATGGACTTTATTGTACATCAGCTTCAAAAAACTTTTAAGTAATCTACCCAGTCGAGCGTTAACAGATGTAGATTTAAATAAATATGGAAGAAAACTAAAACATTTTAGAGGTGTTTTTATGCGTAATTCTTTACCTAAAAAAGCCTTAAAGAATGAATGTGGAATTGTTAATCTGGATGATATAAAAGGTCCTGGGACACACTGGGTAGCATATTATAAAAATCACAATTATAAAGAATACTTTGACAGCTTTGGAAACTTGCAACCACCACTTGAAATCATCAACTATTTAAAATTGCCCATCGAATATAATTACGAACAAAAACAAAAATTCAATACATTTAATTGTGGCCATTTATGTTTAAAATTTTTATTCAATAAATATGGTTTGAAATAAAAACAACATTTTAACGTTTTCTTTTTTCATAATTTTTTTTATATTACAATTTTTCTAATCATATAAAAACTTAAAATTAATTAAAAATCTATATTTACATTGAGAAGAATGTCATCATCCTCTTCCATAAGTTCATAATAGTTATTTATTCTATAATGACCCCATGCAAAAGTATCAACGCCATTATCTCTAATAAATCTCTTATCATCTAAATAACTTAATGTTAGTTTTCTTATATTTTGAGTATAAATTTGATGTATCTTAGATCTAAATATATACATTGAATTATAATATAATTTTTTATCTAAAAGACATTTTCTAAAGTCATTTATACTTAATTTACTAGTTACACATTGCTTAACGCCCTTAATTCTTTTAATTTCCTTATCTTCTCTATCAATTTTCACTGAGTACATTTTAGCTCTTAACCCAATGAATTCCTTAATAATTTTACCATTACACTCATCCTTCATCATCCCTAAAACTTTTTTATTAAGAAGTGGGATATTGTAGACATTATCTATCGGATATGCAGATGTATCAAAATGAGTATTTATGTCATTTTTAATATCTCTGTATAGATCATCTGTTTTAATGTCGTAAATAAAGGAATCAGTATCCATATAATTGAGTTTAATGTTTTCACGATATTTAGGCTTTATGTAATCATAATGAAAACTGTACATTTTAAATTTGGATATTTCTAATACTGCAAATCCAACATAAATAGGTTTGTTGTATTCAGTTTTAATTCTACTCATTTGGATAGCATGCATATCTTCATGAATTTGAAGTGAACTATGGAAATTGGGTTTAGCTATAAGAGCACGGGCTCCTAAACGTTAACCTCTATTCTCCCATTGACATACTATTTTAATGTCTTTCCTCTTATCAACATTTTCCATAGTTTTCCCGTATACTGCATTATTCAACAATTTAAAAAAATTTTGTTCAAATGAATTTTTTGCTAGTGTTCTGTGATGGTTATTTAAATCAATATATTTTTGTAACCAATTTGATTGGTCAAATTGAAGAATTCTATGTATTTTCTTTAAAACTAAACCATGTTGAATACATTGCTGAAGATTTCGATAATGCATTATGTAATTAGTTTTACAATTTAAATCAGTTATTAGTTTCTTTTGTTTCATGGTTTCAATTTTTTTATTCTCAGCACAAAATGGTAAATCATTATGATAGTCGTGTAATGTAGATGGATATTCTAGATCTACCTCTAATATATATCCTAATGGAGAATCTTCAGCTATATTATTAACGTTGAAATGGTTATAATTTTCAACCCATTTAAAATTTTTATAGGGGAGGTATTGTGACATTGCATAGCCATACAAGTTATTAACATCTAAATATATTACGTAGTTTGATTCTTTGTTAGAATCATAATTACTAATATATTTATTATTAGCAATTGAATGTCGATTAGAACATTGAACAATACCTCCCCTAATGCCCCGAAGGACAAAATTATATATATTAATATCAGTCAACAACTCCAATTCTATTGCAGTTGTTTTCAACATTGCATCCCAGGATAAACCTGGGGTAGTATAATATTGACATGGATCTAAATTATAAATGTTTGCACAAACTTTACGGAAATTTTCAAATATATCGCAAAGTAAAAGAATATCTACTTTTAAATATAAAAGTAGATAATCTTTTAATGTTCTACATTTAAATGTTTTCCATACTTTTTGTGCATGTTCATAATCCTCCACACTACACGACTCATTATTTAATTTATTGAAAAATATTGACCGAGGTGGTAATTGAATTTCTTCAAGACGATTCATCGAATCTAAATAATCATACGGAAAGACACCCTTACGTTTCATTAAATTAAATTCTTCATCATTTGGATAGCTTGATTTTACTACCGTTAAATCACTGTCGGACAAATAACTTGCTAATTTTGCTATACTCGATGGCATAAACCTAAATGAATCGAGAAAACGTAACTCAATTGTATCTTTTTCATTTACAGAAATTCTTTTTGATATAGACACATAAAGCTCCTTATTTAAAGGTATAATATTTATATCGCCTTCAATTGTTGAAAGCTCTCTAACAAACAGGTGGCAATCATATGCCGAAAGATTATGAAAGAATATAGGGATGAAATTTGCAATTTGATATTCTAAATTACATTGATTATGAGCAGCACCCCTATATTGACCAGTTAGATGACAATGGTCAGCTACTTTATCTTCATTAGATAAAGATTTCGTACAAATATAACAAGTCTTGCTTTCATAATGTTGTATCTGTTGCAGGGGTGTTAAGGAATTCATTGGTTTAATAACACTTAGATGACTAGTGTAAATAGCTAAAATGTCGTCAACTAAAGTTTTAAAAAAATGTTGTGGCGCATCAGTTCCAGTATAAATTTTAAAAATATCTAAGTCTGAGTTATACGAACATTTAATAAAATAACTATAAGCAAATGGAATATGCTTTTGTGTTGATTTTACGTTCTTAGAATTTTGAATGTTTACTGTTTCCAGAATACATTCAAAATCAGCGTATACAACAAAAGGCACATCCATTTGCTTTTTAAAATTTTTAAAACTAAGCTTACTTTTATCTATACTAGGCATCCTTGTAACCATTTTATTACATTCCTCTTTATGTTTAATTAACGACGTCTCTGTACGAAAATGGATTAAGCATGTATTGCAGATGTATACTTGATTCTGCCGTTTCGTCAGTTGACTACGTATCAATCTGTAATTAATAGGAAAAAAGAAAATGATTTAAATTAATATAATATATTCATATATAAATAGAATATAAATATTGTGAACCTACTTTGAAATATTTTTGATCCATACGTAATGGAATCTTTCTCCATCCTCTATCAGCATTAAGTTGATGTGTTTGGACTTTTCTTCTTTGGTGAAGTAGTATGGTCCCACTACAACATCATCTTCTAGTCCAAACACATTCACGCTTATTTCAGGATTCATAATCTCGAAATCTTTTATTTGATTAATCGGAAGAGGGAAATTTAAGTTGGTGAAATTTAATTTGATTCCATTATTCAGCAAAATGATGTCATCTTCAATATTATTTATTTTATACGATGAACATCTCTTTGTATAATCAGGATCGACTGGGTATAGTGCTGATATTATAGCCCACTTGAAGCAGTACTCGTCTCTATTTTGTACGTTGACACATGCTTTTTTCTGCATTATTTTTGCTGGCAAAGGAAGGTATTGTGATCCTTTGATACACTTATATTGATTTATGTTCATCTCCAAACGTGTTATTTCAATTAATGCCCAGCCACTATCACGCTCCTGAAATTCGCTCATCTTTTTTATTATAATATTACATTGTTCGTTGAAAACATTTAGGATATCATCTCTTGTTGAAAGCATAGTAAGAATGTTCATTTTAGTCTGATGGGATTTTATATCCACCATACAAGAATCTTCACCTTCCTTAATCAGCACATATTCACCATACAGTTCCATATTAAATTTTATGTTTCCGTGTTTTTGCATGGTGTCTGTTAATAATTTTATTAATTTCTCTCTTATTTCCGTTAAAAATTTTTCAGGTATTAAATTATTTTTATTGTTGTTTTCAATTAAAAATGTGACAATTCTATTGTTAAAAGATGATTTTATGCATTTAATATCACTATTATTATCTGCTTTTTCAACACAGTTAAATTTATGTGCACTTGACCTTATATGATAATGCCAATTTGTTTTTTTTATATCTTTTTCACAACCTTTACAGTAAATATTTGTTTCTTCATCATTACCGTCACCTTTTGTATTAGAATGTGAGTGTCGGTGCCATTCCTTACGATCCGAAAAATGTAAATTACATGTTTGGCATTTAAACGATGATGATGGTCCATCATGATGCAATCGAACATGTCTTCTTAAATTTCTATTCAAAGTGAATACTTTATCACAAAACTCACAAATAAAACCGCCAGCCATTTCACTTTTTTATTAAAGAACACAATGATTTAACTATCAGAACAAGAATGGTTCTGTGTTCCAGAAGTAGACATATTTATATCATAAATTGTTAATTAGGGGAGTAATAAGTTAGGGGTAAGTGTCACATAAGTTTATATAATCAAAAACCGCAACATCAGCGGTTTCTTTGTTTTTCCAAGAATTATAAACAGCTGCACATGCATGACTCCTATTTCATTGTCTTTTCCAAGAATTTTGAGACTACAGTCCTAATCAAAAACCGCATCAAGAGCGGTTTCTTTGTTTTTCTAAGAATTCTAAACAGCTGCACTTGCATGACTCATATTTAATTGTTTTTTCCAAGAATTTTGAGATGAGGACTCATTCAAAAAAAAACTTTATGAAATTTAAATTTGTCACGTACATATTTAGAATTCATTCGAAAAATTAAAAGGTTTCATATTATATGAAAAGCAGCAATCAGCAGAATCTTTAAAATATTTATTTTGTTATTTTTATTTTTTTTTTATTTTAAAGTTTTGCATTACAGTAGAATCTCGATAATTCTTAATCGCAAGGGACCGGTCATTTCTTACGAATTATCGGGAATTATGATTTTTCGGGGGGTAATTTATCGGGATTTGACTGTATTTTATTTAATATAATCAAAAACTGCAGCATCAGCGGTTTCTTTGTTTTTTTCCAAGAATTTTAAACAGCTGCACATTCATGTCTCATATTTCATTATTTTTCCAAGAATTCGAAAAACCTGCACATGCATGTCTCATATGTCTTTGTTTTTCGAAGAATTCTAAACAGCTGCACATTCTTGTCTCATATTTAATTATTTTTCCAAGAATTCTAAACAGCTGCACATTCATGTTTCATATTTCATTATTTTTCCAAGAATTCTAAACAGCTGCACATTCATGTCTCATATTTCATTGTTTTTCCAAGAATTCGAAAAAACCTGCACATGCATGTCGCATATTTCTTTGTTTTTCCAAGAATTCTATGTTTATATAAACAAGAACCACAACTATTTAATGAAAAAAAGAATTATACCATTACATCTATTATTTTCTAAAATCCCTTCACCTATAAAATTATAGTATAAATATCTGATACAAAAACACAGTTTCATCAGTAGTATTTGAAAAATTGTTAATTAAATAAGTAAACTTTTTCCTCTAACCAACTAAAAAAAGTTTAGAAAATGAATAAAACATTGAATTATCTAAACAATATCATCAAAAAGTATTTAAAGGAAATAATGCCGTTAAAGCAACTCCCCATAAACAAGAAAATTAAAATTTTAAAATGTTTAAAAAAATCTACAAAGTTTGGTCCGAAAACAATGTTAGAGTTGGAAACTCATATAATATTCCTACCGGAGAAATACACAAACCTACCAGCGGAAGTTATGGACGATTTACCATCTGGAAATTTTTATTTAAAAAAAGTTGTGGATGGAGCTTATTATAAATTCATATTTGAAAATAAATAAATAAAAACTATAAATAGAATATGTTTTATTTATCTTTAAATTAGTTTTATAAGGGGTGACAATGGAACAACAATATAAATTTATAGTTGTTGATGTGCAAGGATTTTTCATCAATAATGAATTTCATGCTAAAGAAGTCTGTGTTTCAATCAGTGATATCGAAAAACAAACTTTTCACATTGAATCAATAATAAAATATTCTGAATTAAGTAATAAGGATAGATTTACAAATAAATGGTTATATAATCACTTGCATGGACTACACTGGGATACTGGAGAGTCTACACTGAAAGAGTTAATAGAATATTTAATATTAACTATAAAAAAAAGAAAAAAAGAAGAAGAACACCCTGTTTTATATGTTAAAGGATTTGAAAAAGTTAGATGGTTAAAGGAGCTACTTGGAGGAGAAATCGACATATATATAATTAATTTAGATTATTTGAATTGTCCAAATATCAAGACTTTATATAAAAATAATCCTAATATTAATATTTGTAAGAAACATACTAATTTTAATCAAATATGTGCTGAAAAGAATGTAATTTTATTAAGAAATTATGTGAATTTATATTTAAAATAAAGAAAAACCTAATTAATTAATAAAACATTTGAAGTTGATCATTTTATTTTTAGTTGATTTTAAGTCTTTAAACGGAGTACATCTCTAGTACGATTTAACTCAAAAATGATATCATCAGCTGAATTGGAAGAATTATTGACAAAACATAGTTACCAGATTGATAAGGAACATATGGATTTATTTATGAAACTTATAGATGAATTAAGAATTTATAATTATGTAAATAGTCCATTTATATGTATAAATAATATCATACATAGATATTATTGTGAAAATGTTTATTCACAAACCTTTAACATTTGTCGATGTCAAACACTTTATAAACAACATTTGTTAACACTTAAGCTTTTTAATCTTTATAAACGTATTTTTAATTTTGAATCTGTAAAATCTGAAAAAATTCCTAATAAAATTTAAAATAAAATAACACAACATAACATAATATTGTTTTTATTTATAGGTTTCATATTACATAAACAAGACAATTATGAAAAGGAACAATCATCAGACTTTATAAAATATTTATTAAGTTATTTTTCTGAGTTTTTTAAGAATTCTAAACACCTACTTGTATTTTTAATAAAATGTAAACAAATACATATACATACATACATATATCAAACTATTTGTTTTATTATCTAATTCATAAACATAGTTTCTTTTTTTATGAAATCATATTACAAACATAAAATAAATTTATTACGAATAAATGTAGAATTCATTTGAAAAAAATAAAAAGGTTTTATATTACATAAAAAAGATAATTGTGAAAAGGAGCAATTAGCTGATTCTATAAAATATTTATTAAGTTATTTTTTTTTGTTTTGATTTTTTAAGAATTCTAAACACCTACACATCTGCTCAACTAATACTCAAATTTCTTTGTATTTCCAAGAAATTTGAGACTTTATGAAACTTAAATTTGTCACGTATGTACAACTCATTTGAAAAATAAAAAAGTTTCATATTACATAAAAAAGACCATTCGACATGGTTGTATCTACACACACCCTACTCTTTACGAACATCCAACAAAGACCCCGCATAGGGTTGCCAGATGGTCACATTTACACACACACATACACACACCCTACTCTTTACGAACATCTGACAAAGACCCCGCATAGGGTTGCCAGATGGTTACATTTACACACATGCACACCCTACTCTTTACGAACACCTAACAAAGAGCCCGCATAGGGTTGCCAGACGGTCACATTTACGCACACACAAACATACACAGACACACCCTACTCTTTACGAACACCTAACAAAGAGCCCGCATAGGGTTGCCAGACGGTCACATTTACGCACACACAAACATACACAGACAATAAAAGTGGTGGAGCTTGCAAATCGATGAACTTATTTAGTTAACCAACCGACTGTAGGGTGAAAATAAAATCTTGATAGCGAATGCTCACTACGATATCGCCTCCAAGATAGGAAGGGGATACATAGGGATATATAGAGGATAGTTTTTACATGAAATTGTTTGCTGGGTTATACCATGCTCCCAAATGTGTATGGAACAAGTGATTGTTTGCTGGGTTATACCATGCTCCCAAATTTGTATGGAAAAAGTGCCGTAGGACCATCCTAAATATACTACTGAGTTACTATACCCTATACAAAAAAAATATACAATTATTTAAAATATTACGTTTTAAAAAACAGAAATTCATTTTAAATTGAAAACAAAACAGAAATTCACTTAAAATTCGTTCGTTGTATGATTCTTGCATGTAATCGTATCGTTTCATCCCTAGTTATATGCATTACTATTACAAAAATTACAAATCAAACAACATGTTGTTGCCAACATAAAAATATCGGGTGATTTTTTAAGAGCTATAGGAAAGTTAAAAAAAAAACACATAAAATTCAGCAAAATTCATGAAATTTTTATTTGAATCGATAGTACGGTCCATATAATTTAATGTTTGAAGATTATTTCATGCAAATGTTGACCGTGACTGCGCCTCAAATGCTGCATCCGCTAAGTCATTTTGGCATTTATATGAATAAATGCTTCAATGTTGTCTTGCAATGCGTCAATTGAAGCGGGCAATTAAAAGCGTGGGGAATAAAAAAAAAAAAAAAAGTTCTTCACTACCAACTCTTTTAAAGGATGGCCGATCATTCACGGACCCGGTTGATAAGAGTAATTGTTTTGCCAAATTATTTGCTAATAATTCTCACCTACCAGCTAGCAATCAACCAATACCCGAACTCGAAAAAGTATCCGTAACTATGTCTAGAATATTTTTTCGGGCTCGAGCTGTTAAAAGGGTTCCTGCGGATCTCGACATAAACAAGTCTCCTGGGCCGGATGGTATACCTGCTCTGGTCTTGAAGCAGTGCGACGCTAGCTCGTCCCTTAGCAAATCTTTTCAGCACTTTATACCGTGCCGCGGAACTTCCAGTCTGCTGGAAAGTTGCTAACGTTACGCCAATTCCTAAAAAAGGAATGGCTAATAACCCTGAAAATTACCGCCCAATGGTATGGTAAATTACCATCTTGTCAAATATTTAGAGTCAAACTACCTACTAAGCAACCGCCAGTATGGCTTTCGTAGAGGTCGCTCTACTGGAGACTTACTAGCTCTGTTATCGGAAAAATGGTGCCGTTTCATTCACCATTTTGGCGAAAGTAAGGTAATTGCTTTAGATATTTCCAAGGCGTTTGACAGAGGTGGCATGGTGCACTCTTGTCAAAACTTGCTGCATTTGGTGTCGGTGATAATTTCTCTCGAGTTTTCTGAGAGATCGCACTATACGAGTTGTTATAGATGGGGTTTCGTCAAACGAGTTCAAGATTCATTCAGGGGTGCCGCAAGGCTCCGTTCTTTCTCCTACTCTATTTTTTATCTTTCTAGATGACCTCCTTTGTCAAAATTCCAACCCTATCTACTCTTTTGCAGATGACAGCAACCTTTGCCACTCGTACTCATTCGAATGCAGACCAAGCGTATCCGATGTCGGTGCTTTGAGGCAGAATATGAATGATACGCTTGGCCGAGACCTTGACATAATCTTGGAATGGGGTCGTGCGAATAGGATCGATTTTAATGCCCGAAAACCCCAATGTTGCGTGCTGACGCTTAAACGCGCGACAAATCAAGGTGCCTCATCTGTATATATGGCAGGTATAATTATTGAGAAATCAGAATCTCTTGATGTTCCGGGCATGAGGATACAATGAGATGTCCGATGGATAGGACATATATTCAAGGTGTCGAAAGACCATTCAAGTGCCGCGGTTTTCTAAGACGGTGTAAGATATACTTCACTCCATCTGATCTCCTTACTATTTAAACCACCTATATCCGACAGCGTATGGAATACAACTCTCATGTGTGGGCCGGTGCTTCAAAGTCTATTTTTGAGCTTCTCGACCACGTGCAGGAGAGGGCGAAGATTCTCATTGGTGACAGTAGGGTATCCAATTTTATAGACTCCCTTGAGCACCGTCGCAATGTGGGTTGTATTTGCCTGTTTTATCGCTACTACAATGGGATGTATTCTGGCGAAATTACGGATCTGGTTCCCGAAACCCGTGCGTTTGTTCGTAATACACGTTTTCCCTCAAGAGCCCATGCTTATTTGGTCGATTGGCAGTTGAATCGTTCAACGCATTACAGAGAGAATTCGTTTCTTTCCCGGACAGCTCGTATGTGGAATAACCTTCCTGCAGAAGTCTTCCCTCTCACTTACAACATTATTAAGTTTAAATCGAATGTTCACACTACTCCCTCTATCCTCCTTCCCACAACCTACTTTCCTAGTTTCAACACAATGCAATGCATTAGTAGAGGTCATCCCCGGAGAACTGGTCCTAACAGAAAAAAAATAAGTCTGTTACATTTTGGGCAAAAAAAAGTTGGATATTATCTCACGGTAGCGCTCACCATTCACAGTTACGTTACGATTCGCATAATCTTTGAAGGTCCAGTGATTCCACTAGCCCATAAACCGCACCAAACTATGACTTTTTCTTCACTCCAAAATCGACAATTCTGCTTCCATCGATCGTCGATTAAACTGACCATAAAATGGAAGAAGCGCGCGATGAACTTTCTTAACAGAGCACGCATTTTGATAATAAAATTCAATAATTTGCAAGCGTTGTTCGTTTGTAAGACGATTCATGGTTAAATTATAGACCAAACTGAAGATGTTTGACAGTGAAACAAAACACGAAACGTGCTGTTTAAACCAGTTTTTCCAAAAAGATAATAGCTAAAAAATCACCCATTACAAAAGTAAAAAAAACGTTTAATTGTTAATCCACTCTGTACAAATTACATTTGTACATTTCAAAATCGAATTTATTATTTTTAATGTATGTATGTCAAAATGAATTTAAATGAATTTAAATCTGAATTATTGTAGCTTTATAATTTCTGTTAATCTTTAACTTTTCATGAATTATACTCACCTCGAATAAAATCGCAAGGTGGATGTAAGTTGACCGCACTGCAATATTAGTACTCGTCGTAAACTTTCCAATTGTCAATTGTAGCTAATTTTCGTTAACTTTATGCTGGCGCAACTTACCTTCGGGTTTGTAACTAGTACTTTAAAATACTCTTTTTTCAACATCAGAGCGATCAACATCAACCACTACCCAGCAGTGCGGACAGCTTACGACCACCTTGCGATTTTCTTAAGAAGTTGCTTATGTCAAACCGTATGTATTTATACAGAATAAAGTTGAATTGTAATAAACCCCATACTTGGAAAAAATTCTAAAACCTCTCTTTTCACATCCTACCCTTAACTCACCCTATTATAATTACTCCTCTGGAGCAATTATAATAATAATTATCCTTTAGATAACCCACCGTTTGAATCTCAACGGCCAGCTACCTAGAAGAAAATTATTTTATACTGGTGTCAACCCAAACACCAGTACATGGTCCTTCGACGTTCCAACCAGTTGTCAAAAATAGAGGATTGTACAAACTCCAACTTAGTTCAGAACTGCAGGGTCGTGTCAAGTGGGAAAAAGATAATCACCATTGTCTCTTTAATAAGCAGCACAAGAAAAAGGACAAGTAAAACAACGAATAATGAGGTAAATCTCTGCAGAAAGCTAATCTACATAATCAGTACAAAGTGAACAAGCAAACAGTAAGTAAATGCTCTACTTATGTATAAAAATAATAATTGACGGGAAAGAAGTGTGGATATGTATGAATGTGTTGAAAATTAAAAATTCCTGAAATAAAAAATCGTAAAAAGTTAGAAAGTTTTTTAAAAATAAGAAAACAAAAAACAAGATAAAATACCAAAAGGTTAGTGGTTAAAGCAGAAAAAACAAAAGCCGAAAATTTAAAGAAAAAAAAAAAAATAGAAAAAAGAGGGAAATAATTGCACATACCCCACAATTGAAGTCATATTTGGAAAGAGAAAGAATTGAAAACGGGAAATGAAACCCAAAATTCGTAAATGTAGTTAAAAAACGGAAAAAATCTCAAATTTCAGAAATATTTTTGTAAAATACCTATAAGTGAAAAAAAAACCAAAATATCAAATTATAAGTAAAAAGTGAAAAAGGAAATATTGAAAAAATAAAGTACCGTTGATAAATACATGCCTACGAGCAAATTTTCGTAATTTCTTGTTTAAGTTGTATAAATAAGAAAAAACCCATATATGGTGTGTGTGTGTGTGTAGGAGACCTACAGGTTCATATTTATGTGCAATTACGGTAAAAAGTAGCGGTCAAATTTGTCCGTACAAAGTTCAAGTGTATACATACATAAGTATACCTATGTATGTACATACCTAAGTACCTATATACATAAACGTATAATTCTGTTAAAGTTGTGACAGCATCATAAACTAGTACATGTACAATTGTTCCCCTAAAATAAAGTGATATCTAAATTTAGATTCTAAAGTTTAGATCAAAGATAGGCAAAGAGCAATACAACCACAATTCATTTTTGAAATCACTGATCTAAACCCTTTAAGTTCCCCTTGCCAATATTTCATATATGTCAGAGTACATACATACATACATATATCTGATCGAAAATAACTTAACAAGTGGCAATTGTACATACAAACGTACAGAAAATATTACCAACAAAACCTAAAAAGAGAAGGAAGAAAAGGTGGATGTAAAAAAAAAAAAAAAAAAAAAAAAAAAAAAACAAATAAAACTATTTTGACGAACGAGCAAAACTATTGTATACACACCCAGGCATACATGATTCAGTGTGATTTAAGAAATTAGAAAATTTGTAAAGAGTAAGGAGGTAAAGTCAAACAACAACAAAAATACTAGGGAAGAAGGAGAAGTAAGGAAGAAAAATCAGGCAACAATTTGGATAAGACATTTAACCGTTTAAATAAGTAAGTTAACGCTTGAAAAAATTAATAATAAATTATCTTCAGTTATTTCACGTTTAGTACCTATGTGCTCTCATTTAAAAATTTGGTTCAGGCAAAGAACAACATTACAAACATACATACATAAATCCATACATATATAAACACTTCCATACATACGTAAATGAAAAGAAAACCACCACCAATTTCCAGAATTCAGGGAGTAAATATTCGAAGTAGTACTCTTAAGGTTCTTAGCACGCTCTCTTTATACTTATATACAAAGTTTTACACAGAGAACCTTGACGAGAATAAAGGAAAAAATATAACTAGGTATAAACATAATAATTAATTAACGAAAATAAGAAGAGGAAACAATTTTTTTATCACATTCTCTTAATACCATGATTTAAGAGAATTCTCTCACGGATATTTGAAAAAATTCATTATTTAAAGGGTGGAAAATTAAATTAGGTATATTGTGAAGCGTTAAATGTTAATAAAGAAAACTTAAAATTTGGGAAAACAATTTTGGTCGAGCTTATTTTTACTTGGAGTAATTTTTAATAGTTTACTTGATAATTCCCCTTTAGTGGCCCTTTTTCGAAAATTGCCAAAGGCAACGCTGTTTTAAACTAATTGATCTGAAAGTAAAATATTCTCTCTTTTCTTTTTTTAAAAAAAACCGATCATTTGCGGAATTAAAATTATTTCATACCCGATTATTGACATTTAAATATAAATATTTGGATTTAGTTAAGTTAACATCTCGTAAAATAAATAAATTTACCTAATTGTTTTATAATGCAAATGTAAAGTTGGGTGATTGAAAAATACCCATTGTCCAGGCTGCATACATGAGAGAAATTATTCATAAACAAAACCCAACAGCGTTACCGCTTCGTAATCCCATAAAATTTTTTTTTAATAATCGCAGGGAATCGACTAGTTAGTATTAAAGGTGTCGCAATATTCGAATTTAGAATAATTTGGATATTTATGAATACATTTTAATAATTTCTCAATTTATTTATTTAAAATTTATGGTACTATTTCTTTAATCCTATATTGAACTTGTTAGGAGATTATTAAAGGTTAAATAAAAAGGAAAAGTAAAATAAAAACAATCTTTTATTCAGTTTTAAGGTTGCGGTTAAAAAGAAAAAAAAAAAACCAAACCCATTTCCATATTTCTGTACATAAGAAATAAATTATGAACACACTAATACTGAGCTTCACAAATTACATTTTTATATTGAATTATTTGTAATTTCATTTATTAAACAGGTATTTGGGAAAGTATTTATTTTTTAATTAATTTATTTGAAATATCTTTTGCTCTTCTTACAAAACGAATATTACAATTATTGTGCATTTTTAAAAGTACAATTGTTAAACGGTTTATATAATCAGTACTTAAATCTGACTCGTTAAATACAATTGTTAATTTCACTGTTTACTAAATAAGGATTTGTTTCGTTCTCGAAAATTTGGGCCAAGTAACTTAAGACTTGAAAATCTCTATAATTTAAAATTCCTAATGGTGATTGGATAATTAACTCAATTGTACGGGAAAAAATATATAAATATAACGGTTGGCGGTCCTTGTACAAACCCCTTTTTTTTTTTTTTTTTTTATTGCCAAGCAAACTCAAAATTAAATTTCACTTGCGCTTCTGTAAAACGAAAGAAAAATACCTTTAGTCAGAAAAGATGAATTCTTCCTCTACATCTTCCACATCTGCATCTTCCATTTGAGAAAAATTTGTCTTCGACTGTGAGCATTTGCTTCAGTTTTGTCAAAGATTTAACAGTGCTCCTATTGAAAGTCATAGTGAGGCAATTCTTGAGGTAAAAATTAAAGATTTAGACTCAAGATGGCGCAGGGTAGAAGCCTCTTATGAAAAAGTCATGTTGGCTCAAGACGAGGTAGTGCCAGCAGAATTTAAGGAGGAATCAAAATCAAATTTTGATGCGTGTTCAGATTCATTCTACCATTGCACCTCCCAAGCTCTTGAGCTTATGAAAGCTTTTAAAATGGATCGAACCCAAGCTCAAGGATTCGAAGCATCCCCTCGGTTTGCCATGGGACGGCAATCCACCGCTCATAATTTAGTGTCAGATGCCTCTAATACTTTTCTTAAACTCCCACCCTGTGACACAGAAATTTTTAAGGGTAGTTACGAGCAATGGCCATCTTTCCGCGACATGTTCACAGCGGTTTACACAAATCACCCCAAGCTCACTCCCGTCACGAAATTGTACCACCTCCGAAATAAAACGAGAGGCGAAGCTGGTGCTATTGTTCAAAGGTATCCCCTTTCTCATGAAAATTTTGATCTCGCATGGAGGGCACTAGAAACGCGATATGAAAACAAACGGGTTTTGGTTGACAACCAAATCAAAATTCTGTTCGACATACCGTCAGCCATGAAGGAAGATAGTGATTCCATCAGAAGAATCCAGTCATCTGTAAATGACTCCTTAGCAACCCTAAGAACCCTTGGTGTTGAAGTGAGTAGCTGGGACCCAATCTTGATTAGATTAATATCCACTAAACTCCCAGAAACAACACTCTCACTTTGGGAACAATCCCTCACGTCCCCTCGTGAAATACCGAGTTGGAGTCAAATGTCCCAATTCCTAGTTGACCGGTATGAAGTGGTAGAACGCCTTACAAGCATTAAAAGTTCAAAAGATTGCTTCACAATTACAAAATCACCCCAGTCGAATAAGATACAAGCGTATACGTCACAGGAAAGTCTAAGCTCTTCATCCTGCAAATTATGCAATGAAGTTCATTCATTACGAGCATGCCCAAAGTTTCGGTCTTTCACGATACAACAAAGGCTGGATTATGTATTTAAGAACAAGTTTTGTAATAACTGTTTAGCCGCATCCCACCTTAAAGCACAGTGCGGTAGTAAGCATACGTGTTTTCACTGCAAGAAACCCCACCACACATTATTGCATATGAGGCAAAAAACTCATAACCCAACTCAAAAACCAGAAAGTGCTCAGTATATGGAAATTCCTAACTCTCACAACAAAGTTACTCGAAATTTCCCCACGCAAAACACGCAAATAGTTAAAAATAACACATCAGAAGAACTTCCTCAAACCTCAAGTAAAGTGCAGGCACATTGCTCTAGTAGTAACGTGAATGTGTTATTGCGCACAGCATTGATTGAAATAGACCACAGAGGTGAGCTATTTACAGTCAGGGCATTAATTGATCCTGGCTCGCAACGTACTTTCCTAACTGAAAGAGTGAGGAACAGGCTTCAACTTCCATACGAAAAATTGCACTTTGACGTCATTGGCATTGGTGGTCAACGACAGTCAGCAAATAAAGAATGCGAATTGGTTTTATATGCCAAAAGACACAAACTGAGAATTCCCATCAAAGCAATTGTCTTACCAAAAGTCACGAAAAGACTTCCAGCTTACACTTTTAATAAACCTCTTTCCCCTGAACTTGCAAACTTAGATCTAGCAGACCCCACTTTCAATAAAGCATCTCAAATTGATCTTATTCTGGGGAATGATTACGAGCACTCAGTAAACATCGATGGCATTAAGAAAAATATCTGCGGTCAAACATCGGCGTATAATACCATTTTCGGATGGGTACTCAGTGGTCCAATTGAAACCCAAACAGTGCAAACCCTTACAACGACAGTGGCTCCCTCTGAGACTGCGGAGCTTAATGTACTTTTGAAAAGGTTTTGGGAGCAAGAAGAAGTCCCCATAGCTCGCACAAAATCAGCAGAAGATGAGTTCTGCGAACAATTTTATACTCAGACCACTACGCGCGATGAAACTGGTAGATATATTGTTAGGCTACCCTTCAAGAAAGAATTTCCCGAGACAGTCTTTCTAGGATCATCAAGATTCATAGCCTTAGCCCAGTACTCTACCATGGAAAAAACACTGGCCAAAGATCCCGGCCTTCAAACACAATATAAGGCAGTTATAAATGAATACTTAACTCTTGACCACATGGAAGAAAGTCCATCAAATGAGATTATGTGCAAAGGTAAATATGGCTCATATTATCTGCCACACCACGCGGTTATTCGACCAGAACACAAAACGACGAAACTCAGAGTCGTTTTCAATGCATCTAGAAAGTCTAAATCCCAATTCTCTCTAAACGACATTCTGTACACAGGCCCCACCCTACAAAACGAATTGATATGCATTATTCTCAACTGGAGAAAATATCAATACGTTTTCAGTGGCGATATACAGAAAATGTATCGCCAAATACTAGTACACCCTGATGACAGACCCTATCAGAGAATTTTATTCCAGCCACACTCGACTGGCCCTATTCAAGATTTTCAGCTCAAGACGGTAACTTTTGGGGTAAACTGTGCTCCCTTCCTGGCAATTCGGACCCTAATTCAACTCGCCTATGATTCCGAACTCGCACACCCTAAAGCAGCATCAATACTGCGCACAGAGACCTATGTCGATGACATTTTGACCGGAGGTTATACCGTAGAAGAAACCCTAGAAGCTCAAAATCAGCTTATTGAAACCCTAAAATCAGCGGGGTTTCCTCTTAAAAAGATTACCGCAAATAATCAAAAACTTTTATCCCATTTACCCAAAGAGGATCTGTATGATTCAGACTTCCTCCGTTTTCATGATACCAGCTCCACAAAAACCCTAGGTATTAAGTGGAATGCCCTAACAGACTCATTTACTTACAGTTTTTCCCCATTTGAACATTCCGCAAAAATAACCAAGCGCCATATTCTGTCATCAGTTGCGAAATTGTTTGATCCAGCGGGATGGATCACGCCAATAGTAATAAGGGCAAAAATTCTAATCCAGCAATTATGGCTAGAAGGCCTAGATTGGGATGACGAAGTTTCTTACGAATCACTGCAAACCTGGAACACTCTTGTACAGGATCTATCACAAGTTGAACTTATTTCTATATCAAGATGGTTGCAGTATTTGCCCGCGGACACAATAGAAATTCACGGGTTCTCAGACGCTTCCAAAGCGGCATACTGTGCCACGGTATACCTGCGTTGTGAAAACAGTAAAAACAATACTTTCTCTAATTTAATAGTAGCTAAAAGCAAAGTCGCCCCAATACAGACAATTTCACTTCCACGATTAGAGCTCACAGGCGCAGTCTTGCTTGCAAACTTGGTTAAGTATGTTGTGACGTCATTGAAGCTAGAACCAAAGCAAATATATTTATGGACAGACTCGTCTATAACGCTAGGTTGGCTGTCAAAGACTCCCTCTGCATGGGAAACCTACGTCGCAAATAGAATCTCTCAGATTCACAGTTTGGTGCCAGATGCGAAGTGGAGACACGTCTCTTCTCACGATAATCCTGCCGATTTAGGAACAAGAGGCTGTAAACCTCAAGATTTGGTATACAATTCACTTTGGTGGCATGGACCATCATGGCTATCAAAACCCGCGTCTGAATGGCCTAAAAGAGACCCATTAAAAGTCACAAAACCACCTGAAGTAGCCCAAGTTCTGCACGTAGAGGTGCAGAATGATCAGATTTTAGACAGATTCTCGTCCTATAGCAAAGCTCTAAGAGTTGTAGTCTATATTTTTCGATTTTTCAATAAATGTATTAAAAAGATTCGAGCAGGCGTTCATATAACTATTGAAAACAGCATAACACAACTAGAAATGAAGTTTGCAAAAGAAAGACTTATTATCTTAGCTCAAACCCAATTTTTTCTAGATGAGTATCAATCAGGGGTGTGCTGGAAATCGCAAACGCAAAACGCAAGAATTTTAAAAGTCGTTTTTTAGTAAGATTTCTGTCATAAAATAATTTTATGACAAATATTATACAAACATTTCTCTATTAAACAGAATTTTATAAAAAAAATTATAAAAATTTGATTAAAAGTGTATTATTAACAGCCTCCAAATTCTTGCGTTTTGCGTTTGCGATTTCCAGCACACCCCCCAATGTCTAAAGAATAATAAAGGGCTGTCTAATAAAAGCTGATTAAGGTCTCTAAGCCCATTTCTAGATGAAAACTCGATTATACGAGCAAATGGAAGATTATCTCAAGCGGCTCTTCCATATAATGAACGGTATCCGATAATACTACCAGGTAAATCACGGTTTTGTTATTTGTATCTAGCACACTTGCACCAATTTCTTGTTCACGCAGAGTGCAGCCAGATGTGTAGAATGGTACAAATGGAATTTTATATTTGCAGACTCAAACTTCGAGTGAAAAGCATAATACGGCAGTGCAAAACCTGTATAATTTATAAACAAACAGCCTGTTCCCAAATCATGGCTCCCTTACCTGCTGAAAGATGTAGTTTATCGCTACCATTTCAGGTAACCGGAATTGACTTTGCCGGCCCATTTGAAATCAAAACCTCAAATCTACGGAAATCTCCATCAGCGAAAGGATACGTTAGTGTCTTCGTTTGCTTCAGCACGAAGGCAATTCACTTAGAAGCATGCTCTGACCTCTCCTCAGCGGCTTTTCAAGCGGCATTTTCCCGCTTCGTTGGGAGGCGGGGGCTACCCCAACGGGTTATAACAGACAACGGAAGAAATTTTCTGGGGGCCAGTAGAAAACTCGAGCAAGAATTTTCAGACTTTTTAGAAAACAAGTCACAAGAGATAGCTAAAAAATACGTTGCTCACGGATTCGAGTGGAAGTTTATTCCCCCTTACGCACCACACATGGGCGGCCTTTGGGAGGCTGCAGTGAAGAGCTTTAAATTTCACCTTAAACGTATCGCGGGCGCTCAAAAGTTCACTTTCGAGGAATTTTCTACTATTTTAGCCAGAATAGAAGGAGTCCTTAATTCCCGGCCTATCTCGGCTCTATCCGAAGATCCTTCAGATCTAACGGCCTTAACTCCCGGCCACTTTTTACGGGGAGCACCCCTAATGGCCTTTCCAGAGCAAAATTGCGAAAATATATCTTTAATCAATAGGTGGGAAAAAATTAAAGCCCTCCACCATCATCTGGCCAGGCGATGGAAAGATGAGTATCTTAAGTCGTTTCACAAAAGGTACAAATGGAGAAATTCCGTCCCGAATCTTCAGGTGGGAGATTTAGTAGTGGTCATGGACGACCTTCAGCCTCCCCACGAGTGGCGCTTAGGGAGGGTTGATAAAACCTTTCCCGGTCCAGACAAAAACGTACGTATCGCGGACGTACGCACGGCTTCTGGAGTAATAACGCGTCCAATCGCAAAGTTGTGCTACCTCCCTTGCTTGGCTAACGAGCCTGAACAATCATAATTTACACCCCAGACTCATTATAAATAATTACACTTGTCATCCACCTTATAACTAACCCCTTTACACATTTACCCCATTATATTTTATCCAAATTACTAACACTCATAATTTCTGGTTTCCTATTGTTTAATTTTCCACAGGTCAGATCGGCGATCATCCACAGCTCGGCGAAGCCGTACCAGAAACAGCACCATCAATAATCGTTTAAGACGTCAACAACCTGACATCTTCAAATGCAATTTGTGTAAAAGATACCACCCGTTAAAAGTTTGCCGTCTGTTTTTGAGAATGGATGTCAGAGCGAGAGAAGAACTGGTGGACCGACATCGTTACTGCCGTAACTGTTTGGCCAAAAGCCACACCATAAGGTCTTGCACGTCTATGGAGACGTGCAAAAGGTGTGATGGACTACATCACACCCTTTTGCATCCAAATCGACGCCGCTCTATACGTGCCAGGGGTCTCCGGACTACCAGTCGTTCACGGCAGAATCGGCAAGAAACAAATAGACCCGCAGGAAGGCACCCTACATCTACGACATCGAAGACAACCAACCAACAGTCTAGGCAGCCACCAGCCGTAACTACCCCAAATCAAAAGGTCTTGGCTGAAGCTATTAAATCATTAGCATAAGTGCTCTGCGCTACCGATACCACATCATCCAGTTCCTAATTTAGAGGCGGCGGCATGTACAAATTACATTTCAAATCGAATTTATTATTTTTAATGTATGTATGTATGTCAAAATGAATTTAAATCTGAATTATTGTAGCTTTATAATTTCTGTTAATCTTTAACTTTTCATGAATTATACTCACCTCGAATAAAATCGCAAGGTGGATGTAAGTTGACCGCACTGCAATATTAGTACTCGTCGTAAACTTTCCAATTGTCAATTGTAGCTAATTTTCGTTAACTTTATGCTGGCGCAACTTACCTTCGGGTTTGTAACTAGTACTTTAAAATACTCTTTTTTCAACATCAGAGCGATCAACATCAACCACTACCCAGCAGTGCGGACAGCTTACGACCACCTTGCGATTTTCTTAAGAAGTTGCTTATGTCAAACCGTATGTATTTATACAGAATAAAGTTGAATTGTAATAAACCCCATACTTGGAAAAAATTCTAAAACCTCTCTTTTCACTTCCTACCCTTAACTCACCCTATTATAATTACTCCTCTGGAGCAATTATAATAATAATTATCCTTTAGATAACCCACCGTTTGAATCTCAACGGCCAGCTACCTAGAAGAAAATTATTTTATACTGGTGTCAACCCAAACACCAGTACACACTCCTATTAAGCGTTTATAAATTAGACTTTTTATTAATGGTTTATTAAACAAAAAGTGTTTGATAACTATTGTTAGCACTAAAGCCGCAACAAGAAGTTGTTATGAATTAGACCGTTAGTACTTAATAAAAACAAAAATGTGATAAAAACTGTGATATTTAATGATATAGAATATAAGGAAACTTACAAAATAGCCAATAAATTTAATAATTATTTCGTGGATAGTATTAGGACGATCAGAAATTCGATAGACCAAGTGCAATATATTAATCAAATACCTGTGATAAACAACAAATTTAAATTTTGTGCAATAAATATACAAGAACTTAAAATTATATGCAAAGATATAAAAAATAAATCTGATTTTAGAAATGTTTCTATGAAAATAATATTAGATAATTGGAACATTATAGGAGACATCATGATGAACGTCATAAATCAATCACTTGAAACAGGCGAATTCCCTGAAAGCTGGAAGATATCATCCGTAACACGAATAGAACAAATTGTAAAAACAAAAAAATGCGAAGAATTCCGTCCCATAAATACATTAAAAACGTGCGAAAGATAATTGAAAAAGTAGTAAAACAACAACTGGAAAAATACCTTGAAGGAAATAATATACTAAATGTTTCATGTGAAACAACAGTTAACTATATCATCAATAGATGGAAAAATTTGGAGAAAAAAAACAAAATTATGGCAATTTTTTTAGATTTTAGAAGAGGTTTCGAGACAATTGATAGAGATATTTTAATACAAAAGCTTTATATGTACGGAATACAAGAAAATGAGCTGAAATGGTTTGAATCATATCTATCGGGTCGGAAACAAATGAAGTACCACAAGGTTCAAGTTTAGGTGCACTATTATTTATTTTATATATAAACGATATGCCAAACATTTAAATAGACGCGAAATAGTGTTATATTTATGCGGATGATACGCTGATATTTACGGAACGATGCACAGATAAAGAATGTCACAATAACATGATATATGAATCAAATAAAGTTAAATGAAAATAAAACGAAGCTAATGCAAATTAATATGAACAATGAATCAGTATTTAAAATCAATAAAGATAGTGAAGAGTGATAGAAAAAGTTAATCAAATTAAATATCTTGGCTTCATAATAGATAAACAATTAAAATTTAAAGAACATATAGAGTTTATATGCGAAAAAATTGGAAAAAATCGGGTTTTTTAAACGTATACGTAAAAAAATATCGGTATTAACGGCTGTAAATATTTATTATACTATGATAAAACCACATTTTGAATATGGCTTAACTACAAAAACTTCAAAACAAAGCAATGGATCAATATTAAAATGTAACATTTATACACCAATAGAAGTATGCTCAATGCATTAAAATGGTTAATTATAAAACAAAGACTCAAAATGAATACACTAAATTTTATACACAAAATGAAAATGGGAAATGCACCAGACTATTTAACAGAGCAGCTGAACTATGTAGGGGAAGTTCAACGATATCATCTTAGAAATGTTAACAACTTTAGGCTCCCAAGAGCAACAACAACTGTAAAGCAACGGTCACTTTTCTATAAAGGCTTACATCTATACAACATGCTGCCCTTAGATGTCAAAACAGAAAGAAATACTAATGAGTTTAAAAGAAAAATTGTATATTTCATTAAGAATTTTAGTAACCAACAGAGCTTTTTATAATATGTGTTTAGCAAAAATTAATAGTGAAGAATTTATTGTATAGTATTTTAATACTACTAAATTTATTTAAATAAAAAAAAAATATATATATACTAGTTGCTTAGGCCACTGTTTTAAAATTTCTTGGTCTTCTTTTTGAGTCTTAGATTACTGGATCTTAATTATAGGTGGTTATTCGCTATTTGTCAAACTTACACTAGGTGTTTGAAAACTTCCACTGCGATCCAGAGTAAAATTTTGAGTTCGTGAAGTAATTTCAGCTAAAAGTCGGTTCCAGCAGGGATCTCATACGTATCTTTGTGTTGTATAGTCCCACTTCTGAGCTAAATATTGAGAAATTTTCCTTGTTTTTTTTCTTAATTCCACGATTTTATAAGCCAAAAGCCAATTTAAAAACCCATATTACGTCAAACCAAAGAAAATAAGGAAAACAATTCAAACAAGCGCTAAAATTCAAATGAATTAATTTGACTTACATCCGTAAATAAAGGCAACTCAACCTAATGTACCTTCCTGTTACTTATTATACTATGATTAATTCCTATTTTCTGATTCTCGTTTTTATTATGAAAAAGTGTTTCATTCCATTTGTTGCTATGAAACTTTTGCAACTATGCTAAGAAAATTTGTAAACAAATGTCAAACCAGAAAAAAGAAAAATAAAATATGTCGGGACTTATAATTTTATTTGAACTATCGCTAACAAATCATTATAAACAAAGGTAATCATTATAAACACTTATGTTTTGCCGTGGAGAGGATGGCTATTCGATTGACTTGCCTTTGAGACACCCAATTACAAAACACCCTTTGCAAGATAAAACGGTGTCTGCCACATGCTATTACGCATATCGCATCATGATAAGATCAAACGAAAATAATGAAATTCATCAGTACCACTCCCTTTTTTCCCAGTACTTAGTTGACATGTACGCAAAAGTTGAAACTGAGAGGCTGAACTATATACGAAAACACCAAAAAGAGCTACGGTCGGATAAGTAAAAAAAATGATAGCTCTCCTAACAAAAGGAAACATTTTTGGAGAAACTCAATGCTTTATGTACTCGGTGGAATGGCAAAAGCGTGGACTTCCCCATGTTCACATCTTGTTATGGCTCAAGCGTATTTCAGCCAACATTATAGACAACGTAATTTGCGCTGAAATACCAGATCCTGGGAAAGATCCTCTTCTTCATGAATTAGTCAAGAACAATATGATTCATGGCCCTTGCGGAACATTAAACCCCAATTCACCGTGCATAAAACAAGGTAAATGTTCGACCATTGATAAACGATACGCAGACAGGGGCTGATGGCTACCCAAAATATCGAAGAAGATCTTCTGAATCTGGTGGTTTCACAGTAAAAATAAAAGAATTTGTGGTTGACAACCGATGGGTAGTGCCATACAATCCGGTTCTATTGCGTACTTTTGGAGCACACATTAATGTCGAAATGTGCAACTCAGTGAAGTCCATAAAGTACATTTGCAAATATGTAAATAAAGGGAGTGACCAAGCTGCTTTTGGTATTAAAAACGAAAAAGATGAGGTAGAAATATATGAGACTGGCCGATATATAAGCAGTGCGGAAGCTGTGTGGAGGATAAGATATCCACCAGTACTACATCTCGCTGTACACCTCGAGAATGGTCAGCGACTTTACTTTACTTCTAACAACATAATGCAACAAATTACTAATCCTCCTAAAACAACACTCTTAGGATTTTTTGAACTTTGCATTACAGACGACTTTGCCAAGACTCTGCTATATTCAGAAGTGCCTTCTTATTACGTTTGGAAAAACAACAAATTCGAAAGAAGAAAACTAGGAAAAAATGTTGATGGGTGGCAAAATGTGATGCATTGGGTAGGGTTTATACCATCCATCCAAATAATATTGAATGTTTTCATCTCAGAATGCTTTTACATGTCATTAAAGGCCCAACATCTTTCTTAGACCTTAAAACAGTAAATTGTGTGGTGCATCCTACTTTCCAATCAGCATGTTTAGCTTTAGGTTTGCTTGAAGATGATGCACATTGGGATAGTGCTTTAGAAGAAGCAGCCCTTAGTGATCACCCTATAAAGCTTCGTGATCTATTCACAATTATGTTGGTACATTGCCAGCTTTCCAACCCCTTTAATCTTTGGGAAAAACACAGAAACAGTCTTTCAGAGGATATAAAGAGACGATTGGAGTTACAGTTAGACAGCGAAGAGTTAATCAATATCGAAGCAACAGTACTGACGGGCTGTGCTCAAGGAGAATCTGTATTTATACCCCGTATACCACTTATACCAACAGATTATCCTTTTGAATTTAAGAGACTTCAGTTTCCTTTGAAAATATCTTTCGCCATCACTATAAACAAATCCCAAGGACAGTCTTTACGAGTAGCTGGAATTGACTTGAGTGAGGAATGCTTTTCTCATGGTCAGTTTTACGTTGCTTGCTCAAGAGTTAGTTCATCAAAGCACCTATATGTTCTGATATCTGATGGAAAAACTGCTAACATTGTATACAAAGAAGTGCTGCGTTAATCTATAACAGCATATTACGAATGTTGTTGGTGAAGTATCTGGCACAGTTCAATCTATCAACATCTTCATCTTCAACAAAAATAAGGTAAGTACATATACCTTAGAGTGTTTTTTCTTTTAACTTATATATACTCCGCAGCCTATATCACTTTCAGGAAATCTACTGTGTATAACATTTATACAAAATTATTATGAACACCAAAATAATTCGTTATGTACTACGATTCTTACAATAAAAAATAAAAAAATTTCGTAAAAAAAACATGAAAAATATGTTATTTATTTTTTACTTTAAAAATTACAGGTAACGAAGTACCGGGCGGGTATGCTAGTTAAATATATTTTCAGGTTCTATATTGTAGTCAAATTGAAATTCAGAAGTATAGAATTTATGAGGGTCAAAAGGGGTTAGAGAGATTTTACTAGCTGTAGGAAGGTGAAAGTATCTACTTTAAACCCAAATGCACTTTTGTACCTGTTTGGACCAGCCTATAGAACACTGTTTTAGTTTGTGTAAAATTATTCGCAACATTTATTTTGCTCTTTTTATTTTACCTATTCATATGACTGGAATATAAATGTACCAAGCCAAATTGTGCTAGGTATTTTATATTATATAATTACCAATACCTGTGGGATTTTAAGCGTATCCTACTTTAGCCCAATTTAGTTTTTTATTCTACCTTATTATGCTACCTAGGAACACAGTATAACGGAAGCTATGTATAAAAGCCAGTGGTATTCGAATAAAATCTCAGTTGTTAAAATATATCTAAGCAATAACAATCTAATTTTTAAATATCTATAAAAATGGAGAGCTTCAGCTATAAAGAATTATCCGAAGAGTATTTTAAAAATAAAAAGGAGGAAGATGTTTTAAGTTACATTGAAGGAAACCTCAATTTATATTCCTGCAGCACTGAAATACGATCGGAACTGCAAAATAAAATAATCGATTTCGTCAAAAACTTAAAAAAGCGGTTTGAATTTTAATGTTTGACATTCTATAAGTCTGACATGAACAAAGATATGCTAACGAAATTCGGCAGTTATGTAGATTAAAAAGTTCTTAAAACAGTGGACTAAAAAAATTCCACTTTTTTAATAAAAAAATACCATAGTTCTCAATCTCAATCATTAGCATTTTCACACTAAATGCTAAAAAACATCAAAAGTTCAACTTTGACCTTAAATTTCTCAACAACTACTGAACGGATTTTAACAAAATTAAAACTGTAAAAAAGCTTAAGAAGTCTTCTCTCCTGCAAAACAAAACTTGCAAGTTACAGATTTTTGGACGATGAAAAACGATTTTCAGCCACTGTGCGGCGCCGATTGTATCGTGTGCTGTAAAGTTAGCTCATAAATGTTAAATCGTCAAGGCATAAACATCAAAAATACAAAATTTAAAACAAAATTTAAATTAAAACACGTTTTTTTACTCCTTATTCGTTTTCGTTTTAGGATAAAAGCAATAATAACAGCAGCACAAATTTTATTGTTATTCATTACAACCTTTTCCACACAATTTTTGGTAAAAAATGAATTTTGTACCAGCATGCTGGTGTGTTGTGTGCTTCAAACTGAATTGCACAATCACTTGTAAAAAAAACTTTATGATAGGTATTCCATGGATTTTTGTTTAAAGGCCGTAAATTTCGTTAAAAGCTTAATTTAAACCGTGTGGTATTGCAACACTAATGTTTGCTTAGGGCCAGCAACGCGGACCGGGTCAGCTAGTAGAGTTAAAAATTGTTAAAATATTTTTTCTCTGACTTTTAAAAAAATCCTTTTTATACATAAATTTAATACAACTTTTTACAATGAAGAAGAAAAATATGAATTAAAAGATGTATTATATTGTAAAATGGTAGCTTTCGCATTCTTACCATTGAACTATGTACATACATACATACATATGTATATTAGGGGTATAACCAAATTTTGGCCCTAGCAATACGCTATAGCGAATATTGTGTTTTTACGAACACAATTTGTTTGTGTCGTTTGAAAATAAAAACCTCACCCACAAAAAAGCGATTTTCTAAAATCCCTAAAGAAAAAAATTTAATAACAAAATTTTACATATTTTTTTAATAAGTGAAAGAAAAGTTAAAAAGTTTCTTAATTATTAAAGGAGATGAATTTCAATAATAATTTAAAAAAAAACTTGGAGTTTTTGGCAAAATGTGGGCGACCAACCTTTTTCGAAAACCGCGAAAAATTAATATAATTTTTTTTTTAATAGTTTTCAATGGACTATTATTCGACTTTGCTAGGGCTATTTTGATATTTGCAAGAAATGGGAATAAGTTATGCCCTAATGTACATACATACATTATAAAGTTTCTCTCTCTCTATGTTAACACGTGTTTTTAAATGTGCTCCGGCTAAACAATTCAATTTTTCTAAAACAAATATATTTTTGGAAATCTGTTTCTTAAAGAATATTGTTTAATTATCAATAAATCTTAAAATAATAGTGAATCTTATATTAGTTTCATTGTAAAAACAGTATTTTAACTTTTAAACAATTTAAATAATATTGTATCTAACTCATACTCAATTTTTAAATTGCGTTCGATTATCACAAAACATAAACTGAAAAAAAAACAATAACAACAAACCTTTTAAATCAATAACAACAGTAACAGAACAATAATAAACATTACAAACAAAAACAGATCAGTAATAATTAAACAAACTGGTGCTTTCTCTGTCATATAAAAAAAAAAAAAAAAAAAAAAAAAAAACAATAGTGACTCTTTCAATTTACCTTTTGCTAAATTCATAACAAAACATAAACCGAAAATAAAAAAACAACAACCGTTTAAAAAATATTCTTATTTTGCAACAGAAACAAATCAACAATAAACAAAACAAACAATATAACAATAAAACAGCAGTCCCTCTTATATTATACATAAATACAATTTAAAATAAACTGAGTTTTTCTACCAATCAATAATGGCATGCATAAAAAAAGGATGCAACTTAGATGGATATGATGATAGAATGGTTATCTGTTGGTTGTGTCATGGGTTATGCCATTTTAAATGTTGTGGTCTCTCCGGTCTAGTTGGTGAGGCAATTGTAAAAAATAGAAATCTGCATTGGCGTTGTAATGCCTGTCAAAAATTTAGTGCTGAATTTTATAGATTTTTTCAAAGCACAAAAAATAATTTTTCACAAATTCAGAACAACCTAAATCATTTAACCGAGCAAATTAACGCCTATGGAAAGCTGTTTGATGATTTTAAATCCTTAGACGGCTTTCAGTCGCCATCTCCAACTCGCCGTAAAAGCCCAAGGTTTTTGGATAAAGAAAATTCTAAAGATAATTCTTCATCCGTTGCATTGTCAAATAAGAAAATCTCGAGTTCTAACGAAAATGGTGTTATAATTGATGGTGCTATACAATCTTCAAGTATTGACACAGTTATTTCTATTCCTAAAACTTTAATAAATGTCCCCATTAATGATCCAGTTTTACTCTCTAAACAATCTGATAATTTAATGATTAAAGAATCAAATTTGCTAAACACTCTAACTGATCCAGCAAACTCTGGCCGTTTAATTAATTTCGATGCTTCGTCTCCAGTTCCACCTTCTTCAACTTCAACTACTTCTATTATAAATCATCATAATATTTTAACGTCTTCAGTTCCACCTACATCATCGTCGAATTCTACTATTATGAATCATCATAATATTTCTACTATAAATCAGCAAAGAGAATTACGAACAATAGCGCCTAAAAAGACTATATTCGCCACCCGTTTTGCATTGGATACAAAAGCTGATGAAATGAAATTTTATATACTTTCGAAAATTAGCAATTGTTGTCAGGATGAAATTCGTGTTTTCAAAATTAATTCGAAAAACAGGGCGTCATTCAAAATAATAGTTCCTGAAAATCTTTTCCAGCAAATTGTTAATCCTGAATTTTGGCCTAAAAATGCATTAATCCGTGAATTTATTTATAATGAAGAAAATAATGCTCGCCTGCCTAATATAGCTGGTGTAAATTCAAAAAACTAATATCGATTGTATATCAAAACGTTAGAGGCATAAACTCGAAATTATCTTCAATATATTGCAACAGCTTTGGCTTTAATCATCATATAATAGTATTTACTGAAACCTGGCTTAGCAATAAAATTAATAACTCAGAAATTTTTTGTTCTAAATATCAGATTTTTAGAAAAGATAGAGAAAGTTGTGTGCAATACAATAGCAACACAAAAAAGTCGGGAGGTGGTGTGTTAATTGCCATTACAAACGAATTCTCATCTGAGGAAATTATTCTCCAGGAATTTTTACACATAGAACTTGTATGTGTTTATTTAAAAATACATAAGCAATCTTTATATATTGTGTGCTTATACATTCCTCCTAACTCATCTCTTACTGTGTATGAAGATTACTTAAAACCTATTGAAATACTTTTAAAAACAATTAATTCAACGGATCTTGTTGTTATATTTGGAGACTTTAATTTGTCAAGGATTTCCTGGAATACTAGTTCGGACATAAACTACCTGATCCCAGCTCAAGCCTCGGAAGTCTCAACGAATTTTATTAATTGCTTGCTTGAGCATAGTCTTTTTCAAATTAACTCCATCTCTAATGCGTTTGGTAAAATGTTAGATATACTTTTTGTTAATGAACCATCAGCTTTTTCGATAATGCGACATACACCAATTTCCAATCCTGAGGATCAATATCACCCAACTGTTGAGATACACTTTTTTATCAATCTCCCATTCAACAGAATAAAAAAACTCAACAACAGAAAATGTTTCGTTTTAAATCAACCGATCACAGCAAACTTCATTTTCAATTGTCACAGATTGACTGGTTAGATGAATTACACGTTTTTGGCGATGATTTGGACCGTTGTGTTATGAACTTTTTACCAACTTCTTTATCAATGTTTTTCGTATTCAGTGCCTTTGGTTAAACCAATTTGTTATCATGGTCCGCCTTGGAACACAAAATATCTTACAAGACTTAAAAATAAAAAAAATAAACTGTATAAAAATTTTAAAATTAACAGTTCAACAATAAATTATTCCAAATATTCCTTAGCACGATCTGAATACACTATCGCTAATCAAATAGCTTATAATGCATATTTAAATAAAGTTAAAAATAACTTAAAAAATGACCCTAAATCATTTTATAAATTTGTTAACTCTAAACGACGAGCAGCTGATTTTCCTACCATTATGAAGTTTGGTGACATTGAATCGTCAGATGATAAATTAATAAGTAATTTGTTTGCTGATTTTTTTGCGTCAACTTACTCATCATCTACATTTAATTCGAATGATCAGTATTCATACTCTATCCCTGAGTCCAATAACTTTAATATAGCCTTAATAGATCATCTAACTGTCTCAAAGTATATGAAAAACATGAAACTGTCGTATGTTCCAGGCCCTGATTTGGTTCCTAGTAGTATTTTAAAGCATTACCATCATTTATTAAGTACGCCGTTGACATACATTTTTAATAAATCACTTAAACTTGGGCATTTTCCAACTATTTGGAAAGAATCGTTTATTATACCTCTATTTAAATCTGGATCAAAAGCTGATATCTCAAATTACAGAGGAATTGCTAAACTCAGTGTTATACCAAAACTGTTTGAAAAACTTTTATATGATACACTATCACATCAGGCGTTATCTGTTTTATCTCCATACCAACATGGTTTCTCTAAATCACGATCAACAATCACAAATCTTCTAGAATTTACAACTTTAGTTACCGAAGGATTTATAGCTGGCAAACAAACCGACGTCATTTACATTGATTTTAGTAAAGCGTTCGACAAAGTAAATCATAACTTACTCGTTCATAAGCTTAACCGATTAGGATTTAGCACTTCGATAATGAAATGGATTGAGTCTTATTTAGCGAATAGAAAGCAATGTGTAAAGTTCCGTAACACGTATTCTAATTACATAGATGTATTATCTGGAGTGCCTCAGGGCAGTCATCTTGGGCCGCTCTTATTTACTCTATTTATAAATGATCTTCCTTCTGTTGTAAAAAATTCCAACACACTGATGTATGCAGACGATGTTAAAATGTTTATTACATTTAACAACATTGATCAACAAATACTTCTGCAAGATGATATTAATTATTTGACATCTTGGTGTAGTGATAACTTAATGGAACTAAATGTAAAAAAATGTAAATATATGATATTCTCAAGAACGTCACCAAATAATGGCCTATATACTATGAATGCTTCTTTACTTGAATTGGTTGATTCCATCAATGATTTAGGAGTACATTTTGACAGAAAGTTGGATTTCAAGAATCACATCACGTTAACTACTAACAAAGCTACTGGTGTCCTTGGATTTATAAAAAGGTGGTCTAAAGAGTTTTCAGATCCTTATGTTACCAAGCAACTGTTTACTACTTTGGTTCGACCGATTCTTGAATATGGATCGGTGATCCACAGTACTCAGTTCACTCTAACAAAATCGAGTCAGTTCAAATCCAGTTTTTATTATTCTGTCTTCGTGGATTGGGTTGGGACCCTCACATAAGGTTACCATCCTATGTTAACCGTCTGGCACTTATTAGGTTACCAACTTTAAGAAGTCGTCGGAAAATGTTAAATGCTATTTTTCTACTTAAGCTAATAAACGGAAGCGTCAATTCTCAATACCTTCTGGGAAAAATTAACCTTAACGTACCTGTTCGTCTATCAAGATATTATAGCATTCTGAGTATTAAATATTATACTACAAACTTTGCTCAGTTCGATCCATTTCGTAGAGTCTGTGATGATTTCAATAAGTTATATAAATATATTGACTTTAACAAAAACATTAAAACCATAAAGAGTGATATACAGTAGTTTTGACTTAACTGCCTTTTGTTTACGTGCACATTTGACTTAACTGCACAAAATTGATAATTTTTGGAATTATTCTTTATAATTCCATACAAATTCCTTTTTTAAGTGCACTTTCTATACCTGCACATTTAAGATAAATGCACAAAATTTTTGGCATTTTAAAATTATTTTCATACAAAATATCAAAGTTAGCTGCATTTTGACTTAACTGCCCAAAATACATATTTTCTGGAATTATTCTTCAAAATTATTGTTTACGTGCATTTTGTTTACCTGCACATTTTTTATATTTTTGAGCAGCTTTAAAATATTTTCATATAAAACATCAAAGTTAGCTGCACACTTGATAAAAATAAAGTGGCCACTTTTTCACAAAAATATCAAATTTAAGCTGTTTTTAAAAACATAAAATGCAAACAAGCCCGGTTGGCATCATTATAATTCATTTGTTTTGTTTGCATGCACATAGCTACATTCATGCAGCAACAGTACCACGATTATATGAAAAGAATAGCAAATCTTATTGTTACAAATTTGTCTATCTCTTTCATTCTAAAAATGTATAACACATGACTACAGGTTGCTTGAACGTCATTGATGGAAGTTCTGTTTCATATTGTGTGGTTTTTAGTATTTAACTGTCATAAGTTGAGTGGTAAATACATATGTACATACATACATTTAAAAAAAATGAGTTGTAAAAGAAAACTAACAGCACTTTCATTAAAACAAAAAGTAAAGATAATTAAAGAAATAGAAGACGATAATAAGAATAAAAAATTAATTTGCTTAAAATATAAATGTGATATTTCGACAGTGAATCGTATATTAAAGAAAAAAAAAGAAATTAATGAAGCCGCCAATTTAAAACAAAAGCGCAATAGAAAAGGCATTCATGGCAATGTTGAAAAAGCACTTGGGATATGGTTCGATCAACAAAGACAAAAAAATGCTGTAATAAGCTCCCAAGTTCTTATTAGAAAAGCCAAAGAATTTGCCATGGAGCTTGGTGACGATTTCGAGCCGAATAGTAACTGGTTATTTAGATGGAAAAAAAGACAAAATGTAAAAGTGGGCATAATTCATGGTGAAGCCTCAGACATGAACACAGACGGTGCAAAACAATACATCGAAAATTTACCTAACCTTATTAAATATTACTCCACCGAAAACATAATGAATGCTGACGAGAGTGCTCTTTTCTATAAAGCTTTACCCACGAACGTGCCCCCTTAAAAAGGAATGTATATATTTAATTTGTATAATTTTTTCTTATTTTTGTAATTTGAATTTTAGTTTTCTTATTATAATTAGTATAAATATCAGAAGATGTTGATAAATTTAATAAATTTAAATCGTTAATAGCAAGCTTTCCCAAGTTACGGGATATAAAAGCTGTCCAAGAAACTTGGTTTCAGAAGGACATTACACAAATTTCCAGGTTTTAATAATATACATTGCTGTAGAGAAGATGCTTATGGTGGTACGACTATATATATATTAATAAAAACATTCAATTTAGTGTTGAAGTATGCAAGAGTAGTAATTTTGTTAAGTTTTTAGTTTTGACTTTGAACAGTGTTAAAGTTGAAAGCAAACCTTTGAAGATAGTGTCATTTTATCGATCGCAGAATTGTAGCGTAAATGACTTTTTTAATATTTTAGACAGTATTTTAAGCGAACATGCTCGGAGTCCAATAATTATTGTTGGAGATTCTAACATTGATCTCATTCAAAATCCTCATTTTATTGATTTGTTGACCGTTTTTCAAAATTATGATTGTGACAGTGCTCATAATTTAATAACAAGACCTGTCAGTAGAACGTGTATTGATCATGTTTTAAGCAATTTTTCTGCAGAAATTTATGTTGATTCAGTTGAATGTAATTTATCTGATCACAATATAATTTGCTGTAAATTTAAGAAAGATGTAATGAAAAATGAATATGTTGAGATTGAAAAGACACACTGTGACTATGAAAAGGCTAGAGAATACTTGCGTAATAATTTACCTGACAACTATGAATCATTTAATTCTTCAGAGTTAACAAACGTCTTAGTGCATTGTATTAAAGGTGCTATAAATAATTCAACTGTGAGCTAACTCCATGGATTAACAAGAATCTTCAAGATTTAATTTTATTTAAAGAAAAACTTTTAAGGAAAAGACATAAATCGAAAAACAAACAGAACGTTAATGATATTTTAAAGCGAATCAGCAAAGTTATAAAAATTTCTACAAAAAAGTGTAGAGATGATTATTACGCTGGAAATTTATTGAAGGCAGGTAATGATCCTAAGAAATCGTGGAAATTTATAAATAGTACTCTTGGTCGAACAAAGAGTAACGTCATTAACCTTAAGGATTCTCAAGGGCAATCAATAATATGTGACCAAGATAAAGTGAATTGCCTGAATAATTATTTTATTACGAGTTAGGAAAATCTTAAAAGGGAAATAGAAATGTATCCTGGTGATGGATTCAATTCTTTACGGACTCTTTCACAGTCACTTCATCGTTAATGATGATGATATGTTTGAAATAATCCAAAATTTTAAAGATAATTAAAGTCCAGGCTTTGATGGTATTTCGCCTAAATTTGTAAAAGAATGTAGAGATCTTTTAATCCCGATATTTAAAGATATTTTTAATAAAATCGTTAACAATTCAGGTTACCCTGACGTCTTAAAAGTGCACAAAATAGTTCCAATTTCGAAAGAGGTTAATGCAACAAATATAGATAAATATAGACCTATTGCTTTTCTTTCTTTTACAATTGATAAAATTTTTGAGAAGATTCTTTATGATAAACTTCTTTATTTGGAGGAAAATACTTTTTTATACAATTATCAATTTGGATTTCGAAGGGGTTGTAGTACTGAAGATGCTGTGTTGAATGTAGTGCAGTTCATTTGTAGTGGGCTTGATGGAGGTTCTAGTGGAGTTGCTGGATTATTTTTTTAATTTTACTAAAGCTTTTGATTAAGTAGATCATGAAATAATGTTACAGAAATTAATGGAATATGGTGTTCAGGGCCGAGAACTTTTATTGTTTAAAAATTATATCGTTAATAGAAAACAATATGTTAATATAAACAACACGGACACGGTTCTTGGTTCTGTTGATTATGGTGTGCCGCAGGGTAGTGGATTGGGCCCTCTTTTGTTTTCTATATATTTAAATGATTTAAAAAATCTAAATTTAGATGGGCAACTTGTTATGTTTGCAGACGATGTGTGCTTTTTTACCTCTACAAGTACGATTTATCACTTAAAACAAGAATTGAAAGATATGCTGCTTTGATATTTAAATTTACGCGATTAAATCGATTAGTTCTTAACTCTGATAAAACCAAATTAATACGCTTTAGACCACATGCTGTAAGTATAAATAGTGATAACAACGTGTTTATTAATGGAAAAGCTGTTTATGAAACCCATTCCGTTAAGTATTTGGGAATCACATTGCAAAGTAATTTGTCATGGGATTTACATATAACCGATTTGAAAAGGAAAATAGCTCTAGCAATTGGAACATTATATAAATTAAAAAATAAACTGGATGTTAAATCAAAGATATTTCAATCTTTGATTCAATCGCATTTGAATTACTTAGCAATTATATATGCTTACAATAAAAATAACATTTCACTGAAATCACTTCAATGCATGCAAAACAAAGCATTAAAAATTATTTACAAACTACCAATACTGTATTCAACTGTCACATTGTACAAAGATATAAGCAAAACAATTTTACCAATTAATGGATTGCATGTATATCAGGTGTTAATGTTTGTTTTTAAATTCATTAACCATATTGGTCACCAAAGCATAACATTTTCTCAACAGCAATTTAGTTTTAACACACGAAACAGATCAAATTTAAGAATTCCTCGATGTAGACTAGAAACTACCAAGCAACGCATTGATTACGTGGGTGCTGTAAAATTCAATAATTTACATGCAGATTTGAAATCAACTAATCGAATTTCACTATTTAAATCGTCTTTTAAACAACACTTATTTAACAATTTTGTAATTTGTTATATTTTTGTAAAACAGTTTTTATACTTATTTTTTGTAATTTAATAATTAATAATTTTAATATTAAGTTAAATCTTTTATTTGTACTTTTGACAATGAATTATTTTGCCAACTTGCCTCAATAATGCCTTACGGCGCTGAGGCTGGAATTGAAATATATTTAAATTAATTAGAATTGTGGTTATTTTTTTGAACTATTTATGGTTTTTAATCCAAATTTTCTTAATATTTTTAATTAGGCTTAAGTTCATGAAATTTAATTTTTATTAAATTATTTTTATGAAGAAAGGAATTTTACAACATGAAAATCAATTTAAATTGTTATTGATAATCTTTCATTCTTGACGTGGCTCGGGCTCGAACCCTGGCCGGCAGGTTACCATGACATGTTTCGATCGCAACCACTCGATCTCCTCAGATGGATTTGCCGTCTTACACTCGCAGCCATCGACGACTGCTAACGTCACTAGTCAAACATCAATCCTTAAACCAAATTGTATTTAAACATTTGGTAGATCGAAATTTGCTTTCCTGAATGATTATCCATTTTAATTGGTTTTACATGTTTTTTCCTTTACTTCTGTTTTTTCGTACTTTCGTCAAGAATTTTTCTTGAAGTCCAAGTACATTTTTTTTTTTTTTTTTTTTTTTTGTTTTTTCACTTTGTCTTTCTCTTTTCTGTTGACCTTTTTCAGCACAACTTGAAGGACAAATGTACACATAGAGCTCGTGCCTTAGCTTTAACAATAATTAGAATTGTGGTTATTTTTTTTGAACTATTTATGGTTTTTAATCCAAATTTCTTAATATTTTTAATTAGGCTTAAGTTCATGAAATTTAATTTTTATTAAATTATTTTTATGAAGAAAGGAATTTTACAACATGAAAATCAATTTAAATTGTTATTGATAATCTTTCATTCTTGACGTGGCTCGGGCTCGAACCCTGGCCGGCAGGTTACCATGACATGTTTCGATCGCAACCACTCGATCTCCTCAGATGGATTTGCCGTCTTACACTCGCAGCCATCGACGACTGCTAACGTCACTAGTCAAACATCAATCCTTAAACCAAATTGTATTTAAACATTTGGTAGATCGAAATTTGCTTTCCTGAATGATTATCCATTTTAATTGGTTTTACATGTTTTTTCCTTTACTTCTGTTTTTTCGTACTTTCGTCAAGAATTTTTCTTGAAGTCCAAGTACATTTTTTTTTTTTTTTTTTTTTTTGTTTTTTCACTTTGTCTTTCTCTTTTCTGTTGACCTTTTTCAGCACAACTTGAAGGACAAATGTACACATAGAGCTCGTGCCTTAGCTTTAACAATAATTAGAATTGTGGTTCTTTTTTTGAACTATTTATGGTTTTTAATCCAAATTTTCTTAATATTTTTAATTAGGCTTAAGTTCATGAAATTTAATTTTTATTAAATTATTTTTATGAAGAAAGGAATTTTACAACATGAAAATCAATTTAAATTGTTATTGATAATCTTTCATTCTTGACGTGGCTCGGGCTCGAACCCTGGCCGGCAGGTTACCATGACATGTTTCGATCGCAACCACTCGATCTCCTCAGATGGATTTGCCGTCTTACACTCGCAGCCATCGACGACTGCTAACGTCACTAGTCAAACATCAATCCTTAAACCAAATTGTATTTAAACATTTGGTAGATCGAAATTTGCTTTCCTGAATGATTATCCATTTTAATTGGTTTTACATGTTTTTTCCTTTACTTCTGTTTTTTCGTACTTTCGTCAAGAATTTTTCTTGAAGTCCAAGTACATTTTTTTTTTTTTTTTTTTTTTTTGTTTTTTCACTTTGTCTTTCTCTTTTCTGTTGACCTTTTTCAGCACAACTTGAAGGACAAATGTACACATAGAGCTCGTGCCTTAGCTTTAACAATAACTAGAATTGTGGTTATTTTTTTGAACTATTTATGGTTTTTAATCCAAATTTTCTTAATATTTTTAATTAGGCTTAAGTTCATGAAATTTAATTTTTATTAAATTATTTTTATGAAGAAAGGAATTTTACAACATGAAAATCAATTTAAATTGTTATTGATAATCTTTCATTCTTGACGTGGCTCGGGCTCGAACCCTGGCCGGCAGGTTACCATGACATGTTTCGATCGCAACCACTCGATCTCCTCAGATGGATTTGCCGTCTTACACTCGCAGCCATCGACGACTGCTAACGTCACTAGTCAAACATCAATCCTTAAACCAAATTGTATTTAAACATTTGGTAGATCGAAATTTGCTTTCCTGAATGATTATCCATTTTAATTGGTTTTACATGTTTTTTCCTTTACTTCTGTTTTTTCGTACTTTCGTCAAGAATTTTTCTTGAAGTCCAAGTACATTTTTTTTTTTTTTTTTTTTTTTTTTTTTTTTTTTTTTGTTTTTTCACTTTGTCTTTCTCTTTTCTGTTGACCTTTTTCAGCACAACTTGAAGGACAAATGTACACATAGAGCTCGTGCCTTAGCTTTAACAATAATTAGAATTGTGGTTATTTTTTTGAACTATTTATGGTTTTTAATCCAAATTTTCTTAATATTTTTAATTAGGCTTAAGTTCATGAAATTTAATTTTTATTAAATTATTTTTATGAAGAAAGGAATTTTACAACATGAAAATCAATTTAAATTGTTATTGATAATCTTTCATTCTTGACGTGGCTCGGGCTCGAACCCTGGCCGGCAGGTTACCATGACATGTTTCGATCGCAACCACTCGATCTCCTCAGATGGATTTGCCGTCTTACACTCGCAGCCATCGACGACTGCTAACGTCACTAGTCAAACATCAATCCTTAAACCAAATTGTATTTAAACATTTGGTAGATCGAAATTTGCTTTCCTGAATGATTATCCATTTTAATTGGTTTTACATGTTTTTTCCTTTACTTCTGTTTTTTCGTACTTTCGTCAAGAATTTTTCTTGAAGTCCAAGTACATTTTTTTTTTTTTTTTTTTTTTTTGTTTTTTCACTTTGTCTTTCTCTTTTCTGTTGACCTTTTTCAGCACAACTTGAAGGACAAATGTACACATAGAGCTCGTGCCTTAGCTTTAACAATAATTAGAATTGTGGTTATTTTTTTGAACTATTTATGGTTTTTAATCCAAATTTTCTTAATATTTTTAATTAGGCTTAAGTTCATGAAATTTAATTTTTATTAAATTATTTTTATGAAGAAAGGAATTTTACAACATGAAAATCAATTTAAATTGTTATTGATAATCTTTCATTCTTGACGTGGCTCGGGCTCGAACCCTGGCCGGCAGGTTACCATGACATGTTTCGATCGCAACCACTCGATCTCCTCAGATGGATTTGCCGTCTTACACTCGCAGCCATCGACGACTGCTAACGTCACTAGTCAAACATCAATCCTTAAACCAAATTGTATTTAAACATTTGGTAGATCGAAATTTGCTTTCCTGAATGATTATCCATTTTAATTGGTTTTACATGTTTTTTCCTTTACTTCTGTTTTTTCGTACTTTCGTCAAGAATTTTTCTTGAAGTCCAAGTACATTTTTTTTTTTTTTTTTTTTTTGTTTTTTCACTTTGTCTTTCTCTTTTCTGTTGACCTTTTTCAGCACAACTTGAAGGACAAATGTACACATAGAGCTCGTGCCTTAGCTTTAACAATAATTAGAATTGTGGTTATTTTTTTGAACTATTTATGGTTTTTAATCCAAATTTTCTTAATATTTTTAATTAGGCTTAAGTTCATGAAATTTAATTTTTATTAAATTATTTTTATGAAGAAAGGAATTTTACAACATGAAAATCAATTTAAATTGTTATTGATAATCTTTCATTCTTGACGTGGCTCGGGCTCCAAATGTTTAAATACAATTTGGTTTAAGGATTGATGTTTGACTAGTGACGTTAGCAGTCGTCGATGGCTGCGAGTGTAAGACGGCAAATCCATCTGAGGAGATCGAGTGGTTGCGATCGAAACATGTCATGGTAACCTGCCGGCCAGGGTTCGAGCCCGAGCCACGTCAAGAATGAAAGATTATCAATAACAATTTAAATTGATTTTCATGTTGTAAAATTCCTTTCTTCATAAAAATAATTTAATAAAAATTAAATTTCATGAACTTAAGCCTAATTAAAAATATTAAGAAAATTTGGATTAAAAACCATAAATAGTTCAAAAAAATAACCACAATTCTAATTATTGTTAAAGCTAAGGCACGAGCTCTATGTGTACATTTGTCCTTCAAGTTGTGCTGAAAAAGGTCAACAGAAAAGAGAAAGACAAAGTGAAAAAACAAAAAAAAAAAAAAAAAAAAAAAATGTACTTGGACTTCAAGAAAAATTCTTGACGAAAGTACGAAAAAACAGAAGTAAAGGAAAAAACATGTAAAACCAATTAAAATGGATAATCATTCAGGAAAGCAAATTTCGATCTACCAAATGTTTAAATACAATTTGGTTTAAGGATTGATGTTTGACTAGTGACGTTAGCAGTCGTCGATGGCTGCGAGTGTAAGACGGCAAATCCATCTGAGGAGATCGAGTGGTTGCGATCGAAACATGTCATGGTAACCTGCCGGCCAGGGTTCGAGCCCGAGCCACGTCAAGAATGAAAGATTATCAATAACAATTTAAATTGATTTTCATGTTGTAAAATTCCTTTCTTCATAAAAATAATTTAATAAAAATTAAATTTCATGAACTTAAGCCTAATTAAAAATATATTTAAATTATTTAGAAAAAATAAAATTTTTTCTGTAGAAAAGTTTTTTCTATAGAAAACAAACAAAAAAAAAAAAAAAAATTTAAATAAAGAAAAAGTACAAACACTGTTTAATTTTTACTTACTGGGTGATAAAAACTAAACCCATTACAACAGATGTAATTTTAAACTTGTTGTGCATAATTGTACTTCAACCCCATTGTAATTACTCGAATTTTTGTTATTAATTAATCTAAATTTATGGTAACGCCTAAGAGTATGCCTTAGTTAATGATGCCTTATAACTAAATTAATTCAGCCATATAGATAGTAACTATAGATGAGTAAGTAACCGTTATGCGGCGAACTTTCTAGACGTTATTAGTATCATCTACACGTCTGGGCTACAGTATAAATACTTGCGGCGGCTAGCATAAAGAGATAATTCTTAGTTCAGACTTTGTCAAAAACGTATCACGCTGGGAAAATTATAGTTGGTTGTGAATAAAAGCTACAAATTACGGTTTTTATCGTGACTAAGTACTAAATAAAGTTGTGTAAATTATAAACAGTGTTTAGAGAACTCGAAACGGTTTATTATAAAGGAAATAAACCAAAACGTTTTTCAAAGGCAGTAACGTAACAATATATTTTTTTAAAAATTTAAAAAACACGGGTTTTTCCCAAGTGTGTCCAATGCAAATTGGATATAGGTAAAAAATACTTTTGTATAAAAGCTGTTTTTTTATTTTATTCTAATCATAAGAAACTCGATTGTCAGTTTTTTGAATACTCTACTACAAAATTAAATACATGGTTAAAATTAAAAATACAAAAAACTTACTTGAATCCTAAAAAAAATAAAGAGTAGAAGCCAGTGCAGTTGTTTAAGATAAAAAGCAAAGTTACAATAAAAATTGAAAAATCTTTGTGACACAATTATCCTCAAACGAATCAAATGATAAAAAGATTTCGAAATAATTGAATACAATCAATTTCCCTAGCATACAGAAAAGGGCATATTGTTAGCATGACTTTAAAATATAGTTATTAAGGACAAATCGCAATAAATATTGATATCTTTACATACAAATTGTTAAAAATCAGTTTTTATACTGTTGAAATCAAAAGCAGAAAAATAAAAACAAGTAAAAAAGTTAAGTCGGTCAAGCTCGAGAATGTACCCAATTTGAAACCGATGGTCAATATTGAACCTGCCAAAACAAAGTTATGTTATGAGGTTTAGATTCATATAAGAATACTAAGTGTCGAATATAATCTAGATATATAAATACATCTATATGAGATTTATTTGTCATACACAAATTTTATTAAGGGATTTAATATGGGACTAGAGTTTCTACGCGGGAAAGAATTCCCGGGAATTCCGGGACATATTTTTTTTAATAATAACGGGAAATTTTTCCCGGGAATTTTAAATAAAATTTTTTGAAATTTTAATTTGTTAGCATTGTTTTTATCAAAAACGAGCAATAAAAATATATTCTTTACTAAAATAACTAAAAACAACCTACAAATCGAACAATTTTTCCTACGCCAATAAATCAACGGTCTTTTTAATTGTTGATGATATGTCTAAAAAGCTTTTTTAAGTAGAAAATGAAAATGTATACGATACACCATCACCAACACCAGGACCATCTACAAATTAAAAAAAAATAAATGTTAAGAATACAAAAGCCTGAAAAAAATCATAAAAAAAAGAAATTGGCGTCTATGAAGTCACGGGTAACAGGCCAACAAATTTGTAATCTTTGTATGATGCGCTTCTTACTTTAAAACCAACGTCCGTAGGAAGCGAGAGCGCGTTTTCGATAGCAGGCAACATCAACGAGGATTAAAAATAGAATCTCTGATGAGCTTTTAAATTCTTAAATAATACTAATAATTTTGTTATGCGACCCGTGCCTATCGGTTGGTTTGCAGTCAGGGGTTACCGCCTGTATTATCACGGAGCTTTGCTGATACCTGGGCACCTCAGCAAATAGACTACGCCCTTACCGCGTTATCGGGGGCTATGACGTGGCGGACCTCCAGATCCCCTACACTCGTTGGACCAAACAGCAAAAATGAATTCTTTAAAAAACAACAAAAATCAAGAACGAAAAAAACAACAAACTAATAATGGCACGGAACAAGACACGAAAAGGACCAACGACAAGGACAATGGGACGAAGACGATCCCGTCGGTGGCTGTATCAGTCTCGACACCTAACAGCGGCGATGTACCTCTGTCTTTCGCGCCAAGTACATCAAAAGCCGCATCAGCCCTTTCCGCCAGAGCGGATAAAGCCCATGCTTCGGGTACTGCAAAGTTGGAAATGACAAAGTCGTCCAACAAAGCAGCCTCCCATATGCCTATTGTGCATTACGTCCTGTCCCACTTCTGTACTTCCCCCCGCCAACTCCGGCGTCACTAAGAAGATACCTCGGAATAAAAATCCTTCCAAGAGGGCATCTAACTCAAGCCGTGCTGCCTTGCGTGTTATCGAGCTATTCGGCTCCAAAGATGCCAATGAGCTTTCTGCAGAACAGGAAGCTTCATTGGTATGGGCTAAGGCCCTTACTGCTGGGCTTCAAAGCGTTTCACCTCCTGCCCCTGCAAAGGCAATGCCTAAACGGCAACGTTCGGAGGAAGAAGCGACAGCCGTTAGGCAGCAACCAGGGACAAAACGTCCCAAGTACGCACCAAAGTCGACTAATAGGTCCTACAGCGAGGTGGCGAAAGACCATCTTGTTAGGGCTATTATAGACAGAAGTGCTGCTGATGGATTCATCTCCCACTCTAGGTGGGACTTGGTGAAGCAGCAAATGATGGAAGATCCTTAGTGAGAATCCAGGAGCACCCCCGCAATGCGACGATGCTGGCTGGTACCAGGGTCACGTTAAGCTGATGGCGTGTGTGGATGAGCGCTCTGCACTTCTGCTGAAGCTTGCCATTGGAGCGATTGGCGAAATATGGGAAGGTGCTAGGCCCGACGTGGTTTTGGTGAGTGAGATACCACGGAGACCTAGATCCATCGTCACCATCCCAGCGGAACCCTCTGCACCGGAGGAAATCTTGAAGATTATTCAGTGCTGCAACCCCCAACTTCCCACTCATAACTGGAAAGTTGTCAAGGTTTCAGCAGCTGAAGGATCCTCAAGAACGGCGATCGTAGTCCTGAATCAGGACTCCTTGAAGCCACTGAGGGAGAAACAGGGCAAGATGTACTATGGTTTCAGTACCATCTTGCTCCGTGTCTACCGAGGTGATGACAAGGGCGATCCCGCTCCGAAGGTTGTGGAGCCTACGCAGTCTGCGGACTGCACGAATGACGCTTCCGTTCATTCATGTGACAATGAAGACACCCCGTCCGTCTCTGACATGCTGGGTGAACTCTTTGAACGCATGGGTGAATTGGCTGATGAGGACGCCCTCCTGGAATCAGATCAGGAGGACGCCAATGTCACGGTCGTTAATACTGGACATGGTGAAGGTGACGCAGATAAACCTTCACCACTCTAAGGCAGCACCCGCTGCACTGCTCCTCCGGGTGGTAGAGAGAGAGGAGGAGCTAATAATGATCCAAGAGCCATGGATCCACAAGGATCGGGTTTGCGGATTAAACCTCAAGGGCTATAAGCTCCTATATGCCACAACAACAGGTAAAATTATATCTTGTATTTTGGCTAAAAACACGCTGTATATCTTCATTCTTTCTGATTTCAGTGATGAAGACACAACTTCAGCGGCCTTAGAGATGGGCGACATGTCGATCTGGATCGTCTCGGGCTATATGGCGCATGACCAGGACAATGAGCCACCTAATAGGCTTGTTCGTGGCTTGGTAGCCAAAGCCGGCTCCATGGGTACCCCGGTGGTTATCTGTGCTGACGCTAACGCGCACCACATCACGTGCGGCAGCTCCAACACCAACACTAGAGGTGAGTCGCTATTTTCTTTTATCTGTAGCAGTAATATGGAAATAGCAAACATAGGCGCGAAACCTACGTTCATTGTAGCTAATAGGCCTGTAGGCCAGTGGTTAGGAAGAAGGGGGCAAGCCACCATGGTGGAGCCCTGAGATTGCACAGTCTCGCACAGACTGTCGTAGGTTATTCAATATGGCTAAACGACTGGGAAACTAGTCGGATTATAAGTCGGCATTGAATAGGTTAAAAAATTTGGTTAGATCGGCGAAACGGAATGCCTAAAGAAACTTCTGCAGCGGCGTGGAAGGCTCCTCTGAGACAAACCGGTTGCGCAAAATAATGGCTTCTTGCCCGGCTGTCCCTAGCTACATTCAGAAAGCTGATGGCAGCTGGACTACGAATATTCAGGAGACGCTGGAGGTGTTAATTGACACGCACTTTCCTGGCAATTCCCTTCCAACACCACGGAAGATCAACTGCTTATCCGAGCCTGGACCCGTGTCCATTTCTCTGTGCTATGATAGGCTCAATTGGGCGATAAGGAGCTTCGACTCCTTTAAGGCTCCTGGTCCGGACGGTATTATTCCGGCCGACCTTCAAAAGAATGCGGGGCTTCTGATTCCTTGGCTGTCCGCTATTTATACGGAATGTATTAGATTATCGTACGTTCCCATCCGATGGACTAGATGTAGGGTTGTTTTCATTCCAAAGGGAGGTAAAGCATCCCACACCAGACCTAAGGACTATAGGCCAATCAGCCTGTCGTTTTTCTTCTCAAGACCCTTGAAAGGGTCATTGATATTCATCTGAGGATGTCTATTCCTAGACATTTGCTCTCTTCATCGCAGCATGCCTACACCAAGGGCAAGTCTGTAGAGACGGCGCACCACTCACTGGTCGGCTACATTGAGAAATCCCTTGAATTTTGGGAATACTCACTTGTGGCCTTTCTGGACATTGAGGGAGCTTTCAATAATGTCAAACCCAACTCCATCTTGGAGTCGATGAGGGAGGTTGGGGTTGACGATGTAATTTGTAGATTTATTGGTAATCTACTTGATAATAGGATCATTGAATCCACGATGGGTGCTACTAATGTTTGCAGATTTGTGCACAGGGGCACCCCGCAAGGTGGGGTTCTGTCTCCTCTACTATGGAACCTGACGGTGAACACATTGCTGGGCCGGTTCGACAGATTAGGGATAAGAACCGTCGCGTATGCGGATGACGTGGCGGTGGCGGTCGCGGGTAAACACCTGGACACATTGTCCCATTGTATGGAATCTGCATTGCAGATTCTAAGCTCTTCCTGTGGACTTGGTGTCAATCCACAGAAAACTGAGTTGGTACTCTTTACCAGGAAGTACAAGGTTGGCAACTTTAGGCTTCCTAGGCTATACGGCACGGAGCTGAGGCTCTCGAACAGTGCCAAATATTTGGGCGTAATTCTCGATAGCAAACTATCATGGGAACTCAACGTTCGGACGAGGGTTGATAGGGCTATTGTGGCCTTATACACCTGCAAGAGATCCTTGGGCAGGAACTGGGCCCCAGGGGTGTCGAATGGATCTTTGAAGCGGTGGTAAAACCGATTCTCTTCTATGGGGTCATAGTGTGGTGGCCTGCCATGGAAAGGGGACAGTACTGCAGGATGCTTGAGAAAGTATATAGGTTGGCTGCGCTGATGATCACGGGATCACTCCTCTCGACACCGACGAAGGCACTGTTTACTATGCTAGACTGGTTGCCGATTGATATCATGGCCGAACAACAGGCCTTGACTTCCGCTATGAGACTGGGGGCGGTGGGCCTATGGTCTACGCGGAACTATGGTCATGCCAGGGTCACGCGTCATACGACCTGGCGGGGCTGGACTATTGCACTCCGGAACCCTTTTTCGGTGCTTTGTTCACGGTTTATCATGGTAACTATGATGAGCTGCTCGATAATACGCGATCTCTGGAGCCGACCCTGCGGGTCTACACCGATGGTTCCAGGATGGGCGACAGAGTGGATGGAGGTTTCTTCATCGAGGAATTGGACATCAGGGTCTCTTTTAGGCTGCCAGATGGCAGTAGTGTGCTGCAGGCGGAAATCTCTGCCATAAAGCGGGCGGCAAACTGGCTGAAGTACTATCGTATATCGAGGGATATATGTATATTTACGGACAGCAAGGCTGCCATTGCAGCTCTGGCTGGTGTCTTTACGACATCTATGTTAACAGTGGAATGCCGGATGTCTCTTAATGAGATCGCGAAACATTCCAGTGTAACGCTGACATGGGTACCAGGACACAGTGGGCTCCTGGGCAACCATACTGCGGACAGTCTGGCCAAACAAGGCTGTCTGTTGGACGACATGTTCGTCGACGGCCTGATTGGCACTTCAATGGCCCGCTGCAGGACTCTCATCAGACGGGAGTCGTACAGAAGGGCTCAGGGTAGATGGCAGGGCGAGCATACCTGTTTGATGGCCAGGACTCTATGGCCTGGCTATGACGCGGCGAGAACGCGCGTACTACTCGGTCTCGGCAGGGACCGGATAAGGACAGTGATATCGGTTATCACGGGTCACTGGGTGATAGGGACTCATGCTAGGAGGATGGGTCTTGCGTATAATGACTACTGCAGGAGTTGACATGATGAGGAGGAGGAGGAGGAGGAGACGGTGTTTCACTTCCTCTGCCAATGCCCCGGTCTGGCGGGCGTTAGGGTGAGGCATTTTGGGAGAACGGAATTGCCATGTCTGGACGATTTGTCCAATGCGGGACTGAAATCGATCTCCCTGTTCTGCAGGGAATCGGGGTGGTTCGAGACTGCGGTGACCTCTGGGGAATAGTCTGGTGGATACTGGCTGACCCTTGTCACTGGCTAGGGGTATCACAAAGGGACCGCTATAAGGACCCAAGTGAGTCGTCTTCGTGACGGCTACCCATTTAACCTAACCTAAGGTAAGAATATGCTATTGACAACTTTTTATTTCAGTAAATATAGTTAGATAATTTATAGACTTAATAAAAATTATAAATTAAATAATACAATTTTAAATAGTTATTAATAAAACATTATATCGGGTGATTTTTTAGCTATTATCTTTTTGGCAACACTGGTTTAAACAGCTGACGCACGTTTCGTGTTTTGATTCACTGTCAAACATCTTCAGTTTGGTCTATAATTTAACCATGAATCGTCTTACAAACGAACAACTCTTGCTAATTATTGAATTTTATTATCAAAATGCGTGCTCTGTTAAGAAAGTTCATCCACTTTTTTATCGAAAAATTGTGTTCAGCGATCAAGCTAATTTTTGGCTCAAAAGGTACGTTAATAAGCAGAATTGTCGATTTTGGAGTTAAGATCAGCCAGAAGCATTGCAAGACCTACCAATGCATCCAGAAGAAGTCACAGTTTGGAGCGGTTTATGGGCTGGTGGCATCATTGAACCATACCTCTTCAAAGATGATGCGAATCGTAACGTAACTGTGAATGGTGAGCGCTACCGTGAGATGATGTCCAACTTTCTTTTTGCCCAAAATGCAAGAGCTTGACTTTCATGACATGTGGTTTCAACAAGACGGTGCCACATGTCACACAGCACGCTTATCAATGGACTTATTGAGAGGCGAGTTCGGTGAACATTTTATTTCACATTTGGAACCGGTCAATTGGCCGCCTAGATTGTGCGATTTAACGCCTTTAGACTATTTTTTGTGGGGCTTTGTTAAAGCTCATGTCTATACACACATACCCGCTTAAATTGACGCATTGGAAGACAACCTTGAAGCATTTATTCATGAGATACCGGCCGAAATGTTGGAAAGAGTATGCCTAAATTGGAATAAGTGGATGGACCATTTGAGGCGAAGTTACGGTCAACATTTGCATGAAATAATCTTCAAACATTAAATTATATGGACCGTACTATCGATTCAAATAAAAATTTCATACATTTTTCTGAATTTTATGTGTTTTTTTAAACTTTCCTATAGCTCTTAAAAAATCACCCATTACTTATCGTTTGCAACGTCTCAAAATTTATTAAAATGCATTTTGATTTTCACTGGTTCGCTTGCATCTTGCTATATTCTTTTTCGGTCTAATTCATAAAATATTTTAATTAAGGTTTAATGTCCTCAATAGTATTCAAACAGTTTTTATTTAATTAACCTTTTATAGGAAACCGTATTCGTAAACGATAAATAACACTGCATTAGTTACACTGTGCATGAAATTGACACTTTTTTTTCCTGACAAGCCGGGCACATGGCGTTTTAACATAATTCGGGGACGCTGACTCCAGAGGTGCCCGGGGTTTTTTCAGATTGGCTCTGGTTTTCGAGATATACCGTTAATTCGAAAATGGAGGAGGTTGCACAACATATATTCGCGTATCTCAAAAACGGTTTAGTTTATTGAAATTACTAAAAAAATCGAAATTCCGCAATACAATTTCATTTCAGAAAAGTAAAACTCTTTTTCTAATATGAGTAGTCGTTATTGAAAAATAATTTTTTTTTTTTGAAAAAAAATTAATTTTTTTATCAAAATTTCGAAATTTTTGTTTTTTAAAAATTCATAAAAAAATTAAAAAATGCAGCTAGGCTTCTAATTTTTTGCAGACTTAAAAAAGAAACTACAAACAAAACAAGCCATAAATCATTAAAATCTGTGTGCAACTTTTGATTTTATTCACAAAAGTCGACAAATTTTATTTAATTTAAGAATTTCATAAAACGCAATATTTGTATGTGAGCCCCCTAAGGGATGGTGACAAAGGGAAAGTATAATTTGAGAAAATGTTAAGAACAAAAAACTAATGGAGGTCAGTCATACATTTTATCCCACTAGGAGTGACTCCTAGGCAGTTGTGGAACCTTTTCTTCAATATATATGAAGAATATAATTTATATGGAGCATTTCACAGGATTTTTTTTAATTTTTAAATTCTTTATTCAAAATTATGTACATATATATGAAGAATGTGCCAATGCAGAAAATTTATTTTCAATGACATTTTGACGTAAAATTTTTTAAATGCGGTTTTTGTGCCATTTACAATATAAAACAAATATTCAAATGTATGCTATTCCAAAGAAATATGCATGCATTATTACCACACTTTCACAATTCTAAGAATTAAGAAATAAAGTCATAAATGCTCACATCTTTGTATTTTATTGTGCTTACAAAACCACACAAAACGGTATTTTATTGTGCAGTCGAAACCGCACTAATCGGTCTTGTAAAAAACTTAAATAACATATTCTATTGTTATACCTGGAACAGGTAGAAATATTAATCGTTCTGGCTTTGTTTTTTTTTTGCAAAACATGGTCATGAAGGTCTCGACAGGTACTTTGATTAAAACAATTACAGTATAAATAAGAGTTCCTCAACCCCTTCACTGTCATATGGAAAGTGCTTGCGAAAGTGATTAGTGAAGTTTAAAGCCTTTGACAGTCTTGTATCTTATCAGTTATAGAGCAATTCCATATGAAAGCGATCACCTTTTGGACGACCCCTCTCCGATTTTAAAATAAATAGTCTCAATCGATTGCCCAGCAAAAAATAATGTACCTACATATTTTTTTTTTTTTTATAGTGACTGGTTTAGTGGTGGTGTACACCACTGTCATGTGAAAAATTGAAGAATTCTTCATAAGGGACCTCATTGAAAGTTGTTTTAAAAAAAACTACTAAAGCGATCGCAACGAGTGATAGCTCGTTGGAGAGGTATTGAATCAGGCTTTAATTGAAAAATAAAATTTTCCTAATTTTTCTTAGAAATTTACCTTTAAATTTTCCCATAAAAATTAAATTTTCCGATTTGCCACAGAAGCTCCTAAATTTTCCGGCTAATTTTTTTTTTTTGGATTCCTCATAATTTTTGCTTTAAGAATCAGCAATAAAAAAATGGGCCCCGACTCCTTGTTTGGACAGGAGAAGAGCATTTAAGAGACCACCTTGTTAAAAATACATTTTAAAAATTATTTTACAGTTAAAAATACATTTATGAAGAAAAAATCAATTTTTTTTTTAAGAGCCCCAAGTTGAGTGTGTAGTGAATATGGTCTGCCTGCCTTCACAAGATCGGCCATAAATCCATGGATAATAGCAGCAGTGGCATGTAATGGCACACCAAACCCGACTGAGGCTACAGGTCATAAAATGTTTTGTAAATTTTTTAAATTACCAGGTAATAAATATTTCGCCTAAAATGACACGTGCAGAAACAAGTCATAAAACACGGATTTTCCATAAATATGGCGAAATGTTTATTACCTGGTAATTTAAAAAATTTGCAAAACATTTTATGACCTGTGGTCGGCTTATTGGCAGTAACCAATTAAGTCCCTCTTTAAAAAACATTTTATGACCAGTAGTTCACGCAAATTTTCCTATTAAAGAAAAGCAAATATCGCTTATTTTTTTTACCTATTTTTTACCAAAAAATAAATATAAATACTTCACATACTCTGAGTCAAATTTCAGTTGAATACTAAACGTGAAAGTGTTAAAGTGTTTTTTTTTTTGTAAAGTAAAGAGTGAAGCTGTAAAGACAATTTAAAGTAAAATGAATAAATTTTGCTGCAATCCGTTTAACAAGAGTGGACATCGTTCGAAAAAGATAAAAGTATTAAAATTAACTGGTGTTTCGAAGCGATACATGAATGAATTAAATATACAATACGGTGAAGAAGCAGAATTCATTTGCCCCAAGTGTAAAATCGATTTGTCTCAACAAGCAGCAAATGCAGCCACAATCCGAGAGTGAAATGACAAGTGAACAAAATGTTTCATCTGATAGTGAGGCAGACATTCCGATGCTCAATATGTCTTTGAGTCCTTTGAATGGGGCTATTACCACTTTAGGTGAAACGCCTATTAGAAAAAGAAAGTTGCGAAGTGAAACATACAGGAAAGAGAAAACAGGCAAGGTTATGAGTGCAATCGCGACAATATTTGATGAAGGCTCTGATAACGAATGCAGTCAAGCAGATGACGTTGATGACGGCAAACAAATGATTGAGCAGTTGAAAAGAAAATTCAATTTAGCGACCACTTTTCCGGAGAAATATCTCATTTTATCTGTGCTGCCTCAATCATGGTCTATACGCAAGATTTCTGAACAGTTTCAAACATCTTTTTACATCGCGAGAAGAAGCAAAGAATTAGTTCGACAGAAGGGCATATTGGCGACTCCCACCAAGAAATTTGGCTCAAGGACCCTCAGCGAAGCAACGGTGAAATTGATTCAAGATTTTTACTGCAATGATGACAACAGCCGCGCCTGCCCAGGTAACGTGACTATGTTATCACACGTGAAGATGGATAAAAAGTACACAAGCAGCGCAGATTATTATTATGTAATCTATCCGAAGCATACCATCAGTTCAATGAGAAATACCCAGCAGAAAAAGTGGGATTTTCTAAGTTTGCCATCCTACGACCAAAAGAATGCGTGCTGGCATTAGACAGGCACGGAACGCATTCAGTCTGCGTTTGCATGTTTCATCAAAACATCAAATTAATTTTCTTTCCATGCAAGAAATTGAAAGTATTTCACGGTGAAATTGAGACATATAGGGACCTCCTGTCGAAGTCGTTGTGCGCATACCCCACGGAAAATTGTCATCTGTCCAAATGCGACAATTGTCCGAAGATTGACGAGCTAGAGCAATATTTGGCGGAAAAGTTTGAACAGCTGTTAATTCAGGAGGTGCATTTCAAACAGTGGATAATTAGCAGCGGCAGATGTTCCCTTGAGACCGTGGTAAAGCAGATTCCGGAATTCATCGAGGAATTCGGATTCAAGTTGAATGAACTGAAGGCGCACCATTTCATATCCGAGATGCAATCGAAATTTCTAAAGGAAAGTAAGGAGAAATTAGCCCAAAATGAATTCATTGTGATAAGCGACTTTGCCGAGAATTACACTTTTCTCGTTCAGGATGAAATTCAGGCTTATCACTGGGCAAACGACCAGTGCACGGTGCATCCTTTTTGCATTTATTTCAAAAACGAAGATAACGAACTATAGACCGTAAGCCTTGTTGTTGTCGCGGAGACTTTAGCTCATAATTATGTGTCCGTTTATTTATTTCAAATGAAACTGTTTGAATTCTTAAGATCAAGAATTAAAAAAATTTTTACAGTCTTTGCATAATTGAAGAAGAACAAAACTGCAAGGTCGAGTGGCACTTTTTCGCGACGTCCCACGGTAAGGGCCCATGCGATGCGTTAGGGGGAACCCTAAAACGCATGGCGACTAAGGCAAGTTTGCAAAGGCCATATACTGACCAGATCTTAAATGTTCAACATTTGTTTTCGTGGATTCAAAGCAAGGAAATTGCCATTAACACAGTTTTATGCACTCAAAAAGAACACGATGCCATGGAGCGACGAACTCAAAACAGATATAATAATGTCAAAACTATAACTGGAACGCAAAAGTTTCATTGCTTCATACCAATTATTTCTGATATGTCAATTAATGTAAAGCGGTACTCTTCGTCTGCCGACGTGCTAAATTTAAAGTTACTTTAATTTTATAATGATGCCAAGACAATTGAAATTTTTAATAAATATTGTAATTAAGTATAAGCAGCAAAATAAGAAAGATTTTTTCTTCATAAATGTATTTTTAACTGTAAAATAATTTTTAAAATGTATTTTTAACAAGGTGGTCTCTTAAATGCTCTTCTCCTGTCCAAACAAGGAGTCGGGGCCCATTTTTTTATTGCTGATTCTTAAAGCAAAAATTATGAGGAATCCAAAAAAAGCCGGAAAATTTAGGAGCTTCTGTGGAAAATCGGAAAATTTAATTTTCTTGGGAAAAATTAAAGGTAAATTTCTAAGAAAAATTAGGAAAATTTTATTTTTCAATTAAAGCCTGATTCAATACCTTTCCAACGAGCTATCACTCGTTGCGATCGCTTTAGTAGTTTTAAAAACAACTTTCAATGAGGTCCCTTATGAAGAATTCTTCAATTTTGTCACATGACAGTGGTGTACACCACCACTAAACCAGTCACTATAAAAAAAAAAAATATGTAGGTACATTATTTTTTGCTGGGCAATCGATTGAGACTATTTATTTTAAAATCGGAGAGGGGTCGTCCAAAAATTTGCCAATTTTGATCGTTTTCATATGGAATTGCTCTATATTGAAATATCTAAGATGGAGGCGTGTAAAAAGTTTACTTTTGTTATGTGTGTGGGAAATATAAAAATATGCCAAGTCGCCGTAAAATCACTAATGAAACAAGTATCTTGTATGAATCATATTTTTCTTTAAGTGTTATATATGGTAAGAGTTGGACACCATCAATAGTGTGTACACACTGCATTTACCATTTAAACAAGTGGGGAAAAATGGAGACGCCATGCCATTTGGTGTTCCAATGATTTGGAGAGATCCCATAGTTCATGTTGAAGATGAGTGTTATGCGTGCATAAATTATACAGCGGGTATGAACAGAAGAAAAATGACTTATATATCTTATACTGCAACAACATATGCTCGATTTCCGCTGCCACATTCTGATGAAATTCCTGTTCCGGATAGCCAAATACCAACAGAACATATTCCCTCAATAATTCATTCTGTTGAAGCGGGTGGGCCAGCTACTTCAATGTATGAACCGTCATGCATCACGGTTCCATGCAGTCACAATGAAATCACGCAAGATCGTCTGGATATAATGGTACGGCGTCTAAAATTATCTCAAAGACAGAGCATTTCTTAACAAAAGAGCTAAAACGAGCTAATATTTTAGCACCAGGTGTACAATTATACGGGGCTATCAATCGCCATAGACGATTTACGACTTTTTTTAAATCAATTGAGAATAATTCTATCGCGTATTGTACTGACATCCGTGGCTTGGTTTTAACAATGCAAAATTAATATAATCCTGGCGATTGGCGCTTATTCATTGATTCTTCCAAAAGTAGCTTAAAAGCAGTTTTGCTACATGCCACTAATTTAAAAAGTCCTATTCCGATAGCACTAAGCACAAATACTAAAGACATGCCAATAATTTAAAAAGTCCTATTCCGATAGCACTATGCACATACGTATCAATGAAAAAATATTGAGCCCAGATGGTGTTGCTTTTACCGAATTGCGCCTAATTTTTCCACGATTAAGCGGCATGAAAGTAAAAGAAGGTATAAACTGTAACTACTTTATTAAATTAGATTTATATTTCATATCATAATGTTTTATTTTAAAGGAATTCTTAATGGACCGGACATTCGTTGTCTTATGAAGGACCATCAATTTGAGGTTGCATTGAATGATATCGAGCTATTGGCCTGGAATTGTGTGAAATCAGTAATAGAAAATTTATTAGGATATCATCGGTCTGAAAACTGGAGAATTTTAATCAAAAATATGCTAACCGCATTTAAAAACTTAAACGTTAGAATGTCATTGAAAAAACATTTTTTGCATTACCATGCCGAAAAATTTAATGAACAATCACCAGCCGAGTCTGATGAACATGGCGAGAGATTTCACCATGTAACAGCCAGGCTCGAACACTGGTATAGCGGCAAACAACTTGATTCGCTATTAAGGGATATTTGTTGGAATCTGCAGGAGGAAGAAGAATAAATTTCTAAATAAAAACTTTAACTTTAACTAATTAACAACAAAAATAAATGTTATAAAATTTTTAAGTTTGGTTAATTTAAAAAATAAAAAAATTTCATCTATTATGAAAAAATTAAAAGTTGTAGACAGACTTTAATCACTTATAGCTTATTTTATTTGGAACTTTGTTTTTTATATGCGTAGAACCCTAGCCTTAAATTTGGCCCCTGCAGCGCCTAGGATGCCCCTAGATGGGTCAAATGTATGACCAACCTCACTTTATTTTTCATCTCAATCATTTATTTCTAACATACCCACAATATATACAAATTAGTTTTTTGTTCTTAACATTTTCTCAAATTATACTTTCCCTTTATCACCATCCCTTAGAGGGCTCCCATACAAATATTGTGTTTTATGAAATTCTTAAATTAATTAAAATTTGTCGACTTTTGTGAATAAAATCAAAAGTTGCAAACTGATTTTAATCATTTATGGCTTGTTTTGTTTGTAGCTTCGTTTAGAAGCCTAGCTGCATTTTTAACTTTTTATGAATTTTTAAAAAACAAAAATTTCGAAATTTTGATAAAAAAAAATAATTTTTTTCAAAAAAAAAATTATGTTTCAATAACGACTACTCATATGAGAAAAAGAGTTTTACTTTTCTGAAATGAAATTTTATTGCGGAATTTCGGTTTTTTTTAGTAATTTCAATAAACTAAACCGTTTTTGAGTTACGCGAATATATGTTGTGCAACCTCCTCCATTTTCGAAATAACGGTATATCTCGAAAACCAGAGCCAATCTGAAAAAACCGCGGGCACCACTGGATTCAGCGTCCCCGAATTATGTTAAAACGCTATGTGCCCGGCTTGTCTGTTTTTGCAACTAGCATAGTGTTATAAAAGATTAAGAAAAAAGTACACAGTATAAATATAAAGTACAATTAATTTATTTTTATTGTTATATTTAAAAATGTTTTTATTGCTTTTCGCAAGTTTTATCAAACAATTACACTGTGCTTGAATTTGACAACTGGCAATTGGCGCTTTAACCTAATTCGGGTACGCTGAATCTAATACCGGTTCAATTTTTTGAAATTACTAAAATTTAAAAAAACGAAAATCCGCAATAAAATTTCCTTCAAACGTTAAATTTTTTTCTAACAGTACGAAACCAGCTCTTGACGAGTACGGACGTGTATCAGTGAGTAAAAAAATAAAAAAATTCGAAGTGAAAAAAAAATATTTGTAATAGGTAAAAAAAAAGAACAATGACTAAAGCTGGGATCACACGATTGCCGCAATGCACCAATTTTCACACTTTTCAATACACCAATCGTGTGACTGCACAACCAATTGGCTCATGTACCAATCGAGGACAATATTGTGCTTACTTTTACCAATCAAATACAACCCTGGTGCGGCAATCGTGTGACTGTTTGCTATGCAACCGCGCGTCAATAAAAATAACAAAAATGCACCAATATTTATTGCCTTCTTGTGCGGCAATCAAACAACACAATACGCGTTTCCTTTTGTGTTTCCTTTAGCAATCAATGAAGATAAATATGTATTTATTTATTATGCATTTAAATTTTTGTTATTAACTGTTAAGTGCGTATATTTTTATGTCGTTGATATTTCTTAAAGAAAATATTTGTTACCTTGAAAACGAGAATAAAAAATTTGTTAAAGTTGCCGAGACTTCTCTATACTAAACGATATCGGCAGTTAAATTAATACAGTTACAGAATTTAGTTTCTGATATTTAAGTAATATTATTTAAATTTTATTATTTCATAAAAATTTTCTATGCAAACGTTAACATTCGAAATTGTTGAACTAATTTTTGGAATTTCATAAATTTTTCTTAAAATATTTCTAATAAAACTATTCAACAAAAAATTGTTGAGTATCTATGAACAAATTTTTCGTTTTTAATGAACATACCAACTAGAACTTCCAAACAAATAAAAAAGCAACCACATCAGCTGTTTTCGCAGTTGTCAAGTAATAACAACCGTGTGACTGAGCTGCGGCAATTATTGTACCCATTTCACTTTGTACCAACTAGCGGCAATTATATTTGCATAAAACAGGGCAATCGTGTGATTTCAGAATATTTGATTGGCGCAATTTCTTTATTGTGCGTCAATAAAGCACAATCAAAATTGTGTCATATTGGTGCATTTGAGGCAATCGTGTGATCCCAGCTTAAAGTGACCGAAGAGATTTGTGAATGAAAACATTCGATACCCAGAATTAAATAAAAATTATTTAAGTGCAAAAATGGCCAGCGCAACTGGTTTTCCATACAACAATTTAAGTGCAAGTGTGCCCAACCTGAGCAAGTGTGTTGATCCGACCGTAGAGGAATAATAACGAAAATATATATTCTAATAATTTCTATGTCGTTTCTTTACGACGCGGGCAAATTCAAGAGACAAAAATTCAAGCTAGGACAGAAACAAACTTTGGTATTATATCAAGACACCTGGACGCAGAAAATAAAAGTTACTATATATATCAATTAAAAAGTGCTAAGGGTTTGATTATTGTCATAAAAGGCGTAGATAGCTCGTAGAGCTAAAGGGGTATGAGGTTAAATCTGTTCATAACATTTTGAACAGGAATAAAGTTCCTCAACCAATGCACCGCATTGAGATATCGTTTGATTCATCGGTTCTCAAAACCAAAAATTCAGTTTATCCCATATACATACAACTTGCGCTACCTACTCAACAGAAGAATAACTGTTGAGGAGCCATTAAAACGAAAGGGTCCCTCCCAATGCACAAACTGTCAGGGATATGGGCATACAAAATCATATTGTAAATTGCCTCACTTATGTGTGGTTTGTGACGACGCTCATAAAACCGCCGAATGTAATCGTTCTAAAGCTGACCCGAATGTTAAGAAATGCAGCAACTGTGGCGAAAATCACACGCCAAACTATAGGGGTTGTAAAGTCTTCTTGCATTTAAAACCCTGCTTTAGTTCAAAAATATACTCACTGCCAATATGGTCCGTCATATGCGCCCAGCCAAGACGCTGGCTCTATTGCTAGTATTACACAAACAAACAAACAAAACCAATCATATGCCCAAGTCTTAAAAGAAAACCCTAATGCGAAAAATCCACCGAGAACTTCCAACACAAAGCAACCGCCATACGCTAATGTTCCTAGGGAAGGTCTACAAATGCCTTATGGAAATATGCCTAGCTCAATTCAAAATTTAATTCAAACTAAGAATACCGTCATGGCCACTATGCAGAACATGTTTCAGGAAATGATGCGAAACCAGAACATGCTCCTGCAAGTTCTACTCAACAACAAATGAACCAGTTAAAAATATGTTTCTGGAATGCAAACGGGTTATCCCAACAGACACTTACCATTGCCAGAGTTCGAAGAAGATTGTATCCAGGCTATATCTAAAAATCTTACTGATTTCAAACTTACGTTTTCATCCGTTTATTGTCCGCCAAGGCACAAAATTGTATACGATAAATTTCTCAACTTCTTCTCCACATTGGGCCAGAAATTCATTGCTGCTGGCGTTTACAATGCTAAACGTACATATTGAGGCTCCAGGCTTATAAGTTCTAGAGGTAATCAGCTATACAATTTAAAAAACATCAATAACAACAGAAACAAATAAATAAATAAATCAACAAAACAAACAAAAAACAAAATAGTCAGCTGGTTAAGTTGCATAAACACTGGTAATTAAATACAACATATTACAACAGTTTAAAATCCACTGCTTAGCATATTCTAACCTTATTAAACTTTTGCCGTTAATTTTAAAATTTTTTTACTACCCAACAAACAATTTTGTTGCACAACTATCATGAAATGCATAAAAAAGTGTGCCATTACTAATGATGATGAGAGGATGATTACTTGTTGGTTATGTAATGGTCTCTGTCACGTAAAATGTAGTGGACTATCTGTACACGTTGCCGATTCTCTTGTGAAAGATAATGGACTTTACTGGTGCTGTAATTCATGCAGAAAAATTGGCGTTACTTTCTACCGTTTTTTCCAAGGAAACAAAAATAAGCTATTGGATAGAATTTCTAACTATGGCAAGCTATTTGAAGATTTCAAATGTTTGGACTCCATAAAATCTCCCGTTCAGTCTTCACCCAAAAGACGTAAATCATCTAGGATAAACAATCAAGATAAACAAGACGACCCTCACACCGACTCCTTAAAATCTGATGCTGCTACTTCTTCTGTTCAATATAGTTCTTTAAAAAACTCTGCTTCAACCTCATCACAAAATTCTACTACGGCAGTACGTGATGTTCCATTAAATAATGCGTCATTTAATAATGCTCCATTAAATAATGCTCCATCAAATAATCATGTCGCCTCTAGTTCTTCCATCAACAATAACCCTGCAACTAATTTAAATTATGCCGAAGTTTTAATAAATAATGTAAACAATATTAGTTCTCACGGAGAATTAAGAGTAGTTCCTCCAAAAAACAAATTTTTATATCACGCTTTGCATTCGACACTTCTGCTGATGATATTGATTTCTATATTAAATCAAAGCTTAACCAAAATGCTGACATTGCTGTTCGTAAATTCACTTATTCACAAGCGAGGAGTATTACGTCTTTTAAAATTACTGTTCCGTTTAATATTTTTGATCGTGTGGTTGACCCGTCATTCTGGCCAAATCATGTTATAGTCCGAGAATACGAATACAATATAAACCAACGTGGAAATAATATTGTACATCTCCAACCTCGCCAACAAACAAGCCAAAAAAAAAACTAATTAATACTAGAGATATTCAACTTAATATTATCTATCAAAATGTTCGAGGATTAAAAAGTAAATGCTCTAAACTATATCAAGACAGCTTTGACTTTAATAATCATATTATTTGCTTCACCGAGACCTGGCTTAACAATACCTTTTTAAATACGGAAATTTTTTGCAAACATTTGCAAGTCTTCCGTCGAGATAGAATTACAAATACGACTGGGGGTGGTGTATTAATAGCGATCTCTAATGACTTTTCAGCTGAGGAATTAAAAATTGATATAGCCAGTAACATTGAATTTATCGCTGTGGTCCTGAAAATTTGTCACATAAAAGTTTTTATTACCTGTTCGTATATTCCTCCTCAATCAGATTTGTTAATTTATCAACAACACATTGCTTTAATTAAAACAGTTTCTTTAAAGACTAATCCGGATGATCTCATTTTTGTTTTTGGTGATTTTAATTTACCTCGAATAAGCTGGCAATTCTCTCCTGAGAATTATAATTACGTCCCCATAAGTTCTGATGAAAATGGTGCCGATGTATTTTGTAATATTTTAAACCTATGTCTACACCAAATCAACGGAGTCTACAATATTTTTAGAAAATTGCTTGATCTGGTATTTGTAAACTTACCTAATGAATGCACACTAAATCGTGTTGATCCAGTTACACTGCCCGAAGATCGATACCACCCCACAATTGAAATAAGCTGTAATATTCAAGGTTTAAATTGCGCTAAAAATGTTACGAAAACGGAAAAAAAGTTCTGCTTCCAACGTACAAATTACGCGGATTTAAACAATCGTTTATATAATACTAATTGGCTTCAACTATTATCCATACCAAATGGTTTGACGAGTTCTGTTGATAAAATGATTCAAATTTTTTACGAAACCATGTACCAATATATCGATGAATGTATTCCAAAATATTCGCCACGTTCTCAAACTGGTCCACCCTGGAACTCTAAACAACTATCTTCCTTAAATAATCTTAAAAATAAATATTATAAAAAATACAAGAAATATGGCCACGCATTTGATTATGGAAAATACCCTGTTCTTCGTGCTGAACACAATTTGCTGAATGCTCAACTGTACAAAAACTACTTAACCAAAATGAAACATAGTTTTAATCGTAATCCGAGGTCGTTCTTTACGTTTGTTAACTCAAAAAGGAAGAATTACGGCACCCCATCATTTATGAAATATTTGAGTACAGAGTCAAGCAATGAATCAGACATTAGCAATTTATTCGCTGAATTTTTTGCCTCTACTTACTCTAATGCCGAATTCGATGATGATGAACCCTATCCATTTAATGTTCATTCCATTCAAACAATATCATTCCCATTACTTGACACTACGCACATAATAAAATGTTTAAAAAACTTCAAATCCTCACTGTCGTGTGGTCCAGATGGCATACCAAGTTGTCTTTTGAAAAACTGTGCACCAGCTATTGCAACACCTTTATCAATTATATTTAATACTTCTTTAAAATATGGCTACTTCCCTAGAATTTGGAAAAAATCGTTTCTTATTCCTTTATTCAAATCTGGCAATAAGTCAAATATAATAAATTATCGAGGCATAGCTAAATTAAACGCTATTCCAAAACTATTTGAAAAATGTATTACTGATTCTCTCGTTCATCAAGTATCTCCCCTACTTACGCCATGTCAACACGGTTTTCGTAAAGGATCTTCAGCTATGACTAATATTCTACAATTAACTACTTTGGTTAATGAAGGATTTACTCTTGGTCAACAAACAGATGTCATTTATACTGACTTCAGTAAAGCCTTTGATAAAGTTAATCACAAGCTTCTGCTTAAAAAATTGGATAAAATGGGTTTCGATAATAGTTATTTAAGCTGGTTAAAGTCATATCTGTTATGCAGAACACAGTCCGTAAAATTTAATTCTGCAAATTCAAGAAATATTTTGGTAAAATCCCGTGTTCCGCAGGGAAGTCACCTGGGCCCAATTTTATTTTTACTTTCATCAACGATTTGCCTGAAGCAATAAATTATTCTAATATACTGATGTTCGCAGACGATGTTAAAATATTTTTAAGCCTCAAGCATTTACCAGATAGTAATTATCTCCAAAAGGACTTGGATTATTTTTATAATTGGTGTAACATTAATTTAATGGAACTTAACCTCAAAAAATGCAAGCACATGATTTTTTCGAGAAGGCGTGACGCTCTTGGTCAGTATTATATCGGTGGTCATAAATTGGAATCAGTTAACGTAATTATGGATCTTGGTGTTTTGTTGGATGGAAAATTAAACTTTGTACAACATATCATGATGGCTGTTAATAAAGCTCGAGGAATCTTGGCTTTCATCAAACGATGGGCAAAAGAATTTAAGGACCGCTTTATTACCAAAAGATTATTCACGTCACTTGTAAGACCGATTTTAGAGTATGGCTCAATTGTATGGGACCCCTACTATAACGTTCACATTAATATTATCGAATCTGTTCAGAAACAGTTTTTACTTTTTTGTTTAAGAGATGCTTATAGAGGCTATTCGGCGCTTCCATCATATTTATCACGACTTGCTTTGATTCGACTGCCAACATTAAAAAGCCGAAGAATTATGCTTAACGTTTCATTTCTTGTAAATCGTTTAAACGGAAATGTTTTATCAGATTTTCTTTTAAGTAAAATATCATTGAATGTTCCTCAACGCACATTAAGATTTAATCAACCACTATATGTTAAAACTTTTAGAACAAACTACGAGATGGCAGACCCGTTTAGGAAATTATGTTGTTGTTTTAATGAAATGTTTAATTTTGTAGATTTTTCTTTAAATGTTGATGTAATTAAACGTAATATTATTTTAAGTTTAAACATGTAACTGCAGTTATATTGAAAAAAATTGTTAAATTTGATATTTAGTATGTAAGGATTGTATCCATAGACCTAATTTAATAAATAAATAAATAAAAAAAAAAAATACCGTAACTGCAAATAATTTTGATGTCGTATCGAGTGGTGAGCCTACCTATTGGCCAACCGACTTCAACAAGCTACCAGACCTTATTGACTTTGCTGTAATTAAAAACAGCAAGCGCGATCAGGTACTAGTTAGTTCCTCCTATGATCTATCGTCTGATCATTCACCTTTAATCCTCATTTTAAAAGGCAACTCTGACGCCGCAGCTGCAAATTTTATTTCCTATCCAAACAGAAACACAAATTGGTTAAAGTATAAAATGTATGTGAGCTCTCACCTATCACAGTGCATTCCCCTAAAAAATTCATCTGACATCCAAATAGCTGTCGACCGATTTACAGAAGTCTTGGATTCTGCAGCAAGAAATGCAATCCCAATCAAGCGGACAATTAAACGTGCTCCTTACAATACATCGACGGATATAGAGACCCTTATCAGAAAAAAGGAAGTTAAGAAGTGAATGGCAAAACAGTCGTTCCCCAACCACTAAGGCCTAACTACAATTATGCCTGACAACTCTTCGGGACAGAACCACGAGTCTGCAATAGAAGGCTATCTAAACAGCCTAGATGCAACTTATGGAAGGCTGTACGGCATATGAAATGCCTTATAACCCAAGAATCTCCATTAAGACTGGAAAACCGCACTTAGGCCACAAACACAAATAAAAAATTAAACGCTTTCGCGGGCCACCTTGAGAAAGTTTTCACGTCACATGATACACATACTTGTTCCTGTCGTCTAATCATTCCTGATAAGGTAAACCGTCCAATAAAATTTAACATAACTCAAGTAAAATCTTCAATAGAAAAAGTGAATATTAGAAAATCTCCCGGACCTGACCGCATCACAGGGTCAATGATAAGAAACTTACCATCGTCTGCTTCTAAAATCTTGCTGCTAAATTTTAACGCGATATTAAGAGTCGGATACTTCCCATCCTCATGGAAGAGGTCTATAATAGTTATGATTCCCAAGCCAGGAAGATATGCTAGCCAGGTTGCGTCGTACAGACCGATAAGCTTATTATCAATCCAATCGAAGCTTTTCGAAAAAATATTTGTTTTAAGTATAACTTCTCATCTAAATCTTCCCGGATCACCAGTTCGGATTCAGAGCGAAACATGGTACCGTAAATGTGGTTCAAAGTGTGAAGTCGTCTGACCAGAGGAATAACAACGAAAATATATATTCTAATAATTTCTACGTCGTTTCTATACGACGCGGGCAAATTCAAGAGACAAAAATTCAAGCCAGTACAGAAACAAACTTTGGTATTATATCAAGACACCTGGACGCAGAAAATAAAAGTTACTATACATATCAATTAAAAAGTGCTAAGGGTTTGATTATTGTCATAACAGGCATATATAGCTCGTAGAGCTAAAGGGGTATGAGGTAAAATCTGTTCATAACATTTTGAACAGGAATAAAGTTCCTCAACCAATGCACCGCATTGAGATATCGTTTGATTCATCGGTTCTCAAAACCAAAAATTCAGTTTATCCCATATACATACAACTTGCGCTACCTACTCAACAGAAGAATAACTGTTGAGGAGCCATTAAAACGAAAGGGTTCCTCCCAATGCACAAACTGTCAGGGATATGGGCATACAAAATCATATTGTAAATTGCCTAACTTATGTGTGGTTTGTGGCGACGCTCATAAAACCGCCGAATGTAATCGTTCTAAAGCTGACCCGAATGTTAAGAAATGCAGCAACTGTGTCGAAAATCACACGGCAAACTATAGGGGTTGTAAAGTCTTCTTGCATTTAAAAAACCTGCTTTAGTTCAAAAATATACTCACTCCCAATATGGTCCGTCATATGCGCCCAGCCAAGACGCTGGCTCTATTGCTAGTATTACACAAACAAACAAACAAAACCAATCATATGCCCAAGTCTTGAAAGGAAACCCGAATGCGAAAAATCCCCCGAGAACTTCCAACGGAAAGCAACCGCCATACGCTAATGTTCCTAGGGAAGGTATACAAATGCCTTATGGAAATATGCCTAGCTCAATTGAAAATTTAATTCAAACTATGAATAACGTCATGGCCACTATGCAGAACATGTTTCAGGAAATGATGCGAAACCAGAACATGCTCCTGCAAGTTCAACTCAACAACAAATGAACCAGTTAAACTATGTTTCTGGAATGCAAACGGGTTATCCCAACAGACACTTACCATTGCCAGAGTTCGAAGAAGATTGTATGCAGGCTATATCTAAAAATCTTACTGATTTCAAACTTACGTTGTCATCCGTTTATTGTCCGCCGAGGCACAAAATTGTATACGATAAATTTCTCAACTTCTTCTCCACATTGGGCCAGAAATTCATTGCTGCTGGCGATTACAAAGCTTAACATACATATTGAGGCTCCAGACTTAAAAGTCCTAGAGGTAATCAGCTATATAATACCGTAACTGCGAATAATTTGGTGTCGTATCGAGTGGTGAGCCTACCTATTGGCCAACCGACGTCAACAAGCTACCAGACCTTATTGACTTTGCTGTAATTAAAAACAGCAAGCGCGATCAGGTACTAGTTAGTTCCTCCTATGATCTATCGTCTGATCATTCACCTTCAATCCTCATTTTAAAAGGCAACTCTGACGCTGCAGCTGCAAACTTTATTTCCTATCCAAACAGAAACACAAATTGGTTAAAGTATAAAATGTATGTGAGCTCTCACCTATCACAGTGCATTCCCCTAAAAAATTCATCTGACATCCAAATAGCTGTCGACCGAATTACAGAAGTCTTGGATTCTGCAGCAAGAAATACAACCCCAATCAAGCGGACAATTAAACGTGCTCCTTACAATACATCGATGGATATAGAGACCCTTATCAGAAAAAGATGAAGTTAAGAAGAGAATGGCAAAACAGTCGTTCCCCAACCACTAAGGCCCAACTACAATTATGCCTGACAACTCTTCGAGACAGAACCACGAGTCTGCAATAGAAGGCTATCTAAACAGCCTAGATGCAACTTATGGAAGGCTGTACGGCATATGAAATGCCTTATAACCCAAGAATCTCCATTAAGACTGGAAAACCGCACTTAGGCCACAAACACAAATAAAAAATTAAATGCTTTCGCGGGCCACCTTGAGAAAGTTTTCACGCCACATGATACACATACTTGTTCCTGTCGTCTAATCATTCCTGATAAGGTAAACCATCCAATCAAATTTAACTTAACTCAAGTAAAATCTTCAATAGAAAAAGTTAATATTAGAAAATCTCCCGGACCTGACCGCATCACAGGGTCAATGATAAGAAACTTACCATCGTTTGCTTCTAAAATCTTGCTGCTAAATTTTAACGCGATATTAAGAGTCGGATACTTCCCATCCTCATGGAAGAGGTCTATAATTGTTATGACTCCCAAGCCAGGAAAAGATGCTAGCCAGGCTGCGTCGTACAGACCGATAAGCTTCCCAGTAAAAACTTCGCCTACTTTTTCAAAATGAATAGCTTCTTTAACTCATTATTTTGTAGCTTTCTTCTATAACTACATCTATAACAACTTCCATAACTACTTTTTACTGGATGTATACAGGTAAAAAAAATAATGATTTACTTTTTAATGCGTTCATTTCGGGACATCCCTTGTAAAACTCATTGGTTCTTTCAGTAGAATTGTAAGTAGTGCTCTTATGTTTTTCTAATTACTCAACACATTATTTTGTATGCGAAGTTTTTACTGGGTTATTATCAATCCTATCGAAGCTTTTCGAAAAAATATTCCTTTTAAGTATAACTTCTCATCTAAATCATCCCGGATCACCAGTTCGGATTCAGAGCGAAACATGGTACCGTAAATGTGGTTCAAAGTGTGAAGTCGTCTGACCAGAGGAATAATAACGAAAATATATATTCTAATAATTTCTATCGTTTCTATACGACGCGGGCAAATTCAAGAGACAAAAATTCAAGCCAGTACAGAAACAAACTTTGGTATTATATCAAGACACCTGGACGCAGAAAATAAAAGTTACTATACATTTCAATTAAAAAGTGCTAAGGGTTTGATTATTGTCATAAAAGGCATAGATAGCTCGTAGAGCTAAAGGGGTATGAGGTAAAATCTGTTCATAACATTTTGAAAAGGAATAAAGTTCCTCAACCAATGCACCGCATTGAGATATCGTTTGATTCATCGGTTCTCAAAACCAAAAATTCAGTTCATCCCATATACATACAACTTGCGCTACCTACTCATTAGAAGAATAACTGTTGAGGAGCCATTAAAACGAAAGGGTCCCTCCCAATGCACAAACTGTCAGGGATATGGGCATACAAAATCATATTGTAAATTGCCTCACTTATGGTTGGTTTGTGGCGAAGCTCATAAAACCGCCGAATGTAATCGTTCTAAAGCTGACCCGAATGTTGAGAAATGCAGCAACTGTGGCGAAAATCAACCGGCGAACTATAGGGGTTGTAAAGTCTTCTTGCATTTAAAAAACCGGCTTTAGTTCAAAAATATACTCACTCCCAATATGGTCCGTCATATGCGCCCAGCCAAGACGCTGGCTCTATTGCTAGTATTACACAAACAAACAAACAAAAGCAATCATATGCCCAAGTCTTAAAAGGAAACCCTAATGCGAAAAATCCCCCGAGAACTTTCAACGCAAAGCAACCGCCATACGCTAATGTTCCTAGGGAAGGTCTACAAATGCCTTATGGAAATATGCCTAGCTCAATTGAAAATTTAATTCAAACTATGAATAACGTCATGGCCACTATCCAGAACATGTTTCAGGAAATGATGCGAAACCAGAACATACTCCTGCAAGTTCAACTCAACAACAAATGAACCAGTTAAACTATGTTTCTGGAATGCAAACGGGTTATCCCAACAGACACTTACCATTGCCAGAGTTCGAAGAAGATTGTATGCAGGCTATATCTAAAAATCTTACTGATTTCAAACTTACGTTGTCATCCGTTTATTGTCCGCCGAGGCACAAAATTGTATACGATAAATTTCTCAACTTCTTCTCCACATTGGGCCAGAAATTCATTGCTGCTGGCGATTACAATGCTAAACATACATATTGAGGCTCCAGACTTATAAGTCCTAGAGGTAATCAGCTATACAATACCGTAACTGCAAATAATTTTGATGTCGTAGTGGTGAGCCTTCCTATTGGCCAACCGACTTCAACAAGCTACCAGACCATATTGACTTTGCTGTAATTAAAAACAGCAAGCGCGATCAGGTACTAGTTAGTTCCTCCTATGATCTATCGTCTGATCATTCATCTTCAATCCTCATTTTAAAAGGCAACTCTGACGCCGCAGCTGCAAACTTTATTTCCTATCCAAACAGAAACACAAATTGGTTAAAGTATAAATGTATGTCAGCTCTCACCTATCACAGTGCATTCCCCTAAAAAATTCATCTGACATCCAAAAAGCTGTCGACCGATTTACAGAAGTCTTGGATTCTGCAGCAAGAAATGCAACCCCAATCAAGCGGACAATTAAACGTGCTACTTACAATACATCGACGGATATAGAGACCCTTATCAGAAAAAAAGGAAGTTAAGAAGAGAATGGCAAAACAGTCGTTCCCCAACCACTAAGGCCCAACTACAATTATGCCTGACAACTCTTCGAGACAGAACCACGAGTCTGCAATAGAAGGCTATCTTAACAGCCTAGATGCAACAAAAACTCCAATTACAGCTTATGGAAGGCTGTACGGCATATGAAATGCCCTATAACCCAAGAATCTCCATTAAGACTGGAAAACCGCACTTAGGCCACAAACACAAATAAAAAATTAAACGCTTTCGCGGGCCACCTTGAGAAAGTTTTCATGCCACATGATACACACACTTGTTCCTGTCGTCTAATCATTCCTGATAAAGTAAACCGTCCAATAAAATTTAACATAACTCAAGTAAAATCTTCAATAGAAAAAGTGAATATTAGAAAATCTGCCGGACCTGACCGCATCACAGGGTCAATGATAAGAAACTTACCATCGTCTGCTTCTTAAATCTTGCTGCTAAATTTTAACGCGATATTAAGAGTCGGATACTTCCCATCCTCATGGAAGAGGTCTATAATTGTTATGATTCCCAAGCCAGGAAAAGATCCTAGCCAGGTTGCGTCGTACAGACCGATAAGCTTATTATCAATCCTATCGAAGCTTTTCGAAAAAATATTCGTTTTAAATATAACTTCTCATCTAAATCATCCCGGATCACCAGTTTGGATTCAGAGCGAAACATGGTACAATAGAACAAGTGCATATAATTGTCACTCTAATTAGATCGGCGTTTGAGAAAAAGCAATACTGCTCAGCCCTGCTCATAGACATTTCCCAAGCATTTGACAAAGTTTGGCATGATGGACTACTCATCAAAATAACACGAATGCTTCCTCAAAACACTCACAAGCTTCTGGAGAGCTATCTAACAGGCAGAACATTCATAGTAAGGTCGCAAGATAAATACTCCCCCCTCAAGAAAATTACTGCCGGTGTCCCCCAAGGCAGCATATTAGGACCGCTTCTATATATAATATACACAGCGGATATGCCAACAAACCTGAGCACGCATACCTCTACATTTGCAGACGATACAGCATTTACCATGACCCAAAAGTCGCATCGCAGGCCCACATCAACGAACTAGAGGCCTGGCTAGAAAAATGGAGAATAAAGGTTAACACGGCTAAATGTGCTCACTTAACTTTCACGCTCAGAAGACAAACGTGCCCAGTTGTAAAAATAAATAACATCACTGTTCCGGTAGAAAAACATGTTAAGTACTTGGGAATTCATATACTTAGATAGACGCTTGACCTGGACTTGTCATATTGAAGCGAAAATAACGGCTATGAAACTTAAAGCAGCTTAACTACATTGGCTTCTCGTTCGAAACTCTAACTTGTTTTTAGACAACAAAATTCTCTTATAGAAGTCCATAATAAAACCAATATGGACATATGACATCCAAATATGGGGTACTGCATGCGCATCTAACATCCAAAAGCTTCAAAGAAGACATTCTAGAATATTACGATAAATTGTCTGCGACCCATGGTATATACGTAATGATATTATCCACAGAGATCTCAACGTCCCCACTATCCAGGAGGAAATTAAGAAATATTCAATTATCTACATCGATAAACTTATGGCCCACCCTAACTACCTCGCTCGGGGTCTGCTTTAGTTCGAAGGTTACCAGAGGCTAAAAATAACCGATACCTTGAGCCTAACTACAAGACATTTTTAAAATTTGAATACAGCAGTTAGTGGTTACATTGGTAACAACTAACAAGTAGAATTAAGATTTGAATACATATTGTAAATTTCGATAAGAAAGATTCAATAATAAAAATAAATTTAAAAAAAACGTTAAATTTTTTTCTAACATGCGCAGTCGTTTTAGAAACATATTTTTTTTTTTTTTTTTGGCAACAAAAATAATTTTTTAAAGCAACATTTCGAAATTTTTGTTTGTTAAAAATCTATAAAAAAAAATTACAGCTATGATTCTAATTTTTTCCAGACATATAAAAAACAAAGGTTCAAACAAAACCAGCTATAAATGATTAAAATCTGCTAACAACTTTTGATTTTATTCACAAAAGTTGAAAAATTTTAATTAATTTAAAAATATCATAAATCGCAATTTTGTATGGGAGCCCCCTTAAGAAGTGGTGATAACGGGCAAGTATTTCTCGAGAAATTGTTAAGGCGACTCTTTGGCTGTTGTGGTACGTTTTCTTCAATATATTTCTAGTCTGTATTGAACATTTTGTATGGGAGCAACCTTTGGGAATGGAAATTTTGTTTTAAATGTTAGTTAAACGAGTCACTCGTGTTCTCGCGATCTAAAAACAGGCAGTAATTTTAAAGAGTTTTGCAATCGTGTTTTAAAAACAGGCAGTTATTGTACTCAAACAAAACAAACAAGTCAAACAGTGCCGTCAGATTATTTTTTTCGAAAAATCGTCCTGCCAATATAAAAAAACATCAACCAAATGGCACTGACTAATATTAACTAGTTGTTCTTTACCCTACAATAAATGAATGAGCGAGGAGTCACATTTTTCATTTTGGTGTTAAGAAAATGATAGAAAGAAATGACCGAAATAAAGTTTTCGGTCACATTCGGTCATTTCTTTCTATCATTTTCTTAACACCAAAATGAAAAATGTGACAACTCGCTAATTCATTTCTTGTAGGGTAGTTTTTCTAAAAAAAACTTGTACAATAAGTATTATAATTTTATAACTAGTAAAGCCCTGACTAATATAATCTGAATCTATTTTGAATTCTAGATAAATCTAATCTTGCGAAATAAAGTATTTTCACGTACTTTATTTTTCTCATAAGTATAGAGTACAATTACTCGAAATAACGTACAATACTTTATTGTAAAGTACGATTGGCAAGCCTAGTTGTGAAGTACACGCTGGTACATATTTTAACAGAAAGATGAAAAAGATACTGTGTTCCACGTAATGAATAATCCATTCTTTAAATTATGTTACTAACAAGAAATAATAAAAAAATAAAAGTCCTTTCAATTACGTTAAGAAAACGATACGTAAAATGTTCTAAAAACAAGGAAATGTAAATGCAACCAAAAATGGCTAACAAATGAACTTGTATTTAATACGCCGTCGATAACCGTCAAGGAAACTGGAAAACTGGGTCAACCCGCAAAGCCGAATGATAATTTTAGTAAAAGATCACGAAGATGCAAGCTTTCAAATATCAGTGAAGAAATTTCTCATAGTATCATAGAGGATTAATTTTATCATCAAATTCAACCAACGCAAAATAAAAAAATAAAAATGGCAATAATTGAACAAATAGTGAAAGCGAGCCACAGACGCGCAATGAGGATTTTAAAAAGTCTGCCTACATCAACTGAAAAAATGAAATTTACTCCAGAAGAAGCATTTGCAGTATTTTAGGATTTAAAACTGACTAAAAATAAGTATGTAGAATTGCGAAAGCGAGCCAATGAAAAAAATTTTAGAATTTTAGTCAGAAGCTTAATCTCGATGTGCTTTCTTTCACAAACTGCTATTATTGTACCTTAAAGTTCAGAAGTTAAATTGCAGGATCTTCTTCTTCACTCGATGCTGACTGTTACAAAAAACTAGAATGGGGATTTGATTGAAGATCTGGTCAGAAAAAATACGAGCAATGAAATGCATAAAATTAATCTTATACTACATTTACATTAGGCCGAACACTTGCAGATTTGATTTAAAATCTTCTTCGAAAACTAATGCGTTTACATTAGAGATTTCGTTTTTATAACAAAACAACTGAGTTTTTTCGTTACACATACAAACACAAAAAGAAATATACATTAAAAAATTTGCATTACATTTTATTAATAATCAAAGATATTTAATTTATCAATTCGTCTTTTTTATTTTTTTTACAATTTTTATAAAACTTTTTAATTTTTTTTCAAAAATGTTTGTTTTGTTTTTTTTTTTTTAATGTCATTTTTTCTTATGCAGGGAAGTATTTTTTAGTTTTATATTGAAAAAACCATAGTTACATCATTAAGTACAACTAGATTTTGAGTAGATTTCGTCGAAATCTAGTCACGAAGTAGATTTTGTTTTGTATGGGAAATCTAGTCAAAAACACCTAGATTCGGCTCGAAATCTTGTAAGTACTAGATTTTGCGTAGGTGTAAATGTAGTATTATGCTAACTTATTCATGGTATTTTTCGTTAAGAAAAACTTATATTGGTTAAGAACCGTCAACTAGTAGGGCTACAAAAATGGATGTAGGGACAAATTAAATTCTCTCCTCGACAGAGTATTGCAGATCTATAAAGTTTGCTAACAAAAGAGAAACTAAAAATATCATAACTGAAGAAGATCGAAAAATAAACGATCAAATTAAAGAACTTCAAGCAGCGTTATTTAAATTTGATGACCAATGCATTAAAATAAATTTGCAAATGAACGTTGGAAAAGTAACACAAGCTGTAACCGAAACAAAGTCTGCGGCAAGCTGCACCATATACCAAAAACCATCAAGACTATTAAGCCAACCCCCATCACTAGACGATAGTTTTAATGAAGCATACGAATTTGGAATGTCCCCTCTTCATGCCAGAATTGGTTTTCTTGAACATATTCTTAAATTGGGTTATTATTTGGAATTTGCCCCGTTAAGCTTGGTACTCTGTTCAACATTTCACGTGAAATGCTGTCAAAACGCATATGAAAAAACTTGTGCGGAATATCTATGAAATAATGTTGATAGAGTTGTACTCTGTTCGTTTTGTGAAAAAGTTCTGAAATGATTCTGGCAACATTTTTTTACAACTGCGAAATAATGTAAGCTGCACTTATTTCACGTGGAATTTTAAGCAAAAGCAAAAAAGTGAGAAAAAACAAAGAAAATGTGGAAAAAAGGAAGCAAACAAAATAACAAATTATGAAAAAAAAATACCTTCAGCTTGGTCTTATCTTAGCTTGGCTTGACCGTCCAATCCAAGGAGAAGGAAATATTGTGCCCAACAACATTTTTAGCAACAAGTCTGTTTTTGTCCCAAAGTGTAAATTCATTGTTCAGATACAAATTTTTTTGCGACAACAGTAATATTATTTGATTCAACAAATAAATATTTTATGCCAACAAAAATTGTTATTTCCTGCAAATGCAAATCATTTACGTCAACAGCAATTTCCAATGAACTGTTATTTCAGAGGAAACCCTTTAACGACAAAAGTTATTTTATTTGCAACAAATAATTTTGCTGTTGAAAAACTTCAAATACTTTCATGTTGTAAAAAAAAAAATTTGTTGGAAACTTTCTTGCGACAATAGGTTTTCATTTACGCCAACATTATTTTGTTTACCTACCTAGCATAATCGTCAAATGCTCAAATTATTTGGCATCACAATATTTTTTTTTTTGTGTGTACAAATTATTTTTCATATAATTCAAATAATTGTTTTTGTTCGTTTGATCAAACGATTAAATCTATACAATTATTCGATTAATCAAAGAGAATAACGAATAAAAAAAATATTATTTTTAGAAAATAACGTATTTTTAATATGTTACATTGTTCATTCATCTACAAGTATTTAAAGTTTAAAAAAAAGACCTCATACTCGACAATTTATAAATACTTGATATATCAGTTTTTTATTAACAGAGTTTAAAAAATTCGGCAATTTTTGATTGAATATAACACATCGCTTACATTTCCCAGTACTGGCAAGACAGTATGAGCCAGTGTTCGAAAATAAAAAGTACATTGTTTAGCGTTCGGCTCACGCACCCAAGAACGATATCTATTTTTTAGTGATTTGGTAGACGAACAGGACCCTTAATACCGTCAGTGGGGGATTTAGGACTGCTTCCATCCTAGGCACTTTTTGATCATATAGGAGTGATTATCAAAAAAAAAATTTAAAACTGTGTTTATTGTGTATTCATTTTTATTAATTTTTGTACATACATACAAGAATTCCGATTTATACTCTTCAAGGCTGGATTATTGCGTTTGAACCACACCAACATATTGTTACGTTAATGCCTTTTCAATAACGTTTTCGGTTTATTTCCTTTATAATAAACCTCTTGAGTTCTTTTTTGCACTTTAATAAAATTAAATAAACACAATACTTTAATTTATAACAAAAATTTATTTTTTACACGGCCTCTAATATCGAAAAAATTCAAAGGCGCCAAAATAAACTTCTTCAAATAATCCCAGCCGCTCGCTGTTATGTTAAAAACTCAAACATTCATAAGGATCTCAATGTGCCATTAGTAAAAACTATGGTTACAAAATATGCAGTAAAATATTTAAAAAGGCTTGAACAACACCCAAAACCACTAGATTGAAATATTTTAAATCATGGCGGCCACACTCGCTTAAGATAAGAGACACTGCAGCACTTACCCAATTAGATGAGCGATAAACACCTTTATATGTGAACAGAACCCGTGATGAAGAAAATTTTTTTCTGGCACTGGCAGGACATAAATAAAGTATTAGGATAAGATTTGATTAATTATTGTTAGTTCATATTTAATATATGAAGATTCAATAAAAAATAATGAGAAAAAAAAATATTTACACAGCTTTATTTAGAACTTAGTCACTTTAACAACCGTAATGTACAGGTTTTATTCACAACTCACTACACATTAGAAAGTTCGTCTCATAACTGCTGTTTTGTTAATTAAACTAACTTATCTTTAGTTACTATCTTTATGGCTGAATTAATTGAGTTATTATGGCATCATAAGCTAAGGCATACTTTTAGGCGTTAATAACGAACATTCGAGTATTTACAGTGGGGTTGAAGTACAATTATGCACAACAATTTTAACATTACATCTGTACATTGAGTTTTACACTAGAAGTGTGCAACTTATACAATAACAATTTAATCTAATAAAATAACTAACAAAAACTAAAAAACTAATCAATACAAGATAACTTAAAAATTAATCTTATTATTAAATAAAGTTACTTTCGTAACAATATGTTCCAAATTTAAGCGAAATCGAATGACGTTTTAAGATCTCTAAAAATTGCAATTTTTCGATTTTTTGTATGGAAATGTACATACAAATTAAAAAACAGTTTAAATTATGTGTTAAATGTCTTAGAATTACGTCCTTTTGGACTTCTCCATGAATTGTGAATCAAAATTTTATTACCTACCTCTAAAATTATAGATCAAACAAAAATTTGTTATATTTTTTTATTTTTATAGCCAGTGTGCACAAAAAAATTCATTTAATATATTATTTTGATCCTCTTGATTAAAGCTTAAAATAAAAATGAATGGCATACCCATTGCAGGAAGGATAACGATATCCTGGGGATTCTTTATTAAATATGAGTTATTTTACCTTCATCTTAACAAATTTTTAGATAATGGACTGTTTTTTTTTTATTAAAATACGTTTTCGGAAATAAAAACTTCATATATTTAGATAACGTTTTTTGGGAAAGTGGAAATTCTACGGAGTAAAAGTTTTATAATACAAGACGCCAAGCTCCTAAACTTTACAAAAAAAGCCAAGTTTTGAATCCGCATTATCATAAAATACGCTATTTAATTTAAAAATTTTACTTCATAATTGTAATTATCTCCAAAATATTTTACAGATTGAGTGTATCGCGTTCTAAGGTATTAAATTTAATTTTAATAATTTTTAAAAATTTTAAATTTTTATCAACCTATAGTCTAAACTTTATCGCCATATAAAGACCTTAAAATAAAATTTTTTTTAAGCGGTTTTTGGTTATTTACACGTTTAATATGTAGTCACGTTGAAATGGCCTTGGAGAGATGGAAAATTTTCACGTCGAGTTTTGAAAACCCCATTTGTACATACGTTTTTTTTATTCACATATAATTATTCCAATCTTTGGCCAATTCAAAGCAGTGTCATATCAGTAGTGTTTTTCATACGGGATTTTTGTCCCGGGAAATACCGTGATCCCGCACATTCTTCGGGAAAAAAATCCCTGGAATTCCCGGGATTTTTTTTATTTCATTATGGCAACTTTACTGCTAATATGCATAATTGTAAAGGCTCATTTAGGCGAACGTTGCTGTACCGGATCTGTACTGTATCAATCAGCTGTTCGCTTTTTGTTATATGAAAACCAATACAAAAGCTTACCGAAATGCAATGTACCGTAGTTACAACGTACCAATCTGTACACAGAAAAAATTATTGCCGAATTATTTTCAAACAAACGCTTGTTTGAAAATTTTTTTAATTTCTATAAATTTTTTTACTGATTGAATCAATATTTTTGTTTGATTTTTATTTAACCAACAAAAATGTGGACAACTCTTCAAAAATATAATAAACGCGTTATTGGTGTCAAGTTTTAATAATTTTGTATGAAATATTTAACGCTCTTTAATGTTGTCGTCTTTTTGCATTTTTTTACTTGATCTTAAGCAACACTTCTTTATGTGAAATATAAGAACAACAACAAAAAACACACACAGTCTATTTTTGGTCGCTTTAAAAAAGTGCAACAATAAGAAAAACAATAGCAGAAACCACAAAATCCCGTATTCAATTTTTTAAAACAGTTTGGTTAAATACCTCAAATACAAAAATAGAAGAATTATGACGAAAAACATATCGAGCCGGTCTGCTGCCGTTTTTGGTTACATTTCTTCTTTAGCAAAGGAAAGGATACAGCAACAGAGAGTGATAAAGAAAAACATTGTTTTGTGTGTATAAATAAGACTTCGTTCAAAAATTATTCCAACAAAAAAATGTGTCTCAAAGCCAGCCGGCGGCTCTGTTCTGCGTGCGCGTCATTGCTTGTGCAAAAATTTTTTTTTTTGATTTTGAAATTTAGTATATGAATTTCAGTAAACTTTTTGTTTGATTCAGTAAAATTATTTGTTTGAAAAAATCAGTTTTTTTTTTCAATAAACAAAATGCAAATAAATTGTTTGAATATGCAAATTTGTTTCAGACAAAAAATTGTTTGATTCTGCAAATTTTTTGTTTGAATTGGAAAAATAATTTTTTCTGTGTATAAAATAGAATGTCATGCCGTTGTTACGTGACATTTGTAAGACAGTGATGGGCGGCTTGTATGTTACATTGAATGCGGGTAATTTTGTTCTTTTTTTTGGTACTTTTTTTAGTATATCTATGGAATTGCGACAAAACAACTTACAATACAACATATTTCGAAATATACAAATATACATATGTTTAGATGTTTAAAATAAACAAATGCATATACACATACAATGGAAATGTGAAACATATATAAGACTTTAAATGGTATCAAAACCTTGTTTGGTGTATGCACATTTACAATATATGTATGCTAAAAATTTATGCATGCTAAAATACAAATTTATTTATTGTAAATCTATAATAAAAATATTAAATTATTAAAAATTTTTACATACCCAAAATACTGTTAATACCATTTAAATCACGTGGTACCTTTTCTGCAAAACGGTCACCATTTGAACATTTTTGATTCCCATCACTGTGTGTTTTGTTTTATGTATACTATTGCTTTTTGTTTATGTATGGGAAAACATATGACACGTTTTTAAACGTTCTATAAGTGCACCAACGTGCTTACAGTACGTTGCGGTACATTACGGGTACAGCAACGTTCGTCTAACTGAGCCTTAACGCTGGGTCTCCACGTAGCTATTTTTATTGCTAAGTACAAGCAATAACGTCGGCAGAACAATGACAGAACAATGGAGCAATAATTGCTGATTACGTTGCTGGAGAATACTTGAAATTGCTTTGCCATAAATTTGAAATTTTCACCGCGAGTAGTTGTATAAAGTTTTGCGGCTGTATTTATAACAAATGTTTTATGTAGTGTTTTGAAGTGGTTCTTAAATTTTCCTTTTTAATTTAATAAATTAAATTAATAAAATAATTAGTTGTTATTGTCGTAGCTATGTTTTGTATTACTTTTTTATTTGCGTATGAAAAAAACCTAAAACTTGTTCTATTGAAAAAATAAAAATATACAAATTTGTTCATACTGACGTTTATTTAAAAATATAACATATAAAAACTTTTTCTGTATTTTGTTGGAGTATTTTTTCACTTGCCGCCTTTTTCTTGATTGTTTTTTTAATAAATAAACACACTAATAAATAAACAACCGTACAGAGAAATGAAATGTCAGATAAATTACAATTGATTTGACAGCAGTGGTGCGATTCACTAACTTTTAACGATCCGACAATCGTAATATTTGTCGACATTTATATTCGCTTGCAGTAACGATAGTGTGATTCTGTACTTTTTTTAACGATAGTACACAGCTGTTTTTTTGTAACATCTCTGTCTACAAAATGTTAAAAAAAAAACGAAAAGCACAAAAGAGAATAAAATAAAAAAATATGAAATTGTTCTTAACCCCCCTTGTTACAGATGTTTTTTCATTCAAAATGCATTGAAAAAGGTCTGGCCAGACTCATAAGTAAGACGAAGGGTTAATTTGTGGTTTTATATTTTTTTTTGTGAATTTTACATTTAGAATTTTATTTTTGTTCTTAATTTGCTTTCTTTTTGGAAATTTTTAATTTATTACTTTGTTTTTGTTCATACATATACATATGAATATATCTTTGTATGTATGTAAGCTATTTTAAACATAAAAAACATTATATCGATAAAATAAACACAAACTAAATTATTGTCGCTAAGATAACGACAAAAAAATTGCTTAAATTAACAGCTGACTTTAAACGACAGCGAATATCGTTAAAAATTTTACAGAATAGCATATTCGATAAATTTTCGTTATACTTATTTTAACGATTCGATTGTCGTTATAAAAGTTAGTGAATCGCACTACAGATTGCTAAGCAATAATTGCTCAAGCAATCAGAAGAGCAATCATTGCGGTCTATACGTCGCAAATTTAATGAAGCAATAAAATTTGACGTTTGCTGCAATAAATATTGCTACGTGGAGAAATAGATCTAAGCCGTTAGGCAAAAAGGTCCTTAGTCAAAAAAACGAATTTTGAGTTTTTGATCGACTTCGAATTAAATTTTTTTCTCTTTCGTTTGGCTTAAGTCACTTTAGTCTAGCACATCATCTGAATTTAGAAAATAAGTCTACGAAATACACCAAATAAATATTTTTCAATTTAACATTACGAAAAACTACAGTTTCTGACTTAAGACCTTTTTGCCAAATGCCAAAGAGATTTCAATTCATATCCGATAAGTAAGGTGATGTTTAATGTAAAAATGTACAGAATTTTTAATTTGTTTAAAAATCCATTTTTATTTGCTTCACAAAATTTAATGATTTTATATGCAGAGCATCTGCATCAAAGATTTTTCGGATAAGATTCTGTAAGAAATGATGACAAAAGTTTTTAATTAAGAAAACCCTTATTCGATTTAAAGAAAAAAAATTTTTTTTAAAGGAATTACAAGTAGAAAGTGCAAAACTGAAGTGTTTAGAGATTATATGATGTTTCTTTGATCATAAAGGCAAACATCCGTAGAAAGGAAACTTGTTTTCTCGTTGTAATCTTCTTGAAGAAATTAGAAATAGGCTTTCAAACGATTCTGTAGATGCTTATTCTAAACTTAAATCCAATTTTAAAAGAAATATTTTGTTATCCGTGATTAATTCCCAATTTTCATTCTTGATAAAAACACTGAAATTTATATTAAAATTTTGTATTTCCAAAAATTACTTTGATAAGAAATATTTTGTAATAATTTGTTCAAATATTTTAACTTTTATGGTTTTATATAAATGCTGTTGGCTTTGAATTAATTTTGAGGCAATAAATGTTTTAGTCTATTCGTTTAGTTTTATAGGAGAACAATTTAAAACTTTAAAGGTGACTTTGGAAATTTACACCGAATTTAATATAATCATCAGTTCTCTGCGGTTATAGTTTTTAAGTTTTTATTCCTTAACCCTCCTTGTGTTACAGATCGGAAGTTTTTGTTATTCCAAATGTTACATTGAAAAAAAAAAAATTACCAAAAAGTAATTTTGCCTCAAAAATCTTCCATCCGCTTAGTCCAATTTTGGCATACTCTTTCCAACATTTCGGCCGGTATCTCATGAATAAATGCTTCAATGCTGTCTTCCAATGCGTCAATTGAAGCGGGCATGTGTGTATAGACATGAGCTTTAACATAGCCCCACAAAAAATAGGCTAAAGGCGATAAATCGCACGATCTAGGCGGCCAATTGACCGGTACCGAACGTGAAATAAAATGTTCACCGAACTCGCCTCTCAATAAGTCCATTGTTAAGCGTGCTGTGTGGCATGTGGCACAGTCTTGTTGAAACCGCATGTCATGCAATTCAAGCTCTTGCATTTTGGGCAAACAAAATCATCTCACGGTAGCGCTCACCATTCACAGTTACATTACGATTCGCATCATCTTTGAAGAAGTACGGTCCAATGATGCCACCAGCCCATAAACCGCACCAAACTGTGACTTTTTCTGGATGCAGTGGCAGCTCTTGCAATGCTTATGGCTTATCTTCACTCCAAAATCGACAATTCTGCTTATAAACGTACCCATTGAGCCAAAAATGAGCTTCGTCGCTGAACACAAGAAACGCGCGATGAACTTTCTTAACAAAGCACGCGTTTTGATAATAAAATTCAATAATTTGCAAGCGTTGTTCGTTTGTAAGACGATTCGTGGTTAAATTATAGACCAAACTGAAGATGTTTGACAGTGAAACAAAACACTAAACGTGCGTCAGCTGTTTAAACCAGTCTTTCCAAAAAGATAATAGCTAATAAATCACCCGATATTTCCTTTACTCAATCTGTGATCGTAGACTCGCGATAACCAAAAAAAAACCGCCTTACGTGAATACCGGCTAGCATGAACATAATTTTTTTTACACTGACTACTCTGTAGCGTGAACACAGTAAGAAAGCCCTATTACGTGAACAAATGTAAAATTCATGGAACATAGAAAACGTTGTTTGCTTTTGAACATTTTTAAGCAATCACTACTATTTTAAAAACTGGGAATCCCCGTAAATGATTGCTTATGAATATATTGTGGCATTTTGTGTAGCGCGAGCTGTTGATTTGCTTATTTTGTTTTTAGGTTATTATAAAGTGTGTCGTGAAAAATGTCGCAAAAACCACCAAATTATTTAACTTGTAATGTAGGATTTTGCTCTCTTCCTTTTTCAAAGATTTAATCTTCACTTTTAATGTAATTAAATATCAAACAAATACCTGATATGGAAAAATTATTTTTTATGTGTTTCGTCGTTTATTGAGTTGCATTTACATAGATGGTCAAACTGCATGTTAATATACGTTAGCCCTCATAGATCTACCCACAGCCATATCAATGTCGATAAACCGTTGATTTCGTCCGCGCTTAGCTGTTGCTAGTAACACATATACCCCTATCTAAATATTGCTTATTTATTGCATCCAGTCCCTGTAATATTTCGGTAAAGTAGATCGCATTTTATTTGCTCATACGAGGGTTATTCGGCTATAACTGGTTACACCATTCCCGAAATTGCCAAGAAAAATATTAAAGAAGGCAAAATATATTCGAATTTATATTTACGAAATTTTGAAGCGTATAGGGCAATAATAGAATGTCGTTAGGACACAATGAAATTTTATAACGAGATCGCTTGGTGTTGCAAGAATTTTTGCAGTACGTAAGAAAAGACGGAAAAATCATTATTTTTTTTTTAATCATTACTATAGAAGATAAATAAAAGCTTAAAAAAAAAAAAAAAAAAAAATAAACAGTAACCCTTTGTTTTACTTTAGAATTATTATTTCAACAGATGTACTTCTCAAGAAATAACATATACACAATTAAATTATTGTTGCCACTAAAGGAAAGTGTATCCAAATTTAACATTTTGATCAAATAATTTGCTTGAAGTTTAATGAATTTGACAAATTATTCATTCAAGATCTGGCAATAATACGTCAGTAACACTTAAACAGAGGTGTTATAATAGCCATTTTCTAATGACAAAAGTCTTTTTCCGGTTAACTTCCAACACCTAACATCAGTACGCTTGCAACATTTTATTAAGTCTTTTTAAAAAAAAAAAAAAAAAAAAGAAAAATAATTAATACATTCGGTTGTAAGAATTTAATTAAATTCATGCTGTATAGTAAACATCACTACCAGAGTTCAGATTTTTTTAAGAAGTCAGCATCGAGCTTTAAAGATTAAAGAAAACCACGAGCTACTCGACTGTCAGCAATATTTCGCAGCTGAATACCAAATTGTGTATTTGTCACAAAGTATACGTACTTGTACATTCCCCTTTTTTTATCTGGATTCTCTGGGAAATCAACATCTTAAATTGTTTCAATTTAATCTCCAGGCATATCTAAATATATTCGTCGTGGTGGACTCATATAACATGCCACCACTGTCCTTTTATTGCTGCCAGTGTATGTAGTATTGTGTGCTGTGAGCGCAATCATCCAAAAGCTGAGCTTAGGTATATTTGAAGTAATGTGTGCTTAAAGAATTTACTCATTCCAAAAGCAGTCGGAATTTCGAGGGATAGAAGAAGAAAAAAAAAAAAAAACAGAAATAAATGTAAAAGAAAAAATTTACAGCAAATCATATCCAATTGAAGCTCATCGAAAATAGAATTGTTTAAGTTAACAAAATTAAAATTAAATCTACATTACTTCAACGGAAGAACAATAAAAATAAAACGCTACTAAATAAGAAGAAAAGGGTGCAACCTTTATCATCCCTATAGGCATTATTTTCATATTGAATCCCGGAAAGAATGTATCCCCCGGAAAATGAAATACACGTTTAACATATCCCGAATGTAGTGAAGACTTGTAGCCGTGCTTGTAACTATAGTGCATTTAAGTTATTTAATAAATACTTTCACATAAACTTTTCTCGTGCAGAATAAATGAAAAAAAAAAAAAATAGTTGAAACCAGAAATAGAAGAAACGCATTACAACTACTTTAGTCAATGCTTTTAAAATTTTAAAAAAAAGGGCAAGGAATAAAA